>CM057455.1:535250000-536500000 GCA_016271365.2 Neoceratodus forsteri
TTTAGTTGAAAGCCACATTCACTGGTTAACAAAGAATAATAAAAAAAATAATAATACTAGTTCGGACCTCATTGCAGTCACATAAAAAGAATGCCTTGTAAACTGTCTGCATAATAAGCTGAATGTGAATTGTACTGTAGTGCCATGTAGGGGCACAAGACCTTTTTTTTCTTGTTTGTGTTGTGTGAGCACCAGTCAACTTTTTACACTGTGTTTTAGCTGCTCTTTAGACTGTGATTTGAATAAATCTTTTCTACTTGGAAGCAAGTGGGATCTGTGCTTGCTGTTCATGATGGTGAGTGGAGGGCTTTTTCTTTCCAGTATTTGGTGCCTACATCCTGTTCCATCCAGAACAGCCTTTACTTGTTTTTCTGCACAGAGTCATGTTGCAAATACATTATATGACATAATGTGTTCTGCTAAACAGCACACTACATTGTTACATTTCAGCACATTACAATGAATACATCTAGTACAGATCTGAAGTTCAGTTTCAGCTATCATTAAAGTAATGGTGTATTCCCAATACATAATATCCTTCTTCAATAACAGTACACATTGTGTTAATTTATTTGCTTTCTTCCAAGTTAAAAAAATAAACCTGATTACTATTGGCATTACTACTGTAAGTACATGTGGGGAAATTGCTTTCTTTTGTACTGGAGCTAAGCAGTCATTCTAAAACAAAACTGGATCCATTTAGTTCATCGTGTACTGTTTAGGAAGCTGAATATTAAAAACATAATTTGGGATCTTTCTCCTCAAAAATATAGAATCATAAATACAGAGGAAGAATTTTAACTTTATAACACTTCTATACACACTGGGGGGGATATTCAGAGCGGATGTGCCATGTGCAACAGGGATGCACCAGCGTAAATACGGAAATGCGCCATAGTGTGATATTCAGTGGGAGGCAGCTGTGCAGTGCAACAAGCAATGCACCAGAGCGCAACATTTATGGATGCATGCACAACCGTAGGGCGCAGAACCATGAATAACATGCACAGTGTGATATTCAACAGCAGGTGATGTGCACAATAGCGGAGCAAGAGGAAGTTGCGCGGCAGCAAAAATGAGCCAAAATAAAAGGGAGCAAGAGAGGGGAGGAAGCCACAGGTGGGAGCATGGAGACAGAGAGCCAGGGAGGAAAAACAGGAAGCAGGGCACAGGACTGGGCAGGATCAGGACAGGGCCCACCAGAACTGTGCCAGAGTGAGGGTAGGAGTGGGTGTGCCCATGCCAGTGTGCAGAAAAGGGTGTGACAGTACCACAGTGGACTGAGGGAAGTGGCAAGAGGCAGGACAGCCACAGGCAAACAGCCGGAGGTGAACCCAGTGCAGGGGGAGCACCAGGAACAGACAGCGGGTGCAACAGGACAACAGCCACCGGGGGGGGACACCAGCCAGGGACATGGCCAGCGCCACCTTCCAGATGGAGGTGGTAATGAGGGGTGTGAGAAGGCAGACAGCAGAAGGTGTGGCTGTGGAAGGGACTGTCGGTGGTACACCCAGAACAGGTAGTACCGAGCCCGCACCAGCTTCGAACAGTACTCTGACACAGAGATTGTGGGCCGGTACCACCTGAACCGGGCGATACTGAGGCAGCTCATTGAGCTGTGCAGTGATGAGATGCAGGCACCCACATAACAGAGCCATGCCCTGTCAGTGGAGACAAAGTTGACAGTCGTCATGTGCCTGCTTGCCATGGGCACCTTCCAGAGACCAACAGGGGACACGACAGGCATAACCCAGTTGGCCTTGTCACTCCTACTCACACAATTCCTCAGCACACTGCTGCCACATGCGTTGGAGTACATCCGTTTCCCCAGCACACAGGCAGAGCTCACAGCACACATACAGGAGCTCCACAGGGTAGCATGGTCATCTGGCATGCTCGGGGCTATTGACTGCACCCATGTAGGCATCCACATGCCACCTGGCCTGGAGGGTGTGGCATACATAAACTGCAAGGGATACCCGAGCATAAACTGCTAGGTGGTGTGCAATGCCAGGGGGCACGTAACCAATGTCTGTGCCATGCACCTTGGGGGAGCACACAATGCCTTCATCTGGCACCAGTCTGCACTGTGCCACAGGTTTGAGAGTGGGGACATCCCCACCAGCCATCTAGTAGGTGAGTATGCATATCACGCAGGATGATATGAGCAGAAGTGGGGGGTGCATAGTCAGATGTGCCATGGATACTGGCTATGTTGGCCCATGGCATAGCGATGCAGACCACCATTCTTATGTCCCCCCTCTACACACAGGTGACAGTGGTTACCCACTATGGCCCTGGCTGCTCACACCATACTGGCGCCCCACAACCCCATCACAGCTATGGTACAGTGAGGCACATGCCACACATGGAATGTTATCAAGTGGGTGTTCGGGCTGCTGAAGGCACAGTTCCAGTGCCTGGACACATCAGGTGGTTCCCCTACAGTACAGTCCTGGAAGGCCTGAGGGCTATTCCTGGCCTGTTGTATCCTGCATAACATGGCCACCTACTGTGGGATAGCCATAGAGTCTGAAGAGGGGGACAGCAGTGGGGACGATGAGGATGCCAGTCCAGCTGGTGAAGAGCAGCCACACCCTGGGTGACGAGACCCCCAGCTGATCCGGAGGGCACAGCAGCACCGGGACACCATTACAGAGGAGCACTTCGGACAACACAAGTAGGTCAGGGGGCCATGCGCAACCTCCAAGGGCAAGGGCACAGCCCACAGACAGGCAGGGCAGGACACCAGTGGTGGGCGGCGGTAACAGAATGGGTCTGAGCAGGGCAAGCACATGGTGGCAGGGATGGGCAGGGCCAAACACGACATGTGCACACACACGCACACATACCACAATACATGCACAAAGGGAAAATGGCATACCAACCCCAACAGCCACCCCCATCCCCACACAGGACCACACATGACCATGCTCAGTGGCCGTCACTGTGCATGCCTCAGATGCTGGGCACCATTACATACTGACGGACAGTGCAATGCAGGCATCATCATGCACATGCCACAGTGGCCAGCAGCCGGGAGAGTGTGTACAGGGATCGTGTGTGTGTGCAGGGCCGGGAACCCCACCCATGCATTGCACAATGCACACCACAGTGCACACAGGGCAGTGGCAGACAGTGGCTATGGTGGGAGACAGGTCAGTCATGCGGCACAGTACTATGTCCACTACAGATGCATGTGTGGCCCTGCCGATACCTGCCAGTTGTGCCAGGCTGACTACTGGCCTCTTGGGGTGGCACCGACGGGCCTACAGGGGTGATGCTGCATGAATGCTACCGTGTTCATGTATGGGTTTGCAGCCCACCGAACATGCCCGCGCCAGGCATGCTCGTTGTGCCCACAGCCAAACCCAGTGTTGACATAGCAGGTGTCGCACAGCACCGGGAATGGGGGGTGGACATGAGACTGTGCAGTGTCTGCAGCGGCTGGGCACTGAACTGGGTGCCAGTGTAGCCATGACAGTTGTCAATGCAGTCGTCTGCCTATCAATGGCAGTGGTCACATCTGCCCGTTGCTGGGCCAGCTCTGCCAGGAGCAATCCGTGATCCGTGCTGTGCCACTCATATGCCTGGTGCAGAATCACACTGAGTGCATCCACCGCCATCATGAGCCACATCTGCTGATCTACTGAAGCCTGTAGAAGATGGCTGTGTTCGTCCAAGGGGTCATCCGCTGGTCCAGCATGCTGTCTCTCATGATGTTCCTGGCCCTGGTGGCCAGCACCCCTTAACGTTGGGCGCTGCACACCAGAGCCATGCCAGGGCACCTCCACACGTGGTGCACTGCCACCGCCCCCAGACACTGTCCCCCCATTGCCATTGGATGACTGCTGGCGCTGCCCCTCCAGCTGCCGATTGCCAGGGCCTACCAGCACTGCTGCAGCAGCCGCAACAGCCCCACTGCCCTGGACACACACCAGTGCTGCCCCACTGGGGCATACAGGCACAGGCTAGGACTGGGTTGTTACACAGGCAGCCACCGTGGCATCACCAGCGGTAACACCCTGCTGTGGGACCATCCTGTGTCCCACATGTACCATTGTCCTGGACGTGCAGTCCATCATCATTGGTGCTGGATCTGGCCCCAATCTGTGTCCCAGCACACTGGAGACTATGGGCAATGTCACGCTGGGACACAGGCAGGGCCTTGTCCGCACCTGCACCACCCACATCAGTCCGGACAGACGTGCAGGTATGCACTTGGCTGGTCCCTCAGATATCTGTGGAGGTGGATGGGCGATCCACCATGTCCAGGGCCCCCCCTCGGTTCTCACACCCACCACTGCTGCCCCATGTAGATGCTCAGGAGCTGTAAGGGAACACATTAGCATTAGTGGCTCCGCCTTGCCCAGTGGCATGCCCTCCACCACCCACACACTGACAGCACAGGACCTACCATGCAGTGATAGGCTGCCACCCATCTGGAAGCCACCACCAGGAATGCCCTTGATGGCACTACGTAGCATGCTGCTGGCCACCCGCTCCTCCTGTGGTGTCAGGAGGGGTACATCCTGCTGGCCCCCACAGGTGGAAGCACGTGCAGCCTTGATGGCAGCCATCTTGTCCTTGATCCACTTCCTGTCCATGCCTACCTTCTTCTTGCACTCCTGCACAGACCGCTGGTGGCTGCCATGCTGGTTCACGGCACGTGCCACCTCACCCCATGCTGCAGCATGGGCCTGTGGCATTCCCTGCTGTCTGCTAAGCAGTGGTTCCTTGTCCAGATATGCTTCAATCAGGGCATCAGATTCGGCCCTGGTGAAGTTGGGTCTCCTCCTTCTCCCCCTTCCCTGTTCCTCCTCTTCCTCACGCTCGGTCATGCTCATGCCTGTGGGAATGACACTTGTTACCTTGGACTGTGCAGTACCATACAGCCCTCCCAAACCACAGTCCCCACATCCCAACAGCGTGCAACCCACCACAATGGACTGCAATACCTAACCATGGCCTCTGCAGCCCCAGGTCGCATTTATATAGCACAACGTATGCAAATGAGGGCAGGCGCAACTGTAAGTGGATGCTAATGCAGTGGATGCACCATGGAATGGCTAATGAGCTGATTTGCATAACCTGGCTGAATATCGCACTTTTGCCACTTGCGCAATGTAGGTGAGTGTGCTCAGGCTATGGCGCAGCACTGTGATATGCACAATCGGCACCACACGGCGCATGCTTGGGGTGCTGACACCGACCCATGCAGCGCTGCTGACTTGCTGTGCACAGGAGGCAGTGGAGGGCACAGCCACCACTGTGCCTGTGGTGCTAGTGCGCTGTTTGCCTGTGTGGCACTTGTGCCTTTGTGCGCCATGGGTGCCATGGTGCCACAGCATGGTAGGCCACTGCAGGGCATCACACTCAAGCAGCCTGCCACTCTACATGCAGGGTGTCCCAATTGCACTGTGGTGCACCGTGCGTGGACAGACCCTTGACCCTGTGGTTGACCTTTGCCCCCTAGGCACCATGCGTCTGCATGGTTGTATGCCATCGCGCAGTCTGGTGACAGTGCAATAGGGACTGGTAGCGCAGTACCAAGCTGCCTCCGCACATGGGGCACGTGCACTACAGAGTGCCATTTTGTTTGCATTTGGAACAGCAACATGCCGAGAACCAAAGCACAGGTCTGGAGTGTCATTGAATTGGCAAACTTGGTGGCCCTGGTGGAGCCACATGCTGGTGTCCTCTTTGGGCAGGAATCCCTCCACAGGCCACAGACTGCTGTGTGGCAGGAGGTCTCAGAGGGCCTGGAGGAGGCGACTGGGATCAGCTGGTCAGTGGAGCAGTGTCGCCACCGCTATGGCGATTTCCAGCGGTGGGACCCTGACTGCCTGCGGCATCTGCAGTCACGCACCCAGCGAGGCACCATGCCACAGCCAGGTAGGTGCTCCATCCCATCACTGGTAGTGTCTGTCTGTCCGGGTATCATGGTTTGCATAAGGCTACACCTCAGGGGGGTGGGGGCCATCTAGTGGGGGTAGTCGTGGTGGGGTGCATCATTGCTGGGCTGTGCGGGAATGCACACACTGGGGGGGTGCTTTGTTACTGACCTGTACTGATGTTTCCCTCTCCATGTTTGCACCCTAGGCCTGGAGGAGCACCGTACGGCACGTTTGGCCTGGGAACAGGGAGAGCAAGCCGGAATGGGTGCAGTGCACATGCAGCTGGGCCACATTAGTGGGGCCATGGACCAGCAGTGCCCTACTGGCCAGGATGCAGGTGAGTGCTGTGTTTCCCCTTACATCTGTGCATGCTGGGTTGCAGTGTTGCTGGCGGGGCATGGCCATCCGCACTTGGCCCCACTGCCGTGCATGCCACACGGTTCACTCAGCACTGTCCTGTGGCACTGCATGTGGGGGTGGGTGTCGCAGGTGGGCTGTGCATGCACTGGGTCCATGGCTGTGCCACTGCCTTCACACAACCTAGCCATGTCACTGTATGGCCATGTTGATGCTGTGTGGGACATGGGCTGTGCATGTGTGCAGAGTTCCGCATGGCTATGGATGCCTGGGTAGGTGGGTCTTGTCAGCACGGACACTGTGGGTGGTCGCATACCATCACAGGGGCATGGTTCATGGCTGTATGCTGTGCACATTGGGTGGGCTGCAGGGGTCTGGCTAGTCACGCGTACTGACTCTGCTCCCTTGTCCTAGGTGGACAACGCTGGACTGCTCTTAAGCAGAATGTAGAGGAGCTTCTGCAGCTGTCCCAGGCTACTCTGGAGCTGCTCCAGAGAATTGATCGAGGTGACGGAAGGAGGCACAGGAGGTGCCACAGGAACCAGAGTGGGGAGAGGGGTCACCATTAGGCCCTACATTGCACGTGTTGTGCATTCCCCTCTGGAATTACCCTCACACCCCTTCATCCCACTCCCTGATGTACACCCTTGCCCCATGCCCACCCTGACCTGGTTTGTGGCCCTTTCCCCCCACTTTGCACATAGTTTTGTTTGTTGTGTTGTTTGTATAGTTTACCCCTTTAATACATACTTGTTTGTTAGGACAGCTGTGGTGGTCTCTGATTTGCAGTGGGCATATGATGCTTGGCTGCAGTGGTGTGCATGGCATTGGGGGTGGTGCATGCCTGGGCATGTGTGTGTCCAGCAGGTACCCGCTTATGGTGTGGGTGGGGGACTCGGCCCCTCTCTGTGGTATGTGTGTTGTTCCTTGTGCACTGGATGCCTGTGTGCAGTAGTCCCTGGTGCATTCGCTGTGTCCCTGGCACCTCTGTCAGTATGTCCATGACCCATGCAGCTGGTCCCCTTGCATGTCTGTGGTACGCATGGTCTGCTGGCATGTCATTGGTGGCTGTCCATGCCGGCTACCCTCTGGGCACGGCGCAATGGCAGCTTGCCTCCTGTCACTGGTTTGTTGCATGTCTGCCTCGGGTGACACTGTGTGCTACACTGTTGTTGTCCCCCATCCATGCTGTCACTGGGGTTTGTTGTGGTGTCCGTATCCTGATGTCTGTCACTTGAGCTCTGGCTGCATGCTGGTGGCTGATAGCTTCATGGTGCATGCGCAGGATGGCTGGTTCACATGTGCCATGGTGTGGTGCAGGCCATGGGTACACAACATCAGTGAATGCACACCAGCGGCATTTGTTGCCCCGCTATTGTGGCCCTGTGTTGGGGTGCTCTTGGGTCAGGGTGGGTGTTTGTCTGTGCCCTGTGTCACATCCTGTGTGGCACATGCCTCCATGCACCATAGTGGGCGGCTGTGCTGTCTGATGGGGCCAGTGCCGGGACAGGATGTGTGCATGGGTGGGTGTGTGGGGTGCTGTCCTGCTGGTGGTGTGGTCCTGGGAAGGCCTTGTCACATGCGGGGTCCCTCTGGTACTGAGGCAGGGTCGACCTCTCTGCTGTGCCATGGGGGGGCCATGCTGGGTGGCATTGTGTCTGCAGTTGTTGCATCAGTGGCTGGTGCAACCAGCTGCAGGGTGCTCACAGTGGGGCTGCCATGCATGGCTCCATGGTGCACAGGTTGCATTGTCATGGTGGAGGTGGTGGCATGCATTCGGTGCCATGCACTGCTGGGTGCTGCTCCTGGGCTGGGCATCTGGGTATCGCTGTACAGGGTGTGCTCTGCGTTGGTGGGATGGAGTGGCACTGGGTGGCCGTCCCTCCTTGTGTTGCGGTCACTGCTTGCCTGGAGGGTGTGCTGGGGCACCGTGCCTCAGCTGTGGATTCGGTGCTGGTGTTCATGGGCTGGTGGTCCATCCTTCTCACCACTGGTTGTGCAGTTCATGGGGTGCGGGGGGCACTGTCTGGCCTGCTGCGTGCTCCTCCGCCCATGGCTTCCATGGGTGGTGCACCCATGCATCCTGTCCCTGTCCCTGCGCATTCCTGGTTGTGCTACTGTGCATCTAACCTGCTCCACTGCGCATCCCTGGTTGTACTACTGCACATCAGCCCAGCTCCACTGCACATCCCTGGTTGCACCATTGCGCAGTTGGTGCGATATTCAGCTGTGTTGCACAAGCGCACCTTGGCCTGCGCTGTGTTTGAATATTGCGCATGTTGTGCAAGGGCGCACTGCACCTGCGCCTGCTCCTGCTATTACGCTTCTTTGTGGCACAGTCTGAATATCCCACCCTCTGTATCCAAAAGTGCTTTAAATGTAATGGACCCAATTCACAAAGAGCAGAAATGTGACATAGCATGGGTGTGCAGCTACATGGCCAAGCTGGCTAAAAAATATGTAGAATTCACAAAAGCTCATTAAGTGGGAGGCCAGGCAGAAGTGGAGCAGAGGCATGCAATGCAGTGTGAGGAACAGCAGGGCAGCCCAAACATACATGTCCCGACCACTTGACCACACCATATATAGGCGTGTGCACTGACCCATGTGGACACAGGGAAGTAAATACTGCAATGAAGCAGCCAAAACCATGGGGGAAGAGTCAGAGGTGCTATTCCCATATAAAATGCCACCCTGCAAGAGGATACGCAGCATGGTCAGGGATGGATCAAAACCATGAAGGGCAGATGTCATGGGGTTCCACCAGGGCCCAGCCCAGCAAGTTCATGTGCAGCCAGGTGGCAACCACGGTTTCAGACATCTGAGGCAACTGTGGGGTGCTGTCTGGTGCAGACTCTCCAAGGTCCCCAGAAGAGGTCAGGGCCAGGATATGGCTTGATATCCAGGCCGCCATTAATGCAGCTTCTCTGTAGACATGGACACTTCTGGCAATCAAGCTCAAGTGGTGTGATCTCCAAAAGCTTGCTGGCATGGAAGGGGTAAAAATGGCAAAGGCGGGAGAACACCCATTCAGGTGTCCACACTGTTGCTTATTGACTAGATGGTGGCTGACACCCTCACCGATGTCGACCAACATGGGGAGCAGGAGGGCATCAGCACCAAGCCAGGTATGAGGCACAGTGTGGGGGACACAGGGTGGGAAGTATATTACTGAATGACAAAACCAACAGTCCTGTTTGTCACCCTGCAGAGCAGACACTGCACCAAGCACCCACTCAATGCTGGTGACCACCATGGAGGAGGATACCCAGGGAGACACATATAGTGCTGATATGTTTTCCCCATTGTGGCTGGCTGAATTCATGCCAGTGCTTGCCAAGACACCTATAAGTAAGCCGCAAATGTTCTCTCATCCACAGAAGTACAGTGCAGGGGACCCAAGATGTGGCACAGGAGATGGGCACTGTGGAGGACACCGACTCTGAGACTCTGCTGGGGAAACTGGAGGCCACACAGGACCTGGACCAGACATCTGACAGGAGCCAGCAAACATCCCCACTCCAAACCAACCCTACAGTCACCACACAGCCAGCCAGCCTGTGCTGTGGGGGCACACATGGCCCAGGGACATAGGGGGCCAATAAGACACACATCAAAGGCATGCTGACAGGGGGGACAAGGGGACCTAACTACACCCAACCCACTGGGTGCACAGGGTGGCACTGTATTCCATCATGCAATCAAACTATCATGAAATTTGGCAGCTGGAATGGGATCACCTGCAGGCCAGGCTGGACAACACAGACATCCTCTGGGACCAGACTGCAGAGGTGTGTGGGCTGCGACATGCTCAGGAACGGAATGCAGACCTCCAGCTGTGGATAGCAAACCATCTGCTATCCAGGCTGGAACAGCCAGCCATCCTGTACAGCCTTACAAACTGTGATGTGGTGACCCAGAGTCCATAAGGTGGGCACACAGGGCCCAGGAAACAGCCACATGCCAGCACCCTGCAGACACCAGCACACTCCCAGTTGCCATTGGCACAGAGCACCTGGGCAAACTCTTCAGTGACCCACCAGCCGCAAAGGCCTAGTTACACACGTGCAGGGTACAGACATAGAGCCATCTGCCAGCCCAGTAGGGACACAGGAGACAGGGGCACTTGTCACACCTCAGGGGTCATGGCCCACTGGTACACTGGGGGACCCAGGGGACACACAGAGCAGCTGAGCTTGGGGTGAAACAGGGGCTGTAAACCGCATGGCATGGGCAAGGTGAAGGCACAGCCATGCTGTCAAGGCACAAACTCCTCCACACATCAGGGGGAACACTTCTAGGGGGTTGTTTTGTGAATTACGCAAAATGCATAGTGACACCATGCACCTGCACCCACCACCCAGAAGATCCCCAACACACAGCCCTACACACACACACACACACACACACACACACACACACACCTCATCCCAAACCTCTCTGGGACTACACAGTACACCCATGAACCCTGCCCCCCCTGGGTAGGGGCCACACCCATGAACCCCTCCCCTCAGAGCTTGGAGCCACACACAGGAACCCAACCACCCTAGGACAGGGGCCACACCTATGAACCCCACTCTCCTGTGGTAGGGGCCACACATCTGAATCCCATCCCCCTGTGGTTGGGGGCCACACACATGAAACCCACCATAGTCACTGCAGACACAGACCACTGCTGCGGGTACCCATCCCACCTATCCCAAGACAGCTGGACCATCATGCAATGCCCCCCTGGCATGGACAGAACTGGGCATCACACACAGGGTGGGACACCAATTCAAACTCTGATATGGGCACTCGGGACATATTGGCAATATCACAGTGTCACCGTGAAGTACACCCTATCACTTGAATGACCCATGCAGGAGTGCATGGCATGCCACCAGGCCAGACAGCATCTCTGAGTGACAGTACTGTGGGTGATCCTCCTCCTCATTGCCCTGTGGGACATCACCTGGTGCTTGGGCGGTGGGCAAACATCATTGTGCCACTGGCGTGGTCCAGGCAATGAAACCACACCTTCAGTATCCCGATGGTCCTCTCAACAATAGCATGTGTCCCCATGTGCACCTCATTGTATGCCTCCTTCTCACTGCTGTGCGATGTCAAGAATTACATCATCAGGTATGGCAAGAGTGGGTGGACACTGACACTTAGATATTGGGTACAGAACCAACATGTTAGTGATCCATTGCAGTGTGCGCAGCTGTGTGACACATCCATTCTCACCCAGTGGCCAACCATTGGATCCACCAAACATGTATGTGTCACAGGTCGACCCTGGGTACTTGGCACACATATTGGTGATGATCCCTTCTGCATCACATATTATCTGTCAGTTGATACTGTAGAAACCCCTTCTGATCCTGTATGCCTCTTAGTCCACAGTGGGTGCAACAATGGCCACATTGGTATAGTCTATAGCACCCAGTACATTGGGCATGCCATGCGTGACTTAGAATGCCTCCTTTGTGGCATAGATGTCTGTGTCAGTCATGGGGAACCATATGTGGTCATAAATATGTTGGAGTAGGGTATATGTGACCTGGTGATGGGCTCATGACATGGATGACTGATTGACACCAGTGACATCCCCCACGACCCTCTGGAAGGAGCCCATGGCATAGTATAACAGGGCACACAGGACTTTTGTTTCCATGGACATGGCATGTGACCAACATGTTGGGGCCTGCAGCTGCCCCTGGAATATGTGGCAGAGCCCTGAGATCGTGTTGTAGTCCAGGTATTGCCACTCAATGCAGTGTTACTCAGGGAACTGGGCCACAGTTGTATGGGGCCTAAATATCCTGTGCCTGTGCCATCTCCTTGGAGCCCTCTTCCCCTCTTAATCTCAGCCTCCCATAGGAGGGCATTCATGAGAAGCCCAGGGCAACTCACAATATGACTGCTACTACTACTCATATACTGTACTGTCTGCCATGTAGGGCAGCTTCCACCACAACCACAGGTCCCCCTTTCAGTGAAATATGACCTGGCATGCCCATCAGGTCATGCATGCAAGTGGTCATCACTACCAGACGTGCCATTATCCATTTTAACATGGTGGCGGCAGAATTGGTCCACTATGGTGATTTGACACTATCTTAGGTTGGGTGGCTGGGAGTGTACCCAGCAAATTGCATCAGGTGTCCACAATGACGTACACAGATGACCTTGGAGGGAGGGACCCTCTGGGAGGTGATGAAGCCCAGGGAGGTGAGTGGATGTGTTCTTCCCTACTGAGTTCTACTGTGCTGTCCATTCCCACAGGTCCTGCACATACAGAGTAACCATGGTGCATGCACCTGCTACCTGATGCATGCCCACCTCTGGTGTAAGCATTGTGCTGTCCACTATGGGTGCCCCTGTGTGCTGTGATCTGTCTGTTGCCCCTACCAGTGGTATCCCTGTGTGTCCAGGGTCTTGTGTGCTGTGCTGCTAACCCTTTGCTATTGCTTTGTGTCTCCACAGGACTTCCAGGGATATCTGGATGTTGTCACATTGAAGTGGCAGGCACAGCCGAATGGGGCTGCATCACCGATGGTGGTTCTGCAGTGGCACCAAGCACCCCTCAGTCTGCTGTATCACCTGTCCTGGAGGATGATTGTGGTAGACATGCATTACATAGATGAAGTGGGGGACCTGTGGGCTAATGAGAAGCCCTTGAAGGTATGTTGCACCAGTGCCTGTGGTGCATATGTGTGTCTGCTGATGTCTGCTGCATCCCATCACTCATGGCTGTCTTATTTTATTTGTATTTATTATTTATTGAATCATTCAGATTACAACCTTTGAGTAAGAGATTCATTTCCAAAGGCTCCACGTCAGAGACAAAACATAGTAAGAGGCAGACATTATACATTGTTACATAAGGGTGGAGGCAGACAGAGACAACAGGGTATATACATTATGTGTTGCATAGAGGCTGAGTACTATAAGTGTGGCAGGCAGATATTGCTGCTAGACCTATACAGATTTGGTAGCTATACAGTCTTGTAGGGAGCTTAAGCAATACAGCGAGTAGTACAATCTTCTCACTTTTCTCTTCTAGGGGTATGTTGGATCTCCCCATCACCTTGTCCTGCACCTCTGTGGCTATTCAGACACCACCCCTCCAGGATCAAGCAGGGACTTTGAGGATGAGGAGGACTGGGGGGGCAGTCGTAGACTTGTTGTGTTGGCCTATGTGGTCCATGATTTGTGTCCTGTTGCATACTGTCATTTAAAACTTTTCTCATGCATACACTGTTGTTGTCTTCATTCATGGAGGTGGTGTGTGTCCAGCGTGGGGTTTGGGATGGCATTATATATCCCCGCTCTTGGCCTGTTACACATGGCACTGCCTGGGGATGTGGCATTGCTGTGCTGTGGTGGTGGGGGTATTGGACATGCCTCCATCACAGTGGCTCTGCCATAGTCATGCCACTGGCATTCACAAGTGATCCTTGGGGTGGGGTGCTCATCCGGGCCATGAGGTATGTTCATGTTCATCACAGTGCTCACTCTGAGTGGCAGCAGCATGCACTAGGTGTGCTCTGGGTTTGCACATTGTCCATACCCCTGTGTTAGTGTCCGGGTAAGGAGGGGGCCACCTGCATCTCTGGTTTCCTGTCCTCCACCCTTCCCTGCATTCCAGGAGCACTGTTCTGGTGCACTGGTGGGGTGGGGGATGACCACCCACACCCATGTGTGCTGGTACCTCTGTGTGGCCATCACACTGTTTCCATGATGCCCTTTGTGGCATTCAGCATTTCTGTTTGGTGAATGGTGTCCCATATTGTGGGTGTCATCTTCTGTGTCTGTCTCATCCATTATAGTGCTGTGCCTGATGTTCTGCACATTCCCCAGTGCCAGTGTCTGCCATGTCCACCAGTGAGTATCCTGTGTGGGGTGTTGCCTTGTGTCCTGTGTGCTGTGAGGTATCCTCGCAGTGACATCTGCTTAGTGCTGTGCCCTTGGGGGTCTGCCCTCTGGCAGTCCACTAGTGCACCTTGTGTGCTTTGTTGTGCACCTGGCATTAACAGCTTCCCTCCACCTCATGAATCGCTTAGCACCCTTGTCCATATGCCTGCTTGAGGTAGAGCAGCTTGTGTATATGTGTACAGCACATTGTGCACACTGCTACATAACCATGCCTCTGAGGCATGCACATACTTTCTGTGGTGCTTAGCTACACATCTGACCTCACTGAACAAGGTGTGTTGTTCATGAATACCACCATGACACAGTGTGTGCAGTTTACTGTCATATGCCATAGTGCACTTCACTTATGTGCCATGCATCTGTGGCAAGGGCTTCATGAATAGGCCCTAGTGAGAGAGACTAGTAGCACAATGACTATAAAATGTGTAGTTGCAGGCATTCTTTTCATGAACCCTAACACATAGCCATGGACAATTGTGTGAATTACAGTTACTGGAAAGAAAAATGTTCGCTGGAAAATTGGAAAGATCCCCTTCTGTTACAAAAAGTGCAACTGGTTTCTTGATTTTAACTGGCTACTCACCACAACATTATTAGAGATAGCCAAAGAAGACCTCAGTTTAATATCTTACTCGTGGATGACTTCAACCATCTAAATGTGACTCAATTAAGAGGTTGTTTGCACACATAATTCACATGGAACTCCCCTGAACCAGGTTGATTCTTTCAATTACCTGGGTGTCACCCTGGATGACACTCTTTCATTCTCTACACATGTTGACAACATCACAAATCTGGCCAATAGAAAGTTAGGAGCACTCTACAGGCAACACCTTAACTTCACAAAAGAGCCTAAATGCCTGGTAGTCTCCAGTATAATCCTACAGCTCATCGATTATGGTATCCCAGTATATGGGGCAGCTTGTGAAACTACCCTCTCTAGATTAAGGAAGATACTCATCAAAGTCTGTCATTTTTCCAGCAGGGTGGACAGGCTCACACATAGCTGCTCATTGTATGCTTTTAACAAATGGCTACTACTTCAGGACAGGCTAAAATACCAGTCCTGTCTGACAGCAAAACAAAGATCTGTTGGGCCTCACCCCCACTTCAATTAAAGATCTCTTCTACCCAGCCACAAACCAATATTCCACCAGAAGTATGTCTTGACAAGCCATTGACGTTACCTTCTGAAAAATAAGCCTGTGCAGGTACTCTTTTGCAGTCTGTTCTTGACAATGGCTTAATAAACTCCCAGAATCCCTAGTGGGACTTTCCAAAATCGCACACTTTAGGAAATCCTTAAAAGAAGAACTCACTATGAAATCAAACTACTGCTCCTTTTAATTGACGTCTGTCCAGTATACTATGTTTATCTTGTGCTCATAACTTACTGGCACTTGCAAATTTGTCCCTCTGGGACAGTTATGCTAGACTGTGTCTGTTACCTTTATTGCTAATTTATTGTTTCTTGTACTGTACCTGATCAGGCTCTTCCAGAGCTAATGAAAGTATGTTGTGTTTCTCATTCCTTGTACTTGTCAGACATGGAACCTTTGCAAAAGAGCACTTGTGCTCCAAGGTGTTTTCCAAATTATCAAATAAATAAAATAAATTACTGTACTGGTAGTTTGGTAAAACTGCCCTGTTTTCGAAACAGCAAAAACTGAAATGGTGAAAGGATTTTAAAAATCCAAACACGCTGATATGAACAAACAGTGGTAAAAAGGTATCAAGAAGGACATAATGGTAGCATTGTTTAAAAATAGCTTAGTAAAACTCATTTTCTTTTTGTTTGGTGAAAATGAGTGTTTGTCCTTTTATGGAATGACGCATAAGGCACCAAACAATCTGGCAAAAATGGCATTTAAGTGAAAAACCTATACAAAATGTTGTATAAAAAATTCAAAATCGTGTATATAAAAAAATCTATGACTAAGCCAAAATAATCTGTGACAAGAAGAAACTGTCTGGGGAACTATATGTCTTAGTGGATTGGTAGTGGGTTAAGGAGACTTTCACTTCTAGATGACAGGTTCAAATCCAGCATAGGTCGGTACTGGTCAAAAGCCATTTCCAGCTGAGAACTGTTCAAGGTTGTTCAGTAGCTTATGTGAAATGAGTTTTGGTGGCCTCAGTCCAATTTCTAGTGGTCAGATGTCCACATCACAATGCCATGAACACAACTGGCACTAAATAGCATCCTTGCTGGCATTCTCACAAGAGAGGCCAAGGACTGAATGGGCATAGAGTCCGAACTACCCTCTCACCTATGTGATGGTCCTTCAATGACAGGGTTGAGGCACATTGGTTGGGCAGTGGGGGGAAGGGAAATGGAAAGGGGAAATTGGTTAACCAGGAGAGACACACTAAGCCGAAGCTTGACTCCAGGTAAGACCTCAGAGCACAAGGAAGATAAGTGACTTGCTCTGGGACACAAAGTATGCAAGTGGGGACTGTAGGATTCAACCCCAGGTTTCCAGGTTTGCAGCTCAGAGCTTTAGACCCCCTGCACCATACTATGAAGCTTGCACTGTGATTTCCTGTGCTGCACCAGTCATGTGGCTAAATAGAAGACTTCAGGTTCCAGTGTTGTAATCCAGCATCTTTCATGAGTACTAAATTTACACATAGAAAAACAAAACAAAAAATAAATCTTAAAACGAAAAGAATATGTCTGCAGGGGGAACCTCTTTTTCTTGAGAATAAAATAAAAGCACAGCAATAAATGCCATGTGAAATTTTGCAGAACTGTGTGGCCCATGTTGCAGAAATCACACTCATGCAGAAAAGAGGAACTGCAGGAATTTTACTTCAGAAGAAAACTGCACAGCTCTATTGTTTGTGCCACTTTATATTAATGGAGCTGCGAACAACATGCACAAATGCACATCATACTTAAGCGTATATCTTCCAAACCATCCCCCAAATTATACCTTAATAAAACAAAAGAATAATGATTAACTTCATTGTCCCATCCCCGATAGTTGCACTGCAAGTGTATATCAAACACACCCTGACAGTTAAACAACAAGCTTACTCTGCAGACAAAGTCATGAATGGTTTCATCTGCTGTGAATAAAGAATTAATGTTAGGGCAAGGGCAGTCAGCAGAGTATGCAAGGAGAATTTGATGAGAGGCATCTGAATTTAAAATAATACAATACTTTTTTTTTTTGGATCTTAGCCCAGGGAACCAAGGTTAACTAAAAAGATCAGTTTAATTATATTTGCATACAAAGAGTCCATGGTTAAGTCACAGCCAGATATTAAAGTAGCTTACTACATTATGATTAAAAATCCCATTGCATAAATATGGGGCAAGTAAAACAAGGATAAAAGGCATGCGATTATTTTGTTGAAAACATATTTTATTTGCACTGTCATAAGCATATATTGTCTGCATACAGTAGAATGGCCTCATCTTTATACTCTGAAAGCACAAAAATACAGTATGTTTAATTTAAAAGAACCTGCATTTTATTCTGGAAATGCAAAAACCTTTTTACTTAATCTGCATGTGCTATGGAAAAGCCCTTAGTTTACAGTATTACTTAGCCTTTACAATTACTCAGTAGAGACTGCATATTGAAAATGCCTTTATGTAGTCAACAAAATGTTCATGCTTCACAGAAAAGATGGAACCTGTAGATGTTTACAGTACACACACAAAAGCTTGACTGAACTGAATGCTTAACTTGGTAGTGAAATCCTACTGTGATCTTGTGGCCTTTTCACCAGAGTTCACCACTTCACCTCAAGTCACCTATTGCAGCAGCCTCAAACCAGCTTTAGTTTAACTCATTCTGGAATTTGGAACTCTCTCCAGAGATCAGATGACAGAAAGCATTGAGCAGCCTACAAATCTTAAGCCTCCCAGCCTAATTCCCCTGCTGCTGCACTGTTACTCATTCCTTTTCTTTCTTCTGACATGATGAATGAAGCGAATGCAGAAGAATTTTTCTTTATCTTCCTAACAAAAAAAAAACAACCTTTCCTAGAATGCTGGAAGTAAATTACCACACTGACTCATAATGTGGCGATACAAGACATATTTTCCCCCCTTATTATCATCACAGTTGAATTATTCAGTGGTGCCCATTAGCAAAGGGATAGCATGACAATATTATATTTAGACCTCCTTGTTGACTGCATCAGCAATGTACATCTAAGGCGTTTGCAAGCATTTTTGACAAGAAAAGTGTGCAGTGACTCAGAAATGACTGCAATTAGTGACCAAGGGAAATTGGCAATAACTTTTCCAAAACATCAGCACATCTGCACCAGCAACCCCCCCCTCCCCCGTTTCTGTCTGTTGCATTTCTAATGACTACAGGAAGATTTTCCCTTAATTACGATGAGCAAGCTAGACTCCAAACTTTAATGTCATCTACCTCATAATATGATGTACATGTTCTAGTTGAAAGGTCCATTTGTCCTTATTAGTCACAGTTTCTTTAAAGACACAATCTATTTTTCTTATTCTACCAGCACTGTAATTCATAAACTGTCAAGCAAATATTTTCCCACTTTGTTAAAAGCTGTTGCGTTCTTCAATTGTTTTATTGCAGAGGAAGAAAATTGAATTTTGTGGATCTGAAGTGATTTCAGCCTGACAGGAAGCCAGCGCTCTACAACTTTCTTTGAAATGTTTTTGACTTTCTTAATCTTTTGTGAACAGATGAAGACAACAATATTTGAGATGAGGATGAAAGGATGTGCCTCCATGTTTGCTGTCTTGGCAGACTTGAAGCCAGTCCATCTATGGTTTCATGATGCCAGAGCTCATTTAGGCTACATCTAAAAATCTCACCCACTCTGTGGGCAATACTGGCAGTCAGGCAATGATAATAGGATTTGGACGTCTTGTCACCTTCAGTGCAGCACACGCATTAAAACTTATTAATAAGGCAACAGATTATATAGTGTACATTGCTAAGAGAGAATACTGTCATGCAATGAAATTGGCATAGAAAATGGTTGTATCAGATATGTAAAATATCCAGAATTCTCAAGGACTATGAAGATGAAGAAATTTACAACAAATTGGAAACTGCACAGCAGGTATGGTGGTGCTTGGTTTAGAACACTGAATGGTGAAATGGAGTATCACAGTTTTCAATAACTCAATGGCACAACAGTTCAGCCTCACTATGGCACAGCAAAAGTTGAATGCTCTTACCAAAAACAAATAAAGCTGCCATTAAAAGGTAAACTTCTTCCTCCTTTGTTGAAGATCAGCCCACAAATGCATTTGTCAAATGACAGTGAAAACCATATAGTATTATTGATGATAAAGGATTAGTGCAGGTAACAGACACCTGGGGAAACAAAGCCAAAACACCTCTGAATCTCATCATGGCCATTGACTCACAGTGTGATTTTTGAGCTATTTGCCTGACTTCCCTATGCCTTTGTTTTCTTTGATTCTAAGCTTGGTAACAGTGGAATCCCAATGAAAATTAAATGGTGTATCTCAGTTAGAAGTTGCTCCTCTGTTAACTGTAAAAAAGGATTACTATAGAAAATAACTAATATATGGAGTAAGTGTATATCATTGAAAAATAGCAAAGCACTGGGTAACATGATAATATCCCTGGCCAAATGTATTCTATTGGATTAAAGTAAAACTGCCTTAATACTGGACTATTTACACATTTTTATAGCAGCTAAACAGTGTTAATAATTAGCAGATATCCTTATTAATTTTACTGTTTGAATAATATTGCCCTGATAGTTACATTCAATTGTCCACTTCATATTGACTCCACTGAAAATGGAAATATTAATCACATAGCTACTATCCTGGTTAGCCAGTGATGATCAATCTTAATACTGTATTTGCTGTGTTGAGCCAACAGAAAGTGTTATATAGCAAGATGAGATACGCATAGCTTCTAGGTTTGTCAAAATGGTTCTTTGGACATGCCAATGATGACAAAAATGGCAGGTGGCTTAAACAGCTACTGTCCTGCCTAAAATTAATATTAGTTTTTAAAAGCAATCAACCATTAGCTTTTATACCAAATGTACTTTTTCTTTTCACATTGTTTAATTAGAAAATGATATAACTGATGTTAGTAGATGTGATGTATGGGATAGCATTCTGCCTGGCAGCTGACATATTTACCTCTGTTCCCCCCACTTCATCACCAGAATTGTGTCCTCAGTGACTGTAATGTCACTACTGCTTAGGAACAGTCAATCAGTAGCTGTCAGGTTGGTCACCTGTGATGTCACTGTCAGTGAGATCACAATGCTGATGATGCAGTGTGGGGACCGAGACAGAAATGTCAGCTGTTAGGCTAAGAGCTGTTACATACATACAGCACAAAATTATCACATAGATGACTAATGAACAAAAGGAAAAGAAAAATACTTCAGATATAAAATGTTATAACTGACTACTTCTTAAAATGTTTTATTATTTTCCTTGCTGCCTGTTTTGGATCCACTACCTCTTTAATCTATAAGAATTCTATCTTCAGGAAGAGATGGGGTAACATTTATGTGTTTTACTGTGTTGGTAACTAAACAGGCATTCTGCATTCTTGCTTCAACACAATGCATTATTTAGACATATTTGGAATGGGCAGTGTGACTTCCTTCTTGACATATTAAATGTGTCCATGGTTGCCCTGCACTGT
Source organism: Neoceratodus forsteri (assembly GCA_016271365.2). Lineage (NCBI taxonomy): Eukaryota > Metazoa > Chordata > Ceratodontiformes > Ceratodontidae > Neoceratodus > Neoceratodus forsteri. The sequence goes on from CM057455.1 coordinate 535,270,825, forward strand.
GAAATGATGCCTATGCATGCACACCTCTTGGTACATAGGCAAGATAATAACATTTTATTTGAAGGCATCAAATCCCAAAGAATCTTGGTGTTGCATGGCAAATCAGAAAATTACAATATTTGGGGAAGGGAGATAATGCATGATAGTTATTTTCTATAAGCTTTAACATTTAGTCAGACCAATTAAGTAGCTTAAGTAAGTACGTTTTTAATAAAACTTTAAAAATGTCTAGTGAGGAGGGTCCCTGAATATCTGATGGTAAAGGGTTTCATAGCATTGGAGTTGCAATCCCAAGTGAAAGACATCTTGATGATGGAGTGAGGAACAATAAGAAGGTGGGGGGAGATACACTGGTAGGGTTTAATAATTCCAGTGATAGGCACAAAAAAATTACAGGAGTAAGGAAGTGGGAAACAGACAGAACCATAGATTACGTGGGTCTGCAACAAAAATTAAGGTAGAAAAAAATATGGCAGACTAATTGGGCCAACCAGTTCTTATCTGTCATCAGATTCCGTGTTTCTGTTTCTATGTATGGCCTGCCTCAAAAGAACAATGGGTGCAAACAGGAGTGTATTCCATCAGAAGGTCTTTTGTGCAATCAGGAATCAAATTATGGATAACAATATAAATTAAAAATAAATTAACAAATATATCTTCAAATTGAAACACCACCCAACTGGCAGCCGATGCAGTGCATGGAGCAACATAGTAAAATGCTTGCACTGTGAGGTACCAGCAATAAAACAGACTGCTACATTCTGCACTAGCTACAGGCTACATGCCAATGTCACAGATAGCACTAGGTAAAGGGCATTGCAGTAATCCAGTCTTGATGTACCAAAGGCATGGACTATTGTTAGCAGGTTGGTTGGTGCCAGTTTGACTTTAACCTGAGTAATATTATGTAACTGGAAAAAAGCTACTGCAGACGACCGCTGATACCCAAAGCTCCAATATCAGCTTGCAGTTGACAATGAGCATCACATTTTTACCCCAATGACAGTTCATGGCACAGTGCCACTCAGAGTTGGTAAAAGTGCCCTATGTCCATTCATTCCCAACCCATGCCAACCTGGTTTCCACAGTACCTCCTCTCTTTTTATACAGAGCCAGCTGAAGGTTATCCAGTCTTGAATTTCAGCTACAGTGAAGCCCACAAGGATAAAGCACAGTATCACAGAATCCCTGCATTACAAAAGGGATTAACTCCTATTGAAATTGCATTGTTTGCTGCAGTAACTCTACTTCAGAATTCTGCAGAGTTGTGCTTCATCCTGGTGGGTGTCACTGTAGGCATGTGACCAATAACAAGATTGCATTATCCCTATATGGTACACAGGACAAGTGTAGTTGTGTATCATCTGCATAACTGTGAACCCCAATCTGCACAGTCTAATGATCTTCCTCAATGGCAGCATCATACCCTAAGGCATGCCACAGCAGAGTGCAGCATCATGTGAGATGTTGCATCTTTATGCCTCCTGCTGCACCTTACTGTAACAGTAAAACTCAAACCACCACAACACCATTCCTGTGATCCCTAAATACTGCCACAAGTCAAAATAATAGCACCCCATGATCCATCAAGTCAGACACAGAGGACAGATTGAACAGGACCAAGATGGAACCATGTTTGCTGTCTTTTGCCAGAAGGAGATTATGCAGCACCCTAATGAAGGCAATCCCAGTACTATGATGAGGCCTGAAACCAGACTGGAGAAGATCATAGCTCTCATACCTTCTCAAATCCATGGTGAAGCCTTTTTGGTGGGATCTGGAGGTATTTGCCTGTACAAGGCCAGAGATGTTATCAACTGAAAGAACTGTTTTCCAAATGGAGAAGCTACCTCGTCAGCCCAGTAAATGAAATGACTCTGCACCAGCAATTTGGGTGAGTTCACCACCTGGTCAGCCAAAAAGCTTTAAAGTTCCTTTAATTCTCAAGGCCTGGAGACCGGTACATGGGAATGATCCTGCAGCCTGTCTCCAGTCCCACCTTAGCTGCCACACATACACATTCAGCCTATGTCATATGCATTTATTCCCAATTCAGATCTAAAACTGATGGCCAACCTGCCTCCTCTGCAGTCCCACCTTGTGTGATGTACAATAGAAAACCCTGCTGGTATTAATACAGTACCTCCAGGAAAAGCTAGAGTCATTCCCTAACCAGGTTTCTGTAATACAGGTACATACACTGTCTGTTGAGGAGTCTGTGATGAATGCCTCTTTCACAATAGTTTTATTCTTCAGTGACCTCATGTTGAGAAACACTGCCTGATGTGAAGAACAGGGTCAGCTGGACCTGTAGCTACTGGGACCCTGTTAACTGGAGCAGCCTTTGGGAGGGAAATCAGGCAGGGAGGACCACTACTCTGACTCCAACTGTGCCCACTCTGCCTCTTTGACTTGACACTCCCAATCCAACCATCTTAACCAACTCCCCATGTAGAATGCCTGCACTATTGCCACAAGCATGAAGATCCCCCAGACTCCTGCAATGAGCAACAATCACCTCAGGTAAAGTATAAAGGGTCTTCCAAATGGACAAAGACTGTGAAGTTACTCTAAGGAGTGAGAATAAAAAGGTTTCACACCTAAATAATACATTACAAAATTAAAACAAAAATATAATCAAACTAACAATACATAGAAACATAAAAACATAGACTTTGATGGCATATAAGGACTGCTTGGTCCACCTAGTCTACCCATTTCCCTACCTACAGGATAAGCTGCAGATCCCAGTAAACCAATAGCCTATTTCTTCCTACCCCCTACCCCACAAGAATTGCCTTATGTCTGTCTCATGTATTCTTGAATTCTCCCATAGTTTTAGACCCCACAACCTCCTCAGGATGGCTGTTCCATGCATCCCCCACCCTCTCTGTGAAAAAATACTTCCTCACATTGACCCTGAGCCACCCCCTCTATCTTCAAATTGTGTCCCTTTGTTCTTGCACATCTCTTTTTCTGAAAGATGTTACCCTCTTGGACTTTGTTGATTCCACTAAGGTACTTAAAAGTTTCTATCATATCCCCCCTCTCCCTTCTTTCCTCAAGGGTATACATATTAAGCTCCTTTAGTCTCTCCTTGTATGGCTTCTTTGGCAGAGTCTGCACCATTTTAGTTGCCCTCCTCTGGACTGCCTCCATCCTGTCTCTGTCCTTGCAGAGATGGGGTCTGCAGAACTGGATGCAGTACTCCAGATGGGGTCTCACCAACTGCCTGTACAGAGGGATAACAACTTCCTGTTTTCTGCTGGTGATGCCTCTCCCTATACATCCCAGTATCCTCCAAGCCATCCCTACTGCCTTCTCACATTGCTTGGTAACCTTAAGGTCATCTGATATGATTACCCCGAGGTTTTGTTGTTATTACTACCCCCATTGTGTAATCTTCCCCTGAGTTTTTGTTTACTTTGCACTTCTTTACATTGAATCCAAGCTGCCATACTTCTGACCATTCTTCCAACCTTGCCAAGTCCCTTCTCATCCTTTCCATACCTCCCTGTGTATCAACCCTGTTGCAGACCTTTGTGTCATCTGCAAAGAGGCATACTTTTTCTTCCCGTCCCTCTTCAATGTCACTTATAAAGACATTAAAAAGGACTGGACCCAGTACCAAACTCTACGGTACCCCACTCATAACCCCTCTTTCTTCAGAGTGGACTCAATTTACAATTATCTTCTGTGTCCTGTTGTCCAGCCAATGTTTTACCCCGGCTAACACCGTGGAACCCACTCCCTGGCTGGTTAATTTTATTATTAATCTTTTGTGTGGGACTGTGTTAAATGCCTTGCTAAAGTCTAGGTAGGCCATGTCCATAACCCCTCCCTGGGCTACTACTTTGGTCACCCAGTCAAAGAATTCAATTAGATTCATCTGACAAGACCTTCCCACTGTGAACCCATGCTGCCTTGGGTCCTGTACCCCAGAAATTATTCCATCACTTTCTCTACCACAGAGGTCAAACTGACAGGTCTGTAGTTTCCTACTTCTGTCTTGCTCCCACTTTTGTGAAGGGGACTCTTATCCACCTTCCTCCAGTCCTCATGTACCACACCATCCTCCCATGATTTGTTAAAAAGGGTAGTCAGTGGTGTCACTAGTTCTCCCCTTAATTATTTTACAATTCTGGGGTGAATTCCATCAGGCCCCATTGCTTTGTCCACCTTCAGTTTTAGGAGTTCTTTCAGAACCCTTTCTTCTGTGAAAGGACTGGAATCGACCCCCTTATCCGGAGTGCTTCTGTTAATTGGATTAGGCACCTCCCCCTCCTCCTCCTCTTTTGTGAATACTGAGCTGAAGTATTCATTCAGTTTCCCTGCTTTTTCACTCTCCCTCTCTGCCCACCCACCATCCATTCTATTCAGCCTCACTATCCCTTCCTTTGTCTTTCTACACTCCCTGATGTACCTATAACAGGTTTTATCCCCCTTCTTAACTGAGTTGGCTATCTTTTCCTCAGTTTGGGCCTTTGCTATTATGACTTCCCTCCCTGCTTCCTTCTGCCTTAACTGGTATAGTTCTCTGTCCTGCTCATTCTGTGTTTCTTTATACTTCCTAAATGCTATCTTTTCCTCCCTAACCTTCCATGCCACCTCTTTTGAGAACCATAGTGGCTTTTTCTTTCATTTTGATTTGTTTATTTGTTTCATGCAAAGGCTTGTTGCCTCTGTGATGGCAGTTTTGATGTTTCCCCATTGTTGCTCCGCCCCTACTTCTAGCCTATTTGCTAGTGCTTTTCTAAGGCACTGTCCCATCTTGCCAAAGTTAGCCCTCCTGAAGTCCAGTACCCTCACTTTTGTATGGCTTGACTCTGTAGCTGAGTTTATCATGAACCACACTGTTTGGTGGTCATTTGTTCCCAGATGGCTACCCACTTCTATATCTGAAATCCTCTCGCTGTCCTCATCTAAAAGTATGAGGTCTAAGATTGCTTCCTTATGAGTGGGTTTCAAAACTAGCTGTCTAAGGCATGCCACCTGTAGGGCATTGAGAATGGCCCGGCTCTTGGATGTGGCTGCAGCAAAGGTGCTCCAGTTAACATCTGGCATGTTCAGGTCCCCCATCAACAATATCTCTCCTTTCTCTTTCATCCTAAGGATTCCTTCTATCATATTCTTGTCCATTCCTTCCCCCTGACATGGGGGTCTGTATACAACCCCTGTGTGGATTGTGGTGCCATTTCCAGTGTCTAAGGTGACCCACAGTGACTCCTCTCCTCCCTGTTAACTCTTTTGTTCCATTGCTTTTATCCCATCCCTTACATAGAGAGCTACTCCTCACACTCTTCTACCCTCCCTGTCTCTCCTGTAGGTCGTATACCCTGGTAGGTTAGCATCCCAGTCATAGTTGTCTGGCTACCATGTTTCTGTGACTGCTATGATATCCAGATATCCCTCTTCCATCAAGGCCACCAGTTCAGGGAGCTTGTTGCCCAGACTATGGGCATTGGTACTCATTACCCTTCATTTCTTGATGGCCTTACCCCTTTTTGCCCCATCCCTGTCATTATTGCCTTTGTTATTTTCTCCATTTACCCCTGCCCTTCTGCCTATTGACATCTCCATCTTGGTGTTTACCTCACTTACTACCCTGATTTTTTTGGGGGGGAGAATTTACCTTCTCCTTCCAGTGCCTCCCCCCTTGGCTAGTTTAAATGCTTGCCAGTGAGGCATTTAAACCTATCACTTAAGTTCCTGGTTCCACTCCTAGACAGATGCAGACCATCATGCCAGTATAGGCCTGCATCACTCCAGGTGGACCCCAGTCCCCAATGAAGCCAAATCCCTGAGATCTGCACCATTTTTTTCAATCACTGATTGAATCCCATGGTGTGCAGCACCTTAACCTCACCCATGCCATACTCAGGCAGCACCTCTGGAAAGATTACAGTGTGTGTTACTTATCTAAGGCCCCTCCCCAACTCCACAAACTATTCCTGCACTGCTCTGATCTCTTTCTCAGCCAGGTCATTTGTTCCTAGGTGGAAAATGACATCCAGCTCCCTCCACCGTGCAGCTGCTCCAGAGATCCTGAGAATTTGTTCCCTGTTCCTCCAAGCCATGGTGCCAGGCAGGCACCTTACTTCCCTCTCCTTTTCCTTCTTCAGTTCTTCCCTTCTAACAATGGAGTCTCCCACCAGGAGTTATTTCCTTCCCCTGTGGGGTCCCTTGCCACACTTCTGTTGGTCTTCTTTCTGGAGGTTCCCAGCATCCTCATTGGTCTCCACTGCTGGTGCCTCCATAGAGGAACCACACTTTTCCAGAACAGCATATGAATTGTGGAGAGGTACAGCTGGAGGGATGCACCTGTGTTCCACCATCTTCACCTTCCTTGAGCACACTGTGGTCCAACCACTCTTCTTTTTTGGCAGCCTCTGAGGCAACAGCACTGGCCCTGGTGATCACTAGGTGGGAGAGGAGGTCCCCCAAATCCTGGCCAACTCAGCCTGTAGATGAGCAACCTCCTCCCACAGCCCAGAAAGGTGCCTGCATATGGGACAACACCACATCCTCCAGAATGTCTCCCAGAAAACTGCTGCTCCACAGCCACTGCACTGCACCACTACCATCATGTCTTATTTCTGGACCCTTAACTGTTGTTTGGAATACTTACTCTTTCCTCTATTTTGTTTTTCTCCCTACTTACTTACTACCTCTGTGCCATTTAGGCTCCTGATCATCCTGTTCTGAGACAAAAAGTTCCTATATTTCTCAGTAGTATCCTTACTTGCTCAGAGTCAGACCTCTAGCAGCTAGTGGGGATGGAGAGCTACTCTTTTCCTTCTAGGATGGTGAGACTTTTGTGACTCTGTGATCACTTACTTCCTGCTCCCAAACAGTAAGTTCCTGTTGTCAGTCAAATCCTGTGCCTATAAAAGTAGAACTGGCTTAAGGCGGAAGAGGGTGTAGGGGAGGGAGGAAGGGCAATATAGTCCCAGTAGATAATTATAGTTATAACAGCAGCTCCCTCTTCTTTGTGTCCTCTGCCTGTTCTCTGACAGAAGCTATCTAGGGCAGTTTTTAAATCTGACTTTAACCTGGCTTCCTTCTACCTAAGTCACCCCTTCCCCCACTTTACAGCTCTTTCTACAGTTAGTTAATTGCACAGATAACAATTCCCTTCCACCACATGAGACAAACACCTAGATAAATTCACAGATAACAATTCACTTCAGCCACCTCAGACAAACACACTAACTTTTTGTTTGTTTTGTTTGGTTTTTACCCTAAATTGAAAGTCCCAGTAGTAGAGTTCTAGTTCTTTAGTCCCAGTAGAGAAGTATAGTTATAACAGAACTCCTTCGTCTTGGTGTTCTCTGCTTGTTCTCTGATAGAAGCTATCTAGGGCAGTTTTTAAATCTGGCTTTAACCTAGCTTCCTTCTAGCTAAGCCACTGTCCCTACTTTACAGCCCTTTCTACACTTAGTAAATTGCACTGATAACAGTTCCCTTCAGCCACCTGAGACAAACACCTAGATAACTGCACAGATAACAATTCACTTCAGCCAACTCAGACAAACACACTATTTGTTTATTGTTTTGTTTTTACACTAAATTGAAGGTCCTAGTAGCAGAGTTCTTTAGTCCCAGTAGAGAAGCATAGTTATAACAGCAGCTCCTTCTTCTTGGTGTTCTCTGCCTGTTCTCTGGTGGAAGCTATCTAGGGCAGTTTTTAAATCTGGCTTTAACCTAGCTTCATTCTACCTTAGCCACTTCCCCTACTTTACAGCTCTTTCTGCACTTAGTTAATTGCACAGATAACAATTCCCTTCAGCCACCTGAGACAAACACCTAGATAACTACACAGATAAAATTTCACTTCAGCCAGCTCAAACACACTAACTTTTTTTTGTTTTGTTTTCACACAGACCTCCTACTCCAGCAACCTATTTCTCCCTTCCATCACTCTGTCCATGAAAAAGTACTTCCCTAAATGCCCTAAATTGAAGGTCCCAGTAGTAGAGTTCTAGTTCTTTGGTCCCAGTAGAGAAGTATAGTTATAACAGCAGTTCCTTCTTCTTGGTGTTCTCTGCCATATCCAAACCTCTACCCTACTTTACTGAGCAACTAGTTTACAACACCTCCAATTTTAATCAAGATTAAGTATGCTCTTTTTTTAAGGATATTATCTCCCATTTATTCAACATGCATGGACCCAGGAGCAGTTGAATAAATCCATTCATTTTCAATCCCATTGAATAAATAAACTATATCCATATGGTAGACATGTCATTGCTGTTTATCTATATTGCAGACATGTCATCAACCCCACCCTCACAAGGCAGCACTTGTTACACATTTTCACATTCATGCTCCAAGCCCTAATTCCCTGCTTCTGGCACACACGACCCACAGTATCAGCAGCAATAGTCACTCTAACAAAGTAACCATAAAGAAAATGACACTCAGAGCAGCAGTATACTTTTTTTAATTACAGCCCTTTCAGAACTGCCACATGGTTCCAGCAACCTCCCAAAGCTGTCTTCAGTCTTCTGCTGTTTCATAATGACATCAACCTGCCAACCCAACCACAGCCTCACTTGCTTGCTCACCCACACATGAAAAAAACTCTGTGGCAGCTTTTCAAAATCTCTGACGTCTGTTCCCCCTGAAAACAGTGTCCAGAACAGCAGCAGCAAATGTGAAAATTGGCCCCACTCTAGCATGAATGGCTCTTTCACTAAACAGAGCCACCATGTTTTTTCTTTATTTTCAAAATAGGATGCCTCTCAACCAGTCAGCCCCATCATCAGCATGTCAATGCCATCATCCTGACATAGCAGCCATGGCAATGTCCATGACAATGGCATTCCTCAGATGAGGAGGAGCATTAATTGAAAAAAAATATATACACAACTTTCAATTTTTCAAGGAACAGCAGATATTAATTACAAACACACACACACACGAACACACACATATCAGGGTCCATGCCTATTGCATAAATGAGATACACAGTAGGGCCCTGTTGAATAAACAATTTATTTTCTCTCGAACTGTTTGACCTTGGGAACATTACTTGTGGCTTATGCCACGTGGGAGCTTACCCAAGGTCAAACAGCTCTTGTGAAAATAAACAGTTTATTCAACAGAGCCCTTCTATGTATCCCCTATTTATGTCATGCTGCCAGGACACTTAGAATAATGTAATCTGTTGGTAGATAAAGGCCATTGGCCCAATGTGTCTGACCATTCTTGCTTAACTGATGCTGAGGGAGAGCACCCAGGGGCTCCTCACTTCCCCTTCTTCTTTCTGGTGTGATCTTAACCAAGTTCTTGTATCTGTCCCACCCTCTTTTGAAGCCTACCAACTGATTTCACACAGACCTCCTACTCCAGCAACCTATTTCTCCCTTCTATCACTCTGTCCATGAAAAAGTACTTCCTGGTATCTCTCTTAAGCTTGCAGCCCTTCCAACTTCATGGAGTTCTACCTCGTGCTTGAGTCCCATGTAGGGTGAATAATTCCCCATATCCATTCTTTGAAATCCCTGGAGATGTTTGTGTGTTTCAGTCATATCCCTCTTTTCCTTCATTTATATGCACCTACTATCAGCCTAAGGGAAAAGCCACATTGCTATTTGAATATGAGCTGAAAATTATTTAGTGTAACATTGAAAATCATACCCTTTCCAAGTTTTCCGAAACATTGCAAGCCACAAAATGGATACAGAGATGCTAGCCTTCCCCCAAAGATGTGAAGGGGGTATGTGAAGTAGCATACTATATAGTACACTGAAGCCCATTTAAAATGTTCTTCAAGATTTTTTTATGGTAACTAATGGAACAAACCCTGGTCAGAGCCACAACAGCTGCTACTGCAATAGTACGGAAGTAAATTGGTTGCACATGCTCCTAGCAGCTTTGCTTTTATACTGTTCAAAGTTTTGTTGTTTCACTCCCCCAGTATTATGTGACAAAACCTGCTGTATACAATGAGTTGTTCTATTGAATGTGCCAGAAGTGAGATGGGGCTGTAATTGTACCCTCTCCCATTTCAATGCTTGTAATCAAGTTAGTGCTGTGTTATGCTTGTACAACTTCATTGATAGTCTGATAGTATTTGGATATTTATGTTGTTGACCAAGATAAATAGGTACTTTAGCCATTCACACTCTTTATCCCACAGGGAACTAATACCCTATTGGGGTACTGTCAAGGTAAAGGAACCCTCATGAGGAATGTTCCACCCATAGAGGTGCAGTGAAAATATAGTAGTTCTTTTATGCTAAAGGTGCCTTAGGAAGGAGCACCAAAAAAGATGAGCATCAAATGGGTAACACAAAAACGGGATGAGCATTGACTGACAGCAGTAGTGATAACTTGTAAGAGATATATGCAGGATTGTGCAATGACTGACAGTATCGGTAATGATAGCAGAAAGGGCATGACTTACAGAAAGAGAGATGGAATGGCAAAAGAGAAAGAAGGCCAACATCAAACCCCAGCTCAACAGTGGAAACCTACCTGGCTCATCATGTTCTATATAGATATACTACTTTAAGACTGCGTTCTTCGGACTACCTAAGCTTTCTGACCTTCAGCACAGAGAAGAGGAAAACCCCCTATGAGAAGGAAACCTCTGGGGATCCAAAGCCTTGGTCGCCTTCCTTCCAGGACTTAGATGAATTAATGATGGCTCACAACTGCAATTTAGTGACCCAATTCAGGGGAAGATTTTTAGAGGTAGGGCTCTCACTTTATCCCTATAACAGGAAAGCCATAGGGGTGCTGTGAGTTAATGGCCTCTATATCTAAAGGAGGTCCCTTCTGGAGCCAAACACCAGGTGGAGGAGGAGAGCGACAACTGCTGAAGGGCACTCTGCTTGCCTACAGGTGAAGGCCTGGAGGAGAAGCCAAACCCAGGATGGGTAAGGCCGAATGTAATCCTAGGAAGTGTAAGACCGAGCCCTGGAGGGGCAAGAACAGGAAGACTGCACAGCCGTCACCTTTGAGTAGCAGGAAGGACAGGGGAGGGTATAGAATGGAGACCAGGTGAACCTTTAGGTGGCTGTAAGAAGAATAACTTTTGAAAGTACTGCTAGTGCTGTCAGTAGCTGAAGGAGCCCCCTGGGACTTGGAGGCCCCTCCCTCTGGCAGCTGAAGTCCTAAATGCTACATCAAAAAGTGCCACCAATGAGGCCTGCTCAGCCACAGACTTCCCTCAGATAAGAAGACCTGCTCATCCAAATGGTAGAAATAGAAGGGCCATGGCCCTGGTGAGGGACCAACCCTCAAGATGCAGACTTCAAGGGGGCACAGCTCTGCTAGATAGAGAGAGGCTAGGATGCAACTGAGAGTGTAGGATTGAGAGTGGAACTGGTAGTGTTGAGAACAGCAATAGGCAGCATGAGTGGGACTGCAACTGTTAGCACTGAGTTCATTGAAAGAATACATGAATAGGAGTGCAGCTGTTAGCACAGAGTAAGTTAGGAGAGTGCCTGAGTGGGAGTGCAACTGTTAGCACTGAGTATATGAGACTGCATGAGATGAAGTGCAACTGTTTGCACTGAGGACATCGAGACAGCATGAGGTGGGGAGCAACTTTTAACACTGAGTCTGGTAAGACACAGCATGTTGAAGCTGTAGAGAAAGAATAAATACAGCTAGGGAATGCAATGGCATATGGAATGCAATAGCATGGGGGAATCAAATCAGGATGCAGTGTGCTGCTGGAGTGAGTGATGACACCACTGAACCCAAAAGGGAGTGGCTGCCAGGTGTAAGCATTTAAGGAGTTTAGATTAACCACAGACAGCCAATGGTACAAAAACAGTGTAGGTAATCATACAAATTGCAACTGGTACAGAAAAAACAGCAAACTCTAGAGTCTGAATAATCACAAAGCAAAATAAAATGACAAAGGCAGGATGCTGGCAACTAGGAACTCCCAAAAAGAAACAAAAATGAGACAAACACAGGAACTGAGAAGGAAAGCTTAGAAAGAATAAGGAACCAAAAAAAGGCAAAACAGCAGCCAGGAGGCAAAAGCAAAGAACAGACCTAGAAAGGTGGAAGCACAAGGCAACAGAAATCTCCCAAAGCATAAAGGAAGCAGGAGATAAACACTGGGAGAAAGGGTGGGGGGGAACTCCAGCAGAGCCTCTAGCTGCAGCAAAAAAAGAATTCATCTGCATGAGACTGCAGGGAGCTGACTCAAATAGATCAGGCAGATGGCATGGCTAATTGCTCCAACCCATCGAATTGCAGTCACAGCCTTTGGCAAAAATGAAAATCTTTGTGCAAAAATAAAAAAAAAATACCATTCTGATGGGTCAAACCCTCCCCACCCTGCCGCCCTACCACAGACAGCTGCTGGATGTGCTTCTTCAGATTCTGTACAGATTCTGTAGTTTGTGAGCAAAGCACATACTGTGAATAAGAGCCACTCTCTCTCACAGAGAAGCAACATGGAAGGCAACAGTAATGCCAGTGAGAATATTTCATTGAAACTGGATACCAGTACCCTGCAGTGGTTGTTGGCCCCACTTACTGTTCCAAGTAACTGAGCAAAAATGTCCCTAAAAGTACTTTTTAGATGGAACAGGGTTTGAATCCCTACATGAGCCCGACTGGATTACTGCTTAGCTGTTTAATGGAATGCTGGTAGATTGTAGTGGTTACCGGCACCATTTTCTGTTACAATTAACTAAGCAGAAATGTCCCTAAAAGTACATTTTAGATGAAACAGGGTTTGAATCCCTACATGAGCCACATTGGACTGCTGTCTAGCTGTTTAATGAAATGGATTCAGAACCTCTCTCAGTTTGTTTCTATTTCTGTTTAATTACACAACACTACACTAGAAATCTGATGTCATGTCTGTGCATATGCAGGATGATCTCAGAGGCAACATCAAAGGGAAAGGAAACCAGTGCAATATGCAGTGCTACTCCCAAACTCAGTCTGCAATTTAATTTACCAAGTGTCCTCTAGGAAAACCCAATGTAATCATTCTATAGACCTGTTAGAAAACAAAACATGCTGCAGGGCTTGATAAGCTACATTAGAAAGGGACTGAAAACCCACACTCCTACACTTTCACAGTTCAAGTTCATACAACATACATCTATTTTATTTATTTTGTTTTTGGTGACTGGATAGGGTGCAATAGGCAAACACTTGCCTATTTTCATGCATGACCCGGACTGTCTCTAAACAGTACTTTTACAGACATTTCTGCTCAGTTAATTAGAATGGTAATTGGGGACAGCAACCAATGCATGGCACCAGTATACCATTTCACAAAATGGTCTTACAAAGGTTAAATCCTCCCCCCCCCCCACACACACACAGTCAGGTAAGTGAGGAGGGAGATCCATGGGATGACTGAATGCTAAATTAATTATTTAAAAAAAAAACTTCATGCTCTAAATGAAGCAGTTTAGTCCACTATATTACATGCCATGTAGCTAATACTGCAGAGTCATTCCATGACTAGATGAACTATGAAAATGGTTTCCATTTGCCCACTGAGCTCAGTACTTACACATGATGGTGGCAGCCCAAAGCAAAGTAGGTACTGTAACATGATCGCTAGTGTCATGATATTCCCCAGGAGGAAAAAAAGACAAAACATTTCTGTCTGCATATTGTATTCCTTTCCAATGCCTTTTCAGATTGGAACACACTTCTGTATTACTTTGTTAAAAAAGCGAACAAGACTAAACACTGCCCAGGTCTGAGATTCAGGGATGGACACTGACAGCACATTTACACTAAATGCTTCCACTGAAGGGATTGCAATATTTTCAAGGGTGCATCACTCCTCATTATTTCTTTTGTGTTTGAGGGTGGAAGTTTTGCTAAGCTGTTTCTTTATTATGCAGTGTGATCATGGAATAAGCAAGACTTGGGAGGAGTTCTGCATGAGAGCTTTTACGTTTTATGTCATATTCTGTATTATACTATTATTTGTTATAGGAAGTTTCTCTGCAAAAAAGTCACTTTCCCTCATTAATTAGGATTGTGATATTTTAATAGTTACAAAATATTGCACCGTATTAAGAATATGTACACACAGAAGAGAGAGAGAGATGGTCAATAGTGTTGATTTTTTTTTTGGGGGGGGCAAGGTTATACAACCAGGGACGATGTACACAATTTAAATAGCAAAATGAGCTGCTCACATAATGATGTAATTAAAGTTTTATGAGGCTGAATTATACAGGCACAGCCAAAGAAACCATTGCAAAAATATATGATTTACAGTATGATTGTGTCTTAAAAGAGGCTTAGATAAATATGAGCATCACATCTCAAATGTGTAATGTTTTTCCACATTTTTGCTTAATTATTCATTATACTTCAATTTAGCAAAGGAAGATTTATTTACTCCTTGTTCTGTATAAGCTTTCATCTCCCAAGTACAGCTATATATATATGTGCATGTGTGTATGTGTACACCTGGAATGCTGCCATTTTAAATGGATTGTGTATTCAATGGTGGAAATGAGGCAAGAACAGAAGGGTCAAGAAATGTTGGATGAGTTAAAATACAACACTTTTCGCAAGAGGGGATGTTAATCAAATTTTTTTTCTGCTTATGGCTGAATTTCAATCTGCAGTGCAAGTACAAGACTAATTTGTTACTGAGACTGGATTTATACCACTTTCCCTAATTTGGCAACTCTCTTTTGTATCTTCCCTAGTTCCTTATCTACCCCCTGCTCCTGACCTAGTGGTCTGTAGACCACTCCAGTTTTAATTTGTCTCATCTTTCCTGCTTCTGCTAGTATCCACTGGATTTGAAATAGTGGAGTGTAGAGAGAGAGAGAGAGAGAGAGAGAGAGATAGATAGATAGATAGATAGATAGATAGATAGATAGATAGATAGATAATGGTATTTTATACAGGTTTCATGTCATTAGGGAATAGGTATCCCTATTTACAAGACAGTCCTGTGTATTAAAGGGGAAGATTGTTAAACTAGGAAAGGTGCACTAAGCTGGAGCTTGGTTCCTGGTGTGACTTTAGGAGCGCAGTGAAGTTAAGTGACTTGCTCAAAGTCACACAGCATGCAAGTAGGGGCTGATGGGATTCAAACTGGGATGAGCTCAAGCAGGTGAGCGAGGAGACATACACAGAGCAAGTGCATCTGTGCATGTCTGCTTTGTCCACTGAGACCACAGGGATCAGAGGTGAAAAGGCTTTTTTGGACACAAGTAGGTCAGCAATTCAAGTGCAAACTAGGTCCATTTTAAAGCTATATGAGAAGTGGATTGAAATAAACCAGCATCACAACAATGGAGAATTGAAGACATTGTATGATATGCCAAGTGTATGGATTAGAGGAATGTTTTAAAAGTATGGTTTGCCATAAATGTACTAAAAATATTAAACTGCTAGAAGAAATACATGATTTAGCCCAATGTCTCCAGGTGCATCAGGAACTGCACCATTTAGAGAAATCCCTTGATAACATGTGGAACTCACTAACTGAAGGAGTACACGAAACAAATCAAGGCAGTCAGAGGGGAATAGTATCAAGGGACACTGAGAATCAACCAAGGGGAGCTAATTGTGGAAATGGTATAAACAGACATGATCAAAGGCTGTGATAATAACATGCAGAGTACAAAATACAGGAAAAGGATAGTGGAGGAAGAACCCCAAAATCCAGAATGTGAATGGTTAGGAGATGTGGAGGATTCTGCATTTGAGGACTGGGGTGTAGTACAAGGAGTAAGTAAACATAAACATCATACAAACAATATCAACCTACAAGCTAAAATGGATAATGCTATTTCCCAAACAAACACATCACATTGGTATTATCTGAACAGGAAGCCACCAAACCAAAAATAACCAATTATGTGGGATTACTCTGGAGAATGATGCAAATTACATTGAATTGTCCAATAGATACTCACAACTTGGCAAGTTGAAATGGTTGACCACATGGAAGATATTGCTGAAATAGCACAAAATCAGCAGGAAATACTAATACTGGGAGACTCAATCCTAAAATTCACAGACAAGGAAATATATAAAGGAAGAAAGAAAGTAACTCATGTTAGTAGTCTCTCAGGAGCATGAATTGCTGACCTTAAAACTTATCTAAATGAATATTTGTTAAATGTATACTTGCCTATTGTCACCATACATGTGGGGACAAATGATGTAGGTAATAGAAAGGAACATGGCATAATACAGGATTTCAAATCCCTAGGGGAGATACTGCAGGGGAGAAGCTGTAGAGTGCAAATCTCTGAGATACTTTCAGTCCCAAGAGCAGGAAGGTGGAAAAACATGGAAATACAGAAATTAAATGGGTGGCTTAAGAGGTGGTGTGTTAGGGAGAATTTCCCCTTTTTGGAAAACTGGAACAAGTTCTATCATGACCCTAAATTATTTAGGAATGATGGACTAGACCTTTCTAATAAAGGAACCTGGGTACTGGCTAACAGAACCAATAAAGGACTCCAAGAAATTTTTAACTAAGAACTAGGGGGAACAAGGATGGGGTATATGATTATCCCTGACTAACAAAAAATCCAAAATAAAAACAAATCCATTAATGATAACTGTTGGAGAGTTATGCTCACAAATGTAAGATGAATAAGGAATTAAAAAAAACTGAACTAGCACATACTGTATACTATACAGTAAGGGCATCCATATCTGTGCCATTACATATAGAATAATGGATAGGGAACAGTGCACAACAAGGCTGTGTTCCTATCGAGGGTTTTGTTGACATCATAGACCTCGAGAGTGAAGCTCGAGAGGTCGCTATGATGTCATCAAACACCCAAGATAGAAACACGGCCTTGATGTGCACAGTTCCCTATCTGTTATTTTGTATAGTATATGGTTCCCTACAAACTGTGCCACATTAATTTCAGAAGGATTTGTTAGTTTCTGTACCTTGTCCAGACACTGCCGTTTTCTCTCGGTCCTCACTGCAGTTCTGCTCCGCTGCTGACCACAAAAGTACCATTGCTCACTGTTGTCTGGCTTAGCTTTGTAAGGAGGGACCACTGATTTACTTAAAAAAAAATGCTGACAAACTGATAGTTTGGAAACAGGGTGCCAACTATGGTAGTCCATGTCCAAACTATCTGAAAAGCTCATGCTCGACCGCTTGCTTACCAGCCCCGCTATGCTGTACAGTATTTTTTGAAAAGCCAATGTTTCAGCCAATCGGGAAACAGTTGAAGGTTAAGAAGTTGTTGTACTATCGTGGTGTTGTCAGAACGATAGTACAATAACTTTTTTGACCTTTGAACTGTCCTACAACAGGATTTGGAAAACCATCGTTTTCCATCCACAATAAACCCTGACCATATACTGTAGAAACTTAGTGGCAGGAAAATGATAAAAGGGACAGCAACATTATGGAATACAGTTTGTTTAGCAAGGATAGGAAAGATAGACAAGGTGGTGGAGTGGCCATCTATTTTTCTAATAATATCAAAGCTACCCAGGTGCATGTAAATGAAAATGATCTTGAGCAGCTGTGGACTACCATAATCACAAACAAGGGGAACCATATTAATATTGGATTATTTTATACACCACCATCTCAAACTAAGGAACTAGATAATATTATGCTGGAAGAAATGCTTACTTTAGATACTAATCATGCAACAATAGTTTTAAAGGATTTTAATGTGCCTGGAATAGACTGTGGCAGGAAACTAGGAGCAACACCCAATGAAAGAGACTTCCTGGACATTGCATCAAGGTTAAATCTAGAACAAATCATGACTACTGCAACCAGAGAAGAGTGTATATTAGACTTTGTGCTCAATAATCTTGAGGGATACATAAAATACTTTAAAATAGATATACCATTGGGAAGAAGCTATCATAATATAGTAAGCTTTGAAATATATAATATTGAGCATAAGGTGCAGGGAATAACTACAGTTAAATATCTAAACAAAGTCAATTTAATTGAAATGAAAACAGCCCTAGCAAAATGGGACTGGAAATAAGACTTCAAGAAGATGGACTTGGGTGAGATGTGGAACACATTTAAAAACAAAATAACATATCTTATCAATAAATATGTACCCAAAAAGCCAAACTATAGAAAAAAAGGGAATGTACCCAGATGGTTTAGGAGGGATATCAAACATAAGATTAATAAGAAGAATCAGGCTTATTTATGAGCTAAGAAATCTGGAAGCAGATCTGCCTCGGAGAAGTATAAACAGTCCAAAAAAGTCTGTAGAAAAGCAGTGTGTAAAGCTAAGAGGAACCAAGAGCTGCATCTTGCCAAAAATGTTTAAGACAATCATAAATCCTTCTATGCATACATTAATTCCAAAAGGTATGAGGCTCCACTAGTAGACCTCCCATATGATACAACTGGGAATACAAAAACTAACTCAAAAAACATAGCTGAGCAAATAAATACATACATTGGCACAGTATATAGACCAAAAGAGCCTATACCAGAGGTAAACAGCAATTTTGGAGAATCTGCCAACATGAGCATAAATGAGGAGGACATGAGAAGTAGAATAAACAAACTGGACTCAAACAAGGTACCAGGACCAGATAATGTGAATCCCAGGATACTTAATGGGTCATCAGATGGTCTGGCAGGGCTCCTTACCATAATTTATCAAGTCTCACTAGATACTGAGGCCGTGATCAATGACTACAGGAAAGTGGGGGTAACACCAATTTATAAAAAGGGGAGTAAATTAGAATGTAAAAATTACAGACCCATTAGTGTAATCTCAGTGTTCTGTAAAATATTGGAAAACATCATCAGGGAGGAAATAGAAAACCATATAAAAATAAATAATATGGAAGATAAAACACAACATGTTTTTTTAAGGGGACAGCCATGTCAGACCAACTTATTGACATTCTTTGATAAGGTGGGTGAGGCACTAGAGCAAAGAAAACCAGTGGATGTGGTGTACTTCGACCTAAGCAAGGCATTTGGCTGAGTCCCTCACACAGATTTGATAATGAGGCTAGTTCATATAGGCTTAGATCAAAGACTTATCTTATGGATAAATTCATAATTAGAAGACCGCACCCAGCAAGTAGTACCGAGAGGAGTCGCACCAGGCTGGATGGCTGTGAGTAATGGAGTTCCAGAGGGCTCGGTCCTGTAGCCTTGTTTGTTCACTGTCTATATAGCCACATTAGAGGGAAATGAGAATGTGTGCCTAACAAAGTTTGCTGATGATACAAAGTTGGGTTCAGTTGTCAGCAATGATAATGACATAAGAAACTTTAAGGTTGAGCTAAGAAGGATTGAGCTATGGGGTCAACAATATGGGCTAGACTTCAACACTGATAAATGTGCTATAATGCACTTTGGTATGAATAATAGTAAGGCAGTGTACTGTGTACCTTTGAAGGACAAATCCTACAGTCTACCTCAGAAAGGAGTGATTTGGGTGTCATTATTTCCAAGGATATGAAGAATAATAGGCATTGTGACAATGTCATAAGAAAGGCATATAGAATATTCAGTTGCATTAGAAACACATAATTATCAAAGATAATGGGGGTAATTCTGCCACTTTACAGAGCTCTCATCAGACCTCAGTTTAATTATTGTTCAAGATTCAAGATGCCATCAACAAAATTAAATATCCATAAACTGGAATGCGTGCAGTGCAGAATGACTAGATCTATAACTGGTATGCAGGGATTATTTCAGGAAGACAGTCTTTAAAGACTAAACCTGTGCGCATTAGAATATAGCAGAATGAGGTGGGGACTTGTGCCTAGTATATCTTGCCTGTAATAGTGATGATCTTTGGAACTGTGTGGGTTTGGAAATAAATTATTGTAGTCACACTAAAAGATCATGTGAGCTACAGCTAAAATTGGACCAGCAAGAAGGTATTATCATTGTCTGAGAGAGTGATCTCTGTGTGGAATAGGAAATAATAGATAGCAGCTCGGTAAATTAGTTTAAGATAAAATTGGACAACTACTGTCTTGAAAACAAGATCCAGGGCTATGTGTATTAAAGCACTTTGAGCATTAATGAATAAATTGTTCCCTCAGTTTGTAACTGACCTATGAACCAATGAACCTATAATCCCAGGTCTCCAAGTTTGCATCTCAGTGCCCTTAACCACTACGATCACACTGGTTAAATTCGCAATCAGGAGGACAGTGATTTTTTTTCCTGGCTCAGGGGTGCATGCAGGGAGTCACAGCAATCACTCTGGTTAAATACGCAGTCAGGAGGACTGTGATTTTTTTTCTAAATATATGTGTGCAGGCAGTGACACTACAATCACTCAGGTTAAATCAGTCAGGAGGAGAGTGATTTTTTTTTAAATAAAAGTGTGCTGGCAGGGACACAACAATCACACTGGTTAAATCGCTGGATGACAGTGATATTTTTCCTAGCACAGGTGTTCATGCAAGGACACACAACAATCACTCTGGTTAAATTCACAGTCAGGATGACAGAGAGTTTTTTTTCCTAGCACAGGTGTGCATGCAGGGACACACAGCAATCACTCTGGTTAAATTTGCAGTCAGGCGGACGTGATTTTTTTTCCTATTACAGGTGTACATGCAGGGACACACAGCAATCACTCTGGCTAAATTCACAGTCAGGAGCACTGTGATTTTTTCCTGTCACAGGTATGCATGCAGGGACTCACAACAATTTCTCTGGTTAAATTCGCAGTCATGTGGATAATGATTGTTTTTCTAAATAAATGTTGTGCCGGCATGTACCCAACAATCACACTGATTAAATTTGCAGTCAGGAGGACAGTGATTTTTTTTTTCCTGGCACAGGTGTGCACGCAGGGACACACAACAATTACTTTGGTTAAATTTGCAGTCAGGAGGACTGTGATTCTTTTTGCTAGTACAGTTGTGCATGCTGGGTCACACAGCAAAGTGCCCCAACAATTGGAATCAATTAAGGTGGAGGTGAGGCACAGGTAATAGAATCCCAGTGAGTATAGAAGTGGCTGATGTTGCAGCAACAACAGCATACATTGCTGTGATATATCAACAAGCAACAACCACCAGACCCAGTGTAGCCCATGACGTAGCCCGACAGGCAGTAGAGCCTGACCAGCCTGCAGTGAATGCTACCCCTGCAGGCAACATGAACATTAAATTGCAGGCAGGAGGACAGTGATTTTTTTCCATCCACATATGTTCACACAGGGATACGCAACCATCACTTTGGTTAAATTTGCAGTCAGGAGGACTGTTATTTATTTTTCCTAGTACCGTTATGCATGCAAGGAAACACAACAATCACAACAATCACTCTTTTTAAATTCGCAGTCACCAGGACTGTGATTTTTCCCCTAGCAAAGGGTATGTATGCAGGGACAGACAACCATTACTCTGATTAAATGTGCAGTCCGGAGTAGAGTGATTTTTTTTCCTAGCACAGGTGAGCATGCAGGGACACTCAACAATCATTGTGGTTAAATTTGCAGTCAAGAGGACAGTAATTATTTTCTTGGCACAGGTGTGCATGCAAGAACACACAACAATCACACAGGTTACATTCGCAATCAGGAGGACAGTGATTTTTTTCCTAGCACAGTTACACACTCAGAGACAAAAAACAATCACTTTGGCTAAATTTGCAGTCAGGAAGACATTTTTTTTTCTAAATAAAGGTGTGCTGGCAGGGACACAAAAATCACTCTGGTTAAATCACAGTTAGGAGAGCAGTGAGTTTTTTATTAGCACATGTACACATGCAGAGACATACAACAATCACACTGGTTAAATTTGCAACTAGAAAGGCAGAGATTTGTTTCCTAGCACAGATGTGCATGCAGGGACACAAAACAATCACTCTGATTAATTTACAGTCAGGATGACAGTGATTTGTTTTTTTCTAAATAAAGGTGTGCTGGCAGGGACACAACAATCACACTAGTTAAATCACAATCAGGAGGACTGTGATGTTTTTTCTTTCACATGTATGCATGCAGAGACACACAAAAATCACTCTGATTAAATTTGAAGTCTTTAGGACAGCGATTTTTTATTTTGTAAATAAAGTTGTGCCAGCAGGGACACAATAATCACTCTTGTTAAATTGCAGTCAGGAGGACAGTTATCTCTTTTCTCAATAATAGTGTGCTGGCAGGGACACACAAATCACTATGGTTAAACCTCAGACAGAAGAACACTGATTTTCTTTTTCTAGCACAAGTGTAAATACAGAGAAACTGAACAATCACACTGGATAAATTCACAGTCAGGAGGACAATTATTTTTTTCTAAATAAAGGTGTGCAGGCAGGGATGGAGCAATCATTCTGGTTAAATTCGCAATCAGGAGAACAGTGATTTTTTTTTCCAAATACAGGTGTGAATGGAGAGACACAAAACAATCACTCTGATTAAATTTGCAGTCAAGAGGACTGTGATTTTGTTCCCTTGTACAGGTGTGCATGAAGGGAGAGACACCCATCACTCTGGTTAAAATTGCAATTATTCCTAGCACAGTTAATCACCCAGGAACATGCAACAATCACTCTGGTTAAATTAGCAGGCAGGAAGACTGTGATTTATTTTTAAATAAACGTGTGCTGGCAGGGACACAACAATCACAATGGTTAAATTTGCAGTCAGGAGGAAACTGATTTTTTCCCTGGCACAGGTGTGCACGCATGGACACACAACAATTACTCTGGTCAGGAAGACAATGATTTATTTCCAAGAACAAGTGTGCATGCAGGTACACACAACCATCACACTGATTAAATTCACAACCAGGACAACAGTGATGTTTTTTTCTAGCAGAGGTATGCTTGCAGGGACACAAAACAATCACTCTGGTTAAATTTGCATTTAAGAGGAGAGCACTTTTTTTTCTAAATAAAGGTGTGCCAGCAGGGACACTACAATCCCTTTCATTAAATCACTATCTGGAGGACAGTGATATTTTTCCTAGCACAGGTGCGCAAACAGGGACACACAACAATCACTGGTTAAATTCACAGTCAGGATGACAATGATTGTTTTTCTAATAAAGGTGTGCAGGCAGGGACACAACAATCACTGGAATTCACAGTCAGGATAACAGTGTTTTATTTTCCTAGTACAATTGTGCATGCAGGGATACACAACAATCACTCTATTTAAATTCACAGTGAAGATGACTGTGATTTTGTTACTTGTACAGCTGTGCACAAAGGGACAGACACCCATCACTCTGGTTAAAATTGCAAATATTCCTAGTATAGTTATGTACCCAGGGATATGCAACAATTACTCTGGTTAAATTAGCAAGCAGGAATACAGTGATTTTATTTTTAAATCAACGTGTGCCGGCAGGGACATAATCACTCTGGTTAAATTCACATTTAGGGGGACAGTGATTGTTTTTCTCAATAAAGGTGTGCAATCAGTTACACAACAATCACAATGGTTAAATTTGCAGTCAGGAGGGCATTGATTTTTTTCCTGGCACAGGTGTGTTCGCATGGACACAGAACAATTACTCTGGTCAGGAGGACAATGATTTATTTCCAAAGACAAGTGTGCATGCAGGTACACATAACAATCACACTGGTTAAATTTGCAATCAGGACAACAGTGATTTTTTTTTCCTAGCAGAGGTATGCTTGCAGGGACACAAAACAATCACTGTGGTTAAATTTGCATTTAAGAGGACAGTGATTTTTTTCCTAAATAAATGTGTGCCAGCAGGGACACTACAACCCCTTTCAGTAAATCACTATCAGGAGGACATGATATTTTTCCTAGCACAGGTGTGCAAACAGGGACACACAGCAATCACTAATTAAATTCACATTCAGGATGTCCCTGCTCTTGGCCCTTTTAAGAGACAACTCCGACTTCATCTCATTTCAACTAGTCTTTGTGACTGCCTCACCTAATCAGGGGCCCACCTCTCACTGCCCTCCACTTCAGTCTTGACAGTTACCTCTCCCCGTCTTTCCCCCTTCTACCTGCCTACCCCCTTGCCCCCTCTCCTTTCCTCCCCCAGGCATTTCCTGACTTTTATCCCTCCCCCTCCCTTTAGAGCTCTTACCCTCACTCTCTACCCTCTGACAATGGCCTTCCTGCTTGCATACCCCCTTCTCTCTCACCTGCAGTGCTTATTTCTAAGATTGCCCTTGGCTGGTATGTCATGCTACCTAACATTTGGCAGATTTTGAATTACTGTAATTTCCTAAGCCTCAGTCTCTTACTTCTTTTAATTGTGTAACTATGTATTATTATGTTGACCTTTGTATGTATGTATACCCCATATTCCATCGACTTGGAACCTTTGTAAACAAGCAGTTCCTGCTCAAAGGTATTTGTTATCCTAGATTTCAATAAAATAAAAAATAAAATAAAAGGATGACAATGATTGTTTTTCTAACAAAGGTGTGCAGGCAGGGACACAACAGTCACTGGAATTCACAGTCAGGATAACAGTGTTCTATTTTCCTAGTACAATTGTGCATGCAGGGATACACAACAATGACTCTATTTAAATACACAGTGAAGAGGACTGTGATTTTGTTCCTTGTACAGGTGAGCATGAAAGGACACCCCCCATCACTCTGGTTAAAATTGCCATCAGGAACACAGTTATTTTATTCCCCTCGGGATGCCCACCAATCACTCTGGTTAAATTTGCAGTCAGGCAGACAGTTATTTTTTTACTAAATAAAGGTGTGCTGCACTGGACACAACAATCACTTGATTAAATTCGAAGTTAGGAGGACAGTGAGTGTTTCTTTTCTAAATAAAGGTGTGCCAGCAGTTACACAACAATCACAATGGTTACATTTGCAGCCAGGAGACATAGTTTTTTTTTCCTGGCACAGGTGTGCACACATGGACACACAACAATTACTCTGATGAGGAGGACATTGATTTATTTCCAAGCACAACTGTGCATGCAGGTACACACAACAAACACAATGGTTACATTTGCAATCAGGAGTGCAGTCATTTTTTTCCTAGGACAGGTATGCTTCCAGGGACACAAAATCACTTTTTGAAATTTGCAGTCAAGAGGACATTGATTTTTTTTCTAAATAAAGGTGTGCCGACAGGCACACAACAATCCCTCTGGTTAAATAACAATCAGGATGAACAGTGATATTTTTCCTAGCACAGGTGTGCATGCAGGGAAACACAACAATCACTCTGGTTAAATTTGCATTTAAGAGGACAGTGATTTTTTTTCTCAATAAATGTGTGCCGGACTGGACACAACAATCACTCAGGTTAAATTTGCAGTTAGGAGGACAGTAAGTATTTTTCTAAATAAAGGTGTGCCGGCAGTTACACAACAATCACAATGGTTAAATTTGCAGTCAGAAAGACATTGATTTTTTTCCTGGCAAAGGTGTACACACATGGACAAACAACAATTACTCTGTTGAGGAGGACAGTGATTTATTTCCAAACACTACTGTGCATGCAGGTACACACAACAATCACACTGGTTAAATTTGCAGTCAGAAGGACAGTCATTTTTTTTCCTAGTACAAATATGCTTCCAGGGACACAAAATCACTTTTTGAAATTTGCAGTCAAGAGGACAGTGATTTTTTTTCTAAATAAAGGTGTGCTTGTAGGCAGACAACAATCCCTCTGGTTAAATAACAATCAGGAGGACAGTGATATTTTTCCTATCAGAGGTGTGCATGCAGGGACGCAAAACAAACACGCGGGTTAAATTTGCAGTCAGAAGGACACTGATTGTTCTTCAAAATAAAAGTGTGCCATCAGGGAGAAGACAATCACTCTGGTTAAATCTCAGTCAGAAGGGAGAGTGATATTTTCTCTAGTACAGGTGTGCATGCAGAAATACGCAATAATCTCTCTAGTTAAATATGCAGTCAGGAGGACAGTGATTGTTTTTCTAAATAAAGCTTTGCCAGAAGGGACACAACAATCACCCTGGTTAAATCGCAGGCAGGAGGACAGTGATTTTTTTTTAGCACAGGTATGCACAGAAGGATGCACAGCAATCACTCTGGTTAAATTTGCAGTTAGAAGGACAGTGAGTGTTTTTTTCTAAATAAAGGTGTGCCAGCAGTTACACAACAATCAAAAATGGTTACATTTGCAGTCAGGAGGACATTGATTTCTTTTCCTAGCACAGATGTGCACACATGGACACTAAACAATTACTCTGGTGAGGAGGACAGTGATTTATTTCAAAGCACAATTGTGCATGCAGGTGCACACAACAGTCACAATGGTTAAATTTGCAATCAGGAGGACAGTGATTTTTTTTCCTAGCACAGTTATGCTTGCAAGGACACAAAATAATGACTTGGTTAAATTTGCAGTCTTGAGGACAGTGATTTTTTTCTAGATAACAGTGTGCCGGCAGGCACACAACAATCCTTCTGTTTAAATAACAATCAGGAGGACAGTGATATTTTTCCTAACAAAGGTGTGCACGCAAGGAAACACAACAATCACTCTGGTTAAATTTGCATTTAAGAGGACAGTGATTTTTTTTTATAAATAAAGGTGTGCCAGCAGGGACACTACAATCCCTTTCGTTTAATCACTATCTGGAGGACAGTGATATTTTTTCCTAGCACAGGTGTACATGCAAGGAAACACAGCAATTACTCTGGTTAAATTTGAAGACAGTAAGACAAAGATTGTTTTTTCTAAATAAAGGTGTGCAGGCAGGGACACAACAATCACTGGTTAAATTCATAGTCAGGATGGCAGTGTTTTGTTTTCCTAGTACAAGTGTGCATGTAGGGACACACAACAATCACTGTATTTAAATTCACAGTGAAGAGGACTGTGATTTTTTTCCTTGTACTGGTGTACATGAAGGTACAGACACCCATTACTCTGTTTAAAATTGCCATCAGGAACACAGTGATTTTATTCCTAGCACAGGGATGCACAACAATCCCTCTGGTTAAATAACAATCAGGAGGACAGTGATATTTTTCCTAGCACAGGTGTGCATGCAGGGAAGCACAACAATCACTCTGGTTAAATTCACAGTTAGGAGGACAATGGTTGTTTTTTCTAAATAAAGGTGTGCATGCAATAACACACAACAATCACTCTGGTTATATTCGTAGTGAAGAGGACTGTGATTTTCTTTCCTTCTACAGGTATGCACAAAGGGACACACACCCATCACTCTGGTTAAAATTGCCATCAGGAAGGCAGTGATTTTATTCCAAGCATAGGTATGCACCCAGGCATACACAACAATCACTCTGGTTAAATTTGCAGTCAGGAGGACAGTGATTTTTTTTTCTATATAAAGGTGTGCCAGCCTGGACACAACAATCACTCTTGTTAAATCGCAGTCAAAAGGACAGTGATTTCTTTTCTAAATAAAAGTGTGTCAGCAGGGACACAAGAATCATTCTGGTGAAATTCGCAGTCTGCAGAACAGTGATTGTTTTTCTAAATAAAGGTGTGCCGGCAGTTACACAACAGTCACGATTCGTTAAATTCGCAGTCAGGAGGACATTGATTTTTTTTTTCTGGTACAGGTGTACATGCATGGACACAACAATTACTATGGTCAGGAGAATAATGATTTATTTCCAATAACAAATGTGTATGCAGGTACACACATCAATCACACTGGCTAAATTCACAATCAGGAGGACAGTGATTTTTTTTTCTAGCAGATGTATGTTTGTAGGGACACAAAACAATCACACTTTTTAAATTTGAAGTCAGGAGGACAATGTTTGTTTTTTCTAAATAAAGGTGTGCAGGCAGGGACACAACAATCACTGGTTAAATTCACAGTCAGGATGACAGTGTTTTGTTTTCCTAGTACATGTGTGTATGTAGGGACACACAACAATCATTGTATTTAAATTCGCAGTGAAGAGGACTGTGATATTTTTCCTTGCACTGGTGTACATGAAGGGACACACACCCATCACTCTGGTTAAAATTGCCATCAGGAACACAGTGATTTTATTCCTAGCAGAGGGATGCACAGCAATCACTCTGGTTAAATTTGCAATTAGGAGGAGAGTGAGTGTTTTTCTAAATAAAGGTGTGCCGGCAGTTACACAAAAATCACAATGGTTAAATTTACAATCAGTTGGACATTGATTTTTTTCCTGGCATAGGTATGAACACATGGACACACATCAATTACTCTGGTGAGGAGGACAGTGATTTATTTTCTAGCACAATTGTGTATGCAGGTACACACAACAATCACACTGGTTAAATTTGCAATGAGGAGGACAGTGATTTTTTTTCCCTAGCACAGGTATGCTTGCAGGGACACAAAACAATCACTAGGTGAAATTTGCAGTCAAGAGAACAGTGTTTTTTTTTCTAAATAAAGATGTGCTGGCAGGCACACAATAATCCCTCTGGTTAAATAACAATCAGGAGGACAGTGATATTTTTCCTATGACAGGTATGCATGCAGGAACACGCAACAAACACTCTGGTTAAATTTGCAGTCAGAAGGACACTGATTGTTATTCAAAATAAAAGTGTGTCATCAGGGAAGCAACAATCACTCTGGTTAAATCTCAGTCAGAAGGAGAGTGATATTTTCTCTAGCACAGGTATGCATGCAGAGATAAGCAGTAATCTCTCTGGTTAAATATGCAGTAAGGAGGACAGTGATTGTTTTTCTAAATAAAGCTATGCTGGAAGTGACACAATCACCCTGGTTAAATCGCTGGCAGGAGGAAAGTGATTTTTTTCCTATCACAGGTATGCACATAGGGACACACATCAATCACTCTGATTAAATTTGCAGTTAGGAGGACAGTGATTTTGCTTTCTAAATACAGGTGTGCTGTCAGAGACAAACAGTCACTGTGGTTAAATTATAATCTGAGGCCAGTAATATTTTTCTTATCACAGGGTGCATGCAGGGACACACAACAATCAATCTAGTTAAATTTGCAGTCAGAAGGACATCAACTGTTTTCTTAATAAAGGTGCCATCAGGGTCACCACAATCACTCTGGTTAAATCAAAGTCAGGAGGACAATGATTTTTTTTCTAGCACAAGTGTGCAAGTAGGGACACACAACAGTAACAGTGGTTAAATTCGCAATCAGGAGGACAGTGATTTTTTTTAATAGTACAGGTATGCATGCAGAAACAAAAAACAATCACTCTGGTTAAATTTGCAGTCAGGAGGACAGTGATTTTTTTTCTAAATAAAGGTCTGCTGGCAGGGACACAACAATCACTGTGGCTAAATTGCAATTAGGATGAGAGTGATATTTTTCCTAGCACAGGTGTGCACAAAGGGACAGACACCCATCACTCTGGTTAAAATTGCAATTATTCCTAGCACAGTTATGAACCCAGGGATATGCAACAATCACTATGGTTAAATTAGCAGGCAGGAGGACAGTGATTTTATTTTTAAATAAACTTGTTCTGGCAGGGACATAACAATCACTCTGGTTAAATTTGCAGTTACAAGGACAGTGATTTTTTTTTCTCAGTAAAGGTGTGCCATCAGTTACACAACAATCACCATGGTTAAATTCACAGTAAGGAGGATAATGATTTTTTTTCCTGGCACAGGTGTTTTCGCATGGGCACACAACAATTGCTCTGGTCAGGAGGATGATGATTTATTTAAAAGAACAAGTGTGCATGCAGGTACACACAACTATCACACTGGTTAAATTCGCAATCAGGACAACAGTGATTTTTTTTCTTTGCAGAGGTATGCTTGCAGGGACACAAAACGATCACTCTGGTTAAATTTGCATTTAAGAGGACTTTGATTTTTTTTAAATATATGTGTGCCAGCAGGTACACTACAATCCCTTTCATTAAATCACTATCAGGAGGACAGTGATATTTTTCCTATTAAAGATGTGCAAACAGGGACACACAACAATCACTGGTTAAATTCGCAGTCAGGATGACAATGATTGTTTTTTCTAAATAAAGGTGTGGAGGCAGGGACACAACAATCACTGGAATTCACAGTCAGGATAACAGTGTTTTATTTTCCTAGTATAAGTGTGCATGCAGGGACACACAACAATCCCTCTGGTTAAATTCACAGTGAAGAGGACTGTTATTTTTTTCCTTGTACAGGTGTGCATGAAGAGACACACACTCATCACTCTGGTTAAAATTGCCATCAGGAACACAGTGATTTTATTCCCCTGAGATGAACAACAATCACTCTGGTTAAATTTTCAGTCAGGAAGACAGTGATTTTTTTTCTAAATAAAGGTGTGCTGGACTGGACACAACAATCACAGCAATCACTCTGGTTAAATTTGCAGTCAGGAGGACATTGTTTTTTTTTTCTTGACACAGATATGCACACATGGACACACACCAATTACTCTGGTGAGGAGGACAGTGATTTATTTCAAAGCACAGTTGCTCATGCAGGTAAACACAAAAATCACAATGGTTAAATTTGCAATCAGGAGGACAGTGATTTTTTTTCTAGTACAGGTATGCTTGCAGGGACAAAAATAATAACTTGGCTAAATTTGCAGTCAAGAGGACAGTGATTTGTTTTCTAAATAAAGGTTTGCCAGCAGGCACACAACAATCCCTCTGGTTGAGAAACAATCAGGAGGACAGTGATAGTTTTCCTAGCACAGGTGTGCATGCAGGGAAGCACAACAATCACTCTGGTTAAATTCACAGTCAGGAGGACAATGGTTGTTTTTCTAAACAAAGGTGTGCATGCAATAACACACAACAATCACTATGGTTATATTCGCAGTGAAGAGGACTGTGATTTTCTTTCCTTCTACAGGTATGCACAAAGGGACACACACCCATCACTTTGGTTAAAATTACCATCAGGAAGGTAGTGATTTTATTCCAAGCACAGTTATGCACCCAGGTATACACAACAATCACTCTTGTTAAATTTGCAGTCAGGAGGACAGTGAGTTTTTTTTCTAAATAAAGGGGTGCCAGCAGTTACACAACAATCACAATGGTTACATTTGCAGTCAGGAGGACATTGATTTTTTACTGGCATAGGTATGAACACATGGACACACAACCATTTCTCTGGTGAGGAGTACAGTGATTTATTTCCAAGCACAATTGTGCATGGAGGCACACACAACACTCACACTGGTTAAATTTGCAATCAGGAGGACAGTGATTTTTTTTCCTAGCACAGGTGTGCTTGCAGGGTCACATAACAATCACTAGGTGAAATTTGCGGTCAAGAGGACAGTGATTTTTTTTTCTAAATAAAGATGTACTGGCAGGCACACAACAATCCATCTGGTTAAATAACAATCAGGAGGACAGTGTTATGTTTCCTATTACAGGTGTGCATGCAGGGACACACAACAAACACTCTGGTTAAATTTGCAGTCAGAAGGACACTGATTGTAATTCAAAATAAATGTTTGCCATCAGGGACACAACAATCACTCTGTTTAAATCTCAGTCAGAAGGAGAGTGATATTTTCTCCAGCACAGGTATGCATGCAGAGATACGCAGTAATCTCTCTGATTAAATATGCAGTAAGGAGGACAGTGATTGTTTTTCTAAATAAAGCTATGCTGGAAGTGACACAATCACCCTGGTTAAATCGCTGGCAGGAGGAAAGTGATTTTTTTCCTATCACAGGTATGCACACAGGGACACACATCAATCACTCTGATTAAATTTGCAGTTAGGAGGACAGTGATTTTGTTTTCTAAATAAAGGTGTGCTGTCAGAGACACAACAGTCACTGTGGTTAAATTATAATCTGGAGGCCAGTAATATTTTTCTTATCACAGGGGTGCATGCAGGGACACACAACAATCAATCTAGTTAAATTTGCAGTCAGAAGGACATCAACTGTTTTTCTTAATAAAGGTGCCATCAGGGTCACCACAATCACTCTGGTTAAATCAAAGTCAGGAGGACAATGATTTTTTTTCTAGCACAAGTGTGCAAGTAGGGACACACAACAGTAACAGTGGTTAAATTCGCAATCAGGAGGACAGTGATTTTTTTTAATAGTACAGGTATGCATGCAGAAACAAAAAACAATCACTCTGGTTATATTTGCAGTCAGGAGGACAGTGATTTTTTTTCTAAATAAAGGTCTGCTGGCAGGGACACAACAAGCACTGTGGCTGAATTGCAATTAGGATGAGAGTGATATTTTTCCTAGCACAGGTGTGCACACAGGACACACAACAATCACTCTGGTTATAGTCGCAGACAGGAGGACTGTGATTTTTCTCCTTGCAAATTTATCCACACAGGGCACACATCAATCACTCTGGTCAGATTCACATTCAGGAGGACATTGACTGTTTTTCTAAATAAAGAGTGCCACTAGTGTCACAAGAATCACAGTCAGGATGACAGTGATTTTTTTAATAGTAAAAGTATACATGCAGAGATACGCAACATTCACTCTGGTTAAATTTGCAGTCAAGAGGACGGCATTTTTTTCTTCCTTGTACAGGTGTGCACGAAGGGACAGACACCCATCACTCTGGTTAAAATTGCAATTATTCCTAGCACAGTTATGAACCCAGGGATATGCAACAATCACTCTGGTTAAATTAGCAGGCAGGAGGAAAGTGATTTTATTTTTAAATAAACGTGTTCTGGCAGGGACATAACAATCACTCTGGTTAAATTTGCAGTTACAAGGACAGTGATTTTTTTTTTCTCAGAAAAGGTGTGCCATCAGTTACACAACAATCACCATGGTTAAATTTGCAGTAAGGAGGATATCGATTTTTTTTCCTGGCACAGGTGTTTTTGCATGGACACACAACAATTGCTCTGGTCAGGAGGATGATGATTTATTTAAAAGAACAAGTGTGCATGCAGGTACACACAACAATCACACTGGTCAAATTCGCAATCAGGACAACAGCGATTTTTTTTCTTGCAGAGGTATGCTTGCAGGGACACAAAACAATCACTCTGGTTAAATTTGCATTTAAGAGGACAGTGATTTTTTTTAAATATATGTGTGCCAGCAAGGACACTACAATCCCTTTCATTAAATCACTATCAGGAGGACAGTGATATTTTTCCTGTTAAAGATGTGCAAACAGGGACACACAACAATCACTGGTTAATTCGCGGTCAGGATGACTATGATTGTTTTTTCTAAATAAAGGTGTGGAGGCAGGGACACAGCAATCACTGGAATTCACAGTCAGGATAACAGTGTTTTATTTTCCTAGTATAAGTGTGCATGCAGGGACACACAACAATCCCTCTGGTTAAATTCACAGTGAAGAGGACTGTTATTTTTTTCCTTGTACAGGTGTGCATGAAGAGACACACACTCATCACTCTGGTTAAAATTACCATCAGGAACACAGTGATTTTATTCCCCTGAGATGAACAACAATCACTCTGGTTACATTTTCAGTCAGGAAGACAGTGATTTTTTTTCTAAATAAAGGTGTGCTGGACTGGACACAACAATCACAACAATCACTCTGGTTAAATTCATAGTTAGGAGGACAGTGAGTGTTTTTTTTCTAAATAAAGGTGTGCCAGCACTTACACAACAATCACAATGGTTTAATTTGCAGTCAGGAGGACATTGTTTTTTTTTCCTGACACAGATATGCACACATGGACACACATCAATTACTCTGGTGAGGAGGACAGTGATTTATTTCAAAGCACAGTTGCTCATGCAGGTAAACACAAAAATCACAATGGTTAAATTTGCAATCAGGAGGACAGTGATTTTTTTCCTAGTACAGGTATGCTTGCAGTGACAAAAATAATAACTTGGTTAAATTTGCAGTCAAGAGGACAGTGATTTGTTTTCTAAATAAAGGTGTGCCAGCAGGCACACAACAATCCCTCCGGTTGAATAACAATCAGGAGGACAGTGATATTTTTCCTAGCACAGGTGTGCATGCAGGGAAGCACAGCAATCACTCTGGTTAAATTCACAGTCAGGAGGACAATTGTTGTTTTTCTAAATAAAGGTGTGCATGCAATAACACACAACAATCACTCTGGTTATATTCGCAGTGAAGAGGACTGTGATTTTCTTTCCTTCTACAGGTATGCACAAAGGACCACACACCCATCACTCTGGTTAAAATTACCATCAGGAAGGTAGTGATTTTATTCCAAGCACAGTTATGCACCCAGGTATACACAACAATCACTCTTGTTAAATTTGCAGTCAGAAGGACAGTGAGTGTTTTTTTCTAAATAAAGGGGTACCAGCAGTTACATCACAATGGTTACATTTGCAGTCAGGAGGACATTGATTTTTTACTGGCATAGGTATGAACACATGGACACACAACCATTTCTCTGGTGAGGAGTACAGTGATTTATTTCCAAGCACAATTGTGCATGGAGGCACACACAACACTCACACTGGTTAAATTTGCAATCAGGAGGACAGTGATTTTTTTTCCTAGCACAGGTATGCTTGCAGGGTCACATAACAATCACTAGGTGAAATTTGCGGTCAAGAGGACAGTGATTTTTTTTCTAAATAAAGATGTGCTGGCAGGCACACAATAATCCCTCTGGTTAAATAACAATCAGGAGGACAGTGATATGTTTCCTATTACAGGTGTGCATGCAGGGACACACAACAAACACTCTGGTTAAATTTGCAGTCAGAAGGACACTGATTGTAATTCAAAATAAATGTTTGCCATCAGGGACACAACAATCACTCTGGTTAAATCTCAGTCAGAAGGAGAGTGATATTTTCTCCAGCACAGGTTTGCATGCAGAGATATGCAATAATCTCTCTGGTTAAATATGCAGTCAGGAGACAGTGATTGTTTTTCTAAATAAAGCTATGCTGGAAGTGACACAACAATCACCCTGGTTAAATCGCAGGCAGGAGGAAAGTGATTTCTTTCCTAGCACAGGTATGCACACAGGGACACACATGAATCATTCTGATTAAATTTGCAGTTAGGAGAACAGTAATTTTGTTTTCTAACTATAGGTGTGCTTTGAGAGACGCAGCAATCACTGTGGTTAAATTATAATCTGGAGGCCAGTAATATTTTCCATATCACAGGTGTGCATGCAGGGTCACACACAACAATCGCTGTAGTTAAAGTTGCAGTCAGAAGGACATTAATTGTTTTTCTAAATAAAGGTGTGCCATCAGAGTCTCCACAATCACTCTGGTTAAATCAAAGTCAGGAGAACAATGATTTTTTTTTCTAGCACAAGTGTGCAAGTAGGGACACACAACAATCACAGTGGTTAAATTCGCAATCAGGAGGACAGTGATTTTTTTTTTAATAGCACAGGTATGCATGCTGAAACAAAAAAGAGGAGACAGTGATTGTTTTTCTAAATAAAGCTATGCTGGAAGTGACACAACAATCACCCTGGATAAATCGCAGGCAGGAGGAAAGTGATTTTTCTCCTAGCACAGGTATGCACACAGGGACACACATGAATTGTTCTGATTAAATTTGCAGTTAGAAGAACAGTAATTTTGTTTTCTAAATATAGGTGTGCTGTCAGAGATGCAGCAATCACTGTGGTTAAATTATATTCTGGAGGCCGGTAATATTTTCCATATCACAGGTGTGCATGCAGGGACACACAACAATCGCTCTAATTAAATTTGCAGTCAGAAGGACATTAATTGTTTTTTCTAAATAAAGGTGTGCCATCAGAGTCTCCACAATAACTCTGGTTAAATCAAAGTCAGGAGGACAATGATTTGTGTTTTCTAGCACAAGTGTGCAAGTAGGGACACACAACAATCACAGTGGTTAAATTCGCAATCAGGAAGACAGTGATTTTTTTAATAGCACAGGTATGCATGCAGAAACAAAAAACAATCATGCTGGTTAAACTTGCAGTCAGGAGGGCAGTGCTTTTTTTCTAAATAAAGGTCTGCTGGCACAGACACAACAATCTCTGTGGCTAAATTGCAATTAGGATGACAGTGATATTTTTCCTAACAGAGGTGTGCACACAGAACACACAACAATCACTCTGGTTATATTCGGAGACAGGAGGACTGATTTTTCTCCTAGCAAAGGTATCCACACTGGGCACACAACAATCACGCTGGTCACATTCACACTCAGGAGGACATTGATTGTTTTTCTAAATAAAATGTGTCAGTAGTGTCACAAGAATCACAGTCAGGATGACAGTGATTTTGTTACTAGTTAAAGTGTACATGCAGAGACACACAGCTATTACACTGTTTAAATTTGCAATTAGGAGGACAGTGATTTGTTTCATAGTAGAGATGTACAGACTTGGACTCACAACAATCACTGTGAAGAAATTCGCAGTCAGGAGTACAGTGATATTTTTTTAAATAAAGGTGTGCCAACAGGGACAAAACAATCACTTTGTTTAAATTGCAATCTGGAGGACAGTCATTTTTTCCTAGCACATGTGGGGATTCAGTGATACACAACCATCACTCTGATTAAATTTGCAGTCAGGAGGACAGTGACTTTTTTCCAGATATGATTATGCCTGCAGGAACACAACAGTCACACTGGTTAAATCGCAATCAGTAGGACAGTGATTTTTTTTCCTAGCACATGTCAGCATCCAGGGACACATAACAATCATTCTAGTTAAATTTACAGTCAGGAGGACAGTAATTTTTTTCATAGCACAGGTGTGCATGCAAGGATACACAACAATCATTCTGATTAAATTTGCATTGTGGAGGTCAGTGATCTTTTTCTAGTACGTCTGTGCATGCAGGAACACACAACATTCAGTCCAGAAAAATGGTAGTGCACAACAGTACCTTGCCACCAAAAGTTTACTTCTTAATAGAAGATGGAAGAAAGACACAGTCCACAGGAAATAATCCATGTGCAGTAGACAGGACTGCTTTTTATTCTCACAAATCTTCCATAAAAATCTGTAGTACAAAAGGTGGGCACAGCAATAACTTCTACAAAAATGGATAAACCCTCTAGCGCCTCGACTCTCATGAGTCTTCAAAGGGGTTGTAACATATAAACATTCAAACCAATTTAAATCACTAGCTCATTAATAATAATGAGATAATCAAACCAACATTTAAAGTGCAATACCAGAAATTATTCACCAAGGCAGTGTAAAATGCAACATCAATACCCTATTGTCCATATAAATTAAGAAACAGTATATACTTCCATAGTATCACAAAAAATAATAAATAAACTGGAGTCTGGTTATAAACTTCTTATTACTTAAGCACATTTTATGCACATTTATATGTTTCAAAATAGAATGTCACTCCAGAATCTGTATTCAATGAATGTCCTATTAGGGAGAAGGAACAAAAGAAACAAAATTTATGGTGTGAACACAATATTATTATTTTTATATGTGAAAAGGTTAAATTGCGCTGCTCTAAATAAAGGTTCTACACAAATAAACCTAGTTTAAATACAAAAAATAACCTGTTAGTGCTAAACATTTAATAGCTTCACAAATTTGTCACTTATATGTAAAAGAAAAAAACCAGAGAGAAAAAGGTAATCATTCACACTGATTAAATTCTCAGTCAGGAGAACAGTGATTTTGTTTTCTTAATATAGGTGTGCTGGCAGGCACACTATAGTCACACTGGTTAGTTCACAATCAGGAGGAGAGTGATAATTTTCTTAGCACAGGTGTGCATTCAGGTACACACAACAATCACTGTAGTTAAACTCACTATCAGGAGGACAGTGATTTTTTTTCCTTGTACAGGTGTACATGCAGCAATGCACAGCTATTACTCTGGTTAAACTTGCAGTCTGGAGGTCAGAGATTTTTTTTCTAAATAAGGGTTTCCAGGCAAGGATACTATGGGTAGGATTCACAAAGAAAGCCAAAAATCCCACAGTTGCATGATATTTATAAAGAAATTTTGAGCAGGTGCAGAATTTCATAAAATCCCCGCAGCTGCAGAAATTCAGCAGCTGCAGAAATTAGGAAGTGCTGAAAATCTGCATCTGCAGATCCACAGCTGCAGAAATAGCTTAGGAGGCACATCAACAGTGAATCTAATTAGCTGGAACAGCAGACTTTAACATTGCTGCCATAGAATGAAGCTGAAAGCACCCACAAAGAGACCAGCAACCAGGCCCTCAACTGGGACCACTATAGCATCACAGGTACCTGCAATACCATGGCAGCACAGTGGCTGACTGCCGCTGCTGGTGCTCCCTCCCTGGGGGTGTAACTGTTGTGTCCCTGCCAGCACACCTTTATTTAGAAAAACAATCACTGTCTTCCTGACTGCAAACTTAACTAGATTGATTGGTGTGTATCTTTGTATGCATACCTGTGCTTGGGAAAATATCACTGTCCTTTTGATTGAGATTTAACCAGCGTTATTGTTGTGTGTCTGCTGGCACAACTTTATTTACAAACAAAAATCATTGTGCTAAAGACTTCAAATTTAAACAGAGTGATTGTTGTGTGTCCCTGGGCACACACCTTTGATAGGAAAAATATCACTGTCTTCCAGATTGTAATTAAACCAATATTTATTTATTTAGAAAAAATACACTTTCTTCCTGACTGCAAATTAACCAGAGTGATTGTTTTGTGTCCCTGCATGCATATCTGTGGTAGGAAACAAATTACTGTCCTCCTATTTGCAAATCTGACCAGTGTGATTGCTGTGTGTCTCTGCATGCATACATGTGTTAGTAAAAAAATCATTCTTCTTCTAACTACAATTTAGCAAGAGTGATTGTTGTGACCCTACTGGCAAACCTTTATTTAGTAAAACAATCAAGGTCCTCCTGACTGTGAATATAACCAGAGTAATTTTTGTGTGACCCTGCATGCACACCTGTGCTAGGAAAAATATCACTGTGATACTGATTGCAATTTAACCACAGTGATTGTTGTGTCCCTGCCATTACACCTTTATTTAGAAAAAAAACAAATGTCTTCCTGACTGCAAATTAAAACAGAGTGACTGTTCTCCTGATTGCATATTTAACCTATGTGATTGTTGTGTGTTCCTGCAATCACAATTGTGCTAGAAAAAAAATCACTGTCCCCCTGACTGCGATTTATTCAGAGTGATTGTTGTAAACAAGATGGCATATCGTTACTTAAAAAAAAATTGTTGTCCTCTTGATTGCAAATTTAACCAGAGTGATTGTTGTGTATCCCTGCATGCACACTTGTGGTAGGAAAATATTTCTGTCCTCCTGATTGCAATTTAACCCCAGTTATTGTAGTGTCTTTTCTATCACATCTATATTTAGAAAACAAAATCACTGTCCTCCTAACTGTAAACTTAACCAGAGTTATTGCTGTATGTCCCTGTGTGCACACTTGTGCTAGGAAAAAAATTGTCATCTTCCTGACTGCGAATTAACCAGGGTGATTGTTGTATCCCTGCCGGCACACCTTTTTTCAGAAAAACAATCACTGTCCTCCTGACTGCGAATTTAACCAGAGTATGATTGTTGTGTGTCCCTGCATGCACACTTATGCTAGGAAAAAAATTGCTGTCCTCCTGACTGTGAATTTAACCAAAGTGATAGTTGAGTATCACTGTGTCTACACCTGTACTAGGAAAAAAAAACACTGTCCTCCTGACTGTGAATTTAACAACAATGATTGTTGTGTGTCCCTGCATGCACACCTGTGCTTGGAAAAATATCACTCTCCTCCTGATTGTAAACTAATCAGAGTGATTGCTGTGTGCCTGCTGGCACACCTATATTAAGAAAATAAAATCACTGTCCTCTTGACTGTGATTTAACTAGTGTGATTGTTGTATACCTGCTGGCACACCTTTATTTAGAAAAACATTCACTGTCCTAATGACTACAAATTTAAACAGAGTGATTGTTGTATAACCCTGGGTGCATATGTGTGCTAGGAAAAAAATCAAAGTCCTACTGAAGGCAAATTTAACCAGAGTGATGGCTGTGTGTCCCTGAGTGTACACCTGTACAAGAAAAAGAAATCACTGTCCTTCTGACTGCAGATTTAACCAGAGTGATTGTTTTGTTTCTCTGTGTGCACATACTGTGCTAGGGAAAAAAATCGCTGTCCTCCTGCTTGTGAATTTAATCAATGTGGTTGTTGTGAGTCCCTGAGTGAATACATCTGCTAGGAAAAAAATCACTGTCCTCCTAACTGCAATTTAACCAGAGTGATTGTTGTGACCCTGCTACCACACCTTTACTTAGAAAAACAGTCAATTTCCTTCTGACTGCAAATTTAACCAGAGTGATTGTATTGTGTCCCTGCATGCATACCTGTGTTAGGAAAAAAATCACTGCCCTCCTGATTGTGAATTTAACTGGAGTGTGATTGCTGTGTGTCCCTGCATGCATACTTTTGCTAGGAAAAATATTGCTGTCCTCCTGACTGCGAATTAACCAGAGTGACTGTAGCAGCGCTACCTGGACACCCTTTTTTAAAAAAAAAAATCACTGACCTCCTGACTGCAAATTTAACCAGAGTGATAGTTGAGTATCCCTGCATCTACATCTGTACTGGCAAAAAAAAAATAAAAAAAAAAATACCCTCCTGACTGAGAATTTAACAACAGTTATTGTTGTGTGTTCCTGCATGCACACCTGTGCTAGGAAAAATATCACCCTCCTCCTGATTGTTAACTAATCATTGTGATTGTTGTGTGCCTGCTGTTGCACATGTATTAGGAAACACAATCACTGTCCTCCTGACTGAAATTTTAACTAGTATGATTCTTGTGTGTCCCAGCATGCACAGATATACTAAGAAAAAAATCAATGACCTCCAGATTACAAATTTTACCAGAACTGTTGTTGTCTGTCCTTGCATGCAC
This sequence comes from Neoceratodus forsteri, assembly GCA_016271365.2. Taxonomy (NCBI): domain Eukaryota; kingdom Metazoa; phylum Chordata; order Ceratodontiformes; family Ceratodontidae; genus Neoceratodus; species Neoceratodus forsteri. Next base: position 535,311,482 of record CM057455.1, read on the forward strand.
ACCTGTGCCATGAAAAAAATTACCATACTCCTGACTGCAAATTTAACCACAATGATTATTGTGTGTTCCTGCATGCTCACCTGTGATAGGAAAAAAATCATTGTCCTCCTGACTGCTAATTTTAAAAGAGTGATTGTTATATGTCCCTGTGGATATAACTGTACTAGGAAAACAAAATCACAGTCCTCCTGATTGCAAATTAAACCATAGTGATGGTTGTGTATCCCTGCATGCACACATGTGCTAGGAAAAAAAATCAGTGTCCTCCTGCCTGCAAATTTAACCAGAGTGATTGGTGTGTATCTCTGTGTGAACACCTGTGCTATGGAAAATATAACTGTCTTGCTGATTGAGATTTAAGCAGAGTGATTGTTGTGTCCCTGCCAGCAAAATGTATTTACAAACAAAAATCACTGTCATGAAGACATCAGATTTAATCAGAGTGATTGTTGTGTGTCCCTGCATAAATACATTTTATAAGAAAAATATCACAGTCTTCCTGACTGTGATTTAACCAGAGTGATTGCTGTGTGTTCCTGGGCACACACCTGCGATAGGAAAAATATCACTGTCCGCCTGATTGTGATTTAACTAGAGGGATTGTTGTGTCCCTGCCAGCACACCTTTATTTAGAAAAATAATCTCTGTCCTCCTGACTGCAAATTAACCAGAGTGACTGTTTTGTGTCCCTGAATGCACATCTGTGCTAGGAAACAAATTACTGTTCTCCTATTTTCAAATTTAACCAGTGTGATTGTTGTGTGTCTCTGCATGCATTCATGTGGTAGTAAAAAAATCACTCTTCTCCTAACTGCGATTTAACCAGAGTGATTGTTGTGAACCTACCGGCACACCTTTATTAATTAAAACAATCAATGTCTTCCTGACTGCAAATTAAACAGAGTGATTGTTTTTTGTCTCTGAGTGTATACCTGTGCTAGGAAAAAAATTACTGTCCTCCTGATTGTGAATTTAACCTGTGGGACTGTAGTGTGTTCCTGCATTCACACTTGTGCTAGAAAAAAATTACTGTCCTCCTGACTGCAATTTATTCCGAGTGATTGTCGTGACCCAGATGGCACACCATTGTTTAAAAAAACAATCACTGTCCTCTTCATTGCAAATTTAACCAGAGTGATTGTTGTGTATCCCTGCATGCACACCAGTGGTGGGAAAAATATTACTGTCCTCCTAATTGCAATTTAGCCAAAGTGATTGTTGTGTCCCTGCCATCACATCTATATTCAGAAAACAAAACACTGTACTCCTAACTGCACATTTAACCAGAGTGATTTTTGTATGTCCCTGCATGCATACCTGTGCTTGGAAAAAAATCACTGCCCCCTACTCGCGATTTAACCAGAGTGATTGTTGTGTCCCTGTTGACACACTTTTATTTAAAAAACAATCACTGTCCTCCTGACTGCAAATTTAACAAGAGTGATTGTTGTGTATCCCTGCATACGCACCTCTGCTAGGAATAAAATCACTGTTCTCCTGACTGCAATTTAACCACAGTGATTGTTGTGTCCCTGCCGGCACACCTTCATTTAGAAAAAAAAATCACACTCCCTCCTTACTGTAAATTTAACCAGAGTAATTATTGTGTGTCCTTGCATGCACACCTGTGATAGGAAACATATTACAGTCCTCCTGACTGCGATTTAACCATCATGATGGTTATATCCTTGCCAGCACACCTTTATCTAGAAAAAAAAATCTCTTTCTTCCTGACTGCAAATTGAACCAGAGAGATTGTTTTGTGTCCCTGCATACATACCTGTGCTGTGAAAAAAATCACTGCCCTGCTGATTGCAATTTAAACCAGTGTGATTGTTTTGTCTCACCACCGACACACTTTTATTTAGAAAAAAAAAATCACCGTCCTCCTGACTGCAATTTAACCAGATTGATTGTTGTGTCCCTGATGGCACACCTTTACTTTTTTCAAGTTCAAGTTCAAGTTTATTGCAGAAAAACTCCATTGAGCAAGCTCATTCACAAGGAGGTCCTGTGACATAAACACTTAAAGTACAAACACAGATAGGTAATAACAGTATATACATGAAATGCACGTTACATGATACAGGCTGGATATACATACAAGGGTACCACATAGGGTGACCGAGGTGGTAAACATTGATATGAAACAGGGAAGCGACTTCATGGCTGTACATACCGATAAATGAAACATGATGACTGGTGTGCAATACATATATTTTGGCAGCTAGAACAAACAACAGACTACCACTGATATGGGGGGGAGGAGTGATTTGATAGAGTAGCAGTGGAGCGTAAGCATAGATAAAGCCAGGAGTAGAAGGGGAAGGGAAAGCAGTTAGTATGACAAATTAATTATACCTTACCAGTGGATAAATATGGCACACAAGGGGAAGGAAGAGACTTAATGACAGTTACAGGTGTCTTTTATTTTGGCTGAACTTAGCGATTTGTAGAAGTTCATTGAAACTGTGCTAGTTAGTTTCAGTACGGTTTGTAATTGGTTCCAAATGGAGGAAGAGCATATGCAATAGCATGTTTACAAAGGAAGTCGCGTCCTTGGTATGTCAAGCATAATAAAGTCAGATTTTCTTAACGCAGTATGCACTATGTGTGAGATACTAATAAGGGAAGAGAGATAGCTTGGCAATTTCCTGCAGGAGCAGTTTAAGAGTCCATAGCCCAGCGGGAGCAGGCATCTAGTAGTAAGGGATGTCCAAATCCAACAGCTGCATATAAGTCACAGTGGTGCGAATGGTAAGGGAGTTGGTAATGAACCGTAAAGCGACCGGTGATAAAGGATGTCCAGTTTACTTAGATTTGCAAGAGTGGTGGAGGAATAGATTACATCGCCATAGTCGAGTAGGGGAGAAAGTGGCCTGTACAAGCTTGTTTCGAGTTTCAAGGGGGAAAAAGGGGCCTATTTCTGTAGAAGAAACCTAACCTTGCTTTTAACCTTCTAGAGACATCTTCGACGTGGTCATTGAAAGATAATTTATTGTCGATCCAGATACCCAGATATTTAAATTTGGTTACTACTTCCAGAGATTCATTTAGCGTGGTGACAATGAAGTCTTGGGCAAGGGTATTGGGGGGCCTGTGACAGCACTGCAGGAGAATATCATCGCTTTAGTCTTCTTAGCATTGAGCAGAAGCTTTGCCTTTATTAGATTATGCTCAAGTTGTGCGAAGTCCGATTGAAGCACTCCCTTGACTTCAGATAACGATGAGCCAGAAGTATACAACACAGTATCATCTGCAAAAAAGTGCAGATTGGACGTAGATGTTAGCATCTAAGTCATTAATGTACAAAGAAAACAAGATAGGGCCTAAGATGGATCCTTGGGGAACTCCTCTTGCAACTGGCAAGGCAGCAGAAAAAGCCTTCCGCTTTTACTTTTTGGGATCTTCCAGTTAGGTAGCTAGAGAACCACTGGGTATGAGTATGGCACCCAACTTTGCAGGGCAATTGACTAATGGTTTGTAATCAACAGTATCAAAAGCTTTGCTGAGGTCCAAAAAGACTGCACCAGTTACCTTCTTAGCATCTATAGCAGAGATCCAATCATTGGTTACTTTTGCTAGTGCAGTGATTGTGCTATGATTAGCCAGAAGCCAGATTGAGCTGGGTTAATGAGAGAAGGTTTCAAGTGAGATTTTAACTGAATATGGATCAGTTTTTGAGAACTTTAGAAAGGATAGGCAATATGGAGATAGGCCTATAGTTGTTTACATCGCATGGGTCACCAGATTTAAATAGAGGGAGGATATGTGCTGATTTCCAGCAGGACAGCACAGTAGCAGATGTAATGGAAAGATTGAAGATGTGGAGGTGGGGCAGTGAGATGGGCGTAGCCTGACCTTAGAGAAAGGGTTTAAACCATGCGTCCCCTGCGCTTTTTTTGGTGTCTAAGTTAAGAAGAGAATCTTCTACTTCTTTATAAGTTATCTCACTCAGTTGGAAGGGCTGGGTGCAGGACTAGATGTGGGAGGGTATGCTGGCTCACCACAGCATCAGCATAAGTGATGAGTCAAAGCTAATCCAGCTGTGGAAAGTGGAGTTAAGTTCCTCCAGGATTAGGAACTTGTTTTCCACAATCTTGCCACTTGCAACTATCTTTGTTGGGACAGAGGGCCATGGGCCATCCTTCTATAGCTTTGATAGTCTTCCATATTTTATGAGGGTTACCTTTAGCTTGTTCGAGTAGAAATATAATAGTTAGCTTTAGCAGAGCAAAGTTTTTCACACAGTTATTCCTGGCTGTTCTAAAGGCCTGCCAATCCAAAGATTCTTTGAATGTCTAGCTTTAGCCCAGAGCTTATCTCGAGCTATAAGGGCTGCCTTGAGATCCGAGCTGAACCAGGGTTGGAATTGTTCTGCCACTTACTTTGATGAAGGGCATGCTTATTTATTATTGTAGTGAGTTTGTCATTAGGATGTAAGCTGCCTTGTTGACATCTTTGGCTAGGTAGAGATCTTGCCATCTGATCATGCTCAGTCAGATAGGAAGTTTACTGCACTGAATTTGCGAAAGGATCTTTTTGTTATAAAGATGGGTTGCGGCCGGGCCTTAATTTGAGATCTTATGCAAGCAACAATTCCATGATCGCTCATGTCGTTGTGAAACACTGCCGAATGAGATATTTTGTGTGGATGGGTGGTTAGTACCACATCTAGAATGGAAGTTGGCAGTATTTAGAGTGTTGTTCCTAGTAGGTTCACTGACTAATTGCCCAAGACCTAGTTCGTCACAAAGGGATTTGAGGCCGTGTGATTTAGGTGACAGCCAGTCCATATTTAGATCTCCTAGAAATATTGTTTCAGTTTTGCATCTACGAACATGGATTTCAAAGATTAAGACTTCATCACCACCAGACGGGGTCTATAGCCACCTAGTATAGTGATACATTCCGAGGAGGGAGATGAAGGCTCAGAAACTAACTCAAATTCCTTGGCTAGAGATTTGCAACTAATATTGGTGACCAAGTACTTAGATTTGGCGTGAATAACCACACTCTCCCTGCTAGATCTCTATCTGATCTAAATAAATTGTAGCCCTGCAGTGATATTTGTTGATCAGTGTTCGTCTTTAACCATGACTCAGTAATTATGATAAGGTCAGGGTTAACGTGTGCAGCCCAGGCTTGCAGCTGTACAGGTTTTTAGGCAGCTTAAAATGTTGACCATCACCATTTTGAGACCTGTAGCCTCAGCAAAATCGATAGGTGAGGTAAGTTGTGGGGGGCCAGGGTTGAGCTCCACATTTCCTGAGCAGAGAAGAAGCAGAAGTATAACTTTCTTTCAGGAGCTTATAAGAAGGGACACTGCTTTTTATTTCTTGTAGGTAACCCATATCGTGCTGCAAGAAGGCTGCACCACTGTAATGACAGTTGATCGTGATAGTAAGTGCTTGAATAGACATAGGTGAAGACAGTAGCAGGGTGTATGCTAACCGGGGAATAGGCTCAAGGGGAGAGGAGAATGACATATGTCTGCATGGTAGACCGTTATAACATTAGGTATTGATAAGGTACATTTGAGAATTGAATTGCATTGAGGTACTTCAAATTGCATCTGTATTGCTGAAAACTCTGCACCTTAGGAGCAATAAAAACACAATAAGGAGAGCCATGGTCCCAGATTGAGTGGTCTCAGATTTGTATTAGTGCAATATTTTCTAGGCAGTAATTTGCCCACCTAGGTACTCACTTAAAACCTAGATGAGAAAATACAGCAGAAAGGGGAACAAGGAGAGCAGGAGCAGCTTAGTGGCGGGACTCAAGAGATATTCACACAGGGCAGTCTTATTGGCCACACTCAGACACCAATCATAGGTTGGCAGCAGTCGAAACTAGGCCAATGAAGCAGTAATATGATATAGAAGGTGGATCATGAGTGTATTTAAAGGAGGCCTGGGAGAGGTGGGTGGTGGGGGTGGGAGAAAATTTCAGGTCAGAGCGAGGCTGAGAAGTAAGAATTAAGAAGGAACACTGTAACAGGCTATAGAGAAGGTGCCCCAATCAGAGCAAAGCAGGCAAGCGGGCGTACCAATCACAATCCCCCTATGGCAGTGCAGCACCAATCAAGGGTACTCAGGCGTGTTGGCTCTCTGCAGAGGATTTTATCGGTATCTATCGGTATGACAGCACAGCGTAGGTAATAATAGGGTGCTCAGTGTCTATCTGACTTGAGTCTGAAGGGTGGATGGCAGACACTGAGGGCTTCCTGTTTTCAGCTGCAGATGTGTCGCACAGGCAGTTTTAAGGAAGTTGTCAGCCTGTTGAGTGAAGCTTAGGGGAACCACCCCTTGTAGCAGCACCGGGAAAGAAGTAGAATGATAATGCAGGCCATATTGCCCATGAGTGAGTACAGGCAGTTATGTAGAAGACCAAGAATCCCTCTAGTGGCAGGTCTGTATAACCTGCTAATGGAAAACTAGCCACTTAAAAAAAACTTGGAAAGAAAATCACTGTACTTCTTACTGCAAATTTAAAAAGACTGATTGTTGAGTATCCCTGGGTGCATACCTGTGGTATGAATAAAATAACTGTCTTCCTGAAAGCAAATTTTACCAGAGTTATGGTTGTGTGTCCCTTCATGCACACGTGTACAAGGAAAAAAAAAACACTGTCCTCCTGACTGAGAATTTAACCAGTGTGATTGTTGTGTCCCTGCCGGTACACCGTTATTTTGAAAAACAATCACTGTCCTACTGACTGCAAATTTAACCAGAGTGATTGTTGTATATCCCTGTATGCATATCTATGCTAGAAAAAATATCACTGTCCTTTAGACTGTGATTTAACAAGAGGTATTTTTGTGTCCCTGCCGGCACACCATTACTTAGAAAAAAAAATCACCATCTTCCTGACTGCATATTTAACCTGAGTAATTGTTTTATGTCCCTGAATGCATATCTGTGCTAGTAGAAAAATCACTGTACTCCTAATTGTGAATTTAACTAGTGTGACTGATGTGTGTCCCAGCATGCACACTTGTGCTATGAAATAAATCACTGTCCTCCTGACTGCGATTAAAATAGAGTGATTGTTGTGTCCCTACTGGCACACTTTTATTTAGAAAAAGTCACCGTCCTCCTGACCTCAAATTTAAACAGCGTGATTGTTGCATATCTCAGGGTGTATACCTATGTAGGGAATAAAATCTCTGTCCTCCTTACAGCGAATTTAACCATAGCGATTGTTGTGTATCCCTGCATGCGCACATCTGCTAGGAATAAAATCACTGTCCTCCTGACTTCAGATTTAACCAGAGTGATTGTTGTGTGCCTCTACATGCTCACCTGTGGTAGGAAAAAAATCACTCTCCTCCTGACTGTGAATTAACCTTAGTGGATGTAGTGTCCTTGCCTGGAAACCTTATTTAGAAAAAAAATCGATGACCTCCAGACTACAAGTTTAACCAAAGTGATAGCTATGTATCGCTGTGTATACACCTGCACAAGGAAAAAAAAAATCACTTTCCTCCTGAATGTGAGTTTAACTACAGTGATTGGTGCGTGTCCCTGCATGCAAACCTGTGCTAAGAAAAATACCATTCTCCTTCTGATTGCTAACTAACCAGAGTGACTGCTGTGTGCCTACTGGCATACCTATATTACGAAAACAAAATCACTGTCCTCCTGACTGCAAATTTAACCAGTGTGAATGTTGTGTGTCCCTGCATGCACAGATGTACTGGAAAAAATAATTGACCTCCATACTGCAAATTTAACCAGAATGATTGTTTTGTGTCCTTGCATGCACATCTGTGCCATGAAAAAAAGTACTGTCCTCCTGATTGCAAATTTAACCAGCATGATTGTTAAGTGTCCCTGCATGCTGATATGTTCTAGGGAAAAAAATCACTGTCCTACTGATTGCGATTTTACCAGTGTGACTATAGTGTCCCTACCGGCACAACCATATCTGGAAGAAAGGTCACTGTCCTTCTGACTGCAGATTTAACCGGAGTGATGGTTGTAGGTCACTATGTGCATAACTTTGCCAGGAGAAAAATCACAGTACTCTTGACTGATAATATAACCAGTGTGATGGTTGTGTATCACTGCATCACACACATGTGCTAGAAAAAAAATCACTGTCCTCCTGATTGCGATTTAAACAAAATGATTGTTGTGCCCCTTTTGGCACACCTTTATTTAGAAAAAATATCACTGTACTTCTGACTGCGATTTAATCACAATGATTGTTGTTTCCCTGCCGGCACACCTTTATTTAGAAAACAAAATCACAGTCTTCATTACTGTAAATTTAGCCAGAGTGATTGTTGTATGTCCCTGCATGCACATCTGTGATAGGAAAAATATTACAGTCCTCCTGACTGCAATTTATCCAGAGTTATGGCTGTGTCCTTGCCAGCATACCTTTATTTAGACAAAAATCATTTTCTTCCTGACTGAAAATTTAACCAGAGTGATTGTTTTTTGTTTCTGCATGCATACCTGTGCTATTAAAAAAAATTGTCCTCCTGATTGCAAATTTAACCATTGTGATTGTTGTGTGTCCCTACTTGCACACTTGTACTAGGAAAAAAATCATTGTCCTCCTGCCTGTGATTTAACCAGAGTGATTGTGGTGACCCTGACGGCACACCTTTATTTAGAAAAATAATCAATGTCCTTCTGACTGTGAATTTAACTAGAGTGATTGTTGTGTGTCCCTGCATGCACACCTGTGATATGAAAAATATTACTGGCCTCCAGATTATAATTTAACAAAAGTAATTGTTGTGTCTCTGACAGCACACCTGTATTTAGGAAACAAAAATTCACTGTCCTCCTAACTGAAAATTTAATCAGAGTGATTGATGTGTGTCCCACTTTGCATACCTGTGCGAGGAAAAAAATCACTGTCTTCCTGCCTGCGATTTAACCAGGATGATTGTTGTGTCCCTTCTGGCATAGCTTTATTTAGAAAAACAATCGCTGTCCTCCTGACTGCAAATTTAACCAGAGTGATTATTGTGTATATTTGCATGCACACCTGTGCTAGAGAAAATATCACTCTCCTTCTGACTGAGATTTAACCAGAGTGATTGCTATGTCCCTGACAGCACACTTTTATGTTGAAAAGCAATCAATCTCCTTCAGACTGCAAATTTAACCAGAGGGTTTGTTGTGTGTCCCTGCATGCACACCTGTGATAGGAAAAATATTACTGTCCTCTTGATTGCAATTTAACCACAGTGATTGTTATGTCCCTGCCGGCACACCGATATTTAGAAAACAAAATCACTGTCCTTCAGACTGCAATTTTAACCAAAGTGATTGCTGTGTGCACCTGTGTGCATACCTGTGCTAGAAAAAAATCCACTGACCTCCTGATTGCGAATTTAACCACTGTTACTGTTGTGTCCCTACCTGCACAATTGTGCTAGAAAAAAAAATCATTGTCCTCCTGACTTTGATTTAACCAGAGTGATTGTGGTGACCCTGATGGCACACCTTTATTTAGAAAAACAATTAATGTCCTTCTGACTGCGAATTTAACTAGAGTGATTGCTGTGTGTCACTGCATGCACACACGTGCTAGGAAAAAAATCATTGTCCTCCTGATTGTGATTTATCCAAAGTGATTGTTGTCTCCCTGCTGGTATACCTTTATTTAGAAAAAAAATCAATGTACTCCTTACTGCAAATTTAACCAGATTGATTGTTGAGTATCCCTGTGTGCTTACCTGTGCTAGGAATAAAATCACTGTCCTTCTGACTGCAAATTTAACCAGAGTTATAGTTGTGTGTCCTTGAATTCACACCTGTACAAGGAAAGAAAATCACTGTCCTCCTGACTGCAAATTTAACCAGAGTTATTGTGTTTTCCTCTGCATGCATTCCTGTGCTAGGAAAAGCAATCATTGTCCTCCTGACTGTGATTTAACCAGAGTGATTGTTGTGTGCCTGCTGGCACACTTTTATTTAGAAAAAGAATCACTGTCCTCCTGACTGCGATTTAACAAGAGCGATTGTTGTGTCCTTACCGGCATGACTTTACTTAGAAAAATAATCTCTGTCTTTCTGATTGCAAATTTAAAGAGTGATTGTTGTCTATCCCTGGGTGCATACCTGTGGTATTAATAAAATAACTGTCTTCCTGATGGCAAATTTAACCAGAGTTATGGTTGTGTGTCCCTTCATGCACACCTGTACAAGGAAAGCAAATCACAGTCCTCTTGACTGCAAATTTAACCAGAGGGATTGTTGTACGTCCCTGCATGCATACCTGTGCTAGGAAAAATATCACTGTCCACTTGACTGTGATTTAACCAGAGGGATCATTATGTCCATGCTGGCACACCACTTGTTGGAAAAAAAAATCACTGTCCTCCTGACTGCAAATTTAACCATACTGATTGTTTTGAGCCCTGCATGCATACCTGTGCTAGAAGAAAAATCACTGTCATCCTAATTGCGAATTTAACCAGTGTGATTGTTGTGTGTCCCTGCGTGCACACTTGTGCTAGGTAATAAATCACTGTTCTCCTGACTGCGGTTTAAACAGAATTATTGTTTCATCCCTGCCGGCACACGTTTGTTTAGTAAAAAAATCAGTGTCCTCCTGATGTCAAATTTAAACAGTGTGATTGTTGTGTAGCCCTGGGTGAATACCTGTGTTAGGAATAAAATCACTGTCCTCCTGACAGCAAATTTAACTGCAGCTCTGCTTGAAATAAAATCCCTGTCCTCCTGACTGCAGATTTAACCAGCATGATAGTAGTGTATCCTCGCATGTACAACTGTACTATGAAAAAAAAATTACTGTCTTCCTGATGGTGAGCTGAACAACAGTGATTGCTGTGTGTCCCTGCATGCACACCTGTGCTGGGAAAGATATCACAGTCCTCCTGACTGTGAATTTAATCAGTGTGATTACTGTGTGTCTCTGCATGCACAGATGTACTAGAAAAACAATCACTGACCTCCACACTATGAATTTAACCAGAATCATTGTTGTGTATCCCTGACTGCTTACCTGTACTAGGAAAAAAAATCACTGTCCTCCTGACTGCAAATTTAACCAGTGTGATGGTTGTGTGTCCCTGTGTGCATACCTTTGCTAAAAGAAAAATCACAGTCCTCCTGACTGCAAATATAACCAGAGTGATTGTTGTGTGTCCCTACTGCACACCCGTACTAAAAAAAAAAATCACTCTATTTCTGACTGCAAATTTAACCAAAGTTATGGTTGTGTGTCACTGCATGCACAGATGCACTATGAAAAAAAATCATTGTCCTCCTGATTGTGATTTAACCAAAGTGATTGTGTCCCTGCTGGCACACCTTTATTTAGAAAAAAAGTCAATGTACTCCTGACTGCAAATTTAACCAGAGTGATTGTTGTGTATCCCTGTGTGCTTACCTGTGCTAGGAATAAAATCACTGTCCTCCTGACTGCAAATTTAACAAGAGTTATGGTTGTGTGTCCTTGAGTTCACACCTGTACAAGGAAAAAAAATCACTGTCCTCCTGACTGCAAATACAACCAGAGTTATTGTTTTTTTCCTCTGCGTGCATTCCTGTGCTAGGAAAAAAATCAATGTCCTCCTGATTGTGAATTTAACCAGTGTGATTGTTGTGTATTCCTGCCGGCACACTTTTATTTAGAAAAAAAATCACTGTCCTCCTGACTGCGATTTAACCAGAGTGAATGTTGTGTCTTTACTGGCACACCATTACTTAGAAAAATAATCTCTGTCTTCCTGACTGCAAATTTAAAGAGTTATTGTTGTTTATCCCTGGGTGCATACCTGTGGTATGAATAAAATAACTGTCTCCCTGATGGCAAATTTAACCAGTGTTATGGTTGTGTGTCCCTTCATTCACTCCTGTACAAGGAAAAAATCACAGTCCTCTTGACTACGAATTTAACCAGAGAGATTGTTGCATGTTCCTGCTGCACACCCGTACTAGGAAAAAAAATCACTGTCCTCCTGACTGCAAATTTAACCAAAGTTATGGTTGTGTGTCACTGCATGTATACATGTGCTAGGAAAAAAATCACTGTCCTCCTGATTGTGATTTAAACAAATTGATTGTTGTGTCCCTGCTGGCACATCTTTATTTGGAGAAAATATCACTGTCCTCCTGACTGCGAATTTAACCAGAGTGATTGTTGTGTGTCTCTGCTTGCACATCTGTGTTATGAAACAAATCACTGTCCTCCTAATTGTGAATTTAACCATCGTGACTGTTGTGTTTCTCTGCATGCACACTTTTGCTAGTAAAAAAAATTATGGCCTTCCTTACTGCAATATAGACAGAATGATTCTTGTGACCCTTCCAGCACATCTTTATTTAGTAAACTAATCAATGTCCTCCTGACTGTTAATTTAACCACAGTGAGGGGGGGCATGGTCTGGCCACTGGGAAGATGGCAGCCTAAAAAGAGAGCTCCTGCCTAGATAGTGGCTATCCATGCTTGATCACCGCAATCCTGTGGAGTCCAATAAGAGACTTTATGTATGGGTGACATCCGATACTCCGGTTGGCATGCGTTTTAAATGGATTTTGGGTTGCTTCTGTTTTAAATACCTGGTGCCATGTCTACGAGCTCTCCTTAACCTCCAGTAGGCCGGGAAGGCCCCGACTGCACTACCAGAGCTTCTGTGCAGGCCATTAGAGTTTCTGATCGAGCATGGCAGAATAATTATGGGGAAATGTGTCTCTTTGGGGTCCAGACTTGCCTCCCTGCCCCCCAACGATCAAGTATGAGCTCCTCAACTCCCACCACTGCTCCAATCTCAGCATCTGTAAGTGGGGACATGCCTGAGGCTGTTGGTGATTCCCTCCAGCATATTACTCACTTGTTGGAGGCTTTAATTTGCAGGGTGGATAGCCTCAGTTTGTCTCTCTCTAGCACAGTTACCTAAGTTAAACAGCTCCAAGACAAAGTTGATGTGCTGGAACAAAAGGCCGAAGCCAGTGAAGACCAGCAGTCACAAATGTGGCAAAAGTTGAAACAGCATGAAGAGCACCTTGCAGCACTCTGGGGTAGAGCAGAGGACCACGAAATAGAAACCACCTCAATAATCTGCAGATTATTGGTATGCCAGAGAGGGTGGAAGGGCAGGCCTTGGAGAAATTCTTAAACCATACTATCCCACTTATTCTGGGGGAACGATGGCAAGGCCCCATAGAAACTGAAAGAGCCCACAGAGTGGGCACTCGCTACAACAAGCAATCTGACAACCCATGCCCTATAGTAGCTTATCTGCTTCATTACTCAACTAAAGAAAGGATCCTGAGGGCTGCTAGAGACATCAGAGAGTTGCGATGGCAAGGGGCACCAATTCAAATCTTTAGAGACTTCACACAAGAAACAGCAGCAAAAAGAAGGGCTTTTAGCCCTATCAAGCGATTTCTGTATCAAAATGACTTTCGCTTCTGTTTTAAAAACCTTACCAGGCTTTTCATCAGCAAAGGGGGCCATGAGATTGTTGTAGATCACCCAGTAGAATTGGAAAGATGGTTGGCTCAATTTTGGCCTGTCTGTATCTTTAAACTATCACTTCCAGGAAGCTTTGAGAGCCCCATGCAACCCCACCTCCTCCTAGTAACCTTTCTGCTGGTCGAGATATCCAAGGGGCCATAATGGTGACAGGACCTCTGCTCCCAACTGGCAACCCCCCATACAAGAGAGGCATCAGTCAATCACATATGCCCAGTCTGATGTCTACACCACAAAGTTTGGAAGCTGCTTTTTCCCATTCTCGACAGCAAGCAAGAAGTAGCCCTCAGCCCTCGCCTACTAAGGTCCCCCCTGCAAAAATCCTGAGGGAGGATCCCCTCGTTGCATCTGACTATACAGATTTGGATTTCTCTACTAATTCAGAAATGGAAACCAAGATCACAGGGGACTGGGCAGATTTTTCAGACTCCACCTTGCTCGAAGTGGCAGAAGATCCCCAGTTGGTAAAGTCTGGCTTCCTCTCATATGCTGAAGCTGCAGCAAAGGTCAGTGATCCTGGTACCCTCCCTCGGGGCACTCCCAAGCTGGACGAAGGACTGAATTCATGAACATTTGATATGGTTTGCAATTCTGGAAAAGCACTGTTCATTGTTGGTTTTTCATTATCAGTTTACCCTCGTCCCTCACTTCTTATTTCTGCATATAGAGCGGATTATGCATGTGGTGTCCTGTGTGGCTCTCACACAAGAGGGACGGACTCTCACTACTCCTGAATGGATTCCAAGAGTTCCTTGCCATATCAGCCGTGTACTCCTGACTGACCCATAAAAGGATAGGCTGATCCCCTCCATGTGCACTGAACCCACATGAATCTGGTGCTGCGGGGCCCTGCTAATAGGGCTCTATTGGATTATAAATGATGAGCAACTCTACGGAGTGCAGTGCAGTAACTGGAAGATGGATGTCCCCCTTCCCCCCTCACAGGACCCCCATTACTCTGCATATAGGCACCCTGTTTAATTTGCCTCAAATATTATATGGGTGGGATTTATCCCCTCCCCTCTCTCCCATGGAGTCGGGACTACTGACTATGGATGGTCACCAGGCAGGGAATATCTCTGTCAATTTTGTTGGTGTGACCACTTGTTTTACTCGTAACCCTGTACTGAGAGAAGGAGCTAGCATAGTTGTAGGGTGTTAGCACAACCCTCTTGTGCAGCGATCTCCACTCTCATAGCTAAGATACAATTGGTGTCCCTTTCAGGGATAATAGGTGGCTTATTAATATCTCCAGTTGTTTGTTGGTATAATATTTTTCTTTAGTCAAGTGAAATTGATTGTCCTTTCTCTCTCTTGTCTTATAGTAGCAGTTTGCAGTTTGACAATTAAGATTTCTGGTTCTCTCAAGGTAATGCTTCCACCCCTGTTTATGCTATTCCTGGGTTGGTCTGTACTGCTTGATGTAAGGTATAATGGTAAGTTGTTAGACACTCCTAAAAGTCTCCTTCCTCCTCTACACATCGCAGTAAGTACGCATCCTTTATTCTATACAGGAGGAATGATGGGGCCAAACCCTTCCCCATCCCAGATCCGTAGATGGGTATCCTGGAATGTTAAAGGGCTCAATCACCCAATTAAAAGAACAAAGGTTTTGCAGCATCTTAAGTCTCTGAGGGGGGAAGTGGCACTACTTCAAGAAACACATCTCATAGCCAAATCCAATGCCTGGTTAAAGAAATCATGGGTGGGTGAAGTGGCGACTAGCTCTGCTCCCTCAAAGTCTCAAGGGGTCGCTATTTTTTTGTGCTGTTCCTCAATCTGGAAAATTGACAGGGTAAAGAAAGACACGCAGGGCAGATGGTTATTGATACTGTTATCCTCACGGGAGGAAGATTTGATATTGGGCAATCTCTATGCCCCCAATAATGACCACACAGAGTTTTTTCCAGCAGTGAGTCAAGCAATATCGGAACTCCAAGTGGACGGGCCCCCCTTCCCATCATACTGGGTGGGGATTTCAATTTGGTGCAGGACATTTTCCTGGACAAATCATCACCCATCCCACATGCCACCCCTAAAGCAAGGCAATCCTTGGCAGACCTACAGGAAGAGTGGGCCCTAGTTGATGCCTGGTGGAAGGACCACCCTACTGATAGGGACTATACTTTTTTTCCTACCCCACACCACTCACACAGCCGCATCGACTATTGGTTGATGAATGACACTGCAGGGAGAGGGGTTACAGATACGGGGATAGGCTCGATAGTGATCTCGGACCACTCCTCGATCTGGCTCTCGTATCTCCCCCTCTTTGCAATCCTCCCATAAAGTCCTATGGCACTGTAATCCTTTGCTCTTTAAGGACCCAGACTTTGGCCGAATGCTGGCCTCTACCACAAAGGAATATTTCTCTCTAAACTCAGACTGTGGCATTTCTCCGAGCATAGTGTGGGAGGCCTTCAAAGCGATCCTACGGGGCCGCATTATCGCTTTCTCGGCAGCAAGGGATAAAACCCGCAGGGCCAATCTTACTTCCACGCAGGCTGAACTTGTAAGTTTGGAGCTTAGGTTTAAAGCTAATCCACAGCCCAATGTTAATAAGGACCTACATCGCAAAATACTTAACCTTAAATATCAGATTAACGTAATACTGCATCAAAAAGCCAAATGGCACTTATTACTTTCCAAACAGGAATTTTGTGCCAATGGGGAAAGGTCTGGAAAACTTCTGTCTTACCACTTGCGTAAGTAACAGGTGGCTACCAGGATACATTCTCTCTGGACTGCATTAGGAATAATAGCCTCTACCCCAAGGGATGTGAACCAAACAATGCAGCTTTTCTACAAATCTCTGTATCAATCCCATTCTTCTATTAATCCTGCTGAATTGGGCCAGAGGCTGTTGGGTTTTCGTAGCCGGGAACAACTTCCCTCCCTATCCCCCGAGCAAGTGACCATGTTGGAAGCACCGGTGTCCTGCGATGAGTTAAATTTTGCTCTAGTCAATATGGCCTGAGGTAAAGCACCCATCTCCGATGGTATGTCAGTGGAACTTTACCAGCCGCTCGGTTCGGACATCTTCCCCCCACTGTTATCAGCCCTCCTAGACTCACATAAAAAGCATATTCTCTCACCAACCATGAGAGATTCTATCATTACTCTCCTTCTGAAGAAGCCATCCAATCCATTGGATTGTGCAAACTTTTGGCCAATATCCCTGCTGTCGGTTGATATTAAAATCATGGCGAAAATGCTCGCCACTAGATTGAGTTTGGTGCTCCCCTCTATTAATCACCCTGAGCAAGCTGGTTTCCTTAAAGGGAAAACAGGGATGGACAATACACGCCTTCTACTCGGCCTTAAATGGTTGGCTTCCAAAGCCCCCCACCCTGCGGCTGCTTTGGCCATAGATTTTGCCAAAACTTTTGACTCTGGAATGGGTCTTTCTGCATGAAATCCTTAACATGTTTGGGTTTGAGCCATGCTTTAAGCAGTGGGTACACACTTTATATGCCTCCCCAAAGGCAAGTATCCTTACAAATAATGATATCTCTCCCCCATTCTCCCTTCATAGAGGTACCAGGCAGGGGTGTCTGCTTCCTCCCCTTTTGTTTCTCATCGCCTTAGACCCATTTATATGGGTGATTATCACAGACCCTCGGATTCAGGGCATTGAGAACAAGGAGCACACATATGTTGCCATGGCATATGCAGACAACCTCCTTCTGACTTTGACCAATCCCTGAAAAGCACTACCCAAGATATTTCTGCTTCTGGAAGAGTATGCTATACTCTCAGGACTCCAGATAAATCAGAAAAAGACTATTTTGGCCCCTTTTAACTCATTATGTACAAAGGACTGTAACAAGGCACCAATATTACCTGGGCGGAACACAGTTTCAGTTACCTCGGGGTCCAAATCCCTTTTAAATGGACAGCCCTGGAAATAGCCAACTTCTCTCTCCTGTGTACTCAGTTAGCCATCAAAGTGGAATGATGGTGCAAACTCAAACTTTCTCTCCCAGGTAAAGTAGCGGCGGTACGCATGCTGCTCTTGCCATGGGTTTTGTTTCTCCTAACCAATCTGCCCATTCGCCTCTCTGCAAAACTTTTTCAGCTCTTGGACAAGTTAGCATCTAATTTCATATGGGACTATAAACCACCAATATGCAGCAGGCACAAGACTAGAGCACATTGGACCAGAAGTGGTCTTGTTGTGCCTTGGTTTTATGGCGACCACCTAGCATGTTTGGCGACCCAGGCCACCATGTGGTTTGTGCTGAGAACATTAGCAACCCCCCGTTGGGTTCAACTAGAAACTGATTTGGCATGTCCTCATACACTCATTTATCTCCTAACACCTTACTCAAGGATTGATTCGCAACTCCCCCTATAATTGCACATGCCGCCCCAGCTTGGAAGTTCTTATTCTCTAAATGTCATACTCCTAAAATGGCAGAGCACCCACTGATATTGTTTGCCCCTATTTGGCATGACTAACTAATCCAGATTGAGGAGAAGGGAGTCTGTTGGTCGAGTTGGCAGTAACAAGGTATCCGCACAGTCAAGGACTTAGTTGTTCCCGGAACTCAGCAGCTGCTGTCATTTGAGCAACTGAGGAGTAAATATTTTTTGCCAAACAAAGATTTTTGGTGTTACCTACAGATCTGCTGTGCTCTAACTCCCCTCCTCTCTAAAAATACAGATTACAAGCAATGGCAGTGGCTTACTGACCATCGGATGTTGAATACTCGGAAAGGTTTTATGGGTCATTTTTATAGTACTTGGAGGGATTCTCAACCTGATCCCACACAGGCCTGTAGGATTCAGTGGGAAAAACTTCTTGGGAAATCAGTTTCAGAAGAGCAGTGGCTGTCCTATTGTAAAAGTATCCATTACTTCTACAGGGACACTAACAGTCATTTTATACAACAAAAAATACTGTTGTTTTGATATCGCACCTCAGAGCTATTGCATAGGAGGGGTTTGCTTGACCACAGCCATTGTCGGCGATGTGCACAACCAAACACCCACATCAAACATATACTTTGGTCATGTCCTTCTCTTGCTGTCTTCTGGGCAATGGTGGCTAAAGACCTCTCTAAAATACTGAAGGCTACGATTATCCTGTCCACCCCGCTGGTGCTTTTAGGGGATACAAGCCAATTGGTAGCTTTCCCTAATCCCCTGCAGTACTGAGTACTCTGCACCATACTGGAAGCCAAATGCCTCCTATTCATGCATTGGAGACAACCCATAATGCCTAGCAGACCTGTGTGGCACGCGGCTATCACCCGCCTTTCTCAGTTCAAATGGCTCTCTTTGCTACAAGGATCAAACATGCATCCATACTATGCCAAATGGGGACCTTATCTCCAGTCTGACTTTCTGAAAATTCCAACCTAGCCCAGGAACCCTTCATGAATTCCCAGGGGACTTTGAGAATTCTCCCCCCACTCCGGGCCTAGTTATATTGGCACAGGGGTGCTTTAATGTTAAGGTTAGGGTGAAAGCATTGACCTCTTTTTGTTAGTAAGGTAAAAGGTATACAATGTATATTTAAGACTGACATTATTATGTATCAATATGCAGTTGCAGTATTTTTCTTAGACCTATAGAGTTTATGGTTACTGCTGGTGTGTCAACGCAGTGTGGATCCCACATGATTGTATTTTTACACCTGTCATGACACTGTGACCTGTAGTATGTATGTTAACAAAGACAGAAACTCAATAAATAAAACATTATACGATAAAAAAAAAATAACCACAGTAATTGTTGTGTCCCTGCCAGCACACCTTTGTTTAAAAAAAAATCCCTGTTCTCCTGACTGCAAATTTAACCAGTGTGATCGTTTTTTTGTTTCTGCATGCATAACTGTGCTAGCAAAAAAATCACTGTTCTCCTGATTGTAAATTTAACCAGTTTGTTTGACTGGTGCAGTGTTCATTGACTTCTCAAAGGGATTTGATCTTGTAGATCACCCTGTTCTGCTTGATTGCCTTAGCTTCACTTATTTCTCAGAGCAAACAACAAACTGGTTCCAGAGCTTCTTAAGCAATAGAAGACAACAGGTAAAATTTAACTCTGCGGTGTCAGACTCTATGCCTATTAATGTTGGTGTCTGTCAAGGCTTCATCTTGGGGCCTCTTCTCTTCTTCATTTTTATAAATGACATATCTTCTAACACCCCTTGGTGTTCAACAATCTTGTATGCAGATGATCTGGTGCTCTACACCTCCTCTGCAAACATAGAAGAAATAAATAGTCGACTAAAATCTGCATTTCTCATAATGCAAAAATGGATCCACAACAAAAGGCTCATCCTAAACATAAGTAAAACTCAAGGCACGCTCTTCAGATCTGCAACCAAACTTAGAACAAACCGCAACCTTTTCAACGTTTCTTGTGCAAATGGCTTCCTCCTTACGAAAGTAACCTCATTCAAGTATTTAGGTGCTCTCCTTGATGAAACTCTCAACTTGACCAACACATCATCGACATTTGCAAGTCAGTAAACTCCAAACTCGGAATAGCTTACATGACTAGTCGGATGCTTACCCCCTCAGCTAGACTGGCTATTTCTAGAGGTATCCTACTTCCATCCCTTGCATTGGTGCTAGCACCTACATAAATGCTTTGAAAACCACCCTAAGTAAGTGGGATGCAATGAACAATAGAATCTGTCATTATGCCTCGGCTTCCCCATGTTTGAAGCATCATTGCTTGCTATATGCAGACCTTAGATGGCCTTCTCCGTCTGTCAGTCGACTCCTTGCCCTTGGTATTCTGCTGGACAACATCATTAGAACTAATCTACTTATCTTTCTTGCAGGCATACTGGTGCCTCTGTCCCTCACCTATGGCCTTCGCTCTACTGGACTCTCTTTACTATACACCCCTCAGTGCAGAACCCTAGAAGAAACCTCATCTTTCTCCTGCCTGGCCCAAAATTACTGGAATTCCATATCTCGCGATGTTCACTCTGTGCCTAGTCATATTACTTTTAAAAAGATACATCACAATCTCCTTGTCAAACATGCCCTATGTTCCTGTTTTAAACCCCCATAGGGTGCTTAACATCCCCTTCCTCAGCTCTCAAAATGTTTCAGTTTTGCTCTGACCCCTTGTTACTGTTATATGTAGCACTTACCATGGATTATGTGTTAAAACTCTACTGCACTATGATTGTATACTTATTATGTTTTGTACTATTGTGTATTTTTCTGCCATTGTCTTTGTCATATTAGCAATACTGTTTACGTCACAGAACATCATGTAGATTTTTACTTGTGTAACCCCAGGGGTCGGGTTTATAGTATTTTTTGTGTTATTAGCACTGTGCGGTGCATCCATATGTAACCCCCTACCTGGGACCTGGGTTCAGGGAGAAAACCGTTGCTCAGTATTTTGGCTAGGTTTGACTTCTAGTCAGGGACACCCAAGTAACTCTGGACACAGGAAGCAATAACTGCAATGTCCAAGCTAGGAGTGGGATTCTAGAGTGTGGCTTTTATTCACAACCAAACAGAATAACAAAGCATAGATGGACCCCCACAGGGCTGCACTCCTGGTAATGCAGATTTATGGAGTTCAGAACACATCTTCTCACACTGAAACCCTCAGGTTTAGAAACACTCTGGGCACTCAGCCTGAACTTGTATTCTTCTCTGGTTTTCCCTGGCCTGGCACATCCAACCAGCCTTGGACTACTTCTCTGCAAGGCACATCTGGCCAACAACTGGACCACTTTTTGTATGGCATGGAACATTTCTCGGTGGCTCCCTAAACCACCCATGAGCACATACAGGCTCCATAAGAGAAAAATCTTCAATCTAATCCCACATCTGGGTACTTTCTCTGGACACCGGCCAAGTACCCAGAAGAAAGCAACAGGTGCCCCAAAGAGAAGCCGTAGAGGTGAAATTGGTTACTCCAAGTGGGGGGGGTCTCCCACCTCTTGCTCCCATAATTCATACCCGGCCATTCCTTTGTTCTAAAGCACCTCTTCCATGAAAACTCTAATGATTGTATATTATACTTTTAAATGTAAATCACATTCGATCTACAGTCTCTGAATCATCCAGTGTGCTGATTTGAGGCTTACTTGTTAAGTGGCTATGTCCATCCCTGTAGACCCCCACTGATTAAAGATGTCCAAATCCCACACTTTTTAAGCACTGTACTTGGCTGTCCTTTCCTGACCCACAGTAGCAGATAGTTAAAACAACAGTCTCTGGTGAAACATTGGCCCTTTAACAAAGATGTCTCACCCCTGAGTTGCAGGTGCCTCACAGCCTTCTTTCACAGGAAAACCAAACAAATTTTTGGTGCCTCAACACAAATCTTCAAGGCAGCTTTCCCTCTTCACCTAGCTGGGCCAAGGGATTGCCCCTGGAAGCTGGCTGTTGGCTCCTCTGATCTCCACAGGGATGGGGCCCTGCACCAACTGGGGAGCAGTATCTACCACTTCAAATATATACTTATGTGTCCTTCTTATGGTGAGAATACACACCAAAACAGAACAGCAGCTCTGTATCAGAGCTAAAGGCTCTGAGGGCCTGCCTACAGCAGAATACCTCCTTCCTCCTGAACACTCTCCTGAAGACTGCTTTCAAAACCTCCCAATATTCTATCTAACTCCCAGCTGCAGAATTCCAGTGTGGCTTATGCTGCTGCGAGCATTCTAAATGATGTCATCCCTCAGTCTCAGCTGAAACTGAGAACGGAGTGAGACAGTGTGAAATCCATTTAACTGGAGTTTCACCAGCTGCCTTCCCTGCCTGCCACTAGATCTAACTGGGATACTTGTAACCCCGGGTTTTATGGGGGTTATACCTGTATGGTTGATTACCTCTAAACTATACCTGTTATTTGTTTTGTCTGCCAATTTCGTATTGTAACCTCCTGGGTCATGTCTAAAAATAGTCATATTTTGTGGCTATGACACCTTACCCGGTAAACAAAATAAACTAAATAAATAAATTGTTGTGTCTTCCTGCATGCACACTTGTGCTGGTAAAAAAATCACTGTCCTTCTGACTGCGATTTAACCAGAGTGATTGTTGTGAACCTGACAGCATACCTTTATTTAGAAAAACAATTAATGTCCTTCTGTTTGCAAATTTAACAAGAGGGATATTTGTATGTCCCTGCATGCACACCTGTGATAGAAAAAATATTACTGTGTTCCACATTGCAATTTAACCACAGTGATTGTTACATAGAAACATAGACTTTGACGGCAGATAAGGACCACTTGGCCCACCCAGTATGCCCATTTCCCTACCTACTGGATAAGCTGCAGATTCTAGTTAACCAACAGCCTACTTCCTGCAACCCCCCACTATAATTGCCTTGTGTCTGTCCCATGCATGTTTGAATTTCCCCACTGTTTTAGACCCAACGACCTCCTCAGGAAGGCTGTTCCATGTATCCACCACTCTGTCCGTGAAAATAAATTTCCTCACATTACCCCTGAGCCGTCCCCCCTCTATCTTTAAATTGTGCCCCCTTGTTCTTACACATCTCTTTTTCTGAAAGATGCTACCCTCCTGGACGTTGATTAACTTGAGGTACTTGAACATTTCTGTCATATCCCCCCATCCTTCCTTTCATCAAGAGTATACATATTAAGCTCTCTCAGTCTCTCTTCATATGGTTTCTGCTGCAGACCCTGCACCATTTTAGTTGCCCTCCTCTGGACTGCTTCCATTCTGTCTATGTCCTTGCATAGATGAGGTCTCCAAAACTGCACACAGTACTCCAGATGGGGTCTCACCAACTGTCTGTATAGAGGGATAACCACTTCCCTTTTTCTACTTGTGATGCCCCTTCCTATGCATCCCAGTATCCCCCTGGCTCTCCTTACCAACTTTTCACATTGCTTACCCACCTTTAGGTCATCTGATATGACTACCCCGAGGTGCCTTTCCATTTTTGTTGTTGTTAGTACCTCCCCTGCTATTGTGTACTCTTCTCCTGGGTTTTTGTTTCCCAGGTGCATTACTTTGCACTTCTTTGCATTGAATCTAAGTTACCATATGTCTGACCATTCCTCCAACCTTGCCTAGTCCTTACTCATCTTTTCTACCCCCTCTTGTGTATCAACTCTGTTACAGATCTTTGTGTCATCTGCAAGAGGCATACCTTTCCCTCCAGACCCTCTGCAATGTCATCTATAAAGATGTTAAAGAGGACTGGACCCAGTACTGAGCCCTGAGGTACTCCACTAGTAACCCCCCTTTCTTTGGAATGTGTTCCATTCACTATTACCTTCTGTGTCCTGTTGTGCAGCCAGTTTGCTACCCAGGCTACCACCCTGGGACCCACTCCCAGGCTGGCTAACTTGATTATTAATCTTTTGTGTGGGTCTGTGTCAAATGCCTTGCTAAAGTCTAGGAAAGCCATATCCACAGCCCCTCCCTGGTCTATTACTTTGGTCACCCAGTCAAAGATATCAATTAGATTCATCTGACATGACCTTCCTGCTGTAAATCCATGCTGCTTTAGGTCCTGTGCCCTGCTGGCCTCTAGGTACTCAACAATGCTTTCTTTCAGAAGTGATTCCATCATTTTCCCTACCACTGAGGTCAAACTTACAGGTCTGCAGTTTCTGCTTCTGCCTTGCTCCCACTTTTGTGAAGGGGAATCACATCTGCCATCCTCCAGTCTTCAGGTACCATCCCATCCTGCCATGATTTGTTAAAAAGCGTGGTCAGTGGTGTCACTAGATCCTCCCTTAGTTCTTTTAGGATTCTGGGGTGAATCCCATCAGGCCCCATTGCTTTGTCCACCTTGAGTTTTAGGGTTCTTTTGGGACTCTTTCTTGATGAATGGACTGGTGTCAACCCCTACCCAGAGTGCTTCTATTGTCTGGTTTAGGTAACTCCTCCTCATCTTCTTTTGTGAATACTGAGCAAAAGTATTCATTCAGTATCTCTGCCTTTTCATTGTCTCCCTCTGCCCACCTCCCCTCTCCTTTATTAATCTTCACTATCCCTCCCTTAATCTTTCTATGCTCCCTAATGTACCTATAAAAGGTTTTATCCCCCTTCTTAACTGAGTTGGCTATTTTTTCCTCGGTTTGGGCTTTTGCTAGTCTGACTGCCTTCCCACTTCTTTCTGCTTTAATTGATACAGTTCCCTGTCGTGCTCCTTCTGTGATTCCTTATACTTTTTGAATGCAGCCTTTTTCTCTTTAGCCTTCCCTGCCACTTCTTTTGAGAACCATAGTGGTTTTTTACTCCGCTTTGTTTTCTTTATTTGTTTCACACAAAGGCTTGTTGCCTCTATGATGGCAGTTTTGATTTTTCTCCATTGTTCTTCCACCCCTTCTTTTTGGTCATTTGCTAGTGCATTTTTCAGGTATTCACCCATTTTGCCAAAGTCAGCCCTTCTAAAGTCCAGTATCCTTGTTTTTGTATGGCTTATCTCCATGGATGTGCTCATTGTGAAGCACACTGTGCACTGGTCTCTTGTTCCCAGATGTCTACTGACTTCTAAATTTGTGATCCTCTCTCCATTTGAGAGTACCAGGTCTAGTATTGCTCCCTCCCTAGCTGTTCTTGGATGTGGCTGCAGTACATGTTATCCAGTTAACATCTGGCATATTCAGGTCCCCCATCAACAGTATCTCCCCTTTTTCAGCCATTTTGAGAATGTCCTCTATCATTTTGTTGTCCATTTCCTCCCGTTGAGATGGGTGTCTGTATACAACCCCTGTGCGGATTGTGATGCCATTCCCTGTCTCCAAGGTGACCCAGGGTGCCTCTTGTCCTCTCCCTTTACTTTTTAGTTCTGTAGCTTTGATCCCTTCCCTTATGTATAGAGCTACTCTACCTCCTCTTTTACCCACCCTGTCCCTTCTGTAGATTGTGTACCCTGGTATGTTGACATCCCAGTCATGGTTCTTGGTGTACCATGTTTCTGTGACTGCCACAATATCCAATTGTTCATCTTCCAACAGGGCTACTAGCTCAGGAAGCTTGTTTCCCAGACTACAGGCATTGGTACTCATTGCCCTCCATTTAATGTTGGCTTTATCCTTTTTTCCCCATCCCTGCTCTTAATAGCCTTGTCTATTTTTCCATTTACCCCTGTCCTGCCCTGTGTTGAGCTCTGTACCTCAGTGTTTACCTTACTACCTACCATGTTTTGTGGGGGGATGCTTGAAATTTCCTGCCTTTTATCAGCGCCTCCCCCTTGGCTAGTTTAAAAGCTTGCCAAGGAAGCATTTAAACCTATCACCTAGGAGCTTGGTTCCCTTCATGGACAGATGCAGACCATCATGCCAGTATAGACCTTTATCTCTCCAGGTGGCCCCCCCAGTCTCCAGTGAAGCCAAAGCCCTGTGCTCTGCACCAGTTTTGCAACCATTCATTAAACTGCATGGTGTGCAGTATCCTAACCTCACTCCTGCCATGGACTGGTAGCACCTCTGAGAAGGTTACCGTGCTTGCTACGCATCTGAGGCCCCTCCCCAACTCCACAAATTCATTCTGCACTGCACTGATCCCGTGCCTAGCTAGGTCATTTGTCCCAAGGTGGTCTATGATCTCCAGTTCCCTCTCCTGTGATGCTGCTTCTGCAATCCTGAGGATTCGCTTCCTGTCCCTCCAAGCCATGGCACCATGCAGGCACCTTACTTCCTTCTCCTCTCCCTTTCCCAGTTTAACCCAATTGAGTCCCCTATCAGAAGCTGTTCCTTCCCCTGTTGTGTCCTTACCACCCTTTGAGGGTCTCCTTGTGGATGTCCTCAGCATTCTTCTGGGTCTCCACTGAGGGTGCCATCATAGAGGAACCTTGCTCTGCCAGAATGGCATATGATTTGTGTAGAGGTACAACTAGGGGGCTTCACCTCTGGTCCACCACCTGCACCCTCCCAGAACCCACTGTGGTCCAACTGCTCTTCATAATTGGCAACCTCTGAGGCAGTGGTTGTGGCAGTGGTGCTCTTTGGAAGGGGGAGGCCTCCTTAGTCCTTGCTAGTTCAGCCTGGAGGTGGGCAACCTACTCCCTCAGAGCTGACAGTTGCCTGCAAATAGGACATCAATGCAGTTTCCAGAATGTCTCCCAGAAAACTGCTGCCCCACAGCCAGTGCATTGCACCGCTCCCCACATGTCCCTCTCTCTTATATTATACAATATGTAATATATATATATATTATTTGTGGTGTGTACCTACCTTTTTTGCAGTGTGCTGGGTTATTAAGGATATGACAGTTCTGCCCCAAGATCTGTTGAGGAAGTGATGTCAGAACTGTGGCTATAAAGGAAATGCCATGCCTGGGGGGGGCTGGGGTGTGGGTTAGGGTGGGTGGATAGTCCACAGCCACTGGTGACTGTTAGAAACAATCAAATACACAACTGCTCCACCACCCTGGTGAGTATTGCCCTTTATAGTAATTCAATTAACACCACAATTTACTAGACCACGGCTCCTGCACAAACCAATCTACTGAGTCCAGGGATAAAAATGAACTCACTCCTCAGCCAGCAGGACACTTTTAAAATGTTGCAAAAATATCCTTCCAAATCCTAGGTCTCAACCCCAACAATCAAGCAAATTCATTTGTATCTCACTCCCTCTGGTTATAAAATTACTAAACTTTTAACGGAATCCTGCAATTCTCTGCTTAATGCCAATAAGGAAAAAAAAAAAACTTTCTGTAGAAAGCGTAGCTCCTCTTCTTAACAAGTCCCACCAGTTATTATGCCTTACTAGGTTTCCAGGTCCTAAATGGAGTTATAGTTTGTTCTTTGCAGTGCAGCAAGGTTCTCAGCTTCCAACAGACAAATCAAAGTCAGTCCTACTGGCCCACATATATTCAAAAAACAAAACCACTGTCCTACTGACTGCTAATTTAAACAGAGTGATTGCTGTGTGTCCCTAAGTGCATACCTGTGCTAGAAAAAAATCACTATCCTCCAGGCTGCAGAGTGATTGTTGTGTCACTGCCAGAACACCTTTATTTAGAAAAACAACCACTGTCATCCTGACTGCAAATTCAAAAAGAGTGATTGCTGTGTATCTCTGCATGCACACTTGTGCTAGGGAAAATATCACTGTTCTAGTGATTGAGATTTAACCAGAGTGATTGTTGTGTCTCTGCCATATCAACTATATTTAGGAAACAAAATCAATGTCCTCCTGACTGCAAATTTAAACAGAGTGATTGTTGGGTTTCCCTGCATGTACACCTGTGCTAGGAAAAAAAATCTTTGACCTCCTGACTGCGATTTAACCACAATGATTGTTGTGTCCCTGCAGGCACACCTTTGTTTAGAAAAAAAATCATTGTCCTCCAGACTGCAAATTTAACCAGAGTGATTGTTGTATATCCCTGTGTGCACACCTGTGTTCAGAATAAAACCACTGTCTGCCTGACTGCAAATTTAACCAGAGTGATGGTTGTGTGTCCCTTAGTGCACACCTGTACCAGAACAAAAAATCACTGTCCTCCTGACTGTAAATTTAACCAGTGATTGTTTTTTGCCTGTGCGTGCATACTTGAACTATGAAGAAAAACACTGTTCTCCTCATTGCAAATTTAACCAGTGTGATTGTTGTGTGTCACTGTGTGCACACTTGTGCTAGAAAAAAATCATTGTCTTCCTGACTGTGATTTAACCAGAGTGATTGTTGTGACCCTTCTGGCACACCTTTATTTAGAAAAACAATCAATGTTCTCCTGACTGTGAATTTAACCAGAGTGATTGTTGTTCATCCCTGCTTGCACATCTGTGATAGGAAAATATTACTGTCCTCCTGATTTCAATTTAACCTGAGTGATTGTTGTGTCCCTGTGGGCACACCTATATTTAGAAAACAAAATCACTGCCATCCTGACTGCAAATTTAAACAGAGTGATTGCTGTGTTTCCCTGCATGCATACCTGTGCTTGGAAAAAAATCACTGTCCTCCTGCCTGCAATTTAATCAGGGTGATTGTTGTGTCCTTGCCAGCAGACCTTTACTTAGAAAAAACAATCACTCCTCCTGACTGCAAATTTAACCAGAGTAATTGTTGCGTATCTCTGCATGCACACCTGTGCTATGGAAAAGATTACTGTTCTCCTGATTGTGATTAAACCAGTGTGATTGTTGTGTCCCTGCCGGCACACCTTTATTTAGAAAAACAACCACTGTCGTCCTGACTGCAAATTTAAATAGAGTGATTGTTGTGTGTCTCTGGGTGCACTCCTGTGCTAGGAAAAATATAACTCTCCTCCTGATTGTGATGTAACCAGAGGTATTGCTGTGTCCCTGCCAGAACACCTTTATTTAGAAAAGAAATCACTAGCCTACTGAAAGTAAATTTAACCAGAGAGATTGTTTTGTGTCCCTGCCTGCATACCTCTGCAAGGAAAAAAATCACTGTCCTTCTGATTGCGAATTTAACCATTGTGATTGTTGTGTGTCTCTGCGTGCACACTTGTACTAGGAAAAAAATCACTGTCCTCCTGATTGCAAATTACCAGAGTTACTGTAGTGTCCCTGCCAGAACACCCTTACTTAGAAAAAAAAATCACTGACATACTGACTGCAAATTTAACCATCTGTACTAGAAAAAATATCATTGTCCTACTAATTATGACCTAAGCAGAGTGATTATTGTGTGCCTGCTGGTACACTTATATTAAGAAAACAAAATCACTGTCCTCCTGACTACGAAATTAACCAGTGTGATTGTTGTGTATATGCATGCACAGATGTACTAGAAAAAAAACCACTAACTTCCAGACTGCGAGTTTAAGCAGAACAATTGTTGTGTGTTTTTGCATGCGCACCTCTGCCATAAAAAAAAAATACTGTCCTCCTGACTGCAAATTTAACCAGAATGATTGTGGTGTCCCTGAATGCTTGCCTGTGCTAGGAAAAAATCACTGTCCTACTGAGTGAGATTTAAGCAGAGTGACTGTAGTGTCCTTGATGGCACCCCCACATTTAAAAAAAAATCACTGTCCTCCTGGCTGCAAATTTAACTAGAGTCATGGTTGTTTGTCCCTGCGTGCATACCATTGCTAGGAGAAAAATCACAGTCCTCCAGAATGCGAATTTAACCAGAGTGAGTATTGTGTGTCCCTGCATGCCCACCTGTATTAGGGAAAAAAATCACTGTTCCCCTTAGTACAAATTTAACCAGAGTGGTTGTTGTGCCCCTTCTGGCACACCTTTATTTAGAAAAATTATCACTGTCATCCTGACTGTGAATTTAACCAGTGTGATTGTTGTGTGTCCCTGTATGCACATCGGTGCGAAGAAACAATGTCCTCCTAATTGTGAATTTAACCAGTGTGATTGTTGTGTGCCTCTGCGTGCACACTTGTGCTAGTAAAAAAAAAATCATGGTCCTCCTTACTGTGATCTAACCAGAGTGATTGTTGTGACCCTTCCAGCAAACCTTTATTTAGTAAAACAATCAGTATCCTTCTGACTATTAATTTACCCAGCATGATTGTTGTGTGTTCCTGTGTGCACACCTGTGCTAGGAAAAATATCACTGTCCTCCTGATTGCAATTTAACAACAGTGATTGTTGCCTCTTTTCCAGCACACCTTTATGTAGAAAAAAATGTCCTCCCAATTGCATATTTGACCAGAGTGATTTTTTTTTTGTCTTTGAGTGTATACCTATGCTAGGAAAAAAATCACTGTCCTCCTGATTACAAATTTAATTAGTGTGATTGTTGTGTGTCTCTGAGTGCACACTTGTGCTAGAAAAACAAATCACTGTCTTCCTGACTGTGCTTTAACCAGAGTGATTGTTGTGACCCTGACAGCACAACTTTATTTAGAAAATCAATTAATTTCCTCCCTTCTGTGAATTTAACCAGAGTGATTGTTGTGTATCCCTGCAGGTACACCTGTGAGAGGAAAACTATTACTGTCCTCCTGACTGCATTTTAACCACAGTGATTGTTGTGTCCCTTCTGGCACACCTATATTTAGAAAACAAAATCACTGTCATCCTGACTGCAAATTTAACCAGAGTGATTGCTGTGTGTCCCTGCATGCATACCTGTGTTTGGAAAAAAAGATACTGTCCTTCTGCATGTGATTTAATTAGGTTGATTGCTGTGTCCTTGCTGACACACCTTTACTTAGAAAAACAATCACTGTCCTTCTGACTGCAATTTTCACCAGAAGGATTGTTGTGTATCTCTGCGTGCACACCTATGCTAGGGAAAATATCACTGTCCTCCTGATTGAAATTAAACAAGAGTGATTGTTGTATCCCTGTGTGCACACCAGTGTTAGGAAAAAAATCACTGTTCTCTTGACTGCAATTTAACCAGATTTAACCAGAATGATTGTTGTGTGTCCCTGATTGCGCACCTGTGACAGGAAAAATATCACAGTCCTCCTGTCCGCACTTTAACCAGAGTGATTGTTGAGTCCCTGCCTGAACGCCTCTATTTAAAATAAAATCAGTCCTCCTGACTGAAAATTTAACCAGAGTGATTGTTGTGTGTTCCTGCTTGCACAGTTGTGCTAGGAAAAAAATCACTTTCCAACTTATTACGAATTTAACCAGAGTGATTGTTGTGTCCCTGCCAGCACACCTTTATTTAGAAAAAAAATCACTGTCCTCCTGACTGCAATTTTACCTGAGTGATTTGTATTGTCCCTGCCGGCACACCCATATTTAGAAAAAAAATAACTGTCCTCCTGACCACAAATTTAATCAGAGTAATGGTTGTATGTCCATGTGTGCATACCTCTGCAATGGAAAAAAATTACAGTCCTCCCAACTGCAAATTTAAACAGAGTAGTTGTTGTATGTCCCTGCGTGCATACCTATGCCAGGAAAAAAAAAATCACTGTCCTCCTGAAAGCGAATTTTACCAGTGTGATTGTTGTGTCTCTGCCAGAACACCTTTGTTTAGAAAAGCAATCGCTGTCCTCCTGTCTGCAAATGTACCCAGTGTGATTGTTGTGTGTCCCTGCATGCACACTTGTGCTAGAAAAAATCACTGTCCTCCTGACTGAAAATTTAACCACAGTAAATGTTGTGTGTCCCTGCTTGCACAGTTGTGCTAGGAAAAAAATCACTTTCCAACTTATTATGAATTTAACCAGTGTGATTGTTGTGTGTCACTGTGTGCACACCTGTGCTGGGAAAAAAATCACTGTCCTCCTAACTGCAATTTAACCACAGTGATTACTGTGTCCCTGCCGCACACCTTTATTTAAAAAAAAAATCACTGTCCTCCTGACTGCAAATTTAACATGAGTGATTGTCATGTATCCCTGGGTGACTATCTGTACTAGGAATAAAATCACTGTCCTCCTGATGTCAAATTTAACCACAGTGATGGTTGTGTGTCCCTGAGTGCACTCTTGTTCAATGAAAAAAATCAATGTCCTACTGACTGCTAATTTAACCAGAGTGATTGTTCTGTGTCCCTACTGCCCACCTTTATTTATAAAAACAATCACTATCCTCCTGACAGTGAATTTAACTGGAGTAATTGTTGTGTGACCCTGCAAGCACAAATGTGCAAGGAAAAATATCACTGTCCTCCTGACTGTAATTTAATCAGAGGGATTTTTGTCCCTGCTGGCACACCTTTATTAAATAAAATAAATCACTCTCCTTCTGACTGCAAATTTAACCAGAATGATTGTTTTGTGTCCCTGCATGCATACCTGTGTTAGGAAAAAAAATCACTTTCCTTCCTATTGCAAATTTAACCTGTGTGATTGTTTTGTGTCCCTGCGTGCACACTTGAGCTTGGAAAAAAATCACTGTCCTCCTGACTGCGATTTTACCTGAGTGATTGCACTGTCCTGCCGGCACACCCATATTTAGAAAATAAATCACTGTCCGCCTGACTGCAAATTTAACCCGGGTGATTGTTGTGTATCCCTTGGTGCACAGCTGTGCTATGAATAAAATCAATGTCTTCCTGACTATGAATTTAATCAGAGCAATTGTTTTTTGTCCCTGCATGCACACCTCAGCTAGGAAAAAAAATCACTGTCCTCCTGACTGCATATTTAACCAGTGTGATTGCTGTGTGTTCCTGCATTCTCACCTGTGCTAGGAAAAAAATCCTGTCCTCCTGGCTGCCATTTAACCAGAGTGAATGTTGTGTCCTTGCCTGGACACCCTTATTTAGAAAAAAAAAATCACTGTCCTCCTGACTGCAAATTGAACCAGAATGACAGTTGTATATCACTGCATATACACCTTTACTAGAAAAAAAAATCACTGTCCTTGATGCGTGTCCTTGCATGCACAGCTGTGATAGAAAAAATATCACTCTTCTCCTGATGGTGATATAACCAGAGTGATTGTTGTGTGCCTGCTGGCACACCTATATTTAGAAAACAAAATCACTGTCCTTCTGACTTCAGATTTAACCAGCGTGATTGTTGTGTGTCCCTGCATGCACAGATGTATTAGGGAAAGAAAAAAATCACTGACCTCCACACTGCGAATTTAACCAGAGAGATTGTTGAGTGTCCCTGCATGCACACCTGTGTCATGAAAAAATTACTGTCCTCCTCACTGTTGATTTATCCAGAATGACTCTTGTGTGTCCCTGCATGCTCACCTGTGCTGGGAAAAAAATCACTGTCCTTCTGACTACGATTTAAGCAGAGTGACTGTAGTGTTCCTGCCGACACACCCATATCTAAAAAAAAAATTACTGTCCTCCTGACTGCAAATTTAACCTGAGTGATTGTTGTGTGTCCCTGCATTCATACCTGTGCTAGGAAAAAAATCACAGTCCTCCTGACTGTGAATTTAACTAGAGTGATTGCTGTGTGTCCCTGCATGCACACCTGTACAAGGAAAAAAAAAAACACTGTCCTCCTGAGTGCAGTTTAACCACAGTGATTGTGGTGTCCCTGCCATCTCACCTTTATTTAAAAAAAAATCACTGTCCTCCTGACTGCAAATTTAACCAGAGTGATTGCTGTGTGTCCCTTCTTACACACCTGTGCTAGAACAAAAATCACTGTCCTCCTGACTGTAATTTAACCAGGGTGATTGTTGTGTGTCCCTGTGTGCACATGTGTGAAAGGAATAAAAATTACTGTCTGACTGACTGTGATTTAACCAGATTGACAGTCATGTCCCTGCATGCACTGATGAATGACTGGGAAGAACAGTGCACCTAAAGGTAGTGGCCATGGATCAGCCACTAAGAACATTGTTCAATTTGTGATCCATAATAGTGGTGCAGAAACTAAAAACATGTCAGTGAGAGCAATGGAACAGCATTCAGATGACTCTCTGGCAGGCAGCAGCAGTAGTATCAATGTATTTTGCCACAGTGTTGCCTTTCCTGTCTCTAAGTTTTTCTCTTCCAAATCTGTGGCAGACATGGTGACAGATGTGTCAATGTCAAGTGACACAGTGATAGGAAGCAGAAGCACCACCACTAAACAACAACCGTGGGCCTGGATGCGGTTGGTTTTGAAGTGCAGTTTGAAAGTTGTGCTGTTTGTGATGGTGGGTCAGAGGCGGAGCCGGTAATATGTGTCCAGTGGCAGTGCATGAGAGTGAGGTTATACATGAGGAGGAACATGAGGTCACCAGTCATGAAGAGTTGGTGCCTGTGCCTGGCAAAGAGCTTGTTGCTACTGAGGAGGACAGACCTGCAGAGGATGATGAGAATGCAAGCTTTTTTGCAGACTATGATGTGGATGATGTTTTAGATGACAGGGATCCCTCATGGGAGCCTGAAAAGAAAATGCCAAAACAGGGTGCCAGGGTGAACATGGTGTCCTGTTTCCTTAACTGCTATAACAACCACGGAAAAAGACCCCCTAGCACTGTGTCTCCCATTTTTCCAATCATCCCACAACATAACAAAGAGCAAATCTTCTCATTTGCTACCCCAGTCATCTTGGCACCAAGTAAATACAATGCCCCATAAATCCCTAGTATGAGAGTTTTATGTACTGGACACATCTGATGAGACAGTGGCATGTTGTCAAATGTGTCAAACCCAAGTAAGTAGGGATAAGAAGGGTACTCACCTTGGCACAGGTGAGCAACATACACACCTTAAAAACAGGCACCCAATTTGGTGGTGTCAACACCAGAAGGCAACCAGTGCCAGTGGTTCTGGTCCATTCAAATCAGCGGGCAATGTAAGCCAAATACACCTGACACTACATGAGGGAAATGGAGGGCAGGTGAGGAGGAAGACATGTATATGGTACTGGATGAGGAGGATTCTGGAAGTGGGCCAAGTAGTAGTCCTAGCAGCAGGACTACAATTCCAAGTCAAAGTGTGATCACTACCCCAATCTTTAAAAACAAAAAAGTGCTGAGGTGTGTCATGCAGCACCTGTGAGTACCATTGGCAAACCCCAGTCAAGCAGCACCCCATTAACTGCACAATGATGAGGCAAGTTGTTTGGCACACCACCAGGTACATCACCAGGCAAGAAAGCCATTTTAATTTTTTCAGTTCCGTCAACTCAAGTATCCAGCAGTAGCAGGCAGCAGAGCAGACACATTTTGGAAAGTACTGTATCTGAAAGTATAACAACAGCAACAGGAAATATTGACTATTGCATCGGGTACAATTTCCACTGAAAACGCCCACACCTCCATCAAAGGTAAATGAAACAATTATTACCTTGCAAGGTGCAATACCATGGATACAGCTAGATGGTACTCATCATGGACCTGGGTTAGTGAGTCACTATCATTTGCTTGTAGAATCCAGCCCCATACCAGCAAAAATTACATTCACAAGGAATACCTGTAATGAAGAACAGCAGAGACAGTGATTTACAAGCAATGTATCAATGGCACAGAAGCAAGATCCCCCCCCAAAAAAAATACTTACCTTCTCAGCTGGCAAATGCTGTGAATTAAAACAACCTCTATATTGTATATATCTGGCAACAGCAGTAGTATGATGTCATCAGCACCCATAACTGAAAATAAATGAAAGAGCAGTATGAACATATTAGCCTGTGACCGGGTATCAGTAACCCCCTACTCCCGTTATAAAGAAAAAAAAATACTTACCCTTGCAGTATGTGTCAGCATCATAATTCCAATTTCACAGTGATCAAGAGTCCATATTTCCATGGCCACAGCAGCAGCAAAGCACCCTTTCCTTAAGCTATGCCCTCCATTCTCACTGCTAGAATAGCAACTTGATATTTATGTTGTGTTACTGGGATAGGATGATAAAAACTCAGCCTTGCACAATTATGCAGCAATGTTTAACTTTTCTTCAATTTTTCTAATGTTTTTCCCAACTTCTGTGGGCAATGCAACAGCAGTAATTGGCAGCAGGAATGCAGTTTCTGTCTGGGGACACAACTTTTCATGTCTGACTAGCATAGCGGTGGCAGCAGTGTTAGTGGTGGGGTGGTGGTGGCAGGCCTCAACCCAAAACCACCAGAATCAGATTTATCTTCCCTTGCAATATTCTCATGTGATTTTCAACACCTTGTCTGGTGTGTGCAAGAACAGTGTTTACCTAGGGAAAGAGTTTTCTCTCTGGGGACACAACTTTTCATGTCTAACTGGCATAGAGGTAGCAGCAGTGGTGGTGGTGGTGGTGGTGGCAGGCCCGCAACCCACCCCAAACTACAAGAATCATGTTTATCTTCCCTTGCAGTTACTGTGTACAATACTTGAGATTTGTGGATAGTGAGAGGTCACATGAATCACTACAAACATAAGGAAGGAAAGGGGTTCATATGTAAACTTTAAAGAGAATGTCTAAGATTTTGGTAATGGCATTTAAAATACATTAGTCCATTATCTTATGCTAGCAACAGTCATTTGGCCCCAGAAAGGAATTTTTTTCATTAGTCCACTATAGAAGGGAAGAGATGGAAAATTGTTCTGAACACATAGCCAGTTGAACTCCTCAACTTCCTGGTCAGCCGACCCCGGCCCACCCCCTCATTCAGATGTTTTGTGATGTCTAACCAGGCAGCGGGAGGCGATGTGCCACATGGAAGTCAAAGAAGGACATTTTCTGAACTGTTTGATGCTGTGTATACTAAAGGAACCTTTGATATAAATGAAAGTCATTGCCCAATTAAAAGGGGCCCTATTAGTTGAGCAATGACTTTTATTTATAACAAGGGTTGCTTTAACATACATAAAACTGTTTTGAAAATTTCATCCATTGACTTCTATGAGGCACACTCCTGTGTTCCTTCTGGTTAGAAATCACAAACTGCCTGAGCATGGGGGTGGGGCTGGCAGATCAGCAACTGAAGGAATTGCCTGGCCATCCGTTCAACACAATTTTTGATCACTCCCCTCCCATAGTTGACTTAAGGAAATATTCCTTTCTGTGCTCAAATGGCTATCCCCAGAAGAAGGTAATGAGCTACTGTATTTAAAATACATTACCAAAATCTTAGACATTTCCTTCAAGGAAAACACAGAACGGGAAAGGGACAGGCCATGGTCACCACAGAAAGATGAATGCTTAACTGTACATGATGATAAAATTAAGGGAGTGAGCAAATGAAAGGATGGAATGAAATATGGACCTCGACAACTTATAACAGTAACACAAAAAAAGTTTAGAAATAAATATTTGACAGTAATTAAAAAGAGGATAGAGCTTAAGTATAGAGAGGAAAGAATTTTTTAATAACTTTTTATATTTTTTGTTGTAGGGGCAGGGGGTGTACACAACAGAGAGGGAATGGGGACACAGCATGGAAATAATACACAACAAATAACAAAATTGCCAATGACACCAAACCACAACATGAGTCATGACACCAGTCACACTGTCAGACTCATCACACAGCACCACTACTATCACCAGCTATGCCAGGACCACCACTGCCATGCAGCTCAGACAGGACAGTGAGAATTTTCTCATGACTGGACATAACATTGTCCAGCCAATCTCTCACTGCCTTACTAAACTGATTGAAGTCCTGGTGCAGCTGTTGCATTTAGTCCTACAGTACCACCATATCCCTCTGTGTGCTGAGTGCTGTCAGGTCCATAGTATCTGCTGCCGCCTGTCTTGTCTGTGGCTGATGGCTGCTGAATTCCTCCCTACAGCTGCCATGCTGACTCACAGCAGCATGAGAGACCACCTCCCTTTGCTGTCCTTCACCACCACATGCTCCACCAACCTCACGCTCCTTCACCTGCCATTCTGCAATGTAGTAGATCCAGAGGTGTGTCTGGCGGCCGCCGGTCCCAAGGCAGCTGCCTTGTTTCCCACACCCTACAGTGCAACCACAGACCTTGCAGATGGCCACTGTTTCATCTGCAGGATCTACATGAAAGAACTCACACACAACAGCTCGCCCGGGGGGGGACCAGATGCTATGGTGGCAGGGTGCTGGACATTGCCAGTGGTTGTTAAGTTGCCGGGGATTGCACTGGCAATATTGAGACTTGGGACTGGAATAGACACCATGGGCTCCTGTGGGGGGCTGTGAATCCTGCTGCTGCTCCTGCTGCTGTTGCTGTTGTTACTGCAGTGGAGCAGCGGAACTCCCATCCTGATCGGGGGGGGGGGGCTCACTCACTCCTTCCTCAAATACTCTCCTATTGATCCTAATCTGAGCTAACCAAAACAAATATGCACTAACACAATTTTTCAGTGCAAATAAAGAGATAAAGATACCAATGACAGACATAGGAAGGTGAAAATAAAATTAGAAAATGTATAAAATTAAATATTTCAAATAGGGTTAGTTTGCTAGGTAGCTCTGAGATCTGCTTCTGTCTGCTGCTTCACTCAGCTCTGAATGGCTAAATTACACTGATTCCTGCCTGACTGGGGCCTTCCATGTGATATGCAGGATGTAAATCACATGACAAACCCTTTCTTTCAAGAATTGTGAAGTTAGGAACAAAAGTCAAAGTTAACAGTCGACATTAACTTCGAAGTTACACGCGGGGTTGTGCCAACAACTGTGAGGGCCCCCTGGCGACAAAATATTTTTTTCGGCCTACCTTCCCACCAATAAATGTTAAATAACCATGAGCTCATATGAAATTTTTATAGCATACATTTTTTTGTATCAGTCCAGCTGAACATACATAGCTTGTCCATGCTGTTCCCCCATCCACATTGCTGTCACCATGATCAAAGAAGTGAACAAGTTAATTTGATTCTGCTCCTCCCAGGCACACCAGCACCATGAATTTGAGTACCGGGCCCTATTGCTTCTTTTTTCTCTACTCTCCCTTACCCCCAACCCTTAAGAAACCGGAGCTGGAATCTTCTGACACCACTGCTGCAGACTCAATTTCAAATGGATAAGCATTTTCCAAAGAGAAACTTGCAAGTTTGTCTGTGAGAAAAGGGTTTTCTAATACTAACCTCTGAGGCAGTGGGTCACTTAACAGTGTGGGCCCAACTGCAGCCACAGCTCTTGCACTCCCCTGGTCACTGTTCTGGTTATACACAAAGTTTTGTCATTAAAAGGCAGTTTTGCTAAATTTATGGTGAATTTGACAACTTCGAACAAACATCAGAGGCCGAATAAAACTTCGCAACATCTCTAATCACTAGTGATTTTAAACAATCTGTGCAGTGCAGCAAAGTGGCAGCTAAAGCTACAAAAATGCTGGGATGCCTAGCCAAGCAAGGGGTTCACATCTATTGTAAGAGGAGAAAGATAATAGTGCCCTTGTACAGATCACTTGTGAGACCTTTAATGGAGTACAGGGTCCAGTTCTGGCATCCTCACCTAAAAAGGATATAAACGTGCTGGAAGGGGTGCAGTGTAGGGTGATCAAGTTGATTCAGGGCCTACAACACAAGCCCTATCAAGAGAGACTAAAAGAACTCAGCATGTACACACAGGAGAGAAGAGAGAAGAGGGACATGATGGAAACCTTTAAGTACCTTAAGGGCATTATAAAAAATCAGCATTGAGGGCTTGTTTAACATAAAGATTGCACTGGTGTCAAGGGGACTTCAGCTAATTGACTGGTCGCCTATTCTGTATGCCCCCGACATTGATACAGCACTAACCTTCTTTATCCAAACATTCAATAAAGCCTGAGATATCTTCGCTCCTCTGACAGTCCGCCACTCCAAGGTGTAAAATGCTCCTTGGGTGACCCCAGTCCTGATCCAACAACTCAGGCATAGGGATAATCTATGGCACTCTGCTACTGAGACTGGCCAGCCTAGCGATAGACAGGTGTATGCGGCTGCCAGAAATAAGTGTACCTGGGCCATCAGAAAGGCGAAGGCTGATCACTACCAGGCCTCACTTACCTCATCTTGGGGGAATCCTAGAAACTTCTGGGATAGTATCAAACAGTTAAATGGTAGTACGTGCTCCCCCCTCCCTCCCAGATCAGTATGGCTGGCACTGTCTCCTCCGATCTTGCCCTTATTGCTAACTGCCTCAATACCTCCTTTACAGATCTTAGCCCTATTATCCCTAAGGACTTCTTCAGCCCTCCCCCCCCCTCGCCTGTGCTGGTCTTTACATGCCCGTACTTTCACCTCCACCCTGTCACTGCGCAAGAACTCAGACCTCACCTAGTCAATGCCCTTAGGAGCAATAGTACAAGTAGTGACTCCCTGGACCCCTGTATCCTTCGACAAGTTCTAGATCTGGTCCTTACGCCAATTACCAATCTACTCAATAAATCTCTGTGCCTGGGGCAATTCCCGTCAATCTGGAAAATCGCCACAGTCACGCCCATTCTTAAAGGTGGAGACAGGACCGTGGCCAGAAACTACCAGCCTATCTCCATTCTCTCCCCTCTTTCCAAAGCTCTGGAAAAAGTAGTGGCCTCCCAAATTACTGACTACCTCTCCAACTATAACATTCTTTGCCCTGAGCAGCACGGTTTCCGTGCTGGCCACACTCCCTGCCTCCTCGGGAATTCTCTAATTTCCTCCACTCCTCCCTTGACCAGGGCTCCTGGCTGCTGCTGTGTTTGTAGACCTTTCTAAAGCTTTCATGCACTCTCCCATCCCTCCTTCTGGATGTCCTCAGTTACTCTGGCTTTGCCACTGGGCCTATCTCCTGGTGCACCAGCTATCTGTCAGCACGCTCACAGTGCATAAAAATTGGGGGGGGGGGCTCTCTCTGACATCCATCCCATCCTCTCTGGCATTCCCCAGGGCTCCATTCTTGGACCTCTACTCTTCTTCCTTTACCTTAACTCACTCCTGGGTTCCTGTAGTGGTAATATATTACTGTATGCAGATGACGCCGTTATCTTTGCCACTCATCGTAACCCTATCGCTCTCCAAGACTCACTGCAAAGATCCTTTAATGAAGCTGAAGGATGGTTCAAGGAATGCAGGCTGGTAATAAACCTCAAAAAAACTAAAACCATGGTCTTTGCTCATCCACAAAACAAGTTGTGCAACTTTAAGCTCCACATACACTCAAACTCCAAGCTCATGCTTGAGCAAGTCTGCTCCTATAAATACCTTGGGATCTACTTTGACCCCTCTCTTTCCTTCCATGGCCACATTTCAGCCCTTGCCACGGTGGCAAATATCAGACTAGGCTTATTACACCAGCACAAAAAGTGTCTCACCCCCGAGGCCCTACGCCTCGCAGTCACCTCCTCCATCCTGTCACTAGTGGACTATGGGCTGCCTGTGTACGGCGCTGCTGATCAGACCGCTCTCAACAAAATTCACACCATACTAAACAAAGCCTGTAGGCTAATCACTGGGGCCCCCAGGTTAACGCACATTTGTCTGTTATATGAGAAAGCGGTATTGCTTGACCTGGATGAACAGCTCAAATATCAGACCTGTATCATAGCTAAAAAAAACCTTCTTGGGCTATCTCCGCTGGGTCTGATGGCCACCACACAACGTGCAAACTCTCAAGTGCATACCCGTTCTTCTGACAAAACCACCCTATCGATCCCTAGGGCTAGGACTGCACATGGTCAAAGAGTCTACTGCTACAGAGCACCTTCCTGGTTCAACACATTGCCCCCATCCGTCTCTGATACCCTTTCTATATCCTGCTTCAAAACCTCCCTACAAAATCACCTAATTAGTATTCGTAGCTGTAATTGCTATTAGTTTTAGCCTGGCACAAACATTATGACAATGCCTCTTGAAAGCTGCTTATACCTACTGAAGTTAGAGTGCCGTACGATATTTTTGTTTGTCTCCCTCTGTTGTATTGAACTTGATGTACCACCCATTGTTTAGTACCCGTTACTGTTTACCTGCTGTTGTATTGTGATCTGCCTTTATGTGACAAGGTACCTTTGTAAATGAGCCTCTGGCTCAAAGGTTTTCAAACTGCTGTTCAAATAAATAAATAAATTAAATAAAATAAATAAAGTGGGTGGGGGGTTTCAAAAATATGCAAGGAGGCATTTCAAGGGTGGTCTCAGAATGAAACAAGCTTCTGGAGGAGTTGGTTTCAGCCAAGACTGAGGGAGGTTTTAAAAGCGGGTCGGATAGGCTTATCAGGAAAATCAGACTGAGGAAGGGGGATTGTGAAAGCAGAGGGGGAGAGGGAAGGGGATGGGGCAGCTCTACTGAAATATCACAGCTGAGCTGCACTCTCAAGCAGACTAGATTGACTGTAATGGCCTTTATCTGCTGGCAGTTTCGTATGTTTGTATATTCATATTACTTGGTTCAGTGTTAGTGCTGATGTCCATATCTGTGCCTTGTTTCCTCGCTTCCATTTTTTCCTCCTGCCCTCCTCATGGCTCAACTGCTCCTTTGTGTTGTTCTGCAGTTCCTCCGCACTCTCCCTCTCCTTTTTCCTTGGGCTTTTTACAGTCCATCCTTCACTCCATCCCTGTGGCTCTATTGCATTCAGCTATTTGAGCTGTGAAGCCCTTTTCCTTCTACTCACTATTCCATGGCTCAGTCACTCTCCCCCCTTACCTCAACTTTCTGTTCCCTGGAGCTCACTGTCAGGGACTCCTCCACTCCTCACTCCCTCTCTCCATTCTGCCTTCGCAGCTCACCACTCTCTCCTTCCTTCAGCTCACTGCCTTGCTCCCTGACTCCTTTCCCTGCTTTGTGTGGGGGGTTCACTGTTGCAGTTCCTCTTCTTGTCTGTCCTCTGTTGGCCTTGGACTTGTAGCTGGCTTGCTCACAGGTGCCTCTGCCACTCATGGCCTGTGGCTGGCATTGTGTCTGCTCCTGTAGCTGCCCTCCTGTGAGTTTACATTGATTATCATCCTGGCTTATTCCTTCCTGTTTATCAGGTGGCTGCCTCCTCTTGAAAAAGTTTAATTCCTGGTTTATTTTTCCTTTTGTTTTCTGACTGTTCTGTCTGTCTTCTTTTACTGTATTTCAGAATGGAATCCAAGTGCTATGCACTGCAGCCTCAGCCCAGGTGTTCCTCAGCCTCACTCTTCTACTGGATCTTCTACGTTATGCTCAGGTGGGTGCTGGTCTGGAGCCCTTTTTTACCTTTATCATCATAACTCACTGTACTTAGCCTTAGGGCCTCTGGGAAAAGGGATATAGAAGAAGTGCAGTGGCTACTGGAAGCACTATCATGTGGCTGTGCACCTAGCCTGGCCAGTACTTGGGACTGGGTCTCACTTTGAGCATAAAGAAATGCCTCATATTTGATCTGTCAGACCCTTATTTGACAATAAATCCAAGCATTAATTTTCTAATTCTTTTGTAGAAGTATTCCCTGGTCTGTGCATAAATAGATAACACAATCAAATTCATAAAGCTCACTGAACCTGATGCTTGGTTAAACAAGACAGACATCACTCACGCCTTTAATTTATTACCTATACATCCATCCCTCTGGCATATATACAGGATATCATGTAGAAACCAATAGTATTTTACAATTCATATAACCCTTGGATGCAAAAGCTTGTTAAATTAATTTTCTATTTCACTGTGCAAGATCCTCTTGAAGGTGTATAGATGCCCTTTGTGCTGCCCCATCTGGATAACTTTCTCCTCTTAGACACTCCAGACTCTCCTCCTGCTGCAAGCATCACTTGCCTTTGTTGTTTATTTTCTTCACTCAACGTCCCTCTGGCAAATGGGAAACTCAATGACCTGTTGCAACCTTGGAATTATTAGGCATAAAACCAGATTCCCTCAGTATGGAAGCCCATCTCCCCTTAGAGAAATTTCAACAGATATCAACACTGGTCCATTATTTTTTGTCAAAGCAATCCTGTATTCAAAGAGAAAGCTGTTGTTAATGGGC
This sequence comes from Neoceratodus forsteri, assembly GCA_016271365.2. Taxonomy (NCBI): domain Eukaryota; kingdom Metazoa; phylum Chordata; order Ceratodontiformes; family Ceratodontidae; genus Neoceratodus; species Neoceratodus forsteri. The sequence goes on from CM057455.1 coordinate 535,355,035, forward strand.
TACCACAATTTCACAATGAGAATAGTTCCTCAATGCAGGAGCTTTGTTACCTACCTTCTTGATCTAGCCTATGTAGTCACTGTTCTAGTACATCACTGCCTCTGCCCGTTAAGACCTCACCATGTGGTCCCACTTCCTTATAACCTGGAATGACATATCTTTGTTAGTTAGGGATCCATTACGCAACTCAAAGTTTAAACTATTTATTGATGACGCTCCAGCTTTTGGTTTCTTTGCTATATTTGGTCAATTCTGGTTCGCTTGTTGAAGGCTATCTCAAACCAAAGATCTCCCTTATTCTCATTCTTCTTCATCCTTATTTGAAATCTATTCCATTGCTGTAGCTGCCCTTACCTGGGGACACTTATGGAGCAATCAGCTTGTAACATTCTATTCAGAGAAAAAAAGCAGCAGTATCCATCGATAACAAAGAGAGATCTTATTCCCATTCCATAATGAACTTCCGGAGATGATTGACATGGACATCTTGAACTCATCACTTCTGAATTCACTGTGTATGTACAGTGACATCCCCCAGGATGAAACGCATGTTTAACGCACTCTGCAATATAATGCAGAGTGCTGCAAAATGCTGCATAATTGCGTTTCAGCCTTGGGGATGCCACTGTTATCTGGGCCCTCTAACGTTCTAGCTGGCTGTCTTTCTCATTTTCATTTTCAGCAATTTAGGGCTTCTTGTCTGCAGGCTGACAGACAGCTGACTCCTACACATTTCAAAAACTTCAAATAGCCTGGCCGTTTACTTAAATCATGCCTCCTCAGCTATCTGGACTTCTTTAGCTGCTTATATTCAATCTGCTAATAGATTAGCTTATAAGAAATTCATTATCTTTTACACTCTCCAAAATATCTCTAGATTGGATTTTGCTGTGACCTTTTGATCCCTGATGCCAACAGAAAACTATGATATGAGGTACCATAGATATTGATTTACCACAACCCCTATATCCCTTCTGCAGTACTTTTATAATTTGAGGTGTTCCATGCAGGATTGTTCTATGACCTTTCTAACCTCTGATTAACTAAGTAAGTCCCTTACAAAGAAAATACTAAACACATTAACATTAGCATTTGCAAATGGTCTATGAGGGAAACCCGCTGTGGGTGAAACCAAGGTGGCTATTGTATTAGTACTGGCGAATAATGGGCAACTTTTCTGTTGATTCATGGACTCTCTGCAAACACCCATCCAAATACTGTCCCTCTGCTCTCTTGTCCTTACACTCCAGGGTCATTTGCTCCTATCACATTTAAATACAGGATTACTAGACGTGATTGGGTTCTAGCAGCTTTGTGATTACCAGCTCCCAGTGATGGAGCTACTTTTCTTTATTATCCACTCTTGAGTTTATTTAGTGCTAGCTTCCTTCCTAGTCTCCACACCCTAGAGGCAGCTGCTCTATTTCCACATTAATTGTTTTGTGAGTCCTCTTTATCACTTTAATATCCATGTACCAACTCTGTACTAGCCTTTGTGTCATATGATATCAATCAGTCTTGTCCCCAGAAAGTGCTGATGCATGATCTCTAGGTCACCTTTCACCTTCTACAACAGGCTTGCAGATTTCATGAATTTTAGTCATTTCCAAAGAGATGCACAATACAGATTTCGGTTGAAATCTGTCTACAAAGCTACAGAAGGACCAATCCTTCCCAGAACATGCCCCATCATCCCTACCACATAACATATACAGTACCTATCTGCTCCAGTAGCCCAAGTGGGCACCATCTGACTTCTTCTGTCCTCTTACAGGCAATAAATGAATATATGATTGCTACCCATACCTCTTGTGTGCCAGACGCGTGACTTGAAAAGGAAAAAAAAAAAGATATGTTACAGTAGTCACAAAAATTGGACACAGATGCATATCTTCAATGTCTTTTACCTCCATATGCCCAATGCCTGAACCACAGCTTCTATGGTTCCCTTGTTTACTGCTTGAGTAGCTACCTCTATCCAGAATGAGTGAGTCCCAATGCCCGATGGATCTTCAGCTATGCTGTTTACAGCCACTTTTAGGACTTGCAAAATCAGAACTTTTGTCAAAGGGATGGCATCCTGATGTCTCAAGATATGTTATCTGGCCATTGGGATCTTCACACTGAATTCATCCACTAGCCAGGATATATCACTGGGGTAAGAATTCCCAGCCAGGAGTGATGAGGAGGGGAATTACACACTAGAACTTTGCTTTGGCACACTCTGGCCCTCACTACCCTTTTTTGTTTCTTGTCCAGCTGCCCCACTCATTGAAGGGAGCTTAGCCCCCTCCCACTTGCCGCCCTACCATGCCCAGGCTCACCTCCCCACAGTCCATGGAAACGTGCCCTAGCTTACCCCCAGGGTGGGGCCACAGGAGCAGGACCTCACCTGGTGGACATTATTGGCAGCAAGGGCAATGGCAGAGTGGGGCTTCATGCTCGGGTCTGGGGTTTTGTGTGCTGTTGTACCTGGGGTGGGGACATGCAATGATGACAAGGGTCTGCCCCGCTCTCCCCAGGTAATGGTTCTGGCACAATGGATCCCCCTCAGCCTCCACCAGGGGTCTGTGACATGTCAGACACACTCCCCCCTCCCCCCAGAGAAGGAGATCAATCCCTAGGATTCTTAATCCTTCTCATCCAGGATGGCCTTCCAATTTTCCAAGTCTGTTTCCAAACCCCAGTTGTTGGCATTGCAGACGGCCACACTGCCTTTGCGCTGGCACTCCGGCAGCCCTCTCTACCCTGCCTTAGCTCTCTTTGCATGCTTAAACCTCATACTGCACTGCTTTAGTAGGTCATCTTACCATGGACCCTCCCTCTCACTCCTGCAGCTGTCAAGGCTTGCCCACAGACATTAAAAAAAACAAACAACAGAAACAACATGGGAGCCACTAGAAACTCCTGAGACTGACACAGTTTGTACAAGACCACCACATACTGCAGGATTGCTACTCACTGTGACTGACACAGTTTGTGCAAGACATCCACATACCGCTGGACTGCTACTCACCATGCTGTCCCACCAGTTAACTCCTTGACTGCCATCCTCTCCCTTCCTTCAGTACATACCTGCCTTGAATCCAGGTAAGCGTTCTACCTTGGCTACTCAAAAAAGCCATGTCCCCAAGAATGATCACATGGGTTAGACAATAGCAGTGCTTGCTGCCTGGTCTTTCTATCCTCAGCTCGGTCCTAATTTTATTTTATTTTATTTTATTTTATTTTATTTTATTTATTTAAACATTTAGTGATCAGGAAAGGCACACTGAGCCAAGGCTTGTTTCCAGGTGTGACCCAGGGCAGGGGGAACATGGGATAAATAGACAATTACAAATGGTACACAGCATACAATACATTACATGAATACATAGTCAGACTACAGCAGTATACAAGGCAATACTGCAGGAGGCATACAGTTAATTAGCACAGTAGCATACAGTTACAAAGTGCCTCATAGGAGGATACTTTTCGTGAACTAATACAACACAATAGGCTACTTGAATGTACTGGATGCATGGTAAGTTATGGGTAAGTGGAGGATTAACAGAGTGCAGAGTAAGTGCAATTTAGGGACCTGCATCACATGCTAAGTGGAGTTATGGGGACAGGAGGGGAGGGGTAGAAGGCGTAACTGAGATCAGACATTTAAGAGAGTGGGAGAGTTGCATAAGAGAGGGGGTTCAGAGTTCCACAGAGAGGGGAGGTGATAGTTAAAGGCAGATTTGCCAAAGTTGGAAGATGGGATAAGGAGTGAGAAGGTGCATCAGTCTCTGGGACGTAGGGAATAGGTAGAGGTGGGGGCAGGTGAGAGGAGGGAAGAGATGTAGGAGGGGAGCAGGATGAATCAGAATTTAGAGATGAAGGATACAGAGTGGGTGAGATGTCTATGCTAGAGTGGAGGAGGATCCAGGCAGGAGAGAAGGGAACAGTGGTGAGTCCTGTAAGGAGAGTTAGTAGTGAAGCAACAGAAAGCATAATAGAGGGAGTTAAATCAGGAGAGAGAGATGGAGAGAGCAGTGCCATAAACAATGTCTGCATAGTCAAAGACTGGCATTGTCATCTTTGTCAAGAGTTCACAACATACTGGTAGGGGGGGAGAGGGTCTGTGTTCCGGTAGAGGACTCCAAACATGAGTCATAGTTTGGATGTAATGTAATCAATATGAAGAGAGAAGTTTAGTTGTGGGTCAAGCCAGACACCAAGGTGTTTGTAGGATGGGACCGCTTTTAGTGGGGTGCCATTAAGGGAATTGATAGGTGGGGAATTGACTGTTTTGGCCAATCTTTCATAAGTTCTGAAGGTCATTGAGATTGTTTTTGTAGTATTTAGTTTAAGCTGTTTTGAGATGAACCAAGTCTTAACTGAGTTGAAGTCTTGTTACAGTGTAGAGAGGATTTTGGTTAGGTCTGGGCCTGATGTGAACAATATGGTGTCATCTGGATACACATGAATGAGGGAGGAGCAAGCATATGGGAGGTTATTTATGAAAATAGAAAACAGGATATGGCTGAACATAGAACCTTGGGGGGGGGTTGCCCTTGCGGCCAATAATGTCCAGCAGGTGAGGTTCTGCTCCTGTGGCCCCACCCTGGGGGCCAGGATAGGGAGTGTGGGGGAGGAATAGTTTGCAATTTTAACCTACTGGTGTCTATCTTTTAGATAGGAATTAAACCATTGAATGGCAGAAGAGGCAAGCCCTGTGTCCTTGAGTGAATTCAGAAGGAGGGGTAATAGTAGTAAGTAAAATTTTATTTTTATACAGGAAACAGATCTTTAGGCTAAAGGCCCAGTTTACAAGAATGTTCTGTTTACAAAGTGTTACCCATACAAACATCTTATAAATTACACCACTTTTTAAAAATAAAATGGAGCACAATAAAAAATAAGATGGAAAATAAAATAAAATACATTAACAATACATTTACAGTCAATTATTACATTAAACCCTATCTACTACTCACACATCCTGTTATTTCATTCATTTAAACTTACATTAAACATATAACATTTAACAAAAAACACAGTACTATCTGGTTCCAATAAATTCTAACTATACATAAAACATACAATTATAACATTAGCAAGTATACACTTGCACTTACATGACAATACTCAAGCAGTCAATTGTTGTATTTCCTATACCACCTCTCTATAATTGTTCCTTCATTGGGATTCTGAATCGAAGGCTTTAGCCAGGTCGATGGAGACTGCAGCAGTGAGGTGGCCATTATTGGCAGCAGATTGAATCTGGCCAGTGACACGGAGAAGGGAGGAGATGGTGGAATGTTTTTGTTTTCTAAAGCCAGACTGGTAGGGGGAGAGGAAGTTTGTGGCGATAAGAAAATCAGACGGTCTGGACTGGATGTGGAGTTCCTGTAATTTGGCTAAGGTGAGTAAAAGGGAGATGTGGTGGTAGTTGCCAGCTGTGGTGAGCTTGCCACCTTTGTGGAGAGGGATGACACATGCCAATTTCCAGTCTTTCAGAACTATGCCTGAGAAAAAGACTAGATTAATGATGTAGGTGAGGTGGGGGTGAAAGACGCAGGAGGCTTGGATATAAACCATCAGGGCTTGATTTGGTTGTGTTAAGGGATAAGAGGGCAAACAAAACTTCTGATGTGAAAGCAGGGGCTAATAGGAGTTTTTTATTGGTCGTGAGTATTGTGGAGGGATTAGAGGCTAGGGGCACGGATGTGGTCAGGTTAGGGGAAGTATGAGTGGTGAAAGAGGTATTTAGGGTATCAGCAACTTGTACGGGATACTTTATTTCAGCACCTTTGTACCTGACAGTCAGGGTGTTAGATTGAAGAGGAGTGTCAACTATGGAGTGTACTATGTTCCAGAAGGAGGAAGTGTCTGCAGTGCTGAGGCGATGTTTAAAATAGTCAGCCTTAGCTGATCCTTAATGCTTAATTCTTGATCCTTTAATTGGCAGAGGTTTGCTGATTGTGTATCTGTACTAGGGGATGTAATGGCAGAAAGGGACTGTAACTTCCTGACTCTCATTTATGACCCCTCACTTCTCCTTTCCATTGGGAATTGTCCCCTGCTTATCTATTAGCCAGTGACCCTGACCTGTCCCCCATCATGTGACCAGCAAAATGATACAGATAGCATGCCATCTCACCACCAACTGGCATAACTGGTTCCACCAGGGTTCTAGCCCAAGCTGGCACCTGCCTTGACTCTGAGTAGAGAGGGGGCTCCAGCAGCAAATATCCCTTCTTGTTTGACCTCTCTTAGAAGGGACATAATTCTAGATAGGATATCCCAATAATAAGATGGGTGCTAGAGGGTGCTGATGGGTGAGTTTGAGTTTCAGTTTATTGTATGAATTTTATCTACAACATCATAACAAGTACCAGTCAAACTGCATCCTCTACACTGTAGAATGCATTCACAGATGATTCTAAAAAGGGAAAAACAGGACTTCTCCTGGTTGTAGTAGAAAATAATTGACCCTTCAGACTAAAATTGAAACTTTCAGAAGTCTGCATTTTTAATCAAATGCTAGTCACATATTTCTCCTTAGCAATAGCTTTTCATGCCAAGCCTCATGTTCAGTCCAAATAAAGTGTTTTTTTTCTGTGCTTGACTTGCAGGTAGTGGTAGTCGAAGTTGCCAAAATTTGCTCTGCGAAGTGATTCACGGAGTAATGTGGAATCCATGAAGCATTTTGCAACGCCAAGGGGAGTACTCCGTATCATGATGAGGAACACGAAATCCACTGAAACCAGTGATTTTGTGTTATTCCACCTTCCCCAAACCACTTCTCCACCAATTTTAAGGTGAAGTACATTGAAATCAATGTACTTCACATTACTTTGCCTTGTTATTGAGTCCCAAGGTGAATTTTGCAGTGCTTCATGGAATTGCAGGTCACATGGACTCTAGATTCTTCTGCACAGCCTCAGTTCTGTTAGTGTGTGTGTAGTGGAAGATGGAGACCGTTTCTTCTCAGAGCTCTGTGATTCATATCCTCTATAAGCTATTAAAAAGGCCTTTTTGATCCATTTTTGTCTCTCAAAATTTAGTACACTGATTGTAGGAAACCATCCTGTGCTTATATCATCACATGTTTATTGTTTGTGTGTGGATTTTGAATGTTACTTTAGAACAGTCAGTCTGTGTACTGTGAAGTGTGCTTTGGGGGAGGCGTATCTGTGGGGCAGGTAGATTAACTGGGAGAAAAAGTCAGTCTTTCTGTTTTGGTTATATTTTTCTAGTATAAATGAAAGACTTGCCTGTAGTTCGGTGGCCAAGCAGCCATCCACTCCCACTTCCTGAGCTATATAAGCAGTTCCTGTAAGCCTCACTGTGAAGCATTTTTTCTTTGCAGCTGGAGGCTATGTTGGTTTGTCCTCTGAGCTGGCTGGGGCCTACCACCCCCACCGCCTGCTGTTTCTGTGTGTCTCTGCTGGACTTTGGTGTTTGTTTTCCTGATTCTGGTTTGTATCTTTCCTCTGGCTGTGTGCTTCCCTGTGTTTTTTGTTTCTTGTTTTTGGGCCTTTCCCTGTTTTCTGTTTTGCTGTGTTTTGGTTTTGTCTTTTTGGGGGGGCTTTGTTTCTAAGCTCCTAGCATACTACTACTCTGAAACTCATACTGCTTGCTTTACTTAACATAGAAACATAGAAACATAGACTTTGACGGCAGATAAGGACCGCTAGGCCCATCTAGTCTGCCCATTTCCCTACCTACAGGATAGGCCGCAGCTCCTAGTTAACCAACAGCCTATATCTTCCTGCACCCCACAAGAATTGCCTTATGTCTGTCCCATGCATTCTTGAATTCTCCCACAGTTTTAGACCCCACAACTTCCTCAGGAAGGATGTTCCATGCATCCACTACCCTCTCTGTGAAATAATACTTCCTCACATTGCCCCTGAACCGCCCTCCTTCTATCTTTAAATTGTGTCCCCTTGTTCTTGCAAGTCTCTTTTTCTGAAAGATGCTACCCTCTTGGACTTTGTTGATTCCTTGAGGTACTTGAAAGTTTCTATCATGTCCCCTCTCCTTCTTTCCTCAAGGGTATACATATTAAGCTCCTTAGTCTCTCCTCATACAGCTTCTCTTGCAGACCCTGCACCATTTTAGTTGCCCTCCTCTGGACTGCCTCTATCCTGTCTATGTCCTTGTGGAGATGGGGTCTCCAGAACTGGACACAGTATTCCAGATGGGGTCTCACCAACTGTCTGTACAGAGGGATAACAACTTCCTGTTTTCTGCTGCTGATGCTCTCCCTATACATCCCAGTATACCCTCGGCCCTCCCTACTGCCTTCTCACATTGCTTGCTAACCTTAAGGTCATCTGATATGATTACCCCCAGGTCCCTTTCCTGTTTTGTTGTTGTTACTACCTTCCCACCCATTGTGTATTCTTCCCCTGGGTTCTTGTTTCCCAGGTGCATTATTTTGCACTTCTTTGCATTGAATCCTAGCTGCCATACTTCTGACCATTCCTCCAACCTTGCCAAGTCCCTTTTCATCCTTTCCACGCCTCCTTGTGTATCAACCCTGTTGCAGATCTTTGTGTCATCTGCAAAAGGCATACTTTTCCTTCCAGTCCCTCTGCAATGTCACTGATGAAGACATTAAAAGGACTGGACCCAATACTGAACCCTGCGGTGACCCCACTATAACCCCCTTTCTTCAGAGTGGACTCCATTTACAATTACCTTCTGTGTCCTGTTGTCCAGCCAATGTTTTACCCAGGCTACCACCCTGGGACCCACTCCCAGGCTGGTTAATTTGACTAATAATCTTTTGTGTGGTACTGTGTCAAATGCCTTGCTAAAGTCTAGGTAGGCCATGTCCACAGCCTCTCCCTGGTCTACTACTTTGGTCACCCAGTCAAAGAAATCTATTAGATTCGTCTGACATGACCTTCCTGCTGTGAACCCATGCTGCCTTGGATCCTGTGCTCCACTGACCTCTAGGTACTCAACTATTCTTACTCACAACTCTCAAATTACTTGCACAGCAACTTCTAGCATTCTGCTATGCAGAGCTCATGCTGCTGCTTTTAGTTACCTACAACTACAGCCACTGCTGCTGACTGTTTACTTTAATTACTATTGTACCCAGTGCCTGTGTTTTACGCTGTGCTCACCACACTCAAACTACTGCAATGCAACTGCAATTATTATCTGTGTGTTTCAGCTCAGCCATAGCTGCCCCATGTTGCATACTCAATTCCTTTCACCCGGCACAGTTTACTGACCTTAGCTGTGCTGCTCATTGCTGCTTTCATTCTCTTGCAGCTTCATTGCACTGCCTGGCTAAACCTGCTTTCAAGCATTGTCTCCTGTTTTATTGTACTTACAGTACAACTCTGAGGTCAACCAACTAAGCTCCTGCTGAGGCTGTTAATATAGTTTTGCCATTAAAATTGCCTCACTACCAAAAATCCTCAGAGTGTTTGTCACCTTGATTTGGCTATTCCTGTTTGGCTGGCTTGCCCCCAATTCAGTGCTGTTTAATTGCTATACCATATGCTATGCAGGTTCTCCTATTACTACTACTGCTTATTGACCTACGTGTAGGTCCACTCTGCTAAGGCAACCGTTGCTCCTTGCTTACGCAAACCATTGTTTCATGTCTACTACTATCCCCTCGGCTTCAGCCTGGGATTCTGCTGCACTCAATCTGCATTCGACCTTGCAAGATCTCAGCACTCAATGCTCATTACAATCTCAGCACACTGTTCTCATTCAGCTAACCAGCTTTTCAACTGTCAATCACTTTCTGGGCATGCCAGTCATTCTATTCTGGTGCAGAGTTCCTGCAGCCAATGGTCTCGCTCTGCTTTAGTCCACATCTTGAGCATGTCCAACTTGGGGCAGGATCCTTCTCACATGGTTCATAGCTGGGAATGTCTTCTCCCCAGGCTTGGCTTTAGCTGCCTTCTACACGACAGCAGCTCCTGGTGTAGAGTTTAAGACTAGCGGTGAAGGGTGGTTATGACAATCTCCTTTGGCTCTAGTGTTCCACTATATAGTGTTTCCCTAGTGAGGCACATTTACTGCATCCTCCCTATGACTGCCTCTGGCTCACCTGGTTTGATTTAGGGTGGGTAGGCCAGGTGAGTGCCTCAGCAGTTGTTGCTGTCCTCCTGTGCCTTGGATGCACGTATTGTTGAAGAGTTTTCTCTCAACCTTCCACGGCGTTCCTGCTAGAGGGTTTGAGTGAGAGCCTTCCTCCAAATTGCAATATTTTCCACCTCCCTTTAATTGGATTTTCCAAATTGCAGCTGCAGAGCCATCACTAAATAAACTATCCCAAGCCTGAAGGGAAGGTCACCTAGGCCTTGGATCCCCAGAGATTTCCTCCTCATAAGGGTTTTTTTCTCTCCTCCATTGCCTCAGGTCATAACACTTAGTTAGCTTATTTGTTTCCCTTAGTTTCTTTAGGTAGGTTCCGTTGTTGGATGGAGGTGGAGGATGTCCTGCCATTATCTCTTCTTAGGGGATCCCCTAATCTCAAAGCAAACCATCAGTATCCTGCTATGCAGCCCTGTGCGGTCAACAACTGAGCATCTCATTGCATTATCAAACTGCCTATACTTCTCTGCTACTATGTTACAGTTATTACTCCTAGGTCACAGTTACTGCTTGCTCATCTGTTTCATGTTGCCTCCTTTTTGGGGATTATACTACTTTTTGGGGGGATTCCTAATGTACATTTAGCCATGGGAACCATCCCATTGCACCTCTAGGGGTGGAACCCTCTCTGAGGGTTCCTTGCCTTCATACTCCTACAGGGTTGTAATTCCTCTGGAATAGAAAGTGCAAATGGCCAAAACCAAACTATCACAGTTGCACAAGCATAACGCTATATTGGCTGCATAGGCCAGTGAAATGAAAAGCTTGCCTATAGTTTGGTGGCCAAGCAGCCAGCCACTCCCACTTTCTGAGCTATATAAGCAGTTCCTCTAAGCCTCACTGTGAAGCATTTTTTTTTGGCCCCACAATCCTCCCCTCCTCCTCCAATGGCAGCACTCTCTCCTTAGGGGGATTCCTAAGGTACCTTTAGCCAAGGGAACTGTCTCATTGCACCTCTAAGGGTGGAACCCTCTCTGAGGGTTCCTTGCCTTTGTACCCCTACAGGGTGGTAATTCCTCTGGAATAGAGAGTGCAAATGGCCAAAACCAAACTAACACAGTTGCACAAGCATAACACTATACTGGCTGTGTAGGTCAGTGAACTGTATTAATGTACACACAGTAATATTTTAGTAATTCTTGACAATTTGTTGCTGATTGTTCTAGTGCAGCAGTGTATAATTTCAGTTTGTTTAAAACATTTGATTATGTTACTAAAGGTTTTCAATTTGCTACACATTACTTGTAGTTTTTGTGTGCAAGTGTGTGTGCGATGCATGCCATTAAATCAGACACCTTTTCTTGTGCCACAAAGTAACTGCAGCAGTGTGAACCTGCTATCCACTGCACCTGCATGAATTTTTTATACTGCTTTGTGGTATCTTTAATGGTTGTGGACTGTTACTGCTATGCACTACCTCCTCAACTGGCAAAAGATATATTTTTTTTTGCAATTTAGAATACTTTATTAATATTTTTTTAAAACAAACCATACATAGTATATCTTACAGTAGCATTAAACATGTCAGACTGACAATTGTACCAAACCTCTCCCCCCTCCTGCCCCTCCCTTCTGCCCCCACCCCTATCCAATTGACAGTCCTTTGGATTATGTTGCCATCTAATTGTCCCTCCCCTGGATATTACCCTTCCCCCCCTTGGGTGCACTGGGTTGACATCTATCTATTGAATGTCTCCTGCTGCAGAACATACTATAATAATTCATCTGAGTTCATTTAATCACCTTGAGCCTTCATATATGGGAGCTGGATTAATAATTCTAAAAATCCTTACACCCCTCAGCTAAAAACAGTAAAAACTGCCCCCATCTACTATTGAAGTAGTTTAGAGTATGGAATTGTGAGGCTATTGTCTTTTCTGCATTAAAAGCTGTATACAATTCCTGTATACATTCTCTTAATGAGGGTGAAACCTCCTTAATCCAATACCTCATGATTAGGAGCAATGTTACTGCCGAAGTAAGAGTCATATAATACTGATGAGTCTTATTTGGTATGGCTGAAAGGTTGACAAGTACACATATTTCAATATTGAAGCAGTCTTTCTCTTCAAATAATGGGTCCAAAAATGTTTTAGTTTTTTACCAAAAATTTTGGGTTCTATGGCAGGTCCATATCAAATGCATGAGGCAGCCAGGCTCGCGGTGACATTTCTGGCACAATATACTTTTATTCTTATCCATAAAATGTAGTTCAATTGGGGTGTAATATTGATTATGAAGCACATTAAACCTGATCAAGCACAATCAATCTTGTTTTACCATTCTATAGTTACTTCTCCAAATTGATTCCCAGGTAGAGGTATCATAGGAAAGATCTGCGGCCTGTTGCCAGTATAATGCCATTGGTGAGAGTTTAGCTCCAGCCCTATTGGATAACATTTTATAAATGTGCACTATTGGTTTTGGCTGGGTAGCCAGTTTAAAAAGATCTTTAAAAAAAACTTGAAGCCTGTGTTGACCACGGTGGATTTACAAGAGCTGCAACAACACTTTGTTTGATCTGCAAATATTTGAAAAAAGGATCTCAGTTAGTTGAAAAGCTTGTTGGAGGCCTTTGGGGGGCATAATTTGGTGGTCCTTAACTAAGTCTAAAAGCTCGGCATCTTTTAGTCTTTTCCAGTATGTTGAGGTAATAGTCCTATTTCCTACCTGAATGTTTGGGTTATAAAATACAGGCTGGCCAAGGTCCCGCCTAATATCAAAATTGAAGTATGTACACAGCTGGGCATGAGCTTCTATTGTCCATGCTAGCATAGTGTGTTTCCAAGATTGAGGTAGTTTTTTTAAATAGTGTATAAAGCAAAGAAGTTAAAGAAATGTTATGTGAAAGTGCAATCTGTTTCTCTATCCTATACTATGCTAAGTCTAATACAACATCTTCCCCAGTGGTCATCCATTGAATATACTTACAACTATGAAAGACCAGTTAATATAAAAAAAGATTGGGGATTCCAAGCCCTCCCTTCTCCTTCTCCCAAACCAGCTTATTTATAGCCCTTCTGGGTCTTTTATCTTTCCATAAGAATGCAGACCAAATAGAATTTCTCTTTTTAAGGCAGAGCTAAGTTCAACATAGAAAGGGGATATATTAATTTAGGGAAAGTGACCATCTTAAGCAAATTGACTCTTCCCCATAGAGATAAGGGCAAAGTTTGCCACTTCCTCAAGTCTTGCTGCATCTGTGTTACTATAGAGTCAATATTAAGAGATCTTAATTTATTAATATCTTGGGTTAATTCTATACCTAAAAAGGTAAGCTAGCCGGATGCCCATTTCAAACCCATCTCTTCCACTTCTTTCTTAGTATACAAAGGTGTCAAGAATAATACAGAAGTTTTGTGTCGATTTAGCTTGCAGCCAGACAGTAAGCTAAAATAATATATTTTTCTCAGTACCGCCTGTTTGGAATCTTGCCATAAGGAAAGGTGCATGAGAATATCATCCACAAACATTGAAATATTTATAATTATCTGGTCTGTTGCTCATTCCTCTGACTGCCCTTGTCATATTGATTTTCATAGCCAAAGGCTCAATGTATAAATTAAAAAGCATCAGAGATAGGGGGCAACCCTGTCTGGTACCTCTCGTCAATCTAAAACTGTTAGAAATAGCCCCATTACACGCAATTCTTGCAGAGGGTACTGTGTATAGAACTGCAACCCATCTAATGTATTCTTGGGGTATTCCATATCTAGGTAAAAGATCAAATAAATACACCTAACTGATCCTGTCAAAAGCCTTTTCTGTGTCGAGAGATACCAACACTTTGTCCATATCGGCATCTCCCGATGCAGAAAGCAGGTGACTTATTTTCCAGAAATGGTCACTAGCATGTCTCCCCGAGACTAATCCTACCTGATCAGGCCCTATTAGATTATCCCATACCTTTTTAAGGTGAAAAGCTAGTATGCTAGCTAACAACTTAATCTCAATATTCAAAAATGAAATTGGTTTATAGTTATCTGGACTACTTTGGTCCATCCCCGGCTTGGGTATGACCACAAACCTGGCTTCAAACAATGCCTACTCTTTAAAAGGAGCTAAGTATATATGTTTAAGTAATTTCTGCAGATATGGTGCCAACTACTCTTTGAACATTTTGTAGAAGGCTGGCGGGTATCTGTCGGGACCCAGTGCCTTATCCACTGGCAAACTGTCAGTTGCCTCCCTTATTTCCTGAAGAGTGACCTCCCCTATTAGATAAGAGCGTTGGGCTACTGAGAGTCTAGGCAACTGTATATCACTTTAAAAAAGTTTAATTTGTGATTATAATCTGGATCAGTGTGAGGAGCAGTATATAAGTCTGCACAATAATTTTAAAATATTTTGACAATTCCCTCTGGGTCCGAAGTTAGCTTCCCTGTGTCCTTATTCTGCAGTGCAGTTACCCACCTAGCTTCCCTGTGTTAATTTTATTAGCCAGCAATTTTCCTGCTTTTTTGTCTTGCCCTATATACGTCGCTTTCCACTTTGTTGTAGCCCTCATAGTAATATTCATAGTGTATGCTGCATACTTTGCCCTTAAGGAATGAAGTTCCCCCCAACTGCTGTCATCTGATATTTGGCTTAAATGTGTCTCTAAGTATCTTATACGAGCCAACCATTTTTCTACTTCTTTTAACTTTTCCCGTTTCCTATTAGTGGAAAGTCTGATGAATTCTCCTCTCCATGTTGCTTTTAGAGCACCCCATAATGTATCTTTATTCAAAATAGAATTCTGGTTAGAGTCCCAGGAGTCTCTAATAAATTTTCTCATATGCTTCACTATCTTTCCCTCTGACAACAATTGGATATTCAACGACCATGATTTGAAAGCTCTCTGAAGGGGCCAAAACTTTAATTTACACCAAATAGGTGAGTGGTCTGAGAGGACCCATGTTCTCTACTTCGTATAATATTCTTGAACTAAGGAGAAAATAATCAATCTGGGAATTAACTTTATGAGGAGAAGAATAAAATGTAAAATCCAGCACTTGAGGGTAAAGAAGCCTCCATGGATCTATACGGCCAGAGTCTTTCATCAATTCTCTTAAGGCTCGCTGAACTGAGGATATGCCTGCTGTCTTACAATATGATCTATCTAAGTCATTAGCAAAAACTAAATTCCAATCCCCCTAATAGACAAGGGATATTAGGTACTGAAGCTATACTGGCACCCACAGGTGGAAAGAAAGAGGGAGTGTCCATATTAGACCCATATATAGATCCAAGGAGCACTTCTGTTCCTGCTAAATCCCCATATATTAGAATATATCTGCCATCTGGGTCACGACAGGATTTAATTTCCCTAAAAGGAACATTTTTTCATATGAGTATTGCCACCCCTCCCCATCTTGCGCTGTTACCAGCCCCAAACACTTGTCCAACCCAAAGCTTCTGTCATTTCTCTAATTGGTTAATGGTAATGTGCATCTCCTGAATCATCACAATATGTGGGTTATATCTATTGAGATGTCTTAAGATAGTGTACTTTTTCACATTGTCTTTTCCACCTTTATTGTTCCAAGACATTATTGTCCAACTTCCCATGTTACAGCCATCCTTTTAGCCATTGTTATACATATGTCCTGCTTATTCACCTAGTTTGAATGATAACTCCCTCTACATTTGCTAAAATCCTTTCTCTTTCTCTAATAGTACAATTCTCAAAGACTATAATCACACTTAATGATCTAAACACTTTGATATTATAACATTAGTGATCAACATACTAATTCTACTAAGAACAACTAAGAAAGGAGCAAAAAACTGTCTTTGTAAGATCTGGAGATCAAGACCCCTTTTAAAGTAAACATCGGACAGTAGATGACACACTTGTCTTGCTTTGCTATACTATTGCAGGTTGCAAGAGTTCATATGGCTAATCGCTCTATTAACAAAAACTTTCCCAAACTCCACATTTTTGATCCTTGTCGCAGCATACAAATGAGAGTTCACGCTGAGAGTTCTTAATGTTGAAAACTTTGTGAGTGAAGATAACTTCCATATGGGGTATTCATTGCGAGTTGAAATACTTGCCATGCACAACTAAAGAATGAAGACACACATGAAAGTTCCTCTCTCTAGAGTTTCAGCTACCCTTCTCGAAGAGTTCAGGAAACTTTATATTTAAATCTGCAGCAGCCTGCATTGCAGTCTCGTATTGCTGGGTTCCCGAGGGCAATGAAACCTCCAGTCTTGCCAGAAATAACATTCTATGCTTTATTTTAGCAGCCCACAGTTTGGACTGAATTGGGCGATAAGCATCTCTGTCTTTGTTGACCTTGTATGTTAGATCGTGGAACAGACGCAGTCTCTTACCCTCCCAATCTATCTTCTCTGTACTTTTTGCTGCTTTGAGAATATGATCTGTATCAAGATAATTCAAAACTTTAAAGATAATGGGATGGGGTAATTGATCCACAGAAGGTTTAGGTCTTATCTATCTATGTGCCCTCTCGATCACATATACAGGGCCATTTGGTGAGGGGTCTGCAATCTGGGTGCATAATTTTTGTATGACTAGAACAGTATTGTTCCCTTCCTCACCCTCTGGGAGTCCTAATAGGACTAAATTCTTACAGCGAGATGTTCCTTCTAAATCATCAACTTTTTCATCTAGCTTTTTCATAGTTTTTTTAAGTGCAACATTCTCCTTCTCGAGTTTATCCACTCGGTCCTCTGTCGAAGATGTACGGGCCTCTGCATCTGACATTCGCACCGTCAGCCATGACAGGGATGTCTTCCATTCTCAAAAATTGGAAATTAGAGAGAATAAGGCAGTTTTAATCATAGCCATGTCTTCTTGAAGCTGATCCGAGGGTGTATTCACTGAAAACTGGTCCGATTCTGTAGCCGGAGAAGAGCTTCTGTGAGGCCTGTTTGCTTCAAGCCCCACCATATCTTTTTGGTTTTCCTCATCGGAAGCACAGTGACTCATCTCTGTAGATGATTCCATAGCTGTATTCTTTTCAGCTCTCCAGCGACTATTAAATAGGTATTCAGTAAGAAAAAGTACTAGTTAAATGTAATATTTAGTATTAATAGTTTGTAAATTAGCAGAGCTGCACCGACGTGCTGCTTACTCCACCAAGGGCATCACTTGACCATCAAAAGGGTATTCTTCTCCAGATGTGGATTTGTGACTTGTGAGCACTGGTTAGGTGTTGTTGTGCTTTTGCATCTGCATCTCTTGAGGGCGCAGAGCAATCGGTCTGTGCGTTTGCAGTACACCATTAATTCTGGGAGACTTTGCAGTTCTTGTTATACTCTCATTTCACTTCGTCAGCACTGAGGAATTTTCTGGACAGAAGATAATATCATTTTGGGGATGCACATTAATTCTGGTGACTGTGTGTGACCACTGCACGCATGCTGGAGTGCACCATCAATTCTGGGAGACTTTGCATTTTTTGCTACCCTCTCATTTCACTTCATCAGCAATGTGGAATTTTCTGGACACAAGACAGTAGCATTTTGGGGATGAAAATTAATTCTGGTGACTGTGTGTGACCACTGAGCGCATGACTGAGTGCACCATTAATTCTGGGAGACTTTGCATTTTTTGTTACTCTCTCATTTCACTTCGTCAGCACTGGAGAAATTTATGGACACAAGAATATAGCATTTTGGGGATGCACATTAATTCTGGTGACTGTGAGTGGCCACTGTGCGCATGACAGAGTGCACCATTAATTCTGGGAGACATTGCATTTTTTGCTACCCTCTCATTTTAGCAGTGTCAGTGGCTCAGTAGGTAGCACACTCACCTCTGAGGCTGGGAGATTAGAGGGCTGTGGGTTATGTTCCCACATCTGGCACTTGGGTTAATATCCCAGTACTGACACTGTAGTACTGCATGAGAGAGGTGCTGCACTTCTGAGGTGCTGTCTTTCGGATGAGATATTAAACCAAGGTCCCATCTGCCTGGATTAGTGGTAGTTCAGGTGGATGTTAAAGATCCCATGGCACTTCTCAAAAAGAGCAGGGGAAGATTTTATTAAAGAAATCATACAATACAAAACTCAAAATCACACATAGCGAAAAAATACAGGCTGTTCCCATAGTAACCATAATAAATCAATACAATAAAAATGGAAAGGACAAGCCAAGATGAAAGTCCTCAAGTAATTGGAAAGTCATTGTCAGTAATCCAGGGCAAATTCTGCCAAATAGCCTGTAAGCATAAACATCCTGTAGGGATTTGAAAATATTACCATACAAATAATAATAGGAAAGTTCATGCTGTTGGAGAGTGAACAAACATCTAGAATGCCAAATAAACCATTTAATAACAGCAAAAATTACAGTCAATGTACTTGCGTCCCAAATATCCCAGTTACTAGGATAACTGCCATACATAAGCTCAGGATACGTAAGTTGTAGAAAAAAAGAAAGACAAGACTTGTCATAAAGGAATTTCCTAAAATCAACAATATAAGTACAAGTAAAATACAAATGCAGAAGGGTTTTTGGTTGATTAATACACCGAGGTCTAGAACAAATACATTCCTCCACCCATTTATGCTTTTGATTAGCTTTTACATTTAGTTTTTCATGACAATTAAGCCAGTGATTATCTTTAAATTTTTGTGGGACTCTTTTCTCATTCAGAAAGGTTAATAAGGCCTCTCTATATGCTATCAGACATTTTGGAATGATGTCCAACTCACTAAAATGATTCTCCATGAAAAATGCATATAACTGTTTTTTAGTTTTTGAAATCACAATTCTACTAGTGATCCCCCAGGAACGAAGCTTAACAAAGACCCCACGCAGATACAATGGAGAAGTGGCTATCTGCTTAATTTATTGTAAATGACCCAGATCCCAAGCTACAAACCAGGGTGATATGATTTGAATAAAAAAACACACCAGTATTTATCAGGAGAAATAAACAAAGGTTTCAAATTAGCATGCAAAAACTGACAGAAAAAAATAACACAGGGTTAATCATTTGTTGTCCACCTTGATTGTGAGGTAAATATAATACACTCCTTTTGATGGGATTCAGACGACTCCCCCAGAAGGACTGGAAAAAGATGCTATACAATTTAACCTCCCTTGACTTGGGAACAGGAAAAACAGAACTAAGAAACAAAAAAAAAGAGACATCAGGTAAGTCTTAATCAAATAAACACATTTGTACGAACTCATTTTGGTCTTATTCCAGTTCTGAACCATTTGCATGCCCGATCAATAGTTTCTTGTCCCAGTTTGCAATATCCAATTGGGATGACCCATATTCAATACCTAAGAATTTTAAAGGACCTAATGTAAAAGGGAGACCGGCTATGTGATCGGTGGGTACAACCTGACCACCCAGGGGCTTCCCAGTATTTTTTGACAGGTTCAGACTGGTTCCTGAGAATGTACCATAAGTGGTACAAACAGTCAGCGCCATTTCAACAGACTAGGTATTCCCAACCAAAAGAACCACATCATCCTCATAGGCCAAGGCAGTATAAGGGACCGTAAAATTTGATATCTGAATTGGAGCAATACTGCATGTGGAATTGAGAAGCCTCAATAAAGGATCTATGCTAAATACATATAAAAGGGGACTGATTGGACACCCTTGTCGAACACCTTTTTTAATATGAACATGGGGGCCTAGAAATCCATTAATACAGGGGCGAACAGTGACAGTGCGATAAAGGGCCTGCAACCATTCTATAAAAGTGGCAGGGATACCATAATGGCATAGCACATGCCATAAGAAGACATGTGTCACATTATCAAAGGCTTGCCTCTGGTCTAGGGAAAGAACATAACCATCCAGTGAAGAAATAGAATCATGAAAAAATAGATCCCGTAATAAAAGTAGTTGATCTGTTATTGAGTTCCCAGGCACAGTACAAGACTGTGCCGGAGAAATCAAGAACTTTGCCACTGTTAGCAACCTAGTGTTCAAAAGCTTGGAAATAATTTTAAAATCATTATTCAAGAGGCTAATAGGCCTCCACTTAGAGAGATCCAATTTATCACCTTTATTCTTAAAGATAAAAATGAGGATTCCTGTAGACATGTCGAAAGGTACATTTTGAGTTTGCAAAATAGAATTGTAAACTGAGGTAAGTTCTTCCAAAAGTTCTCCATGTAAAAGATGGTAAAGGTCAGAGATGAGGCCATCCAGACCAGGGGCTTTACCTTTAGATAAAGACTGGATGGCAGTAGCAACTTCCTGGGCCTGAAAAGGAGCCATCAAGCCTAAAAGCTGATCTTGAGGTGCCTGGGGAACATGAATTTTATCAAAAAAAGAAACAAAATCTAGAGGCTGAACTGGTTGGGCAGTAAATAAAGAAGCAGCATAGGCAGATGCAATGCACAGAACACTACCCTGCTCAGTGTGGACCACTCTCTGCTGGTCATAAAGAGCAGAAATAGTTTTAGCCTGTACCTTCTCCTGATGGCTAAGTAAGGGACAAGTTGTAGCAATGGTCCCTGTGTACCATGGTGCTGTTCTTACTGAAGATCTACAGACAAATTCAAATGAAATTGCATCATCTTCTTCTGAAAATGAGTAATCTGAGCTGGGAAATCATGTCGGGTCAGTTGTGAGAGGGAATACAAGTGTTGTAGCTGTTTTCTGTCCTGTAAGTACAAAAAATAAGTTCCCTTCCTAAAGTATCTGCTATGGGAAATGAGTAGGGATCGCAGGTCTGATTTGGTTTCCAACCAGCAAACCACTGGATCGTCATATAAGGAATACAAGGATTTCCTACAGGCCAAAAAAGTGGAGATGAGCAGTAAAAAATCAGCTTGCTGCAAAAGTCTGGAATTTAATCTCAAGTATCCGGGTCCCATAGGAGCAACTGCTTTGCCCAAGAAAACTGTCAAAAGCCTATGGTCAGAATAAGCAGTTGGTTCCACACAGACAGTCTGGAGTAACAAAGAAATAGACAGGAACAGAAAATCAATACAGGTAGATAATGTCTCTCTAAAAAAAGTTCACTCTCACACACCTGTATGTGAAAAAACAGCACCTTTAAGATGAGCATCTCACACAGCCTTATTCAATGCAGTCATATCACCAAAAAATGTTTCCGTCATAGTGGCAGAACCCCGATCCCATTTACTCAATCTGCAATTAAAATCACCACCCCAAATGACATAATGAGCAATGTGCAGGAAGGGACTGATTTGTTGAAAAAGAAGTGTACACTGCTTTAGTTTGAAGTGCATAAGTGTAATTAGCGGAAAAAGGACTTTGTCCAAAATGAAGTCAAGTAACAATACCCTACCAGGTACAAGGTCCAACACCCGAACAATAGTAGGCTGAATATGATGAAAAAGGATACCAACCCCCATGCAACGTTCTGGGCCAAGTGACCAAAAGGAAATCCCCGAGAGCCATGCTTTAGTGGAAAGAGTAAGTTCTAGAGTGCTGTGAAGCCTAGTATCTTGTAAAAGAAAGACTCCAGGGGGGTAAGTCTGTAAAACGGAAAACACTGCACTCCGTTTAACAGCATTCTTAATACTATTGACGTTAGATGTCAAAATTAAGAATGGAGGGGAAAAGGACATGTTTTAAAAAAACACCAGGGGAGACGAAATCAGCACTTTTTCTTTCTGGGTTTCTCTTTCTGATGTGAGGGCTATGAGGGGGATTTGCCTTCATCAGGTATCAACAAATCAGAGGCATCTTTGGGTAGGATAGAGTCTGCTGAGGAACACACCGAATCAGTGTCGGAGTGATCAGCATCCAAAAAACCTGAAAATCGATTGGAGGAATCATGCAGTGAAATTTTAGGCATTTTAGGGGTAGGCAGGGCCCCAGTAGACCTTTTCCTGGTCGACATTCTCCTCACAGGAGGACCCTCAACTTCATGGGGTGGGGCATGGAGCCAGGTAGGACCTCAGTAATACTAGTGGGTACTGAGACAGCTTGCAAAACAGGGGAGGTCTTTGGTGGTTCTACAAATGGTGGAGGAGAAGTCTCCTGCAAAACTGGAGCAGGACAAGCCACAGGCACATGAGGGGGTGGAGAACCTGGGGCAGTAGGAACAGGCAACTCGAAAGGAGGAACATCCTCTGCTAACTGTGTTGTAGATGCTTTATTAAATTCCCTCTGGGCTAAAGTAACCAAGAGACATTGCTCCTCCCCATCAGCAGGAGAGAATTTCCTATGAGCAGCCTCAGGACAGGCCACATAAATGTGTCCTTCTTTCCCACAAAGGTTACAACAAACCGAGTTGGAACATTGACTACTAAGATGATCAGTCTTGTGACAAAGGGAACATTTAATCTGGTCACAAGCACTACTAATGTGACCTGGAAGCCCACATTTATAACAAGTCCTGGACTGACCAGGATAAAACAGAACACCTCTATCCCTACCTAGAAAAAAAACTATTAGGGAGATGGTGGAGTCCCCAACCCTCTGAGTGTAAAATCACTCTAATTCTCCACCGACCTGTCCAGATTCCCTCTGAGTCAAATATGGCTTCTGGATGACCAGTTACAGTACAGCGTTGTTTAAGCCAAAACAGCAACTCGGTAACACTGACACCTTCATTTCGAAAGAGAACTGTAACGGTTTTGTGAGCAGGCCTGGTAAGAGGAAGAACCTCAAAAAGAGCCCACAAAAGGGCGGTCTTCACCTGGTGATAATGTGCCCAGAACTTATCAAGGCCACTCCCCATCTTAAAGCTGACATCAAATACATTCTCACCTGACACATGAATTAGGGCATACGATTCAGAAACATTAACATGTAAACTGTTTTTCAATAATGTACGACCCACATAAACCCTATCAGGAAAGTTATCTAGACCCCCTTTATATATGAGACGAACAGCATTATGGCGCTTAGCTGAAGGAGCAGCATTATGAACATGGAGGCAAAAGGCCGAGGGGTTTTAGGTGGGGCAGGAGGGGGGGGGCTTCTCCTCTGCACCATGAGAGACCTGTGGACAATTCCTAACAGCAGCTGAAATATTTCTAGGAATATCCGAAAAATCAGAAATGTCACTAAGTTTAGCTGCCTCCACCTCACGTAGGGGAGAAATAGCCCTTGTTGCACTAAGTGGCTGTAAAACAGGAGTTTGAGAAAGTTCCAAATCTGAGGGCAAGTGGAGAGGAGAATGCTGTAAATTGTCCATAGCTGGAGGAGGTTCCTGCTCAGGAGTGGGCACAGGTAAAGCAGGTAGAGAAACCCCAACAGAAAAAGTATCAGCTACAGTCTCAGGGTTAGTACTTACAGTCTCAGCTATAATACATGCAGAAGGAGAAGGTGATAGCATGACTCCCAGTATTTTAATGGGCGCAAAGCCCAAAATCCAAGTCCCAGTATCGGGGGAGCACACCCAGCCTGCAGCCTTCGATGAGTCTTCCACAGTCCAGGGAACCCCTTCCAAAACAGGAGCATCAGCCCAACTAAGTTTGCTGGGGCACCCTTTACGAGTAACTTGCTCCATGCGAGGTTTGTCTGGAGCAGCATTGAAAGAAAGAAAAAACAGCAGCGGCAGCTTGATTCTGTCCCGAGCCGTGAAAAACTACGCTCGGCTCAGTCCGAACCTCCATTTGGTCCATGACCATGGAAACAGACTGCTTAGCATCAACAACAAGTCCAGGAGTCACTGCCGTAGTCACCGAGCATTTTGAATGAAACAGCTCCAGAAGTTCCTTTTGTTCCAGTAAATACTGTTGTTCTTCCAACTGCAACAGCTTTTGCAGCTCAAACGTCAGGGACTCCACAGTGGGCAATACAGACTCAACAGGGCAATCCAAAACAGACAAAGCTGTCGAGCAGGCAGCCTCCAGAATTTGCATAGACACAGTGGTTGCAGCAGGCTCATCCATCTCAAACAGCGCCGTAGCCGAGGAGGAGATGGGCTCCTCGACCTGCTGCACATCCATCTCCTCAGTCAGCAGCACAACAACTGACTTGGCCATTCTTCGATGGGCCAAAAGGGTCCTCCTACTGATGAGTAGGGGAATTTCCTCAGTGTCCTGGCCAAATTTCCCTCATTCACTAAAAAAATACCACCAACATCTTAATCTGGTTCAAGGTCAGTTGGCATTCATCTGTATCCCCTTGCCTCGGGTCATACCTGAAAATAGACAGGACTTATCTAGTGCACTTACCCGGTCAACAAAAACTAAATAAAAACCAAAAAAAAATGTCACTTCGTCAGCACTGGGAATTTTCTGGATACAAGACAGTAGCATTTTGGGGATGCACATTAATTCTGATGACTGTGTGTATGAGGGGCTGCCAATATTGTTGTCACTTAGCTTTACTTCGCATTAAGGCAGAATGACAACGCAAAGTAATAATTAGAAGGCAAAGTGAGCCTTTTGTATTGGTCACTCCACATAGCGGAGTGACAACGCGAAGTGCCCACTTAGTGTTCACTTCACCAACAACATTAAAATTTGCTGCAGCTCTACTTGCAGGGGGTGAACAGATGTTGGCTGGCATCTGGCTTCTCCAGAAAGTGAGCACTTGAGATCCACAGCATATGCAGATTTCAGCCAGTCCCAGTGTGAGAAACCAGAATATATTCATCAGCTCATGTCTTTTGGGTTACAATACATAAAGCATATGACATGTCCTGACTTAAGATAGAATTTTTAACTTGATGAGAGGGTGTTGGTTTGTTGATATCTCGGGAGTGGCAACGCCATGAGTGAGGCAGCAAAAGACCATAATCCTCAAATAAAGCTAAGAATGATATTTTAAGTCAAGCCATGTCATATTGGATTTATTCAACTGGCATTCAATTTTAAAAGAACCTGATATGGCTCATGAACTAAATCCCATTGTACAACTCCCTTGTGTGTGTAAAATTCCCCACACCTGTGAAAGTGCTATTTTCAGCAGCTTATGTGCACGGGTGGCATTTTCCTCTTTTGCTACAGCTGTGGAAAAAAAATATATGCCCATATTACCAGATGCATCATTTCCTTCAGCTGTGCAAAAATTAGGCTTACACTGTCACAAATTGTGGAAAAGGTTGCAAAAAGGCAATATTTATGAAAACTGAGTGCATAAAAAAATGCTGGTGCACAAGGAAGCCCTCCCTTGCATAACATGTTTATCCCCACATGCTCAGTTTTATTACTTTTGAAAGTCTAGTTCCTGATGTTTAGGTGATTTGGGGATAAAAATGGTAAAACATTACAAGCAGAAAATAGTACACAATGTAAACTGTGCGCCTCTCTCAATGACTCTGCAAAAGAGAAACCAATCAATATGGGCAAAAAAAATGCATGGCATCTCATGTGTGAGATTAAATTTCTGACCAAGCTCAGTGTGAACAACATAAGTAAGATACACTTCTGGGCATTCTCAGTGACTAACTCTGTTTATTTTGCTCATGTTGCCCAAAATATTATTGTTTATTTTGGAAAATCTACTGTCATAACTGTTGCATAAAGAGTGTTTACAACTGCACCACTGCATCAGGCCTAAAGGGTTATATTTATCAGGCTGTCCAAATTAAAGTACTTTGGTTACTTTTTAATAGGAGTCATACATTTACCTATCAGTTGTCATTTCAAGGATCCTTCAAGGATACCTTGTTTGGAAAGGGTAGCTAGAAATGTAGAAATATGGAAACATAGACTTTGTTGGCAGAATAGGACATTTAGGCCTATTCATTCTGCCCCTTGTCCTTGCCTATTCTGTAACCACTGACCCTAGTGTTTACTTAATATCTCCCTGTGATTATCCCACACATGCTTGAAGCTCCCCACAGTCTTTGTCCTCACTACTTCCTCTGACAGACTGTTCTAGTCATCCACCACCCTTTCCATGAAGAAGTATTTCCATATAGCTCTACTAAACTTCCACCCTTTACCTTCATTGTATGCCCCCTTGTTCTAGTGCCTTTCTTTCTCTGAAAAAAAACCCTCCACTTGCACTTTGTTCACTCTTGTGAGCTACTTCTCAATTTCAATCATGTCCTCTTTCGCTCACCTCTCTTCCAGGGAGTACATGTTGAGTTTCTGCAGCCTTTCCCTGTATGGCTACTCATGCAGCCCCCTCACCATTTTGGTTCACCTCCTCTGTATCATCTCCACCCTTTCAATGTCCTTGACAAAGTGTGGCCTCCAGAACCGAACACAATACTTTAGGTGGGGCCTCACCAGTGAGTAATACAACAACAGCGCCATCTCCTGCCTCCTGTTAGAAATTCCCCTCTCACTGCACCCCAGCATCCTGCTAGCTTTTCCTACTGCATTGTTACACTGCCCAGTCACCTTGAGGTCATCAGATATGATAACCTCTATATATCTTTCTTGCTTGGTGTCTGTGAGCTCCACTCCCCCCAATGTATACAGAGCCCCTGGGTTCCACAGCTTTAAGTGGATAACCTTACACTTCTTGGTATTGAAACCCAGCCACTATCCCCTAGACCATTCCTCTAGTTTCCTCAGATGTCTTTGAATTCTCTCCACCCCTTCTTTAGTGTCAACCCTGTGGCAGAGTTTTAAATCATTCACAAAGAGACACACCTTCTCCTCAAGCTCCTCTGCAACGTTGTTTTTGAAAACATTGAACAGGACTGATCCAAACATCAAATCCTGTGACACCATACTAGCTACTCTTTTATCACCTGAGTGGCTATGATTTACTACCACCCTTTGCTTCTTGTCCCTTAAACAGTTTGATACCCACCTTGTCACTTTCTCTCACACTCCCAGGCTGTTTAGTTTCTTAACTAGCCTCCTGTCAGGCACAGTGTTGAAAGCCTTACTGAAGTTCAGATAGACCACAACCCCTGCTCTCCCTTGATCTACCTTCCTGGTAACCCAGTCAAAGAAATCTATGAGATTAGGATGACATGATGTCCTCCTGTCAAACAATGCAGCCAGTGGTCCTGCAGCCCTTTTGCCTCCAGATGCTCCATGAGCCTTTCCTTCAGTAGTGTCTCCATTTACTTCCACACCACTGATTTGATACTGACTGACCTGTAGCTGCTAGCATCCTCCCTTCTACCTCTTTTGTGCAGAGGAACCACATTGACCCTTCTCCAGTTCTCTGGATCTTCCCCCATTTCCACTGAGGTGATAAAAAGTACTGACAGAGGGGTGACCAGCACTGTGCCCAGTTCCTTTAGGACCCTTGAATTAATCCAATCTGGACTCATCATCTTAATCTCTTAAGGCTTCTGATCCCTTCTAGACCCTCTTCTACCTCTTCCTGGTGCTTACTGTAGCATGTTGGTCCACCCCCCCACTCTCTATTGTGAAGACAGAGCAGAAGTGATTGTTTAGTATTTCTGCTTTCTCTTGCTTTTACTCTGCGCAGTCCCCTCAGCCCTCCTGATATTCACTGTCTCTTCTCTTATCGTCCGCTTCCCCCCATATAACTGAAGAAGGTCTTGTCCCCTTTTTTGACCTCATTATCTGTTCTCTCTTCAGTTAGTGCTATAGATGCCTTCACCCGCCTTCCTGCTACCAATTGTTTTACTAGATATACAGCAATGTCTTTATCCTCTTGGGTCTCCTTGTACTTTCTAAATACTGTTTTTGTCTCCTTCACTGCTTTGTCTCCTCCTTGGAGACTAATAGTGGCTCTTTCCCCGCTCACTTTCTTCAAATGGAATGCTATTTTCTGGGCTTTACACTCCTTAATCTTTCTCCATTGAGCTTCCACTCCCCTCTGCCCCCCACCCAGCAAAGCATTTCCTAAAGCAGTTTTCAAGTTCTTTAAAATCTACCCTTCTGAAGTCCAGGACCCTCATCTTATTATTTTTGTTTTAATTTCCTATCCATATGCCAAACCACACAGTATGGTGATCATTTGTACCCAGGGGACTACCCACTGTGACACCATCAATACTGTCTCTGTTTGTATTTACCAGGTCCAGCACTGCCCTGTCCCTAGTGGATTCCAGAACCAGCTGACTGAGAAATGCCCCATGTATGGAGTTGAGGATGGGTCTGCATCTTAATGTAGTGGTGGACAGAATGCCCCAATCTACATATGACAGATTAAAGTCCACCATAATCAATACTTCCCCTTTACTGGCCATTTTACTAATGGCTTCCACAATGCTCTTTCTAAATCCTCCCTGTGCGTTGGAGGCCACCCCTGTGAGAGTAGCAACCTCTGACTCCGTCTTTAAGCTGACCCATAGTGACTCCAGCCCTTCATTGTTTCCTTGTTGCCCCTATATCTCAATGGCTCTTCTACCCTCCTTCACAAATAAGGCAACCCTTCTGCCTTTCCTCCCTGATCTGAACTTTCTGAAACATGGTGTAGCCTGGGACGGCCACACCCCAGCTACTGTTTTCCATGCACAATGATTCTGTTATGGCCACCAGATCCAGGTCTGCCTCCTCAATCATTGCCTCAAGGTCATGAATTTTGTTTCCAAGACTTCTTGTGTTGACACACATGGCTCTCCATTCTCTTTGCTTCTCTCTCTCTTTTTCCATAATCTGTATCCCTTTACTGCATCCCCCTTGCCCTTCTGATGTTCCTGTCCTGCCCCCGTTACATTGTCTTCCTGCCTTCTTTTCTTCCCCTCTTTTTCAGCTGAACTTCTTCCAGCAGACTTGCTTGCTATGCCATTTTCTTTGCTTCCATCAACCTCCAGGGAATTTCTCTCCTTGGGTTAATCTTCTCTATTGCACTAGTCTCTGGGGGGGGGCAGCCTCTGCCTCACTTAGTCTTTGTGCCTCCTCCCCCCCGGCTAGTTTAAATGCTTGTCAAAGTAGCATTTAAATCTTTCACCCAGGACTGTTGTTCCTCTCCTAGATGGATAGCTGTGTGATTCAATTTCATTTAATCTCATTTTATTTAGTAACATGGTATGCACACTAGAACAAATGTTCCTTTTTCAGAAACAACACGGAATCATGTCAAAAATCATACAGATACAAAATATACGGTATGAATAACACGTACTGTATATACAGTGATAAAATTAAGCAATAATGCATAACAGGGTTTGCGTCATGCTGGGATAATGCCATGCCTTGGATGGTCGGGCATGAGTCAGAAGGCTGAGTGCATTCAACATCTGAGAAGTGATGTTATCCCAGCATGACACACACCCTAAAGTGCATTATTGCTCTCATATAATGGCCTGAACACAAAAAGAAAAAAAAAAAGATTACACATTTTACAGTAGTTTTCAGTTGATTTTTTATTTTTTTTTTAGGTATAAGAAAACATACTGTAAAATATATAAAAAGAAGTGCTTACATGCTGTTGTTGGCCAGCAGGTGGCTCTGTGTGAGACTGTTGTGTGAGCTCTCACATAACCCCCACCCCCACCCATTGTCTGTCTTGGTCTGTGTGTTTCTTTGGTAATTGTTCCTGGTTTTCTACAGTACAAGGAGACTGAAGCTGAAGGGACAATCTGTCCCAATTTTCTTCCAAGATCTTACACTTTACAAGTGAATCTTTGTGTCCACCCAACCATGAAAAAGCTGTGCGACTATTAAGTGCAGTATGGTATGAGGAACACATACTGTTTAAATAGTGTGAATGCTTTAGGTGGCTTCATATGATTTTAAAAGGTCTCCAAGTACAGTTGATCTTATTTAGTGTTTATATCAGGAGTCTGCAAACTGAATCATTAAGCCACCATTCTGCCAATAACATGCTGCATGTTGCATGTGCTGAATGTTAAAAAAAAGTGCACCATGTCCTTGCCAACCACCAAGCTTTTGAAATTACAGCTTTGTTTTCATTTTAACATATAAAAAAGATGTAGGAATGTAAACTCTGGGTTTTGTGGAATGGGATTAGAATAGAATCTTGGTTGCCAGCAAGCCACTGAAGTGATGATAAAATGTTGGCCTATGGGTAATGGGTGTACAAGGGAATTAATGTGACTGCTTCATGGGGATGTGTGTGAATTGGTTGCAGTGATATGTAACATGTGTCCAACATGTACAATGGTCATGTGTGTGCCAGAACTAGACACAGTGATCTTGATCTTGTGCAGGATAACATCACTGTCTCTAGGGTTTACTGACCAATCAGGTTGCTGGAAATATTCTATACCATTGAATTAGCAAGCAATAACACATGACGAGGTGTGGGTTGTTGCTAATAAAGAGCATGCTCAGGGGCGTGCTAGGCACAAGGCGCAAGAACAGCAATTGGCACACCCTCAAGGCATGCTCTACATGCATAAACACACCTCGGAGTGTTATTTGTGCTTATAAAATGAGCATCTGAAAAAACTGTCTGCAGATAGTTTTAAATTGAATGCATTTTTAAATTTTATTTTCAACAAGTTGATGAAATGGTTATTTGAAACAGGTTTGGACAAAAAAAAACCTTTTAACATCTAACTTTGTAACTTACAAAGGTTTTTATAGGTATTTCTAAACAGTAAGTAGACTGTTAACTGTAATAAAATGTTTTTAAAACTAGTTTGAGAAACATTTCATATGGTTTTGATAGTCTCTGTTGAATAAAACTTTTTTTTTACTGCTGTTGTTGTGGAGGGATGACTTGGTTTCCAGTAGTACCTGATGGTTTGCTGGTTGCTTCACTTTGAAAAGTTTATCAATTCCACGTGTTTCAGTATACAATTTTATATGAGAAAGGGACTGTTCATAGTTGTCTCTTTAAAATATTGCTGGCTGTTCTGTTGTGTTTTATGATTGGCCATGTGTATAGCATATTGCATAGCTTGTTGCTGGGGTTGATGGGATACACGTGCTGCAACATGGCTGATCGAGAAGGACGTTCATGTTGGGCTGTTTGCTGCTAAGGATTTTGGCTAATTGTTTACTTTTCAGGCTAATACTGTGCTCCACAGCTGTCTGTCTTCAGGCTGTGCAGCCCAGTAAGAGCATAGGCTGAACTCTGCCTTGTGGCCAGTGACATTCGTTATCGCCTTGGATTCCAGTCTGGCCTGCAAGAGTAGTTTAACTGTAGATGCACAAACTGAATGGTTCATGTTACGGTGGCTAAGTTTTGCTCCTTCACTAATCTCGGGCATCATACTTGATTAGTAGTTGATGCCTAAGGGTTCACGGGAGTACCAGGTTGCTGAATTTGGAGCAGACTTTCAGGAATTTTCCTAGGATGTACATAAAAAGCTGGTGGCTCGGGGGGGGGGATTTTGGACATATTTTTCAAAGGACGCAACTGGACACAGAGGATTTCAGGGGAGTTCATAGATGTAGCCCTGGTGCTGTTGTATGGTTGAGTCATTCTTTTTGTGATTCTTAGTATATTCATTGAAAGTCAATGTAATGTACTTTGTGCCATGTTCGTTGGTTTGATTTCAAAATGTTCGGGTTTCAGCTGGTGTACCCCCTCCATCCCTTTGCGTGTTATCAGAGTTGGATATCAAGCCAAATTTGAGAAGCAGCCACCCTGGTTAGTCCAGTGAAAGAGCTGGGGCTGATTTTACCTTTTGCAAATCTTGTGGGGTTATGGGTGGGTGGTGTTCAGCTCTATCGTTGCCTACTCTTCGGTGTTTTTTTAAAACTGCAGAGAACATATTGTTGCCTGAATTTAAATCTGTGTGACTATGGATATTGATGTTTCTGCTGAGGGGGGAGCATTGATGTGCCTGTTTAGCCCTGCTCTGAGTGCTATGAGGCTAGCCATGCTGTACTGTGAGCCATCAGATTGCTGTATTTCAGCATAATATTTTCTGAGGATGGTGAACAAATCTGTGGTTGCAATTGTCTGTAGAGTTACCTCTATTCATTTTATGCTACACCAGCTTTCAAATACCGAGATGGACCAGATGATGGTTTTCTGGGTATTTAATTTATCTTTCTGCTTTTCAAGTTCTTCGAGCTGCTGTGGTGTGAGGTTTGGGTAAGTGCTTGATGCTTGGCTTTTCTTTTCTTTTTTGCAGGTTGATTTCCTGTGGGAGGAACAGAAAGTGTTTCTGATGACTCTGGTAGATGAGTCCCAGGATTGCTGAGTGATGCCAGGTTGGTCATGTTCTCCATGGGTGCTGTGCTGACAGGAAGCAGTGGTAGTTTGGTGACACTTCATGAGGTAGATGGTAGAGTGGCTGAGTTGCTGGGTTCCTCTTTCCTGACAGGAGTGTCTTCTTCCATGGAGACATCAAGGTGAGTTATTATGCCAGGGATATCAAGGACAAAACAGTTTTCTGCCATTTTTAGTATTTGATTGTCAGAGCAAAGTGGGACAGCTACTCTCTGCAATTTTGACATACGTTCAGGTACCAGACAAGTTCAAAGATAGTGATGGTACCTAATTAAACAGTTGCCTATGCTGTGCTGAGTTGCTTGGTTTTCTGTTATTGTTCTGTATTTTTTTCTAACTGTTTGGTTGTATTTTTTGCTGGTTTTGAGAATCTGCAATTGAGTAGAATACAGGTTGCCGCTACTGACAGAAACAGAGGTTCTCGCTTCCATTTCACTGAGCTGTGCCAATTGCAGTTTTTGTTTACCAGTGACACAGCTCAGTGATTTATTGTTATTAGGTGACTTAGGGCAGAGAGTAGTCCCAGTTGGCTACAATATCTTCTGATAAGGACACAGGTCAGAAGACGCTGTAGCCAATCATTTTACATGATTTTTTGAGCCCATTTTGTAATAATGAATACAATTATGGAGCTGTTAGGTCAGAAAGAATAAATCAGACATAACATAAGCAAGTACTCTGAGTTTTTAAGTGAGAGTTAACAGCAATAAAAAATAAGTTAATGCTGGGTAAACATTTGATTCTAGAAAGCAATGAATTTGCCAATAAAAAGTTTAACAGTGGGAAAAAAGGCAATGAAATCCATTCAGATGCAACACTTGCAGCTACAGAATGTCCACTATCCACAGCTGTAACTCTAGGTATTACTTAATACTTGTTGAAGAAGTAGAAACAAAACAAAAACAAAAATGAGATACTTTTGCCACATAACGTAATAATGGTCAAATACAGATCTACAATATTTAAAAAATATAACTATTAGAGGAGAGAGGGCTGGAAGGAGGTCAGCACCTGAGAATCCCTTAGATTGGTAAGTAAGCCATAAGTTATTTATGAGTCCTGTTTTCAAGCCTCAAACTCCAACCAATTGTAGTAGTATGGTGTCATGGTCAATAATAATAAACAGAGCTGACAACTTGAGTAGTATAAAAAATAAATTTTGGCCTTTGTCGGCAGCAGCAGCTGACAAATGGTTTATGATGTGGAACAAAGGAGATTTAGTGCTATGCCCAGCCTGAAAACCCAATTGAGAAGACCAGCCAATAACAACTAGGAGGCAACACTTCTGTCCAGGGGGTTAGAAATAAATGGATATGAAAGAAATGAGGCAATGACCTTCCCGGGAAGATATTTTAAATGCTATTGTCAGGTATACTGTCTAATGATGACTTTTTAACTGTACCTCAAAGATCACTTGATGATAAGGAGACGATTAGATTAGAAACATGACAATCTTGTCACTTTTTTGTGTAGAATTACAGTACAGAGAGAATAAATTCAGGAACAACTATTCTGCTTGTACATTTTGATTATTTTGATGATATGTTACCATCATTGCATAGGGTGTACAAAAACAAAAAACCAAAAAACAGAAAATCATATCAGTCTTGATTATTGTTCGGTATTGTACTTTTTAATTCATTGTGCACACAGTATTAAGCATTTTAAATATGGGTACAATATTATATTGCATTGCTATGCTTTACATTTCAATGAGATACTGTACTTTAATTATAGCATAAAATGATAAGATGGTGACAAGAACACAAAGCACTACATTTCATCATGCTGTTGATGTGATCCTGAAATACCAGGAAAATATGTGGCTGCTTTTAATGACTGTGAGCTTTATAGCTCAACCATATTAACAAGCATTTGTCAATGCCGAATGTTTGCTTACTGGTATTGGCATTGGTACTGCAGGAGTTAGAGAGATGCATAATAGGAATGGCAGTGAAGTATTACACTAACGCTAACCCCACTCCCCACCCCAGCAGCAGCACAAACGTGCCAGCTCAACTGGGCCTAATACTCGTGCCATTCCACCTCACTCCACCCTGCAGACACTGACAGGTGTCATGGTGTGCCTCAGGGTCTTCGGCCCTTATACTCACCCCATTCCATAAGGAAATAAGCTGAGATGGATGCAGTATAGAAGAGTGGGGTGAACATTAGGGCCAAAGACCCAAAGGTACACTTCGATGCTGGTGAGTGGCTGCAGGGTGGGGGTGGAATGGCATGAACATTACAGCCGATGACCCAAACACACCCCAATGCCTGTCGGTCTCAGGGTGCACAGTGGTGTGGAAACCCCAATGCCCCTAGGGTAAGTTTGCTTGCTGGCATTTTCACTCAGATTTTCAGCGTGGGCTTTTTAGGACCCCACCTCATAAACAATGGCAGTATCATTTTGTTACTCAATCCCAAAAGGTGATTTTGCACAGCGAGTGTGCCATTCGGTGCCACAGGTGCAAAAGCACATTTCAGGCAGGATGTGAAAAATGACAGCTATACTGTTCATGAAGAGGTGTGAAGAAATGGCAATGCTGAAAATCTGGAGTGAAAATATGAAAAACTGGTGAAGTTAAGAGTGTGTGTAGAAACTGTGCAACGCACACTTGTAATGCAGTCATTTTTTGGAACGTTTTCACCAAATTTTCAACATAGCCTTTTTGGGACCTCCCCTTATGAACAGCGGCACTGGTACTTTGTTAATCTGTCCTGAAAGTTGATTTTGCACAGTGACCGCTCCATTCTGCACCACAGTTGTAAAAACACATTTCAGGAAGGATGCAAAAAATGACAGCTGTACTGTTCATGGGGGGGATGGCAATGTTCAAAATCTGGAGTGAAAATATTAAAAATTGAAGAAGTTGGGATGGCCTAGTGGCATTGAGGGCTGAGGCATCTGTGTCTTACCTCCTGCCACACCAGCGACCCGTGTTAACGGTGTGAGCGGGCCACCAGGGGTCAGCCAGAGAGGGAGAGGATCAAGCATTCAGAGGACAGCTGTCCTCTCCCGGGGAGGGGTGGGAATGGAGTCCGCTGCTTGCCTGTCCCATAGCGGAGGCTAGGGGATGGTGCAATGGACCCATACGAGGGGGGTGGATGTGGGGAAAGCACTTGGCATGCCATTTGTGGAAGTGTGTGTGGATCGGCCATTAGCATCATTGCATACCTCCACACCACACTTGGGGGATGGGAGAAATGAGGAAAAATATCCAGATCGGCAAGATGAAGCTGGCCCCTCGCAGGCACTGCACCAGGGTAGCTGGCAGCTCATTAGAGATGCAGAGGTGAGTCCAGTAGATGCCGGGGTGACAGGGCTTGGTGGGCCAGTAGAAGGGGGCTGATCAGGAAGGGGAAGAGAAACAGATAAGGCAAGAAAAAAAATTTATTAAGTTACGAGCGTGTATACAAACTGAGCAATGCACACACGAAATGTAGTAATCTTTTGGATTTTTTTCACCAAACATACAACATGGGCTTTTAGGGACCCCACCTCATGAACAGTGGCATTTTGTTAATCCATCCAGAAAGGTGATTCTTTGCTGCAACCACAAAATCATGTTTGGGACTAAGCAACAAAATGACAGTGCCAGTGTTCATGAGGTGGGTTCCCAAGAACCTCATGTTGAAAAGATGGGACCAAAACTCTCAAAAATGGCTGAGATTTCAACTTGAGTTGAAACCCCCCATTGACTGCCAATATAGGGCTTACCGTGATTTTCTTCAGTTTGCAGTCAGCTTTTGAAAAGTGCAGATGTGTTCCTGGACCACAGAAGATCATAACATCGGACTCCCAGAGGTAAGTATGGGTGACGGGGGTGTGTGGTGAGGTGGGGTGCACAGAGGGAGGGTCTGGATGGGAAGAGGGGGCAGTGAGGACGACAAGGGACCACTTTCTGTTTCTTTAGGTTTAAAAAAAAAAAGACCTCAGGGGACAGTTATCTTTTTTACAGGTGAAATAGTAGAAAAAAGAAATTTCAGCACACTGGGGTGGGCTGTCAGTGTGCCAAACTAGTGGAGGGGGGACTCTAAGATCAGCTGAAAGAAAAGGGGGCATGGGGGGTGCATCTGACACCAGGAGTGGGCATCCCAGTGTCAGACAATATAAATAATTTGTTTGGAACACTGGGGTGGGCTCCCAGTGTGCCACAATAGTGATGGTGGGGGGCATGCTGACATAGGGATTGGGCACCCCATTGTTGGCAAAAGATATATTCAGGCTTGGGGGGGGCATGCCGATATGGGGATTAAACAACCCGTTATCAGCAAAATATATGTTCGGTAGGAAAGGCACACTGAGCAAATGAGTTGCTTGTAAGTGTAGCCATGTGCATTACTGTGCACTGTAATGCACATGGCTGAAATGTGCCTGATTGCTGGGAAGGAGTGAAGGAAGAGATCTGCCACTGCAATGATGAAACTGTCTGTGATTGGAACAACAGATTTCTTTCAAGTCTGGAGCTTGTTCTGAAACTGCCATCATCGGCAGCTTCCCTGTTGATTGGCGGCTGAGGGACGTTCCCATTGAAGTGTCCCCTGCACTGGCCACAACACTGCCATGCCTCTGCAATGCTCTATTAACCGCAATATGTTTCTTGTGTGCTGCATGCAAGCACACATAAAAAATAACTGATAATTCCATTTTTGGCTGTAATACTGTATCATAAAAAATATTTTATCAAGGCTAACAAAATGTATAGTCAAAGTTACTGTACTTTTGCAACTTAAAGTCTAAAGGGCATATCTCATCTTATTTATCCAAACAGGCATGGAAACACATTTAAAAGGCCATGCAAAAATCAGCAAGCTTACCTTTGAAATCTAAAGGTATGCCATAGCTCCTGAATGATTTAATTAGCAGTACACTTAAATGAGAATACTGTGGTGTTGTTTTCTCAAAGTAGTATTGGTATGATGAATTACTTTAGCACTCTCATTTAACTGTACTGCTAATTAAATCATTTCAGAGCTATTGCATACCTTTGTAAGTTCCCTTCATTCAGATGTAGATGAAACAGCTGTGAACTAAAATGCAATGAATGTTGTTCTTGAACACAGAGTGGACAAAGGGAATAACATAAAAGTAGGTAAAAACCAACAGAAGTAATCATACACTGCAGTTATTCATACACAGGTAGTGTAGTTACAGTTGGCTATAATCCTGATTCAATAATGAATCAGTATTCCAGTCACTTATAATATGATTAGTCCCAGATCATTTGTTTGTAAAATTTTTATTTGCCTCTGTACAGTTTCCTACTGTGATCCCTTGTATTATAGTACAATGTTTTTTGAATATTTTAAATCAACCCTTTGAAACCATGCTCAGCATATATTACTAGCTCAGATAATTCTACGACTGTTTCCACTGCAGAAACATGCTTTAGTGCTTACTGTGCAAACAAAAGCAAGTGGCAGCCAAAGACATGGTCAGATATTTCCTAAAATTTCTGTGATCTCTCTGGAGAAATTTCCTGCTTGCCTAAACTACCTCTATGGGCCTCCACAGAAAATATCTTTAGATATATTGTGAAATATCTGGAAATAACTGACCGTATCTATTGCTGCACTTTACATGCATAAACTCATAAAAGTACTGATTAACCCAATAATAGTAGGCCCCCTATGAGTCTAAATATGATGCTGGTGTGATAACTCCCTGTAATAACAATCACTGTCAACAGTAAAGGCTCTATAAGGGACCTAAAGACATATATACCAAACAGTCTTGTATCTTGGGGGTGGAATCGTGCTTTTATATATTCTGCTGGGCACAGTTGTTCATTATCCTAACACATATCATAACAGGTGCTGCCATGCCATTATACTTTAGATTGAGGGTTGATTCTGTACAGTAAAACTAAAGTGTTACTTGCTTGTCTTGGAAAAGGTTCCTTAGCAAGGATCCTTATCCTTGGTGAATGTTGATGTTGTGGTGGTGGTGGTGGTGGTGGTGGTGGGGGTACAAGTAAAATAATGTTAAGGAGAGATGCCACTAGGGATCCACAATTCTATTAATCTTAAACAGCCTTAGAGAGATGTAGGTTAAAAATAGTACTTATTTGACAAGGAAAGTCTGGTGTCGCTCCAGCCTCTCCGAACCTGCGAAAAAAACAACAACAATTATACAGATAAAAACAAAAACAAGGAAAATAGATTAGTTGTGTTAAGATAGGATATGTTTAGTTAGGGTCATAGCACAGAATACAGGGAAAGAGATAAGGATCATATTAGAGAAGTAAATTAAGTAAAAAGGGATAGCAGAGAAAATTAAAAGACAGACTATAAGAAAAAATAGAAACAGGAGAGAGAGAAAGAGAAATGGAAAGCTTGGGGGGGGGTTAGCTATGGTCATCTCAGCACCTATGAGTGCTTGCCTAAGTATTTGGTGCCCCAAGAGATAGGGTTAGGGTCCCTTGTAGTGGTGGGCGAAGAGGCCTCAATTCGCTCCACGAAGTGATTCGCAGAGTGAAGGCAAATTCATGGAGTGCTCCGCAACGTGAAGTGGAGTACTTCGTGTTATAGTGAGTAATGCGAAGTCCATTGAAAACAATGACTTCGCATTACTCCACTTTCCCAAACCACTACTCCTACAACTTTAAGGCGAAGTACATTGAAAACAATGTACTTCACCTCACTTTGCCTTGTTTTTAAGCTCCAAAGGCAAATTTTGCAGTGATTCATGAGATTTCAGGTCACATGGGCTCTAGATTGTTCTGCATAGCCTCAGTTCAGGGTAGAGTGTGTAGGAAGCTATAGGAGACAGTCTGCTCTGAGAGCTCTCTGTGATTCAAACTTTCTAAAAGGTATTAAAAAAGCCTTTTTGAGTAATTTTGTTTACTGAAACTTTAGTTCATCGATTGTTGGAAATCCTCCTGTGCTCACATCATCGAGCATTTATTGTTTGTGTATGGATTTTGAATGTGTACTGAGAGACATCGGAAGTGTGCTTTGGGGGAAGGGCGTATCTGTGGTGTAGGGAGAATAACTTGGAGAAAAAGGCAGTTCTTTCTGTTTTGGTGATATTTTTCTTGTATAAATGTGTTAATGTACACACAGTAATATTTTCAATAATTCTTGACATTTTTTTGCTGATTGTTGTGGTGCAGCAGTGCATAATTTTAGTTTGTTTAAAATTAATTGTTATATTACTGAAGATTTCAATTTGCTTCACATTACTTAGTGTGTGTGTGAGTATGTATGTGACACATGTCATCAAATCAGACACCTTTTATTGACCACATAGTCAATTCAGCAATGTGAACCTGCTATCCACTGCAGCTGTGTGATTTTTGTACTCCTTTGTGGTATCTTTACTGGTACTGGTACTAGTGAGTGTTACTGCAGTACACTGACCCCCCATGGGCCGTGGTACACCCCAACTGGCAAAGGTATTCTTTTCCAGATTTGAATTTCTGATGGTGAGCACTGGTTAGGTGTTGTACCTTTGTGTCTGCATCTCTTCAGTGTGCAGTGCAATCTTAATCTATCTGTGCATTTACATTTTTAGGGACCAATCTCCATCTGTAACTTAAGTCACAGTTGTTTCTTTGGCTTCCCTTCAGAGTACCGGACTGGTGTGGTGCATAATTCTGCATGAACATTGTACTCATTAATTTGAGTTTTAAAGTCAGGAAGGACCATCATCTTCATGAGTCTCTTGTGATACAAATCATGTTCTTCATCACCACAGTCACAAATGCAATCACAAATCACGATTCAAGTTCACGTCACGATTTCACGAATCACAAAATAAATTTTTAGTACTTACTTGGATGTATTGTAAGCCTGTTTTGTAGTATCTCTCCAGGCTTCCCCATCCCACCACTGTACTCATAAGTAAGTGTTTTTAAGTTGTGGAGTTTTGTGCTATAGCTCATCGGGGAAGTACAGCCATAGGCATTCGTGTTCCCATACAGTTCCATATCAATTATAGCACACTGAATCATGTTCTTCATCATCACGGTCACAAATGCAGTCACAAATCACGATTCACAATCACATCATGATTTCACAACTCAGAAATTTTTTTTTTTTACTAGTTACTTGGATGTATTGTAAACCTGTTTTGTACTAGTATCTCTTCAGGCTTCACCACCCCACCACTGTACTCATTAATAAGAGTTTTTAAATTGGGGAGTTTTATGATACAGGCTCTGCTCATCGGGGAAGTACAGCCATAGGCATTAACATTCCCTCCTGAACAGCCTGTGAGTTACAGTACTGTAAGTAGTGGTGGGTGAAGTGGCCCCAATTTGGTCCACGAAGTGATTCACGGAGTAATGCAGAATCCACGGACTACTCCGTAATGTGAAGCGGAGTACTTTGCTTCATAATGAGGAACACAAAGTCCATTGAAACCAATGATATTGTGTTATTCTGTCTTTCCCAAACCACTTCTCCACCAATTTTAAGGCAAAGTACATTGAAATCAATGTAAGTCGCCTCGCTTAGCCTTGTAATTGAGCTCCAAATGAAATTCTGCAGTGATTCATGGGATTGCAGGTCACATGGGCTCTAGATTGTTCTGCACAGCCTCAGTTCTGGCCTGGGTAGTGTGTGTGGAGTGGTAGCTGGAGACAGTTTGCTCTTAGAGCTCTACGATTCAAAACCTCTAAAATTTGTTTAAAATGCCTTTTTGAGTCTTTTTTTTTTTTGCTCAAAATTTAGTACATCGATTGTAGGAAATCCTTCTGTGCTCATATCATTGAGTGTTTATTATTGTTGTGTGTGGATTTTGAATGTTAATTTCGAACAGTCAGGCTGTGTACTGTGAAGTGTGCTTTGGGGAAGGGCGTATTTGTGGTGTAGGTACATTAACTAGGAGAAAAAGGCAGTCTTTCTGTTTTGGTTATATTTTTCTTGTATAACTGTGTTAATGTACACACAGTAATATTTTCAGTAATTCTTGACATTTTTTTACTGATTGTTGTGGTGCAGCAGTGTATAATTTGTCTGTTTAAAACATTTGGTTATATTACTAAATCTTTTCAGTTTGCAACGCATTACTTGTAGTGTGTGTGTGAGTGTGTGTGTGATGTGTGCCATTAAATCAGACACCTTTCATTGTGCCTCAGAGTAATTGCAGCAGTGTGAACCTGCTATCCCCTGCACCTGCATGAATTTTTTATACTGCTTTGTGGTATCTTTACTGGTAGTGGATTGTTACTGCCGTGCACTAATCCCGCAACTGGCAAAAGGTATTCCTTTCCAGATTTGGACTTGTGATTTGTGAGTACTGGTTAGGTGCTGTGCCTTTTCATATGCATCCCTTGACTGTGCAGCACAATCTTAATCTGTCTGGACGTTTGCAGTGCACCATTAATTCTGGGAGACTGCATTTCTTGTTACCCTCTCATTTCACTTCGTCAGCACTGGGAATTTTCTGAACACAAGACAGTAGCATTTCGTCCGCACTGGGGAATTTTCTGGACACAAGACAGTAGCATTTTGAGGATGCACATTAATTCTGGTGACTATGTGTGTGACGACCACTGCATGCATGACTGAGTGCACCATTAATTCTGGGAGACTTTGCATTTCTTCTTATGCTCTCATTTCACGTCGTCAGCTCAGCACTGGGGAGTTTTCTGGATACAAGACAGTAGCACTTTGGGGATGCACATTAATTCTGGTGACTGTGTGGGTGAGGTGCTGCCAATATTGTTGTCACTTCACCTTACTTCGCATTTAAGGTGGAATGCCAATACAAAGTAATAATAACAAGGCAAAATGAGCCTTTCCTATGGGGCACTCTGCGTAGTGAAGTGCCAATGCAAAGTGCCCACTTTGAGGGCACTTCGCTGGCAGAATTTAAATTCGCTGCATCTCTAGTCCCTGGTGTTCCTGTGGGGCAGAACATTCTCCTGCTGCCACAGTGGTTGGCATGTAGAACCTGTGGTCTTGTGGAACCATGTTTTGTAAAAAGTAATCCATGGAGGTTCAGTGGGCCCAGGAAGTGCTTTATCATTCACACGCTGCTGTCCGAAATGTCCAGTGCTTCCCAACATCTGGTTTAGCTTGAGAAATTTGTCTGGAAAGTGACTGCCACCATGCTGAACTTGCTAATGTGCAACCATGCCTACAGCAGGGATTCCATACAGCACCACCAAGTCATGTACCTATGGAGCTCAGGCTAGGGACTGACACCCTACAGTAGTTTGGCTGGATACGGGAATTCAGCAGTAGAAGTGTGGCCGGAAGCCATAGCTTTGGATGCCTCTCCCATAGCATGGCTTGGAAAGCCTGATGGGGATTTGTTTTCAATAAATAGGGTCTTAAAAGGGAGCAAAGAGAAAGTGGTAACCACCGATCTGATGCCACACCAGCAGCTTAAATAGCCAAGTAGGACTCTCTTTTAGTTTAAAAGCCCCATAAGGCTCTGTTCACTGCTC
Organism: Neoceratodus forsteri; assembly: GCA_016271365.2. Lineage (NCBI taxonomy): Eukaryota > Metazoa > Chordata > Ceratodontiformes > Ceratodontidae > Neoceratodus > Neoceratodus forsteri. Next base: position 535,397,437 of record CM057455.1, read on the forward strand.
TGGGGACTGTCAGGCATTAGTTAGGCTAATTGCTCACTATGGATCCTTGGATTGGTACTTATCAAACAATGTAATGTATAGTCTTACAATCCAAGAGATGGGGTGGTGGCAAAGAAATAATAAAAACATTTAAATAAAATATAAAAAACAAAGTTAAGAGAACTGCTTCAGCATTTCTAAGTACTATTGGCTCATTCATGAAAATTCTAGTAATGCATGGACTGTAGAATAGTATAATATTTACATTTATGTGAGGTTTATCTATCCAGTTCCCCCCCCCCCCACAGACACACACATGGGTTTACATACACTTGGTGCTTTGAATTGTCTTTAAGACTTCTAAATTCATTGGCACTGTGTTTAAACTGTGAATGCAACAAGAGCACTGCCTAGAACAGTGCAGTAACAATTGTTGCTTACAACAAGAGCGCCCACTGAAAACACGCAAATCCACATGGTAGCAGTCCAAACACACACCGAGCACCACTACCACTAATGCAAAACAAAACACTCAATTTATATTTTTGCAGGGTGGGCTTCACCCCCCCCCACACCCCTCCCCACACAGGGAGCTCTTCCCCTTGCACCCCCGTGACTAAAATAATCAGCTCTGAGGGGGAGTTGCATTTTGGGGGAACAGTGAAACACGGGGTGAGGGGGAATATAAGATGGAACTTATAAAAAAGTTTGGAAACCTGTCTCAGAAAAAAATCAGAGACTGGACCAGAACATTGGTGTCCAGAACTATGCTCACCAAGCTGCTCTGTGCCTTAGTCTCTCCACCACTGGAGCAGCTCGGCCAGCCAACAACTTTTTCCAGCTCTTCTTTATGTCATCCAGTCACTCCCTGTGATGTCATTGTAGTAATTCATAGAAGGTAACCACACATCACAATTGGAAGGCTTGGCCTGTAGTTCAATGGACAAGCAGCCAGCCACTCCCACTTTCCTGAGCTATATAAGCAGTTCCTGTCAGCCTCCTTCTCAAGCACTTTTTTCTTTGCTGGCTGGAGGCTATGTCTGTCTGTCCTCTGCAGCTGGCTGGGGCCTACCCTGGGTCCTGTGCACCCCCTGACTTGCTGCTTTTGTTTGTCTCTACTGGACTTCTGCATTTGTTTTCCTGCTTCTGGTTTGTATTTTGCCTCTGGGTGTGTGCTTCCTTCTGTCATTATTCCTTGTTTTCTGTGTTTGTGTGTGTCTTTGTTTTGGGCCTTGTTCCCTGTTCTCCATGTTTGTGTGTTTTGATTTTGTCTTTTGGGGCTTTGTTTCTTAGCTCCTAGCATGTTGCTACTCCAGAGCTCTTGTTACTTGCTTTCAGTCACTCACAACCCTAAAATTACTTGCAAGCAGCTGCAACAATTATCTGTGTGTTTCAGCTCAACCATAGCTGCTCTCCATGGTGCACTTAATTGTTTTCACCTGATTCAGGCTCACACTGAACCATAGTTATACAGCTCAATCATAGTCTCTCAACTCATTCTGCTTACATAATTGCTGCAGTTTCATTGCACTGCCAGGTGATAGCTGCTTCAGAGTATGGTGTCTCCTTTCTTTCTATGTTTATTGAAGCTTACAACTCAGTGTAATCAATACAGATGCTGCTTCTATGTTTGTACACTCTGTTATACTCTGAGGTCAGCTAAGCTACTGCTGATGCTGTCAACTAGTTTCATTATCTGCATGTGGGCCTTGCCCTTCCATTAATTTCTTGTTTTTCCTATGGTGGGGACTTGGAGGTGTATGAGGAGTGGTGGCCCTGTGTGGCTAATTACTTATGTTCTATATCCTGTCTCTGCCGCCAACAAATCCTCAGAGTATGTGTCACCTTTATTGGCTTTTTGAATGCCTGGCTGGCTTGCCCCACTGTTCACAGTGCTGCCTCATTGCTACTATGTTTTGTAGAACTACGTGCAGGTCCAGCTATTGCTACACTGTTACTGACCTATGTGCAGATCCACTCTTGCTTACGCAATCTTTGCTTCATCCCTACCACCATTCTCATGGCTTCAGCCTCTGGGATGTCTCCTTTGCTAGATCTCAGCACCTAATGCTCATTGAGCTCTGTATCAGTTCTGGGGCATGCCAGCCATACCATTCTGGTGCAGGATTTCACTGCAGCTGACCGTCTTACTCTGCATTTCAAGTCTGTATTCTGAGCGTGCCCGGCTTGGGGTGGAGTCCTTCTTACCTGGCCCATAGCTGGGAATGTCCTCGCTGATTGGCTTTAGCTGTTTGCTGATGTGACAGCAGCTCCTGGTGTAGAATTTAAGACTAGCTGTGAAAAGTGGTTACTCCAATCTCCTTTGGCTCTAGTTATCCATTGGCTTTAGTGGTTTCCCTAGCAAGTCACCTTCACCGCATACTGCCTACGATTACCTCTGGTTCACCTGGTTTGTGTTTAGGGTGAGTAGGCCAGGTGAGTGCCTCAGCAGTTGTTGCTCTCCTCCTCCCACCTTGGTTGCCCTGATGTTGCAGAGCACTCTCGCAACCTTCCACAGCATTCCCACTACAGGGATTGAGTGAGAGCTTTCCACCAAATTGGAATATTTTCCACCTCCTTTTAATTGGGATTCCAAATAGCAGCTGCAGAGCTGTCACTAAATAAAATATCCCAGCCTGGAGGGAAGGTGACCTAGGCCTTGGATCCCCAAAGATTTCCTCCTCAAAGGTTTTTTTTTTTTTTCTCTCCTCCTTTGCCTCAGGTCATAAAAATTAGTTAGCTGTAGTTAGTGTTTACTAGTTCTGTTAGGTAGATTCTGCTGTTGGATGGAGGTGGATGGTGTCCCTACTTGCCATTACCTCTCTCCTTAGGAGGTCCCCTCATTCTTTAGCTACCCACTGAACTCATGCTATTGCTATCCTGTGCACCTCATTACGTTATCAAGGCATCTCATTACATTATCAAGCTGCCTGATGCTTTATCTAGTACTGCGTCACAGATACTGCTTTCTTATATGCGTCATACTACTTCATTCATTGTGGGGATCCTTCCTAAGGTATCTTTAGCAAGGGGAATTGTCCTGCTGCACCTCTAGGGGTGGAACCCTCTTCGAGGGTTTCTTGCCTTTGGTACCTCTACAGGGTGGTAATTCCTCTGGAATAGAGAGTGCAAATGGTCAAAACCAAACTAGCACAGTTGCACAAGCATAACACTATACTGGCTGCATAAGCCATTGAATTGGAAGGCTTGGTCTGTAGTTCAATGCACAAGCAGCCTGCCACTCCCACTTTCCTGAGCTATATAAGCAGTTCCTCTCAGCCTCCTTCTGAAGCGCTTTTTTCTTTGCCCCACCATCCTCCCCATCTCCTCTAGGGGCAGGACTTCTCCATTTGGGATCCTTCCTAAGGTGCCTTTAGCCACGGGAATCATCCTGCGGCACCTCTATGGGTGGAACCCTCTTTGAGGGTTCCTTGCCTTTGGTACCCCTACAGGGTGGTAATTCACCTGAAATAGAGAGTGCAAATGGCCAAAACCAAACTAACACAGTTCCACAAGCATAACACTATACTGGCTGCATAAGCCATTGAAGTAATAATTAGGTGTTTTACTGTAGTTTTTCTTTATCTCAGTGATTCACTTATTTATTTATTTAGCTTTTGTTAACCGGGTAAGTACACTAGACAAGTATTATGCCTATTTTCAGGAACAACCCGGGAAAGTACAACAGAATAATACAGAATAGTGCAGAATAATACAGAGACATCATAACAGAATGGCAACGTAAAGAAGTACATTGAATAACATTATACAAAGTGTCACAAAGTAGTAAGGCATGTAGTAACTCCCATGTCAAACAGTGGTAAAGCACATAGAATCTCCAGTTATTTGGACTTAGACAAATATAACTCAGTCAAGAGCCTTGGTGAGAAATTGAATCATAGGGCCAAGCAAAGTATCACTGGCAGGACTTTTTGAAAAGCACATAGATCCAGTTGACTAAGGACGTTGTACTAGGGAGGCTTGGGACACTCGCACGCTGAGGCCAGCTTCAGGAACCCCCACAGGGATATTCAAAAGCACTGATGGGAGGGGGCTGAGTGAACCTGTACAGGAAAGGAGTTCCAGAGTCTAGGAGCACATACAGCAAAGTCCCTGTCCCCCATGAGGGTTCGGGTAAAGGGATACTCTTAGCGTCCCAGGAACCTGGGACCTGAGATGGTAGGAGGAGAGGTCAGCAGGTGAGAGAAGCTGAGCCAGCCCCGGTGGGGTGCCCATTCTAATCACTTTACCCACAAGGCTTCCCAACCCAAAGTACAGGTAATTAGTTGGTGAGAGCCAGCTGAGTTTGTCATAAAGGCCACAATGGTGGGTGAAACGGGGGTCGGCCAGAACAAAATGGCAGATATTGTTGTACGTCGTGTGCCACCAAGTGAGATGAGTTTTGGAGGTTTGAGCAAATTGGTGCAGATTGTAACTAAGGGAGGAAAGTAGTACACCTCTCGCAAGAGCCAGATGAGCCGCAGGTGTGAGGTTATGTTTGGCCCTATAGGCCAGGCTCAGTTTGCAGTTCACTGTTCTGCAGACATTTAATATATGACTCCCTAGGTCAAGTTGAGGGTCAAGCATCACCCCAAGGTATTTGATGGAGTTCTCAATTGGGAGGGAAGTTCCGTCTGGACTAGTGATACCCAAAGGAGCAGGTGAGGCTTTGATCTTGGCTGCTGATCCAAATAGCATAGCCTGCATTTTTTTCAGGTTAAGAACCAGTTTGTGTTTGGTTACCCAGGCTAGGATATTGTTAAAATCCTCAGATAGGTGCTGATTGAGAGTCGCAATGTCCCGAGAGTGGGCAGTGATAACCAGGTCATCTGCATAAAGAGTGGCACTGCAGTTAGTTATTGTGGCTGGGAGTTGGTTAACAAAAAGGGAGAAGAGCAGGGGTCCCAAGACCGAACCCTGGGGGACGCCAGAGGTCACCGGTAAGGGATCAGAGAGGACTTTGTTGAATCTGGTCCGCTGCCTTCTGCCATGCAGGTAGCCAGTTAGCCAGTTCATAGCAGGGGGGGACAGGCCAAGGGACCGCATCTGAGTACAGAGCAACGCGTGATCAACAAAGTCGAAGTCTTTTGACAGGTCGATGAATATTGCTCCAGAGAGTTTGCCCTGGTCCATGGCTGCTCTGATGCTGGTAGAGACAGAGACCAGGGCTGTGGTCATGCTGTGCCCATTGCGAAAGCCGTACTGGGCTGGGAACAGCAGCTCATGGACCTTTAAGTACTCCGAAAGTTGCTCGGCCACAACTTTTTCAAGGAGCTTGCTGAGAGAAGATAGAATGGTGATCGGTCAATAGTTGTCCGGTACTTTGGGATTGCCCTGCTTCAGTACAGGGACAATCCTAGCCACCTTCCAGATGTCAGGAATAACCCCCAAAGCAAGGGACAGGTTAAGAATGTGGGCTGCTGAGGAGGCAATGTAAGAGGTGCCTAGTTTCAGAAGCTTAGGCTCCAGGTTATCAGGGCCAGGACTGGAGTGCTGGGAGAGGCTGGAGAGGAGGCTCAGCATATCCTTGTCTGAAACTGAACTAAGACAGAACGGTGGTCAGGAGGGGTGAGCCTCCTGCCATGTAGGGGGAGGGGGAAAAGTAGTACACTCTTTGGGCGGGAAGAGTGATGAGAGTGCTGATAGGTCTGAGAAGTGATAATTGAGGGCATTGGCAATCATGTGGGGATTGTTACAGGAGACCCCTCCGATAATCATGTTGGATACTCCTGAGTTAGAGGGTCCACTGACAAGAGTTTTTATGTTTCTCCAAAACCGTCTAGGATCACTGGCAGAGCTGAGTAGGGCGGACTTGCAGAAGTCACTTTTTGCTATCCTGATGGCCTTTTTACACTCATTTCTGAGATTTCTATATTGTTGAAAAATTGTCTGATCAAGGGAGCTTTTGAAGTGGGCCCAACACTTGTCTCTAGCCCGCATGAGGGCAAGGAGACTCCCATGCAACCATAGAGTGGCAGACCCCCTTACCCTCCGGGTAACCATAGGGGCATGCTTGTCTTGCAGGGCACAGAAGGTGGTGAGAAAGTGGGTAGCAGCTGTTGAGGGATCAGAGACTCCCAGCACCCCAGACCAGTCAGCGAGCCTTAGGTCCTCCTGAAACGCATCCGGATCAAACCTAGAGAAGTTCCTGATGTGAATGATTTTATGGGGAATTTTTGGGGAGGGGATTTTCCACACACAGAAGACCGGGGAATGATCAGAGATAGAGTCTGATAGGATTCCAGCAGAGGAGATCCTTTCAGGATGATTTGACAGGATCCAGTCCAGTAGGGAGCTGGAGGATCCGTTGGCAGACCTCTGGTTGGCTCTTGAACAAGTTGTGCCAGGGTAAGGTTAGCAAGTAGAGGCTCAAACTGCTTTGCATTGCCGCCAGCCCAGTTAAGGTTCACATCATCCATGATTACAAGTTCGTTGTCACCAATGCTGTGACCTACGGTGTCCAAGAGGTGGGTCAGGCCTAGGAGCCCACCCTTTGGGGCATTATAGGTATATACCACATGTAGTTTATTGGTGTTCCCAAGTAAAAGCATGACATGAAGCAGCTCACAAGGGGACAGGGGGGATGGCTGGTGTGCCACTGGGGATACCTTAAGATGGCTCCTATAATATATCAGGATGCAACCTCCCCGCTTATTCCCAGATCTGTCCAGTCATATGCACTCGTAACCAGGGAGCACACAAACTGAGTCAGGGATCGAGGATTTTAGCCAGGTCTCAGTAACAACAAGGATATAAGGTTTTTAGAGTGAGACCCATGTGACTAACTCATCAAGGTTGGGCAGCAGACTCCGAATATTGAGATGAGCAACTTTTAGACCCTTGCCCATCCCCCATTCTATGGGGATTGAGGAGGCCAGGTAGTTTTTGTCCTGGATTAGAATCAATGTCTCCGGCCAGGAGTAGTATCAAAAGGAAGAGCCAGAGGAGGTGCCGCCTACTGGAGGCCGCTCCAGCCAAAGGCTTGCTGGCTAGGCGTCACTTTACTCGGATGGAGTACAGTAGGCACCTGAGGTCAAGGAAGCATGTAAGACAGCAAGGAGTCTTAGTATATGCTAGGAGATTTGAGAAGGTGAAGTTAGGCACCTCGTAGGAGGCTGACGTCTCACAGTAGCCCCATATTGTCAGAGAGGCGATAGTGACCACTTGGAGGAGAACTAGCCCCAGTAAGAGACCAGCAAGGATAATAGAGCTATGGGGGGAGGCGGTACACCACCCTTCAGTGCCGTAGGGGACTCCCTTCCCATAGTAGTGAGTTGCAGGTTACTGGGCCACAGCAGAGCTGAGGACTAGGGAGTACTTATGGTTCAAGCCCAGTGGGCAGGGAACAGAGTGTAACCAGAAGGGGAGCTAGGGGCTGTAACAAAAAGAAGTGACCAAGGCACAAATTCCAATATATGGCAAGTGGGGAAGGAAGAACAAAGCACTTAGGTACAGCTAACAATATATGTCGAATAGGGAGAGAGAGAACACAGCACTTAGATCAGTGAGTAGCAAGGAACATTTTAGGCAGTGAACATCAAAAAGCTACTCAGGACAATAGCAAAGTGTATGCTTTCGCTGTGTATTTTAGTCAGAATATACCTCTTACGTTAAAGCAGGACCTCCCCCTGGACAATAGCAATGTGTAAGCTCTCACTATGTATTTTAAGCAGAATATGCCTCTTGCATTTAAGCAGGACCTCCCCCACGACCTGATAGGGTGAATCAGGCCCAGGAGGAGGGGTGAGTGGGCATTTAATGGAAGGATGAAACGGGGTCGGTGGGCGGGCAGAAAAAGACATTTTGTTTAAACCCCTATGATGTGACAGCTGCAGGGTAGTGGTAACTGCTGTTCACTGTTCTACCCCTGTCACTGTCCTTGTTTCACTCTTCTTACATGCACTGTTCAGGAAGCACTGTTCTGACCGGGTAGGACATTGATGTGCATGGCTTGGAGAGATTAAAAAAAAAAAGGCTTTGGAAATTATCTGTATTCTTATGTTGTTTATGTACCATACATTCTGTTTTCTTATAAAGGAAACAGCATGCCATTATAACACTCCATACTCATTTCTGTGGTCTAAGTAGGAGAAACAGTTCCCTTTTAGAGCCTATATGGCATGGTCCACATAGTAACATAGTCTGCAGCAAGCTATACCAGTTAAGCTGTTTTCTTTTTAGCTTACCCTACCTCAAGGCTTTGCATACCCAAGATGTTTTTGGGAGCTAAACATATAGCCATGAGTCAGTGGCTCAGTTAGTACTGCACACACACACACACACACACACACACACACACACACACCCTCTTAATTCAGTTTCACCACAGAAGCATGGACAGTTTATTTTTGCCATATGACGAAAACATAGCCTGAAATGTCAGCAACAATCATGTGGATCTGGCTAAGGTACATGCATGCCCTTCTGCCCAGTCAACAAGGCTACAATAGATGCCTGTACAAAACAACATTTTGTGAACTGATACCTGCAGAATTACTGTGAAACTAATGTTTTGACCAATGGATTGCATAAATAAACAGACCTGCAGGAAGCAGTAGGCCAAGGTGACAGTTTATGCTTCTGTGTTGAAATTCAAGTGAGAGAGAATGTGTGTGTGTGTGTGTGCGCGCGCACGCACGCAAACCAAGTGAACCACTGACTCACAATTGTATTTTGAAATGGAACTTTGGAATACCAAGCTGTACCATATTGACTTGTCTTGGTGAGAGAGAGTGCTGGCAAACTTTGATGTGTTATTTTTTGTGGTGGATTTAAGGCTTCCTACTGCATGTGTATTTACAGAAATAAGCCAATTGGGAACTTTCTTTCTTCTTGTATCATTTATACATCCTACACATAATGGAAGCCATAGACATGCCCCAGTACATCTTTAGATTTATCTTGATGTACAGTATCAAATTAAGTCCCATTGAAATGAAGGAGGATTTCCCATACAACATCTAGGTGAACTGAGGGGAACTCTTTAACTTGAATACCAGTTTGCAGTCATGTGGTCATGAGTGGAAGCTAATAGGAGGGACGTTCAGGAGGGACATGAGTAAATACTATTTTACCAAAAGGGTGGTTGAGCCATGGAATATGCTGCCAGCCAATGTGGGGGGTGAAAAAACTGTTAGTAGTTTTAAGTATGGCTAGGACAGAATGAAGGGTATGGTGTTTGCTTGGGTGTCAGAATCAGGGAGGAGAATGGAGAGGATTGGGGGAGCTAGGACCCTGATGAACAGTAGGCCTCAAGGCTAAGTAAGGAACTTGGGTAGACTAGCTGCACATTTGGTCTATTTTTCTACCATCATTGTCTATATTTGTATAGTTTGTATTATACAGTAGGCTATTAATATCATACTGTTGTGTTTTACTTTATTTTAGTAAGTGTGTATCAGGATGAGTTTGATTTTGGGTTAAGTGCATGTAAATGATATGATTGGTGTGTGGCTGTTGGAGACAATTTAGAAGTGTATATTGTGTAAAGATGTTTTTTAAGTGTGGGGTGTTTGTGGGAACAGGGCTTGTTATTGTGTTTCTGGGTTGTTCTTATTTGTTGTGGTGTTATGCTGGGTTTTATTCTATATCATTTAGCAGCCAGACCCCATTTAGTTAAGTCAAGTTTTATTTCTTTAGCATCCAATCCCAGAGCCTCTGGGCACTTTACATAGGGTGATAGACAACCGATACAACAATAACAATTTAAATCAGGGTCAGTAAAATTTTTAAAAACATACAATAAATAATAAGCAACTAATATTTAAAAACTCCCTCGACTTCCATTTATAATTCAGTGCACATTAAACACTTGATTAAAAAGATGTTTCTTTAGGCCATGTTTAAAAGTTTCTATGGTAGGATGCTCGTGGCAGTGAGTGTCACGAAGTTGGTCTAGCCACTGCAAAGACACAATCTCCAGATGTCTTCAATCATGCCCTAGGGACCACAAGGAGGCCATCCCGTGAAAGAATGCAGTGAGTGCATTGATCAGGCAGGTGTCAGGGGGCCAGACAAAAAACCTGGATCTGAGCCTTGTAGGGCAATATAGGTGAGCAAGCCCACCTTGAAGGCAATTCTCCACCTGACTGGCAGTCATTGTAGTTCATGCAAAACTGGGGTTATATACGCCAACCTCAAAAGGCCCATCAACAACCTGGATGCAGCATTCTGCATCAGCTGCAGTCAGCAGAGGTTGCCTCCACTGATCCCGAAACACAGAGCATTACAGTAATTCAGTCTTGATGTAACAAAAGTGTATACCAGTGAAGGCAATTCATCAGGAAAGATTTAGGGTTTAATCCAGGTGATATTCCTTAAGTGATAAAAGCTACTCCATACGACAGCAGTCACCTGAGCTCTTCATATGTCAGGCTGCCATTAAGGATGACACCCAGATTTTGCACCTTATTGGTCATCACCAGTGGGGTGGACCCCAGAAATAACCCTGTTCCTGCATCAGTGGTGATCACATCCCACCAACAACCCAGCTCAATCACTAGTACCTCCATCTTATCCGGGTTAAGCCTCAACCAGTTAGAGGACATATAATCCTGGATCTCGGATAGGCAATTATTTAGCACATCCACAGTGTTTGATGTTCTGGGGCAAAAGACATGTATAACTTAGTATCATTTGCATAACAGTGAAAACCCAGACCATAACAACTAATGATATCACCCTGGGGCAGCATGTACACCGTAAACAACATAGGCAACAAGATCGAACCTTGAGGTACTCCACAGGCAGGAGCTTCGAGCTGGAGGAGAAATTCTCCATCACAACCCAATGCTTCCTGCCTGTCAGAAAGGACTCAAACCAGCTGATGACTTTGCCAGTGAGTCCAAAGAGCTCACTCAGGAGATCCAGTAGCTCACATTGTCCACGATGTCAAATGCTGAAGATAGAGCCAGGGAAAGAGAACTGACCATTCTCCTCTACCTCTAGCCCTGAGGAGATCATTCTGCACCCTAACTAATGCTATTTCCATGCTATGCTTTCTCCTAAATCCATATTGGAGTGCCTCTGAGGTGTCAAATGCTATTGGTTGGTTCTTGACCTGCAAAGCCACCAGTTTTTCCAGTACCTTCCCCAAGAATGGAAGAATGGAGACAGGTCGATAATTTACTCTGATGTCAGGGTCAAATGGTGGTTTCTTCAGTAGGGGCCTCACCAATGCCTCCTTTAAGGCATCAGGGAAAAGGTCCCCTGAGATTGAACACCGGACAATCACAGTGAACACTGAACCAAAGGATTCAACACATCCCACTAGGAGATGCATCAGGCCTGGGTCCAGTTCAAAACAAGTGGGTCGCATCATCAAAATTACCTCGATGACCTCAGCAACCCCCACCTGACGAAACTCATCCCAAACAGTCAGAGTGCTTCTGTCACTACCAGGCTCCATACTACGGGACAGATCATGTTCCACTGGAGATATCCCAGTCCTAATGCAGGACACCCTGGCAGTAAGGAACTGAGTAAACTCTACACACTGTGTGACTGAAAGTGCTGTTTTTTGGCTGTAAACAGGCCTTCTTACGTATGATTGCCCTTTCATATTCACCATAGTGAACTCTCAAAACCAGTTTGTCATCCAAAGTCCCCATCCTCCTCCAGCAATGCTCTATCTTCTGACCTGTGATCTTCATCTACTTGAGAGCTCAATCAAACCATGGGGATCTCAAGCAAGAAAACCAGGGTCATATATGGATCAGTGCAACAGTGTCGAACACCTTGGTGACAGCATTATTATAAGCTGCCACTGCCTCATCCAACCCCATCACACATGCCACACTCACACCAGAAAGGTCTACCATTGCCAACAGTCCCTCTGGGAATAAACCCCTCAAAGGGCGGTGGCTGACCATCTCAGCAGGGGAAGGACTAACAGAGGGGGCCCCTGAACAAGAATTCTACCATGCAGTGATCCGACCAGGAGACTGGATCAATCTTGAGATTTGTGATCTCAAGCTCCAGTGAGAATACTAAGTTCAAGGCATGACCATGGCAATGGGTCGCAGCAGCAACTGCTTGTGCGAGGCCCAGGGAAGTAATCATCTGGAGGAAGTCCTTTCCAAAATGCGAGAGTTCATTGTCAATCCAGGCATTGAAGTCACCCAGAATCAACCATCTAGGCAACTCCAATAACCTATCAGTGATGAAGTCCATGACCTTCTACAGGAAATCCCCCTTGCACCATGGAGGGTGATAAACGAGGAGGATCCTGCAACCTGCACCTGGACCCCACGTACTGGCACGCATTCACACAATGTAGTAGACTCTACTGGGCACATGTAGAATTTCAAGTTGGATCTAAAACAGATGGCCACACCCCCACCCCTGCATTCTGTCCTTGGGCAATGCACTACAGAGTGTCCTGTGGGATAGATTCTTCCAAAACTGGACCCACATTGTCCCCCAACCAGGTTTCTGTAATGTGCTTGTAAAGTTTTCCCAGGTCATGCCTGAAAATAGTCATTTCATGGCTAGTGCACCTACCTGGTTACGAAAAACTAAATAAATAAATGCAAGCCAGGGTTACCAAAGAAATCAAATCAGCCATAATGGCTGTCTTATTTGTCATTTACCTAGCATTGCATAGCACCACCTGAAGAAGACTGGTAGAGGCTGCTGGTCTGTTGGCTACGTGCCCACTCAGTGCAGTGGGAACCATGGGACTGGGAACCAAACATGTCTGTCCTCCCCCAGTCCCGTGTTGCCCTGGGTGCCTCCTGGACCTGATCACCCTAATGTTACTCAATTCAGCTGCATTACCTGCATACTACTCCCCTGCTCTTCCTGCCCCTGACAATTCCGACCTCTTTACAGTGCCTCACTGCTGTTTCTGACACTGGGAGGTCATCAAAGGTAAGGTAAAATTTATTTCTCAAGCACCTTTCAAATTATCAAGGCACTGTACAATAAAATACAGTATAAACAAAATAATAACAATTCAGAATCACACAGAAAAAGCTTGATAAAACAGATACGTTTTAAATTCAGATTTAAAACTCGTGAAGGTCGGGAATTCTCTTAACCGACGAGGTAGAGAATTCCACAGGGTGAGTGCAGCATAAGAAAAAGCCCATGCCCCAGATGTTTTTAAACGAACCCTGGGAATCTCTAGCAATCCCTCGTCGTCGGATTAGAGTGAGCTGTGGGGCAGTAGAGAATAAGGAGCTCTTGCAGGTATTAGGGTCCCTGCTCATGTAGGGCTTTATAGGTCAACAAGCCGACCTTAAGGGTGATCACCACTGTACTGGCAGCCAGTGCAGTTCACACAGCACAGGCATAATATGACTAGTCCTAGATGTACCAGTCAAAAGCCTGGCTGCTGCGTTCTGCACCAGCTGCAAGCGGTGGATATCAACCCCCACAAGCCCTAGGTAGAGGGCATTGCAGTAATCAAGGCGGGTGGTTATAAAGGTGTGGACCAATGTAGGAAGGTCAGCTGGAGGAACCAGGTGTTTCACCCAGGCGATATTCCTTAGCTGGTAAAAGGAAGATTTAACGACAGTGGAGACCTGCGATTTTAAGGTCAAACCACTATCAAAAATAACACCCGGTCTGAAGTCATGAGCTGGACACCAACAAGCCATAAACCCGAAGGATGCCTAGTCCCAAGACCCACCTCCGGATGACCTGGGTCCACAACCAACACCTCAGTCTTGTCAGGATTTAACCTCAGCTAGCTAGTGCTCATCCAATTTTTGTTCTCGGTTAGGCAGTTGTTAAGCACAGAGACTGTATCATCCTGTCTGGGCATAGAGGACATATACAGTTGGGTATCATCTGCATAACAGTGAAAACCCAAACTGTATTGCCTAATGATATCTCCCAAAGGCAGCATATACACTGAAAACAACATGGGTGCCAATATGGAGCCCTGCGGCACCCCACAGGACAGCGGGAGGGCATCAGAGGAATAAATTCCAGTGACAACCCTCTGTGACCTGCCCATGACGAAGGATCAAAACCAGTTTAGGACTGTAGCAGACAGTCCACAGAAATACTGCAGGTGCTCCAAAAGCAGACCATGGTCTACAGTGTCAAATGCCTCCGAGAGATCAAGAACGACTAAGATAGTACTAGACTTTCAATCTCTGGCAATTAGGAGATCATTTAACACCTGAACCAGGGCAGTCTCAGTGCTATGTCTCTTCCTAAACCCTGATTGGAGAGCATCAAAGACATTGTGGGTAGTAAGATGGTCACCCAGCTGCAAAGTAATCACTTTCTCAATAACCTTACCAACAAAGGGTAGATTAGAGACAGGTCTGTAGTTTGCTAGACAGTCTGGATCCAAGGAAGGTTTTTTAAGAAGTGGTCAAATAACTGCCTTCATGAGGGGGTCAGGGAAAACCCCCTTTTCCAAGGAACACTAGACAATTTCAGCAAGGATCGGGCAGATGACATCAACACAACATACCAACTAACAGCATAGGGCCTGGATCCAAACTACAGCTGGTTGGTCGCAAAGCCTAAACAATCCTCACATTGTCTGAGAATTCCAGCCAGCTGAAGTCAGATCAGGCAGACCAGGTGCATGCAACCTCCCGCTGATCTCTGCAATCCCTCATAGAGGGAGTTGGGCCGATCCCCAACCTGATGCTGGCAACCTTATCTGCAAAAAATCAAGCAAGCTCATAACACTTTATTTGTGACAGTCCACTTCCAGACTGAAGAGAGACTGGATTGCACAGTCTGTCCACAGTCTGAAAGTAGGCTGAGCTGGTCAATTCCATGCAGCAGCAATCTCCCGCGATAGGAACTCTTCCTTCTTAGGGGTGATTGCTGATTCATAGATCTTATAATGTTCCATCAATCTAAGCCTGCCAGCATCAAGGCTGGATTTCTGCCAAGCTCTCTCTAGTCTTCAACCCACCCTCCCGATCTCCTTCAAGGACCCATCAAACCAAGGGGTCCTTGGGCACAGAGTGAGTGGATGAACATGAACAGGAGCTGTTGAGTCCAGAGTGTCTCCCACCACCTTATTATAAGCCAGTACAAGACCATCTGGACTCATGCATACACTCAATAAATATGATAGATCCAGCACCACTGATAGGCCTTCTGGGGTAACTCCCCTTAAAGGGTGGTACTGGACCATCTCCATAGGGGCAGACCTACTTGGGGGTGCCCCTAAACTGAACCCTATGGTGTGATGGTCTGACCAACCAACTGGTTCCACCCCCAGATCCATGATCTCCATCTCCAGGAGGAACACAAGATCCAGAGAATGACCCCCAATATGAGTAACAGAGGTAACCACTTGTGTAAAGCCCAGCATAGTCATAAGCTGGAGGAGATTATTTCCAAACTGCGAGAGTTAATAGTTGACCCAGGCATTGAAGCCTCCCAGAATTAACCATCTGGGTGACTCCAAGGCCACATTGACAGTTCCGCGCCTCTCCATTTTCCCACCATGCCCAGATTGACCATTTTTCGATCGACTTCTGACTCTCCCCAAGGCTCGACATCTCTTGTATAGGTGGAGGTTATACAGCTGAGATGCCAAGTATGTGATACAGCTGCTCTTGCCCCAACACATCCTATCAGATTTTATGTCAAACTATCCCTCTAAAACTTGCTAGCTTCTCACAAAGTAAATCCTCCCCAACAACACTCCCATCAGTCTCCCTTATCCCACTTCTAATGTCTCTAATTCACTCTCATAATTACACTCAACTTAAATATCCACTATATCTTGTATCTCCCCTCAATCACCATTCTCACACTAACTATCTATTCCCCCATCAATAATACATCCCCCCCATCAAATCAAATTAAAGGAGAATCCCCTAATAAACAGCAGAGGAGAAATGTTCAGTCTTTTAAAATATGAAAATCGTATTCTCATTGGGCTCTATACATGATGCCAGTGAGGCATATGTTAGGCACATAAGTGCTACATGGGTAGCATATGCGCTGTATGAGCACATGCAACTCATTGGCTGCATGCACAAAATGTGCGCAAGACACCGCTGAGGGCTGCAGCTCATAGGTACATGGACCATCTGCGTAGCATGTACGCAGGGACATGGCCACATTGCTGGTGCATACAGAGTCACTACATACATTCACAAAGGTGCAGATGGTGCCCATACATGTTCCACAGGGTGCGCACAGAGACACATGCTGCAGGGCTGCTGTAAGTGGGCACAGGACACCACCAGCAGCCACAACAGTGGGCACAATAGGGGGCATAGCCCTGCCAGCAACACAGCCACCGATGCCTGCGTAGCAACTGTGTGGTGTCCGGGGCACCACTGCCACCTGACCACCGCGTGCCACCTGTAACATGCCTCCATGGGTGTGGTCCATGTGTGAACACTGCTGATGGGTGTGCATGTGGCACACACATGATGCCAACTTAATGCATTCATGTCATATCAGAGGACCATGCCACCATGTCTGGCCAAGCCAGCCATGCACACACCGATGGTGCGTACACACCACATACCCCCACAGGCCGCCACACAGGACCACTGGATGCACTCTGGCAAGGTGACCACAGGCTAACCAGGACCCTCAGAAGCCCCCACCAAAGCACAGACTCCGGTATGGCAGGCAGGACAGGACCGTGCCTCCCCTACCAGGGCATCGCCTGCCCCCTGCCACACACACACACACACACACACACAACACACACACACACACACACACACACGCACACACACACACACAAACACATGTACTCAGACATACCCACACAAGGTCGCACCTGTGAGGAACATGTCCAGACATGGCCAACACCACTGGTGATAGGGGGCATTGCCACCAGGCCACTGGCATGGTGACACATGCCAGCCACACACCACCCATACCCTGCACTGCACACATGCACACAGCACACCAGCATGGGGAGGCCACCCATATGGGATGCAAGGCTCCCAGGGTGGACAAGCACAGTCATGGCCACCACAGTGGATGCATGCTGACGGCAGAGCTATAGATGGCCACCTTGGCAGGAAGGGCCACATTATGGGCCATGTGGCCTGGCATGTGGCACTGCATTCCCCCCCACCCCTGGACCCCTCAGAGGAGTCAGTACTCTGATCCATCAGATGCCAGCCACAGTCATGAAGGCACCTACTGTGAGGGACCACCCCCACGCACACATGGCTGATTCAAGTGGAGGGCCTGTGCCCGCATGGCCAGCTGTGATGCTGTTGTTCATTTGCACCTGGAGCACTGGGTGGTGACCCCTGCAGTGCACTGTGTTGCAGTGGCACATGCTCATCCACCATTAGCAGAGGTGCTGTACATGGCTGCAGGGTCAGCGGATCTCTGTGCCATGTGCTGTTTCCCATGGCACCGTCGGCACTGCGCTGCTAAATAAACCCTGCAGTGCAGTACTGCATGTGAGTCCCCCCCTTGCAGGCTGTCATGTGTGAGGTCAGCCTGGCCCTGAGATGGGGCAGCCCACTTCAAGGGGCACTGCCCATGCTGGCCCTCTGCACCTGCTGTGGGCATGGAACACAACTGGCCACAGGCCGGAACAGACACATGGTAGCGTCAGTTCCAGCCATGGACCAACCCATGTAACCACCTTCCTGACATACGGTGAAGCAATACACACACTTGGCACTTACCTGGGATGGCACCGTGACCCTCCACAGTGTCCAGGGCTTGGTGTATGCAATCTCCTCTTGTGGTGGCATTCTCCATTGATATGCATGCTCCAATAATATTGGGGCACTAGCGTCCTCCACCTCTTCTGGTACTTCCCCCATTGGTAGACCACCATGACAGTGGCCCCATCCTGCTGCTCCACCCTCATCAGCTCTATCAGGGTTGGCATACCCGACTCCTACTGCATGGGGAATGGGAGGGGGAGACAAGAGGAAACAGATAGGTTAGTCCACAGAGGCAGACACACAGTTCCCCACCACCTGCATACACACACATGCCCTGCTACAAGTACTCACATAGCCCTGTACCCACTACAGGGTCCCGAATCTTCTACTGTTGCAAAACTACCCTTCCAACACCCACCACATCTGCTGTGGGAAGCGCTCCATACCTGCCACTCCAAATGACATAGGAGAGACTGCCATGCAGGGTCTTGTTCACACGACACACTGTGCACATGCCATGTGGTCCCACATATGTCCCCCAACATGGCATGGTGGGCCATGTGCAGCACAGCATGCCTTCTTAAAGTAGCATACAGCCACACACTACCATACTGGCATACTGCCTGGGCTATGCCTGGCCCACATGCACATGCCCAAACCATGCGCTGTCATCGAGGTCAGATGCTCCACAAGCCCTCCACCCCACCAGACCATGGAGGTGTGTGTGTGTGTGTGCTTGGGGTACCCACTGCATACGCAGTTCACACAGTGATAACAGTGGTCTGTGTGTGGGGGGGTTCTTGCAGGGACTGACCATAGTGATGGGCATGCATGTTTGGACCTGCATACATCACCAATGCAATGTCATGCTGCACACACAGTTGCCTGTATGGGCCATTGTCCAGCTAACATCAGATGTCCCCGGTGTGCTTCACACACCCACCACTGCCAAGGCCTGTACACATCATTGCAGCTTGGCTGCACACCATCTTACAGCAACCATATTCTGCATGATGCACAGCACGTGGCACCATGTGGCGCACGTGGCACCACACACACCCACATTAGGCTGCATGCCATATGGATCCAATGGCTGATGCCCTTCGAATGCGCATTGTCACAGTCATGGGTTGTGCTGTGTAATGGTGAGATGAGCCCAGGACTGCTCCTCAACCTTTACTAACACAATACAGAGCATGCCAGGGCCCTGCGTGTGCAGCCATGGGAGTGTGTGTTCTGGCCAAGCATGTATGACAGTGAGCTCCAGGACATGCACTGCATCAAGTGTTTCCAGCTGTCATGGCTCATGATTGAACAGCTGTGCTAGCTGGTCCATGGACGTATTGCTTCGTGGACACATCGCTCCAAGTCCATGACTGAGACCAAGGTCATGTGCACCCTGGCCTACTACGCATCTGACTCATTCCAGCATCTGGCAGTTGATGGGATCAGCATGAGCCAGTCATTGTTGTGTTCATTGGCACAGGTCATCAACACACTGATGGCACACACAAGGGACCACATACACCTCCCACAGAGAGACCCTGAGATACGTATCACAAAGCAGGCATTCTACACTCTACATGGGATGCCGAACATCCTCAGTGTTGTAGATGGCACACACATTGCCATCCTCATGCCCTCCCTCTCTGAGAAGGCCTATCAGAACAGGAAGGGGTTCCACAGTATGAATTGCTAGGTGGGGTGCGATGCATCCGGCATCTTCACTGATGTCTGTGTGAAATATTGAGGGCTGTGCCACAATGCCTACATCCTGGACACATCTGAGCTGCTGTGCTCTGTGCAGGATGGCTGGATGGATGGCTGTTGTGTAAGTGTGGTGTGCAGGTGGGGGGCCAGGCATTGACTGACTGGTTTCCTATTCCCCAGCAGGTGACTGCAGCTATCCAATATGGCCATACCTGTTGTCAGCCTTCCTGGCAGCAGTGACAGCAGTAGAAGAAGCCTACAACAAGGCACATTGGCAGACGAGATCCACTGTGGCGAGGAGTTTTGACAAACTAAAGATATGGTTCTGGTGCCTGGATCACACAGGGGGGACCATCATGCTTGCGCCATTCCATGCGTGCCGTGTCTTTGCCATGTGCGTGATGCTGCACAATATGGCTATGCATCGCAGGTTACCGATGCCGTACTACCAACCACTGGACAGTCCACAGGGGCCACGGGGTGACAATCACTGCCATGGTCAGGAGACAGCTGTGAGGTGGGTGGCTCATGCTGTGCTCCGTGCATGGGTCATCCCAGCTGTAGCCATGCTGTGTGCCATTGAAGTTGGTGGCAGTCAACAGTGTTGCCACATGAAGGGGTGGGGCCCTGCAATGGTGTGCGATGGTCCGCACTACACCCATCTCTGTGGTGGTCTGCAACGTCCTCCATGAGTCCCATGATGACACTGGACTAAGGACACACTGTGCCTTCGGTGGCATGGTGCTGTGCATGAACACATGCTGCAGGCCATGGCTGGTGTTTGGTGATAAGGCACACATGCCACTGTGACAAGACCCTGTTCCACTGAAATGTAGCCAGCCAGCCAGGGATCTGCTGTCAGCATCGCTGTGCTGTGCTGTCCTGCCCATCGCTGCTCATGTACACCCCACTGTCACCGCTGTGTGCTCCCCTCTCTCACCACAATGTGTGTGTCTGTGTGTGTGTGTGTGTGTGTGTGTGTGTGTGTGTGTGTGTGCAGCCTACACCCTGTCACTGCACCCTTGGGCAGCTGTGTCTCCAGTCATGCACAACACTTGGCAGATGAGCCATATGGGGACGCCTGTTGTCTCATCAAGGACCGCATCTCCCTGTGCTGTTCCAAGGGCCCTTCTGCCTTGGCCACGGTGCCTGCTGCCCTGTGCAATGGCTGTTCCTGCAGCAGCCTGTCTGTCTGTCAACACATCGGACAGTATCCCCTTACCATGCATGTCCTCCTGCTGGCTGCCTGCCATGGATGTCTCCTGGGTGTCATCAGCCGCTATGCCATCAGTTGTCCCGCCGTCGTCAACCATGTAATGTGTGACCACAGTGCCCTCGGTCTGGCAGTAGTCACACATCAGTGAACCCCCATGGTCTGACCTTCCACCAACCATGTACCCCTGCATGCCTGCATCATGGTCGCATGTCAGGCAGGTGTTGGTGTGACATGGCAGCACTCCCCAGGCAGACATGATCTCCAGTGAATGCTCCTGCATGCGGGCCATCTGTGCCATGTCACAGCCCATAGCATGGACCATGCATGTGAGCTCTTCAAGCACCTGATTGTGCTGCTGCTGAGCCTCCAGCCGGTCTAGCTCCTGCTGACTTAGCTCAGCATACTGGGGGTCCAGTAAGACACTGGTACATGCCTGCCAGCCGCAGCTGGTGGGTCTGGGGGATAGCCCCTTGTCACCACCATACAGGCTGCCCAACCCCTCCATGAGGTGGTGCATGCCGGCAATGTGCAGGCAGTGTGCAGTGGCCATCATGGTCCTGTGACAGCTGTGCCATTTGCTTCTGCTGCAGGCAATTGCATGTGCCTTCATCCTCAACTTCATCATCCATCCAGATGGCTGCTATGATGCCCCCATTGTTGGATTCACCGGTGATGGTCATGTCCTAAAGCACCTCCTCCACTGCCTGTGATGGCCCTGTCAGGAAGCAAGGGGCCATTCAATTAGTGTAGTGCAGTATGTCCCAGGGCTGTGCCCCCACTGTGCATGCCCCCCATTTCACCTGTGTTGTCTTCATTGCACATGGGTCTCTTTCATGTTTCACCAGCTGTTTGTGGATGGCACCCTGCTGTTGTGCTAGCAGTGGGGCGGCCATCCCTGGTGGACATTACTATTAGTCCCTTCCCCATCCAGGTGCCACAGTGGGTGCGTGGAGAGTGTCACTTACCGGCCAGTGTGTCCATGCCCTCCACCTCCCCATGTATGCTGATGGTGATGAAGGTGTCCACCATCATGCATTCCACATGGCTCAGTTGGCTGTCTGGGGTGGGCAAACCACTACCTGTGCTTCTCTGGGCATGTGTCCCCACCACCACCTTCCACTTAATGGCCATGTGAAGGTCCTACAACTTATACTTGATGGCCATCAGGGCATGGGCCTCTGGCCCTGTGGCATTCACAGCTGACTTGATGTACAGCCATAGTTACACCTTCACCTCAGTGGGGGTGAATAGGGACAGTGCACCAAATAGCCATGCATGGTTGATGCTGATCTCGCTGACCATCAGCATCACCTGTCCCCCGTAAAGTTGGAGGACCACAACCGGCTGATGCTGCCACCGCCAGGTGCATGCCCTGCCACCTGCCGCTCATTCTCGGGCACTGGATGGCTGTGCAAACCTGTCTCTGCAGAGCCCCTTGGTTCTACCATCCTCTCTATGCCTGGCCCATGTTATGCATTCTTTTCCATGTGTGCATGGTGGGTGGGATCATTGCCCATATATGCGGGGCCACGGGGTGGGGCCACATAGCCTGGGTCCACTTGTGCTGCCTCTGCACTGTGTGGCTGTCCATGGTCATGCCCACTGTCTGTGTGCATTGCATGGATCACTTTGTGCATGCTGGTCTGTTGCCTTGTCCTGCGTGCTGTGCACATACGCACCGCATTTACATCGAGTTTCCGTGCACTTTGTGCCCGTCTATGCATAGGGCCCAACAAGAGTAAATGTCGAAACATAGCAGCTTATTCAGTGCTTACAGATCTGAAAGGTGCTTTACCCATCACCAATATGAAGGGGTACATTTGATGATAACAAAGTAAAAATGCACTCTCACAACACTTATTGAGATGTAAAATCAGAAAACCAGGAGCTCTTCGGTCCACTGTTGGGTATCAGAATGATCGTTCCAAAATTGAGTAGATATATTTTCCCCCCGAAGCTCTCACCTCCTTGTTTCAGCTTGAATAAAACTTACAGTTTTATTTTGGAATCTCGTGTCAAGATCCAAGTCCATGGAAGACCCCCTGCAGCAAGATAACAAGTCATTCTATGAAGTTGTCCAAAAAGTCTACTCTGCTGTAATCTGTGGAGCAACTATGATAGTAGCAACCCATTGGAGACCTTCCTTGTACCCTACCTGTGGCAGCAATCAACCACTGTAGGAGGTTGGGTGTCCTATGCAGCAGTGTTCATAATGTAGATCTGTGCCATTGGTAGATGGGGCAGGATCAAGAGTGTGATATCTAGAAGGCACCTTGGGAGAAGACTTTGTCAAAAAAGGGGTAATCCCTGCCTGATTCCTACTCTCCAGGCTCCTGATTTTTCTGTTCAGCAGATAGCCAATGGGCCAGTTGTCTCAGCTCCTCCCTTTAGGACAGTTCTTTGTAACACCTAGGGTCTGATGCACAAATGTGTCAGGAATGCTGCAAGCCCAGGTGAGCTGAATTTATGGCCTACAGGGCTTGTGTCATTTTCTGACTGGCAACTGAGAATCTCAATCCCTTGTAGCGATTGCCCCAAATTAGACTATTGTTTTGCTGGTCTAACTTGCAGCCATCTTGAGACTGTTTTCACAGGATGTGCACCAAATAATTGATACAAGCTGCTGTAAAGTGGGAAAAGTGTCACAAATGTGCCTGATCTTTTGAATTGGGTGCATGTTGTGGCAATAGGTTTGATGCATCTGCACCAAAAAATGTGTTTGATGCAAGCCCTGCATCAAACTTTGTGAAATGGGCCCCAGGTCTCTAATGAATAAAACAGCAATAATGGAAACTTTCATTGTGATTTGATTGGCAGATCATGTATGTATCACACTGACGTGGTTGGAGGATCACTCGGGCCCTGTGCTTGAGGCATTTATTCTGCCATGTTTGGTGCATAGGTGGGAGCTTGGTAGGGTGGTGTAGCCATCTGTTTTAGATCCACTTTAGGACTGATGGTATACCCACTTATTTGAATGTAAGGTGGGGAAGTGTGGGATGGGTAAAAGTAGCAAGACTGTGCTCATATACTATCCCACAATTATCAGTGCAAATTCCTGCAGGAACTTGAGACTTTCATGGCCGATGTGGTAGTACAGTCACTAAGACTTTAGGTTCTGGGTGACTTTAATGCTTGGGTTGATGGAGAAACATCTCCTTATGGAATGCATATTCTCCAAGTGATGTCTTCCCTGTGCTTTATGCAGGCAGTTGCCACCACTACTCTCCAGTATGGCCACATGTTGGATCTGATTTTCTCACTGGGTCTTGATATTAGTGATATCAAAGTTGATTCAGTCATTTGTTCAGATGATTCTGCTGTTCAGTTTCTCTGTGGGCTAATTGTTTGACCTCCCGTGTGGAGATGCTCACTTATCACTTTTTTAGCAATTTGCCTCCAGGTGGAAATGGACATCTTGATCCCAGAGGCAGCTTGTACAATTGGAGACAAGGTGGTTGTGGAGGGTTATAACATGGATCTCATGACTGCAGTTAACTCCTTATCATCTCTCCATGTCAACCCCTTGATTTCAAGTCACAGGTCACTATGGTTTGATAGTCATCTAAGAAAGTTGAAGACAAAATGGCAGAGGTTGGAGTATTGTTCATGGAGGTCACACTTAAAGAGGATATGTTGGTGTTGAGGGCTCATTACAATAAGTATCTGCAGGCGGTCACCCTGAAAAAGTCAGCATTCCAGTCACAAAAGATTGCTGGAAGAAGGAACCAGCCAGCTCAACTCTTTAATACTGTGGACTGACAATTGAATTCAGTCTGTTTTCAGTCTTGTAGAGCCTTTTTTCTTAATAAATCTGAGGAGCTTAATTGGTTCTTCCTGGGCAAGGTGTCCTCTATTCAGGCTGTGACATCCTCAAGTGGCCTGTTATCAGCCAACAGAACTCAGTCTTTGATGGACATAGACACTCCTTTTTTATGGACAGAGGCTTAGCTGATGTTGGTGGATGATGTCTTCTGAGTGGTTTCTGGACTGCATCCCAGCTTCTGTATTTTGGCCTCTGGGCTAATCCAGCTTCTTTTGTGCTGTGGGGATATGCTTGGTCTGATTGTTGTGGTGGTCATTTGGTGTTCCCTTCTCCAGACAATCTAAACCCTCTTCTCTAGACCCTGATGTTCTATTCCACTGCAGGCCTGTCTTGACCCTTCCATTTTTAGAGATTGATTGAGAAGGGGTGGTGGTGTCATTAGT
This sequence comes from Neoceratodus forsteri, assembly GCA_016271365.2. NCBI lineage: Eukaryota > Metazoa > Chordata > Ceratodontiformes > Ceratodontidae > Neoceratodus > Neoceratodus forsteri. The sequence goes on from CM057455.1 coordinate 535,422,133, forward strand.
AAAACAGCCTGAGAAATATGACATCTATGAGCCTTTCCAGTCAGGTTTCTGGCATAGTACAGGATGCAGGTAGTGTGAGGAATCTGGAGATCAATGTGTACACCAAGCTATCATTGGAACATTAGGTGTAAGCAGTGGCTTTTATGATCTGAGATGCATCTCTTGGATAATCCTTATCTTGAACCAACTGAACTAGCAATGTTGTTGCACACCTTATTCACATCAAGGTTGGATTGCTCTAATGTGCTACACTGTTGGTTATCCTCTAGGTTGCTGCATTATTTGCAAATAGTCCAGAATGTGGCAGCCAGGCTTGTTGCTGGGACCTCTGAGCTGGAGCATATCAGGTTGATTCTCTGCACTCTTCACTGGTTGCAAGTGCAGTGGCACATCAACTTCGATGTGTGTTGTTAACTTACAAGGTCCTATGTGATCTCTGTCCAGAAAACCTGAAAGAACACCTGATAACTTATGCTCCTGGCTGTTTCATCCAGTTGGTGGAGGCAGATCTCTTGTCTGATCCAAGGTCCTGCTTGAAATCCTCATGGGATAGGGTGTTTGGTGTGGTGGCCCAAATTCTTTGGCATGACCTTCCCTTGGAGGTGAGAGGTGCCGTTTCACTGCTCACATTTAAATTGTCTTTGAAAACTCATCTTTTTACATTGAGTTTTGAGCCAGGTACTATACTGCTAAATAGGCTTCTTTAAGACTTTATATTCTGATATTCATTAATTTTAAGTAATGGTATTGATCTTGCTGTGTATATTTTGAGGTGTTCAGAGCCCCCAGGTTTGGGTGTCATATAAATAAAATTGCTATGCCTTGCCTGGACATATTTAGATTTACTAGGGCATATCTCTGGCTACCACTGTATTGTTCTTCTTCCATTTTCAGCATTTACATACCTTCACAACTTCCTACTCTCTGTGAGTTGGAGCAATAAATGCTGCTTATCCTGTGTAGGATTCAGGTCATGGTAAGAAAATAAAAAGGTTGTAAGCCATGTGAGAATAGTACTTGGCTAAAGTATATCACTGGAAATTCCTAATAACATTTGTAGTCTTCTTTCATCATTGAAAGGTAATACTCTTTTCTTGTAGTAACCTGAAAACAGTGATGTAGATATTTGTTGTCTCATATCCCTGTAGTGTGCTGTGCAAAGGGCATACAATACAGTATGCCTAGATTTGACACTTGTGGCTGATGCATAATGCATCTGCAGACCTCCGTGTTGGGGTCATGGCATTACAGTCTGGCATTCCCACATTTTTGCTGTGGGTTTAAATAGGAGAAAAGAATACCTTTTAGTGTGCATATGATGTTGTCTACATAGTGACATCATCAGAATGTTGTGCTAGTTGAGACATTTCCTATTCAGCTTTACAGTCCAGAGATTTGCATACAGATGGTGCTTTGTGCTGGATCTGAGGCTGTGTACTATATATGTGTTTATAAAAACAACCAACTGGGAAGCATTCTTTTGTATCATTTACTGTGAAGCCCAACAGAATGAAGTACAGTGTCAAAGTTTTCTGCATTACTAAAGGGATTAACTTCCATTGAAATTGTCATATTTTCTTCAGTAAATCTGCTGCAGAATTCTGCAAGATTGGGTTGCATCACCTTGGGCTTCACTCTATGCATCCTGTTATGACAAATATGCCCTGTTCCTGCCCCTCTTCAGCAAAGGGAGCCCCACACAGTGTTTAAGTACTGCCTAAGTGTCATCTCAAGCATACCACCTTGTTTTTGTCTATAGTGAATGCGAGACTCTACATGTTCCACCAACTGACCAGCATTTCTTGGTCTTCCATAACTTTTTTCACATTCTCAAAGGAATCCACAAACCTAGCCAACCTTGAGTCATCTATTAACATCAGCAGCCTACTGGGGATCACATCTTACTGATCTCAGATGAAAATTTTGAATGGAAGGGTCTCCAGCACATATCTCTATGTGATGAAGCTCAGTCCCCCATGCCACTTGGATTAGTTCCCATAAATCAGAACTCTGCATTCTACTCCAAGCAAAATAGCAATAAAAATTGTGAATACCTCATGTATAACTGGCTTGCGTACTTTTCCCAGATGTGTGTCATGCACCACAGTGTTGAAGGCCTTGCTGAAGTCCAGGTAGACCACAGCTATAGCCCTTCTACTGTACACCTCCCTAGTCTACTATGCAATGTGATCAATGCTGAGATTATATTGTGGTCCAAACCCCAATGAGATATTGACAAGTGGGTGGTTATGAGCAAAAGGGATGATGGAACTGGGAGAACTCTGGAAAGACAGATAAAAAATCTAGGATCAACAGAATAGAATGAATGGGCTTAGTCTTTTTATCATTAGAGTTTATTGGGTTCCTCCACAAGGACAAATGATTTATTGAAAGGTATTTCTGCCATGCGTACAGTATGCTCTAGAAAAGGCACACAAAAATGAAACAAACATATTTTGAAAGTGAAAATATCGATTTGTACACTATATCAAAGTGCATCACTGCTCACACACACACACACACACACACACACACACACACGTCCACACACAACAGTGTTTTCTACATTCTTGGACAGACGGTGTGAAATGATGTTGGATGGTAACCCTCAGAACTATGTAAAGCAAAAACCTTCCTCTTGAGCACTTTTGGACTTGAAGATAAAGTAAAAAAAAAGTTGCCTGGCTTACTCACAAAAAGCTGACAAGCACAATTAGTATTAAACATTTTATTTATTGAAATCAACAATGGAAGCTGGACCCAGGGAAGTAGGGTGTCACACTAAATACATAATTTGAGTTTGCATGAAAGCTTCAAAAAAACAGATGATGCAGGTAGCTAAGAACCTAATGATGGGAGTTGGATCAATAAAGTACAGTACATTGTCACAGAGAGAATACATGGTTGTGGTCATTTGAATGAGTCTTTCTTTTCAACTAAGTGTTGCACTTAAATCAGGCTACACAAATGCAAAATATAAAGTAAAAAGAAATACACAAATGTAGTTAGTGACACTCAGTGACGCTTTGGATGTAAAAGATTCCCCCTCAGAATTATTGCTAAAACTTTTATGGCATACCGTGGTACAGAAGGCAGTGACAAGATGCACTACAGTGGTGCTCGGTGTTGTGTTTCTTCTTGTCTGTTCATGTTAATCAGCACTTTCAGACATAAACGTACTAAAGTGGGCACAGCCACTAGTGGTAATTGTTTAGTTGCCAAGTGTATCAAATCATTATGTCTAGTCATCACTCATTGCATTGTGACAACAGTGTCATGACATGATGAGACAGGAAGAAACTTGACACTGAGAACCACAGTACTATGTCTGTTTATGTTTATTAATTTTAGATAACATGGCCCTTAAGTTGAAGCTTCTTTCCAATGACTGTATTAATGAAATTCTTAGCAATCCAATTGAAATGAATGAGGATTTCCGTGATATATCTGAGTACTGTGCAACTTGTTACAGGCTACCAATGAAGATGAGCTATGGGACTTGGAATCAAAAACTTATGAATGAAGCAGAAGATGTATGAAGATGGCTCACTGCCACCCTGAGCAGTGACTGATAATACTAATTACTCCTTCTCATTTTTTTGTGCAAAATGGAAAGACATAGATTAGCTATGGGGCTGTGAGTTGGAAGAGAAAAATGGTGTTGATTAGATAAGGGATATGATATATTAAATTATTTCAATTAACCCCCTGCATACTGTATTTATACAATGGCAGTTTACTTGTAATTTCTTTTACTTTGTATGTATACGATTTAACTGTTTCCCTCATTGATTTCTACTGCTGGCTTCAGTGAGGTACATGGCAACTGTGATGTCATCAGCACTGTAAAATCTCCTCAATTATTTTTTTTTTAGAATTTCATTGTGATGTACCCTACATTCTAGATCTCAACTGTGACATACCCCAAAATGCATGATATCATTATATCTTGAGCGAAGGTTGGTCCAACAATATCAGTTTTATTCTGTGCCCTTTCTCTCTGCACCCATTGTGTCAATAGAGATTTTTCCTCCCACCTTAATCTGATGTTTGATGATGCCAATGATCCACCACATACAGTTTCTGCCAAAAACTGGATGATGTAGATATGCACTGGGATTGAGAATTAGGACTGGTGAATATTGAGGATAAAATATGGTATTTCTTCCTCTCACCTCAAGCTATTTACACTGAGACATTGATATTTATGATGAATGTAATCCCCTCACACCTGTTCTGAAAGTAAAGACAATTTCTAAAGTGGAAAATGCATTTGTGTCATCTTTGACTTCTTACTCCCTTTCAGTCCAGCGAACTATTTGAACATGTCATTGTAATACAGGAAATTAATTTATTTTTTCAATTAAAGCTTTATTGGTACATTTCCCATTATAACGGGCAGTTACAGAGAAACAAGATGTGACATAACCACATGTGAAGCTAAAACTGCCTACCCCCCACCATCATCCCCCCTTACAGCAACAACTTCTCCATATAACCCCTAAGTGCAATGCTCATTCCCAGAGGGCCTGTGAAAAGGTTTGAAATATGACATAATCACAAATGAGACAATGAGAGTAAGGAGTGGAGGGGATCCCATATTTTGTTGTAAACTGCAAGTCTATTATGAAGGCTTGCATTCACCTTTTCTTTCGAAGATTAGCAAGGATTTCATGCAGCCACTCTTGGAGAGATGGGGTGGATTTGTCTTTCCAATGATGTAAGATGAGTTTCTTAACAGATAGAGCAATCATGGAAATATGAAAGTTCCTAGTTTTGACCCTGACAGAGGACATATCCCTTAAAAGACATATATCAGGAATGAAATACTCCTGAAGGCCCAGTAGGGGATCCAGAGACATCCTGATTGAATTCCATAAAAGGGAAACTTTGTGACAGGACCAAAACATATGAAGGAGTGTTCCTTCTTCCCGCATACACTTAATACAGGTACTAGAATTAAAAAAAAAACATTTCTTTAATTTAGCAGGGGTACAATACATATTATGTAATATATGGTATTGCATGAGGAGCAGTCTGTCTTGGGAAACATATTTATGGCAAGATCTCCATAGAGATTGCCAATCCAACTGGTATTGAGGAAGGAGCGGGTTCCAGAATCTAGTAGAGTCCCCATATTTTTTATGAAACAACACTCTGTATAATTTAGATACAGCGCCTGAAGATCCAGTAAGTGAGGAGATCTCAGGTATCAGGGCTGAGACTGTCTGGGAAGGGGGTATATTCCCCAAGGCTATTGTGAGTAGGTGTCTTAACTGCATAACTTTGAAGTGAGATGAAACTGGAATGAGTAATGGGACAACCAATGTCCCTCCTCATCCACCAAGGAGTACTGTTTTCCATCACCCAATTGGGGCAAACATTTACTGGGAATCTGCTTCTTATTAATAGTGAAAGATGGGGAGTTCCAAATGGACTGAGTTAAGTCAGTCTGGGGGGAATAATGAAGAAATGAACAGAACTGTGCGAATACTCTTAATGAGGTACCGACTGTGGGACAATCAGCTATCCGTACCTGTGATATTTTAAGGTAAAATAGGGTTAGGGGTTCCAGGTTTTTAGCTTTAATTGCATATAATTCGATCCTAAGCCATACCGGTTGTTCCTTTTCAGGGCCTGGGATACCCATCTCACGCATTTTACTAAGTGACTAGCCCAGTAGTATATTGCAATATGGGGAATCCACAGCCCCCCCTTAAATTTTGGAGCAGCTAGTTTTTAGTAGGCCAAACAGGGATATTTGCCAGCCCAGATAAATCTAGTAAATATACCATGTAATTTTTTAAATCAGCATATAGGGATAAAAGTATTGAGAAGGGATAAGGGGTAAATAATTCCAGGAAAAACATTCATCTTGATTATATTAATCCTGCCCCATAATGATATGGGAAGTTTAGACCATCTGTCAAGGTAATGAATAATAAGCTGCGAGAGGGAGTCAAGGTTATCCTTAAACCATGTTAAGGGGTTACGGGATAGCTTAATGCCCAAATACCTAAATGCTCTGGGAGTCCAACATAAACCTAAGGGACTAATATCATTCTTGAATACCTTGTGGTTTAATGGAAAAAATAAAGATTTACTGGCATTCAGCTTGTAATTGGACAGCTCACTAAATCTAGCTATTTCATTCAGTAGAGCAGGTACAGATGATACCGGGTGGGATAGGTGTATCAACAAATCATCTGCATTCGCGGTGACTTTAATTTCATGGCAACCCAACCCAAATGCCTTGTATTGAGATACTTTTGAGAATATTTTGAATGAGGGGTTCCAAATATAAATTGAATAACAGAGGCGATAGGGGAAAGAAATTAATTTCTATGTGTCAACTCCTTCCTCAGCCCTATGATTATCATTGTTTCCCCTTCCAAATCCATACTGTGCATGCCATAGGTATCACTGGTATGTGGTGGGCTACATGACAATCCATTAGCTTCTGCCTCAGCACCAGTACCAGAAACACAGAATGTTAGTCTTGTATGCAAGTTACAGTTGTATCAAGTTGTATAAATGTTTCCAGACATTCTGTGATATTTGTAAAGGAACTTGTTCTGGTGACCTTACAGTAGTTTTGCAGGCAGGCAAGAAATATGCATAGACGCAGAAGTATATAGATATTTACAGAAACACATAGACATTGATGGCAAATAAAGGCCTACTGGCTCATCTAGTATGTCCACCCTACTTGATTACTTCACACTCACCCTAGTGGCCATGCAAAGCCCAGTTTTCTGCCCACCCATCCTGCTAATTAATCCCATATGCCTATCCTTCCCTGTCTTAAAACTACTCACTGATTTGGCCAATATCACTTCTTCCAGTAGCTTGTTCCAATTGTCCATTATTCTTTCACTGAAATATTATTTATAGACCTCTTTCTTAAATCTTCCTCCTGCTAGAATAAGTGAATTTCCCCTCACCCCTATATTTAAGGTCAAGAAACTATATCCTTGAAGTCAGTTCTGTTTATCCTTTGCAATCATGTGAGATGGTCAAATGTGTGGCAACTGAAATTTAATGCCAAGAAGAGCAAGGTAATGCACCTGGGGAAAAAGAAAGCCAGGACAGAGTACTGGAAAAATGGGATTACATTTTCTACAACAAGAGGAGCATGACCTGGGAGTCATTATCAGCGACAAGCTGAAGCAGTCAAGCCAGTGCAAAAAGCCTACAGCAAGACAAACAGAATATTGGGGTGTGTAGGGAGGGGTGTAAATAGTAGAAGGAAAGAAGTATTGTAGCACTCCCTCTATATAGATCCTTGGTGAGGACACTCCTGGTGTACTGCGTCCAGTTCCAAAAACTTCACCACAGAAAGGATAAGGACAGGCTGGAAGCAGTACACCATAGGGTGACAAAGATGATTCAGAGCCTCCAGGGGAATCCTATGAGAAAGGTCTGACATCATTAAACATGTACTCGCTAGAGACCAGGAAGGAGAGGGGGATACGATAGAGTCCTTTGAGTTTCTAAAGGGGATTAATAAAGTAAACTACAAGGTATTATTTAATAGGAATACCAGTTCAGTGACACAAGGGCAGGATTGCAAACTGAAAGGGGGCCAAATTCAGGGGGGACTTGAGAAAGTATTAATTTACCAGAAGTGTGGTGTAGCCATGCAACAGCTTGTCTGCCAAAGTGGTGGGTGCCAAAAACCATGGAAGCCTTCAAGCATCGGTGGGATTGAGTAAAGGCACTAATAGCAAGTTCTGCACCAAGTGTGGGGAGGAGGAGGGAGGGAGCAATGAGATGAAGAGGAAGAGTAGGTCCCAGGAAAGAGGCTACGTCTTAATCAACTATGGGTAGACTGCATGGACCATTGGTCTTTTTCTGCCATCATTGTCTATGTTTGTAGGTCCCATTTTTCTTTTCTCTTCTAACTGGTGTACATGTTCAGGTTCTGCAGGTTTTCCTCCTACATCATGACCCCCAGACCCTGGACTGTCTTGGTTGCCCTGCACTGTACTGCTTTCACCTTATTACAGTCTTACCTTAGGTGTGGACTCCAGTACCATTCTTAGTACTGCAGATGTGGTCTCACCAGTAATTTGTACAGTGGGAAGATACTTCAGGCTTCTGATGTGTATCCCCCTCCCTTTTTTTTACCTCCACATTCAGCTGCTGTTCTCTCTTCATCCAGCCAACAGACTCACTTGCATCCATCTGGCACACTATGTACCTACAGAGGGGTCCCCCAACCCCTCTCACTGGGCCAGGATCCAGACCGGAGTGCAATTCCATGACAGGCCTCCTGAGTGGAGAGGCTGGACCATCAAGCAGACCAGCTGACTGCATTTTCCTCCTGATTTTTACCCTTGAGGTATAGACATAGAATGATGTCCAGGCACTGTGGGCCAATGTCTGCCATACCTCACCGTAGAGTGCACTGCTTCTGCAGTGCTCTCAATTTCCATTGGGGGCCGCTGCAGAGTGATGGACACCCCAAACCCTCCCCAGAGAAGGGAGAGCAGTCCCTTGGATGCTCAATCCATTCCCTCCCTATGCCAACCCTCAATGGCTTGAGTGCAATCCCGAACCTGAGTTGTCAGCATGGAGCGAGGTGTGGAATCCAGCGCCTCAACACTCAGCATCACTAGGCTGGCCCTATCCCCCTCTCTTTGCATCCCAGCATCCTAGTTATCTTTAGAACAGCTCAGTTAGAGTGTGCTGTGGATATTAGGTTTTCTGATATTAAAACCCCTAGGTTCTTTTCTTCCAAAGAGAATTCCAGTACCACTTCTTTTTGTATTGCATCCTTAAGTTCCTTTTCTTAATGTGAATTACCACACATTTCTTTACATTAAAACATAGCTGCCAAATCTTTTTAACTGTTCTCCAACTTGCCCTAGCTCTGCCTAATTTCGCCTATCCCATTCCTTGCATCAAGCATTGAACAGATCGTCATGCTTTCTGTAAATAGGGTACCTTGCCCCTTATGCCATCCCTTATGTCACATATGAACACATTGAAAAGGACTGGGCCCAGTACCAGTCCCTGTTGTACTCTGCTCATAACCTGCCTTACCTCTGAGAATTCCTCATTTACTACTACCATTTGCATCATTCCCTTTAGATAGCTTTGAAGCCAAGTTGCCAAGTTGTTCTCCTACATTAAGTCCCTAACTTCTTGACTAGTCTCCTGTGGGGGACTGAGGCAAACACCTCTCTGAAGTCTAAGTATATTACTTCCACTACTTGCCCTTTGTCAGCTGCCCTGGGCACCTAGTTAATTATGTCTATAAGATTCATCTGGTAAGACCCCCCCATGAACCTATGCTGCCTGGTGTCTTATACCATTCCCTTCAGGGAATTCCAATACCTCCTCACTTAGTGTGGACTCCATTACTTTCTCCACTATTGATGTCAGTTGAACAGGTCAAGAGTTTCTGGGCTTATCTTTCTTTTTGGTTTTGTGCAGAGGGAACATGTCTTCTGATCTCTGGACCCAACAGACCACTGTGACTACTGAGCAGTAAAATATGTCTGCAAGTAGAGCCACAATTACTTCTCACTGCTCTTTGAGCATCCTAGGTTGCAATCCTTCAGGTTCTGAAGACTTCTATACTTTGTAGCCCTTTTGATATTTCCATTTCCCTTTCCTCATTTATACTACCCATGCTATTTGTGTGCCTGCTCTCCTTCCTTCCTTCCTTCCTTCCTTCCTTCCTTCCTTCCTTCCTTCCTTCCTTCCTTCCTTCCTTCCTCCTCCCTCCCTCCCTCCCCACATTCTAGAAATGGTCCATTCCTTTCTGTTGTAAATATTAAACAAAAATATTGGTTCAGTATCTCTGCTTTACCTTTAAGCTCCTCTTCCAAGCCTTCCTCTCGGAAGCCTCATTATGCCCTCCTTGATCTTGCATTCCTCCCATATGTGTTTGAGGAATGCTTTGTCTCCTTGCTTCACCAATTTGCTAACCTGAGTTATGCCTCTGCTTTGACCTCCCTGACCTTCCTGCTAGTCTCCCTAGCTTTTAATAGGTACCCCTTTCTGTTCTCCTCCTTCTTTTGATCACCGTTATACTTTATGAATGACCTCCTTTTTGATCTCACCATGTCCCTGACATCTCCCATGAACCACATAGGGCCTCTTGATCTTTTTTCACTTTGATTCCTCTACCAAACCAGCCTGCTGTTGCCTCTTCCATTCTTGTTTTGAATGCTTTCCATTCTTCCTTAACCCATTTTTTCTTTTCATGTCTCTTTATAATTTCCCTCAACATCCCTGACATCCTTTCACAGTCTGAATCCTCATCCCATAATTTTACTAAGCTTGCCCACTTCAAGACATCCATTTGGTCCTCCATCCACACCATCTTGTGGTCTCTGTATCCTTGTGGTTCCTGGATTACCACATTCTTTATCCTATCACTGTTACTAAGTACCAGCTCCAACACAACTGTTTCCCATGTTGGGCCATGGACCAGTTGACTAAGAACACCTCCTGATAAGCTTCCACCAGAAGCTGACTCCCTGGACTGGCCCTGCGATTACAACTTCCCCTAATTAGTCTAATCTTCTTAGCATCCCCCCCATTTCCCTATTCACCTCCTGGTCTTGATCCTGGCCTGGTGGCCTGTGTCACAAATGCACTAAGCAGGTCAGGCCCTCTGCTGCCACAGTGCCAACCTCAGAGTGCAATAGTGTGAACAGGTAACAGATGGGGTAACCATCCTGTCTGCTTTTGGGTCTGAATCACCTTTAGTCTTAAGTTCTGGGGGGATTCAAACTGTGAACCTATGCTAGTGTACCCAAATGCACAGGCTGGGATACGTACCCTCTTCGGGGATTGCAGTGCAATCTTTTGCCAGGGGCACCAAGTCAGGCTTCCAAAATGAATCCTTAAAACTCTATAAGAGACCTTAGGTAGATTCTTACCTTTTCTCTGTTTGGTAACACCATCAAGCCCTTGAACAATTGTCAGACTTAACCATCTATATGTCACATGCAAAAAAAGAACTGGCAGACACCCAGGCAGTCTCTTACAAAATGGTTTACTAAAAATGGATAAAAGCAGTAAGATAAAATACAGAACAAATATCTAAGAGCATCACAATCCCATAAAAGAAAAACAAGGACAACTACAGAACAAACTCCTAACAAAACACATTTAGATCTTTTCTATCTAATGTATTACCTCTGTTAGTGCTTAAGTTACATCAGAGAGCTGTGTCTTTCTAGATTCCCAGGATGGAATATGACATCCATCTGAGACACAAGTACCGGTTTAAACTGTGTCTCCACACCCCTTCTGTGAGTCATCTAGCTCCTCCTTTTAGAATATAAAATTACAACAAATTATTTCCTGTCAGGAGATATTTTAAATAATGTGACTTCAGAAGGAAAATGACATTTCCTAAATTATGACCGTCTTTAATCAAGCCTTTCCTTTGAACTGGTGGCTGGTTCCTGTTTTTCCAAGGAACATCAAAGATTTTTCAACTCTGCAATCCGTCACCCAGGTGAGATATATAGCCAACAGGAATCAGCTAAATGATGTCCTGCCCTGTAATAAAATGTATATTTACCTTCCCAAATTCAAATCAGCAACAAGTCATAAAAAAAGGCCATAAAATGCAGTTTCTCAAGGAAGTTAATTACATTACAGAGATCTCCTGGTCAGTTACATATCTTGTAGCTTCACTGAAACCTGAGGGGGAGCACACATGGAAGCACAGGATGTCTTATGTGAGACAATCACATACTATATTTTTATTTTACAAATATTGTACAATAATTATAACCAGCTGGTCAAGCGTCACAATCCTCCCCACCTAGACTGAATTTGGGGGCTGTATCCCCTACATGGGATGCGCTTACAAATCAGTTCACTCCTCATATAGACGTGACAAGCCATCTGTGTTCTGATTGGTTGTGCCAGTACTATGTAAGATCATGTCATACCTTTGCAAGGCAAGACTCCATCTTAATAGTCTACCATTAGTTTTTCCCATTTGTGTCAGCCAATCCAGGGGTTTGTGTTCAGTTTGTACCTGAAAATGCTGCCCATAAAAGTATGGTTCTAACTTCTTTTGGGCCCACACTATGGCAAGACACTCTTTTCCCACAGTAGAGTAAGTCTGCTCCCTGGGAAGTAACATTTTACTCAGGTACACTACAGGGTGATCTTTCCCATAGTTGGATGCTTGACTCAGTACTGCCCCCATACCCAAGTCTGAGTCATCAGTCTGGACTATAAAGGGTCTGCTATAGTCCGGACTTGTCACACAGGAGCACGGCACAGTGCCTCCTTCAGTCTGGTAAAGGCTTTTTCACAGGCTGGTTCCCAGGTAATTTTCTTAGGCATCTTTTTCTTTACCAGGTCAGATAGGGGAGTAGCGAGGGCACTGTAATTGGGTACAAATTTACTATAGTACCCTGCTGTCCCTAGAAAACTCCTGACCTGCTTCTGCATTTCTGGCCTGGGCCATGCCTTGATCGCCTCTATTTTTACTTGGTTGGGACGGAGCTGTCCCTAACCTACAACATGTCCGAGGTATGCCACTTCAGCCATGGCCACCTGGCACTTCTCAGCTTTGACAGTGAGCCTGGCACTTTGTATTCTGCCCGGCACTTCCCTAAGGTGGGACAGGTGTTCCTCCCGGCTGGTACTAAAGATGGCAGTGCCACCCAGGTACACCATGGCGTACTTCTCAGCACCATTTAACACCTGGGTCACCAACCTTTGGAAAGTGGCAGGGGTGTTCTTCATTCCGAAAGGCATTACTTTAAATTCAGATAAGTCTATCAGAGTGATGAAGGCCAACCTCTCCCTAGCTCTGTCAGTTAACTGTACCTGCCAATACCCCTTTTTCAGGTCAATAGTCATAAGGTATGTCGACTCTCACAACTTTTCCAGGAGTTCATCTGTCTGGGACATTGCGTGGGCATTTGACTTCGTGACTGCATCCAGTCCATGATAGTCCACACAGAAATGAGTAGAGCCATCTGGCTTGGGCACAAGGACTACGGATGAGGCCCGGGGGCTGTGAGATCTATAGATTACTCCTAAATCAAGCATTTCCTCCACCTCCCTCCTAATGTCCTTTTGGGCAGCCTCTGACACCCGATATGCTTTCCACCATATGGGCATCTCTGTCCCTGTCTCCACATCGTGCATTGCTAAGAGGGTTAGTCCAGGCTTAGCACTAAACAGTGGGACAAAGTATGCTAAAACCTTCCTTACTTCCTGGATCTTGTCTGGGGCCAGCTGGGGTGACAATTTCACTGCCTCCACAGAGGACTCCCACTTATTTTCTTCCCACAAGTCCAGAAGGGGGTCTCCTTCATCTGTCCCCTTCCCGGGACTACATACTGCAAACACCATATCAGCCCTATTAGCATATGGCTTCATCATGTTGCCATGGTACATTCTTCCTTTATGTCTTCTGTCAGTTAACTGTATGATATAGTTCATGTCATTTACCTTTCTAACTACTTTGTATGGTCCTGCCCACTCAGCCTGCAGTTTGTCTTTCCAGACCAGAATAAGGACCATGAATTCCAGACCCACCGTGTATGAGTGAGCGCTGGCAGTGTGGGTTACCACACTTTTTGTTTCTGTTGGGCAGCGGCCAGGTTGCTCTGGGATGTCCCCATGAGCTCCTTCAGCCTTTCCCTAAACCTAAAGACACAATTCACTATGGGAGCGCCCTGGGTGGCATGCTTGCCTTCCCAGTCCTCCCGGAACAAGTCTAGGGGCCCACGTACCCGGCGTCCATATAAAAGCTAGAAGGGAGAAAATCCTGTTGACTCTTGGGGCACCTCCCTGTATGCAAATAACAGGTGGGGAAGGTATTTCTCCCAGTCTCTCCCATGCTGTTCAACAAATGCTTGGAGCATTGACTTCAGGGTACCATTAAATGTTTCCACAAGCCCATTGGCTTGCAGGTGATAAGGTGTCGTGCACCTCTGCATCACCCCACACTTCTTCCACAAACATTTCATCAGGTCCAACATGAAGGAACCCCTTGATCGGTGATAACCTCCTGCAGAAACTCAACAGGGGAGAAAATCCCTAGTAAGGCATCTGCCACTTTGTCTGTCCTCAGTGAGGATAGGGCAACTGCCTCTTGGTACCGGGTGGCAAAATTCACCACAATAGGATGAACCTCTTCCCGGAGGAACTGGGGGTATTTAGAGCTCCCACAATATCCATTTCCACCCTTTGGAATGGCTTCTCCACTATGGGCAATGGAATTAGGGCGACTTGTTTTCTTTTTTTTTATTTAGTATACTTTATTGAGGTTTAACAGTCATAGAAATGCATACACGAATACCAGGTTATTACTGAGGAGATATTACATATCAATAATACAATATATATGGGCACCAATCCTCTATCCAACCTTGATAGGACACAATTTTAACTATATTTCCCACCCCCACCTTCTAATGTATCCCTGTGCCATGTAAGATGTTGAAAATTCTCCACCTTAAAACATTGTACAAGATTACAAAATAAGGTTGAAGTATTTTATGACTTCCACACTACTAGCAGAGCCTCCAGGGATTTCCACTTATCTAGGTAATTCTGGTTCCTATTAGTTAACATGGCTATATGTCATTCGAGTTGTAGGGCTAATAAAGCTTCTCTATGCCATTCGATCATTGGTGGAAAGGAATCATCTTTCCAGTGTCTCATAATAATGAGATTGTCCACTGCTGAGATGAATGCCATGTGAGTTTTCCTGGTCCTAATGGTTCCTGAGGGAAATCGTTAAGCATACAAATTTCAGGAATGAATAAATCTTGTAAGCAAATAATGGATCTACAGAGTTTTGAATGTTATTCCAAAATGTTAAGACTTTGGGACAAGACCATACCATATGAAAAAGGTCACCTGGGATTCTTTACACCGTTGACACTTTGGAGATGAATGCTTTCCCATTTTATAAAGTCTCTCCAGTGAAAAATATAAATTATGCAAAATATTGTATTGCACCAAACAGAATCTGTCCTGTTTGATGAATTTATACATATTATACCAAGTGCGACACCAGAATGATACCTCAGGGGGTAGAGATAGCTTATTCACCCAATAATAGCAGATACCATTAGGTAGACATTGATCAAGGGATTGCAGTTTCTTATATACCATAGATATTGCATGGGGTTGATTGGCTTCCAATAATAAGAGCTGCAGGTAAAAATCAGAGACAGGTGCCTGCGGGGTCTGCCCTAGAAATGACAAGCTAACTCATCAAATCTGCAAGTATTTAAAAGGGTTTACATCTTCTATATTAAATCTGTGGCAGAATTGTAAAAAGGGAATAGCTTTGCCATCAGGGGCTAGATCCTTCAGTATCAGGTTTTGTAGAGTGGCCCAAAAGGACAGTGGGAGGTGTTTGGTCAATTTGGAGGTTTGGGTTTTTAATCAGGGGTTGATGTAATGATTTGTACCAGTGGAAATTCCAATGTTTATGTAATTGGAATAGCACTTTAAGGTACCAGCCCACTGGAGTGTTCTTAAAGGCCTTGGGAATCTTCAAAAGAGGAGAATATATGAGAGCAGGTAAGATACTTTGTTGGGTTTCTGCAAGGAGACTTTCAGTGTCCACCCATAAGGGTTTGAGGGGGTTGATACTTCCTTGGTTGTGCGGTAGGATCCAGTGTACCACGTTAGTTATGTGTGTTGCACAATAATATGTAAAGAGAGAAGGACGCGATAAACCACCTTGTGGCTTTGGAGCAGTGAGCTTGAAATAAGCTCACCGAACTCTCTTTCCCTTTCAAAGGTATTGGTTGATTAGGGCTTGTAGGTCATGAAACCAATGCTTTAGGAGAAAAACACCAAGCATATTTAAAGGGTAGAGAATACACGGCAACACATTCATTTTAATGGTGGTTATACAATGGGGTATGAAAATCCTGTAAGCTCATTGGTCATAACACATCACATGACCGTGGTATATCCTGTAATAACCCATGGCTTAGAAATGGCATTTATAAAAAAACATACTTAAACACATTTAAAATTTATTTTACACATGATTCTATTGTATAATCACAATAAGGCATTCCAGGGTGTGGGTTATTGGGGGATTTACCCACTTCTTGTGTGGTTAAGTCACTCAGCCACGCCTCATGACACACTACACAAGGCATGGGTAAATTCCCCAATAACCCACGCCCTGTTGTGCCTTATTGCTTAAATATTCTATGCAGCAATGAGATTGGGAGGGCACCCCATCTTGCTAAATCTGCCTTAAGCATCCATATTAGAGCAACAAGGTTGCCTTTAATTATTGAGGGATATCTCTGTAAATCTTTAAGTCTAAGCATGTTAATGATTTAGGTTCCCAAATCAAGTCAGTTCCCTCAATGTCAGATGATAAGGATTTCCCCATTCAGTGGGAAGACTTTGGTTTTAGTGGGGTTGAGTTTATAAAATGAGACTTTGGAAAAGAGATTAATTTCTCTCAGTAGGGCAGGCACCCCAGTATCCGGATTTTCCAAGTGCAGCAGTAAGTCATCTGCATATGCAGAAATAAGACGATGGGCAGGATCAATCTGTATACCTTGGAGTACCAGAAAAATGGTTCTAATTAAATATTAAAAAGTAATGCAGATGGGGGAAACCTTGTCTGGTGCCGCGGTGTAGGGTAGGGGATCCAGAAGCAGCCGATTGCACTAGAAACGGGCAGTAGGGGCATTGTAAAGGAGTTGGACCCAATTGATAAAATTAGTGGGAAAGCCAAATTTGTCTAAAACTAAAAATAGAAAGTCCCAGAACACTCGAACAAATGCCTTTTCAGCATCTAAAGAGACTAGGCTACCCAGCGTGTCTGATTTCTTGGTAAAAGAAAGTAAATGCAATAAACACTGGATATGGTCACGAGAGTTTCTACCTACAATAAAACCAATTTGTTCAGGGCCAGTTAGGAGATTCATAAGGGGACTTAACCTATTGGCAAGTACTTTTGCGAGTATCTTGATATCAGAATTTAAAAGTGAGATGGGACGATAATTTTCTGGGTGGAGGTTTTTTTTTCTCAGGTTTAGGTATTAACGTAATAATAGCTTCCTGAAAATGTTGTTACAAGAATCCCTTAGTAAACCAGTAGTTGTAAACTTCTGCAAAAAAATACATCGCACGTGCTTTAAATAAATTGTTTGTAAGACCATCAGGGCCTGGGGATTTATCTAGGGGAAGTTGGGCAATGGCATTTTCAACTTCCAAAGTCTGGATGGGTGAGCCAAGGAGGGTTGTCTGGTCAGAAGGAAGTTGAGGGAGTTCAACTCCAGTTAAGTAATCAGACATTTCTTTATGAGTGACCTTATCTGTTACTGATACCGAGTATAACTCCTGAAAATATAACTTAAAAATAGCAGAAATTTGTTGGGAATTGGTAACTATGGGGTCCCGATCAGTTACTTGCATGCTCGGAATGCAATGGTTCATTTCTGCTTGTTTGAGTCTAATGGCTAATAGCTTACCAACCTTCTCACTGGACTCTAGGTATTTAATCTTAGTTCTCTGTAATGCCAATTCTGCTTTCTGAGACATGGGGTCATAATATTGCACATGTAGGGTATGCAATTTAGTCCAATCTTCCTCAGGGGAGTGGTGGCTAATATTTTTTTGAACGGTTTTAATATTCCTCAATAGGCTTTTGGCTTTAGCCTTAAACTGTCTAGATCTAGTGGCAGCAAAGCAAATGCATTCACCACGCAGAGTACATTTAAAAGCTGCCCATACTATGTCTATTCTGGTAATTGAATCCTCTTTAGACATGAAAGCTTGGGAGACAAAATGTTTAATATGTGATAAAGAGGTTGGAGATTTAAGTAACTGATTGTTTAGATGACAAAGAGAGTATCTTTGTACCCCAGAGCCAAATACAAAGGAAATCAATACTGGAGAGTGGTCAGAGATTACTCTAGTGTGAATTTGGCTATCCAATACTGCTGGGATCAGAAAGGAACTAATCAAAAAATAGTCAAGCCTAGAAAAGGTACAGTGGGGCATGGAGAAAAAGGTGTAAGATCTTTCAGTGGGATGTAATATTCCTCATATGTCCACCATTCCTGCTCCATTCATGAGATCTCTGAGTGCCCTCTGAGCAGAGAAAAGTCCAATTTTTTAGCATTCGATCGATCCACATGTCTTTGTGGGGTTAAGTTCCAATCCCCTCCCAGAACTATGGCATTCTGTAAGAAGAGAGACACCAGATTCAGGAGATGTGAAAAAAACAGGGGTTTATCCAAGTTGGGACCATAAACAGACCCCAGCAGAAATTATTGGGAATGTAACGTACCCTGTATTAGCACATATCAACCTATTGGATCCCATATCTCTTGCATCACTTTAAAAGGGATTGCCTTGGCAATGAGTATGGCTACTCCCCCTCGGCTGGCAGAGATACCCGCTCCATAGGCATGGCCTACCCAGTTTTTACAAAGAAGAGATATATCTTCCCTCTTTAGATGTGTCTCCTGTAAACACAAAATACCCGCATGCAGGTGGGCTAAGTGTTTTAAGATAATTTGTCACTTACACCTGTCCCTAGCTCCTCGGACATTCCAAGTTACAATATTATATGGACCCCCCCATCGTACTATTCTAAGAAGATGTACACACAGTTCATAATCTTTTGGAAAATTCAGTCTGCAGAGTATAGCAGTTAAGTCACTGCAGTTAGCAAAAGAAAAGTTTGGCACATACCCACCCCTTTTATTTCTACCCTTATATTTCCCCATTAATTATACAATCAAAGTTTAATTTCAGTCCCTAACAAGAAAAAAAGTTCAAAAACCCAATAGGAGAACCCCTCTCCCTTTAAACACTAACCCCCGGTTCTAGTAACCGTACTTACAGAGTGTGCCACCAGGTGATGTTTATTTGCACCTCAGCGACACAACTTATCCCGCTCCCCTAATCCCCAGCCTTCCCTCCCATAAAGATTCTATCTTTAGATTATAACATTTAGAGCTATAAAATATTGTATTAGTGCCAGAGAGATTTGCATATTTAGCAATGCCTATATTATATATATATATATATATATCGTGTTTACTTGCTGCTCCAACTGTGAGGTCCAACAAATAAAGAGAAATGAATAGTGGACTGTTATCAGACTTAGGAACTACCTCATTCCTTGTAGACCCCACCAGACCTTGAACCGGGGAGAAAACCCCTAAAAGGGAGCCCTTAATAATGCTTAAGAGACTCTTTTTAAAATTGGCAAAGGTGGAAAATAAAGGACAAAATATAAAGTCATTTGACATGTCCATGGAAATGTAGCTTAAGGAAGCTACAGAGTTTAGATGAATCTCCCCTCGTGTAGGACTGACAAAGCATCTTTTGTTGTCAAGTTCTTTCGTCCAGACGACGAATGCAGATAAGTCCCTAGTGAGCATTAGGCCAAGTAAGAGCCAATGTGGTTAGGAGATCATTGACTCCTGCTATACATATAACAGGAATAATGTTGAGTAAAGTTCCCCAAATCAAAACTCAGTTCTGGCCATTTTACCAAATCTGGTAAAGCTGAGATGTAATTATTAACCCTCGGTTTCATAACTCAGTCATTTGAACAAGTCAGGAAGCAACTTCTTTAGTTTAAGTTGTGCCTGCTCCTGTGTGTTGAAAGCGTGCCATTGATCCTGGAGTTTCACTTGTAGAATGGCTGGGTATTGAACCCAAAACTGTTTCCCAGCCGCTATCAGCTTGGACACTATAGGGTGTAGTTCCTGTCTCTTTGCTCTGACTGACTACGGTAAGTCCTGAGTAATTTGAGTAGTCCTGCCCTCCCATTGGACTTCTTATATAGTTTTGATTTGAACCAGAATATGCTGCTTATCAAGAAATAGAGCAACTTGAAAATCAAGGGTCTGGGAGGTGTCCCATGGGGTGGCATAGAGTGTAATGCTCTGTGTGCTCTCTCTATGGTATAAGTCATACCATTTGGTGAGGGCCCAGCAATTTTTTCATATAATTTCTGTAAGAATAAAATAAGAGAATTACCCTCTTCCTTTTCGAGGATCCCAAGAATGAGCAAGTTATTTCGGCGGCTTCTGCCCTAAAGATCCTTTAGTTTCTCCTATATTCTTTTAAATCTCTTTGCCACATTGCTATGCTCTAATTCGGCCTTGTCATGCTTTCTTTCCAGTGAAATTATATGTGCCTCAGAATCCACCACTTGTAGAGCCAAGGAATCCATTGAAGTGTGTACTTGATGCAGCTTGTCAGATATAGCTGCAATGGAACTCTGGAGGGGTTGCATTATCTTCAAAAAACATTCCTCTGTGAGCACTGATGGCCCTGCTGTATTTTTGATGCTGGCGGCCGACTGCTGTTTGGGCCATTTTGTGACCGTGTCTTTCTCCGAAGTGGGGGGAGGTGAGTGGTGTGGCGGCGCCTTATGCATATATACCTCCATATTTTTGAGTTTTCTTTTGCCTCTCTGATCGTTGGAGTAATCCAAAGCTCTGTTCTGTCTGAAATTGTGGGTTAGAAGGTTGGTTTGCAGCAGGAGCACACGGGAGGGATGCAGAGCGGTGGGAGCTAGCTGTTGCTCATTAGGCTGCCATCACATGACCATTTGCTTGAGTTTTCTTACCCGCCTTCCCTATTTCTTGGCACCAGTGACAAGACGTGCAATACTCCTTCACCTGCTGGGTGAAGTTGGGCCAACAGAAATTCTGGGCCAACTGCTGCCTAGTAAGTGTGATTCCCAGATGACCAGACAAGGGTATATCATATGCAATCTTGAGCAACTGCTCACGGTACCCCTATGGAATGACAAACTGCCTGCCTATCACCCCTCCCTCTGTCTTCACATCCTGAGTACACATCAGTCCATTTTCCCAATAAACTTTATGTTTACCATCACCTCCCTGTGCTCCATCAGATTCTGCCCAAGCCCTCTGCTTCTCTAGACTAGGGTCACTTTTCTTAGCAGCTGCAAACTCCTTACCATTCCCAAGGCATGGGACAGGTCCCCTTCAGTCTCTAAACTAGGATCCCTAGTGCTAGCATCAGGGCACTCAGGATCACTGTCATCCCTAACCGTCTGACAATGGGTCACCCCTCCTTCTATGGAATAGCCCTCCATAGCTGTGTGGTTAATTGCTACTGGGGAAATTTCTACCCCCTTTTCATTAGTCTCCATATCAGGATACACAGGCTGGGGAACCAGCCTCCCAGTGGTTTCAACAATGGCTTCCATAGGGTCCAGGGAACTACAATTTGTCCTTGCCACTTGGCTATGGGTAACTGCATACACCATCCCCTGTTTGAGATTGTTGCCAATGATGATGTCCACTGTTAACATTTTGGCTACAGCCACCTGTTGCACACTTCCCCCTTTTTCACCCCAGTCTAGGAGAACACTAGTGAGTGGTAATGTTTTCTTCTCACCAGTGAACCCCTGTACAGTTACAAATTTACTGGGTATAAGCTGACCAGGCTCTACCAGATTCCCTTTTACCAATGTCAAGGATGCCCCTGTGTACCTTAACCTTTGTGTCTGTGCACCATTCACCATGACTGGGTGCATGTGTTCCCTCATGTTCACAGGCATGCTTCCAGGGATACACAATCAACCCACTTCTTTCCTAACCCCATTTTGCATGTTGCTTGTCCTTTTGGGACACTGTCTGGCAATATGCCCATTTTTTTTACAAACTCAACATTCATTTCTTTTCTCTGAGAAATCTTTTCTTTGAAACCTGGGGCTAACTGGTTTTGGTGGAGGCAGTGAGGGTTTTAGCTGCCCTGAAGGTGCATTTTCCATTTCTGCGTGGCCACACCCACCCCATTCGCTCTCAGAGCAGGTCTGCTCTTGGCATAGTGGTCCTAGAGTTCAACAGCCTCTTGCACTGTTTTGGGATCTCAGTCCTCCAGCCAGGTTTTCAGATCTGCTGGGCATGCCCCAAAAAACTGCTCTAACAATTTAGCATTTTCAATTTTATCTACAGAGTTTGCTTCAATTCCTTCCCACAAATGCTTTAAAAATTGATGTTGTTTCATGGCTAGCTCCTTGTAGCCCATATCAGGGCTTCTCCTGAGCTTACGGAATTTAGCTCTGTATGATTCTGCAGTTAAATCAAACTTTTTTAAAAATGCAAATTTAAGTTTGCTGTAATCATTACTGTCCTCATTGTCCATTTGACCCAATGCATCCTGAGCTTTCCCGGTAAGTAGTGGGGATAGCTGGAAGCTCCAGGACCCTCTAGGAATATTTGTCTGTATACAAACATTTTCAAAGGAATTTTAAAAGGCGTCCATATACTCCCCATCTTTAAATTCAGCTAGCAATTTGGAATTTAATTTGTAACCCAGTCTTGTAGTTCCAGTTAAACCCAAGCCACTTACCTGCTCTGGTGCTGGTGGTTGGAGCTGTAGCTTCTCCAGTTCATGTCGCCTCTGGCGCTCACATTCTTCACAGTCTGCCTCTCGCTGTTCACATTCAGCTTCTTGCTGTTCTCTCTCCCTCTTCTCCTCTACATATCACTTCTCTCACTCCGCTTCTCTCTGTTCTCACTCCCTCTTCTCCTCTGCAGCTCATTTCTCTCACTCTGCTTCTCACCATTCCCATTAAGCCTCCCTCTGGAACTCCAGTTCCATTCTGCACAACTCAATCTGCAGCCTGATTGCTTCTGGCTCCAGAATGCTGGTGACCTTTCCCTGCTGCTCTGGACTTTAGCTTGCACTGGCCCTGCTGTCCTCCCCACCAGATCTGGACACTGCACTGGCTACAAGCCCCTCCACACCCAAGGTTTGGTCCTTTATAGTCACAGTCTGTGACTTGATGCTCTGGGCATCTGCTGCCATCAGGGCATCCATGAGGTTCTGTTTGGTGGATCTCCCCTCATGCAGAACTCCTCTCTCCTTGCACAACTACTTCAGGTAGTTTGTATTGTGCTCACTGTAGTTGGAAGCCGTCTTTTTCCATAACTATGGCTACTCTAACTTGCACTTTGAAAAAAAAAATAAAACAGGTAGGAACTTGACTGTAAGCAAAATTATATAGTTCTGTTTCCTTTTTAACAATAAATCACTGCCTTATTTTGCAAGTGAGCTGTACAGTATTAAGCTGACACACTGAACAATTAAAGCTTGTGTTATCAATTTTATTGCACCGCTACTAATCAAATCTGTCACAAACACACTCTGCAGGTCAGGCCATCTGCTCCCACAGTGCCAACCTCAGAGCGCAATAGTGTGAACAGGTAACAGACAGGTTAACCCTCCTGTCTGCTTTGGGGTCTGATTCACCTTTAGTCTCAAGTTCTGGGGGGATTCAATCTGTGAACCTTATGCTAGTGTATCCAAATGTATAGGCTCAGATATGTACCCTCTTCAGGGATTGTGGAACAATCTTTCATAAGGAGCACCAAGCCAGGCTTCCAAAATGAATCCTTAAAACTCTGTAAGAGACCTTAGGAGGATTCTTACTTTTTCCCAGTTTAGTAACACCATGAAGACCTTGAACAACTGTCAGACTTAACCATCTATATGTCACATGCAAAAAAAAAGAACTGTCAGACACACAGGCAGTCTCTTAAGAATAGGTTTACTAAAAATGGATAAAAACAGTAAGATAAAATACAGAACAAATATCAAATAGCATTACATTCACATAAAAGAAAAACAAGGAAAACGACAGAACAAACTCCTACCAAAACACACTTAGATCTTTTCTATCTAATGTATTACCTCTGTTAGTGCTTAAGTTATATCAGAGAGCTGGGTCTTTCTAGAGTCCCAGGGTGGAATATGACATTAATCTGAGACACAAGTACCAGTTATATGTGGTTCATAGCTTCATGCTTGTGTTATGTACTGTAGCTGATTAATGTAGGTTTTGCTTGGATACAGGGGCCAGACCAGTACATAGGACATTGCTTATGAAGTATTAGTTGTATGGAATTATTAGTGCTTTGGTACTTCAGCACAGACATGAGTAAGTCACTGATTATAGTACATGTGAACTGGATGGTATATGCCGGGTGCGTAGATGCTTGAACTGATGAGTAACTTGTTATGACGTGATGTTTTGGCCTTTCTCTGTATCCCACTGTAGGAAGGATGGTTAGTCGAGTAGGATGAGACCACCCTGGTGGGACAAGAGTGCTGGAGAAGGAGGAGGTGCAAGGGGAGGATGGAGGGTGACCGCTACTTGCTCTAAGTGGAGCTGCAGGCAGCTTGCTAGTTTAAATAGGATGTGGGGGAGGTGATCTTCCCCCAAATAACAACAGGCATGTGCCTTTCAAGTATTTGTGGTTCATAGCTCTGTGCTTGTGTTAATTACTGTAGCTGATTAATGTAGGTTGTTCTTTGAAACAGAGGCCAGATCAGTATGTAGGATAATGCTTACAAAGTATTAGTTGTATGGAATGATTAGTGCTTAGGTACTTCGGCATAGACATGAGCAAGTCACTGATAATAGTACATGTGAACTGGATGGTATATGCAAGATGCTTAGATGCTTGAACTGATGAGTAAATTCTTATGACTTGATGTTTTGGCCTTTCTCTGTATCCCACCGTAGAAAGGATGGTTAGTCAAGTAGGATGAGACCCCCAAAAGAAATAATGATTCTCATATGATTATCTCCTCCAACTCCTTAGAATGTAGCCAGTAGCATGCAGGAGAGGAAAAAAACCCTTGGGGGGGGGGGAACGTCTGAGGAACCATGGCTACTGACCAGCCCTTCCTTCCGGGCATGCTAAAGGAAAGTAATCCTAAATTAACTATAATAAATTGTCGGCTAATCCGAATTCCAGAGTTGTAGATTTTGATCCAGTGGAAGAAGGGAAGCTGAATGGAAATTCTGATTTTTGAGTGTCAGGTGAAGATGACAGCACATCCTTCTAGAAAATTTGTAGTCCAAGAATCCATGTCCAGGGCAGAATCTGATAGTAGATCGGAATCCATGGTCGAGCATACAATTCGAGACAGTCTTGATGAACCTCTAGGCCCTGATAGGGTGAAGCAGGTTAGTATGAGCAGATAGTGTAAATAAGTGGACCTACACATAGGTCTGCAGTAGTAGTAGTAAACTGAACCTGCACGAAGCAAACATAGTAGCAGCAGAGTATAATTGAATAGTCAAACCACAGGCTCTAATTTGAAAGCAGCGATGGTCATGTAGAAATGAAGTACTGATGACTGAAGATGGCAGAATGTAGGAAGGGACAAAAGCAGATAAGCTGGCAGTGTGAACCACAGTTAGTAAGGCAATATGGCACTACAAGGTGTTGCTTTCAAGGCTTGAGCTACGATGTAGGAAGGCACTGGTAGAATAGCTCCGTTGAGGATTCCAGGAGAAAATGGAGTGATAGTAGATCCAAATGAATGAAGCAGCAGGGTAGGAACTGTCCAAGGGAGCTGAATGCAAGCTAGGCCCATAAGAGGGGTAAACAGAGCAGCTGGACCACACGTAGGTCATTTGGTAAAGTGGGTGGAGAGTGGCAGCTAAAACCCACAAAGGCTATAATGCATGGCTGGACCACACGTAGGTTAGCCAGTAAAGTGAGTAGAGAATGGCAACTAAACCCCATGAAGACTAGCATGCATGGCTGGGCCACACGTAAGTCCGCCAGTAAAGTGAGTAGAGTGTGGCAGCTAAACCCCATGAAGGCTATTATGCTCGGCTAGACCACACGTAGGTCAGCAGGTAAAGTGAGTAGGGAGTGGCTGCTAAACTCCATGAAGGCAAGCAGGCTGAAAAAAAACCCTGTTGGGCAATAAGGAGCAGAAAAGTGTGCCAGGCGAGGCCCCCGCATGGCCGGCGGTATGGCCTGACCCCCACATAGGTAGGCAGAAGAAGAGAACAAGTCAAGCTAGACCCCATGTAGGCTAGCATGATGGGACACTGCCATGGAGGGCTACCGGGCTGCACAGATATCCCAGGGCTGAAGCTGAATGGAAGTTAGCTGATAGTGTAGAATAAGTAGCAAGTAAAGGAAGCGTCCTGTGCCACGAAGCAACATAGCCCGGTAATAGAATGTTAGCAGATAGTAGGCCTCGTAGAGATAGCAATAACAAATGTTGCAACCAGCTGAGCTCCAGAATAGAAAGTCTGTGTGTCTGGAATAGATCTCACATCATAAGGAACATCAGGACTCTGGTCACTGATTAGAAGCTTGATGGAATATCATTGTTAGTCATTCTGTCCCATATTTGCCCTTTAATTAGCCTGGGGCATGGCTAGCTTGAAAGAGGAGCTAAAAGCCAGTAGCTTGTATTCTAGAAGTATCCGATCTGTGAATATCGAATGTTTGAAAACTGGAATTTCAGGAGATTGTACCAGGGAGTGCATTAATAAGTTGGAAACAGGAGTTGGGTAATGTAGGTTTGATATGCAGACATGAACTAGCATACAAGGAGAGAGGCATTGCCTGTAAATTGCTTCCACTGGACTGTGGAAAGTGGAGATATATGATATAATTTGAGGGCATTGGTATAACTTTCCAAAATAGAATTATTTTTGCCTGCAGAACATTTACTTGAATGCTGAATGGCAATGTGCAGCTGAATACAAGTTAGATGTGTCTACTGAAAGGACTGGCGGCTGCATTGTAGTGTAGTGAGATACTAACTGTGTAAATGCCTTAACTGATAGTATGAAGTTGGCTGTGCAAGCTAGCTTGCATAATAAATGCCTTTAAGAGATACGGCGTCTGTAAGCCCATCCGTGAGGGACAGCGTCCATTGATAAAGTGATAAAGCATCCTGTATACATACTTGAAACGTAGCTCCAAATGTTTCACTGTCCTTTGCCATTAATCTAATAGTAGTAAGATCTTCTCTAAATGGTTACCCAGTGGCCTGGGTATCTCCTGCAAATTGAAGCTCATTATAAATGAATAATGTGCCACAGAAGCATACCTGATGAGCTAAATGTAGTAGTAGAAGTAACTAGAATTGCTTTGAAGAAAGGATATGGAAACGTAGCTGCAGTTGACTGGTCCATGAAGCTTACTAAAGCCAGTCTCTCCCAGATTGAGATAATGAATTAAAGACATACTGAACTGGAGTAGGTAATTCGTAACTGTCTCAGGGTGCCTCTGGTCCTGAACCCTAATAGTAACTGGCCAGGAATGCCCAGAACAAGAGCAGTACTAGTTTGGATTTATGTACCTAATAAGGAACTGAACTTGCTGTTGTGAAGGATCTTCAGGTGCGGTACAGTTCTGGTGCACGGTAGCAGTGCAAGAGATCATAAGTGATAGGAGTATAATGATGTGCAGCATACCGGACCAGGAGGGAACCCGGGTTGTGGCCATGGAAGCAGTACACTGGAAGGAGAACGTGTGGGGCTCAAAGCAGCGTCAGAGCAAACAGCACCTGTGAGAGTTGGAAGGATGGCAATTGGCGTATCCATAGAACAAAGAGGGAGCTCTCATGTGTGGCATTACATGAGGCTCCAAAGTAGAGTGCAGGACGGCAGATCAGAGGAGGTCCATGGAGGGAGCGGAAACGAGTGAAGGGAGTGGCACAAACTGGGGTGCTGTGGCTGGAGGCAAGGCAGAAACCCCCCAAAGAAAGCAATAACAGACTGGGAGGGAGGGCAGGAAAAAAACAAAAAACAAAATGAAAGGCAAAGGCAGCAAGGAAAGGCACAGAGTGGGAAGGGGGCACAGAACAGAGGCAGGAACCAGGCCCAGCATGCAGCACAGAGTGAGCGCAGTGAGTGTGACTCACTCTAAGTGGAGCTGCGGGTAGCTTGCTAGTTTAAATAGGATGTGGGGAAGGAGCTCTTTCAATTTAAACTGTGTCTCCACACTCCTTCTGTGAGTCTTCTAGCTCCTCCTTTTAGAATATAAAATTACAAAAAATGATTTCCTGTCAAGAGACATTTTAAATAATGTGACTTCAGAAGGAAAAAATACATTTCCTAAATTATGACAGTCTTTAATCAAGCCTTTTCTTTGAACTGGTGTCTGGTTCCTGTTTCCCAAGGAACATCAAATGTTTTTATAACTCTAAAGTCCGTCACCCAGGTGCAATATATAGCCAATAGGAATCAGCTAAATGATGTTCTGTCCTGTAATAAACTGTATATTTACCTACCCAATTTCAAATCAGCAACAGGTCATTAAAAAAGGCCATAAAATGCAATTTCCCAAGGAAGTTAATTACATTACAGCAATCTACTGGTCAGTTACATATCTTGTAGCTTCAGTGAAACCTGGGGTGGGCACCCATGGAAGCACAGGATGTCTTGTGTGAGACAATCACATACTATGTTTTTATTTTACAAATGTCATCCAATAATCATAACAAGCTGGCCAAGCATCACAGCCTGTAGACCCTTTCAGTCCTAATTCTTTTCTTGCTTTTTGCTGCTGCTACTGTAGTACCAAAATCATATCCGACCTTTCTGAATCTCCCACAGTATCCATTTCTATTGCACCTCTTCTCCACTTTATATACAGTGCTACTTGACCATCTCTACCCTTTCATCTGTTCTTTCTAAAAAGTGTATAACATGGTACTGACATGTCCCTCTCATAGTTCAATGTTGTCAATGCCTCCATGTCTCCTTGACAGCTACTAGACTCTGGTTGCCATCTGTGACATGCAAATTTAGTTCTGGCATTTTGTTACCAGACTCATGTTGTTGGTGCACATCATCCTTCAGTAGCCAGCCCCTCCTCTCCCTTCACTACTTTCCTTGGGTTTTATTAGCTTCAGCTCAATGCTTGCTGGGGGAGACCAACAGTGCCCTCCAGGTAATGATATGTGTTGTGTACCTTGTCAATGTGACCCCCTAACTAGTTTAAACTAGCTTTCTACATAGACAGCACATACATTTCAGGAAATATTTAGACATGTCAGTGGCTGCAACTGTATAGGTTTTTCCCCTTTTTTGGTCAGAATTGATGTTCTTTTTAGTTCAAAGGTTAATGCTGGACCAAGAGCAGGGACTAGCCAAACTGGTATTATAATGCCTTCAGTCAGGTGAGGAGGAGCATACTACACCATAGAAATAAATCTACTTTTAAGAGCTGTCTTGTTCTATCTTGTACTAGCATCACCAGCACCACAGGGACTGTCACTCATTCCTGTTTGCTCCATTGTTATAGGGTAACCAGCACTTCCTGCTGTACCTCTCCATCCATTTCAGTTCAACAGCTTTTTTTCCTGACCTGTTTGGAGAACTCATCATGGGAAGATCATTTTTTGTTATCTTTATCTCTCATTCTTGGTACTCTGCACTCTTACGATGTATGTAAAGTAATATGTGGGACAGTGAAGGTTACGTTATGCTTGGTGCATTCAGTAGTACTGTAGAATCTGTGTGATGCACATAACATAACTGTCACTTTTACTTACTACTATTTAGCACTATGGCATGACCAGGGGTTAGATTAACAGTCTGTTAATTACCCCTGGGGCATAATGTGGCATGAGGCACAGCTGAGTGGCATATTGCCCTTAGGAGTGATTAAGTGACTGTTGATATAACTCCTGGGACTCAGGAATGCCTTATTGCTACTGTATTATAGAAAATTTATTTCAAAAGAAAGGTATTAGAAGTGTACCTTTTGAATATTTTCCTTTTTGAGAGGAATCTTTTTAATAAAATAGTTCATCCAACAACTGTTTAAAAATGCTGGTTTAAAATCAGAATGCATCATTCCAGTCATTTAGCAGTGCTGGAGAATGACATGCTGACAACAAGAATTCACGAGCCATGGTGATCAGGCTTTACATGACAGTGTACCAGAGATTGTTGTAAGGCTGTCAGAATGTTGACAGCCAATCAGAATTGAGCATTTCTGAGACCCTTTTTATAATAGTACCTTTAGGCGCTATGTAAGCAATAATATCTGACAGGGTTGGTGGTATTGTGCTATACCAGACCACCCAGGGATATAATGAGGCCCAACACCACAGGGAGAGGGCCTTCTAGCCCCTGGAAGGTCTGGCATAGCACAACACCATCTACCCTGGAGGGTATTATTGAACTTAGAAAATGGGCAACGGGTAGCATTAATGAGACAGACACAAAATAGTTTTTCATTTAAAACTTTTTTTTATTCATTCAGAAATGTCAACTTTTAACTGTTGTAGGGAAAAGTTGTCCCTTTTAAGGATGGGGATGGGGAAAGTAAACAAATGCTGTTCATAATGATGGAAAAAGAACTTAGTAAGTGTATGCAATGTTTGATGTATAGTGAGGAAAAGTATGAGAGCGAGTATATATGTGCTAATTGCCATCTGATTACTACTCTTGAAGCAGAGATAGCATTTCTGCTTAATATTAAACCAGTTTCTACTAATATTAGGGAATTGGAAAGTTACATTGATCTTATGATTGAACAACTTCATTCTAATGAACAATTTACTTCACATTTAGGTAGCATTTCTATGCCTCCTGATGAGGACACAACTGTAATGACTAGTACTAGTATACCTGTTGCCTCTACCCCCTCTTATAAGGTGGATGATTATCCGCCCTCTTCTCATGATAATGATGACTGGACCATTGTCACAAAGCCTCTTAAAAAAAGGAGGGGCGGTCAAATATACAATAGTGCCGCTATTGAAACTCGTAATAGGTTTGAGCAATTGACTGTATCAAATAATGAAGTGCTACATGATTTATCCTGTGCATCACCCTCTGTTGATAATAATGGCTTAAAAACACTTTTCAATCAGGAGTTAATGCCCATGAATACTTGTCCTAGTAAGTCTCAGGCTACCAAATCAATACTTATTAAGTTAATCGCTCCAGAGTGTGTTAAACAATCACTTGTTTCTGATTCTTGTACCCCTACTGTCTCAAAACAAGTGTTAGTCCTGGGAGATTCAATCATTAAGCACATTGACAGGGTGGTATGCAATAGTGACAAGAGCAACCGCACTTGTTCTAGCTTCTGTGGGGCCAGGGTATCTGACATTACCTCCATGATGCCTAAAATGTTACAAAATGTGGGGGAAAATCAACTGGTTATCATACACGCTGGTGTTAATGATATAAACAACACCCCATTTAATCAGTTACAACAGGACTATGTGGTGTTATGTAACCTGTTACTTGATAGGGGATGCTGTGTATGTATATCTGAAATTCTACCTGTCCGAAGAGCAACATCTACCATGACGTAGAAAATCAAAGCCCTAAATGAATGGCTGAGAAAGTGGTGTTTTAAGCAGGATATACCCTGCATTACCCACTGGGAATCATTTTCAGATCATTCTTCCTTGTTTTGCTGGGACGGTTTACATCTCAGTCGTAGGGGTAGTACACTTATGGGGAAGAGTATCACTAAAATCATAAATCATTGTTTAAACTAGAAACAATGGGGGAGAATGGGTCTATTCCCAAGTCTCTGAATACTTGCCAATTTATTATTACAACTAAATGTAAATTCCTAGCTTTGAATGCAAGATCTTTAAACCAACTCAAATTAGCAGAACTCGAAGCCAAATGTAAAACTTTAAATACAGGTGTGGTGGGAGTAACTGAAACTTGGTGGGACGCATCCTCAATTTGGTCCAGAGAAATTCCAGGTTATAAATTATATCATAAAAACAGATTAGATAAGCAAGGCAGTGGAGTTTGTATGTACATATGAAATTATATTCCTTCTTTTGAAGTGTGGTCTCCCTTTCCTTTGTAAAGTATATGGGTTAAAATCTTATTGAAGGAGCAGTCCTAAATAACTATTGGTAATATCTATCGACCTCCATCTGCAAATTCAGATTACACAACTGATATGTTTAAAGAAATTACACATTTTTCAGAATCTCAAGATACTGTAATATTTGGTGACTTTAACCTCCCTCGTATTAACTGGGACTCATTCTCAGGACAGTCCTATGCGGAAAAAGGACTAATAGATGTGGTAGTTAGTACTGGATTACAACAACTTGTTACTGAACCCACTCGAGGTCCAAATATTTTGAATCTATGATTTACTAACATAGAGCTACAAATTAGCAATTTACAAATTTGGGATCCACTTGGGACCAGTGATCATTCATCTACTCTTTTTGAAATTCAACAGTTTAAAACTACACAAAGGAAGTTATACTGTCCAAAAAATTATAATAAAGCTAATTTTTTTAAAATCAATGAATACTTACAAAACACAAACTGGGAATCTAATCTTCTTAATTGTACAACACAACAAGCTTGGGACTTTTTTCAAAACATTGTACATTATTTGGAAAATGCCTTTATTCCATCTAAGAGGAAATTACTAATAAAGGAAAAATTCCCCCTTGGTTCAACAAGACAATTAAAAATCAGATTAAAATAAAAATGTTACTTTTAGGAAACTTAAGAATAGTTCTGTTCCATTTAAAACTACTATATTACGTAAATACAGACTATCTGTGAAAAACTTAAAAAAATCTATTAAATTGGCAAAAAAATTGCTAGAATTTAAACTAGCTCACACAAACAACTGTCACAAATCTCTTTTCTCCTATATAAATAGTAAAAAAAGGTGTATCAAGGACCATTGGTCCCATTATAACCAATGGTTCTTCTCTATCTGATAAAGAAACCTCGAATCTCTTTAATAAGTACTTTTGTTCTGTCTTCTCTCAAAAATCACCTATTAATACATTTAAAGTTCACCACATAGATTATCATAGGTTCTATACAACTGACATTATACATGCTATCAAAAAACTAAAAAAAAATACTAGTCCGGGCCCAGACGGTATTCATCCATGGTTTCTGATCGAAACCTCTATAAATATTTCTATACCTTTGTCAATTATCTTCAACAAATCCTTGCAAGAAAGCATTGTACCAAATGATTGGCATTCAGCAATAGTTACTCCCATATTTAAAAAAAGGCAATAGAGATTCTGTGCAAAATTATCATCCAATTAGCCGGACCTCAGTGGCTGGTAAATTAATGGAACAAGTAATGAAGTCTCTAATAGATCAAGATTGTAAAGAATTAGGAATTTATGATTTAAATCAGCATGGGTTTACTCCCAAGTATTCCTGCACCACCAATCTGATATCTTTTTACAATAATATAAGTACTCTACTAGATGTGGGTATCCCTACTGATGTAATTCTTTTGGACTTTAGTAGAGTAACATCTCAAATGAAAAACTCATTACTAAAATGCACAATCTAGGTTTGTCACCTGATATTGTCAACTAGACTTTAAACTGGTTGACAAATCATTCTCAGAGAGTCAGAATTAATGATATCTTGTCTGATTCGGGTAGTGTGACAAGTGGTGTACCACATGGATCTGTCTTGGGGCCAACATTGTTTAATCTCTTTATCAGTGATTTACAAACAGGGCCAAATAACTTCATGGTTAAATTTGCAGACAATACTAAATTGGGGGGCAAGGTTAACAATCAAGAAAATATTTCTGCATTAAAGAAGGATTTGGAAAAAATAACACTTTGGGCAAATTAAAATCATATGCAGTTTAATCAAGACAAATGTTTAGTAGTGCATTTCAGTGTAAATAATCCAAAAATGATATATTATATAAATGGACTACCACTTCACTCATCAAATTGTGAAAATGATTAAGGGATATAGGTTAATAATAAACTTACTTCAAATGATCACTGTGTTAGAACTGCTTGCATGATCAACAGACTTCTGAGGCAAATAAAACGCACTTTTGTTAATCGCACTGAACAATGCCTTATTCCATTGTATAGGGCATACATTAGATTTTATCTAGACTATGGCTCCCCTTTCTGGAATCCAAACAAAAAAAAAGACATAGCAATTCTAGAACAGGTTCAAAGGAGAGTATGTAGAATGATTCCAAGATTAACAAACTTGGATTATCAGAACAGATTAAAAGCTACTGGTCTCTTCTCTCTTCAAACTAGAAGATTAAGAGGTGATATGCTTATGGTTTTTAATTTAATAAATTCACCTGATCTAATGGAAAAATGTGGTCTAACACTCTCAAAAGGAGGCATGTTCTGAGACTGCATAATAAACAGCTTGAAGTAAAAACGTATAAAATCAGCAAAAGGAGAAACTTTTTTCCAATAAGAGCATCCATTGTATGGAACACCCTGCCACAATAATTGTTAGAGGCAACTAGTGCCACTGTCTTTAAAAACAAATTAGATGTTTGGTTGAGGGATACTAGATAAATAATGTCCCACATAGTGTGGGGAACAGTCTCGATGGGCTCTGACCTTCTTTTGTTCTTTCATACCAAGTAATAAAGTTCTTCTCCAAGTAATAACCCGCACATTGCACTTTGGTTTTGGGATGGACAAAGCAATAAAATGAGCCCCTTCATTTGCTGTACTTGATAAAATTAACTGGTGCTGTGAAGGAACAATACAGGAGATTGAATGGTGTTGTTAAGATTCCAGTAGGTGGCATAAATGAGCTGCAGCATGGCTTTTCCTCATCTGGTTCTTCTGGCTCTTCTGTCTTGAACTTTATTCCCACTGCAGGATGTGTTGTCTGTGCACCCAGGATGTTGCTCCATTTCTTTTTATCATTTGTAGATGATTTTCAGTAACTTTTCAGGCTCTGCTCACATTTATGCCCTTTTACTGACATGATCTCTTTAGCTTGGAGACCTTTGTCTGACGAGATCTGTACTGATGTTCACAGATACTGTGGCTGGTATATCTAGTTGAAAGGTTTGCTTCTTTTCTTATTTGTGCCATTAGTGAGCCTAAATAATTTTTCCCCATAGGCTCATCTGAGTACCATGTCTGCTGAGTATCTAGAAATGCCTGGGGAAGTCTTCTAGGGTGCAGATACAGGGCTTTGGTGTCTGCTGGGATTTTTGATATGTATTTCATGTACAGTTTAACTGGACAGTTTTCATTCTCAGGCTCCTTGAATATACTGCCTCTGGTGTTTTCTATGTTGCTTTCCCTGTGTTGGTTGTGATTCTTTGTATGTTGATTGTGTGACAGGCTTACGTATATGCAGCCCTTTTCATCCTGGTTTATTTCACATGACTTGGATGTAAGCTCTCATAAGCCCGCTCTGCCATTCCTGGCCATGTAGATTTATATTCCAAACCACAGTCTTTTCACTAAGCCTGGCGCGGTATTGGGTGAGAGAGCATCGCATTCACAGATTTTTTTTAAGGCCTGCCTCATTAATTGCAGGGTAGTGGGTAGCCTTGTCTTTATTTGCTTTCCTATATTTATTTAGGATACTGATAAAGACATTATTTGCTGGTTGGAAAATTGGGTCACTAATGATGTTCAGGCTATGTGCCACTGTGGTGCTGTTTACATGTTGGTTGAGCCCTGCTCGAATTGCACAGTAGCCAGACACTGAATGCTCTGTCCCAGCACTTGTATGCACCACTGTGTAGAACTGCCTGAGTAAACTACTCAGATTTTCAGCAGTTTCTGGTTTGAAGTCCACAGAAAGACTTCATTTTGCTGCCCAGTCACCAAATACTCCCACAGCCCAAATAGTGGGTTTTTTCATGTTTACCTCATCCCTATCACTTTCGATGGCATCGAGCTCTGTTTGACTTACAGTTACTTGATGACCTGATTTGAGGTGACCACTGTATTTCTCTCTATGTTTTTTCTTTGCAGCTGTACCCTCTATGCCTGATGATTTTGCTGATGGGAAGAGTTCACTGAAGTTCTCCTCACTCACAAAGTCAAAGGATACAGGTATGTGGTCAGACATTGCTGTTTTCCTTGTTTTACAGTTTCAAGGCACACAGAGAATAAAATGGTGGCTTTTGGAAGCTCTCAAATCTTTAACATTCGAACAGCTGAGGGATCACTATGATGGGGCACAAACGCTGGCACATTTTATTGACTGGGGTCTGTTGTCAGATAGATTAGGGGTCTGCCAGACCTCTCAACCAATCAGGATGCTGACTTTTTAATGCCCATTTTCTGAACTACTTTAATAAATGCCTTTATATATTGCATACTGTATAGGATATGTATAACACAGTCACTCTGTCACTGAGGGCACAGTTCTAATACCTACACAAGTGTTTTGTAACTAATAATGCCACTACTTATATGCAGGATCTATGAGATGCACATCACTGTCACTGAAGGAGTGCACACTGAAGCATCTTGTATAGCCAGAGGCCTCATGCTCCTAGGGTAAGCATAACCAAGATAACTCAACACCTGCAGTGCCATAATACTAATATGATACAAAATATTTTACTTTTTTTAATGAATGTTTTATAGATAAAACTCTAATTGTTGTATTGCACATGAGGGTTTCCAGCCATTAATGTTACACATTTAGAATTCTGACAGACAGACAGAAGGACAAAGTGCTTAATTTCCAACCATTGTTTTATAATCATACTGCATATAATGCCTCACTACTGATATATAGTGTCTGCCATATAAGTTATTGTTACAAAAGTTACAGCACTAATGGTATCTAATACCACCTACAGTACTGCTGGTATATAGGATCTGTTTGATACCCTCTGACAAAGAGGCCTTCAGCAAAGACACGCTGGGGATAGTGTGGTCCTTCAACCTGAAATTGTTTTATGATTATTTGTACCTTGAATAAATCTCATTTTTGATTGATCATGTTTCCTGACTGGATTGCTTTCCATGTTTGTTGGTATTAGATTTTCTTTCAGTTAATGACAAAATCCACCAGAAGAATGCCATTCTTTGGTTCTACCTACAGTGCTAATGAATCCTAAGACCATCTACAGTACTACTGATATGGAGGAACTGTGTGATGCAAGTCATGAAGGTGAAGTACTAATCTAATATTATACAATGGCAAGAAAATTTCTAGCAACCTGATTGGTTGCTGACCCCTAGACACAGTGATGATATTAGACAAAAACATCACTGTATCTAGGGCAGACACAAAAAAGACTGCATTACCACTTAAGAATTACTCCCTCCTCAATTCATTGAAAGCGAAGCACACCATCTAGTGACTGTTACGCCCCCACACACACACATTCCATCCCTTGGTCCTCCTATACCTCCTTCTGTTTTAACACTTACATTATTTTAAGCAATACTCATTTTCTTTTATGACACAGAGCTTGTGTAACGAAAGGAGCCAGTGAGCGTTTCTTCAAAGACAGCGCATGGCTGTCAGTTTACGCTACAAATTGCGGTCACTCAGAAATCCTCATCTTAGTCAGTATTTGAAGCTTTACTTTAAAACCCTCAACTCATACAACCTCCTACTCAAGAAAAACCCATAATTTCAAACAAACAGCAAATGGCTTTTACTACTTCTGCTCAGTCAGGCTCCCGTTCAGCCTCACTACATACAAACCCCGTAAGCTAAATGAGCACTACCATATTTCAAAAGCTAAATGGCATGTGCAAATCATAGCCAATTTACCTGTCCACCTGGTGGAATGAAAAGGCAGGCAGCAACAAATGAAAACAAAGGGATGTTGACACAAACAGGCAAAGAGAGACCAAACCAAGATACTGGGTAAACACGTAGCAGCAGCTCCACCAGCTGGAGAAAAGGGAAACTGTGCACTATTTTTTCAATATGTATACCTACCCTAAGAAAAACTGGGGGGGAAATATTTTAAACATATTATTCTCACTTTATTTACATTTTTCAACAAAGGAGCCATTGTATAATAGCAATAAGGCACTCCAGGGATGTGTGTTATTGTGTAATAACGTCACTCCTGTGGTGGTGGAAGTACTCGGCTTCACCTCATTCTTCAACCCACCCCAGAAGTGATGTTATTACACAATAACACACTCCCTGTCATGCCTTATTGCTTAATTGTACATTTAGGCTACTGAGATCTATTTTAAAATGCCTAACTACTGTCAGGTAGGATCTGTGTGACAAAAGTCATGTTACTGAAAACACAACACTAATAACTATGTTACTGCTAATGTCCAGTCAGCTGACACATAAGTGAACTTCAGTGTGTAAGATTTTACCACCTGCTAGGCTATGAATATATGCCTCACCAATAGTAAAGACAAATACATATTTTTTTTGTTTTATTTTGTAAAACTATTTACTATCAGCTATTTCTACAGTATGCATGTATTTCATCCCAGTCATTCAGATGGTAGATGGCCATGGTGGTGTGAGTAAGGTATATGACATTTGCTGTCCTCAGCTTTGCCCACACAAATAGCCATTAATTGTAGGGGGAGTCAGATGCCAGATGGGGGAGGGGTGGAGGGTGGTGTGTGCTGAGGGATAGGTAGGGGAGGTCATATGTCATTGTAAGATTGGGGTAAGGGGTAAGGGGGTACCAGAAGACTGTTAAGGGTACTGATATGTATTCAATGAGGATAAGGTGTGGGTGGGGAGTACAGATGGGCAAAGTGGCAAAAATTCACTATGCGGAGTAATCCACAAATTTTGCCCATTTTGCATAGCGAAATGCAAAATGTTGCCGTGAAATTTTGCCTGCAGAAAGGCAAAATTCTGTCTTGTAAGGTGTAATTTAGATTTGCAAGGCTCAATTTTGCTTTCCAAGGTGGAATTTTGCTTTTAGCGGTGAAATATTGCTTTTTCACAGGTGAAATTTCACCTTTCGCAGGCGAAATTTTGCCGTTCTTAATCAGACTATAATGGGGTAATTCTGAAATTAC
This sequence comes from Neoceratodus forsteri, assembly GCA_016271365.2. NCBI lineage: Eukaryota > Metazoa > Chordata > Ceratodontiformes > Ceratodontidae > Neoceratodus > Neoceratodus forsteri. The sequence goes on from CM057455.1 coordinate 535,460,644, forward strand.
TCCACGTGTAAGTGCCACTTCTCCACCACTTTGCTGGCAAAATTCACTGCATCTCTAGTGGGGGTACCATTAGACTACAAGGGTAAGCGTACTATTTGTAATGGGATTAGGGTGGGAGGAGGTATCACTAAACTAACTCAGGAACTGTTTTTGCAATCTGCTCAGAGTGAGAAGGGGGTACCAATAGGAAGCCATGTCATATTGATATGAATTCAGCAAGGACTGGGGTGGTAGGGTGGTACAACTAGACTGCCATGGATTTTCTCTTTAGTGAACAATGATTGGGTAATGGTTGGTGCAACTGCAAAAGCTATGCACAATGCCTTTATACATACAAAGGCATAGGCATGGCACAGAATAGCTAATAGCTACATTATGGTATGCAAATGGTCTCATAACACCTTGCTTGCCTTGTATAGTCATTAGTAAACAAGTATTTGATTACTACACCCAGGGCAAGGCACTGTACCCTTTGGGATGCACTGTACTCCTGTTACCAGCAGGGAGCTGTTGTGTACTGTGCATATGCACTTTGCATGACAGTACCACAGCATGATATTCATAAATGCAGCATGCACTGGTTAGGGCACACTGCCTGTATGAATATGTCTCTGTGATGGTCGCACACTATTTTGTGTGCAGCACTAATGTTAGCACACTTCAAACTGTCACATCTGAATTAGTACTCCCTTGAGTTTTGCACAGCATCAGTAGGTATGCTATTATGTCAGCTAAGCTTGCAAGTGTGTCAGTCTAGTTGGGATATACACACCATACTGAGTGCTGTTAGGCAGGCAGGGTGGACAAGGTAGTTAGAATGTTATCTTGTATCTGAATGCAGACATAATTGGAACATGTTGGAATTCTGGACTGATATATCAGTCAGCAGTACAGCAACAGTTAATAAACTAGTCATGTAGATTTATTTTTGCTAACTACTTTGTAAAGCACTGTCAGAATGACTATACAAATAAAATGTTGTAATCTATATGAGAGCCTTAAAAATAGATCTACAGTTTTCATAATATACTATATGTCATGTGTTACTTTTGACTGGGATATTTCAGTTTTTATTTTTGTGTGACATTCTAAAATCTGGCTGCAATTTAGATAGAACTTAAGACATTGATGAATGTTTTAGTAATTTGAAGTTCACCACCTTATAAAGCAGCTCAGAGATAAATTGTAGTTGAGCTGCAGGGTGAGAATTAACAAGACAATTTGAATCAATCAATGACATGTTTTTACAATGCATACATGACAGTTGCTGACTGAGTTGAAGGCTGGTTTTAAATTCAAAGTAAACAAGAAAATTGTTCAAGCCTAGTAACAAATGAAGTTATAAACTACAACACCATGGTGATGCAATAGCAGCAGGCCTCACTGCAGCATGGGCTCTAGAGTAATTTAAGCATTCTCACTGTTTGGCCTAAAACTGCTCGAAAGTCTCTGAAAGTTCATGTATTTTTTTTTTATTTCTACATGGAAAGGCCCTTCATACACTTTTACACAACACCCTCATGACTGGCTGAAAAACTGAACTTAGCATTAGTCTTGCAGGTGAGTGCTCATCTATGCCCCTTGCACCTGATGTGAGGTGCCAGCAATGTGTCTGGAATGTAGGAGTGGAATCAATAAATGAACACAACACAAAAAAATTCTGCAGCACTGTTTTGGAAATGCAATTGGTCTGCGCCTGTGGAAGTACAACATTCAGAATATGCCCTCTTCACTCTTCAGTAACTTAATCAAAGCAATACTTCATGTTGAACTGTTTGTATATACCTTAGTAAACATTCCTTTGCTGCTCCAGATGCTGATCATTTGTTAATTTCCTAATCTGTTAAGTGCCGCTTTACAGTTCATGTTCTCTATGCAAGAGTTTATGTTTTGCAGCCAGGTGTTAGCCCTGATATCTTCATTGTTCCATTACGTCTGGGAGCATTGTCTTTTTCATGCTATTTTATCTCAGTGAAACAAAATATGATGTTTAACCATTTATGATCAAATACAGCTGAAACTGTACTCTCCCATAACATTCTTGCATCCACTAATGAGCTCTACGTTCTTGGGGACCTTACTATTTGTTGTGTCTCTTACCCCAAATGTATCAACTATGGAAAATTAACCCTTCAACCTTACTCAACTACTTATTGAGCCTACCCACCTTCACCCCCACTTTATCAACACTTCTCATCGACCAGGTCCTCTTCTTCCTCGCCACCACATCATTGAAAGTGGGTCACCCAAATGCCATAAGTCACCATAGAGTTGTCTACTGCATCCATACGATATATAGATCAAAAGCCCCATCTACCAAGTACATAGTGTAGGTCATTCATGTCACTTGACCTCTCCGCCCTACTATATGATCTTCACTTGACTCACTGGTCCCCATCTCAATGTCCTCTGACAGTAATGTCACACTTTCACTATTTCACTCAAAACTTACATCACTTTAGGGCAAACATGCCCTTCTCAGAACACTCTGTGTCTGCAGGTTCAACATTTCTTGAATCTTTGCAAAGCTCATTTATCAATTTAAAGCACTTGATTCTGCCTGACACCTACATAAGGCCCCTGACGGTACAGAGGATTTATTGAAGTACAGAAGAGCCTACCAAGATGCCATGCAGGATACTGCAGAAATATGTAGAGTTACTGCAGGAAATAAGGAAATTTCAGTGGGAGATAATCCTTTTTGTCATGCAGAAACTTGCGACACTGTGTTACATCCTGGTTGGATACCCTATACAAACAACATTGGAATGTCATCACCAAGGCTACCAAAGAAACACAAGCACATTGCTTCTCTAACAACCTTCTAAACAAATGTAACCCTTCAGCTAAGTTTTTGAAGGTATTTCACTCAATTCTGAACTCTCTGGCTTGTTGACCACCCCTCTTCTCAATCTGGTAAGCTCACAAATCTCTTACCATTCTGAGGTTGATTACTCTTCCAGTACCATCCTGACCTCATGTGCCCTCCACCTCATCTCCCCATCTACCCCTCTCCCCCCAATCTCCACTCCCTTTATGACCTCCCTACCCCTTTCCAGCTCCTTCTCCATCAATTCTAATTTTCATTCTCCCCATCATTCCTACAGCCACCCTTTTTCCAGTAAAATTTCTAAGCAGGTGGTATCCATGTTTAGCAACATCAAGGAACTAGTCATAGTCTCAAAAAAGAGGTAGCAAGGAAATACTTATTTCAAAGGAAATATCTACCTTGTAATGTTTTTTTTTTGTCTGCTAGTAAATATTGTGATGTGTGAAGTAGACATATTTGAGAATGTATGAACCACACTTAGAATGGACTGCAATTTTCTTTGAATAGTTGATATACTGTAGTCATTGATTGGATGTAGCACTATTTTTAAACCACATTTCAGTACATGGTAGACCCACCCCTTTGCAAAACTCTAATGAGAGAAAAGCCCCGGCATCTGGCCATCACAGAGCACACAGTCCAGACCCACTCTTTGTCTTTTTAAATGATTCTTTTGTAGGTTTTCTATAACTTGATATTTGCAAATCTTTCAGTTTGCACAATAAAGCAGCAGCATTATGAAAGCTACAAGTCTCAGTGAACTTTGTGTTTAAGTGGGAACTGACCCTGCATCTCTAGGAGTGCAGTAGCATTTGACCTGGGTGGTTAGTAGCAAACTGAATGGGTGGGGAAAGGATTTTTCTAAGAAAAAACAGATTTTGTTGAATATTTTGAAACACTTTGCATAGTTCTAAGTGGGCAAAGTTTCACTTTGTCTAGTGAAAACCTGTGCAAAGTGCTAATTTGCTAGCACTCCACCAGCAAAGTGGCATGTGCAGTAGTTTCACCGGGAGAAGAATTTCACAAACAGCTTCTTGAAGTCGGGAAGCTTCTTGAAATTCAGGTGGAGCAAAGTTTTCAATTTCTTGAAGTTTTGAATCTGTGGCATTCATATGTCAGATGGAAACCCTCCCAAAATGTTAGCTTATGCAGATGACATGTGCCTGATTCTCAAAAATAATGAGTCTGGCTGGCTTGCTGACACAGCAGCAAGGTGTCCATGTTCGACACTGATATCCTGGGTTCAGGAAAGGACCCAGAAAGTCAGAGGACTGGCAGGGGAGGAGAGGGCTTGATCATCCCAGGAACAGCTATCCTTCTCCAGGGGGAGGGGGGTTGTGTATCCGGTGCAAGTGGGACCCCTAGCAGAGGCTGGGAGTTGCACCATGACCAGCGCCTATTCTTCTCTAGAGGCATGTCGGACACTGGCGTCATTGCATGCCACACCTCCTTAAGCAGGGAAAATCAGTCAAAATAGCAGCTGCCATTCATGATGACCTGCTTCCTACAGCTCTGCCCACCTGCCATGGCAGTCCTGCACAATGACCTATCCAGTTGTCCACTATACCCGGCCGACCCCACACCTCACCTTGGGGGGCAAGCCAGGGAGCCAATATCGGTAGGCGCCACTGACTGCACCCTTCTACCATCATCGTGGGCTCATGCTGGTTAGGTGGCCCTGCCCTGGGACTTAATTCAGGGGGTATCGTGTGTAATGGAGGTAAGTCCCCGGGGCGAGAAGGGGGGGGCATGGTGGTGGGACATGAGCTACAAAGTGGTACAAGAAAAAAGCATACTAAATAAGAATAAAAATGAGTCTGCTGTCACCGTGATACAAACTTTCTCTGCTTATGAAAATATGTCCTGAGCCAAAATAAATAATAACAAAAGTAATGGAAAATGCATTGGGTCACTGCATCCTTCTACACAGTACCTATGACACAGTATCTTTGGCCAGTTGGTTGACTATCTGGATAAATACAATATCCAGTGCCCACGGCAGCAGGGCTTTTGTAAACCCCACTGTACCACTAATGCACTCTTGGGATTTATGGAATACATGCATGAGGCACTGGATGTAAGGAACCTTGTGGGGTCAATATATATCAATCTCACAAAAGCATTTGATACAGCAAACCACAGTATCCTCATAAAAACACTACAAGCTCTCAGTATATCTGCTGAGACTGCCTTATGGTTCCAGAGATATCTAGCCCAGTGAACCTATCATGTAAAAATTCAAAACATGCTCTTGGATGACAGAAAGGTATCATTGGGGTACCCCAGGGCTCCATCCTTGGACCAATATTGTTTTGTCTCTTTCTTAATGCCCTCCCTGTGACCTGTACATCCAAGCTTCTCCTCTACATTGATCATGTTGTCATGTTTGCAAGTAGCCCCATCTAGTCATCTTAACAAATACATTACAAGAAGGTTTTTCCAGGGTTGAGGAGTGGTTTTCCCAAAATAAACTCCTCTAAAACCATAAAAAAAAACTTTTTGCCAGCCCGGTGGTGCTGAGGGTTGAGGCGCAAGACTCCGCACCTCGCTCCACACTGGTGACCTAGGTTTGGGAGTGAACTCGGGCCTCTGGGGTTCGGCGTGGGAGTAGAGGATCAAGCATCCCTTAAACTGCTCTCCTCTCCTCTCCTGAGGTGGAATTTGGGGACCTCCCTGCCAGGTAGCAGCTCGTAGTGGAGGTTGGGCGTACCACACACCTTGTTGGGGACAGATAATGGGAAACGGTGTTGGTGGGCATCTATGGGAGGGAGCAGGAGTGCACCCCCTGCATGCTGATGCCATTGCACATCCACACCTGGGTGGAACAAAGAGGAAAAGTCCCTGGTGCAAGGTAGGCAAATATGGTCCAGTGAATGGCCCTCATGCCCAATGCCAGGCATTCCTAGCCCACATCCAACACTCCCTCCAGCTCTCCCTGGTCACTCCATTGGATTCAAAAATAGTAGATGAGTAGGTGGTTTCACCCAAGGGGGCTCAGAGCTGGGGAGTTGAGTGACTGGGGGATGAGGAGTGGATATGGGCCAATGTCAGAGTATGGATGCTGGAGGGCTTCAGGCAGGGTGGAACAGGCTGTATCGCGAGACTACACTGGAGAGAGAGTCTGGGGGTTGACGGTGGAGAAAAGGTAAAAGAAAGTTGACCAAAAAAAAAAAAAAACTAAGACCATGCTGTTCTACACCCACCAGAACATGAAAAAGTATAGCAGTTTTCACTATCAAAAACAGTAGGCTTGAACCGTTAGATCAAGTAATCACCTTTAAATAGCTGGGTGTCATTCTAGATTGCTCCGTCTCCTACATTCAACACATTGACCTAAGTATAAAAACAGTAAACACAAGATTAGGCCTGTCTTACAGGAACAGCGTCTATCTAACCAACGAGGCTCTCTCCCTAGCAATAAAAGGTTCTATACTTTCTATTGTCAACTATGGCCTTGTTGTGTATAGTGCAGCAATTAACTCAGCACTCAGACAAATAAAAATAACACTAAACAAGGCTTGTAGACTAGTGCTAAGCGCTGATGTGCTCACTCATACCCGTGACCTCTACATCCATACTAAATGGCTAAACCTACAAGGCAGAATTCAATACCAGGTCTGCCTCCTTGTGGAATAAAAGCCTTACTAGAACTGACCCCAAATTCCATCCAGAGGTTACTCCAACTAGCACACAATTCCCATCAGACCAGAGGTGGGGCAAGGAACACACTGCACATCCTGTTTTGGCGTACTACTGTGGCCCATAGAACTTTCTCCTACACGGCCCCTAATGGCTCAGTGAGCTACCAGAAAGCATCCTAAGTAACTCCAAGGTCAGGCCATTCAAAAGAGGACTCAAACGGCACCTTTATGACCAGGTGAGTAGTGACTGCATGGATTAGCCCCCCCCCAACATGGTTTCTACTCCTCCTTCCCTAACTCTCCTCCATGGTTATGAAGCTTTGCATATGAATATCACCTAGCTCCCACCTTGTCCCACTCCCTACCCTCTTGCCGTCCCCCCAGTTCTCATTCAACTAATGGTATTCCTTCCCTCCCTCTACTTACCGACACCTAGACCCCCTTCTTCTCCCTCCCATACCCTGACAGCATCCTGACAAACATTTGTTCTTATTCTGCTTTCCTGCTCATCTGCCCTTCCTTTTCCCTACCCCTGCCACTATCCCTCTACTTCAGCAGTACCTATTTCCTGCTCCCTCTCCCCTCTCCCCTCTCCCCCTCACGCCTACCTGCTTTTGCCCACTTTTTACCTTTCCTCTTGCACACCACCTTTCACCTATTCTCAGTTCCTCTCACCCTATCCCTGCCACATCCACTTTACTCCAGCAGTATCTATTTCCTATTTCTCGATTTACAGCTTAGATACATAAATACATAGATACTGTTGACAAATAAGCATCTGTAGCCCACCCAGCCTGCCCATTTGAGCTTGTAAGTCCCCTTTACGTTTTTCTAGAAGTTTGTTGCCCCTTACCCCGACCTCCAGAATTCCCTTATGTCTATCCTATGCATTTTTACATCCCGTGTTTGTTTAAGCTCCCACCACTTCCTCTGGCAGGGTGTTCCACTTGTCCACCACGGTTCTATGTGATAATAGCGATTGCAGAATAGCGATTGCCATTTTGGGGAGTGTACATAACCAACAATGAATATAGGCAACATACATTCATAGCGAACTAAAAGGCAGTGACAGGAATTTAGTGTATGCGGGGGCTGTGCTCACAGCAACCCCTTCCCCACTGGGGGCTTCACCCCTGCACCCCCCCCACTAAGGGATTCTCAACTCTGGGGGGGGTGCATGTTGGGGGGGTGAAATACTTAAAAAAAAAAAGTGTTGTGCTGGACCAGAACCCTGAACCTCCCAACCGACCACCCTCCCCACCATGCTAGCAGACCAGCTCGGCAGCTACTCACCACACCCCCCTCCCACATACCTTCCCTCCTTTTCCTCTCCCCCCACATGTCTGTGTGCGTGTATAGGCATATACGCTTCCTGTTGCTCTAACTTTCCCACCCAGGTATCCGGTTGCTACCCTGCCAGGTAGCCCTGAACACAGGTGCTATAACTGAGTCACCGTTTTTGTAAGTGCTCAATTGTGGTGACCGTGTTCACTGGATACCGTCCTCCACTCTTTCTGTAAAAAAAATTCTTCCTCATGTTTCCTCTGAATTGCCCTCCCTCCAATTTTTCATTATTATTTTTGCACGGGCATTCCCTAGCCCTGCGTGAGCGGGCTCACCAGGCTCCAGCAGCCTTCCCCCTCATACTAGGGGCTTGCCTTCCTGAGTGGGGCCACAAATGGCAGACTTATATGCCCAGGAAGGATGGTGCTGGAGCTGGCTCATTAGCGTGGGCCGATATTTTTGTACAGTCATTCCCTCAGGTTGGGGATGTGTAATGATGACCCTGGTCCGCCCCGCCCCCGCACATACTGGCACCGACCGCTGAGGTACCCCTGACCTCCTCTAGGGGTCTGTCGTACATTGGACACTCAACCCCACCTCCTTCAGAGTAGGAGAGCAGTCCAGTGGACACTCTATCCTACTCCCCCTAGCCAGCTCTCTGACTCCTGAATCCATTCCTGAACTTGGGTCGTTGGCATCACAGACGGCAGCTATGCCTCTGTGCCAGTGGGCCAGCCTGAAATTCTTTTTCTTTCGAACAAATCCAGCCAATGTTGTAAGCCCAAGAGACATATTCATTAATCCTTTTTTTAAAAACATTTCCTAAATTACCAGTAAGCTTCCTACAGAAGCCAGTATCACTCAGTTGGTTAAAAATGTCATTCTCATAATCAGAGCTATTTAATATTACAATAGCACCCCCTTTGTCAGTGGGTTTTATCACAATTGCCTTATTACCAGGCAGATTTTGCAATGCATTTTTTTCAATCTTAGATCATTGGATGCTTCTCTTCCCAGAGTGTTTTTCAGACCCAAATTCATTAAATCAGTTTTACACTTGCCCAGAAAGTCAGCCACAGCAGATCCATGTGGACAGTAATATGTCAGTTTGGGAGCAAAGTGCATCTGCGATGTCATCTCAGGTTTTGCTGTCATCTGTTCCTGTGTATCTGAAAACATATCCTTGGAAAAAATAGGCTTTAAAGTGAAGTTTCTAGCAAACAGATTCAAATCAATAGTTGCTTGGCTTGTGTCCATATACACAAATGGAATAAATGCAAGCCCCTTATTCAGTAACCTTCTTTCACCATCAGTCAAAGTTCTATCAGACAAATTAACCACATTGTCAGTTTCAGTAGTAATATTTCTTAATTGCTGTTGTTTCTGTGACCCTCTCCACCTCTGCCCCACCATCCTCGTCCTCTTCCCTCTCTGCCCATGCTTTGCGGAAATCTAAATTTTGTTTGTCTGTTGCTTCTCCATGGCAGCTGCTGCACTTGTTCTTCTGGGAACATGGGGGGAGGGGGCATGCTCACTCACTCTCTTTGGTAAAAAATAGGAACTATTACTCGATGTATCTGATTCAGGTCCTGATGTATAATCAAGTACTGTGCATTCATTGATTTTTACTTTTTTAAGAATCGATTTGGGGGCATTTTCCTGTTTATTATTTGTCCAATCAAACACTATGTCATTCAAATAATAGTTGGCATCCCTTTTAAGCTTTTTCTTTTTTGTCGCTTTCAACTTGACATCATAATTTAATGTTTTATCATCTAGCTGTTTTCTATATTCCTGGAGGAGAATGGCTTACAGGATGATAGGCAACATGGGTTTGTGTCAGGGAGATCATGCCAGGCCAACTATGCTGAGTTTTTTGACTAGGTAATGAGGTCTCTGGATAGGGGCCATGTGGTGGATTTCCTCTACCTGTTCTTCAGTAAAGCACTTGATTCTGTGCCCTATGGAAGGCTGAGCAATAAGTCAAGTAGCCTAGGAGCAAAGAGGAAGCTGTTCAGGTGCATAGATAACTGGTTTTAGGGCAGATAGCAAAGGGTTGTAGTTGGGGGAGAGCTCTCAGCACCCAGGGTGGTTACCAGTGTGGTCCTGCAGGAGTCAGTACAAGGACCAGTACTATTTAACATATTTATAGCAGACATATCAAATGGGATAAATAGCAAGATCAACCTCTTTGCAGACAATACAAAGATCTGTGTGAAGGTGGATAGTGAGAAGGGAGGTAAGGTACTGCAAGAGGATTTGGCAGCACTTGAGAGATGGTCAGCCACATGGCAGCTGGGGTTCAATGCTAAGAAGTGCAAGGTTTTGCACCTGGAAACTAAAAACCCAATGTACAGCTACTGGTTGGGGGGAATGCAGTTGGCCACTTCAGATGAGGAGAAAGACCTGGGAGTGCTGGTAACAGGGGACATGAAACACTCAGCACAGTGCAGGAAGGCAGCTGCAAAGGTGAACAGAATGCTGGGATGCATTGCCAGGGGAATCACCTCTAGAATGGAGGAAGTCATTTTGGCCCTGTACAGGTCACTGGTGATGCTGCACCTGGAGTGGAGTGTGCAGTTTTGATGCCCGTATCTGAAAAGGGACATTAAACTATTGGATGGGGGTCCAGCATAGAGAGACAAAGATGATCCTAGGGATGGGGGACAGGACATATGAGGAGAGATTGAGGTATTTAAATATGTACACGCTGGAGGAAAGAAGGGAGAGAGGAGACATGATTGAAACATTCAAGTACCTGAAGGGCATAAACAGGGTTAATTCAGACAGCCTGTTTAAGTTAAAGAGAGGGGAGAGACACCAGGGGACACTGCCTGAAATTGGAGGGAGAAAGGTTCAGAAGAGAGCTGAGGTGACATTATTTCATAGAGAGGGTGGTGGCTGATTGGAGTGTGCTGCCAGAGGAAGTAGAGATAATACAGACAGTAGGCAGCTTCAAGAAAGGGTGGGTTAGGGTGAAAGGGAAGGTCAGAAATGTGGAGAGGGTGGGGGAGAGAGTTTGGAAGTGCGAAGCACCATGTTACAAGGGGAGCAAGGTGAGGAGGGACAGCTGCAGCTTAATTACAACATGCTGCACACTTGACCTGACTAGATAGACCTAATGGCCTGTATCTTCAGGCAATTTTCGTATGTTCGTATATTCGCTTAGCTGTGCTTCAAAGATATTATCACTTAATTGTTGTTCCAATTTTTTAATCTCTTCAGAAACATCATCCCTTATAGGGGCAGCATCAGCTAGTATTAATTCAATCAACTAAGTCAATGCCTTGAGCTATTTCTCTCCATTTTTGTAAAAAAAAACCTTCCTCTTCCAAACCAAATGCTGCAGGTGTGGTTATCCTCAATCCCTTCAGAACGTGTTTTAAGGCAAGACATGTCTCCAAGGAAGTTTTATGCCAATACATAAGTCTAGCTTGTTTGTTTCTTCTAGCTTACAGCAGATAATTTGTGCATCATTTCCTTGTGAATTCCCAGTTTGATTTGGATTCAACAAAGGGTTTTTAGGGCTGCTATGCTGAAACACCTGTTTAGCATAATGGAATTGGTATGCACCCTCTCCTGCTTTATTGGCTCCACTTGTTATATTATTGTCCATAGCCATGGTGTTACTTAAACCTCTGTGAGATATAATCACAGAGTCAAACACAAAAAATTGTTTTTCAAATGCAAGACATAAACAAGTGCAATGGTATTCTGCAGTGAGCACTCCAAAGTAAAAACCATAGGCATCAAGTGCCGAGACTGGCACTCCACTGCACTTCTATTACTTTAAGGCTGTGCACCACTAAACCAACAGTAATCAAATAGCAACAATATTGTGGCTGCACCAGACCTCACAATTGTCCAATTAGCAATCGGTAACCAGTCTTATCACCAACAAAATAGCAGTGGAAAGGATGTTTTCTACTCACATACATTATTTTATTTTGCCAAAATCCAAAGTGCTTGAAACATCCCATAGAAAATCCACATCAGTTTTAAAGTTGGTTAAAAACAAATGTAAAACAGGAGCATGACAGTTTCATGTTACAGTTTCTATCTACTAGACTGTGTTTGTATTTATTAGTACAGCATTTGTTACATTTAATATTTTAGGGATGGCTGAAACTGTATTATCCTGCATAGCCTTCTGCAAACAATTTCATTTTTATTGTGATGAAAGATGCAATACTGCATTGCGCCATTATGGTGTTCTTTGATGGCTTGGGGAGGTGGTTCATTTTGCATCTATTTTTAATGTTTTTATCAGTGACGTAGAAATTAATTTAATTAGAAAAATAACATCATTTCAATATTAGGTATTTATAATATCATTATCTGCAACCATGGATACAATATTGAAAATGAACTGTATAGATGATGTGTTACCTAATGTATGTGGATCCTGAAAGTTTAAACGAACCACAGATTCTTTTTTAATGGATCAAATAAAAGAAGACAAAAGAAGATCAAAAGATTATATCACTGATTTGTTTAGATCAGGGGTTCTCAAATGGTGAGGCCAGCCTCCTTGGGGAGGCCCCAACCTGTTCCAGGGGAGGCTCAAGCAAGTCTTGAAAAAGTATTATATTTCAATTTTGAACTTTATAGATTTTGTGTGAAAGGGATAAGGCAGACTGAAAGAGGATAACAGTAGGTGAATTTATGTATTTATTCACAAGTCTGTGACCAGGGAAGGTACTGTACACTGAGCAATGGCTTATTTCAGGTGTACCCAGGGAAGGGTAGTGAGAGACTACAATTCAGAATGTAACTGCAAAACACTCAAGCAATACAAAATGAATAAACATGCAAACAAATTAAGAACAATAAACGAACAATGCGAGGGACAATTGATCAAATAGACTGGCAGCAGAACTGTCCAAATACAAGAGTTAACCATACAGGTACTAGGAATAAGAGCAGGAGGGAGCAAAATGATCCCTGAGAAGTTGCTTAAGAGCAGGGTGAGAGGGGTGAGGCAGAGGTCGGCAGGAAGGTTATTCCAGATAGAGGGGAAACAGAAAAAGCAGTCTGACCCATGAAGGTATGGCAGTAAGGGGTAACAATGGTTCAAGAGTCAAAATATTGGAGCAAGTAGGATGTTCTGTTTGGGGGGGGATTACAATAAGCTTAATAACGTGAGAGCCAGCTATGCAAAGAGGTTTCAATTTATTCCTCATGTACAGTGAAAAATAAGCTATTTTTCTATGGGGAGGCCCAAAAATATTTCAGTATTTTGGGGGAGGCTCAAGATCTTTTCCATGGATTAGGGGAGGCTCACTATGACAAAGTTTGAGAACTGTTGGTTTAGATGGACCGGGCTAGTCAGATAACTTTCTGTATTGGCTAGTTTCGGGTTGCATGTAAATGTGATTAGTTTTTTATTTAATCTTATTATATGAAAGATGGGCTATCACATTTTGTGTATATTTTTTGTGCACTTTTTAATATTTTAATTAATGGAAAAGGGTTTAAATAACATTAACTTTCATCATGTGCACACCTCTGAAGAAGCACTGCCCAGCCAGGATGAAACATAAGTTTTTGGGGGTTTTTTTGCCTTCGGGTATTTTGTTGCTGCATTTGTAACTGTCGTGCTCCTGCTTTACATTTGTTTAGAACCAACTTTAAAATTGATGTGGATTTTCTATGGGATGTTTGAAGCACTTTGGATATTGGCAAAATAAAATATGTGAGTAGAAAACATCCTTTCCACTGCTATTTTGTTGGTGATAAGACTGGCTGCTGAGTGCTAATGGACAACTGTGAGATCTGGTGCAGTCACAATCCTACAGTAATTCTAAATACATCCACCCCACCTTCACAAATAGCCTTATGTCCATGGGGAAAGAGAACACTTTTTTTTTTACAACTTATTAATATGCAAATACCTTTAGAATAATGGGACCAAACATGGTTAGCATATCTTGAAAAGATGGGGGGTGAGAAATTCTCTGAAACACAAATTCACTGAAGAAAAGACAGATCCCCACTGCCCATGTTTCCAGTTGCTAGAAACCAAAACACGTTTTTTATTAGATTGACCAGCACCCACAGACTTCTTGGCACAATGTACTAGCACCTGAACTATTCCTATGGAAACAAGAATGACCTATGACATAGTTGTAGTAAGTTTCTACCCTCTGAGTCTTTCAGCAGCACATTGAAGTATCCTAAGATTAATCTTTGTTGCTTGTCATTATTATTTATGGCAAGCCAGATCAGCCTGGACAGTGCAGCAAAAGAAAATCACTATTCAAGAAACAGTGGAATCCCTAGCAACTGTACTTGCTAACATATGTGCTGAAGAATATAAAAGCCTCCCTTCTCATTGATTTCAGGTATTATGGAATTACTGTCAATTGATTACTAATGTAGCTGCACATTTCATTTAATTTTTATTTTTTATACTTGTAGGCCAATGAGCATAAACGCCTGTTTTCGTTAGGAACAAGTTTTAACATATCATAATAAAACATAATCAAATACAAAAGAAGATACAAGGCAGATGAAATACAGTCAATGAAGGTCAAAACATGAACAGATCTCTTTAGAACATACTGTATATAATCATTAAGAACATTTTTAAAAATTGGGACAATGACAGCATTCCTATCTCAACTGGGAGAGAATTGTAATATAGCAGGGCCCTATATAAAGGAGACCTCTGACAATATGATTTTTTTAAAACATGGCACTTTATATTGCCGAAACAGGGCTGATCTAATATCATGTGAGTATGCATTGATCTTGAACAAACATTAAACTGATGAAGGACGTGTACCCAGAAAATATTTTTGTATTAGTAAAGCTGAAGTGAACTTGAATCTGTTTTCCGATGAAAAGCAACCAGCAGCAGAATGAAGAACACAATGATAAGTAGGTCTTGGTAAATCAGTTATAAACCTATAAATACTTTTATATGCTACTTACAGCTTGGAAATGATGGATTTGTTGCCTGCATAATAAGCAATAAGTCCATAGTCCACCGCAGAAAATAGGCAACTACCTGCAAGCAGTTTCCTACACTCTGGGGTCAATCAATTCTTGATCCTAAATAAAATGCCCAATCTCTGACGTATTAGTTTAAATAGATAGATAGATAGTTAGATAGATAGATAGATAGATAGATAGATAGATAGATAGATAGATAGATAGATAATTGTCTTTATTAATCGACAATTCCTGAGACTCTGGGCACTGTACAATAAAATCACAATTCAAAACACAGCTTTTTAAAACAACAAAAACACATATCATAAAATAAGTATAAATTTAGATTAAATACAGATTCTCATCTATCTATTCTAAAATAACCTCACATTATGAAAGTTAGTTGGAACAAATGAGCTTTTAATCCTTTTTCAAAGGCTTCCACCGAGGGGGCCCCCCTTAAATAATCAGGTAAGGAGTTCCACAGGGCTGCTGCGGCCACTGCAAATGCTCTTTCTCCTGAATGCTACAGCCTAATAATGGAAACCCCAAGGAGGCCCTCCTCAGCAGAATGGAGCATCAGGGCTGGATAATAAGTGTCAAGGAGATCTTGCAGATAGATAGGACCCCCATCAAGCAGGTTCTTATAGATAAGGAGCCATATTTTGAAGACAATCATCCACCTGATTAGCAGCCAGTGCAGTCTGCAAAGGACTGGGATAATATATTCACACCTCTTTGCCCCAGTTAAAAGTCTTGCTGCCACATTCTGCACCAGCTGCAGTCTGCAGAGGTTGCCTCCAGATAACCCAAGGTACAGGGCATTACAGTAATCCAGTCTAGAAGTTACAAAAGCATGCTCCAGTGTGGGCATATCCTCAGGAGGGATCAGGGCTGGATTCAGGTGATATTTCTAAGATGATTAGTAATGAGTAAGTGAGGGGGGTAGATACTTTATGGGTAACACTGGACACAGGCAAGGGAATGGAAATACATACCAGGGTGATTTACAGACCACTAGTGCAGCAGGGGGTGGTGGATAGGGAAATGATTGAGGAGATCCAGAGTATGGCAGACAGAGGGGAGGTGCTGCTGATGGGGGACTTCAATGTGCCAGATGTGGATTGGGGTGCCCTTTCAGCAGCATCTGCCAGCAGCAGGGTGATCATGGACTCCATACAGGGGGCACTCATGAAATAGCTCATAAGAGAACTGACCAGGGAGTGGGCAATCCTTGATTTAATACTTACAAATGGGGATTGGGTGGGTGAGATATCCACAGGAGAGAACCTAGGCACAAGTGATCATAGCACTGTCTGGTTCACTGTTAAAAAGTATAATGCTAAGGTACATCAGCCAAGAGTGAAGGTGCTAGACTTCAGGAATGCAGACTTTCAGAAAATGGGGGAAAGTGTTCATCAAGTACTGGCTGTGGTGGGAAAACTAAGGGGGGGTGGAGGAAATGTGAGGTAAAATAAAGGGGGAAATAATGGCGCCCACTAGCTTTTATGTCAGGAGGGTAACTAAAAATTGGAAAAGGAGGAAGCCCCTTTGGTTTAATAAAGAGGTGGCAGAGAAGGACAGGGAAAAGAGAAAGGCATTTAGAAGGTATAAGGGGACACAGAGGGAGGAGGAGAGGGCTTTATACCTGAAGAAGCAGGGGGAAGCATGTAGGGAGGTCAGGAGGACAAAGGCAAGAATGGAAGAGAAAATAGCCAACACAGTCAAGGTGTAGGATAAAGCCTTGTGAACAAAAGGAGAAGGTCAAGGGCAGGGATAATCAGGCTGAAAAATGGGTACAAGAAGTTGGTGAAGGACAAAAATACTCAATAGCTACTTTTGCTCAGTGCTCATGGTTGAAAAGGAGGGGGAGATCAGGAAAATCAGGCAACATGAGGTAATGGGGGGGGGTTGACTCTAGTCTGTTCCAGGTTGAGGAGGTCCTGAGAGAGCTTGAGGATTTGAAGGTGGATGAGGCAATGGGGCCATATGGGGTGCACCCCAGAATACTGAGAAAGCTCAGCAAAGTGCAAGCAGAACTTCTGATCAGCCTCTTCAACTAGTCCTTGGAGACAGGGGAGATCCCTGATGACAGGAGAGGGGCAGATGTGGTTTCCCTTCATAAGGGAATGCAAGGAGGAGCCAGGCAACTACAGGCTGGTGAGCTTAACATTGGTGGTGTGTAAGCTCATGGAGAAACTGCTCAAGTAGAGAATCTCAAGTTACCTGGAGACCAATGGTCTTCTGAACTGGTGGCAACATGGTTTCACTGAGGGAAGGTTGTGTCAAACAAACTTGATAGAGTTCTTTGACTGGGCCACCAGGGTACTGGATTGGGTGTATCTATAGACATTGTGTATCTTCACTTCAATAAGGCACCATCAAGAGATCATTAAGCACCCTTACCAGAGCAGTCTCCATACTATGCCCTGCCTGAAACACAGACTGGAAAGGCTCATAGGTAGAAGAAGATGTGAGGTGTCTTTCAAGCTGAATGGCCACCACTTTTTCTATAACCTTCCCTAAAAATGGGATGTTTGAGACTGGCATATAGTTGCTGAGGCGGTCAAGGTCCAAAGAGGGCTTCTTTAAAAGGGCCTAACCACAGCCTCTTTCAAGGGACAGTGGGAAGACCCCACACCTCAATGAACTCCACATGAACTCAGCAAGCACAGGTCCTATAGGGTCTGAACATCCAACCAACAGTCAGGTTGGACCTGGGTCCAGATCACAATATGTAGACCGCAGCTATGAGATTATCGCTATCACTTCTTCCACCCCAGCCAGTTCAAACTCATCCCAGACAGGAGGAATGTTTCAACACAACTCAGGCTGGACACTGCATCCATTTTGAAAAATACTCAATGAGACCTAGGCCCTGATAGAGGATACTTTGTTGGCTAACTCTTGCACCTAGTGCTAGAACCTGCTCCTCCTGCAAAGAGACAGACAGGATGTAAAAGTCTGTCTACCATCTGGAAGAGCTGAGCTGGTTTTCTTCCCACCTCAGCGATCTCCCCTAGACAAAATCTCAGCCTTCTTTCAGGGGATTGCCCCCTGATAGTCAGCATAATGTGACCTCAGGGCCAATTTGTCCTCCATCCAGTCGGATCTCCTCCAACATCTCTCTAACCTTGGCCCCTTAGTCTTTAAACTCTGGAGTTCCTCATCATACCAAGGGGACCTCCGGCAAGTAGACAAGAGGTGGACACAAATTGGTGTGATTGAGTTGAAGGCTGCAGCCGCAGTCCCATTATAGGCCACCACTGCTTCCTCTGGCCTAATGGCACAAGCTGCCCCTACTCTTGATAGCTCCATTAATGCCGATAGTCCCATAGAGGAACCTCCTCTGAATGGGCGGTACCAGACCATCTCCACAGGGGCCAGATCATCTGGAGGGGGCCCCCTAAATGTGAACCCCATGGTGCTATGATCAGACCAAACCACGGGATCAACACTGAGGTCAGTAATGTTTAAACCTACCGAAAAAACTAAGTCCAATGTGTGGCCACCTGAGTGCGTTACCGAGTTTACATGCTGTGTCAGGTCTAGGGCCACCATGCTCCTCAGGAGATCACTTCCCAATTTTGAGAGCCCTTCATTGACCCAGGCATTGAAGTCCCCCTGATCAGGCACCTGGGAGACTCCAACACCAGGCTGGTGATGAGCTTCTTGACCTCCCTCAAAAAGTCCCCACCCACTCCCGGGGGACGATAGAGCAGGAGAATCCTGAGACCCTAATCCACTCATCCTCAGAAAGCCACACATTTAAAGGACCTTGCAAGACCTACAGTTTGCACCATGAGGTTCAGGCTAGTTTTAAAACAAATGCCCCCGCCCCGTGATCCTCTCTTGGGGTGTGTATCACAAAGTAGCTGACCAGAATTGCCACCTCCAAAATAGGAGCAGCATATTGATCCAGCCAGGTCTCTGTGATGCAAGCCAGGTCAACTGAGGATATCAAGTCCACCATTAAGGCAGAGCTGTTCCTCATTGACCTGGTATTGCATAACACAACCCGAGTAGGATGAGGTGAGGTAGCTGGGCTCATCATCTTCCAACCCCTCTAAGGTGAAGCCCTTGGTTATGGGAACTAAACATGGCAACATACTTTCAAGTTCCCATTTCACCCCAGGGCATCTCCTTGCCTTCACCACCTGAATCCCCGACACTCTGCAGCCACCCGGGTACAACCGCCTCCAGGCGTCCCTCTCCTGGCTATCCCCAAGGCCCTACACCTCCTATAGGCCTCCACTGGGAGTGCTGGAAGTTCAAAAGGATAGAGATCATGGAGGAAGCCCCCCAAGTAGCTGTGCCTTAGTGGTTTCTGTCCCAAACACATTTTCAACTGATCTCACCTCAGTCAACCAAGTTCCCAAAAAACAACCAATATCATTCCACCCCAAATAAAACCCACAAAATTTTAAAACACAACTCTCACAGTTTCATCTCTTACACCACCCACCCACCAACATGAAGAAATTTCCACAATCACACACCAACCACACACCAAATCACACACCCAAACACCAACACACTCAATTTATATTACTGAAAAAACAAAGCTAATAACACACATTTTAATCACTTATTGAGCATGTTGTTCAAATGATAGGGCCTCCTGAATATGTATGCCAAGGTACTTAATGCATTCCACTCATTCAAGTGGTTCACCATTGAGATCACAAATCACTGTTTCAGGATTCATAGCTGTCCTTGGCCTGGAGGAAACAATAAATATATATATATATATATATATATATATATATTTGTCCATATTTTTGTCTCATAAAGACTAAGCTGAAGTACTCATTCAGTACTTCTGCCTGCTCCCCACTACTTTTCACATATCCCCCTCTTTCTTAATCCTGACAATCCCATCCTTAACACTTCATTTCTCCATTATTCTATTCATCTCTAAAAAAGTTGAAACCTGGTCAAAGATTATTCTTTCAAGTATATTAGACAAAGGTGTCAATAAAGAGATGGGTCAATAATTAGCTGCCTTATCCCTAATGCCACCGTTTTGAATAGGTTAAATTGTGGCCACTTTCCACGTTGCAGAAAAACACTAAACATTAAAGAGTGGTTAAAAAGTAAAGAAATTGGTTTGGCCAGCTCAGAAATAGTTAATTTAAGAATTTTGAAGTCAAGTCCATTGGAACCAACATTGGGCCATGGGTTATAATTTTGGATACATTTCATGACAGTTCTTGGGTAAATAGTATGAAAGTAAAATTTTCAATTAATGCTCTCAACTTGACTCTTGCCGCATTGGTAAAGGGTATCAGAAGAAAGTTCAGGCCTAAATGTGTCTAATTTACCAAATAATCATTAAACCTTTCAGAAAATAATTAAGGATAATTTTTGGCTGTTTGAGCATTCCTTAATGTTGAGGCTTCTATTTTACTCTTCTTCTCCAAAAGGGAATTGAGGGTGGCCCATATATTTTTAGAGTTACCCAGATCATTTAGTTGCTTATTTCTAAAATAATCCACTTTCTCTTTTGTAATTTCAGACTTACACTTATTATGTAAGCATTTAAAATCCATCAGAGATTGAGGTTTTATATTGGCCCTACAATGTTTCCAAGTCTTGTCTCTGTTATTCATTATGTTTAACAGATGAGATGTTACCCATTACTTCTTGTGTGATTCGATTCTCTTTTTTTTCCTTAGGCATGATCCTGTCACAAATAATGTTAAATAGGGTACAAAACCTATCCACGGAGACATCTAGGTCAGTGATCAACTCAAGAAAAGATCAATCAGTTTCTCCAAGAGCTAATTTCAATTGTTCAATATTAGAAGAATCCAACTTTCTGACATACATGTACTGTAAACTGTGGGTTTACCATCCCATTTAACTGTCCTAGTACAAAAGACTTAGGAGTGGTCACTCAATACATTGGGGAGCACTCCAAAACTGGTGATCATAGATGGATGAGTAACAACAACCCAGTCCAAGATGATACCTTGCCAAGTCTTGTGGTTAGGCCTTGTGATTTCATTTATAAGTTGTTCTTCTGTTATCTCCTGAAATAGATCATAAGCCATAATGTATTTATCATCTCCCCAATTGATATTAAAATCTCCAGTTAATATACCCTCATGGTTATCAGGCAGGGATTTCTTAAAAGCTGACATGGTTTCTAAGCCAGCTAAACCCAAACCTGGAGGTAAGTAAGCAGTACTAACTGTTAGACATTTCCCACTTCCAAAAATGATGTCAACTGAGAGAAAGTTACACTCGTTAGTAATGGACTGGAAAGGGTGCTCTTTAGCCTGTAATGGAGAAGCAACATAAATAAGACTACCAACTTACCTTTTCCCTACCCTGTCCTGCCTAACAGAGGAGTAACCATTAAGTTTTACTTCATCATTACATCTCTTGCTACTCAGCCATGTCTCAGGTAATGCAATTACATCATAGTTATTAGCTTCAACCCAGGCATCAAACTGAACCCATTTGGCAAGGAGACTTTGGATGTTAACATGAACTATCTTTAAATGATTTGAAAGTACACTAGATGTAGGCTCATTTACCAAATATTTGGGTTATTGCGGCCTGGGTGAGGATGCAGAAAGCCAGTCCATTCACAGTTCATAATACCTAAAAGAGTGAATCAACAATGCTTTTGGGTCCACTACAACCAGGTATGGTTAGATGTGGGAGATGTGCAGTTTGTAATAATACAACAAAAAAAAGTAGTTTTAAACATCCATTTTTTGATAGGGAATTCAAAATAAAGGATTATATAGATTGCAATACAGAAGGAGTTATATATGTAATACAATGTCCCTGTGATAAATTATATGTAGGTCAGACAAAAAGAGCACTTAAGAAAAGGATATTAGAATATAAGGGGGACATTAGAAATAAAAATGAGAATTCACCCGTGGCTATACACTTCAATAAAGAAGCACATACAGGAGCATCTTTAAGATTTTGGGGTTTAGAAGTTATTAGATTACCAAATAGAGGTGGAAATTATAGAGAACTATTGAATAAAATGGAAATGAAATGGATTTTTCTATTAAAGACACTATATTCTAACATATCAATCAATCAATCAATCAAACTTTATTTTTAAAAAGGCGCTTTTCTTAAAACCAAAGCGCCTGTACAATTTCATAGAACAATAAATAAACAAAATCTAAAACTATTATAAATCAATAAAAGCTATGTTAAAAAGATGGGTCTTCAAGGCTCCTTTAAAACTCAGGACAGTCAGACTATTTCGCACCTGACGAGGTAGAGAATTCCACAGGGTCGGGACCATAAAACTAAATGATCTAGCCTCTGACATTTTCAAACGGACCCTGGGAATCTCCAGCAATCCCTCGTCAGTGGATCGGAGGGGGCGGGAGGGACAGTAGGGGCAAAGGAGCTCTTTCAGGTAAGTAGGTCCCTGGTCATGTAGGGCTTTATAGGTCAGCAAACCGACCTTGAAGGCGATTCTCCAAAATACTGGCAGCCAGTGCAGTCCACGGAGCACAGGCATTATATGACTGGATCTAGAAGAACCAGTCAATAACCTGGCTGCCGCATTCTGCACTAGCTGCAGACGACGAAGCTCAACCCCCGATAGCCCTAGGTACAGGAGTTGCAATAGTCAATGCGGAGGTAACGTATGCGGATCAATGTTGGAAGATCTTCTGGAGGAACCAGATGCTTCACCTGGTGATATTCCACAGATGGAAAAAGGAAGTTTGACCACCGCTGACACCTGAGCTTTAAGTGTCAAGCGGTCATCAATAATTACGCCAAGATTCCGCACCTGATCTGAGGTCGTCAGATGAACGCCTGCAAGCCTTAAGCCTGAGTGCGATCCAGCCGGCCAACCCACCTCACAGCGACCTTTGTCCACAACCAACACCTCAGTTTTCTCCGGGTTTAACCTCAACCAACTCCCATTCATCCAATCTTGGATTTCTGCAAGGCAGTTATTAAATACCGACAAGGCAGCATCCTGGCCGGGTACAAAAGACATATACAGCTGGGTATCACAACATAGGTAACATAGGTTTAAATACAGAAACTAATTGGCAGTCTTGTTTTTAAGAAAGAAAGTTATAAAAAATGTTTATATGTTGGAGTGCTCTAAGTAGCTGGTAAAATAGTTAATTTCATTATTAGTTATATATAAGGTAATAGTGGGAAATAAGTTGTTTCAATAGCCCCTGTAACCATAATCTGCCAATCTAGAAAACTATATAGGATAGAGTTAGTTTATAAATAAGAAGTTCTTTTTAAAAATATGATAGTACAACGGGAAATTAATAGGTATATTTAGTCTGATTGATGTTGTAGTTAAGTAGATGAATATGTAAAGTTTCTTAGCAATTATTTGGAAATATGTAGATATAAGAAGGGCTATATTATTTTGGAAGTAAAGATGATTATATCTAAATGGGTAGAGGTTAGATCGTAATAGTTACCTCACAAAATTAAGTTGATAATTAATTAGTATGATGCGAGTAACGCATATGGATTTAGTTAAAACAAGTATATTCATATATTTAGGGAAGAACTTTCGAGGTCATAAATGTATGAAAAGTATTAAATAATAAAAAATCGTATTATTCTGTTTTAAAAAAATATAGCAGCACAACTATAAAAATCCATAATGAATCATTATGGGAAACAGTTTATTATAAGAGGTAGAGGAGTAATATAGTCTAATGGAAAAAGTGATATAAGAGTTAAATATCAGTATTGCCACCCTCGTGTATCATTTTTAAAAAACAGAATGAAAATGTGTTTAAATTCTGGGCGATGTTTGACGGAAAAACAAAGAGCCTGTTCGTTGTGACCGATTCTCTTCTTTTTCAGAAGAGAATGTATAGTTCCTTAGCAACAACTTCGGGACATCCCGAAGATACACGAAGTGATACGTCACTTTGGCAGGAACAACGAACAGGCTCAAGAGGACTGCACCTCTTAGAGCGTGAGAGTAACATGTACCGGGAAGCAGGACGCCACACGAAAAGCTTATTTGCCAAGAAAAGGATTGTATTTATGGTATGAAGTGTGGGACAAAGAATCTTTTACAGTAAAAATGCTTTAAACACTAATTAATATGGATTTTTTAGTATTGGAGAGCGGAAGGCAATGGCATTGATAAAAACTTTGTTTAATATTTAGACGCAGCATAGAAGTCACGGAAGGACTTGAAAGGCTGCAAACACATTAAAAGGAGCTTGTTAAAATTAATGGCAGATCCTGACTTGAGGTAATGGAACGATTAATAAAAGTATACTGAACTATAAATAATATGATAAATGTCATTGAATTTCAAAAAATAATAAAAAAAGCATTGAGAATCTAACAAGAGGTGCG
Organism: Neoceratodus forsteri; assembly: GCA_016271365.2. NCBI lineage: Eukaryota > Metazoa > Chordata > Ceratodontiformes > Ceratodontidae > Neoceratodus > Neoceratodus forsteri. The sequence continues at coordinate 535,484,677 of CM057455.1, forward strand.
GTTTAAAGCTATGGGGAAGAAAGGCAATTGCCATTGTAAATGCATTTTCCTGTCAAGCATTTAAAGGCAGAGTTCAAGCGCTAATCATGGTTACCTAATGTGTTTACAGGGAATGATGAGCATTTAGCGGTGGAAAAAGTTGTATTTGAAAAGGAATTTTAAACAACAGAAGTTCATAATGGTAATCAGTTTATGCCATATTGTTAAAATAAAAAGTTGCAATTATATTATAATATGAAATGTAAGATGTATAATATTAAAAGTGTTATTTCTGTTTTAAACAGATGGAATGTATTTCATGAATTATGCCCCGTGAACAAGCTCTGAGGAGCGAAACGTAGGGGCGAATAAAAGATTGAAAAAGAAAAAAAGAAGTGGAAGATATATTTGTATTATTGTATTTTTTCATTTAAAGTGATAACCCCCAGGTTATAGAATTGTTTGTATATTAATTATTACTTTCGTGGGGGGTGTTGTTAAAGAATACCATTACCCAGTTGAAATATTGTTTAGTACTCATTTCCAAAGACTCCACGTCAATACACAACACAGACACAGGTAAATACAATAGACAGTATGATACAATATGCAATGCCAGGGCAGTTTGATGGCAAGGTTACAGCATAAAACAGTGTACTGAGATGACTAATACAGAGTTGAGGCTGTAGGCTATGGGCAACACAGTAAACAGTACGATACAGGATACAGTGCCAGGCACTTTGACTTCTGGTTACAGCATGACCATTTTACAAGGATGTCCTGACCAGTTTACAAGGATGTCTAAAACATTGTTGTGGCTGTTGACAGTGCATATGATAAATCTAACAGTAAGAGGTCAGTTAGTGATCAGAAAGTGACTTGGGGGACAGTGCACATGCCTAGTGTGCTTGGCTGGAGCTGAGTAAACTGGGTAAGTTAGGGGAGGCAGGTAGTGTAAATTCTAGAGCAGTCTGTTAGGAGACTTTGTCTGAGTGCCTGAGTAACAATTGCAGGCCATTGACTGTGAAAGAGGTTGTGTGTCCATTCTGAGAGGCTGGTGAAGGCACTGGTAGTGGACTTAGAGTGTTCAGGTGCAGGTGGCAAGGAGGTGGGTCTTGAGTGCCTTTTTAAATGGATCAAGTTTTTGATGGTTAGAGACCTATGGCAGGAGGGTGCCGAAATAGGAGGGAGCCATGACCAGAAAAGACCTCTGGGTGAGTGTGGTTCTGACTCTGGGAATGGCCAGTGCAGCTTTTGTTGAGCTGCGTGTGTACACTGTGGGGGAAGAGGAGATTAGGAATGCAGATACTGTAGGCCTTGGGGGTTAAAGCAAAGGAGGGATTTTTTTGTCAAGAGGCAGGACTGGTAGTGGACCCTCTCGTCAAAGTTCAGGGTCTGGGCAATGGAATTGAACTTGCAGTGTGTGTCATGTGATCTTCAGCAGTTAAGAGCCTGCAGGCTTTGCAAATAACCACTTTTATTTTACTTACAGCTGTTGCATCTGCAGCAGCATAGACCAGCAACCCATAGTTGATCAGAGACATTACTGAGGTGGTTATGGCTAGTCTCAGGGCTTCTGGCGTAAGGCAGTCCTTATGGAGATAAAGGAGACCAATGAATGCATTGGTAGCAGATGTGAGAGTGTGTGCGTTGAAGGAGAGGGCAGAGTCAAAGATAACCCCTAGATATTTATAGGATAAGACCTGCTCCAGGGTGTAGAGTGACTGCTTGAATATTCAATTGGGCATGTTTTAATTTGCTTTGGTGATGTGCAAAAAGTAGGGTCTTATTTTTTTCATGTTCATGACTAGTCTATGCTTTGCAAACCAGAGTTCAGCTTGGCTAAACACATTCTGAAGTGAGGCCTAAAGGTTGGTTGGGTTGGTGTGGGAGGCACAGATGATGGTGGCGTCCGCATAGAGGAGGATCTTTTCAGGGCAGGCAGTGGGAATTGCCTTCAAGAATATGTTAAAAAGCAGGGGCCCTAAAATGGATCCCTGCAGGGCTCCCGAGTGGATGGGACATGAGCAGGAGACTGTGTTATTTATCTGCACACACTGGGACTTAGAAGACAGGTAACTAGTAAACCAGTCCAAGGACCCTTGTGAGAACCCCATTAGGAGGAGGGAGTTTGGTAGGAGGGGGTGACTGACCATGTCAAAGGCCTTGGATAGGTCTATGAACACAGCCCCTACGATGCGCCCTTTATCAAGAGTAGCATGTATGTAGTTTGATAATTTTAGCAGGGCCGTGGTGGTACTCTACCCAGCACGGAACCCATGTTGTTCTTTGCAGAGAAGGTCATGGGTTTTAAGGTAGTCAGTTAGTTGATCCGCTACAACTTCTTCCAATGCTTTGGACAGTGGGGGAAGAATGGAGATTGGTCAGTAGTTTCCCGGTGTTAGGAGGTCACTGCCTTTGTGGATTGGTGTAACAACTGCATTCTTCCAGACTGTGGGAAACTGACCAAGGCATAGGGAGCAGTTCAGGAGGCCGGTGAGCTGGGTAATCAACATGTCCAGTGCCAGACAGAGGAGTTTGATGTCAATTGGGTCATTCAGGGGGCTAGTACCATTCAGGGCTTTGGCTAGGTATGGCCTTGCTTCCATGGTGGAGATAGCCCGGAGATAGAAAGGTGACCTTGGGTGGTGGTGGGGGGTCAGGGCGGGTACTGGGTCAAGGATGTTTGGGGGGAGAATGCAGCTTAGGTCAGTAAAGTTGTCATTGAGTGTGTTGGCAATCTCCTTAGGGTCTGTAGTAAACAGTCCCTTAGATGCAATTTGGGATGGGGTAGTGTGTGTTTTTCCATTTAGGGACTCTATGTTGTCCCAGAACTTGCATGATGACCCATAGGAGGCTGTTAGGGTGGCTCGGTATGTTCAGCTTTTGCCTTTCGAATAGCCCAGGTGCAGCTGTTCTGAGCAGCTCTGTATGTCTGCCTGTCAGCGGATTTGCCTGATTCATTGGCCCTGTGCCAAAGGTTATTACAGCTTTTGAGCTGCTAGAGGAGGGATGGAGTTATCCATTGTGTGCTCTGTTTTTTGGTGCTTGCCTTTTTTTATAGGGGCAAATACATCACAGGCATGGGTGAAGGAGTGCTGGAAGTAGCTGAGCGCAGCATCAACACTGTGGGAATGGTATACTGGTGACCAATACCATTCAGTAAGACGCTGTTTAAAGTTGGACAGTTTGCCTGGGCGCAGTTGGCATTGGAGTGTTGTGGTTAGGGGTGGTGCAGGTTGCTGGCCTGACCATGAGCAGATTACAAGGGAGTGGTCACTGAGGAAGTTTGGTAGGACTTCAATGTCCTTGATTTTGTGGTGCTGGTTGGTGAGGATGATGTCCAGCAAGGTGTGTGTGCCCATGCCTGGATTACACCTAGTTGGCTTAATCACCAACTGATGTAGGTCAAGGGCTGTGAGCACATCCAAGGCGGAGGTGACTGCTTTGCTGAACAGGTTTATGTTGACATCCCCTAGTAGTATGTGTTCTGATTTGATGAGCATTAAATGATAGCTACATTTTGCTGATTACTGTGTTATTTCCTTATATTCACAGAGGAGACTCATCCCTTTTGTTTATGTTTATTAGAATTTGTTTTGATTGCATTTTCTTCCTATTTTTTCATTTGTTTTTAATTAGTGGTAACATATCCAAATCAGAGGTCATGTACGTCTGAGATGTTTTCTGTATGAGGAATAATTTCAGTTTCATTTTGTTTACATTACTGTATGTGAATTTGATGTTTTGCTTATTTTTGTCAATTTAAAAAAACTCTACTTCTCATTGATAAGTTCTATGGAATCATTAACATGCACCTTTACAGTGACTAGAGATGGGCAGAAGGGAACTCAGTTTAATGTCTCATTAAAAGGACAGCACCTCAGTTGTACAGCATCTCCCATGTACTGCTCTACAGTGTCAAGTATATGTATTACCCCAAGTACCTGGTGTAGGACAAGAACTCACCACCATGTGATCTTCCAGCACCAGAGGTGAGTGTGCTACCTACTGCTTCTCTGACACTGCTTTAATTAATTAATAAATGGAGTATAAGCAGATGTGACAGTTTTGTGGAATCCCAACTGAAATGCTCACTTTAATTTAGTCATCCTATTATTGTAGTTAATTTATTGATTCATGTATTTGTTTATTTATTTAGTTAGACTTTGGCAATGAGGAGGAATTCATTGGGACAACATATATATATATATATATATATATATATATATTTATTGGGGGGGAGTCACAAACATGCACATGCACAATATAGAATTACACATGCAATGAGTGGACAATTACATTAAATTTCATGTAAAACATTTACATTTGCAATCCACATTCCATGGGGTAATTGGGACTGAGCGAGAAGGCTTGTTCAATGTAACCTGCCCTCAAGCCTGTGAAAGTATTTTTGTCCAATGCAGCATCAGCAACCTGATTAACTTAATTGTTTTTTTTTACACAAACACTTTTCTGTTGAAGTAAATACATCTACATTTGAAATATGCTAAACAAGTAAAGTAAACTGCATTTTTAATAGTATTCCAATTGCAATTTTAAAAAGTCTTACACTGTTGCAAGTCCTTATATGATAAATATAATTAATATAAAAAATCTGACTATTTGAGACTCTAGCTGTGTTTACTTGTTTGATACACTTTTTCTGAATAAAAAATGGTTTTGTTTGAACAGAATGTTGTCTCAAGAGTCAAACCTTTATGGTATATTTGACATAATTACAGTATAGTCAGCTGTTACATTTGCAAAACAGTGTTCTTGATCAGATTAGTTGACACAAGGGTCCCTAGTAAGACAGAAAATGCCTTCTGAGCAAAAAAAAATAAATAAAAAAAAAAACATGTCTGGCAATGAAAGCACCTTATTGTAATTTTATTATTGGAATAAATATTATAGCACTAGAAAAGAAACTGAGCGGCAGGCTTGGGGGTTAACTGAACAGGGGGGTACCACCTACTATGTATTATAGATAGGAGGGGGTGTGGAATAGGGTGCCACAGGGGTTGGGGAAGGAGGTTGATGTTTCTAATAGAGAGAATATTAGGATAGAAGATTAAACATGGGATCCAGACTCCTTTAAGTAAATTATATTTAATGGAAAAAAAAGATTAAACAATGAAATGGAGTTCTGGTAATGTATGTTACAGTATTTGGGGAGAAGGGGGGGTGTTGATTTTAATGTAGACAGGATTAACCAGATAAGATGATATGGACAGGCTCATTTTGTTGTAATTAAATATGGTATGGGAGTGGTAGGATTTGCCACATGGGGTTGCTACATGAGGAAGTATTAATTTTGTGAGAGTTTCATGAACAAATACTGTAGAATAATAGAAAGGTGACTGTCTATTACAAGTGAATAATACCATCTAGAGATTCTGGTGACAAGGGAACCTTGAAAGTGAAGCTTAAGAAGTTTCTTTGTCCCCAGAACCTCAAGATGGTATTACTCCTGAGTGATACACACTCACCTATTAATTATTTTTTGTAATATATGGATCCAATTTCGAAATTTTGCAGCTCTGAATTTTTTATGGCGTGCTGTGATGCCGTTTGACAGCAGCACTGAGGACTTGCTCACCACATCTCCACACCCCTCCCCCAGTCTCTGTTACCTTGTTCTTGTTTGAGAGTACCTCCTGTCATTATGTTTTGTAGGCAGTCCTACCTTTAAGTTGTTTTCAGGGCTGAGTGAATGCAGGCTTAACTAGATAATGCTTTAAATGTACAAAAAAAAAAGTATTGGCAAAAGAGCAAAGGGGACGAATTACTTTCAGTAAGCAAGAGAAGGTTGCCATGTTTTCATCACTGTTCTGTGAGCCCACAGAAAGAAAGTGACCAATCATGAGATGCACTTTAAAAAACATCACATTGTGTGTCTAGGAAGTGCACTTGGAGCATAGGAACCAGTGTACAGTGTGAGACAGTCATGCACTTACACTCTTCAGTTTCTATGATAATACTATTATTCAGAGCTCTGAATGAAAGTATTATGAGCTCTGAACAATAGTAATATTCATTATCATTGATAGTACTATCACTTTCTGGACAGTGGTATTACAGGAGTTCCTTTGTATGGCTTACAAACATACTAAAATTAGTTATCCATATATTACAACTAGATAATAGGTAACAATGAGTTCAAAGAACATCAGTTATCCATATTTCTATAACACGTAGCATGTCTAGCCTTAGTCTTAAAAGAGTACTAAAGTTAAATTTGCAAAAACGTATCTTGTGCAGAGTGTTTTGATTTGTATGTGAAGTCCTACTGTGTTCTTTTTGTTTGATATTAGGATTTTTTTCTAAATTTGTCTACTTGTTTTATGACACGAGGATCCCAGCTGTAGCATTTTTTTATTGTTCTTCTTTTTCATACAGTGCCTCCTGTCCCATGTAACAGTGATGTCTCTGGTACTATATATTCACAATGTACTTGTTCAGAGCAGAACAGCTGTGCTTTGAGTAACTTTCCTTATTTAGTGCGCACTGATAAAGGTTATATTTACAGTTTTTCAAACAATTGAGGGATAACTGGGTGGGCTATTCTGTAAAGAAGCAAAGTCTTCTCTAATTATAGCATTAATAACCTGAGGTCATTTGTGTGTTTTGTATGGCTCTATGTAGTTTAATTAAATGAAACATTTTAAAACAAAACATTTATGCCTACTGGCTAGACCTGGACATATACCTGGAAAACAAAAAGATTGATTTAGAATATTTTTTTTTAACTGAGGCCAGACTACAAGGCGCCTAAGAGCAGATTGCTACTGCAGCAGCTTTCACTGAGTAAATCAGTGGTCCTGGATGCATACAGTAACCATCATTAAGACACACTAGGACTGCACACACAAATCAAAATGCTGCACAACATATGGTTTTGCAAAGTTTGACTGTAATACTCAGTTAACTATTCTTGAAATGCTTGATTTTCTTAAAGATACATCCATACATTGGTTCAACTATTAAACTATAGATTGCACAAGGTAACCCCCTCCATGCAGCAGTTTCTCCTGGAATGCTGTTTTGCACCAACCTCCTTGGTAGGCAACCATGATGTCAGTGCATGGGGAAGGACTGAGTGTATGTCATGGGGGACTTTGGAAGACTCATAAAAATTATATTTTTGGATTACAACAACCTTGATGTGGGTAACCAATGCAGAAAGGTGGTCTAGGCAAATAGAATTCTGATGTGCATAGGGAGGGGCACAACAACCAGAAGGAGGGAGGTGCTAATGCCTCTCTATAAAACCATGGTGAGGCCAAACCTAGAGTATGGGGTCCAGCTGTGGAGACCTCACCTATGCAAGGACATACAGTAGATGGAATTGAAAGAGTTCAGAGAAAGGCAACCAAGATGGTGGATGGTATGACCAGGAATCCCTATGAGGTGAGGTGGAGGGAATTGTATATGTACCCACTGGAGACTAGAAAGGAATGGGGGACATAATAGAAACTTTTAAGTACATGAAGGAGATTAATAAGGTGAGACAGGGAAGCTTATTCACAAAAAAATAAAGTGCTAAAAGTAGAGCGTCATAGTCTAAGATTGGAAGGAGGAAGATTTAAGGGCAATGCGAGATTGTGTTACTTCACGGAGAGGGTGGTGGAGCCCTAGAACAAGCTACCTGAAGAGGTGGCAGTGAGGGCTGAAACTGTGGAAGGATTCAAGAGGGCATGGGATAGACATAAGGGGTTGATGAGGGAGTGGAGTGGAATGTCCCTTGACAAAGGTGAGGAGTAGGGGGTAAGGGGCAGACTCGATGGGCCAGAGATGTCCTTCTCTGCCACTGCATTTCTATGCTTCTATGTGTTCATGGGCTAACTGTGCATCCAGACAAGAGACAATATGTAATTTAACATTAATCATCCAATGTGCAGTATGAAAGCACTGCAAAACTATTTATCCAGTGACAACTCAGTTGTCATAGAAATCAGAGGCACTACTTTCAGCCATTTTGGGACTAGGTCTTATGACACAGCCACCACTGCTTTACATCTTCTCTCTACCTCTGGACATTTGTATCTTAAACCCTTGCTCTGCACAGCTGGTAGGCACTGCTGCAGGGAGATGTTACTTCTTTCCAACCAGGTGTAAGTCTTTGGCACAGCTGCACCCAAAAATGGTCACAAGCTGCCATAAATCATGGAGCTTGTCATAAACTGGCTCCAGCTTTGAAAATATAGCAGCTGCAGGAAAAAGTGCAGCTCCTTGAGTGAAGCCAAACTTGCAAAAGTTTTTCCCTGCACTTTTCCTTTTTTCCTGGGATTTGAAAATCTAGTCTGAGTTCTCCAGTGCATTCTATAAGGAGTGCTGTCTTGAAGCTTCCTGTTGAAATTTATTATAGTGCCACTATAATTAGGACTGAGCAGGTGATTTAATACTTACTTGCAATCTTCAGCCACTTACAGTTTGTCAATGGAGTTTCACAAAACATTGGAAAGCCTGACGTGTGAGCAGAATCTCCTGAGGTGGCAAGATTGGTGAAATTTGGTTCTGTGTTTTTTTGGGGGGGAGGTGGGGGTTGTGAGGGAGATAGAGGTGAGTGCAAATCATTATAAAGACCAACTCTTTCAAAAAAAATTAGGTCTATTCATGTGCCACTGGGTCTAACATGCATAGAGTAGTCTGAGGCACATGAATCTATCCAGGGGTTAAAACCCTTAAGCTGCTACGACTAACAAACTAAGTGATTACCAGGAACTGGACTCTGGTGCCACTGACCAGGTGTCACCTGATGCCATTTAGACACCAGGTGCCCAACCCCAGTGCCAGACACTAAGCAAAATGGAAATGTGGTCACCAGGTATAAGTCATGGTGCTGCTGACCAGAACCCCAAATTTCAGCACCAAGTATCCAACCCTGATACAGGGCAGCAAACTAATAAAAAGGTAAACAAACAAAAAGAAGATGTGGCTCTAGAGCACCCAATCTGTCAGATATAACAATATGCACTGAAACAACAGGAAATAACCCACACTGACACCAGGAAAATGAAAGTTTCTTCCAATTTAATAAATGCAACTACATGGGTAAAACAACAAACTAGATGCCCAACCCTTGTGTCAGAAAGTAAACTAACAAAAAAGTAAGCAGTCACCAGGGCCCAACAACGATGCCACAGCCCTCCCCCCATTACAACAACGGATGCCCAACAAAAGTGCTGTACTTTATTAATTTACATTTATAACCCTTCCTCCTTCCCACTCATTTAAATATTCCCCATTATCTTGATCCCACAACCGCTGTCTTGCACTCCACTCTCTTCCCTGCTCCATGGCAAGCCAAGTACATACATTTTATCTTGTCCCTTGGTGGGTGACCAGCACAGCCTTCACTCCACCTTGGCTTTTCACCCTCTTCCACTGTGCTCTGCTGGCAGAGGGGAGAAAAATGAAAAAAAAACTCTGCATGAACAGAGATAATTCTTTTTCTAAGTGAAATAGCCAAATTTAGTGTCTGCTGAAAACATTTCAGGATCAAATTCATAACTGCAAGGTGGGAGGTCAATGAAGGTCAGATGGTAAAACACCCTGTCCCTTAAATTTGGTAAAAATATGTGAAAAAGGTTATTATGGATTATAGAAGAAAACAAAAAACTGCTGTTTGCCCCAAAGAAATCAAACCACACATGCATTCAAACTTTTTTCATTTTTTTATGTACTTAGAAAAAAAATGTTCCTCACAAAAGATGCCAAAAAAAAAAGAAAACAGAAAAAAAAAAAACTAAGTTCATGGACATGTACAGTTTGCTTTGTTTAGTGTTTCTTTTTTCTACAGCACATATCATTTATTTTTTTTTTTACATTTTTAATCAGATTTGAGGGACAGGGTGATTACCATTACCTCAATGACGATCCATGTGGCAACTTTCAGACCTGCTCATTCAGTCTGCTGCTTTATACAGGTTAAAAAGACTTTGCCTGAAACAAGCTAAAGATCAGTGCCTTTCCTAATGAGTCTGCTGCTTCACATAAGGAGCACAGGGATCTGCATTAAGCATGCTACAGATCAGGCACCATGCCCAATGGGTCTACTGCTTTGCATAGGTCCCACACAGGGTCTTTTGCAAAGTATGCTAAAAGTCTCCAGCTTTGTGTATTCTTTTTAAAAAGTAAGGACATTCTTTACAGAAAATATGCATTAAACCATCAGTTATGTCTGAAGATTACAGAAGCAGCATTTAATGTTGACAGTCCTGTGAGCATTGATGAATCTGTTGTCTGGTCTTCCTCAGGGTTTAAATGATCAGGTGACCCAGTGTTGGCATTGCCCTAATGTCAGTCCCCAGCCTCCAAGCATTGCTAGGTTAGTATTTTTGTGTGCCTGGACAGACAATGCTGATGTTAAGGCAATGTCAATGATGCATCACATGATCGTTCAAATACCAGGGATTGCAGGATCACAGATTCAACATACGGTAGTTCTGGTGACTTTTCACCCTAATGTTGCACTTCCTTACCTCTGTGTCTTTAATCTTCAGCCATAACAAATGCTTTCAAGTATTTTTTTGGAAAGAAAACTTTTAATAAGTGAATCAAGCAATGCATATATTTTTCCAAAAATCAAAAAGCATGTGATAAAACAGCATTGGTTAAGACTTGCTCGACTTTGTTTTACACATATGTTTAAGCACACACTTACTGTCAATTTATTTATTTGCTTTTGTTAACCAGGTAAGCACATTAGACAGCAAAGTGTCTATTTTCAGGAGAAGACTTTACTGTGTTAGCATTATCAGTTGTAAACTATAAAAATTAAAAAAGGAAAACCCTGTACTATGAATGGCTAAATCTGATTATATGACCACAGCATATCTCATGATTTGTCCACTGTTCACATTTTCTATATTCCTGTCTATTATCCCTCAGCACAATCCTGCAGTATGTTATATGGTAAGTTTGATCACACACTCTAAAGATATTTAGATGTATATACTCTGTTGCCACCATTGCCAACATGTGAATCATGCATGTTTAATATAACATAGTACAATTTCTGGGCTCTAGAAAATATAAATGCAGCATGTGAAAAATGTGCCATTCCAATTTTGTAGTTGTGTTGTAGGAAAAAGATAATAGCTGGTTTATATTTAAAGCTACAATATATTTACAATGCAGCAAAGCATAATTCTATACACAAAATCCTCTGAATGCCAAATCATGCTGCTGCAGGAAGGAAAGCCATGGATTTTTAATAGCCCAGTAGTGACAGTGCATGTACATTTCAGGAAAATGTGCATGCAAAAGAAGCTAATCAACATCAAGCACTAATTAGTCCCTCAGTATTTAGCTATTAAGTATCAGCAGCTGTCTTACATGCCATATGCTAATTAGTATTATTAAACTTCAGGAATAATTGTCTCCATTGTTCTGTGTCATAATACTCTCTCTAATTGTACTTTAGAGAGCACTGGCTATAAATGGTAGCTAGCGTTACATTACACTGTTTGAAGTTTAATGAGCAATTTACCACATCTCATAACAGCAAAACAGAATATACAGCAAAAGAAAACAAGATAAGCAATATTCTAAAACAGAAGTTCATGACTGAATTCTCAGCCTCAACAGGACTTTCATCACAAATGGTAATGCTATTGTTTTTTGATAAGGGAGTAGGCACCTATAAGACTTTTCACAGTGTGCTGCTATAGTTGCTACAGTTGCTTTGGCTTCTTAGAAGGAACTAGAAGGGAAAGGGTCAGATCTTTTACAGTACAGTAGCTTCTTGCTGTTTTTACATTGTTTGGATTTTACTTGATAGAAGGTTATTTTTTTTCTTTCTTACTACTTCTAAGGGGCTAGCAGGGTATTGTTTTGGGGCTGTTAGAATTTTGAAAACTGTTTTGGTGGCTATAAGTGGGTTCATTTGTTTGATGTTTCACTGTGTAGCAGGCTGCATTTGTAGAGGCCTATTTCTTCTGATTAAAAACCTATTTGGTGTGATTTAACGGGGGCTGTTTCTTTCAATCAGAGACCTATATCTTCTAATTTCAAGCCTATTTTGATGTGTTGTTGGTGAAGCTGTTTGAATTAGAGACCTGTTTCTTTTGGTAGCAAACCTAATTTGGGGACTTTGAGTAGAATTCTGATTCATTTTTGCTGGCTTCATTAGCTACAAAGGTTAGTGCACAGTGGGGAAAGGGTGCTAATGGTCTGACCAGGGGCCTCAGCTACCTGATTGTTTCTGGAAGACTTGGGTTGGTCCCACCCCCAACCCCTCACCCCACTCACCCCTGCTCTGTGATTTCCTTTATACCAGGGGTTCTGACATCACTTCCTCAAACAGGCACAGGATATGCACCTGTAATAGCAGAAGCAGACATCCAGGAATGGAACAGCAGTGAGTGAAGAGGTGACTGCTATCTCAGTGGAAAGGAAGTAACTGCAAATCTAGGAGCTTTCATTGTTACTTCTTTGCATTGTTATTGCATTGTGGAAAGGAGGAGTAGGAGTTTGAAGAAGGTTGTGCAATAGCTACTTGAAGTCTCTTTTTGAGTGTGGATAGGAAGGTTAGGAATATAAAAAGCAGTTGCTCAATCTATCTAAATGTGTACAACAAAGGAGATAAGGGAAATAAAGAAAAGAATGTTTTGCACTGATAGAGGGGGGAGAGGGGAGACTTGGGGGAGTGTTTGGTATCCTGCATCTGGAAGGGTGGGGGGCTCAGGGCAACGACAGCAATGGGTAGGGTGGTAGGCTGCAACAACTGTGGTGCACCAATCTTTCTAAAAATTGCCTGGAGTGTGGGAGGATGTTTAGTGTGCAACCACATAGAGGAAACTTAGAAAGGAGATTGAGGGTCTGCAGGAGGAACTAAGACAGGCAAGGCAGACTGGGGATGGGTTTAGCCCAATACTGGAGGGAAGAAGAATGGGAGATGAGGGAGGGTGATTTAAGCCAACAGTGGTGAGGAGAGGGTCAGAAGAAGGGAAGCAGGGACAAGGCAGCCCAGGCCAGGAAGAATGATTGCTGGGGAAACCAGGTCAGGAGACAAAAGACAAATGGAAAGGCGGAGATAGGGACTTGTGAGGGGAGGCGAAGAAGTGGCAAAAGTCATGGAGTGGAAAGGAGAGAACAGGTTACTATGAAGAGAGAGGGTGTGGGCATTTGTGAAGGGTATTCAGAAAATAGTTTTGCACTACTAGAGAGGAAGAAGGTGGAGGAGGGAAATGATGAAATTAGAGGAGTAATTGATAAATGCCTGGACCAAACTGGAGCAGGGGGAAGTTCTGCTGGGAGAATTGCAACGGGGGCAAAAGGGGGAAATAATGTGCAGGAGGAAGAAGAGGAGCCAGAAAGGAGAGAGGGAGATGAATGGAAGCAAGCAGGGAGTAAGAGTGGTGGAATTTTAGTGCTGGGGGACTCAATACTAAGAGGAGTCAGGTGGGGTAGCAAGGGGCGAGAGGCATAGTCGCATTTGGGTGGAGGCCATGCCAGGAATGACAGCGGAAAGGGTGGGACAATCTGTTCTGAAATGTGCTAGAAGGGGTAGGGACAAGCCTCATTTAAATATACATCTTGGGATGAACGACCTGGTTGACAAAACAGTAGATATATTCCAGAGGAGGTTTGAGGAACTAGGACAATTATGTGAGGGGGCAGGAAGATCAGTAACTTTTTCAGAGATACTTCCAGTGCCCAAGGCAAGCACAACAAGAAAGCTGAGAATAGAGGAATTTAACGGATGGCTAAGAACCTGGTGTTGTGCTAAAGGGTATGGGCTGTTGGGGAGTGAGGAGGGACCTGGGAGGACAGTAGTCTCTATGCCAAAGACAGACTACACTTGAGTGAGGAGGGAAATAAAGTGTTGAAACAGAGATGGATGAGTACATAGAGGAAGTAGGGAATGTAAACTAGGAATGGGGGGTGGCAATTGGTCAAGAGACATGCAGAGAGCACAGTTTGGGAAACCATATGAGCTTACCCCCCATAACAGTGACAAAGGACAAATGGCAAGTACTATTGGTGATGCTAGTAAAGGAGGGCAGGATGGGAGGGGGGAAAGGTGGAAGGTGGTTTCCCTTAATGCTAGGAGCCTTGGGAGGAAAACTGCAGAGTTACAGGTGCTCATGGCAGAGGGAGAGGTGGACATTGCAGCCATCACAGAAACATGGGCCACCCAATACAATGACTGGGACCTGTCCGTACCAGGGTACAGGTTATTTCATAGGGACAGGGTGAATGGCAAAGGAGAAAGTGAGGCACTATATGTGAAGGAAGGACTGAAGTGTGAAAGGGAGGAAGGGGAGGAGGGTAGTACGGAGTCACTTGGGATGCAAATCCAGGATTCCAAGAATAGGATTCTTAGAATGGGAGTGGTGTACAGGCCGCCATCTCAGATGGAGGAGTTAGACAGGGAACTACTGGGACAGATCAGGAGGACCTGTGAGAAGGGTAGTGTGGTGATTTTGGGGGACTTAAACATGCCAGGAGTCGACTGGAGTACCCCAACAGCCAGGAACAGAAGGGAGCAGATACTGCTGGATGCCTTTCAGGACAGCTTCTGTTTTTTTTTTTATTTAAAGTTTATTAAGAAAATTTTATTATTACATACCCATGGCAGGCATACATGAGAATGAAGATGATACATTAGAAAAATGAAGACATAAGTCAGCCCAGCCAACCACTCCCCTCACCCTCCTACTTCCCACCCCCCCAGCCTAACCTTATTGAGCACAACAAATGCAACATATCAGGACAGCTTCCTGCTGCAAATTGTCAGTGAACCAACCAGGCTAGGGAATAACCTTGACCTTGTGCTGGCAAATGGGGACTTTGTAAGAGAACTTACAGTGGAGGAACCCCTGTCAGGGAGTGACCACCACTCAGTATGGATCACATTGGATATGGGCAAGGAAGGAGTGGAATCTGGCAAAAGAGTGCTGGAATTCAGGAGAGTACGACTTTGGGAGGATGAGGGAAGTGGTAAAAGGGTACTTGGCCAGAATTCAATCTAGTATGGACACTAACCAGAGGTGGGAACTCATAAAGCTGGGGATAGTGGAGGCAACCAAAACCTGCTGCAAGGCCCAGAGCAAGAAGGCTAGGGCTAAGAAACTGAGCTGGTTGAGCAAGGAGGTCATGGAAAACATAAAGATTAAAAAGAGCTGCCTTTAGGAAGTACAAGAAAACATAGAGAGGGGAGGACAGGGAGGAGTACTTGATGGAATCAAAAGAGGTGACAAGGGCAGTAAGTGTAGCCAAGGCATCTACGGAACTCAGGCTGGCACAAGGCATTAAGAAGGGGGAGAAAGACTTCTTTACATACATCAGGTAGAAAAGGAGCTATAAGGACCACATAGTAAGTATTAGGAAGGAAGGGGGTTGGGTGGAAGCAGGGTGCGATAAGACAGAAGCACTAAATGAGTACTTCTGCTCAGTATTTACTAAAGAGAAGAGGGGGGTGACACCCAAGGGGGAGAAATGGCAGAAACGGGGAGGGAGGGGGTGACAGATGGGGAAATCATAGAGGGGCAGAGTTCGGGAGGGTTTGAAGGCATTGAGGGTGGATAAGGTGACAGGCCCAGATGGCACCCACCCCAGGATACTGAAGGAGCTGGCAGAGGTCCTTGCAGGACCTTTGTCAGACCTGTTTAATGCCTCACTACATTCAGGGTGTGTACCTCAGGACTGGAGGATGGCTCATGTGGTGCCCCTCCACAAGAGTGGCCCCAAGGATGAACCAGGAAACTACAGACTAGTGAGCCTTACATCCATTGTGGGTAAGCTATTGGAGACTATCCTGAAGGAGAGGCTGGTGGTCCTTATTGAGGCCAAAGGACTACAGGACAGCAGACAGCATGGCTTCATATGGGGCAGATCCTGCCAAACCAACCTGGTGGAGGTCTATGACTGGGTAACTAGGCAACTGGACAGGGGCCATGAAGTGGATGCCCTGTATCTGGACTTCAGTAAGGCATTCGACTTGGTGCCGCATGGAAGGCTGGGAAGTAAGTTAGTAGGCACAGGGGCAGGTGCAAAGCTAGTGAGAGGGGTAGGGAACTGGCTTCAGGGAAGGCAACAGAGGGTGGTGGGTGGGGAACTCTCACACTCAAGGGTAGTGATGAGCGGTGTTCCACAGGGCTCGGTGTTGGGGCCAGTGTTGTTTGGGATATTCATTGCAGACATATCATTGGACATCAAGAGCAAGATCATTCTGTTTGCTGATGATATCAAGGTAGGAGTGGTGGTGGATGACCTAGGGGGATGGCAGGGGTTGCAGGATGATCTGGCAAAGCTTGAAACCTGGTCAGACACCTGGCAACTGGGGTTTAATGCCAAAAAGTGCAAGGTGCTGCATTTTAGGATGAAGAACCCAAGGAGGAGTTACCAGCTGGGGGAGTGCAGCTAGCCCAGACAGAGGAGGAGAAGGATCTGGTGGTGCTCATTGCAGGGTCAATGAACAACTCGGCACAATGTAGAAAGGCAGCTGCAAAGTCCAACAAAATGCTGGGTTGTATTGCAAGGGGTATATTCTCACAGAGGGAGAAGGTGATTCTGCCACTGTACAGGGCATTAGTTAGACCGCACCTGGAGTACTACGTGCAGTACTGGCACCCGTAACTGAAGAGGGACATTAAGTTACTGGAGGGGGTGCAGCACAGGGCAGTAAAGATGATCAAGGGGCTGGGGGACTTATCATAAGAGAGGAGGATGAGGGAGTTGAACATGTACTCACTGGAGAAGAGGAGGGACGGGGGGGACATGATTGAAACCTTTAATTAAATGAAAGGAATAAACGAGACAGGTACAGAGGGGCTGTTCAAAGTAAGGAAGGGGAGGGACACCAAGGGCCATGATATGAGACTGGAAGGAGGAAGGTTCAGGAAGGAGATGAGGAGACACTTTTTTACAGAAAGGGTGGTGGCTGGGTGAAATGCGTTACCTGCAGAAGTGGTATCCAGTAGAACAGTGGACTGCTTCAAAAGGGGATGGGACAGGACAAGGGTGAGGGTCAATGAAGAGGAAGGATGGAAGGGAGGGGCAGCTGCAGAATTAGGGGTGCTAGCTGCACATTCGAGCAGACTTGATAGACCTCTAGGCCTTTATCTGCTGGCAAATTTTGTTTGTTCGTATGTTCGTATAGTATATGGTACAGTATTTATACACTATGTACTGTAACACAGCACAGATATGTCATATGTTCGGACTCATTTGACATTTCTTGAAAATGTATTATAGTTGTTTCTGCAGTACTAGAACTTTGGGTTCAATCTCCAAATGTATAACTGCAAACCTCAAATAAGACAGGGTGTCACAATGCTACAGTATATGTTTCCCCTTTCCTATGTAATTATAACTCTGTTTGAAATCCTAACATTGTTTAGAAACTTGCCAACAATATTGACACATTTCTGTTTTGGAAAAAGACAGAGAGCTAACATAAAGGAAAGAAGGAATGTTTTATATTATATATATATATATATATATATATATATATATATATATATATACACACATATATATATTAGTTGCAAAAAACTATGTTAATGCAGAGATTAGGGTTGTAAGAACTCAAAGCGTACAAAGATGGGAAATTAAGACATTAGGGATTTTGGGAGTATTGGTGAATCAGTGGTGGGGTCTTACTTGGGGATGTCAACCCTAATGCCCACCCCCACAGCCTTTAGCCTCCTGTTTGAAATACAAGATACAGCTCCAACTTAGTGCCTCGTAGTGATACAGTATGGCCAACAAAATCTGTCAAAGCATTCTTCACGCAGTGCCCTACGGGCCCTGTCTGAAGACATCACATTTGACCTTGTCTGATCCAGGGTAGGGGTGGGCATTAGGCTGACAACCCCAAGTAAGACTCCACCATTGATTCATCAATACTCCAGAGACCCAATTTGCAATGAATTTCCCTTCTTTTTGTGATAGTGGAGCTGTATCAGGGACCTGCACAAAATGAGCTAAATACAATATTGGAGAGAGTCATGATGCAGTGCATGGGGCCAGCAGACCCTGTTATATATCTCGATACCCTGTGGGTGATTTTCCCTGACCATCACAGCATGTGGCATCTGCACCGAAACACTGCTTCATCCCTACGCAAGCCATGACTGGTGCTACATGTTGCAGCACCTTCCCCATCAGCCTTGTCCTAGTGAACTGGCTCAGTGAATTCACACGTGAACTCAGCTCACTGGCACAGTAAGGCAGTGTGTTCCCCAGAGGTGCAATGCGCATACCTGTAATTAATGTTACTTAATAAATTATTTGTTTTTTTTATATATTTTGGCACCAAACATTCAACATATTCTTCTTATGGCCCCACCTCATAAACCCCATAGGTGAAAATGTTCAAATCTGTGCTGAAACACCATTCCACACCACAGGCACAAAAACATGTTTCAGACAGGATGTGAAAAATGACAACTGTATTGTTCATGAGGTGGTGTGAAAAAATGGGTATGTTAAAAATCTTGAGTCAAAATATTGTAAATTATCAAAGTTATGCACCTGTGTAGAAACTGTGCAACGCACGCTCATAACATGGCCATTTTAAGGAATTTGTTTTTCACATTTTCAGCATGGCATTTTTGGGACCCCACCTCATGAACACTGGCACTGCTATTTTGTTAATTGGTCCTGAAAGGTGAATCGGCAAAGCAACCACGCCATTCCGCTCAACAAGTACGAAAACACATTTCAGACAGGAAGTGAGAAATGACAGCTGTACTGATCATGAGGTGGTGTGAAAAAGGGCATGTTGAAAATTTGGAGTCAAAATATTGTAAATTACCAAAGTTATGCACCTGCTTTTTGAGACCCCCGCCTCATGAACAGTGGCACTGTCATTTAGTTAATCGGTCCAAAAAGGTGATTCCAAGCAGCTACTGCAAAATCACCTTCTGGGCCGAATAATGAAATGACAGTGATAGTGTTCATGAGGTAGGGTCCCAAAAAGCCCATGTTGAAAATTTGGTGGAAAAATTCAAACAAATGGTAAAGATATCACTGTACATTCAAAATGCCATTGAAATACATTATACGGCATTTACCTGTAATTCTTGGTTCATAGTTCGGCTTTGAAGACTGCAGATGTGTCCCAGTCAAAAGAAGATGACATTGCCTGACCTCCGGCAGTAAGTATAGGGTAAGTGGGGGTTGTGGGGTGGTGGATGCTCAGTGGGAGTGTCATGATAGGGGGAGGGGAATGGCAGGGACAAAGAGGGGTGGTTTTCTACTTTTTTGCAGGTTGTCAAAAAATGACGTGGGGGGACTGTTTTCTTTTTTTAAAAGCACACTTTGTCAGGACACTGGGCATGGGCTCCCCTGTGTTCCATTCTTCTAGGGGGGATGCTCATCATTCTGATATGGGGATTGGGGCCCCCAATGTTGGTCATAAAATTAAACAAGCGGCTGCAGGGGAGAGGGTCCGATACGGGGGGGTGTATCCTCGTGTCAGATTATATTACAAACAATACAATACACTACCACTGGGGATTGGAAAACCCAGTGTGCAGATAACACTCAGTTTCAGGGATCAACCACAGCCAGGCTGGTGAGGCTTCAATGACAGTAGCCTGTGCCTGACTGAAGTCATGACAGCCGGTGCCTGCACTATATGACACAGCTGACATTTATTAAAGACAGCTGTGTCATATAGTATTTGATAGTACTTGTGCTACACAACACAGCTGTCATTCATTAAGGGCAGCTATATCTTATGTGTCTCGACCTTGGGAGGTAAGAATATGGTGGAGGTGTGTGGGGTGGTGGGTGCTCAGTAGGAGGATCAGGATGAGGAAGGGGGTGAACAGCAACCACAAGGCACTGTTTTCATTCTTTCTTTCAGGTTTAAATAATAATAAAAGAAAGACATTGGGGTCAGTTTTCTTTCTTGCTGCTATATGTATAAAAGCAATCTATGGGGACACTGGGAGTGGTCTCTCTGCTGTACCACTCAACTGTGTGTGTATGTGTGTTGGGGGGATTACATGAAACAACCTACTCTCAGAGGCCTCATTCAGTCAATTTTGCACATGTCAGCCTCCAGTTGTATTTTAGCTTATCTACTGCACAATTCTTGTGCTAGTTTGTATAACACTGTAAATGCTGCTTGTATTATACTGTAAATATTAATGCTTGTATAATACTGTAAATAACAAAGTTTGTGTCTGTAACAAACAATTGTTGCACTTCTCTGCATATCTCAGTGTACACCTTGTACCCGGGTTGCACCTAGAAACAAGCCCCTGCTCAGTGTGCCTTTCCCGGTCAACAATTTTAAATAAAAAAATAAATAAATAAATATGCCAGGAGCTGTGGGGGCATCAAACACTGGAAGTGGGCATCCTGGTGTCAGATTCTACTAATAAATAAAAAAATAATACAAAAATATAATAAACAAAATTAATAAATACACATACACACACAAACTGCCACTGGGGATTGAGGCCCCCAGTATGCAGATTACTGTTGGATGGCACAATCAGGCTGGGCTACAATGATAGTAGCTCCTGACCTACGAGTGGTGACAGCAGCAGGGGTTGCACTATATGACACAGCTGTCATATATTAAAGACAGCTGTGTCATATAGTGCAAACTGCTGCTTTTGCAAACATCCAGTTCTAAATACTGTAGAAAGCTGATTTTTGAACTGTGTATGCTCAGAAATGAAAAACTTTTATTAAATATTTTAAAAACTACTTAACTGAAGGACCTAAAAACCACAAAAGCACACATGTTGGACCAACCTCTATCAAACCTGAGAGTTTCAGGTTTCAGAGCCTAACATACTAACATACTAAACACCAGCAGAGTAAGCCTCATGGTCTATCGAGTCTGCCCGTGCTTCAGTACCTTTAGTGGGTATCGTTGCCATCACCCTGGTTCCTATCCCAATTTTCCTATCCCTGAACCTGGCCCCCCCCCATGGCAGCCATGCCCTGCTTTACCTCTTGCCTATACCTATCCCACCATCTCTTAAACCCCTCCACTGTAAAGGCCTGCACCAACTCCCCATGGAGAGCATTTCATGGTTCCAACACCCTCTCAGTGAAGTATCTTCTCCACATTTCCCCCCTCGAGTTTCCAGCTGTGTCCTCTTGTAATCCCCCACCCTTCACTTGAACGATCCCTTCTTGGTTAATCCTATTAACCCCCTTGAGGTGCTTGAAGACCTTAATCATGTTCCCTCAGTCCCCCCTCTCCTCCAGCAAGAACAGTCCCAGCTCCTTCAGTCTCTCCTCACGGGTTATATCCCCCAGGCCTTGGATCACTTTGGTTGCTCTCCTCTGAACCTTCTCCAGGAGTTGGATGTTCCTCTTCAAGTGCGGCCTAGAGTACTGCACACAGTACTCAAGGTGTGGTCTAACCAGGCTGTTGTAGAGTGGCAGAATCACTTCCCAGTCCCTTGAGTTAATCCCCCTTACAATACGACCCAGCATCCTATTTGCCTTGACCGCAGCCCTCCTGCACTGCTCTGAATTATTCATGTTGCTATCCACCAGGACTCCGAGGTCTTTCTCCCCTGCAGTGGTTTGCAATTTATCCCTTCCCAAGGAGTACTCCTGTTTGAAGCTACCCCACCCAAGATGTAGCTCCTTGCATTTGGAGGAGTTAAATTTGAATTTCCAGGTACCGGACCACCTATCCAGAGTACCCAGGTCCCTCTGCAGGGCCAACCTCCCCTCCTCTCCCTCTACCATTGCACCCAGCTTAGAGTCATCTGCAAAGAGACTCATTTCACACACTACATCCTCCCTGATGTCAGAGATGTAGGCATTAAACAGAAGTGGCCCAAGAACTGAACCCTGTGGTACCCCACTAATGACCTCCCTAGGAGACGAGACCTCCCCGCCAACGACTACCCTCTGTGTGTGCCCAGCAAGCCAATTTCCTATCCACTTGATCATCAGTGGACATACCCCCAACCCCTTCATCTTCTCCAGTAGGCCATAGTAAGGGACCAAATCAAACACCTTACTGAAGTCCATGTACAGTACATCCACTGGTCTCCCCTTGTAGAGTACTACTGTTACCCACTTGTAGAACTCCACAAGGTTATTCTGACACAATCTACCTCCTATTTTTTTTATTTATTGGGTGGCAAAAAAAGTCTTACACATTTTCATACACATGAGAATTTGGGGTATTTTTGCACCTCTGTAACTTTGACTCCCCTGAACCAATCAACAGGATCAAGAGATACTGGCACAGAGGCTGAGCATTCCAAATTTCATGTAAATCGGTTGAAAGGATGCAAAGTTTTTAAGGTGCAAAGATTTGAGTGTAACATAGAAGTGCTTACTCAATCCTAATATGCAGGCACTATCGTGCTGGTATTGTATTATATATATATATATATATATATATCTATATGGTATATAGATATATATGGTATATAGATAGATATGTGTGTATACATATATATATATATATATATATATATATATAGTATATATATATATATATATATATATATATATATATATATATAAACTCATATAACATACTAACATACTATTTGCCAGCAGATTAGGCCTTACGGTCTATCGAGTCTGCTCGAACCTTAGATACTCAGTTGGGTGCCGAGGCCCTCCCATCCCTTGTGTTCCAGAAACCCCTATCATCCATCCCCACCCCGGGACAGGCCATCATCTGATACACCCACTTTCTGTGTCTGTCCCACCCTCTCTTGAAGCCCTCCACTGTGGATCTCTGAACCAGCTCGCCAGGCAGTGCTTTCCAAGGGTCCACCACCCTCTCAGTGAAAAACCTCCTCCTCTTTTCCCCCCTCACCCTTCCACCTTCCAACTTCAAACCATGCCCTCTGGTGATACCTCCCTGCTTTAGTCTAAAGATCCTCTCCATGTTTACCCTATTTATTCCCTTGAGGTACTTGAAGAACTCAATCATGTCCCCCTGTCTCTCCTCTCCTCCAATGAAAACAGGCAGGCGCCTCAATTCTGTCCTCATCGTCAAATCCCTAGCCCTCGTATCATCTTTGTTGCCCTCCTCTGTACCCTCTCCAGGAGCTGTATGTCCCTCTTCAAGTGTGGTCTCCAGTACTGTACACAGTACTCAAGGTGTGGTCTAACCAGTCCATTGTACAGCGGCAGAATCACTTCCTTGGTCCTAGAGGTGATCCACCTTACGATGCATCCCAACATCTTGTTTGCCTTGCTAGCCGCTCTCCTGCACAGCTCAGAGTTATTCATACATGCATCCACCATGACCCCTAGGTCTTTTTCCCCTATTGAGGCCTCCAGCACCTCCCCTCCCCTCCTAGGGTGTACCTGTGTTTAGGGTTTCCCCGACCAAGATGCAACACCTTGCATATGGTGATATTGAAATTTAATTTCCATGTGTGAGCCCAGCTTTCCAGGGTGTCCAGGTCCCCTTGCAGGGCCAACCTCCCCTCTTCTCCCTCAACTACTGCTCCCATCTTGGAGTCAGCCGCGAAGAGACTCATTTCACACCCTATACCCTCCCTGATGTCCGATATGTATGCATTAAACAGGATCGGACCCAGGACCGAGCCCTGCGGTACCCCACTACCAACTTCTCTAGGGTTTGAGAGCTCCCCACAGACCACTACTCTATGGGTGCATCCAGTTTTCAATCCATCTGACCATCAAAGGGCCTACTCCTAACCCCATCAGTTTCTCCACCAGACCATTGTGGGAGACAGAGTCAAATGCCTTGCTGAAGTCCAAGAATAATACATTCACAGGCTTTCCCCTGTCCAGTTCTGATGTTACCCATTCGTAGAACTCCACAAGTTTGGTTTGGTTTGACATGATCTACCTGGCACAAACCCATGTTGCCGACTATCCAGACCTCCCACCTCCTCCAAGTACACCCCCAATTGTTTCTTTAGTATACTCTCCATTAATTTTCCCACCACCGAGGTCAAACTGATGGGTCTATAGTTACCTGGTACTTCCCTCGACCCCCCCCCCTTATGGATTGGCACCACATGTGCCTCTCGCTAACCCCTAGGTACCCTCCCTGTCTCAAGTAACCTGTTGAAGAGCTCCGCCAGGGGTACAGCCAGTATGTCCGCCAATTCCCATAGTACTCTCGGATGAATGCCACCCGTCCCAGGAGATTTGTCTTTCTTTAGGGCCTTGAGGGCCTTGAGGGATAACCACACCCTTTTGGCGGAGATAGCATCATCCGTCCCCTCCACCTTACTGGCCTTTTTATCCTTACCCAGATGTGACACCCCTGGGGTACCTCTCCCTCCCTCTTGCTCCATTCTGTTGCTCCCCTGATCCCACTTACTGCTGCTTCTATCCCCTTCGTGCCTTGCTTTGTAGATATCCCATCCCTTCCCTAGTGAACACAGAGGCAAAGTACTAGTTAAATACCTCTGCCTGGTCCCTCGCCTCTTCCACCCACCCTCCTTCTGATCTCAATCTGCTGAGATGGCCCTTAGTTTTTCTCCACTCCCCAATGTACCGGAAGAACCCCTTTTCCCCTCCATGTATCCCCTGTGCCAGCTGCTGCTCTTTACTGGACTTTGCTCCCCTCACCATATGGGTGACTTTTCTAGATGCAAGATGGTACATTTTCTTATCCCTATCCCCTCTTGTTGTTTTATATTATTTGTAGGCTGCCTTCTTTTCTCTGACTGCTACCTGTACCTCACTGGACCACCAGCATGGTTTATGTGACCTTGCTCCCTTACGTTTCAACTTAGCGCAGATCCTGACTGCCTCATGAAGTCCCGTTTATGACCTCCTATCTCCTTTCCACACTTGTCATTGATGTAATCCTTCAAGTGATCCTTGAGAATATTTCCCATGCCCATAAGTCCCCCCCTGAAGTCCACTGCCAGTGTCCTAGATCGCACCCCCTCCTCCATGCTTATTTGAAACCAGACAGTATTGTGGTCAGCTCCCACTCAGGGGTCCTGTACAACCATGTCCCTTACCAGATCCCCATCTGCCAGAACCACGTCCAGGACATCCCCTCCCTTGTGGGCTCCATCACATGCTGTTTAGAACACATCCTGGAAGCCATCCAGCAGCCTCTGCTCCTTGGCCACTAGAGGACATGGTTCCCCAGTTTGTTCCTGGCATATTAGGTCCCCATCAACACCACTCCTTCCCTTTTGGTCCACACTGGGCAATGATGTTGTCCAGCAAACCATCCTCTAGAACATCACTCATCCCGGGGGGCCTATATACTACACCCAACTTGACCTTATCTCCTGCTAGGGATCATAAGATGACCCATAAGGCCTCCACGTTTCCATCTGCCTCTTCTACCCTAGCAATTTCTATGTCATCTCTAATGAACATAGCCACTCCACCCCCTCTGCCCTACTTTCTATCCTTCCCTAAGCATAGTGTACCCCGTCACGTTTAGGTCCCAGTCATGGTTTTGTTGGCCACGTCTCGTGACTGCCGCCACATCCACCCCCAGACAGCATGGCCTGGAATTCTGGCAACTTGTTTCCCAAGCTCCTGGCATTTACTAACACCAACCCCACCCCTTATCCCAGATCCTCTTTGTCAAACCCACCCAGTTCCTTATACTTCCATCCTCCCTCTGCTCCTCCTGAAACCTCCACCCCCAGTCTGTTTCCCCTCCCCTTGGGCATGAGGCACTCCCTCATCTGGAGGAAGCTTCTGGTCAGCCCTCCCTTATCCCTTCCCTCCTCACAAGTTTAAACCCCACCTTTCTTGAATGTAGTCAGCCATCCCCTGTTTAAGGACTTCCTTCCCTAATGGGGCAAGATGAAGCATATCCTTGGCATGAGTCCCTTATCCTTCCAAACTCCATTTCAGTTCCCTAACACCCCAACCCTCCTCTTCATCCCACTTCCTGAGCCAGTCATTAACCTCTGTGAGTCTTCATTTTTTTCTTCACTGGGGCCTTTGGTACTGGCAATGTCTCGAAAAGGAAATGTTGCATCCATTATCCCGACAGACTCTGGCAAGTTCTTGGAACCTTGCTTGGATTTCCAAAACGCTATTTCCCTCTAGATCATTAGTTCCCAAATGCACCAGGAAATCTGGTTTCCCTCCACAATCCCTAACCATTTCATACACCATGAACTTTGCTCTGTGCACTTTCAGCCCAGAGATACTCACTACCTTCATCTGGCTATGGCATCCACCCCCCTGTCCCTCCCACTGGATACCCCTAATCATCGAGTCTCCCAATAACAGAACCTTAACACCGCCATCATCCTTATGGTTACCTCCACTATGCCCTCTCAGCCCCTTCCCCCCTTTATTCATGATCTCAATTCCATGGGAGTCTTCTGCCTTATTAGAGACCCCCTTGTCACCCTCCCCTTTCTGCCTCCCTCGCTATTTTGCCCACTTAACTCATCCCCCTCTGAATAGGTGTCCCCTTTAACCCTCTCTTATCCGAACCATTTATCCTGGCCCTGGTGGTTTCCCCTTCCCCTACACTGCCATCCTCCCCCCTTGTAATAGTACCGCTGCCTCCAGAGGCTCTCTGTGGGTCCCCTTTAGCTAGGGCCCCATCCTTGGTACTGACCCCCCTGCTGAAGGGGCTCCTCTCCACCTCCTTGTCTCCCAGTTTCTCTCCAATCATGCTCTCCTCCCTCATGTCTGCAATATGTTGCATCTCCCCCATTTGCTTAACATATATGTTTCCCCTTCTCCTCTGGGACTATTTCTATCCTTTTCATAGCTGGTCTGTGATGCCCTATGGGTATCTGACTCCCTCCCCCCAGCCTCTGTATAAGTTTCCTCATTTCCACCAACCCCTTCCTCCCCCTCTAGGTTGATTAGTAGCTCAAATTTATTGTGACACTCTATGTCAGCCTCCATCAAGTAACCCGAGTTTCCCCTGACTGCACCTCTAAACTGCCCCTCTTCTTCCCCTCTTGCTCTGTTCACCTTAGGAGCTCCCTTCCCACAGTCTGCTGTTTTAGGCTTCCGCACAACAGCCCCTCCTGACTCTTCCCCCTCCACTCTCTTTGTATTCAGAATGTTCACCCCGTACACTTTCCCCTTAGCATCAACATCCCTATCTAAGGGTCCTCTGTCCCTAATATCCCCCCTCCTGCTTGCTGTAACATAACGTCCTGTAATTTCAGAGCATTGCCCCAGCCTCCCCTCAGCCCCACCCTTCTGCTGCCCATATCCACACCCCTTATCCTTGGACACCCCCAGCTCCCCAGCTTACTCCTTAACCAATATACCTCACTCCTGATACAAGATAGCTGTCTACAGAGTGGGCAGCCTCCCTCTCACCAGGTCCAATTTAGAATTATTTGCCATCCCACAGCCTGTGCAGCCTACAACCCTCCAGAAGATGTCTGCCATGGTGGAATGTAGGCCACCTGTTTATCCCCTCTGTTTATAATGGCACACCCCTTTTCTCAGTCCCTTTCCCCTGGAATGCAGTTTCTCTCTGTACTGACTGCAGTTATTTACAAACCCAATTTCAACCCCACCAATAAAGTTCCAAAGTCTCACAAACACATACAGTCCAGTGTGTGTTCAGTCCCACTAACAGTGCGTGTATGCAGACATCAGGTACCGTATGATGTCACAGGCCCACCAGCTCCTGTTGCTTCAAATTTCACTCCCAAACAGAAATACTCAGCCCTTCAATCCCAACCCCCAGTGTCTTTTCAGTATTTAAGAAAGCCTGCAAAACAGAGTGGGTGGGAGGGCTCTTACCAAACACCAGGCAGACAACACATTTAAATTTCACTCTAATTATCCCTGCCAAACAACTGTTCCCAAGCCTCCAAAATTACAATATCACAGACCAAGTAACAGTTCTAACTCGAGGTAATAATTTTTAACACAGAACTAATTTCACTTACAAAACTATTCAAATATTTCAGTTAAAACAGAATAGTACCCCAGACCTCTGTCCTTACCAGCCTGCTGCTTATGTTCCCAAGTGAACAATAAAGGCCAAGGTAATTCCTGCTAAAGACAAGTTAATTCCAGCTAATGTCCCTTCCCCCTAACACCAGGCAAACAATACATTTAAATTTCACTCTAATTATCCCTGCCAAACAACTGTTCCCAAGCCTCCAAAGTTACAATATCACAGGCCATTACTACCTAATGTGTGTTCAATGCAATGCATAGCTGATTTTGATTCTGCAATATTGTATAACTGAAAAAACTGTAGCCTTTAGCTGTCATTCTATGTATATATGTATTAAGTGTTTGTGTTTGTTTTTTCTGACATGGAGCCTTTGTAAATGAGTCCCTAACTCAAAGGTTGTAATCCTAAAGTCTGTTAAATAAATAAATAAGATGAGTAAAAAAGATAATCAAATGATTAAAAATTCAGTGCAATTCACATTAAACTCTCAAGCTGATTTATTTGCATTAGTCAGTGAGTTGCATAAGTGTTGTTCGATTCCGTGCAACTCCTTGAATACATTGCTGCCTAAGAGCTGCATCTCAGTTTTTTACTGTATTGTGACAGAGATGCAGATGAATTTCAGACGGGTTGTGAAAACACTTTACAAAATTTACTCACGATCTGGCTACATTAAGTGTTGCCAAACAACACAAACAGAGTGTCTACTGGTACTATAGGTGACACCACTCTATTTTAAACTGCAAAGTTTATAAGTTGCTGTTAATTATCTCAAAATGTACAGTATAACATAAAACATGAAGTGTGATTCTGCTTATAAACCTATACTAATGTTAACAAACAGAAGTGAGAAATTAAGCCCATTTTTAAACCTTTCTATAATGCCTGGTTGCAGTTTTTTTTGTTTATATAATCTCGGATTAACAATACCTTTGAGCTCAGAGCTCATTTACAAAGGTTTCACATTGATAAGATGACATACAATCAAATATAATGAAAATACAATAAGATATAAGATGCAATAAAAAATCTTAAGAGCATGGTACAGTGTATTGAACAATGAAACAAGCATAGCAGTAAAAGAGGTAGAATCATGCTGCAACAATCGTCATTTGGTAGGTATTCAGGTCCCTGACTGCATAGAGGCATCAAGGGCTTGGGGTAGGGGAGTAAATTAGCTAGGCAGCCAAAGGCCCTGTCAATGAGTATAGAAAAAAGGGGGGGTGCAGTTGGGAAGGAATGTGGGAGGGGTTAGGGGGGCACTAGCTGGAGCAGCTGAGGCCTTGTCGGTGATGGGAAAAGGGGAGAAAGGGTTGAGGGACAGTGGGGAAAGGAGGCAAGTTATGGGAAAGTGGAGCAGGAGGGTGGGGAAGGAGGCAAGTAGGGGGTCAGAGCAGCCAGAGGCCTTGTCAGTGGCAGGGTTGGGGAGGTAGGAGAGGGGTAGTAGTGCAATATGGGGTAGGGGGTGGGTGTGGGGAAAGTGAATGGAGTGTATATATATATACATATTTTTTTTTTTTTAGTCTTTGGAAACTGAGTAAGACCTACGAGGCACAACTGCCTATTTTTTCAGGGGCAACCTGGAAGCACTGGGTGGTTAAATGACTTGCTCAGAGTCACACAGTATGCAAGTGGAGGTTGCGAGAATCAAACCCAGGACTGCTCTGCTGGATGTACCAAGCTTGTTTACACCTCATTACTCTAACCTCTAGGCTATACTGCCAGCCATAGGAAGTAGAAGGGGTGGGAGGCAGATGGGAAGGGGGTTGGAGAGAGAGGGAAGATAGTATTAGTGAGCTGGGTAGGGCCAGGGATCTGGATTAGGCTGTGAGGGACAGGATAATGATTGTAGTCACACCCACAAGAGGCTGTGATGTGTGCCAGAAATTAAATTTGTAGGCCCCAATCTTGGGTTCAGCAGAGATATTTTCGGCCAGTCCATCAACCCAAGAGGGAGCACGGTAATCAAAGGACCTCTGACCCTTTGCTGTATGGCGGAAAGGTACTAGGTATGAAAGGCTGGTCCTGCCCCTAGTCTTTTGGGGGTTCAGTGTTGGACAGAGTATGTTTCAGTGGGTTGGGGGGTTAGGCCAAGAATGATTTTCTTGGCCATAAGGCAGGTCTGGTATTTTATCCTACCATTGAGGTGTAACCTGCTAGACTATGTGTACAGGTTGCAGGTATGCATGAGTCGATGTGCACCTGTAACTACCTGCAGGCCTTGTTAAGTTTGATTTTTAACTGGTTACGTGTAGTGTCTGATGCAGCACTGTAGATAACAATTCCATAGTCAATGATAGGGAGAATGTTGCTGTTGATCATAAACTGGAGTGTATCTGGAGTCAGGCAGAGTTTGTGACTGTGAAGTTGGCCAGTCTTTGTGTTTACTGCTTTTGCGACATAAACAACATGGTGTGTAAAAGAGAGGTAGCAGTCAAGCGAGAGCCCTAGATATTTGAATGTGTGGGCTACTTGCAACGAAGTGCCTATATTACTGCAGACAGTTAGGAGATAGGATTTTAATTTGTTAGTAGGATTGGCTAACAGCATGGTATTTGTTTTTTTGTAATTCATAAGGAGTTTATGCTCTATGAACCAAGATTCAACTGCTGAGAAGTCCATCGGAAGTAATTTCTCCAGGGTGAGTTGGACTAGACTACTGGCAAAAAGGACTGCATCATCAGCATAAAGAAGGATGTTGCCTGTACAGACCTGTACAGACCTATGCATATCAGATGCATGTACTAAAAAAAATCTGTAGTCTATCGAAGAATGGTTCCATCGACATGGAAACTCCCTCAGGGTGAGTTGGCAGTGAATGACAACTTCATAAACAAACAATGACAAAATGTATTCTCATTACATATTTTTTTCATTTCATTCTTTTGGTAACTGGGTAAGGCACACTAGGCACAGGTACCTGTTTTCAGGGGTGACCTGGGAGCACTGAGGTGCTTAAGTGACTTGCTCAGAGTCACACAGTATGCAAGTGGAGGTTGTGGGAATCAAACCCAGGTCTGTCTGCTGGATGTACCAAGCTCATTCACAGCTCATTACACTAAAGTCGAGGCTATACTGCCAGCCCTTATAGTACTGTAGTTTCCATTATAACCCTAACACTGATTGACCATTCCTTTCCTGGTTAACAATAAAGAACATTAGTGTAAGACAACATTATTTTATTTTGTATTACATTTTTCATAAATGTATATCCCAAAACATGCAAAGAGCTATTGTAGTTCACTGCTGAAATTTCTATTAGTCTTCTAGTCTAGTGGATGCCTGTGCAATGTGAATAGTGCATTGTTGGCCTTTCACTCTCCTTGTTTTGAAGTAATGACCCCCTTTATGTACCATTAGCCAAGAACTTCACTCCTGTGGCACCTATAAGGGAGGACATGATAGAGATGTTTAAATACCTGCAGGATATCAACAAGGTACAGGTACAGGATCTCCTGCAGGTAAACAACTGCACCCAGACAAGAGGTCATGACATGTGCCTTAAGGGGGGTTCAGGAGCAACACAAGGAAGTTCTTCTTTTCAGAAAGAGTGGTGGAGCCTTGGAATGGTCTTTCCCATAGGTGGTGGGGTTAAAGACAGTCAGAGAATTCAAGCTGGCATGGGACAGAAAGTGTGTAAAACTTAACACAGCAGCCTGATTGGGGGGGATAGTATACATGGACAGACTAGATGGTCCACATAGACCAATCTGCTGACACATCCTATGTTTCTTTGTTTAGGGATACAGATGATATGTAATCCTCTTGATGAGGGTTCCACCTTGAGAAGTCACAGGAACTGGGTCCATTGGCTGAAGTTACCTTAGGGGAAATGGCCAGATGAGAGATGTTAGCTGGCAGAGGAGAAGATGGTGGATGGTTGGAGCATGAAATGAGTGTCCAAAGGACACATAGGTCATGTGTGTTATACAAAATGCTTAGCTGGATGTGTGGCAAAGGTTGCTTTCTGCCCCACCAAACCACAGGCTTAGCCTGTCACTTCACTGGTCCAGTGGATAACTAAGTGTGTAGTATGCTTGTAAAACATGGTAGTGCTGGTGCTACTATGGATATGGTTAAATGGTTAGACAGGTGTGTGACCTTTCACAATCTCTGTTCTGGCAGAACTACTACTGTTTCTGGGTACAGATGGCATGGAACACTCTTGAGTAGTGTTCTACCCTTATAGGTGTCACAGGAAGGAGGCCCTTGGCTAATGGTACCTATGAGATGATGCCCACAACTCAAAGAAAAAGGCATAGAAAAACAAAAGGAAATAATTCCATTTAGGAGCGAGGGAAGGCCACTGCTATACTGAGTGATTGAACCACCATAAAAATCCTAACGTGACTGGTGGGTGAAAATAACTAGAACTATTTAATTTTATGACTTTCAGCATAGAGGAAAAGAAAATACCACCTGTGGAGAAAACCTCTGGGATCCAAGGCTTTAAATTGCCTTCCCTCCATGCCAAGGGATATAGTGAAAAATGCATAATCAACAGTGTGTTATGAAGTTTTATTTTACACACTCAAGTTGTGTAATGACCCATAAACCTCAAGAGCAAAGCTTGAGAGTTTTATGAGTTCATCAGACACAGAAAGAATATAAAAAATCTTCATAAACACACATACACCAATGTTGTAATGTGTTATAATTAATGGTGCAGTGAGTCTATAATTCTTTTATTCCTTTTCGTTCCAATTTTTTGTACTCACAGCTGTTGAGTATGACATGTCTTTATAGTAGAACAGAACATAAGCTGTAGAAAACATGGAAAAAGTTATGTTTTTAACTTTTTTTAACTATGAAGTCTTTAATTAACTGTCTGGTCTATTAACTTATTTTGCTAGGTGATGTTCTGGTTGCCAAGTCACGAGCATAATTTTTCTATCACTATGACTGACTGTGACACTGAGTCTGAGATTGAAATGAAAGGGTGACAGCATAAGTTAGAGTTGCTTTACTGTGGTTTGCACAACAGCAATCTTTCCTGTTCATGGATTTAAGATGAAAGCTTGATAAAACTGAAGCATGATCACTAGAAAATACCCTAAAAACTGAGTATGATGTCATACCTAGTAATCACAGCATTTGAACAAAGCTATTATCTGACGCTTGGGGGGGATCAACAGTAATTAGAGTATTATAATTTTTGGTAGTTGGAACTCTGACATGGTGCTGAAGATGGATGCAAAGAAGATGAAGACAACCGGTCAACTCAAAAAGCTTGATCTTGTACAGTCAAGGAAGCTACAGGGAAACAACATACTTTGGAAGATTTAGGAACTTGCTCCATCATTCTAACAAGGTGATTATACTCAAAAGTATCACACAGCTAATATCATATAACTAAGAGACCGAGAGAAGAAGGCCAAACCCCTGGAGGAATGAGGTCCAGTTCCTTTAATAAGGATGATTAGCCTCCTGCAAGAAGCTGAACTATGCTATGTAGGAATTCCCAACATGCAACCAATAAGAAACCTGAGTCTAAGTGGGTGTAACAAAGTTACAGT
Organism: Neoceratodus forsteri; assembly: GCA_016271365.2. NCBI lineage: Eukaryota > Metazoa > Chordata > Ceratodontiformes > Ceratodontidae > Neoceratodus > Neoceratodus forsteri. The sequence goes on from CM057455.1 coordinate 535,517,986, forward strand.
CACATGACCAAAGGAGTCCTTGGCATATGTCCCACCCTAGTACTGCTTAGGGAGCAGGATCCCAGTAGAGCAATGTCCCACTAAATGATAGGGTAGTGAACAGGCATGTACATAGCAGCCATTACCGAGATAGACACTGGACAGAGCAGACACTGCAGTGAGGGACTGTTTGTTTGTGTTAATACAGGTCAATAAGAACCATTTTTTTTCTGGGTGCTTGTGGGGAAGGAGGGTGGTGGGGGTCAAGGAGGTTGGTGTCTATTGGGTCTGGTGACTGGTAAATTGAGGTTGGCAGAGGGAGTGTGTTTGGCATGTGGGTTGGGGGGAGTATACTAAAATATTAAATTATGACTGAGACTGATAGTGAAATTTGCCAGGATTGGGGGTAGAGGAAGGTGATAGTGGGGGAATGGGGGGTTATGGCACATAAAAGGGTCAGAGAGGTGGTAGGGGTGGAATTACAGCACAGTGGTTGGTGGTAGTATTATGCATCACTCTTTAATTTGGGATTTTGTTTTTAAATAAATCAAAATTTTCATTGAAGTTGGTGCACCCACTGAGAAGATCCCAGAGCTTTGTGAATTCAGAATTTCATGAATTTGTGCCAACTTTGCTGATGAATTAAAACTTTGCAACATCTCTATGCAATGTATTGTAGTGACTATGCTCTGGGCAATGATGCTGGAGACCTGAGTTTGAATTCCACGGCCTCCAATGAATATGGTCAAATGTTTTCAGAGGCAGGATGGCACTGTGGTGTAGGGCTCTGAGCTGCAAACCTGGAGACCCAGGACTGAATCCCACAGCCCCCAGCTCCATACTGTGTGACCCTGAGAAAATCATTTAATTTCCTTGTGCTCCCAGGTCACAACTGGAAACAAGCTTCGGCTTAGTGTGCCTTTCCTGGTTAAATATTTTTCCCCCTTACCCCCTAACTGGGTATGCAAAGGCCTTTAATATTTTACCACACTTGGCAATCAAAAATAAGATTTATACCATGGGATTCCCATTGAAATAATAAAATGGATCAAGGATTAGTTGACAAAAAGTCTCCAATGAGTGAGAATCAAAAGGGAGCTCTCTGAACAGGGACCTGTGGAGAGAGGGGTTCCACAGGATTCTGTCCTGGGTACAATAGTTTTTCAGACTTTTATTTCCAAAGTGGTGATGTCTAGTAAAGGATGGCTAGAAAAATTTGCCAATCACACCAGACTGGAATGGCTGTTGATTCTGAAGAGGGAAGAAAGGACCTACAGAATGAACTGCATACAATTGCAATATTAACAGAAAAATAGAGACTGCTCCTAAATGTAGAAACATGTGAAGTTATGCATTTTGGTCATAAGAATGTAATACTTCCTGAATTGAAAAATATAACAATCATCAGAGGAATAAAAGATGTGGGTATTCAAGTAACATATAATATGGGTACACTAGGTAATGTGAGGTGGCGGCTGGTCGCCAAATGGGATTCTGGGTTGCATTAAATGGAATTTCACATAAAGAAGCACTAGGCTAATACAACCACTGTATCTCAGTTATGTGAGACCTGGCATACACTATGCATCACAGATCTGGAGTCAGTATCTGTTGAAGAATAAGGACATGTTGGAGTGGGTACAGAGGAGGACAACTAAATGAATAAGCAGCATAAAACATGGAGTATAATGATAAGCTGACACAAACTAAATTAATGGTTCTGGAGACTAGAAGGAGAAGGGGGGCCTAATGTTTATGTTTGACATAATGAGGGATGGTTAATTTGGGGACGAGATAGGGTTCACTAATAAAACAAGCTTGATTGCAACAAGATGATATTTACATAAGATAAATAGTGACACATTCAGAACAATCAGAAGAACATACAGCATTTCTTTACTTAGTGGATGATTGGCTATGGAATAGCCTTCTGCAATATATTATAAATAGTGAGAATAAAATAAATATTTTAAAACTAAATTTACAAACTAACTATGGAAGTAAACTGCCTAGGTATTTCCACTGGGAAGAGGGTGTTAGACTTGTTGGCTTATGTTGACCTACTTCAACCTACAGACCTAAGTAAATCTACAGTGAGTAAACAAAGGCCAATCCATCACAAAGCTGGTGAATGGACAGTATGGGGGGGGGCTGGAAAGGATGAGGGTAAAGTCTGTGGAACCAGGCAGTGTATGAACAAATAATACTTGCTGATGTTTTCCAGAGAAGTCCCGGAAAGCCCACACAGTGGAAGGAAGTGACCACCACAACCACTAGTCAAGCATCATCTCAGGGACCATGCCAAGGTAGGCGAAGGGTCCCAAAGGGGCTATGAGAAAGGTCTTAGTGCTGGGGATCCAATAGTGAGCGTTAGAGGGATGGACGTGGGGCTTACTGGAGAGGTGAGTAGACAGACAGGGGGATGGAGGGAAACCAGATCTAACCATACATATGCTGGAGGCACAAACAGTGGGCTCTATGCATGACGCAGGTGCAGGTATATGAAAAAAGTGCATACCCCACCAGCATAACTGGCATTCACTAATGCTGGCCACCTGTCTGCAGCTCCTCCCTCCAGTGTGCAGTACTCCACATGACGGCTGTAGGAGGAGTCGAGTTCCTAAGAGGGCATCCTACGGGATGCCCCACCTGAGTCCCAAAGTGAATTCCTGGCGACGGTCTAGGATAGTGCATGTCTACAGCAGGCACCCAGAACAGTGCACCCAGTGGTGGTCTGTGTTCCCCCCCTTCCCTCCAGCACTGCCACTGCCTCCCCCTCTTTGCCCATACATGCCGGGCACCCACCCAACCATCAGTCCCTGCCCCCCCTTTCTGTCCAGTTGGTCATGGCAGTGTGGGGGTGACATGTTCATGTTCAGCTGCAACCGGCTGGAGGTGTCCATGGGGGGCACATAGTGGGTTATGGCAGGTCTACTTTGGCATACCCTACACTCCTTTACATCCAAGTGGCCAGCACATGCAGTTTAGTGCATACCACGTAGTGCTGGCACACCCATAGAATGCCTCCAGTGTGGTGCGGTTCATGGACGTGGGGGATCAGGTGTGTTTGGTTTGTGTGCCCCCCCATTTGTGCATCTCACATGTAAGATGCAACTGGTGCAGAGTCGCTATGCACTCAAGATACGCAGCAAGTGTCCACTCTGCCTCTTTGTGCATATGGCCCAATATGAGTAAGAGGATCATGTAGACGGTAAAGGCAAACTTTAATTGTCATGGACAGGTAGTTAAAGAACTGCTGATGCCTTAAAGAAAACTTTGAAAAACATAATACACTTGCATCCCTTATATATTCTTTACATTTCGCCTCTACATTATTTATTACTCAGGACATTTGCATGAATACATGATCTTTATACCTAAGAGTTCGTCTGCCTCTCTAGCTTACTCCCTACTTCAAGTCACAATCCTCTACTGTGACATCAGAATCTGTTGCCATGGGAGTAACTGTGATGTCACAAGCATTGCATTATGACTTCCGGTTCAGAGAAAGAAACTGGAATAGATGAACTGTTCAGAAGCAAAGATCCTGTTTTCATGTACCTGACCCCAGTAATAAATAATATGGAGGGGAAATGCAGAACTAATGGGAAATGCAAGCTGAACTGTGTCTTATTATGTTTTGCTGAAGTTCCCCTAAAGGTGTCAGCTGCTTTTTATGTCAAGAGCAGAGGCGGTAACCTTCTCAGTATAAAGATAGGTGAGGGCCTTGAGATATTGGTTGAAGACAAGCACAGGTTATGATTCTGGTTTGGTGGAGTTCCTGTGTGAATGTGCCCAACTGATTCTGCACCACACTATCTTCCAGTTCCAAGATATGTTCTACTTGCAGATTAAGGGTATCACTATGGGAGCTACATTTGCTCCCAATTATGAAAAGCTGTACCTTGGATATTGAGAAGAAGAAGTAGTCTATAGCTCCAAGGTTAGCATCACTACCAGAAGATTGACCTCTTAAGGCGCTATATAGGCAACATATTGTTGGTCTGGAGTGGCAGCAAGGGTACTCTGGATGAGTCTGTAGGATTTTTGGAGAGTACTACTCCAGCTTGAAATTTATTGCTCATGCCAGTGAGAAAGAGGTCAACTTCCTTCATTTAATCACCAGTAAAAAGGAAGGAAGATGATACTGTTAAAATCAATCAGTACCACCAAGCTACTGATTGAAATACCCTCTTGCAGGCTACCATCTGTCACCTGCAGCACATGATAAAAAAGTCTGTCAATCCTAATACCTTAGGGTAAAAAGGAACTACAGTGAAAAAGATGATTACCAAGAACAGAGAAGGCTTATTAGCAGCGGTTTCCTGGAGAGGGGGTATAGACCTGACACTTTGGATCAGGTAGAGGTCTATGTGGAATCTACCAACCCAAAGAGCCTGTCAGGAGGTCTAAACCTCACTCTCAGGTTCTTGGCAGTAATGGGCATGCAAGGAATCACAAACACATTGCATAAGAGTAATAAAGCTTGTTTATTACTACCAAAAAGGAAAATCACACTTGCCCTAAGCAGTTCTTACCATTAGGAACTGGGAGCCAATGCTAAGCGTTCCCTATACCTCGAGGAATATCCGTGTCTCCTGAGTTCTATGAGGTAGAAGACGTAATGTCTTACATTATATACCTAAGATAATTACCATGGTTACTGTAAGATGGAAACATTTCTAGTTGCAGAGATGAGCTCTATTGGCTAAATTAGAGGTGGCTCCTCAGTCCAATATAACATTATACAATTTTGTTATAGTCATCACTTTGTGGAAACAAATAAGTACAGTTTGTACATAGCCGTGTAGTAACACAAATCATCAGAAGATGGCAGTGCTGACTCATATATCATAATCATTACAAGGACACAGGTGTCCTAACATCTTGTAAGCAAGGGATACATGTATATATTGGAAAGTAAAGTGTATAGCAATTATGTGCATACATATCCTGACATCTACTCTTATACAGTAGATGCCCTTAGCCCTTTATGTTAGTATAACATATACCTAAATGCTAGCTGTCTGCGGTGTACCTCTGGGGGTACCAATTAGGGTGCAGGGACCTCGTGTAACATTCCCCCCTTGTTGTCTCAGAAGGGCAACACAAGCAAGAGTAAGGAAGTGGAGAGAGAGCAGGGGTCATTTACAGACCCAGCGCGTGAGCCTTGTAAAGGAATGCCAGCTGCTCAGGGTTTTGGCCTAATGTGCGTTGTAGGCAGCAAAGCATAATTATAAGAAAAAATATCAAAAATGCTTGTATAATAACAAAACCTTTAAAGGTAATCTCCAACCAAGTGTTAGTAAGTGCACTATTTAAGTCACCATCATTAATAAGGGCGTATACGGCTTCATCAGCTTTTGAGATATTATTGCTGATATGGATGAGGTGAGTATCCTTCCTGTCTAAAAGTGATTTTAATGTCAAAGTTATAGGATCAAGGTGTACATTAAAATAGAGTAAGTACTCTGAAAGAGTAAGCAGATAATCTGGGTTACCATCAATGATACTGGGTCCATAATGGGGACAGGGGTAATAACTGTGTGCCCAATAATAGTAGTCTGGTGGGGTGTAAAGCAGAAATTAGAATAATTAATAAAGCATGACTTTTCCCCATAGGTGAATTTTTTTAAATTTGTTACCACACAAAATACACCATCCAAATTATATTGCATTTTAACAGTAGGCAGTCTCCATTTATGTAGTTGTACTGGGCAAGTATAAGTCTGTTTGGAAATCCATGTTGACATGCAGTGAACCTCCTTCCGATAAGACTGGTACAAAGCATCTGGAGCAGATGTTGAGTCCTGGTATTCTGTGCCATTGGTGGTGATGTCATCGTCCATTAAAAAGGACCAGTCGATACTGTCTGGGGAATATCCACATACAGGTTTACTGACATCAAACATGTCACATCGACATAAATAAATATACCCTTTCTTCTCACAGCAGTCCAGGTGCAGAGCAACCCACGCTTCCAGAAGAGGATGAAAAAAACAGTAGAGGAGGCAAGTCAAGGTGTTCTCTGTAGATGTCATCATCAAGGTGCCCAATGGAGTGTATGGATGCTAGTTTATCAAATATAGCTGTAGTAGGATAAAACATGGTAAGGAAACAGTAAAAGACACAAACATAGTATCCTTAAATGAACATTTCTTAGACATAAATCAGGGACCAGTATTAGGATGCCCGATCACAAAACCTAAATTTCTAGCCGTAGAAATAGGAATGGTCAGAGACTGTAACATACACATGGCAATACAATTAGGGGATTTACACTGAGGACAATACCATTTAGAAATGCATCTATCATGTATGATGTCATGTATTCTTCCAGATTCTAGATCACGGAAGAGGTTGTTGATGGTTGTGATAATATATGATCCATAGGTGGAGCATAATATTTCACAGACAATGTATTGCTTATCTGCTTCTTTATTGTTTTGTGCAATGAGGGCGTTAATCTTGTCTTCACAATCTGTATATGCCTTAGCAATGTTGTGCATATTGTATACAGTATATCGTTCTTCCTGACTAATGCCATCCACACCATGCAATAATGGGGTATGATGTCTTTAATCATACCAGTTTCAAAGTTTTGTGAATGAGCTTTGATAGTGGCAATGTCTGCTTTATTCCTGATAGACATTGCAAAACCAAAGACACCAGTGAGGGTATTTGTGGCACCAGTGACATCAGATGTGTCACGTGTATTTCTTTTATGACTTTGATCATCTACTTTAAGGTTTCTTCTCAAATTGCTTCTATGCTCGGTGGTATGTACCCCGGCAATAGGGTCTTGGTTATGAATCTGAAAGGTTACTATGCTATCAAGTAACAGAGTACTATAAAACAGTGATCTATTAGTAGTATGACACATACCAAATTCTTTCATATTCCAGTAAGTTAAGTTAAACAAAACAGGTATATGCATATATTGTAAGTTATTAATTAATGAGCCCGGTAAAGCAGTGGCTATGAGACTACTACAAAGACCAGGGGTTTGTTTTGGACATTCCAAAAGCTGTTTCTCAGTAGGGGGTAACACAGATAAGTACATGGCAGCTGATGCCATGTTGTGTACAGCACAAAATTTCCTGGCAGAATCTTTAGACAATGAATCACAATATGAGGAGTCAATTAAGGCAGTGATATTATATAAACCAGACTGTTTGAGAGAAGTTTGGTGCAAGGACAAAGTACCATTTGGGGATAATTTTGTGTTAGGCCATCCATGTAAAGTTCCCTTGGAGAGTTTGGCCATGGGGAGTACTTGTCCTTGAGACTTGGTTTGCCACTGAATTTGTAGGGTAGATTTATCAGGAGCAACATCCGAGGCAGTGAGGTAGGCATCTGAACCTTCCTGGACAGTAATCAAATTGTTGGGAATATTGATGGAGACTCCCTCTGGGGTAGTTTCAGGTGGATCAAAGTGAGGAAGGAGGTGCTTTACCATGCCTTGGAAGCAGGGGATAACTCCTGAGATGAGGAGACAATGGAACAAGATAGCCATCTTGTCAGTGTAGCTGAAAAGGAAAATCAAACATTAGCAAATTAGTACTATTCTGCTCAATGGGTTGAGGAAAAGTAATTATACTCCTTTGTACAGTTTCAACTGGTTTGCTTGTAACCATTTCTTCTGGCTGTGGCAGAGGGAGATAGTAGTTGAAGTCTGAAATTGTGCATCCAGCCCCAGAGATTGAGAGGGAATGCTGATGTCTCCTTCCCCTACACGCTGACTAAATACTCGCCGTTGATAGAAGCATCCAGCCCCAGAGGTCGAGAGGGAACGCTGATGTCGCCCTCCCCTGCCCGCTGACTAAATACTCACCGCTGATAGAAGCATCCAGCCCGAGAGGTTGAGAGGGAACACTGATGTCACCCTCCCCTGCCCGCCGACTAAATACTAGCCGCTGATAGAAGCATCCAGCCCCAGAGGTCGAGAGGGAACGCTGATGTCGCCCTCCCCTGCCCACCAACTAAATACTCACTGCTGATAGAAGCATTCAGCCCCAGAGGTCGAGAGGGAACACTGATGTCACCCTCCCCTGCCCGCTGACTAAATACTCGCCAATGATAGAAGCATCCAGCACCAGAGGTCGAGAGGGAATGCTGATGTCACCCTCCCCTGCCCGCTGACTAAATACTCGCCGCTGATAGAAACATCCAGTCCCAGAGGTTGAGAGGGAACGCTGATGTCACCCTCCCCTGCTCGCTGACTAAATACTCACTGCTGATAGAAGGTACACACATTGCTGTGAGGCTCCACTGTCCAGCTCTCCTCGCTCTCAGTTTGATTTGAATTTGGTGCCTTTTCCTGTACCTACAAAAGGAAACCCAGCGACTTTAATTTTACTTGTTGCCTTAACAAACTGAAATTATTGCCCAGGATAACTTCAATTTCTCTGCAGTTTTTTCTAAGGAAAGGGACTGTAAAAGGACTGCTGTAATTTTTCTGTCATCGCACATTTGGAGATAGTTTTTTTACCGTAGCATAACTTCCCCTACTGCTAATCTCTCTCACAATACTGGTGCCTCTGTTAAGATTGTTTAACAAGTCTGAAGCCTAAATCTGCCTGTAAGCTTTTCTAGCAATAAGTTCTGTTTGTACTTCCAACTCTGGTGATAGCCCTCCCCTACCGTAGTTTTTTTATTGTACTCTCCTAACCCTCCCCCGCTTTACCTGCTTGCCTTCTATAAATGGACTGACCTCCTATCTTTGTTCCACAGCATCCGTCCCCAGAGGTCGAGAAGAGGAACACTGATGTCGCTCTCCCCTGCCCGCCGACTAAATAGTCACCGCTGATAGAAGGTACACGCATTACTGTGAGGCTCCACTGCACAGCTTTCCTCACTCTCAGTTTGATCTACCCCGCCGATGCAAGCATCAGCTCCCCACCAACCCCACCACCACCCTTGTTGTACCCTCCCTTATAAAACCAAGGAAAACGCCTCCCCTCTCCGTTTATAAACAATCACCCAACTTTTCCATTTGCAGGTTATTCTCTCTCACCACCAGAGGTCATACTTTCTCCTAGATCTCATTCTCAGCCTGCCCTAAGCATATTTCTTTCCCCTCTCACTTCCTTGCTATTTATAGATATAATATCATCCCCACAACTATGTCACTATCCATGATCATCTCTATCTCTGCTCTTCTATACCTCGGCCCACTGATAAACCAAATTTTCCCTCCCTCATGTCCTCCCCCTACCTGCTTACCCCTGAACGGAAAGCTGTCAAATTGGCTGGCAGACATCCCATTCCTTATCCCACTCCCTTACGCCCTTACCGGAACTTTACCACCCCCTACTTTCCTCCTCTCAACCAGTGAGCAGCAATATGGGCCCTGGACCATGTGCAGTCCTCTTCTTCTGAGCCAACCTCCAGCTGCTCTCCCGCACCCCCAACTCTTGCCACACCTCCTCCTCCTCCTGGCTGCCCCCCAAACCCTTAAGCTCTCAACCCCTATCTTACACCCAACCAAAGGTTCCACAATGTGTAAATGCCAACAACTCTATGCCCAAACGAGAAGCTGCCACCTCAGGACTCTTGTCCTGCTACTACTGCTCACAGGCAATGTACATCCCAACCCTGGCCCATCAATGGCCCCTAACCCACCACTACCACCTCAAAGGGGCTGCAAATCGCCATGCTTAACATCTGTAGCCTGCAAAAGAAATGAGTCCACTTTCAGGGGTGGATACTCCAGTACCACCCTGACATAATCGGACTGAGTGAAACCTAGATCACCCCCTTAGTACCGGACTCCGCGGTAAGCCTCCCGGGCTATAGCCTCTACCGATCTGATAGGGTGGGTAAACGAGGTGGTGGCTGCGCTGCAAACCTTAAATACTCTCTATCAGGCCAACTGCTCACCACCCCTCAAATAGGATCAAGAGTGCAGACCCTAACGCTAAAAATAACCCCCGGCACGTCAACTGCCCCCATCCTACTTACCATCATCTATCTTCCACCAAACGAACACAAACTCTTCTTCCAGACTGTCCTGAGCTATATTGCGTCCCTTCCACCTCAATATGAAAAAATAGCCATGGGTGACTTCAACATAAATTGGTTGTCCACAAAAGTGGCCCCTTACTCCAATGATGCCTCAGCACTCAACCTCACGCAGGTTGTCACTTCACCTACAAGAACTGATCCCCGCAGAGGGACATCCTCTCTCCTGGATCTGGTCTTCACAAACCCCACCCACAGAATTACCAACACCCAAGTACTCCCTAACGTGCTAAGTGACCACTCCCCCATCCTCTGCTCTTGGTCCTGCAGGGCTCCAAAACATCCCCCCAAAATTACCTTTCAACACACCCTTGGCCTTTGGAAACTCGCCAAACTCAAGGCCATCCTCAGAAACTGGGACTGGACACCCCTCCTTAACATCCCTGACCCCGATCTTGCCCTTGACCTGTTCTTCTTTCAATGGGATCTGTGATAAAGTTCATCCCCTTACCGAAACTGACCAAAGGCGACCAGGTCCTCTGGTTCTCTGATCACCTCCTGGGCCTAATGAAACTGTGTGACTCCCTCTGGCATATCGCTAATGAAACAAAACATCTAGCTGACATGCAACGCTTTAGGGAGGCTCAAAACAAATGCATGTGGTTTCTACGCACCGCCAAAGTGGACTATTACAAAGCATCCTTAACCTCCACATGGGGAGATGGTCGGAAATTCTGGAACAATATCAAGGAACTCTGTGGCAAACCCTCTAACCAGCCCCCTGACCAACTAGAAATAGATGGAGTCATTGCAAATCACCCCCACCTCATTGCCTCAGCCCTTAACTCCTCTTTCACAAATCTCAACCATATTCTCCCCCCTAACTTCTTTGATCCACTGCCTACCTGGGTAAACCCTCTCCTCTATCCTGCCCTTTCACCTGCACATCCTGACTCCTGCTGATACCAAACCTTACCTAAAAAGAGCCCTTAGCCACTCTACAAACTTCAGTGGCCCACTGGACCTGAAGCTTCTCCACCTTACTCTCCAGGAAGTTCTCACCCCCCTCACTCATATCCTAAATCACTCCCTCTGTCAAGGTAAATTTCCCTCCCAGTGGAAACTGGCCAACATCACCCCTATCTTTAAGAGTGGGGACCGCACCTCCACTAACAACTACCATCCAATCTCCATTCTCCCCCCCAAAGCCCTAGAACGAATCGTTGCAGGCCAAATCACTGACCACTTGACTAAATACAAACTCCTCTGTGACCAACAACAACATGGCTTCTGAAAGGGTCACAGTACCACCACTGCCCTTCTCGCTTTCACCTCGCATGTCCACTCCGCCCTGGATCGCGGTCACTTCACAGGTGCCATCTTCATGGATCTCTCTAAAGCCTCTGACACCGTCAATCATGCCCTTCTCCTACTCACTCTCACCTCCAGTGGTTTCTCCAGCGATACCTTAAAATGATTCACCAGCTACCTGTCGGATAGAACACAACAGGTAAAGGTGGGCACTGTCTTGTCCCCTTGCCTCCCTGTCCGCTCTGGTGTACTGCAGGGATCAATTCTTAGCCCCCTACTTTTCAGCCTATTCCTAAACTCCCTCCCAGCGGCCATCCCCGGTAATCTGCTCCTCTATGCAGATGACGCAGCACTTTTTGCCTCTGACTCCGACCCATGAAAGCTCCACAGTACACTCCAACATAGCTTCCACGAAGCAGAAAAATGGTTCTCCACCCAGGGTCTCATTATCAACTATAAGAAAACTAAAGTCATGATCTTCTCCCACCCACAGAACCTTCGCAAGCAACTCTGCCCCCCTTTTCTCACCACCAACCTCACCCCCCTGGAGCAAGTTACCTATTTTAAATACTTAGGGATCACTCTGGACCCAGCCCTCAACTATAAGCAACACATTCTCCTTGCCTCGGCCCTAAACTCAAGATTAGGTGTGCTTTATAGACACAAACATTGCCTCACCCCAGAAGCCCTACGGCTCACTGTCAACTCCTCTGTCCTTGCCCTCCTTGACTATGGCATTATCATATACTGTGCTGCCCCCAACTCAGCGCTAACCAGTCTCTGCCTGGTTCTCAACAAAGCCTGCCTCCCCATACTTGGCTGTGATCGCTGCACCCACATCTGCACTCTCTACAACTCCTCTAATTGGCTAAACCTTGATAACAGGATCTGGTATCACTCATGCCTTATAACTAAGAAGATCCTCCTTGGACTAGCCCCTACCTCTCTCTCTCCGGTGTCATCCGCCCTGCTGAACCAGCCAGATACACGTGAAACTCCAACAGGCAGATGCTACAGGTCCCCCATCTGCATACCTCCCAATTTCAAAGGATCTTCAGCTACTAAGCCCCTGCTCTGACAAACACTCTCCCTATCCAAATAACTAATGAAACAAGGACAGGTCCTTTCAAATCTGAACTGAGGGAATACCTCCAAAACGCTAACGTATGTGACTGCACCTGACCATACCCTATAATTATCCCTGCCCCTGGTGCTAACTCAGCAAAAAGCCTGCTATGCGACAAACAGCCAGGTACAGGCCTTTCTGCATCATTTTCGGCTGGGCTTGACTGGTGACCCTTCTACTTTTCTGATCTACTCTGTATCTCTTATCCTGACTGAAATGTGATTCCTAGCTACCAGCTAATCCTGTAATGCCACCTTAAGTCTTTCTTTTGTAATTCAACTGCCTGTACTATGCCCTGATGTTCGTATTGTACCTGTTGTATGACGTGGAACCTTTGTAAATGAGTCTCTGACTCAAAGGTCTTTCCGAATATTTCTCAATAAAACAATAAAACAATTTGTCAATCAGTTTGTTGTTTCACATGAGTCTAGCCTGATAGTCTGTTGGTCTGCACTTGTGACAATTGGTAGGGTCCTTCCCACTTATTGGAAAAGGAATGTGTTGGATGCACAAATCTGAGAACCATTACCTGATCTCCAACGTGCCAATCCACTTCTTGTGCATGTTTGTCAAACTGAATTTTGGACTGTTGCTGGGCTTTGCCCATGCAGTTGGCAGCATACAACTGAGTGTGTATGAGGGTATTTCTGAGTTTTTCCACATATTGGTTCACAGAGACGTGGTCTGTGGTACGGGTGTGCAGGTCAAACAACAGGTGTTCAGGTAATCTCATATTTCTACCAGTCATCACCTTAAAGGGTGTCAACTGGGTGGTGGCTTAGGGCATGCCCCTAATTGCCATAAGGATTAATGGCAGTAGGGAATTCCAATCCTTGGGATTGTCCTCTATGAATTTGGAAAGCATTTGCTTAATCCATCTGTTGGCCCTCTCTACTTGACCTGATGACTGTGGGTGATATGGTATGCGGAACCTCTGATGAACCAAAGAGTTCAAGGGCTTCTCTCATCAAATCAACTGTAAAACTGGTTCCTTTGTCTGAGTCTACCTTGAGAGGTAGGCCCCACCTGGAGAAAATCTGTTTCACCAGGATTTTGGCAGTGGTTTTAGCAGTGCATATCTTAGTGGGGAAAGCTTTAACACTCTTAGAGAAAAGATTAGTTATCACAAGGGTATATTTGTTGCTTCTGCTAGTATTGGTCAGAGGACCAATAAAATCAATTTGCAGGACATGCCAAGGGCCAGAATGTCATTGTGGTAGTAGTTTGGCATTTTTTTTGGTAGGGATGGGGTTGTTCTACGCACAGACAAGGCAGTTGTCTATGTACTGTTTAACATCTTTGGTGACACCAAGCCACCTGGCAGTGGTCTTAAGCCTTTGGAGTGTATTTTCATTTGCACTTGTTGCAAAAATTCAGATCTGAGATGATGGGGGACCACCCACAATTAGTGTCAGTGGCTCAGTAGGTAGCACATTCGCCTCTGATGCCGGGAGATCAGAGGGTTGTGTGTTCAGTTCCCACATCTGGCACTTGGGTTAATATCCCAGTACTACTACTGTAGTACAGCATGAGAGGGGTGCTGCACTTCTGAGGTGCCATCTTTCAGATGAGATGTTAAACCGAGGTCCCATCTGCCTGTTCCGGTGGTAGTTCTGGTAGATGTTAAAGATCTCATGGCACTTCTCAGAAAGAGTAGGGGAATTTCCCAGGTGTCCTGGCCAAATTTCCCTCATTCACTAAAAAAATACCACCAACAGCTTAATCTGGTTCAAGGTCAGTTGGCATTCATCTGTATCCCCCCCTCCCCTGGGTCGTGCCTGAAAATAGGCAGGATTTGTCTAGTGCACTTACCCAGTCAACAAAAAACTAAATAAATAAAATAAATAAATCTGGTTGGTACCAAATGAGCTTGTCATCTGGGGACAGGTGTAACTTATCTTCATGCCTTCAGTAGGTGTTATGGGTAGGTAAGTTCTTTTAAGTACCTTTGTCCAGGAATCTGAACACATCTTTGAGTTCAGAGTCAGCATGCTGGGCATTTGACAAATCCAAGGGGGAGAAAGATTCAGGTTTCTTCCGGATGGCTGCTATATGCACAGCTACTCTGGCCTCTGGATGGTCCATCATCCAGGTGTCACCCCCCCCTTGGTCCCCTTCCTTTGCAAGGGCATCAGCAGTGTCATTGAAGGCATGATAGCGATCATGTACAGAGTGGGCCTTAACCTTGTGTGCATAGAGTTTGTGTGCAAATTTCTGTGCCAGTGAATGGATGTATATTACCAGTTCCTTGTGTTTCACCGGGGTGCCATCAGAAGAGATAAAGGAGTTTTTCTGCAAGAAAGGAAGAAATTCTGTAAGACAGCAACAAACACAGTTAGAGTTTGTGAAAATTATGGTGTCCTTGGTTCCATGATGGATGAACTCCAAGGCACAGGCCACCGCCGCCATCTCTGCATACTGTGATGATGCCAACTACAATGTTTGCAGTTCTTAACAGTGTTACCAAAAGGGTAAATTACTAATATGCCCATTCCTGCTATCTGTTCTCCCTGATAATAAGACATGGCACAATGAGGTGTTCTCAAGTAGTTGTGGTGTAGCAGGAAGGAAAGGACCTGGATCTGGTAGATCCAGTGGCTGCAGTGTACGGTTATGCGGTTCTCCTTGAAAGGGGAGGCCATAAACCAGCATGGATGGCATTTTGGTTGAGTGGACCTTGATGTCTCTGTCCTGGAGAAGGAGGGACCAGTGTGTCAGTCTGGTATTAGAGACTGACCCATCCTTCACTCTATCTGATAGCAAAAAGTTTGTTGTGGTGTGGTTTGTATTAATGATCATGGGAGAGTACCCAATGAGTTTCAGAAAGTGCTTGACAGCCCAATAGGTGGCCAGTAAGTTCCTTTCACAAAGGCTGTACTTCTGTTCCACCGGGGTCAAGAGCTGTGATGCATATGCATTGGGTCTCAGGGTGCCATGAACCTTCTGGGCCAGCACTGCAGATATACCAATGTCATAGGTGGCTGATTCCAGATGAAATGGCAAGGCTGGATTGGGATTCACCAAAGCTGGAGCTGAGGCCAAGGCCTGCTTCAGTGACGTCACAGCTTGGGTGTGAATGGCACCCAAGTTCGGGGACATCCTTTTTCAGTAGTTCATATAAAAGGGCAGCCTTCTGAGCAAAATTACAAATAAAATCTCTAGAATAATTTACCAGAACCAGAAACCTTCTAAAGGTGGCCATGCTGGTGTGCAGTGGCAGATCTTGGAATCCCTGTATCTTCTTCCTGGTAGGGCTTCAGCCTTGATCTGTTATCCTCGGGTCTAGAAAGAGTACCACTTTCTGACAGAGCTGTGCTTTTGCTGGATTACATTTGAGGCCTGCCCTCTGGATTAGGGTCAGTTGTTCATCTAAGAGATCCAGATGTTGTTCTTGTGTGGCTGTGTCAAACAGTAGGTCATCCACATACTGCAAGAGACACTGGGGCATAGAGAAACCCTTAAGGGCATCCATCATGTCAGATGGAACAGGGAGGGGCTGTTATGGAACCCCTGTATTAAGCAGGTCTATGTGTACTGCATGCCCTTGAAGGTGAAGGAGAACTTATATGGACTTTTGTGGGCCAATGGCAGTGACCAAAAACCATTGGAGATGTTCAGAACTCTAAACCATTGTTGTTCAGGGGTTAATAGTCATAGCACAGCTGATGCTGATGCCACAGTTGGGGCACAACTGGGGGTGACCTGGTTTAGTCACCTGTAGTCAATAGTAATCCTCCAGGCACCTGTGGGGTTTTTCACAGGCCACACTGGGGAATTTGCAGTGGAAACACATGTCCTGATTACACCTTGCTTGAGGGGTGATTTAATTGTTTCCCTAAGAGAAGACAAGGTCTCAGGTGGGAAGGGATATTGCCGTTGCCTCTCATGCACAGGCCTGTCACTCCAATGACAGTGTGCATCCTGCCACAGTCATGCTCGTTAGTGGCAAATGCCTCCAGATGCCTTTGTAGCATGGGAAGGAACTTTGGGAAAAACTCATGGTTCTTGAACAAATCTATGACGTCATACTCTTTGTTATTTGCAGAAATTGTTGCAACCACATGTGAGTCAGGGATCATGATGGTGTGATATTGTCCCTGAATTTGTATCAGTAGCATGTTAGCTAGGTCCATCATACAGCTGTGTGGTGCCAAAAAGTCAATTCCAATTATACTAAGGTGATCATGCAATACCATCAGCTGAAAGGTGTGAAATGCCTTCAGGCATCCCAGTGTCACAAGTAGTGGCAGGGAGCGGTATGCAGGTAACCTAGTTCTGTCTACCTCAAACATATTGGTCCTCCATCCAGTAGACCAAGGTGATGTATCTGGGCTGTCATCCTGTAATACAGACACAGCTGCGCCTGTATCCATCAGTACTGTCAATAGGTAGCCCCCGACCTCGGCCTCCGTGCAGGGCCTTCCATTAGTATCCAAAACCAGCTTGTTTACAGTACAGACTGGGGCCTGTAATTGTCAGTCTATACCAGTGGAAGCATGGGAAACCTCGTGAAAGAGGGTCTGGGCCTGGTTCCTGTGAACCATCTCACCACGCTGTACTGATGCTATATAGGGAGTCGCTTCTGGGTTCAGGCCTGTAGGAGCCTGTGAGCCTGGACTTCCTGTATCTACATGTCCTGTGAAGTCCTGCTCTCCTGGTTGTATTGCAGCAAGGGCCAGTACTGGAAGAGTGTCCTCAACTTAGTGCACCTTCCCAAGGAGGTCTCGGAGTCTCCAGTTCTCATTGGCTATTTCCCTATATGAAGGGCCTGGTGTCTATTGTTTACCCTTATTGTTCTTATGGTGTTTCTTATTCTTATGGTAGTTCCAGTTCCCACCCCAGGATTGTTGTTGTTGTTGGGCCTGCTGGGGGTGTTGGTTATCTGTGTGGGAGGGGCTGTTTCTCTTGGGCCTGCCCCTCCACCATGTAGTTCGTTGTGGCCTCTGGAATGGCTTCCACAGAAGCTACCTTCTTGGAGCCAGAGGCTGAGTCATAGATGTAGAGTCGATAGACTCTCTCTGTTTTCTGAAGACTATCTGCAAACCTTTCTGTGTTAGGATAGGTGGTTGGCTCTACCTTCTCTCTTACTGCAGTGATTATATTCATAAGGAACAAGGTCCTGTATTTAATGAGGTCCGCATCCATGGCTTCTCCTGCAAGGTGCTTCCCTGCTCGGTAGGCCATCCAGAGCCTCTGGTGGAAGAACTTTCCTTTGCATTCTGTTTCACAGGGTATGCGAGCATCACTCCTACCACACCTAGGTTGTGTGCAGTGATGAGTTCAGATGCTACTTCATCAAAGATGGTGTGGCCATCCTGGCATACAGCATCAGGGAGTTTCACCCACAGGCCAGGATTGATGGTCTGGCATAGGATCTGAACCTGATAGTCAGCAGTGAGACTAAGCATTTCACGTTCAGCACGCATCTTCTGGAAGTGGCAGCTGAGGTTGTCGGATGAGCTCATCTGACCAATGCTGTCAGCTATTTGCTGAACAGAGTGGGCCATTTGTAGGGGTTTATTGGGACAGTCAAGCAGAGGTAGATTACCTCAGGTGCCCTGCAGGGTTGCCTGGGCTGCAGCTTCAGCCACAGTATGGAACATTCCCTCCTTAGTACCAGCCTCTTGTAGGAGCTGCTTAATCTGGGTCTGAAGGACCCATTTGTTTTTTTCTCGGGGATGGTCATGTTGCCTAAGGCATTCTTAATCATTTTCTATATCTCCTGCCTGTCATACACATCAATAACAGCAATCGGTGATGCCATTGGGACTAGGCCTGGGCCTGCTCCCCCCCCATCGTAGGGGTCACCATGTTGGCGTCGCCCATAATGAGCATAATGTCTTCGATGATGAAGGGATGTGGTGTCATGTGACTGGTGTCCACCATGTTGTGAATGGTGGGGAGGGGATTCTGGGCCATAGTATGGGTGTGACTGGGCATTGTACTGGGAGATGTCATCATCTGACTCCTTTCTAATTGTTTTTCTTTTCCAATTGTTTTACCAGGTGAGACACACTAAGCTGAAAGCTTGTTTACAGATGCAACCTGGAAGCACAGTGAAGTTAAGTGACTTGCTCAGGGTCACACAGTATGCAAGTGGGGGCTGTGGGATTCAAACCCAGGTCTCCAGATTTGCATCTCAGAGCCTTAACCCACAATGCTATACTGCCTCCCTCCTCAGATGATGTTGACAAAGCAGGGGCTATGCCTTCCATCACCTTGATGTGGCCAGCCAGCACCTCTCGCTGATGGCGCCATTTCACCATTTTATATTCATTATCCTTATAACTCACTTTTGCAACATTCTGATCCACACCATCCTGCATCTGCTTCTGTAACACTCTATATGCAGCACTCAATTTGTGGATGTCCATAGTAGCTACTCCTAAGTCATTACATACCTGGTTTATCTCATCCCATAACTCTCCCAACTCCTCACACATCTGATCATTCATTCTACTTAACAAATCATTCATTTGCAAACCCTGCATCTTATTCTGCCTCAAACTTTCACACTCCTGCCTCAACATACAAAGTTCCTGTTCACTAATCTGAGCAGAATGGTACAAAAGGGAATCCTTTTCATTTTGCAGAGTTTGGAGCTCAGACTCCAAATCCTGCTCATGTCTTACACATTCAATTTCCTGTAATCCCATTTCCTGCTTAAGAGATAAGATATGCAGTTCAAGGGTTCAAAATCTTGCTTTGGAGGCTTCCAAAGCAGCATAGAGAGCCACGACCAACAGCCATTTATCTTCTCGCTTTCTGGCTGTTTGTCTTATCTCTGAGTACTGGGTTGAAATCCCCAGTACTGTTTTTTTCAGATTGACTTGCATCCCACATGAAGTCAGCCCATCCTCCATGGTTGGCAAGGAAGTTTGAGACATTGAGTATCAGTTCTGCGTAGATATTTGCTACAGTGGCCATTGTGTGGTAGGGAATGAAAAATCAAACTGTGAAAAGGTGCCATGCTGTGTATCGATCCACAACAGGTGCAGTAGTTCACAGGTGGGCTACTGTGCACTTGTAAGCTGGCAATTCAAAACTGCCATGGGGTGAGGTGAGTCTGCATCGACCACACCCAGTAAGCAGGCAGACTTAGCAAGTTATTCCAAAGTGGGTGTAACATGGAAGAGGTGATGTGGGTGTGCTCAACTACTGTCCCTTTTGGGAAGAGAAAGTTGTAGCAACAAGTGAAAAGTTTGCAAACTCCAAATATTGCCTGCACGCGGTCACCAATTGTCAGGAGGTCTAAACCTCACTCTCAGATTCTTGGCAATAATGGGCATGCAAGGAATCATAGACACATTGCATAAGAGTAATAAAGCTTGTTTATTACTACCAAAAAGGAAAATCACAGTTGCCCTGAGCAGTTCTTACCATTAGGAACTGGGAGCCAATGCTAAGCATTCTCTACACCTTGAGGAATCTCCGTGACTCCTGGGATCTCCGAGGTAGAAGATGTAATGTCTTACATTATATACCTAAGAAAATTACCATGTTTACTGTAAGATATAAATATTTCTGGTTACAGTGATGAGCCCTATTGGCTAAATTAGAGGTGGCTCCTCAGTCCAAGATAACATTATACAATGTTGTTATAGTCATCACTTAGTGGAAACAAAGAGGTACAGTTTATACATAGCCATGTAGTAATACAAATCATCAGAAGATGGCAATGCTGACTCATATATCATAATCATTACAAGGACACAGGTGTCCTAACATCTTGTAAGCAAGGAATACATGTATACAGTATATTGGAAAGTGAAGTGTATAGCAATTATGTGCATACATATCCTGACATCTACTCTTATGCAGTAGATGCCCTTAGCCCTTTATGTTAGTATAACATATACCTAAATGCTAGCTGTCTGTGGTGTACCTCTGGGGGTAACAATTAGGGTACAGGGACCTTGTGTAACAAGCCTATTGGTAGACTAAGAAAGAGTGAGGGATGAAGCACAACTATTAAACCTGGTCATGATGTATGGTCACCAATCCAACACCATAAGGGACATTGTGGTGATGAACTGGAGTATCATCTGTTCCGATCCAATCCTTTGGAACTGTTGCCCTAAGCCACTCCATATGACATAGAAAATAATCTGGCTGATAGCCTTACCAACAGCTTACAGCTTAACAGTGGTAAATCTAATACATGGCTACCAAATTTGCCTGATGGCAACTTTAACTGTGGCTGGGGTAAATGCTGCTAAGTAATGGGGAAAAAAAGCCATTTTACTAGTACTAATACCAGGAAATCTTTGAAATTATGCACTTCATTAGCAGTGGTTCAAATAACATAGTATATCTTGCTTATTGCAGCTATGTGGCCATTTATATGGGTGAACCCTCCTGGATATTCAAAATTTGAATAGGGGAACAACTGAACATATAAGAGCAATCCAGAATGGGGATGAGAATAATGCACTTGCCTTACATATAAGCACCCAACTTGACCCCCAAAACCACAGTTTAAAGTTCTGTGTTTGGAAAACGTAAAACTGGGGAGGCGAGGAGGTGATCTTGAAACTGTAATCCACAGATGAGAACCGATGTGGACAGTGCTATTGTGCTGATATTATGCCATTGGGGTTAATTGAAAAAATTAGATGTGATGGTGCTCATCAAGAAAAGATAATGTCATAAATATATGTATAAACTATAATGCATCTCTTTCTCATTCTATTTTTTTTTTCCTTTTTTTCCAGATTTCTGCCTTGCTGAGTTAATGATGTTGCAAGGCTAGTTAATCAGAAAATTTGGTTGCAAACCACACAACAGTCATTAGTTTTGAATGGCATGACTCAGTATGAGAAATAATGGGAATGAAATTATGTATGTCCAGGATGCTGATATGGATGTATCACATTTTTAAATAAGTTTATGTCTACTCTTAGCGAGTATGATGTTTTTAATTTTAAAATATCTAGTGCACCTTTAAATATGAACTGCCACTTTAAATAATTGCACTTTTAAAAAGGGTCTCACACCCTTGCATCCAGACCCATGGGAAAGCTATACAACAAAACTGATTGGGTTCTCAGTGGTTCATTTAGACCACCACTGTGAAGGTAAAAGTTTTCTTGTATTCATACAAGGTGATTATGTATTTTAACGCTCAGCTATACTGAATAAAGTTTGCTAAGAAGCTCTGGTAGCCCAGTGCCAATTTTTCTGCTCACTGTCTTGCCTTTTACCAGGCACAGGCAATTTGTGTAGTGTGGCATTTTGTTTTTTGATTTAATTTTCATGGAGAGTGAGGCCTTAATTAAGGGGGGTGGATGATGTTAAAGGAACTGGCCTGTATTATAACAAGAAGGGCAAGTGAGTGCTGGGGAGGAGACTCACATGACATATAAAGGAACATTTAAACTGAAGAGGAGGGGAAGCAGCTTAGATGGGACCAAAGACATTGATATGGCTCAAGGAGGGCTTGCTGGCATCCCATACCAAATGCCATAATTGAAAGGATGAATGAACATGTGAAGAAACAGGCAAAGGATGGAATCAAGTTCTAGATAAAAGGATACAGAGATGTTGATGACAGAAAAAAGGCTTTTTGGGCCATCTACTGTAGTATGCTCACCCTACCTAACTATTCTTTTTTTTTTTTGTTAGTTGTTTAACCAGGACTAGCACACTAAGCAGAAGGCTTTTTTACAGCTGCGACCTGGGAGCACACTGAAGTTAAGTGACTTGCTCAGGGTCACACAGTCTGCAAGTGGAAGCTGTGGGATTCAAATCCAGGTCTGGTCTGCTGGATGTCACCAGATTGCAGCTCAGAGCCTTAAACTACTGCGCTAAACTGCCTCTGCCTCGCCCTTGTGGCAATCTTCTCTTTTTCTATTGCCCCCCCCCCTTTTCTAATTAAACTCACCAGACTCTTCCATCCCTGCTTGAAGCTGCTAATCAGTTTGACCTGTACCACATCTTCAGGTACCTTATTCCACTTACTCACCATCCTTTCTAAGAAGATGTACATATGGATGTCCTTTTTAAATCCCCCACTCTGACAATTTCCACTTGTCCCCATGTTTTAACTTAAGAATAGTTTCTTGGTATCCATCCTATTTATCACAGGTAGGTGTTTTTATGTTTGTATGTGTATGTATTTGTGTGTTTGGATATTATTTGTGTCTGATGGGAGAAAGTGTGCACAAATGCCGGGAGTCTCGGAGCAAACTCCTAGAGCTGCAGACATTGGTAACAGAAGCCCAGTTGGACATAGTGGCTGTCAAAGAAATGTGGATTACTGAGAACCATAACTGGACAAAACTACTGAAAGGATAAGGCTAATGGGGGGGAGTGGGAGTGGCACTGCATATAAAGGAGGGTATAGAGGCCTTTGGGATGAATAAACCAGGGAATACCAAGGGATAGGAAACCCTCTTGGTGCAGGAAGCCATAAGGAGAAAATGGATTATTACTGGACTGATGTACAAGCCATCATACTAATCCCAGGAGATGGACAGGAAATTAGGAGAGATTATCTAGGGCATTACAATTTGGGAAGGTGCAGCATTAGGGGATTTTAATATGCCAGACATGGACTGGAATGTTCCAGAGGTAGCAAGAACAAGGATGTTTTAGTTTATTCCCCACACAAGGGAGGGAGCCACGCTAGATCTGGTTCTCACAAATGGAGAAAAGGTCCACAGAGTCACAGGCTGGGTGCCACTTGGATTATGCTATCAAGGGACAGCATGTATGGAGATTCAACTAATTAGAAGCCAGTATGCAGCACAGCCAGACAAAGGTGTGGGACTTTGAGATAGATGCAGTAATTACTGATGGAAAATATGGGGTCATAGAAACGACTGAGGGAATGGACAAGAAATTGGAGGCAATAAAGGCAGAGTTGGCAAAAGTGGCAGGGCACTGCAATGGGGTGGTAAGTAAAAGCAGGAAGGGTGAAAAACCACTGTGGTTCATGAAGTAGGTAAGAAAAATAGTGAGAAGGAAAATAAAAGTGTTTAGGAAATATAAGCAGAAACAAACGGATGAGGACAGAGAAACATACAGTACTTGGGGTTATCTAGGGTAACATGCAAGATAGTAAGGAAATTGAGGCTTCCAGTCATGCCAACCAGGAATGGCTGCCTGAGCTGAGGGAACAGTCCTCTCCACAAATAAATCCGCATCCATCAACATGATGAAACAATAGACTTACCAGCTAAAGGCTCCTAAAAGGCAGAGGGAGAACTAAGAGCTTGGCGATGCTGTCACAGAAACAACGACTTGATAGTCTTGAGTTTGGAGTTGCTAAGGTGCAAGTTTTTAATACCACTTCAGTGTCTGAATACTTTATCTACTACTGAATTTTACAACTGGAAAGAGAGATATCTTCAGTTCTTCTCCAAGACAATGTCTAAAAAAGATAATGAGAGCAAAGGACATTGCAGAGCTATCACAACTGGAGAAACAGCAGTCTATACTAAAAAGATCTACACATTCCAGTTAACAGCCCCAGGTCAAACCTCTTGAACCAAAGGTATCTACTAATGAAAACATGAAACATAATGCCACTATAGCTTCTAGCCAGCCAAGTATCTCAGACCAGCTAAAACAAACTGGAGTTGAGTATGACAATGTTATTTTGCCTGTTGGTGTTAACAATGCCAATAACACTGCCAGTAAAGCTGTCAGTGCTGTCAGTATTTTTTCTTTACCACAACTGATGGGGCACATGCCTCCAAGTCAAACACTTTTTCATACAATTGAAAATACAAATGCTATAGCCCCAGTAAAACTGGCTGACAGCTTGACCCCTGATAATGGCTGTAATACAGTCATTCATGAAGAAGATCTCACAGCTCATGTGGTTCTTTCTAACTACAAACTTAACAGTTGCCAAGGCTGCAATTCAGCCCCAGTAAGATGTTAATTATCAGTGAATGACACAGGAGAAGCCCTCAAATCAGGTGCAGACACCATGGTGAATCAGTCAACTACCAGACAAATACAGCCACAGTCAAATGCATCAGACAGTATGCAGAATCACTGCTACAGTCTTAGTGCATTAAAAAAAACACAATTCAACTTTCAGACTGTGACAGGGTGACCCCCTGTCCTAGCAAAATACCCTTGTAGGTAGTCTGAATCCCCCCTCCCCCTGATAATGTCTCTCTGTATCTTCCTCTATTTTGCTCTTTCTTAATTTTTGTTCACTGCTAGGCTGGTCACTTGCAGTAACCTCTCCTCTCTTTTCTATCTCTTTTTCTTGTCCCCGTGTACATAAGCTAACACTTTTGACTGCCCAGAAAGCCCAAACCAAAATGCTCCCGAAGGAAGAGTAGGGCCGGTAATGACACTGCATGTGCTGTCTACCGGCATGAGTTGCTCATCTAAAAAAAAAATAAAAGTAGAAAAGGTGCCGTATTTACAACTACGGGGTGCAGGGCATGACAGCAAACACACTTCTCCATAGTTATCTGTACTTGCCCCAGATAGGAAGCCAGCCAAATGTGCAGGTGCTACACGCCACGTTTTACAGTATAGAATGGTGTCCTGAATGAGGAGGCCACTTGGTACACTGCATTTTACAGGATAGAAAAGCACTCTGGTCAATGAGACAGGACAGGAGCAGGATGCGCTTTATAGTAAATCACCGACTGCAACAGAATGAAGCTCTGAACAAGTACACACCTTGCACTTTGCGATGCAGGATCCCGGGCTGAAATGGGTGCTATGAGGCATAGTGCACGCCTTTAGTCACTGCCTCATGCAGCTGCAGCTGCATGCTATATAAAAGTGGGATGAAAGGGTCTTAGCAAAGGAAATTCTCCTCCTGGGTAAAAAAAAAAAAGGGAAACTGAGCAATTGATGTGTTCAGCCAATGGCTGAGGAAATAAAAAAAGTTACACATGAGCCAAAATGAAATGTTACCCAATGGCTAACAATTTCAGCCTTAGGTCATAAGAAAAATTATTGTTGCTTGTCCTAGAGCCTTGAGGAAAGGGCTCCATACTGAAAGTGAATAGGAACAAAAGGTGGATAAAAAAAAAAATAAAGACAACTTCCTTTTGTAGGGCAGGGTTTACTGAGCAGGCAGAAGAAGGGAGAAGAGGAATATGCCCTCATTCTCCTATTCCCCTTGCCAACTCAGAGAAGCCAGAGGAAAGTAAAACATTGGATACTGGCCTAAAATGAATAAAACCACTGTACCTGGAGAAAAGTACTGTTGCCTTTATTGTATTAGGAGTGCTGTAACTCAGGTATGCCTGTAGAGATGGCTGCCCTCAGGTTGACACTATTTATCACACTCCCATCTAGTGAGATCACTGCCAGAGGGAGGGGCTTAGCCCCATTATTGTTCATTATGTATCCAGAGGCTGTATTAAACCTGAAAACTAAGAAAAAGGTACTGCATGTGGTAGTTTCTGATGAATGAAAATGTGCCCTGTGAATGTGATATGTGGAAAAATGGTAACCTGAGGGATGTTATTTTCTTTGTAAGAAAAATGGGTGGATCATCTATCAGTGATGTCACCCCTTGAATGATATAAAAAGCCCTCCACAAGAGGTTAGAAATAGATAGGGAGGTCAGTTGGATACTAACCATTGAAGGTGAAAGACCTTTGGTACTGTGCAGTTTTCACACTGTTCGTTGAAGATTCATCATAGGCAAAGTCTCAGAAACTGTTGATGTGAAACTGTTGTCTGATTTCTTGACTAACCTTTATATTGTACTTTCTGTATTCATTTTATTATTTATTTGGATTCTGAAATATAATGATAATTGCATTTATTCATTTTTTATGTACCTGACTTGTGGTCTCTCTGATTGTGTCATCCTAATCCCACACTCTGTTATACTGGTCTCAGAGTGGGGTCTGTCTGGATATCCAAGGAAACAGGGGGAGTTCAGTCAGTTGGTGCCAGACCTGGTACCGAGGATAACAGGCAAGGGTGCCAGCTAAGATGAGGATGGCACCTGCTGGAGATGTTGCCATGGACAAATAACCATGGATGGATTGTGGTAGATCCAAAGGCCAGGTGGAGAACCTGATGTGGCTCATTTATTTTTGAAGAGTTTCACCAGGAAGGGCACACTGAACAATCGCAATTGCTCATCTCACAATGCATCCTGGGAGGGAAGGGAACAGGAGTGCATAAACTGAATAGCATTACAGGATGAGTAGTGCATACAAGACTTGGAACAACAGGACTAAATGGATTACAATACACATGTGGATGTGTACAGTCTAAGAGATTTAACAATGGACTATCATAAATCATAGTGCCTTACAGTGAAAGCGAGCATTGTATTAATAGCATAATAAGATTTGTAAACAGCAGAGCTGATCTAACTACAATTCAGATTTGAGGTTGTTCAGTCAGGAGATTTAACAATAGATGAGCATAAACAGAGTCATTATACAAAATGAGAGGTTGAAGTAAAAACATAATAAGAGCTAAACAGGCAGTAATAAGTGCATTTGAGTTTTAGAATACAATAGCTGTGGAGGAGTGTGAAAGGTACAGGGTGGCAAGAAATTAGGAGCAGAGGCATAAAGGAGAGATGAAATTATGGAGGGAGGTTGAGATGGACCAAGGGGAGGAAGAGGGCCATATTTGATGTGGCATGGAGTTCCACAGCATGTGTAACCTATGAGAGAATGCAGATTGTCCAACTGTGGTAGAGTGGCAGGGGATAGACAAGTTGCGGGAGTCACAAGATCTGAAGGAGAGTGGGTCAGGTGTTTGGGGGACAGGAAGGTTCAGAGGCAAGAAGGGAGAGTGCCAAACCAGTATTTAGAGGCAAATTTGACACATTGGGCATTCCGTCTGTTTTCTAGTGAAGGAAGAGCAAGAGCATGATACAGATTACAGTGATGATTAAGGGCAGGGGCGTCAAGAGCAAAGTAACAGAAGGCATTGAAAAAGGTATCCAGTCTGGTTAGGGAAGACTTGGGTGCAGCACTGTAGACTACATCACATTAATCAAAGATAGGTAAGATCATCTTCTGGATGAGCTCCCGCCTAGCTGTAAGGGGTAGGCAACTTCAGTTACTATAAAGAGCTCCAAGTTTGGGGCACAGTTTATTTAAGATGAAGTCTATATGTCCAGAGAAGTTGAGGTGCTGGTCTAGCCATACCCCAAGGTACCTGAAGGAGGACGTGTCCTCAAGTGTGAACCCATCAAGGGTGTGGAAGTTGGGCAATTTAGGAAGCCTAGAAAGTTTCTGCCTAGTGCCAAAGGTCATGGACTCAGTTTTCTTGGCATTTAGAAAAAGTTGGTTAGAGCTTAACCAGAGCTGACCTTTATCAAAGTCATACTGAAGACTGGAAGCTACTTCTCAGGGAGAGTGGCAAGAGAAAGGCAGTATAGCGCAGTGGTTTAAGGCTCTGTTCTGCAAATCTGGAGACCTGGTTTTGAATCCCCCAGCCCCCCCCACTTGCATATACCGTGTGACCCTGAGCAAGTCACTCAACTGCCTTGTGCTCCCAGGTAGCACCTGTAAACAAGCTTTCAGCTTAGTGTGTCTCTCCTGGTTAAACAATTGGAAAAAAAAAGCACAGTGTCATCATCATACATATGGATCAAGGATGTGGAACATACTGATGGGGGATCATTAAGAAATATGGAGAATAATAATGGGCCAAGGACAGAGTCTTGATGCACACCTGTGACTCATGCAATGGATGAGTGGGCAATGGCTGGAGATTGATGCTGCAGAGGGGTGAAGCACCAATGCCTGGTGCTACATGAGAGGTCCCACAAGGAGTATTTGGAGGTGACATCAGAGGAGATGGATTTATGGGTTCTGATGGAGGAGGACCCCCTGATGGAGCATTTACAGCCAACATCACAGGATATTCCTTTGCTGTCTATTTTTCTTGGCCATTACTTGGTGGAGGATAATGGACGGGAAGACGAGACGCCAGGTAGGACTGTGTCTGGCACTTTGATACCGGGGTGAAGTCTCCAATCAAGACAGAAGAGGCTGTTAAGGCTGAAGGGACTTGTTTGGTTACCACTGATTCTATTGACTGTACTCAGCATACTGACTGGGGGAGACTGCAGGCTGGGGATCCTATTATGTTAAATCCCATGAGGGTAGGCAGATTAACGGTAGCATGGGGGCATTGGGGCACACAAGTTTTGGTGGTATGAGCTAAGAAAAGGAGTTCTATACCATATGAGGCCCAACCTCTGGATGAAATAAGTAGATGCCCAGGTAGTGGTGCCCGACGCATATAGGAAAAAGGTGATGGAGGATGCACACTCCAGTCACTCGGGGCATCTGAGCCATGGGGAGGTTTTGGCACAAATAACCCCATACTTTTATTGGCTAGGCATGTACAGGCAGGTGGCAGCATATCTTAAGACCTATTCTATGGGCAAACAGCTAGAAAAGGTGTGGTAGGAGTCACCCAAAGGGTGAAAGGCACGAAATGGCACTCTTTGAAAAGGGGGAAACTCCTTCTCAGGGTAACAGGTTCTAGATGGTAACAGATGACTGACCATGGTATATTAAAAATGTTGGTTAAAATGAAATCCCAGAAGCATTAGGAGTTAAGAACCGGCTGTTTGACGTTCAGAATGGGAGGTTCCTCGACTACCTTTAAGTGGCTGTTGAGACCCACATGGGATGGAATGATCAAGGGTTTGAGGGTCAAAAGTTTACTTTCAGGTTTCAGTATGTATATCAAAGAAATGTAGAAATTATATAATATGACATGGAAATGAATGATTTAGGGTCCTGAGGGATCCAGGTATGGAGCCCATAAGTAGGTCCAATGTGTATGGTGGGGTTGGAGCAGGGTATTGCTCACCCCAGAGAAAGAGTCTTGGTGCGGGACTGTACAGCCACCATGTAATATTTGTTTAGAGAAATCCAGAAGACAGCATTAAAAACTGCAGTTTATATTTCTTTCTCTTTTGCATGTCATGGTATTGAGGTATAATAAATTAATTGTAAGCTGCCCGGGAGAGGCACTGCTGCCTGGGAGAAGGTCCTGAGTGGCCTGACATCTTCAGATGCACCAGTGCTCCTGCCTTGCTCAGGAGAAGCTCTGCTGCCTGAGCAGAAGACTAAAGAGCTGCATTGTTGTGCAACCTCAGTGTGCGCTCCAAACAGATTTTACACTTGAACTGTGCCAGACATCAATATCAATTGCCCCTTTAATGTACCTCCATTGTTTTTTTGCAGCTAACAGGGGGGTTTGGAGGCAAGCCAGAGGCCATTCACCTGTGTGGAGGAAGGGAGGGGCTTCACAGTATTAAAGCACGTGCCACCTGCAAGCATGAGTGATAGGTGCAAGCATAAGACTCAGTCAAGAAACCAAGCAAGAATCGGTCATTTTATCAAATATTTCAGGGCAAGACCAAACCATTGTTGTAGCAGTAAATTGTATTAGTTGAAATCTGAAGCCCTGTATAGCTGCTTAATCAACTTTGTTTCTTAGAAATTATATTGCACACCCACTAAGATATTGGAGTTTGTTTTATAATTCTATATTTACAGTAGCACATTTTTATATTGATTTTTAATTCATTTTAAAATGAATGGTAGTACTACTCTAGCTATTTGTTTTTTTTATTAATGGGCCTCATTTTACTGGACCAAGGTGTTTCTCACTTGCTGAAGTTCCAGTACCACTTAGCTGTGTCTGGTGGCTCATTAATTGATTACACATATTCAAATATATTGTTTTATTCTACTTACACTATACAGGGTAATGTAAAGAACTTGGGGTGTATGTCTAAAAAAAAGTAACTGGGAGCTGGAACTATACCTAGAATTTACATTTTCTGGGCATTTTTTTTCAGGGATGGTATTGACCTCATTTAATTGGCTAATGCTAACCCTGGCTGGGTATATTGAGTTTAATCCTGGTCCCCTACCACAAGACAGTGGATTACATAATTACAGTGGGAGGCAAAGGGATTAGGATTCATTCATTTGAATGTACATCATTTTTTATTAAAGAAATCTGAATTTCATGCATGGATACATTTGAGTGACCCTGACATCATGAGCTTCACCGAATCATGATTGAGGCACACGGTCAGGGAAAATCAATGTACCCTGGATGGCTACAAAATGTTTAGAAGGGACAGCCCAAGCAAACAAAAGGGTGGGGGGAGTTTAGTGTAATATAAGGAACACATAGACTTAAAGGAATTGAAGGTAAATTATAATTCTATTACTGGGTTGGAGTATTTATTATTTTAACTGAAACTTGGTAGATGTCACAAGATCAGGGTTTATACCATATATAATCCTCCAAGAACCAGCCTGAATGGCTGAAAGGATTTAATGGGGATTATTGGACCACTTCAGCCTAAGGGGGATATGTTGGTAATTGGAGATTTTAATTTAAATTGGAATCCAGATGTTGAACCTGAAATGGAGTCCCAAGTAACAAATGCAGGCCTCGTTCTGTTAATAAACACTTTTCCACATATGAATTTGTCAAGTGGCCGACATACATTCTTAGATTAGATTCTCACAAATTGTTTAGGTAGTATAAAGTGTTTGGGAGTATTTCCTAACATAATAAGTGACCATCTGGCCACTTTTTGAGTTTTGAAATCTAAGATTACTTATCCACCCCCAAGATTTATATCTTTTAAGAGATTTATTTGTGAGTTGGGAACTGAACTAAGGGATGATTTGATGTAAATTGACTGTAGTTTCCTTGATGATACACCAATAGTAGTTGCTGCTGTACATTATTTCAATACTGCATTACTTTGAACTGCAAAATAAGTACTTTTCTAAGGTTACTAAAAGGGTCATGGGGTCAAAGACAAATGGGTTGCTTCTGAACTGATTGGTTTAATGAAACAGCTAGACAAAGTTTGGAAACTATTTAAGCATTCTGGTAGTTCATCTGATCTACATGAGTATCGCCGGTTAAGAAACCAATGTAAGTTATATAAGTGTAAATCTGATTATCACATAAATAACCAGAATAGAGAGTTAAATAATCCCAGAAAGGCTTGGTCTACAATTAAATCCATTACTGATTGCGATGTGAACTCATCTCCTACAGCTTTAAATGTTAATGGTACTACTATAACTGTTCCTTTTACAGTAAGTGAAACATTTTTAAAAAAGTTTATCAATCTCTCAGAATACATACAAAGGTTTAATCAAAATATTAAAGATAATATATTTACTAGTAATCCATCTAGCAATAATCCAAGACCATCTTTCTATTTTCATATAGTAAAATATAAGCAAGTCTTTAAAATGTTAAAAAATACTGGGGTACATAAAAGCTCAGGAGGATGTGGCTTTGAGCCATGATTTTTAAAGCTTGTGGTAGAGTATATCAATGTCTCTTTGACAAAGATTTTTAATTTATCCTTAATTACTGGTCAA
The DNA here is from genome assembly GCA_016271365.2 of Neoceratodus forsteri. NCBI lineage: Eukaryota > Metazoa > Chordata > Ceratodontiformes > Ceratodontidae > Neoceratodus > Neoceratodus forsteri. The sequence goes on from CM057455.1 coordinate 535,549,708, forward strand.
TTCCCATCACAATGGAAGCTAACAACAATTATACAAATCTTCAAAAGTGGGCAATGGGAAATTATGGACAATTGTCATCCAATATCTGTTTTACCTTCCCCAGTGAAAATGTTGGAAACAATACTTAATGTAGAAATAACAGAATACTTTAGTTCCAGTGGCCTCCAGTCCCTCGAGCAGCATGGTTTTTGGAAAAATCACGGTACAGGTAATGGTACAGCCTTGGCAGTGTTCATGGATTTCATCAGTAGAGCAATGGATAACTAGATGCTCACTGGTGCAATATTCATGGACCTGGCAAAGGCCTTTGATTTGTTTAACTATCAGCTGCTGCTTGGGAGACTGGGAAACATGGGACTAGCTGATTCCCTGCATGGATGGGTTACATGTTATCTGTCTCGGCATTCACTGAGGGTGAATAATGGGGGTGTATTGTCCCGTGTAGCAGTGATGGAACAGGGTGTTCCCCAGGGTTCGATACTGGGACCACTACTGTTTACATTGTTTATTGATACCTTGCTATCTGTCCTTTTCAACATGCATACTTTAATGTATATAGATGATATAATACTGTATTACAGTTCTTCCTCAGTGAATGTCCTAAACAAGACTTTGGGTGTGGACCTTTCTATTTTGTATGACTGGTTATTAAAATCCAGACTCCTACTTACTAGTAAGAAGACAAAATCTGTGATCTTTGGATCTAGACCAAAACTTGCTAAAAGTCCCCCCTGGTCATTTTAAACAATTTAGCTGATCAAGTAGAACAAGTTGATTGTTTTAAATAGTTAGGAATAATATTTTATTTGAATATAAAGTCTACAATGCACATAAAATTGATTTGTCGACAGGTTAATAATAAACTTGGTGTTCTGTTTAAATTACAAAATATGTTGACTTTGCCTGCTAGGACTGCACCTGGCAAAAATGTTCTCCTGTCAACATTAAATTGCAATTCCTTACTATTTATGAAAATAACAAAAGCTGATCTCTTTTAAACACCACTTTTAACACAATATGCAGGTTTGTGTTAATGTCCCCATACAGAAATACTCACTGCACATTTATATCAATCACTGGAGTGGTTACCACCTAAACTTAGTTATGAATATAACTTAAATTGCTTAACTGATAAGCTACTTCATCTAAAAACAGACTCTTTTCTTTTTATCTTATTTGAACAAAAATAAGAGGTTAGAACTTTAAGATCCAACAGTAGTAATTCCTTAGCTGTCCCTAGAGTTTCAAGTAGTATGGTGAGTGAGCTTTTACTGTGTGAGCTGCTAGAAACTGGAATTCTTTACCCATTTATCTGTATGAAGGTGTTAGTCATGTTACTTTTAAACTGCATCTTAGGAAATATTAGTGTGCACAACTTATTTTTAAATGTTTTGTATAATTGTAATTGTGATATGTTTGTTCCATGTGTATTACTTGGATTAAATCTGTAACATCTTTCAGCTATTTGAACAAGCCCTGGGTCATGTATGAAAATGGGCATTGGCTCATTACATTTACCAGGGTAACAAAAGTTTAAATAAATAAATAAATTAGCAGACTGTGTAGATAGATACAGTATTGAATAAACTGATTGAGTATATAGGTACTTTGCTACTATGCTACTTTCTACTACAGTGTCTTCCACAGGGTATTGTATTGTGAGTATTGCTTTTGCTGAAAATCATTGGCAATACACTTGATTAATAAAGGGACCCAGGGGCAGAGCTTCTGATGTGAGTGAACAGAAGTTACAACCCTTTCAGGGTGCTGGTAGGGTGTAGGCCAACTGTAGGACAGTTGACCTCTTGTGCAGGGAGATGTGTGACAGGGTGACCACTTGTCTTAGCTAAGTACCCTTGTAGGAAGTCTTAATCCCCCCACATTCTTTCTCTCTGTATCTTCCTCTGTTTTTCTGTTTCTTAATTTTTATTCACTGCTAGGCTGGCCACCTGTATTTTCTATCTCTTTTACTTATCCTCATGTACATAAGCTGTACATTTTTGACTGTACAGAAAGCCCAAACCAGAATGCTCCTGAAGGAAGAGTAGGGGTGGATCATGATACAGCATGTGCAGTTCACCAGCATGAGTCGTGCACTTAAATAAAAAAAAATTAAAGTAGAAAAGGGGCCATACTGACAACTATGGGGTGCAGGGTATGATAGCAAACGCACTTCTCCATAGTTGTCTGTGCTTGCCCCAGATAGGGAGCCAGCCAAATGTGCCCATTCTACACAATGCTTTTTGTGGTGTAGAATGGTGCCCCAAATGAGGAAGCCACATGATACATTGCATTTTATAGCACAGAAAAGTGCTCCGGTCATGGAGACAGGACCAGAGCAGGATGCACTTTATAGTAAATCACTGACCAGAAGAGAATGAAGCTCTGAACAAGTGTGCACCTCACACTTTGCAATGCAGGATACAGGGCCAAATTGGGCACTATGGGGCATATATGGGAAATGCCCCACAGTAACCTGCTCCCATACTGCTGCATTCTATATAAAAAAGGAAGAAAAGGGGTCTTAGCAAAAGCAATCCTCCTCCTGGCTGAATAAAAAGAGAAAAGGAGCAATTGAAGTGTTCGGCTGATGGGCGAGGAAATAGAAGAAGTTATAAAAGTGCCAAAATTAAATGTTACCCTACGGCTGACAATTTCAGGTATTGATCATAAGAAAAATTATTGCTGCTTGCCCTAGAGCCTAGAGGAAAGGGCTTTGTACTGAGAGTGTATATGAACAAAAGGTATATACAATTTTAAACTAGATGTATATTGCCTTGATATATATCAGTGGTTGTTTACCTAGTATCTGTACAAGAGATCTGCATATTGTACGGTAAATCCACTGTTTTTTGGAATGGAACAATAAAGCATACTTAATTTAAAAAAAAAGGTATATACAAAAAAAAATAAAGACAACTTCCTTTTGTAGGACAAGGTTTAACATGATGATGGTGGAACATCTGGTTGTCAATGGACTACAGGACCCAAGGCAGCATGGTTTCACCAGGAGAAGGTCATGTCAGACCAACCTCATTGAATTTTTTGACTGGGTGACTAGGGAGGTGGATCAGGGGAGGGCAGTGGACATGGCCTATCTGGACTTCAGCAAGGCCTTTGACACTGTGCCACATAGAAGACTATTGAACAAACTGGGGAATATGGGTGTGGGAAGGACAGTAGTACGGTGGGTAGGTAACTGGCTGGGCAGCAGGACACAGAGGGTGGTGATAAATGGCTGTCACTCCACAGAGGGAAGAGTGACCAGTGGGGTACCACAGGGATCAGTGCTGGGACCGGTACTATTCAATATCTTCATCAGTGACATTGCGCAGGACCTAGAAGGCAGAATTTCACTGTTCGCTGTTGACACAAAGCTCTGTAACAGAGTAGAACACCAGAGGGTGTAGACAGAATGAGAAGGACCTGCAGAAACTTGAAGAATGGTCAGGGTTTGGCAGTTGAAATTCAATGCAAGGAAGTGCAAGATAATGCATATGGGCACAAAACCCTGGCACAATATATCAGTTGGGGTGAGGATATAGCATGCACCAAGCAGGAAAGGATCTTGGAGTTATCATCTCTGATGACCTCAAGGCAGGGAAACAGTGTGACAAGGCAGCAGGTAAAGCAAACAGGATGCTGGGATGTATAGGCAGGGGCATCACCAGCAGGAAAAGGGAGGTCATAATTCCACTATACAAGACACTAGTGAGGCCGCACCTGGGTACACTGTGCAGTTCTGAGACCTTACCTACGTAAGGACATAGACAGGGTAGAGAAGGTTCAGAGGAGGGCAACAAAGATGGTGCATGGATTGCATCACAAGTCCTATGAGGACAGGTTGAAGGCACTGAACATGTACTCCTGGAGGAGAGGAGGGAGAGGGATATGATAGAGACATACAAGTATCTTACAGGGAGGAACAGGGTGCAGGAATGCATTATTTTAAGCGAAAAGATGTTCCAGGACTAGAGGCATGGGATGAAGTTGGAGGAGGATGATTCAGAGGAAACGTGAGGAAGAATTTCTTCACAGAACGGGTGGTGGACAAGTGGAACACCCTGCCAGAGGAAGTGGTGGGGGCTGAAACAATCACGGGATTTAAGAATGCATGGGATAGACATAAAGGAATTCTGGAGGTCAGGGGTAAGGGGCAACAGACTTCCCAGAAAACATAAACTGAACTTACAAACTTAAATGGGCAGACTGGGTGGGCCATAGGCCCTTATCTGCCGACACTGTCTATGTATCTATGTATGTATCTATGTTTACTGAGCTGCCAGGAGGAGGGAGAAGAGGTGTGCACCCTCATTCATCCTTTCCCCTTGCCAACTCAGAGAAGCCTGGGGAAAGTCAAACATTGGATACTGGCCTAAAATGAACAAAATAAACCACTGTACCTGGAGAAAAATACTGTTGCCTTTACTGTATTGGGAGTGCTGTAACATAGGTATGTCTGTAGGGCTGACTGCCCTCAGGTTGACATTGCTTATGGCATTCCCATCTATTAAGGTCACTGCCAGAGGGAGGGGCTTAACCCTATTATTGTTCATTATGTATGCAGAGGCTGTGTTAAACCTGCAAACTAAGACAAAGGTACTGCATGTGGTATTACCTGAAGAATGAAAAGGTGCCCTTTTTACCGTGGATGTGATATATTTAAAAATGGTAAACTGAGGTATGTTATTTTCATTATAAGAAAAAGGGGTGGATCACCTGTCATAGATGTCATCCCTTGAATTATGTAGAAAGTCTATGACTAGGGGCAAGAAGTAGATAGGAAGGTCAGTTGGATACTGGCTGTTGAAGGTGGAAGGCCTTTGGTAGTGTGCAGTTTCCACACTATTCATTAAAGATTCATCATAGGCTGAAGCAAAGCCTCAGAAACTGTTGAGGCAAAACAGTTTTCTATTTTCTTGACTAACCTTTTTATTTTACTTTCTGTATTCATTGTATTATTTATTTGGATTCTGAAAAAAATGATAAACACACTTATGCATTTTTTATACACCTGACTTGTGGTCTGCCTGATTGTGTTACCCCAGTCCCTCAGGCTGTTACACAGACATCTGAGAGGTCCCAGACAATATTGTGCTCTAGGAACTCTGCAATACAAGGAACTCTGCCACTGTAAATCTCACAATCGATTCCCAAGTCCACTCTTGAAATTTAGGAAGGACTGACAATGTAGCAAACCACAATACTACCAATTTATTACGTAATGCTCCTGATATACTGTCTTCAGCCTCAGTTCCAATGGTTACTCAAGGTCCTTTTGGGAAGATACAGTGAAAAATAATATAAATATGCAAAAGCATCCTGCTTAAACAAAAAGAGTTAACACTGCAACTGCAAAGAAAAGCAACCCTCATCGAAATTTCAATAATGTAACTGTTACAGCTTATATAAGGATTGCCCACTATGGTGTCCCCTATTCCCAATACACCTAATTCACATAGCAATAACATACTTTAAGGGACAGATAAAGTAACAGCAAAGAACCAGGCATTAAATCCCTTACGCACAATTACAGAGGAGAGTGCTAGCAAACCAATAGGGGCTGAAGCACAGAATAAGATCTCTAACCAGATTAACCAGGAAAAGATGATGATAAGGATACCATCCCTATCTGGGCACAAGAGCCATAGACTGACATATCTTCCTTTGGAATGGATATGCAAGCTGGTCTATCAGTAATCAGCAACACTAAGGTCACCATTGCAAAAGCAATAAACAGATTAAATACAAAGATGGACACACTTACAACAAAAAAACACAGAACAAGAAGAAAGGATTAGCTTAGTGGAAGATACTATATAGTAGCCACACATAATGCTCAAGTTAAATATATGATGGGAATGGTGCAAGATAAAGAGGATAGACTGAGAAGAAGCAACCAGAAATTGGCAAAGATGCCAGAAGGCCTAGAAGGGACAGGAAATCCACTTATTTTCTTCAAAAAATTAATCACTATTGCCATGGGCAGAAAACACCCAGAAGAGATAATATAACAGAATAGAACACACTGAGCAGCCCCTAAAAAGTGACTTCCATCCAAAGCTACTAAATTTAATCTGCCAAGAATCGTTTATATCAAACCTCACAAATTTCAAGACAAGGAGGCAATCCTTTGGAAAGCAAGGCTGAAATGAGACTAATTTTTGAAGGAAAGAAGTTCCATGCCTATCAGGACTTTAGTTAAGCCACAATGACTCAGCAGAAATCCTTGATCAACTTACAGCTACTTCTAGAAGCAAAGGCATTAAATATGTCTTGCTACCCCCAGTGAAGTTACGCTTCTATCTTAATGGTAGAATTAGATATTTCACATCACCTGAAGAAACATCCAAGGCACTTATTGTAGATAAAAATTGGTGGCTTTCTAAATCTTGTTGTAGGATAGTTCAAAGGTCAAAAAAGTTGTTGTACCATCATTCTGACATCACATCGATGGTGCAACAACTTTTTAGCCTTGTCCTGTCACCTGAATGGAGGAAACAGTGATCTCAGAAAAAAAAACAAGAAAAATGGTGGTGCCACTTAGCAAAATTTTCACCAGTCCAGATAGGAATTTTTTTTTTATTTATTTGAGTCTAAGATTACAAGTAGCTTTGAGCTGAGGCTCTTTTAAATAGGTTCCACATCAGTAGAAGTACAATACAAAAATCAGGACAATTAACTAACAAAAGCAGGATAACAGGTTAACAATCAGTTATTAGAGAGTGCATACATACATTTTTATTAAACTGATGCAAGGGGCATTTTTGGGGAACACAGTGTTACATGACAGGGAAGGACACAGTTGAAGAGAGTAGCCAGAGGCATTGTCAGATCACACAGGCAAGTGCAAGTGAAGGAGGATGGTGCATAGGAGAAGGAAGGAAGTGGAGAGAGGGTGAAGAAGGGTGTGTGTGGTGAGATAAGGGTAGAAGAAATATGTGCAATGTTGGAAGAGCTGTGACAGAGGATATGGCAATGGTAGGAGGGGTGATTACAGGAGACAGTCGCATGTGCTAGAGGCAGAGGGGAGCAGTCAGAGCTCGGATTTGAAAGGGTCAAGCTTGGGTAGGGAGGAAATATCCCTGCTGAGACCATTCAGCCAGCTATGGGCCTTATGAGCAAAAGATCTCTGGCCCTGAGCGGTAAGGCAGCAAGGGACCTGCAGTAAGCCAGTTGAGTTGGTGTGGGAGAGGCATGTAGCCCCAGTGAGGAGATGGCGGGTCTTGTTAAAAGCAACTGTAATGTTGCCCATGGCCGTGTCTGTGGCTGACCCATATATCACCAAACCATAATCGATGGTTGAGATTACTGAGCTTTGGATGGCTGATCTAAGGGCATCAGCAGTTAAACAATGCTTGTGTTTGAACAATAGATTTGTACAGACATTTACAGCTTTGGCAACATTCTCTATATGATTGGTGTAAAATAGAATGATTTCCAAATCACACCTAAGTATTTGAATAGAGGAGTCTGTTCAAGGGAAAACCCTGAGCAGTTCTTGACTGTTAATTGCTGGGTTTTAAATTTGCTGTGTGTTGTGGAATAGCATTACATTTGTTTTTCTGTAGTTTAAAAAGAGTTTTCAAGCTTTAAACCAGGCCTCAACTTCAGCAAAGCTACTCTATAGTTGGGTTTCCAGTATTAGAGGAGCAGGGTCGCTGGTAAAAATTACAGCACCATCTGTATATAAAAGTATCTGAGCATTGCAGAAGGCAGGGAGAATTTTTAAGAAAATGCTGAAAAGGAGAGGTCCCAGAATTGACCGCTGAGGGACATCTGACTTGATTGGTTGCTTGGCTGAGAGAACACCACCAATCTTCACTTACTGTGAACAGTCATGAAGGTAGCTGTTGAACCAACAAGTAGTGTCATTAGATAGCCCTAGTTGCTTAGTTGTTCAATTAGCATGGAATGATTGATCGTATCAAAGGCCTTGGTAAGGTCAAGATACATGGAGTCAACAAGTTGTCCATTTTCCAGAGTATTGTGAATGTAATTTGTAAATTCAAGTAGGGCTGTGGTGGCACTATGCCTTTCCTAAATCCATGTTGCTGGGGGCACTGGAGGTTGTATTTCTCTAGATAATCTACAGGTTGGTTAGCCAGGATTCTTTTGAGTGCATTCAAAAGGGGTCGTAGAATAGAGATAGGCCTATAGTTGCCATGTTGAGGTCTATCCCCATTTGTATAGACAGGAGTCACCAGTGCTGATTTCCACCTTAGACGGAATTGTTAGAGCATGAGGCAACAGTTTAAGATCTTTGTCAGAGGGGGTAGTACTTCATCCAGGGTAAGAGAAATGAGTCTAAGATCCAGTGAGTCCCCACTTGATCTAGTTTTTTGAGAACCTTAAATAAGTAATTTTTTCTTCACCCTCTGACACCAATTTAGAGTAGAAAGGAGGGTGTTCTTGTTTCTTACTCTGGTTTGGATTGGAATCAGGAGCCTGGGGAATGTCAAAGAATTTAGTGGGGAGGACATGACTTAGGTCAGCAAAAGCAAAGTTGAATGTGTTAGCTATGGTTAGAGGGTAGAGAGAGGCAATACCATTGATGTTGCGCATAGAGGGTGTCATTTTGGGGTCCTTCCCAGTTACTTCTGCAAGGTTACTCCAGAATTTCTTCCCATCGTTCCATGAGTTAGCTAAGGTGTCTTTGTAATACTCGTTTTTGTAAGATGGATGTCTTTGGTACTGGAATTTTTTGCTTTTTTGTAGGCTTGTACTCAGCTTGCCTGCCAGTAGCACACCAAACTTTCCTAAAAGAAGCTGGAAAGGCAGTAAGGCAGGCAAAGTCCCAAACTGAGGAAACACTAGCACAAATAGTAAAAGACTGTGATAAGACTTTCTATAGATACATTAGTGAAAGAAGAAAGTCCAGAGGCGGTATTGCTAAAATCAAAGGAGAAAAGGGGGCATTTGAGAAGGAGGACCATGTAAAAACATCTATCCTAAATGGATACTTCTGCTCAGTACTTACTGAGGATAAAGTAGGGCAGTGCCCACAGCTCAGCACCATGGACATGGGGGGGAGGGAGGTGAGCACTAGTCCCTTCACAAAAGAAAGGGTCCTACAACAGCTTGATATGCTCAGGGTGGAGAAGGCAATGTGACCTGATGGCATACATCCCAGGGAACTAAAGAAGCTAAGGGTGGAACTAGCAAAGCCATTATCAGAACTGTTTAATCAGTCTCTGAGCACAGGCGTGGTCCCAGAAGACTGGAGAAGGACTCATGTGATCCTGCTCCACAAGAGTGGTAGCAGGGAGGAGGCAGGGAACTACAGGTCAGTCAGTCTTACCTCAGTAGTGGACAAGATTATGGAGGCAGTCCTTAAGGAAAGGATAGTGCAACACCTGGAATCCATAGGAGCACAGGATCCAAGATAGCATGGGTTTACAAAAGGAAGGTCCTACCAAACTAATTTCATAGATTTCTTTGACTGGGTAACCAGAGAGGTAGACCAAGGGGGAGCAGTTGATGTCACCTACCTTGACTTCAGCAAAGCTTTTGATTCTGTTCCACATAGAAGATTGATTAATAAGCTGGGTAGGCTCGGGGTGGGTCAGAAGTTAGTCAACTGGGTGTCAAACTGGTTGATGGGCAGAAAACAGAGAGTGGTGGTAAATGGTATACAGTCAGAAGAGATGCAAGTCACAAGTGGGGTACCTCAGGGATTAGTCCTGGGACCAATCCTCTTCAATATCTTCATCTGTGACATTGCAGATGGACTGGAGGGTAAGGTTTGTCTGTTTGCAGATGGCACCAAGATCTGCAACTGAGTAGATAATCCAGATGGGGTGGGCAGAATGAGAAGAGATCTGGATAAACTAGCAAAATGGTTGGAAAAGTGGCAACTGGGGTTTAATGAAAAGAAGTGCAAGATCATGCACATAGGGAAGAGAAACCCTGAAGCCACCTATAGGCTGGGAGGGGGAGTTGCTGGCAGTCACAAGGGAAGAAAGAGACTTGGGCATCATCATCACAGATGATCTGAGATCATCCAAGCAGTTCACTAAAGCAGTAGGTAAAGCTAGGGGGATGTTAGGATGTATTAGTTGGGGTATCACAAGTCAGTAGAGGGAGGTAATAATCCCTCTTTACAAGACACTGGTTAGGCCCAATCTGGAGTACTGCATGCAGTACTGGAGGCCACACCTTCACAAGGACATTAACCAAATTGTGGCAGTCCAGAGAAGGTCAACCCAAAATGGTACAGTGACTGCATCAGAAAACATATGAGGACAGATTAACAGAGCTCAATATGTATACCCTAGAGCAAAGGAGGGAGAGAGGTGATATGATCGTAACATTCAAACACCTTAAGGGCATTAACAAGGTCAAAGAGTCTAACATGTTTCAATATAAGAAAAATAGCAGGACAAGATGACACAGCATGAGATTAGAGGGAGACCGATTAAGGGGTAAAGTGAGGAAGTCCTTTTTCACAGAATGGGTGGTGGATGCATGGAACAGCCTACCTCCAGAAGTGGTGGATATGAATGCAGTGCAGGGCTTCAAACCAGCATGGGACAGGCATAAGGGAGCAATACAGATGAGAATGATTAGATAGGCCATTGACAGAGCAAAGGCTGTTGGTACATTTATAAGGTAGAAAAAGAAATGGGCATATTTGATGGGCCTTGTGGTCCTTATCTGCCATCAACTTCAATGTTTCTATGCTTCTATAGCCCTTGCCCGGTGCCGTAGTTTGTCCCTGGATTTCAATTGTGCCAGAATTTAAGGTGTAATCCAAGGGTCATTACTGTATTTATTTATTAGTATTTGGTGACTGGGCAACGCCCCTGATTTTCCATTTCTTAAAGAGAGCATGAACATTGCAGGCTGCTTTGAAGCAGGAGATGAAATAATCCAGGCCTGTGTCCACATCAGAGGAAGTGACAAGATATCTTCAGTCTTGTTGACGCAGAAGAGCTCTGAGTGGTTCTAGATGACTGCATAACAGAACCCTACTAACTATTGATTTTGCTGGAGGTTTGACGGATATGTTTGACTAACTGCACAGTATGGGAGAATGGTCACTTATAGAGTCAGATAGTATGTTAGTGTCAGAGATGTGGTCTATGCAGTTAGTAAGCACCCGATAAAGGAGTGTGCGAGTCCCAGTCCTGTAGTTAGTCCTAGTTGGAGATTGGCTAACTGCAAAAAATTTACAGCAGCCAGAGCATCTTTATAGCTACTCCCAATGTGCAAGAGGCAATTTATGTTGAAATCCCCTTAAGCACTAAAGGAATGACTGCGTATTCCAATTGGTTAGGAGAAATGCTGTGCGGAATTTTCAAATTCTGACAGAACGAAATTCTGTGGAATTTTCAAAATTCTGCCAAAATTCAACCAAAATTCCACTAGAAACAGAATGATGCAATTCTGCAGCAAAAATAGTTGTGGAATGAGTTTCTGTGGGAAAATTCCTGTACCACAAAATATTATTATGTAGATCTCCTCATTTTCTGCAGAAATTGTTGAGGAATAAAATGCTGTTCCACAGAACATTATTCTGCGGATCACAGTAGGAGGACTTCTGCAGAAGAACCAGTGAAATTCCAGTGGAAATTCCAATAGTGGAATGATCACTCCACTCTAATTCCGCCAGTGGAATTCTGCATTCCGCACAGCACTAGTTAGGAGATTTGGGGAGGAGTTGGGTGGAAGGGGGACATAGTCCAAAAGGAAAAAAAAATACTGTAATGAGATGATTTTGTGGATTTACAGAGAGAGATGCAGGAATTTTTGAAATATAAAGTTATAGGCAAGGAAAGGGGAAAATGAAGAATATGACTGAACTAAAATTGTTGACATGGAATGTACAGGGTTTAGGGTGGACAGAACTAAATTGTGTAAGAGTTTGGATTTTTTAGATAGTAAACATATGGCTATTCTTTTATTGCAGGAAACACATTTTGTAGAAAAAGATCTGGACATTTTAGGTAAAGATAGGTAATTGGAATAGGATCTTTTTATAAAACAAGTTCTACCAACAACCTTTATTAGAAAAAAAATGTTTAACTAAATTTGAAACATCATATCCTGACCCCACATTCATTTCTTAGTTACAGAGGTAATATTTTTACAAATTTTTTATTGAATTATAAAGACAAAGCATACAGTACATCTCAACAGAAATGTAGTACAACAGAGGTAATATTACTGGGGTTTAATGTTATGTTAATTAATATTGATGGAGCCAATAAGAGTGGCTCCTGATTTTTTATAAACTTGTTACCAGAACTCTCTAATATCCAGTTCCCTATTTAATTGGGAGAGATTTTAACATCACAATAAACAATATTAGCAATAGATTTCCCCCTAACACTAATATGGAAAGATGTGCTAATAAAACATTAGGAAACTTGATGCAAGATTTTAAACTGGCTGGCCCTTGAAGAAAAAAAACAACAATTACCATTCTGTATTCATACTACTCAGCGGCTCATAACAGCCACTCAGGGACTGATTTTTTTCTGATATCAGAATCTTTAATGTACACAATATTAGACATTATTTATCAATCTTGATCACGAATCATGATCCAGTTACAATAACTATAAAACAATGTAGTGGAAAACCAGTATAAAAATATGGTGCATGCCCCCAGCATTAATCAAAGGTGAAAACTGATGTAAAAAACCAACAACTGAGGAAATGTATTTCTTTTTGTCAGAAAAATGCACCAATCAGTGTGAATGCAAATATTTTTGGACTGTTTAAAAGCATACGTCTGTGGTATTTGCATAGCATAGTCAGCTAGTAAATGTAAAAAATAATAAAGACTGAAAAAAAAAACAATAGTTAAAAAAATACAGATTTGGAAACCAACTGATATGAATATAGCTAGCTAGCTGCTAGGCTGATATCTACTTAGATGGGTACCATCAGATCTGTAAGAAATAAGTAAAACAAATTGTGCTTTGTAGTGTTTGTTGTTTATTTATTTATTTATTTATTTAAATGTTTCACCAGGAAGGCACACTGAACAAGTTTCTTGTCTCCCGGTGTAACCTGGGTGAAAAGGGTACAGGGAGTCTTACAATACAAGAATACAATAAAATATTGCAGTGAAACAAAATAATGCAGTAATAACAATATTAAAACTAACAACAATCCAGAAATAGTGACAGTGCAGCTCCACAGAGTAATTGTGCCAGAGCCAATTTACGTTGACATCCCCTAAAGTAATACATTAGAAACTCATGCTGCAGGAAATGTAGTCTCTACTACTTTCTGGGAAAGCAAGCCAGAAAACATTGGGAGAGCAGGAATAGAGAATGTGGGGAGTGGTACAGTGCAATTGTTGTGGGGTAGCAGTTTTCAGGGAGACATTCTAGAGACTGTAGTGCTACCCCATCTGTGTGCACCTTTCTGGACTGAGGGAGGAGGTTACAAGACTCTGGGCTGAGTTGGCTAGAAGTCAGGGGATCTTCACCCCCACTTCAGGGGCCACCAAATCTAACATTGTTACTTAAATGGATGCCAGATAGGAGGAGCAGCTGGACTATAGTGGGCTAGAGGAGTGTTGGGGTGGTGTGATCTGGAAGGCTAAGGGGGCTGGATTGCAGGCACATTTCTCAACAGGTACCACTACAAAATTTCTATACAGCTCTGGCAGAGCAGGACTGCCAAAAGGAGACAACTGTGGTAGTGACCAGTAAGGATGTGGGGCCCTCGCAAGTGGAGACCCCAAGGAGAGTGGAAGAGGACCATAGAGGAAAAGTAAGCAGCTTCTGCTGGGGGACTTGACTGTCAGAGGGATAGAGCAGGGAATAGAAAAGGGAGTGGAGAGGGGAGTCAGGGGGCCTGAGTGGTGCCATGGCTGAAAGAGATAGGAAGGGCATACTATGGATCACAAGGACAGCAGGAAGGAAGGAAGGAAGGAAGGAAGGGGGGAATGGATGTTATTGTCCACATGGGGACAAATGACCTGGCAAGGGATGGGGTTGAGATAGTGTAAGGGGAGTTTAGGGAACAGGGAAAGGTGTCTTAGGCCAGTAGCATGCTGAGTAGCTTTTGAGGAGGTGTTGACTGTCTATGATAGGAGAAAGGAGAGGGATCTCTGCACCAAGACCTTCAACTCATTGTTGAAGGAATGGTGTAGAGATGCAGGAACTGGCTACATTGGGGACTAGAGGCTCACCTTTGACTATTTCAGCTTATACAGAGGTGAGGGCCTGTATCTATCAGGAAGGGGAAGCACAATTCTCGATGGATGTTTTAAATGTTACTTTAATGAACATTGAAATTAGCTGAGGTGGGTGGTGGTGTAGGAAAAAGGAGAAGAATCTGCTACCCCCCCAGACAGGCTGCGAAAGATAGGGGGGAGATCCCTGTTGAGAAATCCCACCAGGGTGCAAGTAAATCAAAGAAGTAAGGGGTTAGCAAAGGAAAAAGGAGGGAACAGTCAAAAGAGAAGGAGGAGAAAGGGAGAACAAAAGGAAAAGGGGGATCATCAAGCAAGGAACAAACAAAATCTGGGTGGCTATGTGCACTAATGTTAGAAGTCTGGGAAATAAGACGCTAGACCTAGAGGCCATCATGGCAGGGAATGACCCGGATATTGTGGCATTTATCGAGTAATGGTGCACTGACAACCATGACTTGGACATGGCCATACCAGGCTACATGATGTTCAGAAATTACAGGTTGGGAAGGAATGGAGGAAGTGTGGTGCTTTATATGAAGGAAAACATAAAAGCAACAGAAATACAGGGAATTCAGGGTGGGATAGACATGTTGTGGGTTACCCTGAAGTCAGAAAACAGAGCCACTATTCAGACAGGCATAATCTGTAGGTCTCCGGTACAGAGGGAGAAGTTTGATAGGGAAATGTTAGAAGAAACTGACAACATGGCTGAAAAGGGGGAGGTGATGCTGGTGGGTGAATTCAGTCTGTCGGATATAGATTGGAACCTGTCAGCTGCAGCTTCAGCTAGAAGCAGGGACATCCTGGACTGCCTGCAGGGGTGTTCCTCAGACATTTAGTCAGTGAACCCAATCAGGAGGGGACAATACTGGACCTGGTGGTTATAAACAAGGCCAGTATTGCAAACATCAGGGGGGAGCCCTCTGGGAACTAGTGACCATCATACAGCTTGATTCAACATAAGAACAGCTGGAGAATTCAGCCACTCAATGCTTAGAGTCCAGGACTTCAGAAGGGCTGATTTCATAAAGATCTGTGAATGCCTCAGGAAAGACCTATCAGGAGGAAATGACCTGGGTGACATGGAGGATTACTGGACCAAACTAAAAGAGGACATACTGAAGGCAAAAAACCTCTGCATTAGGCAAGTTAGAAAAAAACAAAACAGAAGAAAGAGGAGAACACTATTGTTCTTGAAAGAGGTGGAAGGAAAGGTACAGGCTAAAAGATTAACATTCAGAAGGTATAAGGAGACCCAGAGAGAGGAGGACAAGGAAATGTATTATGAAAAAGAGAAGGATGCAGAGAAGGCAGTAAGGAGTGCAAAGGTTCATACATTGAAGAAGGAATAGCTCAGGAAGCATCAAAATGGGACAAGACACATTTTAGGTATGTTAGCAAAAAAAGAAAGATGAAAGGAGGGATTGTATGGTTAAAGACCTGGGGGGGTGGGTAACTGTACAAAGAGGAACCATGAAAATGTGGCATCTTGAACAAATACTCCTGCTCAGTGTTCACAGTAAAAGGGGAATGGGTGGGACCATGAAAAAGCGCCAGAAGCTTTGATGGGAGAAAAAATGGATAGCAGTACTTTTTCTGAGAAGAGAATCTGGAAAGCACTCGCTAACCTGAAAGTGTGCAAAACTATGAGGACAGACGGGGTGCATCGAATGGTTCTGATGGAGTTCAGGAAGGTACTAGCTGCACATAAAGAAAAGCTTCTCTGGAAAATGATCTTGACCAATTGTTTTCAACAACCCTGAGGTGCTGCAAAATGCTGTAAGTTCTGTTGTGAGTTGTGGGGATGCTTAACTTCACATAAACAACCAATATGTTATTCATTTGTTTGTTAATTAGTTTATTTTCATGCCCCAACGCTTCAATCCCGAATCAAGCATTTTCAAGGGTTCTTTTAGTTCTTGTTCCATAAATACAAATATAAAAATGAGCAATGTATAGCATTTCAGATTTTTCTAAACAAAAAATATATGTTTTTATATTGCATACCCAAATATAGCTATATTTCTCACCTTTCTTGTACTTAAATATTATTTCAATAACTCAGTTGTGTAATTATTCCTCATGCGTTTTCTCATGTAAAGATGATCTACACATAAAATGACATGTCATTAATTTTTTTCCATACATATCTGTACAGTAAATCATGATTGGCATCTCACATTTAAAAATGCTATATTTTACAGTGCTCCCTGTTATCTACAAACTCAGTTTCAAAAATAATCACATTTCGTTATTTACCTTGTCCTAAAGTGTGTCTCTATGAAAGCTTATATGACCATTTGACAATGTTAGTACCACTTCTTCCTAGAATATAAAGTACATTCATTTAACATTTTTTGAACTATTTTACTAAGTATGTATACTGGGCTGCTGCACCATTATATTTATTCTTTTTTTTCTGTTACCTAAAATGCCTTAGATGTCTGTTTCCACTGAGCTATGTTTTTGCTGTCCTGTTGTTGCTCCTAATATTTCTACAGTTTTGCAACATGTAATGCATTTTATAAACTTAGTTTAGTCTTGCTGTTTTCAATTAATATCTAGGATATCTAATTAGTTAAACCACAATATTCTTTTATGCTTTCACCTGATTAGTGCCTTGCGGCACTGGTGTGCTGTGTAGTGCACTACGTTTAACTTTTTTTTCCAATTTAATTGTCCGTTCTGCTTCATTCTGAAATAACACACAAACTGTGTAACTTGCATTTCCTAGCTTTATCTCCCATATCTATGAAACTTAGTGTGAATTGGCATGTGTCAATTTACCTTAGCCTTCTCTGTGTGTAACTGCATGTGTCATTCATTGTATCAAAATGGTGTCCTCATTTCATTACCATCATGATGTCTCTTGGACCCATATGTGTGGTTTTGATATGTGACCTCACACCTTGAAGTCATCATAGTGCTGCCACCCCTTGGTAGATCAGTTGCTTAACAACCGACAACACACCTCTGTTGCTATGGAGACTGAGAGCCTTTTCTTTTGGGCCCATTGATAGCATGTCAGTGTGGTAAGAGCCACTGCTTACTCTGCCTTAATAATAATCACATATCGAGATCATACATATGGGTCCATGAGAGATCATGACAGTAACGAAATGAAGATATCATTTTGATACAATGAAGGACACATGGAGAAGGCTAAGGTAAGTTGACAAACACTAAATTGATAAATGATAAATCCAGGAATTGTATGTTACACAGTTTGTGTGTTATTTAAGAATGGCGCAGCAAGGACAATTAAGGAGGAAAAAAAGTTAAACACAGTTCACTACACAGCATGCCAGTGCCACAAAGCACTGTTCAGGTGAAAGCATAAAAGAATTGTGGTTTAACTTATTAGAAATTGTAGGGATAAATTGAAAACAACAAGGCTAAACTAAGTATATAAAATGTTATGTGTTACAGAACTGTTGAAATGTTAGGAGTAACAACAGGACAGCAAAAGCATAGCTTCGTGGAAGCACACATCTAAAGCATTTTAGGTAAAAAAAAAATAAAGGTGCAGCAGCACAATATATACTGTATACTTAGTATAATGGTTCAAAAATGTTAAATGAATGTACTTTATATTCTAGGGCCTGGATATTCAAAGCAGTCGTTTATGGCGCAACTGAGTTGCACCGGCGCAAGTGCGGACTTGCGCCAAGGAACGATATTCAGTAGGAGCCAGTGTGGAGCACAAATCCCATTGTGCCAATGTGCAACTATAATGAATGCAGGTCCAAGTGCAGGGGGTGTGCCCATGAATATCCAGTGCCGTGCGATATTCAACCGTGGAACTATGGCGCAAGTGCACAGCAAATCAGAGATGCGCTGAGCAGACTTGTTCCTACAAATACAGGGTGCAAGCACAGAGAAAGCACTTGCACCAGGTGAGAGGGAGTGAAAGAGAGAGAGAGAGAGAGAAAAACAGACAGAAAGACAAACAGATAGAGAGAGAGTGAGAGACAGACAGACAAACAAACAGACAGACCAAGGCAGACAAAGAGGGAGAGGGACAGAGGTGGCAGTGGAGAGGGAGACAGGGGCAGAGAGACTGTGACAGACAGGCAGACACAC
The DNA here is from genome assembly GCA_016271365.2 of Neoceratodus forsteri. Taxonomy (NCBI): domain Eukaryota; kingdom Metazoa; phylum Chordata; order Ceratodontiformes; family Ceratodontidae; genus Neoceratodus; species Neoceratodus forsteri. The sequence goes on from CM057455.1 coordinate 535,567,949, forward strand.
TGCCAGGCAATGCACCAGGGTGGCACACAGCCCACAAGAGCCAACCGCCCAGGGGGATAGAGGACAGCAAGGGTCATGGATAGTGCGCCCTTCATAATGGAGGCTGTAATGAGGGTTGTGAGGAGGCAGCAGGAACAGTGACATGACCGTGGAAGGACCCACTGATGGTATGCCCTACACAAGTGGTACCACATCCTCATCACCTTTGAGCAGTACAGTGACATGGAGATCGTGGGCTGGTTCCACCTGAACAGGGCCATTCTGAGGCAGCTCTGTGAGCTGTGCAGTGAGGAGATGCAGGCACCCACCAGACGGAGCCACGCCATGTCCATAGAGATGAAGGTGACAGCCGTCATGTGCCTGCTCACCTCAGGCACCTTCCAGAGACCAACAGGGAACAGCACAGGCATAACTCAGTCGGCCATGTCCCGCCTCCTCACACAGTTCCTGAATGTTCTGCTGCCACATGTGTCAGAACACATCTTTTTCTCCAGCACACAGGCGGAGCGTACAGCAACCATGCAGAACTTCCTCAGGGTGGCAAGTATGCCTACGTGATTGAGGCCACTGACTGCACCCACGTGGGCATCTGCATGCCACCTGGCCCTGAGGGTGTGGCGTACATCAATAGGATGGCGAACCCGAGTGTCAACTGCCAGGTGGTGTGCGATGCCATGAGGTGCATTACCACTGTCTGTGCCACACACTCTGGGAGTGCACATAATGCATTCATCTGGCACCGCTCTGTGCTGTGCCACAGGTTCAAACATGGGGCTATCCCCATGGGCCACCTAGTGGGTGAGTATGACATGGTCAAGGGGCGATGGGCGGACCATACCATGGGATGGGGGAGTGCAGGGTGTGACTGTTGGTGTGGGCAGCAAGGACAGGCAAGGGGCACATCTTAGCATAGCAGAGGGCTAACCATGTCAGTATCCACACAGGGGACAGCGCCTATCCACTGCAGCCCTGGCTGCTCACCCCCTACTGGCGCCTGTCATCCCCAGCAGAGGAATGCTAGAATGAGGCACACGTCAGCATGCACAACATCATCAAGAGATTATTTGGCATGCTGAAACCATGGTTCTTTTGGCGAGACAGGTCAGGCAGTGCCCTACAGTACAGCCCCTTGAAAGCTTGTGGCCTATTCCTGGCCTGCTGCATACTGCACAACATGGCCATTGACCATGGGATATCTGTCGAGGCTGATGAGGGTGACAGTGGTGGGAACAATGGAGGTAATTGGCTGGAAGGAGGTGGACAGCCACCCCCTGGGTAGAGGGATCCCCAGCTGATCCAGCAGGCAAGATGGCACAGGGACACCATAGCACTGGAGCACTTTGGTGTACACAGGTAGGTGGTAGGAAACACTAGGCCACACAAATAGGTACAGCACACATGCAGGGGTGTGAATGACAATGGGCATGCACACACTGAGGCGGGAAGCAGGGCCAAGGGTAACAGGGGCACGCACCCACACCCAACCACACACAGCACCCCGCACAGCCCCCCATCACACACACACACACACACACACACACACGCACCCAAACACACAGGTGTGGGTATGTAGCATGGATCAGATGCATCACACCGGTGCACAGGCCAACTGGTGCAGTACTGCTGTCATCATGCCCACACCACATGGCCTAGCTGCTGAGCAAGCATGCACACAGGCAGCGTGTGGCTTGACACACAGGCGCCACATCTGTAGCAGGCACACACACACCACCCATGCACGCACTGGGCAGCAGCTGCACACTGCAGGTGGGGTGGGCTGCGCATCAGGGCCACTGTGCGGAATTATGGCCACCACAGCCATGGGGCGGCCATGTCTGGGCTGATCAGCAGCCACAGGCTGTGCATCAGCAATGGGGGGGGTGTGTGGAACCACAGGACCATGACTGGTTCCATGTGGGTGTGCTGAGGGCACCCAAACAGCCGAGTCCCAGGCGTGCCTGGGATGCTGACATCTGAGCCCAGCATTGACTGCACAGGGGTCACCCAATGCCAGGTATGCAGGATGGATAGTGCACTTTGGGGGCATCATCTGTGCCTGGCCATGTCCAGTGGCAGCCAGCAGCACAAAGCCATCCGAGATTGCGGTGACAATGCAATCCATGGAGGTGGTCGTGACCTCCTGCATGTGCTGAATCTCCACCAGGATCTGTGCAGTGCCCCTCTCCTACTGATCAGCTAACTAGTGCACCTCTTTGCACAGTGCATGCACCCCAGTGGCAAGCAGCACCTGTTGCTGAATGGACTCCCGCAGCAAACGGGTGTGCTCAGCCAGCTGCTCGGTGTCCTGTGGCTCTCGGGCCAGATTCTGATCTCCATGTGGTGACTGGCCATGCTGCAAACCCCCCCCATCTGGTGGACGCTGCAGAGTGGAGCCTGCAGGGGGTTGGGTATGGTAGGTGCACCAGCGGCGGACCCTGTGTCCGGTTGCCCAGTGGCACCCACAGCCCACTGCTGCTGCCCATCTGGCCACTGCACACCACCCAGTGCCTGTGCAGCAGCACCACCTCCACTGCAGGGCACAGCCTTGGCAGTGCACACTGCTGCACCCGCAGTGCTGGCGGGCAGCTGTTCTGCAGTTAGCAGGTCGCTGGGTGTGCTGCCTGTGTCAGTGTCCAGCAGAGTTGTCTCCCCCACAATGGTGGCTATGCTGTCCAGGATTATGTCATCATCAGTGTTGGACACTGCCCCCGATTTGTGTCTATGCACACAGAACCCCAAGGCTGGCATCCAGCAGGAGCACATCCAGGGCCTCATATGACCCCAGGTCCAGGACATCTGCTTGCACAGCGGTGATGAGCTGCAGCCTGTCAGGCCCCCAGATGCCCATGGAGGTGGAAGGCTGGTCCTCCGGGGCTGATCCAGTGGCCATGGCTGCTGCCACAGCTGGTGCCCCATCATCCACGTGGAGGCGTTCTGGTGCTGCAAGAGAAAGAGAGGCATGTTAATAATGCATTGCCCACATGTGCCCTTCCCACTGCTATTGCCTGTACCCTGCAGCATGGCATGTGCGTGGGTGTGCACATATGCACATGACAGGCATGCTGGCCACAGGCATGTCAGCACAGCCATGTCCGCACCCTCCATGTCCCCAGCTGTGCGTGGCTGACATATTTACCATGCAGTGATGGGCTGCCATCCATCTGGAATCTGCCACCAGGCACACCCTCCATTGTATTGCTGTGCATGGTTGCTGCCACCAACTCCTGCACCGTGAGTAGTGGCACAGCTGCAGGCCCCCCTCTGGTGGCATTTCAGGAGGTAAGGATGGCCGCCACCCTCTCCTTGATGCACCTCTTGTCTGTGCCCACCTTCTTCCTGCACTCCTGCACTGAGTGCTGGTGGCTGCCATGCTGGCTCACACATGCTGCCACCTCCACCCAGGCCCCAGCCCTGGCCTGTGGTGTGCCCGTGGCGCCACTCACCAGGGGCTACCTGTCAAGGTAGGCCTCAAACAGAGCCTCTGTCTCTGCCTTAGTAGAATTGGGCCTGCACTTGGGAGCAGGCCCACGCTCCCCACCCTCCTCACGTTCTGATATGCCACTTCCTGTGGACATGGACAGCACAGTGTGTCAGTTGCAGCAGCACCCTGTTCCATCCCCCCTGCTGTGCAGGCTACACATAGTGAGCTACAGCAGCATGCACAACTTACCTCAAAAGGATGCAATACCGGTCCAGGGCCTGTGCTGATCTGTGCTTTTATAGCACATCACATGCAAATGAGCTTTGACCCAATGGTAATGACATGCTAATTCCCTCAGTGCACCACGCATTGGCTGATGAGCTCATTTGCATGTGGTGGCTGAATATCGTGATTTTGCTCCATGCACAATGAGTTTGCTCTGGAGCAAGTTGCAGCACAATGCACATGCATGTGCGGTGTGCAGGACTGCAGTGCACATGTGCCAGATGGTTTAATGTCACCAATTGTGCACTGTGCACCAACTGTGCAATGGGGCCATGGTGTATGGTGCACCAGGCCTGCTATTGTGTATGTGCACACTGTGCGGCAGCTGGACCTTGACCCCTGCTGTGACCTCTGCCCCTGGTTGAACCCACACCCATGACCCCACCTAGCCATGCCCATGCCATGCATCTCTGAGACTGCGCAATGGGTGGATACAGTGCATGTTCCCTCAGCCCATGCACCTGGTACATGATGTGGCCATGTGTGCTTACCACCACCATTTTGCTCACTGGCTCACACTTGCAGCATGGCACAGCAGAGAGCACCTTGCGCAACTAACAGGACACTGGTTGAACTGGTCAACCTGGTTACCTGCGTCCAGCCCCACACCCCCAACTATTTGGCCAGGTACCACTGCAGCAGCCCCGGGTAGCAGTGTGGCAGGGTATTGCTGTCACACTGCAGAACCACACAGGGGTGGCCAGGATGGGGGAGCAGTGTTGCCACCACTATAGTGACCTGGCATGGGGGGACCCAGAGTGCTTCAGAAGGCTGGAGGCATGTGTCAGGCATGGGGCTGTGCCACAGCCAGTTGAGTAGGCCTATAATGCATGTGTGCCCTGGTGTTGTACTCTGGTATTGGCTAGGCTGCCTGGCATGCCCTGCAGAGTGGTACACTGCCATCATGCACATCATGGGGTGGCATCGCCTGCCACCACTTGCGTTGTGATGCCACTGTGTGGGATGTGTCAGGCAGGGGCTCACCCTGTGCACAGGGGTGGGGTGGTGGGCAGCTACTGTGGTTGGTAACTGATGTGTACCTGTCTCTGTTCCATTCCCAGGGCCTGAAAACAGCAGGAGGGCAGCAACAGTGGCGGCAGGGCAACAGGCCACAGTGGGCCTGGGTGGCGATGGAGGAGTGGCTCTGGCACCAGTGGGACCACAGAGTGCAGGTAGGAAATGATGTAGTCCTTCACACCATACGTTGGGGTGGCAGGGGTGTGGGTGTGTGCATGGCCGCCTGTGACTTGGCATCTGTGTGTGTCACACAGTGTGTGTGGTACCTGCCACTGCGGCGCATCCATTGGACATGTGTTCCAGCTGTTGGTAGGGTGGGTGTGCACCCAGCGTACTGGGTCATAATGTCATATGCTTAATAGCATACGACATTATAGCTCACCTGAAATAGCTCTGTCTAGGACAGTGAATGGTACAATACCGTGTATACTGCTGTATGCAGTATTGCACCATTAACACACTCCCAGGCAGAGGATAAGACCTCTGCTGGGAGTGGGTTCCACCGAGCAGCTGCCATGGCCCACTGGACAGAGCCACAGCAGCAGGAACCCAGGCACTGTGTCTGGGACAGGGTTTGATTCCCTGTCCCAGAAATTTCATTTTTTTAACATCTTTGTGCTCTCCCCAAAGTTGGACCCCCTAGAGTTAAAATCTTTAGTGGGGGCTCCAGGTAGAGTGCAGCCCCTTGCAAGGGGAGTTTGGGCAGAGCCCCCCAACAGAAAAAAGAGTTATGCCACATGGCATAAATCACACTATATTGGCTGCGCAATTTATCCATGAGGCATAATGTCTTGCGACATTATGATCCCGTGCCTGCACCTGGCTTCCACTGATGTTGCTGTGGTGCTGCCAGAGCATTGTGCCATATGACTTCCATAGCACAGTTGGGTGGCCACTGTGTGGCAGGGACCACCTCTGTGCACTGTCATGGTGTGCCGTGTTGCTGGCAGGCGTTGGCCCACCCTCCTGCTGGTGGCCTGTACAGGTCCTCCAGGGTGTGTGATCCTGCTGTCCATTGTGCACTGTGGATGGGTATGGTTCCTTTGGACATTGCACTGATCACGTGTCCTGTCCCTTGTCCTAGGTGTCTGGCAGCAGCTCAGGAGAACCCTCTACTGCCGGGTGCTCCGCCAACTTATATTGATCACCTCAACAACCATGGAGGCAGTGCTGCAGGTCTGCAGGATGCTGCTGGTGGACAGAAGGCAACGAAGATTGTAAGGGGTGGCAGACCATGGCTGCCACTGGTCAGGCCCTGAATTCCCCTGTTTACCCAGCTGTACCTCCCCCTCCAGTCCCTGTTCCCTATCTCCTTCCCTCACTTTCCTACCCTCCCCCACACCATTCTATTGTACATACTGTAGTTGCATTGCTCAGTTATCTATATCATTTGACATACCTGCCTGTGTCTGTGTCTGCTTTGCAGGTGGCATCAGGAGCCATGCTGCAGTGGCCCAGTGCCTGTCCATGTGGTGTGCATGTGTTGTCATGCATGTTGTGCTTCTGTGGATCACTGCTGTGTGCTAAGGTGTGTCCCACTGTGGTGGTATCCCTCCCCTTGGTCAGTGGCTTTGCCTTGGGGTGCCCATAGGGAGGTTGTCAGGTGTGTGTGGTAGGTGTGTGTGCTTGACTGCATGGTCCTGGGTGTGGCCTGCTCTGGTCTGGGTGTGTAGGGGGCACGGCTCGCAGGTGGGCCCCCGTGGTGGCCCTCTGTTCACCACTGGCACCTCCTGTTGCCTACTGTCTGTGCCACTGTTGTGTTCTGGCTTGGGAGTCTGGGTGACTCATTGCACACTGCTGTACCTGGGTGGTGGTTGCCTCCTGTGGCCTGTCACTGTGCTTCCCTGGCTCTGTCCCTGGATCACTTCTCTGTGCCATGCCCCCCCATTGCTCTGCTCCCACTTTTTCCCTGGGGCTTCTCTGTCTGCACCATGGTGCACCTGTGCTTGTGCCATGGCACACCTCTGGTTGCACCATAGTGCATCCATTGTTGTGCCATGATGCAACTGTGCCATATTCAGCCAGGTTGCGCTGGCACAGTGGGGCCAGCACAACTTCTTAATATGGTTCCCGTTGCACCACGGCGCATTGGATTTGTGCTGCTCTAGACTTGCACCAGCCTTTGGCGCATTTCTGAATATCTGGGCCTAGAAAGTAGTGGTGACACTAATGTTGTCAAATTGTCATATAAGCTTTCGTAGAGACAAACTTTAGGACAAGGTAAAAAACAAAATTTGATTATTTTCGAAACAAAGATTTGTACATAACAGGCAGCATTGTAAAATATGTTATAACATTTTTGAATGTGGTAAAAAAAGCATGAAATGTGTATAAAAAATGACAGTATACATAAAGCTTGACACTGTTTAAAGAAAGTTTATTGTGAAAAGAATGAAGTATCAAAACTGTAAGTTATTGCAAGGTGATCTACGATGGGTCATCGACAAAATATTTGTTGAATGACCCAATAGCGAAACCAGCAGGTCGACCGCATTTTGCAGTTGGCTGCTGGTTTCGGAGAACAACAAGTGTTTTCTTTGGGGGCATTGCACCCTAAACACCCCATGTGGGGTGCTGCTCCCCCACACCCCCAACTTAGGATTTTCAACTCTGAGTCAGAGCTGATTCGGGGGGGTGCAGGACCCCTGACAGACATTGCCGGGTTCCAGTGGGTTTCCTACAGTGACGTGGCACTGTAGTTGCTGTAGGGGACCACGCAGTCAAAATGTCGCTGTCGGGGGTGTATACCATTATAAGGCACAGGAGGTGAAGGTTGTCACTTGACTTAAAAGGTGATAGCATAGATGATGGATGAGATACCAGTCATGATCTACTGTACTGATAATATGTATGGAGCAAAAAAGAATTAAATGACATTATACAATGGCAAGAAAAAATCCTGGACTCTGATTGGTCAGTCTTGGGCTGGACCCGTGATATTATCCCAGCACAACATCACGGCTCTAGTCTCAGCCTCATTGTGAACCTGGAGATGATTGTATGCTTGATTTTTTTCTGCTTGATTGTTTCATCTGATTTTTTTTATTCTGTATAACAACGAGCCATTGTATAATAGCAATAATGCCCTCCAGGGTGTGTGTCATTTGGGATAACGTCACGCTTCAGTTGTTGGACGCACTCGGCCTGTGTCCTCGTGCCCAACCACCTGAGGCGTGACATTATCCCAGCACGACACACACCCTGTCTGGCATTATTGCTTAATTTTACTATATGTATAGATTGTCTTTACAGGAGGATACTTATGAGGAATAATTACACTACTGAGTTATTGGAATAATATTTAAGTACAAGAAAGGTGAGAAATATTGCTATATTTGACTGGATACTCAGTATTGTTTTTGTTTAAAAAAATATGAAATATTATACAATGTTCATTTATATATTTATAGAACAAGAAAGAAAAGAAACCTTGAAAAAAAGCTTGATTCCAGAGCGAAACGTTAGGGTATGAAAATAAACTAATTAACAAACAAATAAAAAACGTGTTAGTTGTTTATGTGAAGTGAAGCATCCACACAACCCATAACAGAACTTAAAGCTTTTTGCAGCACCTTGGGGATGGACACAACTACTAGTCAAGACCATGTCCCACAAAAGCATTTCTTTATGGATATTTAAGGAGTCTAACTTTGAGAGCAGGTGGACCAACTGTGGATGCTGAACTACACATATTTGATACATGAACATAACGAGAACTTTTGAGCTGATACAGCAGTCACTTGTGAAAGATTGAATGGTGCCATTCATTTAAGGACTAATTCTCAACCAGCTGGATCATGGCTGGGCCAGGCATGGATGCCTTTGATGACATTGGTGAGAGTGTCCAAAACACTTTACATTATGCCAGTTATAGCAAAGAAATTTGCAAACAGTTGTTCAAAACCATGAGAAGGGATAAATAGTTCAGTAGCCAGATGGGAGATAACATTAGACAATTAGCATTTAAAGTAGAACATTTAAATTCAAATACTGCCATCTTGAATGGCATGGCCTCACACTAACAGAATATTTGAAACTCAACAGGATATCCAGGGGGCTAAGAATCAACATATAACTTAACCTGGGAATAAATTCTAGTAAACTAACAAAAACTTGATATGGCATCAGGAATATGGCTAGCGTAGATTTTAAGTATGCACTTATTGAAGTGATCATAGACAAAAGACAGATAACTAAGGTTGAAGCAAAACAGACTGAAGAAATGTTCAATTAAAGTTGGAGGCTAAAGAATTCCAAAATAACTTAGCTAATATTAAACAAAAAATGCAAGAATATGAGGACAGAATCAAACAGACAAAAATAAAAAAATTCCAACAGGACAATAATAATTACTGTGAAAATAGGGTTTATACCTATAAAAAATTTGTTAGGAGGAGAACAGGAACAAGATATGGAATGGACACCTCGACAGACAGTACCAATATCACAGTAGTGATACACAGAGAGTGACAACCAGTGATCAACCTTTTTAGACAGAACACAAATGCAGCAAACAGACCCAGTGGGGCCCAACCAAGAGAAACAGTACGATCTCTGGAACAAAACAGTCACATTTCGGGAAACAGGCAGAGAACAGGCAGCTGGACCTTCAGGGGTGGTGATGGGGGAGGCGGTCCAGGTGGAAGATCAGGCAGATTGACAGGTGGGAGGGGCAAAATGACAGGATATGTGAGATGCTAATAATATTTAACTTAAGTGACCACATTTTTTTTATCATACTTTGATTTTTACACCTCTGCAGCACTCCGGCAGGGGCATCCAGCTGCCGGCCCCCACTGACCCGGAGGACAGCAGACTCACTCGATATGCGAGGGTCCAAGCATGGCCATCACTGGACACCCCGACATGATTCCACGACAGGCCTCCAGGTCAGAGGGTGTGCGGCAATCGAGCTGCTCAGTCGCGCCCAGCTCTTTTTCTACCTTAGTTTTTGTTCCTTGGAGCCGGCAGTGCAATGTCACACTGCACTTATGCAAGCTTCTTGCCGAACTCCTCCTCATGCTGGTGCTGTGCCTTGTGCTTCTCCCAGTCTTCACCAGGGGCTGCCCAAGCATGATGCAACCCCACGAGCTCACCCCAGAGGAAAGAGAGCAGTCCTGGGATGCTCAATCCAACCTCTCCCCTGCCAGACCCACACGGCCTGAGTCTGTTCCCAAACCCAGGTTGCCAGTGTGGTGCGAGGTGCGGCGTCCAGCTCCTCAACCATCAGCTCCACCGGACCAGCTAAGTGAGCAAATTTTGACACAGACTGAAATGGAAGTACTTAGTTTAGATTTAACTTTTGCCCCAAACAAACCTGTTGACCTATTTGAACTGGAGGTCGACCTGCAGAGATTTTTTAGTAACATTAGACTGAAAAATATATTTGGGGGTCAAGAACCACAAGAAATGAGATTGCAGAAAATTAGACAAGCAATACAGGTTAAATCAGAGTATAACCCTCTAATAGGCCACAAGCATGGTATAGAAGCATTCTGTCAAACAATAGAACAGGAAATTATGGATCTGTTTAAGAACAAGAAGGAAAAAACACCAGGATATAATAATATGACAAGAACTCAATAATCAGCCCAAAATAACCTTAGCAGAGAAGAGACTATAATCATAAAACAAGCCGATAAGAGTGGAGGCATAGTGGTTCAGAATAGGGAGCAATATTATGAAATGTGCATGCATTTGCTAAGAGTAGAAAACAATTATGAACAGTTTAAACATCTTATGGCATACCATAGATCCATAAAAATTCAATAACACCACCAGGTAGACCCATAGTTTCTAGGAATGAAAATATTTTTGAACACATATCATGGTACATCAATTACCATTTACAACCCCTCATATAGAAATTATTAACATATGAAAAGGACTCATCTGATATGATTAAAAAATTACAGGAAATATCTGATTTATGGCTATCTGATAACTGTATCTTGATAACAATGGATGTGTCAGACTTATGCACATCTATTCCACACACTGAAGCTGTAGAAAGCATGGGAAAAGTTTTGGATAAAAGGCAAAGAAATGAGAAACCCAGAACAGATGTACTCAAAGAATGAACACAATATATTTTGGACAAAAACTATTTTGAATTCAATGAACAGTTCTAAAAACAAATACGAGGTACAGTCATGGGGTCTACCATTGCTCCAGCATATGCAAATGTGTTTATATACAGTTTTGAGGATCTGAATGTGCTAAATCCTGACACCAATTCATTTTTGAGAAGTATAAAATGTGGCTAAAATACATTGATAATTTATTTTTTATCTGGGTAGGAAAGGTAGAAGAATTTAAGAATTTGCCAGCAGACGGGGATCTCTTGTTCCATCTAGTCTTCCCAGAATACATACCCCATCCTCTTGGACTATTTCCATTATTGCATGTTGTGTTTATCCCACACAAGTTTGATTTCCCTTACATTTTTTGATTCTACTACCTCTTGTGGTAGGCTATTCTAAGGGTTGAGCACCCTCTCAGAAAAAAAAGTTCTTCCTGATGTTTACCCTAAATTTACCTCCTGCCAGTCATAGATTGTGGCCTGTTGTACGACTCTTTGATTTCATTTGAAACAGATTTTCCTTCTGCACTGTGTTAATTCCCTTTATATACTTAAATATTTTGATCATATCTCCCCTGTCTCTTCTCTGTTCAAGTGAGTACAGTTGTAAGTCAGCCAGTCTGGTTCATATGGCTCCTGGTACAAACCCTGCACCATTTTTGTAGCCCTTCTCTGTAATGGATCCAGTCTGTTGATATCATTCTTCAGGTGCGGCATAAGAACCGGACACAATATTCCATGTACAGCTTGACCAGTAATCTGTAGAGTGGCATTATCAACTCTCTTTTTCTCCTAGTTATACCCCTTACAATGCATCCGAGGATGCCATTTGCTTTCTGTGCTGCCCTTTCACATTGCTTGCTCATCCTTAGGTCATCTATAATTATTACACCAAGATCCCTCTCCACCTGTGTTAATTAAACAACTTTTCATGAGGACTACAAAAGAACTCCAGAACAACTGCACTGGGGCATGTCTTATCTCAGAGGATATGGGCCATACAGTTAAATTTTAAAGATAACACAAATTGTGCATACCCCAATAATGCAAAGCATCATGGGATGCATATGCAAATGCCCATCAATTAATTTGGACTGGCTCAACTTTAAGCAGAATTGCATGGTGCCAGAAGGCCTCACAATACAATCAGCAAAGGCTGAGAACAGCAAATACAGACATGTGTTTCATCCTCTTTTGGACTCATCAGTGTGCCATATCTGTATCTCAGCCCAGGGAAAGGGAGTCAGCCACCCTATAGGGGATCTTATTTGTTTGTGTCATGGGTAGCCATAAGCTTCCCATTAAGATTTTTTATTATTGGGGTATATGCAATTTGTGAACTTTCATGAGTATTTGAACAGTAGAAATCAATTTGTTTGTCACCCTGTAACCAAAGTGATGTCTTGTATTCTGAAATTGTGTCCAGAAATGCACCTTGTCTTTCTGATTTGTATGTACAAATTATTTTCATCTACTGTTGTTTGACTACTGTTTACCCAGTTTTTTACTACTATTGACTGTATTGTCTCAAGTGTACTTTGTATCTGATGCTGTATCAAGTGTATGCCTTTTATTGTATATAACTTATTCTAGGTGGCTCCAGAAAAAGGGACACAAGTCTCAATGAGCCTACCTGGTTATCAAAATTCAATAAATAAAAAATGAATAAACTTTTGACAAAGCTTTAGAACACTATATTGACACCAAGCTGAATGTGGAGGGTTCAGTTAGGAAAGCAACAGGGGACCTGCAGAGAACAGGACATGAGGGCACCACCCTACATTTGAAACTCCCTCGAGCACCAATGACCTGTGGAGCCTAGTAATTGCTGTGAACTTTCAGGTGGTGTCCCCATCATCTCAAAGTGAGGGAGTGGAGACCATACAAAATGAATACAGGGTACAGGACTGGGGTGGAATGGAGATTGGAGGTCCTGACAGAGAGAGTTAGACTCAAAAATCAGTTTGCAGTACTCTTTCTCCATATAATGTAGATGGCTTAACCAAAGAGGAAACAGGGCTCTCAGACTGACAGCGTACCCCTGGTACATCACAGGATGGAAAGCCTGGCTGGCTCGGAAGGGGGGCACCCCAATCTCTATGCCATTGGGACATGCTTTCCACCAAATACTGGTCTGGTTATAACTAAGCACAGAAAGGTGAACAGTTCCCTCATGGCAGAGCAAGAAGCCTGCCCTTGACATTGATGTGCTTCACCTGCAGATATGTTTTCATGCTATTACTGGTGAGAGGCACCGGCAGCCAAGAGGCCCTCAGATGGCAGAGTGCTTACAGAGAGACAAAAGTCTATGAGAGTGTCATAACCCTATAAACAGGGGCAGGGAGACTGAAAGCAGCCTAGGAACAGCTCAAAGCAGAACTAACAGTAAGAAAGAGGACACATGAGAGAACTAGAACAAACAGGGGCAAGCCTCCACATGACTGAATGCAGACCATGGTGGCTTGAGCAGTTGGGATGGACCAACAATGCCTCTCACTTGGGGTACCCAGGCCTGCAGCGAGGGGGTCTTAACTTTTTAATGGGTGGGGGGGCTGTGGTTCCAACTTACAGCACCAATTGAGATTGCCTCCCCACAGACATACTGTACAGTGACAGCCATAGACATGGTCAAATATTTCCTGAAATTTCGGTGATATTTCTGGAGAAATTTCCTGCCTGCCTGCAGTACCACTATATGTCACCAGAGAGAATTTCTTTAGAAATTTTGTGAAAATCTGAAAATAATCTGACCATATCATGGCTGTGACTGCAGAAAGAGAAAAGTCTGATGCTCAAGTACAGAAAAAAATTAATACAATACTATGGAAGGCACAACTGAATAAAGAAATACTGTAGACAGTGTGTGGGTACAAATTAGCAGTGTTTCTGAACAGAATGCCAAGATGCATCCTCCTTCAAATATGGGTGGGCAAGCACACCAATGTAATGAGAAAAGTGAGTGTGGAAAGGAAGGAGGGGATTCGGAACTCATAGCAGTCACTGATTCAGCAATGGCAACACAAGAGTAAGGCAGCCTGACCATGCTAGTCCTGCTACTCCTACTGAGTCATCACGATTGGGGCATAGGTGCTAGATGGCTGGCACAACAGGAAAGGGGAGACCCTTCAGCATGAAGGGTCCAAGCTCACAAGCTTACCGTAGGAAGACCAGGAGAAGGTGTAGATGGAGACCAAGCACCTGGACTTCAGAAAATGGAAAGTGAAAACCCAGATATTCTCAACTAAGCCAGTGGAGGCCAACAATGAGATGAGCACAGGCCTCTCACAGGGAACAGAAAAGACACTCACACAATTTCTGTACTAATGTATTGTTACTTGTTTGATGGTTTCAAGTTCATGGTGCAAGTATTCATGTTCATAGTTTTCACAACCAGACTAAACATCAATGGGTTTGTGTCATTCTGCAGAGGGAAATGAAATAGACAAGGTGTTATAAATGGGATCTTTAACAAAAGAAGTGACATACACTATAACATACAGTAAATGGAATCATTATCCCAATTAAAAAAAAAGACAGTTAATCTCATGTTTTTGAATAGAAGAAGGGAGATTGTTTATTCAGCGGATGCATCTGGCCCCTTTGGAAGCTCATAAGTTCTGGAAGTTAGTATTTTCCAAGGTTTATTACTCTTCCCAGGAGAAGGACAGGAAAAGATGGGTTATTATGTTGCTAATAGTGAACTTTCTCATGTTTTAAGAGGAAGACATGATATCTGACAGGGTGGGATGATATTTAATAATCTTAGGGCTGGTTCAGGATACAAAAGTAACACGGGTTAATTTGCATGTCCACCAGTCTCCTCATATGACTTCAATGCCTAGATACTGAAACTACTGGCTAAGAAAACCAGGGCATAGTGGTTATGGGGTGAGACAGGAGCCTGATTTGCAGTAGACAGTACGACACACTTCCCAGATTCCAGGGCTTAATTCAGTGGTAGGAAAAAAGGTGACAAAATTACTGGAGGAGTTTGAGATACGAGATGCCTGGCAATTAAAGTACTCAGTGGTCAGAAACTATACTTGTTATGATCTATGTTTCAAGATACATACACAGGGTGATGGTGAATGTTACTTAAAGTAATGAATGTAGAGACATTATGAATTATTGAAATATTATAAGAAATATATTAAACTTCGATTTCAGGCAACCTTTGCTAGAAGAAAACAAAAAATGCTTATGATATAATGGAATATGAGGTATGTTGAAATGGAACATTTGTGGTTGTATATAATTAAAAAAAAAACAATGTCTGTTTGTGCTTTAGCATAAACATAGAAACATAGAATGTGATGGCAGATAAGGACCATGTGGCCCACTTAGTCTGCCCCTTTCCTACCTAATGCAATACTGCAGACTCTAGTTGATCTGTGGCTTACCCTCTCTTCCCTATTGCGAGAGTAGTCTTATGTTTATCCCATGAATTCTTGAATTCCCCTACCATTTTGGCCCCCACCACCTCTGCAAAGAGGCTGTTTCAAAACTCCACTACTCTTTCTGTAAAAAAGTACTTTCTCATGTCGTCCCTGAACCTACCCCCGTCTAGCCTCATATCATGCCCCCTTGTTCTTGTACACCTTCATTTCTGAAAGATGTTACCCTCCAATACCTTGTTTATACCCCTGAGGTACTTGAATATCTGTATCATATCCCTCCTCCCTCTCCTCTCCTCCAGGGAATACATATTGAGGTCCTCTAGTGTCCTCATATGACTTTTGGTGCAGTCCTTGCACCTTTTTTTGTTCCCCTTCTTTGGACTGCATCTATTTTGTGTTTGTCTTTCTGGAGATAGGGCCTCCAGAATAGACTTATAATGTAGCATTATTTATATTTAAGGTAATAATTCTCCATAAAGCAGTCCCCCTGAAAAAGTCAGTTAATGACTAGAAAAACATTGAAGTGTATGCAAATAAAAATACATATTCAGAAAAATACAAGGGGAATATTCCAAAGTTCATTTTCTTTTGGGGAGCAACACCCACCCCCAATTTTTTTATAGCATTATATATGCTTCCACACAAGCATATGTGTGGATTAATGGTTGTGTGTTATAAGATTTAGCTTACACTGGGGATGCAGCAGGGCTTCTGCCTCTTACGAACATACAAACATACGAATGTGCCAGCAGAAACATACCACCCTGTCTAAGTCTGTTTGAGTGTGCAGCCAACAGCCCTAGTTTGCAGCTGCCCCACCTCCTCCCCTTTGACATCCCACTGCCACCCCCACCTCCTCCACCCTCACTCTCCCCTGTTCCCTGTCTGATTCCCTTTTGAAGCTGTTCACAGATTTACATGATGCCACCCATTCTGGTAGGGCATTCCAGTTTGCTACCACTTTCTCTGTGAAATGGTGTCTCCTCATTTCCTTCCTAAATCTTCCCCCCTCTATTCTTAGCCTGTGCCCCTGGTGACCCTCCCCTTCCTTAACTTAAAGACCCCATCTGCCCCATCCTTGTCAATTCCTCTCAGATACTTGAATGTCTCTATCATGTCCCTCCTGTCCCTTCTATCCTCCAGGGTATACATATTCAGGTCTTCCAGCCTGCTGTCATAGTCTCTCCCCTTCATTCCACATACCATCTTTGTTGCCCTCCTCTGCACCCCCTCTAGTAGCCTGATATCATGCTTTAGGTATGGCCTCCAAAACTGCACACAATACTCTTAAGTGCAGCCTTACCAGTGACCTGTAATGGGGTAAGATCACCTCTCTTCACCTGGACAAAACCCCCCTTGCTATGCACCCCAGCATTTTGTTCACTTTTGCAGTCACTCTCCTGCACTGGGAAGTGTTGTTCATGGTCCCTGTTATCATTACCCCTAAGTCCTTCTCATCCTCAGTGATCCCCAGCTTAACCCCACCCCCCAGCCAGTATTCTCTCCTGGGGTTCTTCACCCCAAGGTGCATAACCTTACACTTCTTTGCATTGAACCCCAGCTGTCACCTCTCTGACCACTCCTCTAGCTTGTGTAGGTCCCCCTGCAGCTGCTTCCATCCCTCCTCTCCATCCACCACTGCTCTGATTTTGGTGTCATCAATGAACAGACTTGCCTTGCTCAACCTCCCCATCTGCAATGTCTGACATGAAGAGCCCAATCAATACTGACCCCAACACAGAGCCCTGTGGCACCCCACTCATCACTGGCCTTGGAGCTGAGAGATCCCCTTTCACCACCACCCATTGCAGCCTGCCACTCAGCCAGCTTGTAATCCAGTTTATCATTTTTGCCCTTTACCTCTACACCAGTTAGCTTCCCCCAAGCTGCCCATGAGGTACCAAATTGAAGGCCTTGCTGAAGTCCAAGTAAAGAACATCCACCGCATGACCTTTATCTAGCTCACCTGTCACCCAGTCATAATATTGTATGAGGTTGGCTAGACAAGACTTCCCTGAAACAAACCCATGCTGCCTCACATCCTGGAGGCCATTGTCCTCCAGGTACAACACCAGTCTTTCCTTTAGTATTATTTCCATGAGTTTGCACACTATGGAGGTGAGACTTACCAGATGATAATTACCCGGTTCATCCTTTGGCCTGCTCTTGTGTAATAGTACTACATGTGCCATCCTCCAGTTCAGTGGCACAAATTCCGACTCCAGTGAGGTGCTGTACAGATCTGCCAGCAGCTCCGCCAACACCTCCGCCATATCCCTCAGCACCTTGGGGTGGATACCATCCGGTCCTGGTGCCTTGTCTAGCTTCAGTGCCCTCAGTCTCTCTAGGACTCTATTTGCCTCAATTCTTCCATCTGTCACCTCCTCTCCCACTGTCCCCACCCTCCCAGCCCATGCTGGTAGCGGTCCCACCTTTTCTTTCGTGAACACTGAGCAAAAGTATTCATTTAGTACTTCTGTCTACTCCTCGCCCTTTTCCATCCACTCCTCACCCCTTTTTTTCTCACAATTTTCTCCTTACACTTCCTTTTCTACCTGATATATCTGAAAACGTCTCCCCCCCATTAATTCCCTGTGATAATCTCAGCTCCCTCTGGGCCTTGGCTTCTCTCACTTTTCTGGTGACCTCCCTGGACCATCTTGCATATTCCTCCCTGTCCACTTCCTTCCCCATCCTCCTAAACCTCTGCTGCACCACTTGTTTTGACCTCACCACCTCCACAACAGCGCTATTCAAACAGCATGGTTTTCTTGCTCTGCTCCTCTTACTCTGTGCCTTAATGCAGGCTTCTGTTGCCTCTGTAACCCCCATTTAATAATATCCCATTTCTGTTCCACATCCATCTCCTGCCTTATGCCCTCCAGTTTCCCTTTCAGTACTTCCTGCATCCTCCCAAAGTCTGCCCCCTGAAGTTTACCACCCGAGTAACTGATTTCTCTGGCTCCCCACACAACGTGATATTAAACCACACCATTTGGTGATTGCTGTCGGCTAGTGGGTCCTCTATCTTAATTTCTCACTGCATCCCCATTTGATAATACCAGATCTAAAGTGTTCTTTAGCCTAGTAGGTACAGTAACCAACTGTGTCAGAAGACCCTCCTGGATTGCAGCCAGGAGGACTTGCTCCCTAGCACTGGAGGTGACCAGAATGCTCCAGTCAACCCCTGGCAAGTTCAGAACATGTTCACAGTAGGATACAGAGCATGGCATGAATATACAACCATACCTCTGGCCATTTAACTGGTTGTCATGGGACCCGGCTTTCCCACAAGTGACCTTAGACCCTGAATACAGGCACTGGGTGAGAAAATCACTGTGCTCCCTGATTCAGCTTTTATCCTAAGGGGTCATGCTAGATTTCAATACAGCAAACAAGCATTTAAACTAGAAAACATGGACCTGTTCTGATATTTACAGATATGAGCAAACATACAAACACTGAATATGCAAACCCACTCCAGATCCTACACTGATCACCCAGCTGAAGGACATAATACAAAATATATTAGAAGTACACAAGCCTAGTTTCAGTCATGTATAATGCATTTTGAAATCTAGACACTAACCAGGTGGCAATAATCAAGCAGAAATTGGAAGCAGAGAATGATGCTGCACTTCAAGACAAAGAATGGTCAAAAATGTTTCAGTCCTCCATCAGCACAACATGCTCCCTCTTATGGTAAGAGTATAGTAGGAAAATTTAAATACACTTCTTTTATACTCCAGTAATACAGGGAAAGTGGGTGGCTAACACCTCACAAAGATGTTGGAGGTAATGTAGTGAAGATAGTGCACATCCCTCACACATCTTCTGGTCCTGCCCAAAAGTGATACAATACTGGAGGAAGGTAGAACAGGTACTTAAAGAATTATTTAATTTAAACTCAATGCTGACACTGACACAGGCCTTTCTGGGCTTTTTCTGGACAAGTGTTTAGGGCAAGGACCTAGTATATTAGTGGCAGTATTGATAGTGGCAGCACAGAAAGCCATTACTAGGTGCTGGCTGAAACCAGCCCCACCTGTGGATAAAGATAGTGGAAGAAATGTATAAAATGGAACAACTAACATTCCAGATTAACTTGAAAGTGGGCAGCATTATGAATAATGGGCTCAGATGGGTCCTACAGTATAAATGGGTGAAACAGATCTGGACACTGTCCCATAATATAAGACTGAAAAGAAGTTCTGTGTAACTGAAAGGGAGAAGGGAAATCCACTAGGGACTAAAGAAGAGTAACAGGGTGTAACCGTCAGTAGTATGGGGATAGGAATAGATTCATTACAAGAGATGATCTCACCCTGTATATTATGAATTAAAATGTAACACCATGCCATGAATATGTGTGTAATAAGTGATGCTGAACATCTGTGTTAAGTTCCAATGTACAGAAGTTGTTTAATAACCTTGATTTAAAAAAAAAGATAAAAAGGAAATCAAAGGTCAAGGTGGAACTAAGAATTTTTTCGGGGGGGGTTTGAAGAAAGGGAATAAGGCAATCTTCTGATATATAAAGGAGAAGTATAAAATTAAGGTGGTAACAGTTAGGCTGAAGAAGCAAGAAAGATTGGAGAAAGAGAAGAATTGCAAAGCCAATATACAGAGCCAATATTTTTGATCTGTATTCACAAAGGAGTAGCTTGGTCCACTGACAGACTGTGCATTATGGATAGAGCAGGGGAACAGGGGGCCCTTGTCCCTCACAACACAGAAGAAAGAGTGCTGGAAGGACTAAAAATGATAAAGGAGGACAAATCAATGGGTTCAGATGGCATGTACCCAAGAATACCAAGGGTTATGGTGCTGGTGCTTGCAGTACTACAACTTGACATTTTCAGCTGCTCATTGAACACTGGAACAGTCACCAGGAACTGGAGAACAGCCATCATTGTGCCTCTACACAAAAATGGCAGAAAGGTTAATCCAGAGTAGCTGGTCAAGTGACATATCAAGTGGTGTCATTGCCTGCCACACTTGCAACCCAGGTTCAAAAATGACCAGGGTCACTTGGGGTCTTCTGGGGAAAGGAGGACTGAGCATCCATAGACATATCTCCTTCTTTGGGCACATACCATGGCTTGCCTGCCACCTAGCAGAGCCTAGCTGGTGCAGCAGCAGTCACTCACCTAGCTGGCCAGACACAGGCAAAGGGGCATCTTGCATATCCATGTAGTGTGTGCACATGTGTCATCCCTAGTTGAGGAAAGAAATTGGGAGGAAAAAAGCACCTCCATCACAGGATGAATGCAGCGACCCACCTAGCAAGACACCCATTCACCCACAGAGTTAAGAATTAGCTGGAATAAATCCTGGATGAGGTGTTTATTTTTTTTTTTCCATTAACATTTTATTTATTTTAAGCAGAGATTAGTCCAGAGAGAACAAACATTAAGAAACATACATCCAGATTATAAGTTTCTCATTACAAACAAAGCGAATATTACTCTGCCAAGACCTCCCTTAAAAACCTACAAAAAACTATACACCCTAAAACATCCAGCCCCCCCTCACCCCTCCCCATCTTTACTTTCTTCTCTGTTTGAGGCACTAGGAAACAAATTATAACAAAAAAGAGACCGGGTGAGATCAAGAATTACCATAGATAACAAGCATAGAACAGGGACCAAATCCTGTCAAAGGGCAATTGATTATGCAGGGTAGCTATCATTCTCTCAGTTCTTAAAAAGCCAGAAGCTCTGCTAGCCATTCGAATAGGAGAGGCATCTTGTCCTTCCAATGGCGAAGGACCAACTTTTAACTATAACTGAAATCAAGGCCATATAATATTTCCTATTTCTGACGGGAAAGCAGTCATTTCCCAGCAGACAAACTGGTCTAAACATCTCATCCAGGCCTAATAGGGATCTAATTTATTTTTAATCTCCAGCCATAGTGAAGCAACCTTAGGACATTCCCAAAGATATGTAAGAGGTTCCCTGCATCACCCTCACATCTAAAGCACTTAGGATCCCTTAACAACTCCAAATCCTTTAATTTCTGGGGGGAATAGTAAATATTGTGCAATACCTTAAATTGTATAAGCCTCAATTGATCATGTTGAATATACTTATGGCATGCATGCCATATCCCCATCCAATCTAGGACAATATTAGGGAATACATCAGCCCAATAAGAACGTGGGGCAAAGTTCACTGGATATGCCCAATGAAATAAAACTAAGTAAATCTTGGAGATCGTATGAGGAAATCCTATCAGTGGGCGTATATTTGTCAAAAACAAGATCTGGGGAGACTGCTCTACCCTCCCTCCAAACTTCTGGAGCAGTACATGCCTAAGCTGATAGACCTTGAAAATATCCTTAGAGGTTAAATTAAATCTATTAATCATTGTGAGAGCAGGAATTAAGTCACCTTCCACACTAAGAAAGTCCTTGAGGGAGCAATCCTCCGGTAATTTCAACCACCCTGATTTGATGGTATTATTATCGATCAAAAACCGTGGGTTCCCCCAGACCGGCTGTTCCCAATCTTTGACATGCTTGTATTTGAGAAACCCACAAAGCTGATTATGGGCTCTCAACGCCAGCCCTACAGGGGATCTGGATGAGGTGTTTAATGTGACTTGGGGTAATCATCAGATGCAGTTTAATGGACAGGAACATGAGGTAAAATAGAAGATGAAACAAAGTTAGGCTAATGCAGGTAACCAAAAACCTGTCAGTTTGACATCTACAGTGGGAAAATTAATGGAGGCTGTTCTAAAGGAAAAAATTGGTAGACTTATTTGAGGTAAACCGCATACAGAAAGGAAGGCATTGGAGGTCATGTGATGTGTCCAGAGTTACTGGCATCCTTTCCTAGAGCACTGTGAACCACAGCATTTTTAAAAGGGGCAAAAATGTCTTAAATGTATTTAAGTCACTTAATTCTAACAGATCCAGAAGCGAATGATTTTATACCTTTTATTGGAGCAACATAGAAGTTACAACAAAAGAACAAAGTGCTCTAGCTTTCGAACCAACCAGGTCCTTCTTCAGAAGCTTTATGACAGTTATTTAGAAAATCCCATACTATTAACACCCAGATAATGCATAAAACAGAAAGAATTCTCACTGGTTTAACATATACATTTGACACATAACAGAAGGTTATGTCTGAGAAGCTAATTAACACCAGTATGCTTTTAGCTGAGAAGCCCCTGAAGGTTAAAAGTTATCAAAAAATATAAACAAGCAGATAGTTCTCACATAAATTTTAAAATGTCACAGTATATTTCAAGAAAACATTCTACTGATAACAAAATCTAAGGATACTATTCTCCCTAATACATGTAAGACGAGCTCACCACTTTTATTGCAAGTGTCCTTCTGTTTAAAGCACACAGTCAATGAAAGGCAAAATGCTGAAATGAGGCCTAATTGCAATTTGAAAACAAGCCCAAAATTAATCATACACACACATACACATACATACATACATGCATACATACGCACATATATACACATTCATACACAGACACATATGTACATGTATATATTTATACCACTGGGGTGAGAGCTTTCTCAATGGAATAACCTGTGTTATTTTCTCACTCCCAGTCCATTCAGAACACACACACACACACACACACACACACACACAATGAGCAGGAAACACACAGAAATACAAAAAAATTTCCTAAAGCTCTCACTCCAGTGGTATAAACTGCACACATGATGTGCAGATCATGGGATATGGAAAATATTCTCACTTCTGCATTTAGAGCTGTGGATTCTCACTTGTACCTTCTTCACTCATGAGAATACAGAGCTCAATCTGCAGGAGTGAGAATATTTTCCATATCTCAATCCTGCCCATCATGTATTATATATATTATAGTGGTGCAGTCGTGCCACTATAGTTAGGGTTGAGCGGCCACTTACATACTAAAGTCAAAAGTTTGGACATTAATAACTTTGGACCCATTCAATGGATTTGCCTGAAATTTGGTACACCCATTGGGGCACACTAGATCTCTTGACTTGCCAAATTGCATTTGTGTCAGAATGCTGGTCTTCGTCTACGAAAGCACTGAAAAATGCAAAATTATCCATTTTTGAAGGCACCTTTTGGCATTCTTAATGTAGTCCTGCACGGCCATCGTGTGGTGTGATGCTCTGCAAGATGGCTTGTTTGAAAGAGCTTTGGTGGCTGAACATGCCACTTTCTGTTTGGTGAAAAACTATTAAGGCATTCAAAAGTTATGGCACTTTTAAGTTCCCATTACAAGTCAATGGGAAAATTTATATGTATATCTTGTAATCAAAGAATGGGGGTTCTGGCCATCTGGTCTGACCTAGCAATCAAAGAATTTGCAGCCTCGCAGTTCAAGAATCTTTGTTCCTGAGGAATTTTGAAAATTCTTGACCGTGAGGTCCGCCATCTTGTTTTCAGTTTTCCAATCACACAAACACAAATATCTCTGCTCAGGGGTCACTTCTGAAGTAAAACTTCGATGGGTTTTACTCAGGGGACCCTGATCTATCAAGCCATGGCTTTGGTTCCATCCAAATTGGTCAAGAAATAGAGTTATAAGCTTTTAAAATCTTAATTCACTGCTCGCTAACAAACTTTAATCGCGAGCCTGCAAATTCTTTGATCGTGAGATTCTTTGATCACGATCTTGCATCATGACCTAAAACACTAATATCTCAGCTCAGGGGTGGGCTAGGGACACAAATGAGGGCTTGTGTTGCTCAGGAGGGTCCGTTCTGTCAAACCATGCCATTGGTTTGGTTCAAATTGGTGAATAAATGGCGTTTCATGCCTTTTTTATTCTTTGATCATGAGCCTTCAAATTCTATGATCGTGAGGCTGCAAATTCTTTGATCGTGAGATTCTTTGATCATGATCTTGCATCGTCAGCGAGGGATGAGATGGCCGAATTTAAAAATGATTTTTCTCAGCCCATGGGTGCCCTAGGAAGTTAAATGAGGGTGGATTTTACTCCGGGGGCTTCGTTCTGTCAAACTATGGTGGTGGTTTACTGCTATTCCTCCAATTTTTTGATGTAATACATTTTTTATTCTTTGTTCATGAGCTTGCAAATTCTTTGATCATGAGGCTGCAAATTCTTTGATGGTGAGATTCTTTGACCGCGATCTTGCATCGCGAATGAGGGACAAGATGGCCCAATTTAAAATTCAATTTTCTTAGCCCAGGGGTGTCCTAGGGAGTCAAATGAGGATGGGTTTTACTCAGGGGGCTCTGTTCTGTTAAACCACAGTGGTGGTTTACTGCAATAGCTTCTATTTTTTGAATTATTACATTTTTTATTCCTTGTTCATGAGCCTGCAAATTCTTTGATCATGAGATTCTTTGATCATGATCTTTGATCACAAAATACAGACAGGATGGCCAGATTTCTTATAATGGAATAGACAGGGAAATTTTGCCAATATTTGACATTGAATATCTCAGAGATGGTTTGGTCTTTTTACTTGAAATTTGGAGGGAATAAAAGCAACATCCCACAGATGTGCCTTTTAGTAGATTGGTCAAAAAGTATTACAGGGCGGAAAAATTACAGCACTATGAAGTTGGAATTTTTTCCTATGGGATAACATTACGGCATCCGCCATATTACAGGAATTCTTTGCCGCTCTGCTGGAAAATAACAGTTTTGTCTTTTGGGCTGAAATTTGGAGGGAAGAAAGCCAACATCCTACAAATGTGCCTGTGGTGGGGAAAAGTTGTACAGCAGAAGAACTTCAATGGAGGCTCTCTTCTTCATCAGCTTCAAACAATTTATTTGTGGAGTTTCCAACCAGAGTTACAAAATAAAAGTAAAGCGGACTTGTTTCGACCAAAGTAAATAGCAAAAACCATAAGAGGCATAAAGGAAAAAAAACATGAATAGCAGCCTTCATATCCTTAACTAGAGCACTAGTACAGAAGCATTCACTTCACCATCCTGACTGCTACTGACTTTCAGCTTGAACTGCTGGCAATATATATACCCTAGACTGTTCCCCATTGGATGAACTATCCATCAATCAAGTACAAAACAAATATTTCTGTATAACACAATTGTTTATGTCTTTTAGTTATGCAGGGGTTCACTATAACATTATTTAAACATATATACAAGTTGTGAAAGTATTAATATTCTGTTTAGACTCCTCTGAGCTAAGTTTATGCTGTTAGTCCCTCCTCATTGCATAAAGGACCAACACAATGGCAAGAGCCCCTAGAGAGAAGGCATACACACCATACAACAGAGCTTCTTACAAGCTTCATTATATACCAGGTAGATAGCATTTCTATAACTCTCCAAAGTTATTATATTCTGTTGCCTTGCTTAATTTAAATAACTACTGCAGTTTCTAGTTTTGGAAGATAGAACAAACTATCCCAGAGACCTTAAAAAAGGGTTTATAGATAACACTCTATGTTGTCTTTAGTACCCCCTTAGTTATTTGCACTGGAAAGGGATTTAATAATTTATTTGTTGCACCTAGTCAGAGAGGCAGCGCTTAATGCCATAAGAATCAGTGCTACAGCCTCTCTGACGCATTTTAGAAGGTAAAAATGTCTTTTATAGCATTCGCGGCATTTGCAAGCTGCACGAAGGTGCGCACGTTCGTGCAGCGCGCAGCGCGTTGTCGCGAAGGAGCGCTTTAAGCGAGAGAGATTTCTAGGACTCTTAACACAAGAGACAAGCTGAAAACAGTGAAATTTAGCATAAAACTTCAGTTTTATGCAGGAAAGGAGGTTTAAAAAGATCCTCATCCCATTATGGCTTCTTAAAGGGGCCATGCCAGTCGAACTTACAGCCTTGAATTTTAATATGG
Source organism: Neoceratodus forsteri (assembly GCA_016271365.2). Lineage (NCBI taxonomy): Eukaryota > Metazoa > Chordata > Ceratodontiformes > Ceratodontidae > Neoceratodus > Neoceratodus forsteri. Next base: position 535,593,967 of record CM057455.1, read on the forward strand.
GCAAACAAGGTATTGGTCAGCCAGAAATACATAGACAATGAACAATTACACATATAAACAAAACTATTTGCATAGGTGGCCAGTCTATGCTAAAACAAAGGCAATGAAAAGACATTACATAGACACTTGGGGGGGGTAGTTTTCTGGCTAACAATACAACGTCTAACCATGCAAACACATAAGTTCAAGGCAAACAGATCACCCTTTGACAGTGCCTTTTGGTGGCTTGGAGAAAAATATTACAGGGTGGCAAAGTGACAGCACTCTGAAGTTGATGATTTGTCCCATAGGATAGCATTATGGTGTCTGTCGTGTCTTTCAGGCCCGTATCTCAGAAATGGTGCGAGATACAGACTTTTTGTCAAAAAAATGCTTAGCCCCCCACTTTGAGGGCTAATCAAGAAACTAGCCAGGAAAGTAATAATTCACACAAAATTTAAATTTTTTTCCTACGTCATACAGTTCCTGACATGTAAGCAATTTAGTATTCCAAGTCGTACTTTTCTGCTCTGAAGTCAATTATAATGCATATATTCTTTGTTTTCAATTAGTTTTTTTCAATGCAGTTTTTGAAGAAAAGAAGGGTGTGCCCTTTTGTTACTGTGACAGCTAGCATTTCCAGTTGTGCTTCTGTTACCGTGAATCCACCATTCCCGTCATACGGTATTAGCATTAACGTTTCGCGTTTCATATGCACTTGCATTTCTGTTTCTGTTGTCTTTACTGTTGCTGTTACTGTTACCATTTACGTTTACTATTGCGTTACAATGACCTTATGTGTAACAGTTTGCGTTTTCGTATGCGCTCGAGTTTCTGTTTTTGTTGGCTTTATTGTTGCTGTTACCATAACCATTTGCCTTTACAACTGTGGTTCCATGAGTGTGTGCGTTACGGTTTGCATTTTCATACATGCTTGCGTTTCTGTTTACTTGGGTGTTATTGTTTGTGTTACTGTTACCATTTTCATTTACAATTGTGATACCATGAATATGTGTGTTACCAGTTATGTTCTGTATGCACTTCTGTTTGATGTCTCCGTTTATGTAACTGTTTGGTTCGGTGTCACTTTACTCTTGTGTTTCTATTAACATTTGCTTTGCAATTTACGTTTGCTTTGAATTGTGCATTACTGATGCCTCTTGTGTTTGCTTTGCAGTTCCTGTTACTGTGTAACGAGACATCACGTGGCAGGAGTGTGGGGCCCTTCGTGCCATGTGCTGCCGCCAATGCATTCCTTTCATTATTTATCATCCTCATTCTCAAAAAGAAGAGAAATTAGAGGCAAAACACTCCATTTAATGCATCAGTTAGGGTTGTTCCACAGCAAAAAAAAAGCTAGGAAATTCAGGGTTAGGGTTGAAAGCCCCCTTGGACACCCCCAGCCCACCCCCCAACTGGCATGTGGTGTGCGTTGGGGTCGTCGGTCCTAAACTCTCACCCATTCTCCTATACCTCAGCTTCTTTACACATGTGATGGGTTGAGAGTTGGGGCCAAAGACCTAGCACACCCCAATGCGGTTAGGGGTGGGCTGGGGTCAAAGGGGGCTTTCAACCCTAACCCTAATTCCTAGCACCTTTTTTTGCTGTGGAACAACCTAACTGATGCATTAAATGGAGTTTTTGCCTCTAATATATATATATATATATATATATATATATATATATATATATATGTTATGGGGTGCGGTCCACACTCCTATAATTGGGATTGAGTAGAGCACTTAAATGTTAAACTTCAATTTATGCACTTTAATAACTTTTCAACCATTAGACGGATTTGCACGAAATTTGGAATGTGTGGTCTGGCGTGGTAGGTTTCTTGATTTATCATGTTGTGGTTCGGTTGGACTTAAGAATTTTGCACAGTGAAGTGCTGAAAAACATATTTTTCCCACTTTTGACACATTTTGTTCCCTATGGTGCTGCAACCACATCGTTTGATGTTCTGGTCTGAAATTTGGAACATAGAAGGTGTGTGGCTAAAAGAACAATCCAGCACTGATTTGTTTAAAAAGTATTAATCTGTTCCAAAGTTATTTAGTTTTTAATTTTTGGGTTCCGGGCACACTCAGTTCACTTAAAGTTTTATATGTATGTTTTTCAAACTAGGATTGAGCTCACGGTCAAGGATTTTGTCAGCTCACAGTTGAGGATTTAAAAAAATCCTTGTCGGTCAGAAAAATTCCTTGTCTGTGAGCCGCCATCTTGTTTTTATTCCCCCCCAAACAGAATGTCATAGCTTCTTACATGGGTGCCTTTTTCTTGTAATAAGGCATAGGTTTTGTCCAGGGTGATGCCCTCTACAAACCCATACCTTTGGTTTGCTTCATTTTGCCAAAAAATAGCCTTTTGAAATTTAAAAAATCGTTGACCATGACTCGCTAACCATTCTCTTTCATGTTCTGACAAAATCCCAGTCCGTGAGATGATCCTCTTTCGGTGGCTGCAAAATCCTTGTCCATCACTTTGTGACCAGATGGCCCTTCTCATGAATGAGGATTAAGGTGGCAGTCAAGGATTTTGCTACCTTGTGAAAGAGGACTGGCTCACCGATTAGGATGTTGTCAGCTTGCGACAGGAAATTGGGTTTTTGAATCCTTTTTGATGAGGTGATGAAATCACAGTCTGCAAGCTGTCAAAATCCTAGTCTGTGAGTTGATCTTCTTTCATGAGCTAGCAAGATGCTTGACCGTCACTTTTGGCCAGATGGCCTTCTTATAGAGAAGGATTCAGTCACGGTCAAGGATTTTGCTACCTCGCAAAAGAGGATCGGGTGACAGACTAGGATTTTGTCAACTCATGAAAGGGGATTCATTTTTTTTTTTTGATCCTTTTGTGTGAGGTGACAAAATTGCAGTTCGCAAGCTTTCAGAATCGTAGCCTGTCACCAGATCCTCTTTCGCGAGGTAGCAAAATTCTTGACCGTCACTTAGGGACCAGATGGACAAAATCTGATGGTCAAGGATTTCTCATGGATGGTGATTTTGACAGCGGGTGAATGGGGGATTGATCTGATGTTCGGGGATTTTGCTACCTCATGAACTTGGACTTTTTAAACTTTAAAAACCTTTCCCACTGCACTGCAAATCAATGGTTTGGTCTTTTGACTTGAAATTTGCTGGGTATTAAGTGGATGCCATAGAGATGCAAATTATGCTATTTAGGTGCTGGAACATTAAGCGGTTCCATAGATATGTCATCAGGAAGTTGAGATTTTTCCCATGGGATAACATTGCCCTGCCTGTCATACCTTTCGGGGCCCATATCTCAAAAACAATTTGAGATACTGATTTTTCATTGCAAACATTTTTAGTCCCCCTGAAGGAGACTAAGTACAGAAATAGGTTGAAAAGCCATGAATACCATGAATTTTGAATTTTTGTTCTACCTTGTACGGTTACTGAGATATTTGGAAAATAGTATTCCAGTTGCTCATTTTCAGGTCTGTGGACCAGTATTAAACCCTCAACATTAGCATCCACAGTGCTTTTTGGTGCTCATGTCTAGTAAACAATGTGAGATACAGATTCAGTCAATGTATGTTGAGTGGTTCTAAAAGTGCCTTTTCAGTGGTTTTCACTGCCCGTAGCTCATAAGCTATGTGAGATATGGATTTGGTTGATCTCACGTGGGCATCTCAATGTCGTGATTGCAATGACACTTTAATTTTTTTCCTAGCTGCTATGGTTCTTGTGATATTGGAAGTTAGTGTTACAAGGGTTCCTTGCATTATAGGGCTGCTGTATGGCTCTGTAGCTATGTGTAAGTGGGAGTAATGGGCCAAGAGGGCCCGCCTTCCCACAGTTGCATATTGATATACAGACATGGGCAGCTTGGTGGGAGTGCGGGACCTACCAGCACAAGCTATTTACTAGTTATATTACACTTTTTCAAAAATTAAGGAAATTAATTGCAAAAAACTTCATTTAATGCATCAGTTAGAGTTAAAGTAACAAATGTGGGGAAGTAAGGCATTAGGGTTGAGCTCCTAAACCCCCACCACCCCACCCTCCAATCCTCCCCAGAACAACAGATGCCAGGGTGTGCCATGGGGTCATAAGGCGTAACTCTCACCCCATTCTCCTTTACTGTAGCATGTCAACCTGTTTACATGGAATGGGGTGAGAGTTGGGCCTCATGACTCCATGGCACACCCCGTCTGTCGGTCTGTAGAGGATGGGGCAGTGGGGTGCAAGGGTTAGGTTTCACCCTAACATCTCATTTCCACTTTTGTCACTTTAACCCTATCTGATGCATTAAACAACGTTTTTTGCAATTAATATATATATAAATATATATGTATATGTATAAATATATGTATGTGTGTATATGTATTTGTGTGTGTGTATATATATATGTGTGTACAGTATATATATATGTGTGTGTATATATATGTACATGTATATATGTGTGTGTGTATGTATGTTTATATATGTGTGTATGTATGCATGTGTATATGTATGTATGTTTAATTTGGGGCTTGTTTTCAACTTGCAATTAGGCCTCATTTCAGCATTTTGCCTTTCATTGACTGTGTGCTTTAAAACACAATGACAATTGCAATAAAGTTCTAAGCTCATCTTACATGCATTAGGGAGAATAGTATTCCTATATTTTGTTATCAGTAGAATGTTTTCTTGAAATATACTTAGACATTTTAAAATGTATGTGAGAAGAACTCTCTGCTTGTTGATATTTCTTGATAACCTTTAACCTTCAGGGGCTTCTAAGCTAAAAGCATACTGGTGTTAATTAACTTCTCTGACGTAATCTTCTGTTATGTTTCAAATGTATATGTTAAACCAGTGAGAATTATTTCTGTTTTTTATCCATTATCTTGGTGTTAATGGTATGAGATTTTCTAAATAACTGTCATAAAGCTTCTGAAGAAGGACCTGGTTGGTTGGAAAGCGAGAACACTTGGTTCTTTTGTTGTAACTTCTATGTTGGTCCAATAAAAGATATCAAATCATTTGCTTCTGGATCTGTTCTTACAAGGACCAGTTCAGAAACTGCACTAATTGTTTGTTAATTCTAACAGAAAACTATAAGAAAATAGTTAGCTGACTTAGTAAACTTTTTAGTAGACAAGGCAAAACTTACTGCAACAGGAGACAGAGATTACTGCTGCTCCACCAATACCACCACGCTTGCAGTCTACCAAGCATCAAAAGCTGGCCTCACCATCCGAATCTCCATCAGAAGTTGGATACTGAGATCTGTCAAAGAAAATGGATATATTTTTTTAGTGAATTAGCATGCATTAAAACTACTCTGATAGAGATGGCTGAGGATCTTTGTACTCTCAAGCCAGCGATGGAAAATATTACAGGAAGAATCGGGGATGCAGAGTGCATAATTAGTTCTACTGAAGACAAAAAAGAAAAAGACAGCAAGGAACTGCTGTTAATGAAAAAAAAAGATGGCAAACTGGAGGATTGTATTGAAGATAAGGAGAGGAGAAATGGAAGGAACAACCTTGTAATTGTGGGCATCCTGGAGAAAGCTGAAGGAGGTAACATGCTCCTCTTTACCCAAAAACTCCTGCAAGATGTAGCTGGGCCACTGGAGATGGGAACCACCTACATAACTGAGCGGGCGCACAGGTTTCTGAAGCCCGTGTCACCTCCTGGTGGCAAACCTAGAGCAATAATATTGTGATGCTTGAATTTCTAGGAGAAAAACTATATCCGAAAGCAGGCAGAAAAGAAAGGTATCGTGGAGTGGAACTGACACCGCTTCCACATATTTAGTAGTGTGAACTCCCCCCCTCCCCCCGGTGTGAGAAAAATGACTAGCTTACAAAGAAATTAAGCAAAACCTGCATAGTGCTAAATTTAGCTTTTGTGTGCTGTTCACTGATAGGCTGGTGATCAGCTCTAATCATGGTCAACATGAATTTCCCAATGCTGAAGTGACAAAAAAGAGCTGCCCAACATATCTCCAGAAGGGTTTGGAGTACCCCTGAAATATTGATCTGCTTAGAGGGATCATAATACTTCAGAAAAAATAAGGACTATCTGGACCTGGGTGGCTGACATAATATTAAGTTGTTCATTTTACTCACTGACAGTGGGTGTCATTTTGGCTTGTCTGGGAAGTCGGTCCCCCACATTCCATCCAATGTACCTTGCCAGGAGGGATCTGCCATTCTGAAAATTTTGTGTGAATACTGTTATGTTCGAGGATACTGTAAATGCAAAATGGCACTGGCGTAGTAACACTTCACGGCTCCCACTGACTCACTTGCCAACACCCTTTTTCTCCACAGTCTTTCCTGCTGAAAGTGAAATTGACACAGCTGCAGCTGGATTATGACAACTCCTGTCATGCCTGTCAAAAGGAGTGGAAGACTGAGTTATGCCCCCAACTCTGAAATGTCATAGTGATGGCTGAGCCAAACATTTTACTGTCTCCTGCCACACATTGTCTCAAGCTGCAGTCTGATCTGTCATGCAGGTCATTTTGCAGCTGGGTGCATCGTGTTCTTGGGCTTCTTTGCATGCAGTCCATTGGCTGTAGATGCTGTCTGCAACTCGCCTCAATTCTCAAACACTCTGAATACTCTGTACTTTCCAGTAAGTGGATCCTTTGCATCGACTAGTGTGTTGTCCGGGGGGGGCAACAGATCATGTTTAGTGGATTAATTGCTTCCCTTTTTATGTGGTCTGCTGCACAAAGCTTCTGATTGCTAAAATGTCACCAGACTGCTTGGTCAAGTTTGCTTGAGCAGGTATAGCACTCCAGTTCTGGATATTGAAACTTAGACTGTGATGAATGTAACCAACTTCAGCGTGCTAGCTCTACACCAATTTAACAGTCAAGTTTTGCAACAAAGTAATGCTTTTATGTGGGGGTGGGGGGTAGAATGGGAGAATGTGTAGCCAAACATTTGGTAAGTGGGTAAGATACTTAGACTAATACCTACAGTAACCAGGAATGTTTTATACCCCACTGTTTTCCTGTAGTACATCCAAATGTTTACTAGGTTCACTTCACATACTGTACAGTGTTGCTCTGTAGTCAGCCAGCCTCTCATGTATAGTCTTAGGTTAAGAGAGTAATACTTTTCAAAGAGCAAAGAGGTTTTAACATAATCTATTATTTTTTTATGGTCATGGAGCAGTGGATTCCCATCGCTCAGGCCCACCTCAGACCAATTTATTGAGATGAGGGTTACCACATCAGATGAATAGCTTAGACTGAGATTTCTGGTAGGAGTCCCAAGCCACATCCTTTTGTATTTTTTAACAGTTTTCTAATGGTGCCACAGGGTTACATTGTTTTTGGCACAGTGCTGATTATGAGTTATAGTTACTTAGTAAATGTTGTCTTATGGTTACTGTTGAATGTGTTTTTTTACATAAAGCTGATGCATATTATATCTAATTTAATCCATGCCATTGTAAGGTACTGTGGGGGTGATGGTAGATGCACATATCTAAACAGCCAGAGATTTACTCAGCAACACCCCACTAACTGATGGTGTGCTGACATGCAGGTTGTCTAAACAAGCTTTTCATGCAGGGTATAAGATCTATTTATGACAAGTAAGCCCTTTTGTTGTGTATCGTGGAATATAAAGGGGGAAAATATGAAAGAGAAGAGATAACAAAGTATTAAAAATATTAAATCCTTGGGTGGTCAAATAACTGTTTTGTAACAGATGCATACACCAGAACAGAAAGCAACTCTGAAGAAGACAGTAGGTGGAGCAGGTATTTGTTGTCGGCAACAGCAAGAAACAGTCTGGTGTAGCTATTTTAATACAGCGAAACATCCCTTTTCAGGTAATAGAACAACATGCAAACCCTCTTGGGTGGTATGTAATTGTTGAAAGCCTACTGGGCTATTCTGAAATAACCAGGGCATCTATTTATGGGCCCAATTTAGAAGAACCACAGTTCTTCATGACTCTTTTAGCAAATATTCCAAGTACTCCCAATGGCCCCATTTCCCTTGTTGGAGATTGGAACCTTGTTACAGATAATTGCCTTAACTGATCCAAATTTAGATGTTTAGATTTATCTTCCTCTCAATGGGCATTCAGGGAGCTAAAAGACTCTCTGGAGGTAGTCGACACATGGAGGACACTGCACCAGATGATGAGAGGTTATACATTCTGTTCTGCAACACATGATTCCTACTAAAGGATCGATTTCTTCCTTACCTGTCCTGAAATTTTAAGGGTCACCACCCTTTGTGAAATTCAGTGACAAGTAATATCTGACCACTCCCTGGTTACTTTGTCCTTTCTACCCGCACAGCAAGTAGAAAGGGATAAACTCTGGAGGCTTAATAAGAGCCTTCATTTTTTCACATTTTCTTTATCCACCTCCTTCACAGGCTGACTCAGACTATCTCCAGTGTGGTCACTCGGTACAACCTTGCTTCTGCCAACCTGAAGCCTCCAGCCAATGCTCTCTGGCATGGGCCTATCCCCCTCTGCACTGCCTAGCGGGCTGTCCCCCCAGCTCTGAGCCCCCCAGAGCAGGACCGCTGACTCCTCCTGGTGCTCTATCTGTATTGTAGTGGAAGTGACCAGGGGCTTGGAGGGAGAACCAGAGGCAGGACTGGAAGGCCCAGCATTGGGTATAGGGGCCAACCACTGGACCTTCCTTCACCTACCAGGAGCCAGGGTATTTCCTTTGTTCCACGCCATTGGTGCAGATGTGCAGTGACATCAGCATGTGGAGGGTGCTCCTGCCTCCTCCCACATACACCCACTGACACTGATCCTCATTGGCTAGTTCCCCCTTGAGTGAGTGTGCCTCAGTCTCCACCAGGAAATGCTACCAGGTGGGGGAAATCTCCAGATCCCACCACAGGAGAGGAGAACAGTCCATCAGATGCTCAATCCTCTCCTTCTCAACCAACCCTCAGCAGCCTGAGCTTGCTCCAGAACCCGGGTCACCAGTGTGGCATGAGGTGTTGCATCCAGCCGCTCAACCCTCAGTGTCACTGGGACAACCAAAACAACAACCTTCTTTAGAATCAGAAATGTCTAGATAAAATTAAACAATATGTAGTCCAATACTTTTGAGTCAACTCCCCTTTGCACCCAGTCAGTCTTGTGTATGGGGAGCATTTAAATGTACCTTGAGGGGGGAACTCATTAGGCTGGCATCCACCAGAAAAAAGATAAGGGAAGAGGAGGAGAAAAAACTTTTGTAGTTTATATAAGAACAGGATAAAATAAATTGGGGGAGGGAATCTACATCCACCAGTCTCCAGATAAATTTGGCTGGAGCTCAGTATAATGAACTCCTTAGAGAGAAAGCTGAGTCTGCGATTTTTAAACCAGAAACTGAGTATGTGGATCAGGGGGTGTGTGTGGTAGAGTTCGTGGGGTAAGGTAATGAAAGCCTACACGGTACTCCAAGATTTGTTCAACACATAAATTCCGTGTGTTGTTTATTTTTGTAAAAATATTATAGAGCAAATCATGCTATAGAAAAATAAAAACAATCAATAATAAAGTAATCCTGTCTTAAATTTCAGACTATAAACAAAAGAAAACAATAAAGAAATAAATGAGCTCTCCTTGAGCTCCAGAATCACTTTCCTCCAGTGATTCTGCCACAGTGTAGAATACTTTAACCAGTAAAATGTTCTACCAACTTCTGTGCTCTCAGACCAACCTCTAAGGACACCCTCCCAGGATGATCTGACTAACCTTAGCTCAGTGGCAGCTTTTATAGTGCAGTCCTCCTATGACACTAGTGTCAGCTGATTCACCACTTTTCTCATACAGGGGAATATTCTGGCTAGTACAAACATATGGGGGGATCAGACTGACTGTATATACAGAGGGAAAACGTGCAATCATAAGGAGTTATTTCATTCTGCCTTTAACACTCTGTGACTGAAGCTGTTGAGAAAGACTTCTTAATTACTTGTAAACAAGAAAACTCTACCCCTTTTCAGCTGAGTGACAGCTGGGAAGTTTCTTATATAACAGCCTCATCATGGGACTGCTGGCTCCTAGAAGTATTTTTTTTTCCAAGAAGGCTTTGCTCAGGTAAGAGCACTCTCTGCATAGAATACTAAAGGAAACACTCCTATATTTATTTTCTGCACATTTGTTATGCCTTCTTTAGGGTGCTTATTCAGAAACTGCTTTAGAAAGACAAATCACACATCTGTACTCAACACCTGACTGTGCAATCTGTCGCTCTACCTCCTACACTGCTGCTAGGCAACGAGACCACAGTGCTCCCTTAATGCTACCGTTACAGACTGAAAAAGACATAAAAACAATTGGCTGCTAAACATTTCTTGAAACAGAGTGCAGCTTTTCATAGGAGACACTCACTTACTGCCTTTCACTCCAGGGCACTTTCATTAGTGCAAACGCACATCGGGGCACATTTTAAACAGAAAATAATACAACAGTGCCCAAAAGACACCATCCTGTTTCTGACTAATCATTTATTAATTTCATTAAAAATATATAACACAGTACACAAGAATACATACCAACTCTGCAGATTATTTCTACTAATTATTATTTAGTCTTTATTCTTTATGTCAGTTTACTGTTCTAGTGCTCGTTCTCATAAGGGCATATGGCAGGGAAAGAGAAGGAATACAAAGAGGGAATAGACAAGGGAGGAGAAGTACTATTATGGGTGACCTACCCATAGTAGTAGAAAAATTAAAATTATTCAGAAAAGTTTAGAAATGCTACTGCAGTAGACTGTAGGGGTACAAAGAAAAATGCTGTAGCCTTTTGTCTAACAGGAGAGTAATCTAAACTATTACACACCCCCATGGACAAGTGGAAACTAAAAGTTTCACTAGTCTTGTTTCCAAGATAACCTACCCATTTATGTCTGGGTAGAATGGAACTACAGCCCATCCTAGCTATGGTAGCTCCACCCCAGGGTCACTTATAAATACAAACATGCAGGTTATACTTTTACACTAAGTATACCTGAAATTCTAAAATATAACCTTGGGGTGTTTCATTTGCAACAGCATCTCTTTATTCTGGAAAAATCATGGCACTTCAAGTACAAATATTTTTATTTCCATCAGAAACAGGGGCCCCATATCTGGAGAGAAAGTTGGCATTCACATGTTGTGTTCCAGCTCTGTGTTTTATTACAAACTTGTAAGGCTGCAATACTAAGTACCATCTCATAATTTGGTTATTACCATCTTTCATCTCGTGAAGAAAGCATAACAGATTATGGTCTGTAATCATCATAAAAGGAGCACCCCACAAATAAAACTTCAGGGCTTCAATCACCCATTTGGCAGTTAAACACTCCTGCTCGACTGTAGCATACCTCTGCTCACAGTCTTGTAGTTTACGGGAGATATATAGAATGGAATGTTCAACTCCATTAATTGTCAGGCTTAGTACTGCCCCAAGTCCAGTGTCTGATGCATCCGTATGGACTTCAAAGGGGTGTGAAAAATCTCAACTCTTTAAAACTGGCAAGGAGCATAATTCTGCTTTAATGTTTCTAAAAGGTTGTTCATGTTACTCTGACCATTTTACCTTAATACCATATTTTTTCTTGGTCAGATTGGTAAGGGGGGTAGCAATTGTGGCAAACTGGGGTATAAACCTCTGGTACTATCCGGCAAGCCCTAGAAAAGATCTCATATGTTTCTTGGTTTCTGGCTGGGGACAGTTGGCTATGGCCTCTACCTTGTCAATCTCAGGTTTTACCACACCATTGCCTAATATAAATCCTAAATATTGGGTTTCAAACATTGCCAGGGCACATTTAGCAGGTTTTATGGTCACACTAGCCTCCTTTTTTGATTCTATAACCACCTAAAGTGTTGCAAATGGGTATTCCAATCAGGACTATACACAATAACATCACCCAGATAAGCTGCACAAAAATTCTAGTGAGGAGTCAGTATCTGGTTCATGTATCTTTGAAATGTGGCTGCGCTCCATGCAAACCAAATGGCATAGTCCTAAACTGAAATAATCCCATTGGCATACTAAATGCGGTCTTCTCCTTTGATGTTTCTTCTAAAGGGATCTGCCAATAGCCTTTGATGAGATCTAGGGTAAATATATTATTTATTTATTTATTTAGTTTTTGTTTACTGGGTAGGTGCACTAACCAGAAAGACTATTTTCAGGCATGACCTGGGAGAATACAGAGACAAACTTCCAAGGAACATCATAATACATAGTACAAAGTGCAGGAAATTATGATACATAGTACAGATTACATAACAGCAGCAATGTGACAAAGAAATTGAGGTAGGCTTAGGTGATGCAGTGGCAACAGTAGAAACACAGAAACCTAGCAATCGGAGTTTGAAAGAAAATGTAAAGCTCTAAATAAGCCGTAAGGGCCGACTATTCAGATAATGGCAGCAGAGCTAACATTCAGCACAGTTTAACATGCACAAAAGCGCTAACAATCACTGTAAATTTCAAAAATCCCACTGCAAGAGTTCAGCCCCTGAGTCTAGAGATATTTTTTATCAGCAGGGAGAGGTGGTTTGGAATCAGGTTTGTAGGCACGCCAATCAGGAGCCTGGAGATAACTGCTTGACCAATCTGGAGTTATGATCGAAAAAGGTCACCAGTCAAAAAGCTGCCATAAGCGGGCTGACTCAAGCAGCTGTACCTTGTGGAGGAGTCCAGGGAGTGGAAACAGGAGGGCGGCAGGAGCCAGACAGGAATCCTCAGCAATAGCGGTGGACAGAGAAATGGCCGGGGGCGCCACCGCAACCACGAGCACTGCTCGGTGCTGCACTTGGAGCTTCTTGTGGAGGAGTCTGGGAAGTGGAACCAGGAGGGTGGCACGAGCCAGATGGGAATCCTTAGCAATTACGGCAGCCAGGGAAATGGCTGGATGCACTGCCGCAAACATGAGTGCTGTTCGGTGCTGCACTTGGAGCTTCCAGGCATTTCCGATTCTATCTAGGATGTGATCTATCCTTGGTATGGGGTAGGCATCAAATTGGGAGACCTGGTTCAAGGCTTTAAAACCGAGACACGGGTGAATCCCTCCCTCTCTCTTTGGCACCACTACAATCGGGGATCCCCAAGCACTTTTAGATGGCTCAATTATATTCAGTTTCTGTAGCTTGTCCAGTTCCCTCTGTACTTCAACCCATACTCATTCAGGCAATCTATAAGGCTTCCTTCGTATGGAGGGGGGTCAGTTCTAATAGTATGTTCTACCCCTTTAACAAGGCCCAGTGTACTGGTACATGTGTGGGGATACTCTCTCAATACTGCTCCTAATTCCTCCTGCTTCTCTGGTTCCAGAGAAAGGTTTATCAGTTTTTGTTGTCCCTCTTAAGGCTTCTCTAGATGGCTATATGCTAGGTGTATCTCTGTCTCCTCTCTCTCAGGGATTCCCAACAGACATGCTCTAGGTGTGTCTCTTTCATGAAATTTTTAAGCAAATTTGGATGGTATATCTTTTTATGATTTTTTTTCTGGGGTTCCAATCTCATATGTCACCGGCCCTGTGGGTCTTAAAACAATTTCATCAGCATTTTCTGACTAGATGTAGGTAATAGCAGTAATACCCGTTCCCCAGGGAGAAAATTATTTTCATGAATTATGAATTTATGATCTTTCCCTGATCATAAGTCTGTTTCTGCCTCCCTTATGCTTGTACTCCCATCTCATGTGCATTTTGGTTATACCTCATTAGTCTCTGGTGTAGCTCTTTCATATACATAGCTATTCCCATGTACTTTAAATCTTTGCCCTGCTCCCAACATTCTTTCACTACTTTAAGTGGTCCTTGGGGATTCGCACAATAGAGTAGTTCGAAAGGTGGAATATCCAGTGGATACCTGAGGGATTTCACAATAGGCAAATAAGGTGAAAGGGAGATACTTTTCCCAATCATTACCTTCTTCATGGACAAGCTTCCTCCACATTCTCTTGAGGGTTTGGTGAAACCGCTAGGTGAGTCCGTCTGTCTGGGGATGGTAAGGTGAAGTCTCAGTGCTATAATACTCAGGAGTCAGTACAACTTTTTTAATAAAGCAGCATTAAAATTACTACCTCGATCTGTTATTATTTCTTTGGGTATTCCTACCCGGCTAAACACTTTGATCAACTCCTTTGCTATTTTTGGAATGGTCACTGACCTCATAGGAATGGCGTCTGGGATGGATGTTTACCTGATAGGTTTAATAAACTTTTTATTAACTGAGAAAATGCTTTTGGTGACACAACCCATAATAAATTGCATTTAGTAGATGTTTTGAATGATGATTCTTCCAAATTTTGTTTTAAGGAAATTGCTAGGTATGAAACACATGAATTGTTATTAAGGCTAAAGTCTAGTGGAAGCTGTGGTCCAGATGGTTTGACCTCAAGTGTGATAAAGTATTCAGCATTTCATATTGCTGAACCTTTGACATATTTGTTTAATCAATCCTTGTATTTTGTTTTTTTTTTCCCTCAGGATTGGAAGCTGGCCAGAGTTGTTCCCTTATTTAAAGGGGAAAATTCAGGTCATCTTTCCAATTACAGACCTATTTCCCGTCTTCCCCTTGTTAGTAAACTTTTTGAAAGGTTACTGGCTAGACAACTGGTAGATTATGTGCAGGGTAATAATCTCATTGATCTGTTTCAAGCAGGTTTCCATAAACTTCATGGGACGGTGGCTTCATGTCAAAGGTCTTGGACTATATTGGTAGGGCTAATGATTTACATCAATTTACTGGAGCAATACTGATTCATTTGTCCAAGGCCTTCAACATGGTTGACTACTAAATATTATTATTACGTTTGGCTGAGTTGGGTTTGGGTAATGATGCTATTACCTGGTTTTACTCTTATTTGAGTAATAGAAAACAATTTACTTCTATTGGTCATCATGATTCTTCTTCATTAGTAGTAGTAACGGGTGTCCCACAGGGCTCTGTCCTGGGACCTCTTGTTTTTTTTGTTATATTTAAAATATTTTGGTAGAGTTTTAGGTGAAGTTAATTATCATTTATATGCTGACGACACCATTGTTTATTTTTCACACGATTTGGTTTTGCAAATTCTGACTGTTTTGCAAAGTAATTTTGATTCACTGCAAACAATTTTTTTAGATTCTAAATTGAAGTTAAATATAATCAAGACAAAGTCCATGTTGTTTGGACCTTCCTTTGAAATAAAATTGGGTCATAGGATGGTAATATCAGATAGTTCTGGAGTTGCAATAGAAAATGTTGAATCAAAAAGTATTTAGGGTTTTGGCTTGACCAGTATGCTTCAGGGAATATTCATGTGGAACAAGTGGCTCTGCAAATTGGTAAGAAGATAGGTTTTTATTTAAAAATAAAAATTGTTTGGATTCGGCCACTATGAAAACTATAATTACTGTACAAATACTCCCATTATTTGACTATGCTGATGTTTTCTATGGTGGTGCAACTGTTGAGCATCTACATAAGTTGGATATACTTTACAATTGTTTGGCTCATTTGATCTTGAAATGTCCAATGGATGTTAATCATTGTGTTTTGTATAAGTCTTTGGGTTGGGCATCATTAAAACAAAGAAGGGATAATCATAGATATATATTTGCATATAAATGTGGTTTGGATCTTGTTCCTGATTATTTGTATAACAAAGTATCTTTCAGATCTGTTGATCCATCATTGAGAAATGCTTTTGTGCAAGAACTTTCTGTTCCATTCACTAAAACTAAGTGTTCCCTTCAATACTTTAGGCAATTTTTTCCTTTGTTTTGGAATAGACTTCCGCATGAATTCCATAGGTTATATATGCCATCACCTTCTGTATCTATGTTAAAACAGCATCTGTCTTCGTTTGACTGTGTTTGTGAATGTCATTGATGTATTGAGGAATTGTGATGAAATGTTTATTTTTTTTGTGTTGTAATTTATAAATTGTAATTTTGTACTGCTATAAGGTCACCATTGTGAATGAGCTGATGCTCAATGGTCATTCCTTAATAAACAAACAAACTTGCTAGCATAGTCACAAATGACCAGGATGAACCTGTTGCCTTTCTTACTTTGTTCAGGGGCCCCACCACATCAATCCCTAGCCTCTCAAAAGGGGTTGTAACCAAAGGTAATGGCATCAAGGGAACTACATCCTTTTTTTTCCACCTGTGCTACTAACTAGCAACTTTCAAAGGCCCTAGAGTAATTAGCCACATCTACATGAATCCCCGGGCAGAAAAAAATGTTGAGTTAACTGTCCTAGTGTTCTGTCTCTCCCCATATGGCCTGCCCACAGGAGGTTGTGACTGAGATGCAAAAGATACTCTCTTCAACATTGGGGCGCCAACAATTGCTCAATATAGTCTTGAGACACAGGATTCTTACATAAATGATATAATAACCCATTCTGAAGTATAATCTCAGGATTGCCTGGTGATGCATCTGTTCCACCTGTAAGAAAAAAGGTTTTAAACATTTATCAGCTTTTTGTTCCATAATCACATTAGCATTTTTAAAGATACAAGCCCATAGTCTTTGGGGTTAACCCTTTTTGTTCCAAATGCTATTGTCTTTGTTCTTTCTTCTTGGCATTATAAGAGAGTTTTAACTTTCCCGATTCTTCAACTACTTCACCCTGAAAAGGAAAAATGTCCCCAAGTTCTCTCTGTTTCTTCTCCTGCGCCCTCATCGTTACTGCCACAATAGTTCCTTTTTCCAGAATGAGGGATGTAAATTCTGGATAATCATGCCCAATCACCATGTGTATGGGCAAATGTGGTACTACTCCTGTAGTAATCAAGGTAGGACATTCCTTGATAACCAATTCTACCATTGCAGTAGGATAATGGTGTGCATCCCCATGCACACACACCACACTCATACTGGGTCCCTATTTTTCATTGGTTAGATACTCTGGTCTTATCAGGGATTGCTTACTCCCAGAGTCAATGACAGCTGTAATGGTTTCATCCTCAGTCTGGACATTGGTAAAAGAAAATACCAGATTTAATAAAGCAAGATGTACTGAATCATTCCTTTTTGTGGGGCAGAACCTGGCAATGTGTCCCAGCCCTTTACAATTCCTACATATGATTTTAGGTGGGAAGGTTCTCTCTGCTCCTCCTCTATTTTCATTCCTACCATGATACCTCCCATACCTTGGTTAATAGGTTTGTCATACGGGGGGTATTAACTCTGGCAGTGGTATTTTCTTGGTGTCTATTGACTATCCTCTTGGTATTCTGGTGGGCAGAAAGATAGTAGTCAGCCAAAGTGATTGCTATTTCTGCTGACTCAGGCTTATGTTCACGTACCCATATCTGGACTTCCTGGGGCAATATCTATAGGAATTGCTGAACTACAATAATCTCTGTCACATCTCCAACAGTCTTTCCTTCTGTCTGTATCCACTTCATGCACAACTCCATGAGGCGTGTAAAAAATTCTCTGGGGGCATCATTACTCTGGTACTTGAGGGTCCTGAACCTGTATCTGTATGTTTCCGTATTAATTTTGAACCTTTTAAGGATCTCCTTCTTAACTGAATCATAGGTATGGGCAGATCTAGTGTCCTTGTTTGTGTATGCTAGATGTGCTTTTCCAGTTAAGTACAGTGGTAGCCACAGACACTGCCAGCTATTTCCAGATATTTCGCAACATTTCTGAAGAGTATCTCTCTGCTGCCCCTACTGTTTAAATGCAAAAAGCATCAGATATTTCTGGAAATATCACAGAAATTTTGGGAAATAGCTGGCAGTGTCTGTGGCTACTACTGTATGTGGCCAGGAATACTACCCATTGAGTACTAGGCCACCCTCTTGCTTCTGCCACTCTCTCAGAGGTGGTCAGATAACCCTCAATGTCATCTGATGGTATCATTTTTGTTTGCTTTATATCTTTTGGGTTTTGATCTGATCAGCTCCCAGCTTACTCTTGACCAGCCCCCAAGTCCCAAAATGCACTTGGTGTTTCTGTCCACCCAGTGTCTTGTCTGTGACGCTCCTGTTCCCTCTCTCTCTCTCTCTCCATCTCCAATTGACATATAGCTAGCCAGTACATAAACTCTGGAAGCCCTTCTGGTGGTTCATCCAAGTGGCTCTGTTGTTCCTCTTTAATCCTTTCTTCCTCTTCTGGTAACTCCTCAGTCTAGTCCTTCACTCTTCCGATCTGCAACACAGAGTCTACTCTAGTCATCAATATCTCTCCAGATTGTGACACCTGCGTTCAGGTCTTCACACCTCCTGTTGCTGTATCACTCTTCTCATCCTCATCTGACATGCCTTTTTATTACCCTTAGTACCTGGTCTGGTACTGTATACTGGTTTCTACCACTATGTAAGAGAACCAGATCCCACTTTTGACACCAAATTCTCTGGTAGGGTCCATGGGGTAGGGTAAAGGAAGCATACACAGTACTCCAAGATTTATTCAACACATAAATTCTGTGTGATGTTTATTTTTGCAAAAATAATATAGAGTAAATCATGCTATACAAAAATAAAAACAATCAATAATAAAGTAATACTGTCTTAAACATGACTATAAACAAAAGAAAACAATAAAGAAATAAATTAGCTCTCCATGAGCTCAAGAATCACTTCCCTCCAGTGATTCTGCCACATTGTAGAATACTTTAACCAGTACAATTTTTTACTAACTTCTGTGCTGTCAGACCAACCTCTCAGGACACTCTCCCAGGATGATCTAACTAACCTTAGCTCAGTGGCAGCTTTTATAGTGCAGTCCTCTTATGACACTAGTGTCAGCTGATCTGCCCTTTTTCTAATACACGGGAATAGTCTGGCTAATAGAAACATATGGGGGATCAGACTGACTGTATATACAGAGGAAAAATATACAACCATAAGGAGTTATTTCATTCTGCCTTTAACACTCTGTCACTGAAGCTGTTGAGAAAGACTTCTTAATTGCTTGTAAATAAGAAAACTCCAACCCTTTTCAGCTGAGTGACAGCTGGGGAGTTTCTTATATAACAGCCTCATCATGGGGCTGCTGGCTCCTAGAAGTACATTTTTTTTCAAGAAGGCTTAGCTTAGGTTAAGAGCATTCTCTGCATAGAATACTAAAGGAAACACTCCTATATTTATTTTCTGCACATTATTTATGCCTTCTTTATGGTGTTTATATACAAACTAACTGCTTTAAAAAGACAGATCCCACATCTGTATTCCACATGCCCGACTGTGCAATCAGTCACTCTACCTTCTACACTGCTGCTAGGAAGTGACACCACAGTGCTCCCTTAATGCTACCCTTGCAGACCAAAAAGGACAAAAAAACAATTGGCTGCTAAATATTTCTTGAAATGAGTGCAGCTTTTCAAAGGTGACCCTCGCTTACTGCCTTTCATTCCAGGGCACTTTCATTAGTGCAAACGCGCATGGGGCACATTTTAAACAGCAAATAACACAACAGTGCCCAAAAATACATCTTCCTGTCTCTGATTAATCATTTATTAATTCTGTTAAGGAACTATAACACAGTACACAAGAACACATACCAACTCTGCAGATTATTTCTGCTAATTATTATTTAGTCTTTATTCTTTATGTCAGTTTACTGTTCTAGTGCTCATTCTCATAAAGGCATATGGCAGGGGAGAAAAAGGAATACAAAGAGGGAATAGACAAGGGAGAAGAGGTACTATTATTGGTGGCCTACCCATAGTAGTAGTAAAATGAAAACTAGTTATTCAGAAAAGTTTAGAAATGTTACTGCAGTAGACTGTAGTGGTAAAAAGGAAAATGCCATAGCCTTTTGTCTAACAGGGGGTAATCTAAACTATCACAGGGTGAAAAAGCCATGTAATTGTTGTCTATCAGACTCATACAGCAGGAAACTGGTAGACTGGTTATGTCGATCAGAACATAGTCTGGGTAAATGCCATCTGACTCTAGAAACATTAACAAAGCATTCTCTAATTTTTCTGAGAATTTATATAATAAAGAAAATCCTGTGTAGATTTCTGAGAACCAGCACTTCCTCCAGCAGGCTAATCTACTTAAACTCACTGGAGATCAATTTGAGAGATTGGGGCTGAGCATGTCCCTTGAAGAAGTACAACAAGCCATGTCCTCCCTTCACTTGGATAAGGCCCCTGGCCCTGATAGCTTCTCCCCAAATTTTTTTATTAATTTAAACTTTTGTTTACCAGATAAACACAATAAGCCAGTGGCCCTTTTTCATGTGTGACCCAGAAGCATAAAAAAAACAGTCTTGATGTCACATAAAGTTATTTTACAATGCATATACAGGCATAACTATATATATATATATATATATATAAATATATATATATATATATATATATATATATATATATATATATATATGTGAGGCAGAAAACTCCATTTAATGCATCAGTTAGAGTTGTTCCACAGTGACAAAAGAGAGGAAATTCAGTGTTAGGGTTGAAAGCCCCCCTTGGACCCCAGCCCACCCCCCAACCAGCATCATGGTGCCCATTGGGGTCATCGGCCCTAATCCTTACCCCATCACATGTGTAAAAATGCAGAGGTATAAGAGAATGGGGTGAGAGTTAGATCTGATGACCCCAACGAGCACCCAGATGCCAGTTGGGGTGGCTGAGGGTCCAAGGGGGCTTTCAACCCTAACACTGCATTTTTGTCACTTTTGTCACTGTGGAACAACCTTAACTGATGCATTAAACTGAGTTTTTTGCCTCTAATTTCCCTTCTTTTTGAGAATGAGGATGATAAATAGTGAGTGGAATGTGGTGGCAGTAGTGTGGGACCCAACCACATGATGTTTTCTTACATAGTAACAGGAACTGCAAAGCAAACGCAAGCGGCAATGGTGAAACACATGGTAAAGCAAACGGAAATGGTAAAGCAAACGGTAATAGAAATGCAAGTGCAAAGTGACACCAAAGTGAACAGTGACAGAACCGGAGACACAAACACAAGCTCATACAGAACGCAACTGATAATGCACATGGTCATGGTACCGCAATTGGAAATGCAAATGGTAACGGTAACAGCAACAATAATGCCAAAGGAAACAGAAACGGAAATGCAAATGCCAGCGGGTACGGAAACGCAAACTGTAATGCACACGGTCATGGTAACGAGATTGGAAACGCCAATGGTAATGGTAACAGTGACAATGATGCAAAAGAAAAGACATAGGGAAATGGAAGTTCAACCACAAATGCAAATGGCAATGCACAGGCTAATACAAAAAAACCCCGAAAACATAAACAGTAATGGAAACACAAATGGTAACAGTAATGCAAACAGAAGCGCAAACGAAAATGCAAACCATAATGCACATGGTGGTGTACACAGGAACGGTGACACTAACAGTAATGGAAACGCAACTGGAAATGCTAACTGGCACAGTAACGAAAGGGCACACCCTTCTTTTCCCCAAAAACTGCATTGAGGAAGACAGTGACAACAAAGAATGTATGCATAATAATGTGCCTCAGAGCAGAAAAGGAGGACTTGAAATACCAAATTGCTTATATCTCAGGAACCATAGGACATAGAAAAAAAATGCAAATTTCATATGAATTATGACATTCCTGGCTAGTTTTGAACTTAGCCCCGATATGGTGGGCTAAGCATTTTTCCAACAAAAGGTCTGTATCTCACACCATTTCCAAGATACAGGCCCCGAAAGGCGTGATGGACGCCGTAATGTTATCCTAAGGGAAAAAGCATCAAATTCATCATGCCATAGCTTTGCAACCCTCCAATACATTTTCACCAAACCACCAAAAGGCACATCTGTGGCATGCTGGCTATCTTCCCTCCAAATTTCAGCCCAATAGACCAAACCATTCTTTTGCTACAGGGTGGCAAAGAATTCCTGTTATTTTGGGCATAGTGTCGCAAAATAGTGTCGCAAATCACGAATCTTTCACAAATGCAATCAAGAAAGTGTTGTGAGTGCGACACTATTTTTTCCAGAAATTTGAAAAACATATTTCTGGGGTGTTTAACCCCAAAATAAAGACATGGCTTGCATCCTGAGGGTCCGACTAGGTAAACACAAAATGAATTGTGTCCCTGGATGATCCCAATTGTAAATGCCAAAAATTTTTATGATCACCAACTGAAAACGAAATGGTGGATTTGCGACACTACTAGGGCCATTTGCGAAACTAAAAAGTGCATTTGCGACACTGTTGAACTTTTTGTTAACTTTTCCTATTAACTTATCATGGGAACTTGTTTTCTGAATAACTTTTGAACCGTTTAATATTTTTTCAAGAAATCTTCAAAAGGCACATCACAGACCCTGGCCGCACGTTCCCTGAAGTTTTTGGACCGGTCGCTCAAACCTTTTGACCTATAGGCACGAGCAAAAAATTCATCAAAAACCATAGACGCATGCACTGATCGTGTATTCAAATTTCAGGTGAATCTGTTGAACGGTGGCAAAGTTATTAAGATGCAAAATTTGATCCTTTAACCTTAAAAGGGCTACTCAACCCTAACTATGGTAGCACTAACACGCTGTCATAATATATATATATATATATATATATATATATATATATATATATATATATATGTATATATCTATATATATATATATATATATATATATATATATATATACACACACACACATAAAATAGTACTATTAAATAAAAGCATGGCAAATATTAAGAAAAACATTTACATTCTTACTGATTAAAAAGGTGCTTCCTTAATTTTTTTAATTTAACAGTATCTTGGTTATCGCCATGCTGTAATGTCACAGAAAGTTTGTTCCATTTTTTTTTGCCCTAATCGAAAAAGCACGATCACGCTTTTTTGTTTTCGTGTTTGATCTTTTCTTTCATCTTTCTACTGAAATAGTGAATACAAAGGAGAATTGTCTTTTTTGTCTAAGGACATTGTCCATAAAAAAAGTCAGATTGTAGAGACTGTTCAGCCTAGGTGGTAGCCAACCAGTAGTTTGATATAAAATACAATGATACATATGGTAAGGAAATTTCTGTGTAAATCTGAAAATACTATGAAAGGTTAATGTCAAGATGTTTAAATCTTGTTTAGACAAATCTGTAAATAAAAATGAGTTATAATTCAAATTAGATAGTAAAATGCTCTTGGCTATGGCAATCCTGACTTGTAAGGTTTAAGAATGCTGCAATTTAAATAATGCTCTCAATTTTTATGGCTGCGTAGGTGGAGCCTGCAGCCATTTTGCCACAGTTCAGAAAAACAAGCTACCAGAACAGGCCTTGGAATGGTTCTGTTTTGGGAGTTTTGGAATGATCCTTCCAAAACTGCAAAATGGTTGGAAGCAGTCCACTGTGACCTATAAGATTTCCATACACGCTGATGATGTGTTGCTCCGTTGGCTGAAAATGGATGATCTCACAACAGCTTCCATTGGACTTTTGGAAGTATCCTTCTGAAAGCCCAGTGGAGCTTAAACCCCTCAGCTGCCATGATCAGGATACAGAATAACAGCAGCACTATTTTGGCTGCTACTTCCACATTCCGATGTGTGAACTGCACATGGGCATGACTCGTGCACATGCACAGTTCTATGGGTACTGCCATGTTGGGAATGGCACAATGCCATTCCCTGTAGTACAACCCCAGAACATTTAGTCTCTGAAATGTAGAAAATGTTCCCTCATTGTCCGGTTGGCTGCACCCCTCCCCACATTATGCCCAACATAGGGGGTGCCCAATCCCCATGTCAGCATCCTGTCCACCCCTTCCCCATTCATGTGGCACACTGGGATCCCACCCCAGTGTGCTAAAATGTGTTTCCCATTCATGTGGCACACTGGGAGCCCATCCCAGTGAGCCAAAATGTGTCATTTGTTGTTTTTCTCCTGCTGATTAGAAAATGGTCCCTCATTGCATTCATGTTGCACTCTGGGAGACCATCTCAGTGTGCCAAAATGTTTTTTTTCCTGTAGATTAGAAAATGGTCCCTCATTGCATTTTTGTTCATCCTTGTAAAACTGAAAATGGTCCCTCATCGTTGCTGCAGTCCCCCCTCCCCTCTCCCCACCATCCCACTGAGCACCCACCTCTTCACACACCCCCTTACCCCATACTTACCTCTGGAGGTTGGTACTGTCACATTCTCTGGACCGGGGCACATCTTCACTCTTCAAAGACCAACAACGAACTGAAGAATTAAAGGTAAGCATCCTATACAGCCATTCAATGGGATTTTCAACTTATACTGCTATCTCAGCAATTGTTTGGAATTTGTGTTCCAAATTTTCAACATGGGGTTCTTGGGATCCCACCTCATGAAAGCTGTCACTGTCATTTTGTTACTTGGTCCCGAAAGGTGATTTTGCAGTCACTGCGCAGAATCATCTTTCAGGACTGATTCACAAAATGACAGAGCCACTGTTCATGAGGTGGGGTCCCAAAAAGCCCATGTTACAAATTTGGTGATAAAATTCCAGCAAATGACTGCGTTATGAGCACGCAGTGCACAGTTTCTATGCATACTCCTAATGCCACCACTTTTTACTGTTTTCACTCTACATTTGTACCACTGCCATTTTTGCACACCTCCTTCAAACCAGTACAGCTGTCATTTTACACAACCTGCTCGAAATGTGTTTTCGCACCTGTGGTGCACAATAGCATGTTTCCTCTGTGCAATCACCTTTTTAGATAATTGAACAAAATGACACTGGCACTGTTCATAAGGAGGGGTCTAAAAAAGACCATGTTGAACATTTGGTGAACTCATTCCAACAAATGACTGCATTATGAGTGTACGTTGCACACTTTCCATGCAGACAACTAACGTCGCTAATTTTTAATATTTTCACTACACATTTTTAACATTGCTATTTCTGTACACCTCCTTCACAACAGTACAGCTGTTATTTTCCACAACCTGACCAAAATGTGTTTTCACACCTGTGGGGCAGAATAGAGCATTTGTCCTGTGCAATCACCTTTTGGGACAATTGAACAAAATGACACTGGCACTTTTCATGAGGAGGGACCCACAAAAGGCCATGTTGAAAATTTGGTGCAACACCTCCAACATATGGCCATGTTACACCTCAGCATTGACTGATTTCTATGCACATGTGTAACTTACGTCACTTGGTAGTGCTTCACGGCCATATCAGCTCTGGTCACCATATTGCATATGCCATTCACACACATTTGGCGGCAGTTGTTCCCCCACAGCAGCGCACTCCTACAAGCTCACTGTAGCCGTATCAGCTCTGGCTAGAACTTGTTGATTTACCTATCTAGTTATAGTACCTAAGTGATTGCAATATGTTAGATTAGAATCTAGAAGTAAACCTAAATACTTAAATGGGATGACCAGTTGAAGTTTGGTACCTGATTTGTCAAGTATTTTTAACTCATCTGCTTTATTAAGCTTAGGTTTTGATCCAAAGAGCATATTTTTAGTCTTACTGCAATTTTTTTTGTATTTTCTAGTTTTTATACTGCACCTTACATCTCTACCGTCCTGTCCTTCAGGCTGCCAAGGACTGTACTTGCCTCCCCAAGAGCCCCCATCCCCACCTCATATTGCAGCCAACCTAGAGTAACCCAACATATCCCTTCGTTGGATGGGTACTTTCCTTTTGAAGAGAAAGTACCTTGCAGCTTACCTTTCTTGGCCCTGGGTGCTGCTGTGGTTGGTCTAGCTGTCCGGGTGCTTCATGGTGGCGAGTGTCTGGGTAGCTGTCATCCAGCTGGTCAAGATGCCATTTTGTGTGGTTTTCTTGGCCCCAACTGTAGCACTGATCTGTAGTGGTCATGGTCTGCACTAGTGGCTTCTACAGAGTGAAGAGAGCTCCCCAGCCCAATCCAGGAGAGGATTGCAGTCCTCCAGATGCTCAATCCTCTCTTTCTCCTGCTGATCCCTGGCATCCCAAGTCCATTCCTGAACCTGGGTCGCCAGAGTGGTGTGAGGTGTGGCGCCCAGCGCCTCAACACTCAGCACCACCAGGCTGGCTTTATTGCAATTTAAAGACAATTGGAATTTACTTAACCAATACTCCAGCTCTTGGAAATCTCTGTTCTAAGACTGATTAATACACTAGCTTCTACCCCGTCTGAACTGCTGTACAATATATCATCAGCACAAATTATTTTATTAGTATTGTGCAATAAAATATAATATCATCAGCATAAATTATGTTATTAGTATTGTTCAGCTTTGAAGGAATTGCATCAGTAAACAAGGTAAACAGAAGTGGTCCAAGGATCAAGCCATGGGGGACTCCGTGCTCCAATTCCCTGCTACTTGATAAGTTACCTCCATATTACACCTTGATTGGCCTACCCATAAGGTAACATGTAAACTATTCAAAGGGAAGATCAGTCAGTCCAAAGTTTCCCAGACTCCCGAGCAGTAGGTGATGGTTCACTAAATCAATGCCTTGGACAGGTCCATGAACACAGCACCAGTGTTTGTGGACCTGTCCACCAATGGATAATGAAATTTCTAATCCACTCATAGTACTCTTTTATGAGGCTAAATACAAGATAAACCTGGACCCCAATTTACAGGAGCCCTATTGACATTACTCCCTAAGCCAGATAAGGACCTAACATTAGTAAGCAGTCACAGGCCTCTATCACTACTGAATACTGATATTAAAATAATGGCAAAGATCCTGGCCACTAGAATTAATCAAGTCTGGCAGAAGCTTATTGGGCCAAAACAAGTAGGCTTTATGCAAGTCTGTCTGGCTATGGATCACCTTCAGAAACTGACACACATTCTGTATGTATCCAGAGAATGACAAGATTCAGCTGTG
Source organism: Neoceratodus forsteri (assembly GCA_016271365.2). Lineage (NCBI taxonomy): Eukaryota > Metazoa > Chordata > Ceratodontiformes > Ceratodontidae > Neoceratodus > Neoceratodus forsteri. The sequence continues at coordinate 535,620,653 of CM057455.1, forward strand.
CTTCTTTCTCTGGACACAAAGAAAGCATTTGACAGGTGTCATGGATTTTTCTATTTGAAACATTAGTTGTTTTTTGCTTCCCTGCTTCTTTTATTGATTTGATCAAATTAGTATACCCCATCCCTCAGCTAAAATATGGTATAACTGCACTTTGTCCCCCTCCTTTGTATTAGAGAAAGGTACAAGGCAGGGATGCCCCCATCACCCTACCTATTTAACCTGTACTTAGGACCTCTAACTAGATGCATTTTAGCAAGAAAAAATATAGTGGGTATCAAAGTGTGGGGGGGGGGGAGCCCTATAAGATTTCCACATACACTGATGATGTGTTGCTTCAACTCTCAAATTCCATCTAATCAATAACAGAAGTTTTCAATTTATTTTTTTTCCAAATCTATTTATTATTCTCTCTTGTGTGGTGGGGTGGCGCCTTGTCCCCTTCTATGCCCTATATGCAATCCTTCAACACTCCCCTGACCTGGCCTCTGAAACAGCTGCAGGGATGGGGAGGGCTGTGGATTACCCCATGGAGGGGACCCTCAGAGAGGAATGAGGGGGAGACCAAGATCACCCTTGAACCCCTGTCCTGACTTTAGCTGGCCTTTGTTCAGGTCACAAGGAGCAGGAGTACATCAGGGGCTTTCATTGTGAGCACTCGAGGAGGGGGTTCTACTTGTGTCCCCAGAGGTGTGGATGTGCAATGACATCAGCACACAATGGGCACACTCAAGTGCTGCTCCAGCAGGATGTCCACCATTGCCTCCTCCCTGACCTCAGTGTCACCTGGCTTCAACATCCCCAGTCTCCACCGGGAGTCATGGATTGCCTGGGATCCACATCCCCATGTTCCCAGGAAAGGAGAGCAGTCCTCTGGATGCTCAATCCTCTCCTTTCACTTCTGATCCCAACAACTCGAGCTGGATCCTGAACTGGAGTCACCAGCGTGGTACAAGATAAGGCATCCAGTGCCACAAGACCAGGCTAGTTTTCAAATTATTGCATTAATTCTGCCATCTTTCTGGATGTAAATTAAATCTTTCCAAAACATGTATAATGCCGCTCAACTGTTACTCTCGCAAGGACCATGTTCTCCAAGGGGGGGCACCTGGTGCCCACACTCCATCAAGTACTTGGGGATACATATTGCACAGAGCTGCAGCATTATGTGTATCCAAAATATGGATCCCTCATTGGCCAGAATTAAACAAGACTTGAAATGCTGACAAGCCCTTCCCTTAACACTCTGGGTGAGAATCAAAAAATGAACATTCACCCCAGATTACTGCACCCCATTGAGATGGTGACTTCAGTCCTATCAAATGCCTGTTTTACCCAGCATAAGTCTGCTCTTCCATTTTTCCTCTGGGGAGGCAAACCTGCTTGTTGGGCCTTCCAGAAGTTGAACAGACTAAAGGAGCATGGGGAATTACAGTTACCAGACTTCAAACTATACTACCTGACTATTAGGGTGAGTCAACATCTATGGTGGAGGAAACACACCAACACAACAGATTGCTTATGTTTCCTTCCACATTGGAAAATTATGGAAGGTAATTCATGCACAAATGCAAGTATTAATATCAAGGCCCTTCTTAGCATACTCTATTCCAAACTCCTGAAAATTCTAAAGTCCATGACAATTGGAACATGAAAGGTGCCATTTTCCAACTATGTAGCAGAAAGCAGGAGAGTACTGAGGAGAGTACTGAGAGTGTTGACTTTTAAGGGAAATATTGCTTCAGAATGATTTAGATCTTGTTGTTTATAACAAAATACACTAGATTGATTTCTCTCACTCTCAGTTTTACGAGTAAGTGCAAGTGCCAGCTTCTGAGAGGATTAGATTCGCTGCTATTTTTTTGCCACTACTAATCAGGGATTCATCTGGCTTGCTGGCATACCCCTCCCAGAGAAGCTGCTGGATAGCAAGATGGGGAAAACTGCCATTTGTCAGTAGGCTCTAGAGTCTGAGCATTCTGGAGAACCTAATGTGGTGTCTCATTAAAAAGTCAAACGAATATACCATAAAAATGGACATACAGATCATCTTAAAGAAGCAACAGTGCAGATATAAGTGGATTTTGCATTGGGACTTATGTTTTGGCCCGGAAGGGGTATATGAAGAGCTGCTTTGAAATTTGACTTTGCAAATAAGAACTGCAGGAGATGCTCTGAGATTTGGAATAATTATTCTCCCTGTATATGTGCCCTAGTCCAGTCTGCTTCAGGTTTGCAAACTTTTGAATGTGTTCACAGAGTTAAACTGACATTAACAGAGAAGGGTGGCATTTTGAGGATCGGAATTGCTGCATAAGAACTCAAGATAACCATATCTCTGGCTACCAACTATTTTCAACAAGTTTGTTGGGACTTATTGGGACTTGTATAGTACTTGAAGTAAAGTGTCTGTGAAGGCCACATGAGATTTTATTTCATTTGCCTATTAATTACTTGATAAATGTTACTGTCTATCTAATAATTTAAAGATCATAGGTTGTAGCTACTGAGACATCCTATAAGTTTTTGGATTATTATTCACTGAGGCTGTTAACTATACACTCTTTTGTTTAAAGATATTGAGGTTTGATAATCAATAGTTTGGGAAATACTGGGATTGTGTACATCTCAAGAAATAGTGTTTATCTTTTCATTTTGGGAAAGAGACTTAATAGTTTTACAAATACAACACGTAAAGGTATTAGATGCCCTCTTTTTCATTATGCCTGTTGAAACTAAAAAGGGAAAGAATAAATCTGTTGATAATCACCAGATTATTAAGCTCATTAATGGAATTAGCTTTATAAATAAAAAGGAAGGAAATTGTAAGGGGAAAAAAAGACAGGCAAATAAGGGAACAAAAGGGAATATAAAGAAGGACATCGAAAACTTGATAGTAGAGATGGAAACGATAGAAGCTCTTACAGCTGTTGAATGCTTGGATGGAAATAAAGAAAACATAGACCCAATTAAAGGAAATCATGGGTAAATAGAGCTGATAAAGACACTATGAGCATGAAACAGCCACAGATTTGGGATCCTTGGATTAAGAAAGGAAAGTTGGCCAAATTACCAGCTGAGGAGTTGACTGGGGTTAAAGAAATATGGAATTTAACTACTATTAATGGGCAGACTACACCAACTATGGAAAAACAAAATCAACACAGAGTATCTATTAAAGCTCCTAAACAAATAGATATAGTGAATAATGAGGTTAGTAGAACAATCGTATATATAAAAGAAACTATTCCGCAATGAACACTACTCCAACCAGCTCCCCCCACTTCTACTTCAAAGCAGTCAAGACTCACCAAGTATGCAAATATGTAACCAAAGCCCTTGGTAAATCAGGATTCAGTAATGACTCCCTTGAACTCAAAATCCTGTCTCTGACACTTGATGAAGTCCTTAGTCCTCTGACCAGAATTTTCAACCTCTCCCTCAGCCTTAGCCAGTTCCCGGACAGATGGAAATCTGCCACTGTCACTCCAATCCATAAAAGTTGTGACAAAACTGCGCATGATAACTACAGACCTATCTCCTTACTACCCCCACTCTCCAAGGCACAAGAACGCATCGTCTTGGACCAGCTCACAGAATACCTGGATACGTACAACATCCTGTACAAGCAACAACACAGGTTCCACAAGGGTCACAGCCCCTCCACAGCCCTACGTGAATTCACTGGCTCAATCCACAATGCATTTGACTCCGGTGAACTACTAGGCTCAATCTACATTGACTTAACTAAAGCCTTCGACACCATCAAACTCCGCCTCCTGCTTGTCCAGCTTCAGAACACTGGGCTGTCAACTGACTCCATTGGCTGGTTTAAGAGCTACCTTGAAGAATGGTCCCAAACAGTAAGAATCACTGATACACTCTCAGACCCTAGACTGGTCCACTCAGGAGTCCCCCAGAGCTCCATTCTGGGACCCCTCCTCTTCAGCCTATTCTTAAACTCACTACCAGACTGCTGCCCAAAACAAATAATTCTCTACACCGACTATGCTGTGATCCTCACCTTGGACCCTGATCCAATCCAATTACAAAATAAACTTCAGCAGGCCTTCTCCTACATCGAATCCTGGTTTCTAAATCATAAACTGTTTCTCAATCAGAAAAAAAACAAGTCTGTGGTCTTCTGCAACCCCCACAACAAAAACAAACAACTCCACCTCTCCATTGCAACCAAACAAGGAGCCATCCTAGAGCAAACACAATTGTTCAAGTACCTCAGCATCACCCTTGATCCTCACCTCTCATACGCTGTCCATATCAGCAATGTTGCAAAGTCTGCCAATGCGAGGTTAGGCATATTATTCCAGCACAGGAAACACCTAACCCCAGAAGCACTGGCCTTCCAAAGATCCATCATCAGCATCATAGACTATGGTCTTATCATATATGGGTCTGCAACTACCTCTGCTCTCAAACGTATCGCAACCTCCCTGAATAAGGCTTGTCATCTCATCACTGGCTCACATCGCCATACCCGCACATGTGACCTTTATTCCCAATCTGGATGGCTTCAACTGGACAAACACATAAAATACCAAACCTGCATCATGGCCAAGAAAATTATAATGGGTCTGGCCCCACCTGGTGTCTGTGCCCTCCTTAAGCCTAGACATAGGAACGTCACTACAAGGAGATCCAATTCCCATCTACTACATATCCCATGATGTTGCATGACCCAAGGACAAAGATCATTCGACTATCGGGCATCCAACTGGCTCAACTCTCTTGGCAGCAACATAGAGACTGCTCCAACACACGACCTCTTCAAGTCCAAGCTGCACCTCTCACTGCTTGTATCCTGTGATTGCCCATCTTAACATTTCCACCATTCCAGCTGCAAATGCCCCAGCACCCAGCACTTACAATCAGTCTTTGCACCCCTAGCACCTTACCTGTCATATTCCCTCAACAAGGCCTCCTGGCTGCACTGTCTCCACCCTCGCCCACCTCCCCCCAATATCTCCACTCCTGCCCCACCGCAACCACCTCCCATCTCCCCTTACCCCTGCAGCTCCTTCCCCTTGATCTCCTACCCTCACTTCCCCACCACTCCCTTCTCTTGTCTTGCTCATAGCTCAAGTCTTTGTACTGGTTATTACATGTCTGTAAGTCAATGACTATATGTTTCTAACTAAAAATGATGACTGTTACACACGCTGACTTGGTACCTTTGTAAAAGAGCCTCAGCTCAAAGGTATTGTAATCCTAGATTGAAATAAATAAATAAATAAAATTCAGATAAATAACAACATTGGAAACAAATTGAGGGATTAAATAAAGTAAAGAGGGAAATCCGGGATTCCCCAGCATTCTTAGCTTCATTATCCAGACCTAAAAATGTGAATAATTATGACGATAGGGCAGCGGAGGATACCAGAAATATTAGTTGGCCTATATATGATGAAACCAGATGTATGAGCCCGTATGATAATGGTAGTCTCCTGATTGGAAGCTTGACAAATGAGTGCATTACAGCTTTAAGGGACCCCTTTAAGGAAAATGTATTAAACTATGAACAGATGTTAATGAACAGTAAGGATCTGTCATTCATAAAAGGGATCTGCATTGAAAATAAGTAGAATATATATTTGATTGTAGAAACCTTACTACATAGAAATCTACAGACTAAGGAAATGAGGATATGTTATCCTGCAGACTCAAACAGTTCTTGGCAATTAGCTGATCAGTCTCAAAAAAATAGGGAATATACAATAACAAGTATGGAAGACACAACTTGTACCCATAATTCCACACAGGGAAGGAAAGAGAAGTCTGGAAACAGTACTGATACTGATTCAGAATTAGTAATGTTACCAGAGGGATATGATACTCATAACTCAATAATAAATGAGATAAGAGAAGGGAATACAGAGGTATGGGAAAAAGGGGTAATCTAGGAAAGGAAAAGAATAAAAAAAGGCATTACTTAAACATCAAAGATATCAACATAAAATGAAAAAAGGGAGATGATAAGAACTGATTTGGTTAAAGAAATAGAAAAACGCAAGAAAGATAGTTGTAAAGCAACTTTAGTAACAGCTGATCTGGATTCAAATAAGACAGATACAATCAGAGAGCACAGTGTATCAATAGTCACACAAAATACAACACAAATAGAGGAGGATAAAAAAGGTATTCCAGAAGTAACAAAAGGAAAGTTGAAGGATAGAAATAAGAATAAAAAACAATCCACCTCCGAGGGAACTAATAAGGAAATTAAGAAAGTGATTAGAGATAAAAATAGTAACATAGGAAAGGGGAACAGTAAAAACAAAAACAAGGCTGGCAATAAAGAGGGTCTAAATTCACTCAAGAGGAAGGAAGAGAATAATGGTGCTGAGAGTAAAAATAAAAAGAATAGTGAAATAGTGATAAAGAAAAGAAGCAAGATAGCTAATCCCTAAGGGGTTTAGTTATGGATAAGGGAAATCAGTGTCACTTAAAACAGACACTTAAAAGACACTGGAAACAGATTATGCATTACCCTTTTATAATGCTCCAATCATGCCTAAGGAAATGGAAAGTAAATTAAATCATGATATCAAACAGTTCCTTAGCATGCTTTTACAAGTAAATAATAGTCAGGATAACTTGATGTCACAATTCAGTGTAATTAGACCATTAATACAGAAGGAGTTAGTCTTATTGATCTCAGACCAGTATTACGTCTTGAAAGCAATAGAAAATCAAAAAGAAAAAAAAATTAGAAATTATGAATATGAGTCAGATAATGTTGTGGGTTTAAAAACCATATTTCCTGATTATTATAGGCATAACATCAGTAAACAGGAAGAGCAAGAATTTCAGATTTCAATTTTTGGTGTAAATAATTTTCTGGTGGAAACATCACAGAATATTAGATTAAAAGTGGCAAAAACTTTACAGAATCTGACGAAAGATACTACTTTAAATAATAGGATCAAAAGTGCAATACAATGGGATCAGGATGATCAGGTTACAATATGGACAAGAAATCAGGAAGATTATCTAGAGATCTTATCCAAAGCAAAGCTCTTAGATAGGGTAGAGACCTAACTTTATGGTGATGATGGAACAAACAATGATAACTTGAATGACAATATTCAGGAAAAATGGTCAACTCTGATAAATATGACAAATATATTTGAAATTTTAAAGGAAATGGAAGCTGAAAAACATATATTCTGAGTGTACTTCAGGTTAGCTCCTGTCATATAATTTCGTGGAATGTGGCAGGATTATTGAATAGTATGGCAGATCCAATATTTTTGCACTATGTCACACAATTTAATTATATAGGTATACAGGAGACATGGATGAATGAAGTTGTCAACATAGATGGCTATAGAGCCTTTGGGAAAATTGCTAAAAAACAATAGAAATACAGCAGGATGTCAGGAGGTCTCATTGCATGGTGCAGAATTTTTCAAGATCTAGATTATAAGGAAATAGAAGTAGACTCGGAGCATATCTTACCTGTTCAAATAAAAGCAAAAAGGGGAACCTATTTCATAATAAATAAATATTTTCCACCCAGAGGTTCAAATTACTCAGATGATAGTGACTTGGACAAGTTATTTGGTCTAATTAATGCACTGATTAATAAAGATTCAGGGTGTGGAATTATTATAATGGGAGATTTTAATGCCAGGGTGGGGCATTGCCTGGAGCTCACTGATGAGGTCATGAGTGCATGTAAGGCTCTGGGTCATCAATCCCTTAAAAGGACTAGGAACTCCATAGATGTAAAGGGTTCTGAGAGAGGAACAAAACTTGATAAAGAATTTGTTGACAGAGAATTTATTCTTTTAAATGGACATTTAAAGGGAGATCATGAAGGGGGGTTAACATATATGTGAACTGGGGGGTGTCTATTACTGATATATGTTGGTCCAATGTTAATATAATTGAGAGGGTAAGAAATTTCAGGATAGGAACTATGATAGAGAAATAACACAAGCCCATAGAAGTTGAAATAGATACATGGTCTACCAAGGTTAATAACAATAAGATTAGGAAAAATGTTATCAGGGTAAAAAAGGGGTAGAGTGGGGGTTAATAGAAAACCTTAATTCAATTAAATTAATAGAAGAATATGGCATCAGGGAAAATATGATAGCCATGGGCTTGCTGCAAGACCCACAAAACTGCATAAGAGTATTTAAAAAAATCATGCAAAACCTCTCATCTATTCTCTCAAAAGTAAATGTATGTAAAGATAGAAAGGGAAGTAGATGGTTTGATAAGGAATGTGAAAACTATAAAAGAGAATTAAATAAGGTGGCTAGATTTACTACAAAATGACCAACAAAGGATAACAAGTAAAGGCTGAATTAACAAAGAAAAAACTATAAAAAATTATTAGAATCAAAAAACGATAAATATAGAAAACAAATGTGGGCAGAATTTGAAAAGGCAGCAAGATATTTGGATAGTAAAAACCTTTGGAAAATGGTGACGCATGGCTGGGATAATTTAACTGGAACCATAGAAAGTCATGTTGGTCCCTCAGCTTGGGAGTACCACTATAAGGAGTTATTTTTCAGCCCTGACCATCAAGAAGTAGCAAATAATGGACCTCCTATGACTTGGGTTCCAATGATATTAGGAATTACTGCTACAGAAGTAAACGAAGCAATAAAGGAGGCCAAAAAACATAATGCTTCAGGCCCAGATGGTGTTCCTGTGGACATTTTTATAGATGAGCCAGACTTGTGGACCCCAGCACTGGTTGTGGTATTCAATCACATAATAAGGACAGTGTTAATGCCTAAAACATGGAAAGCAAACATTATTATTCCTACCCATAAAAAAGGAGATAAAAGGATTTTAAATAATTATAAACCCATTAGTTTGCTTGATAACTCTTTAAAGATCTTTACTAAGGCAATTCTCAAAATATTAATTATTTGGCTAAATAACCAAAACATATTGGATAAGGCACAAGCTGGCTTCATTACAACTCATTCAACAGTAGATCAGTGCTTTGTTCTATCACATATAGTTCACAAGTTCATAAATATTAAACAGCAAAAACTCTTTTGTGTATTTATAAAGGTGAAGACTGCTTTTGGTAGGGTTAATGGAGCAAAATTGTGGAAAGTAGTGGAGGAATATGATGTGGAAGAAGGAATAATTAATATTCTGAGAATTCTCTATAAAGATAATTCTACATTAGTTAGATATAATAAAGAAGGGGATATCACTCAGAAATTATAAATGAATATAGGGTAGAGACAAGGTTGTGTTCTCTCCCAGATACTTTTCAACATTTTCCTGAATAATGTCCTGGAGAGTCTGGATAACCCTGAACTTCACATGCCAAGACTGGGCTCCAGGCGGTGCCCTTACCTAGCTTATGCAGATAGAAACATAGAATCATTTATTTAATTATTTAAGAGATTTACCAGATAAGCATACTGAGTGGGATCCACTCATTTTCAGATGCGACCTGGGAGTTACATACATGCATACATACATACATACAACTGAAGCATAGGCAGTGGTGCAATACAGCAGGTACAGAAATGAGTGCAATAGAGGGTGGTACAATCTGGTCCAGGAAAAGTTACAGGCTGGACTGGACATACATACATACAACTGAAGCATAGACAATGTTGCAATACAGTAGGTACAGAAATGAGTGCAATAGAGGGTGGTACAATCCGGTCCAGGAAAAGTTACAGGCTGGACTGTGCATTGGGAACTTACATTCTAGCTTAATTCAGAGTACCTGGGTTACTTAAAGCATGAGCAGGCAGAGACCCATTGGTGGAGACAGCAGTTTAGGTCACTTTTACAGTTTAAGGCATGGTACAAAGCCTCTTGCTAGCAGAACTGGGCTGCAGGTTGCAGTTACATGTGACAGTGAAATGACCCCGAAAGAGAGTATTTATGGTCCTAGGGGTGGCAGACAGCCTAATATCAGCAGGGAGGTCATTCCAGAGTTTGGGCAGTCTAATTATGCAGATAGAAACATAGAAACATAGAAGCTGATGGCAGATAAAGACTGCAAGAACCTTTCAGTCTGTCCATTTCTTTTTCTACCATATAAATGTGCCATCAGCCTTTGCTCTGTCAATGGCCTATCTATTCATACTCATCTGTATTGCTCCCTTATGCCTATCCCATGTCTGTTTGAAGCCCTGCACTGTATTCATAGCCACCACTTCCCGAGGTAGGCTGTTCCATGCATCCACCACCCTTTCTGTGAAAAAGAACTTCCTCACATTACCCGTTAATTGTCCTCCCTCTAATCTCATGCTGTGTCCTCTTGTCCTGCTATTTTTCTTGTATTGAAACATGTTAGACTCTTTCACCTTGTTAATGCCCTTAAGGTGTTTGAATGTTTCGATCATATCACCTCTCTCCCTCATTTGCTCTATGGTATACATATTGAGCTCCGTTAATCTGTCCTCATATGTTTTCTGATGCAGTCCCTGCACCATTTTGGTTGCCCTCCTCTGGACTGCCTCAATTTGGTTAATATCTTTGTGAAGTTGTGGTCTTCAGTACTGCAAATAATACTCCATATGGGGCCTAACCAGTGTCTTGAAAAGAGGGATTATTTTTATGTATTTATTTATTTATTTTTTGTTGACTGGGTAAGTGAATTAGACAAATTCTGCCTATTTTTAGGCACGACTGAGGGGAGGGGGATAGAAATGAATGCCAACTGACTTTTGAAGAAGATTAAGCTGTTGGTGGTATTTTTAGTGAATGGGGGGAAATTTGGCCATGGTACAGGGGAAATTCCACTACTCTTTTCGAGAAGTGCCATGGGATCTTTAACATCCACCTGAACTATCACCAGAACAGGCAGAAGGGACCTCAGTTTAACGTCTCATCTGAAAGACGGCACCTCAGGAGTGCAGCACCTCCCTCATGCTGCACTGCAGTGTCAGTATTGGGATATTAACCCAAGTGCCTGGTGTGGGGCTAGAACCCATAGCCTTATGATCTCCCGGCCTCAGAGGTGAGTGTGCTACCTGCTGAGCCACTGACATGCTACCTCCCTCTTCCGACTTGTAATACCCCTACTAATACACCCCAACATCTCCCAAGCTTTACCTACTGCTTTAGTGGTCTGCTTGAATGATTTCAGGTCATCGGTGATGATGATGATGCCTAAGTCTCTCTCTTCCCTTGTGACTGCCAGCAACTCCCCTCCCAGCCTATAGGTGGCTTCAGGGTTTCTCTTCCCTATGTGAATGATCTTGCACTTCTTTGCATTAAACCCCAGTTGCCACTCTTCTGACCATTTTGCTAGTTTGTCTAGATCTCTTCTCATTCTGCCCACCCCATCTGAATCATCTACTCTGTTGCAGATCTTGGTGTCATCTGCAAACAGACAAACCTTACTTTCCAGTCCATCTGCAATGTCACTGATGAAGATATTGAAGAGGACTGGCTCCAGGACTGATCCCTGAGGTACTCCACTTGTGACTTGCATCTCTTCTGACTGTATACCATTTACCACCATTATCTGTTTTCTGCCTGTCTACCAGTTTGCCACACAGTTGACTAACTTCTGACCCACTCTGAGCCTGCCCAGCTTATTAATCAATTTTCTATTAGGAACAGTATTGAAAGCTTTGCTGAAGTTAAGGTAGGCGACTTCAACTGCTCCCCCTTGGTCCACCACTCTGGTTACCCAGTCAAAGAAATCTATGAGATTAGTTTGACAGGACCTTCCTTTTGTAAACCCATGCTGTCTTGGATCCTGTGCTCCTATGGATTTCAGGTGTTGCACTATCCTTTCCTTAAGGAGTGCCTCCATAATCTTGCCCTCTACTGAGGTAAGACTGATTGGTCTTTAGTTCCCTGCCTCCTCCCTGCTACCACTCTTGTGGAGTGGAATCACATGAGCCCTTCTCCAGTCTTCTGGGTCCTCTCCTGTGCTCAAAGACTCACGAAACAGTTCTGATAATGGCTCTGCTAGTTCAACCCTTACCTCCTTTAGTACCCTGGGATGTATACCATCAGGTCCCATTGCCTTGTCCACCCTGAGCTTATCAAGCTCTTGTAGGACCCTTTCTTTTGTGAAGGGACAAGTGCACACCTCCTTCCCCCCTGTGTCCATGGTGCTGAGCTGTGGGCTCTGCCCTACCTACTCTTCAGTAAATACTGAGCAAAAGTATCTATTTAGGATAGATGCTTTTACATGGTCCTCCTCCTTACACGCCCCTTCATCTCCTTTGATCTTAGCAATACCCCTTCTGAACTTTCTCCCTTCACTAATGTATCTATAGAAAGTCTTGTCACATTCTTTTACTGTTTGTGCTCGTGTTTCCTCCATTTGGGCCCATGCCTGCCTTACTGCCTTCCCTGCTTCCCTTAGGGAAGTTTGGTATGTCTCCCTATCTTCATCCCGCTGTGTTCCCTTATATGTCCTGAAGGCCAGCCTTTTGACTCTGACCTTTTCTGCTACTGTTTTTGAGAAACAAAGTGGTTTCCTTCTTCTTTTGCACTTCCTTTTCTCTCTAACACAATGGGATATTGCTTCAAGTATTGCATCCTCAATGTTTGCCCATTTAGCCTGTACCCCCTAAGCAGTATTTCTTTTTGCCAGGGCTAGCTTAACTCTGTTGGCTGTCTTATCAAAGTCAGCTCCTCTGAAGTCCCATATTTTTGCCTTGGAATGTGATGATTTAGTTCTAGTGGCCCAAATGAACAATACCACGTGATGGTCACTGGCCCCCAGGTGACCTTCTACCTGGAGATCTATGATCTTTTCCCTGTTAGTCAGTACTAGATCTAGGATAGCTCTGTCTCTTGTGGGTTGTTGTAACAGTTGTTTGAGGCTCTTCCCCTGCAGGGAATCCACCATGTTTCTAGTTCTGGCAGATGTTCCTGCTGGTATTGACCAGTCTGTATCTGGCATGTTGAAGTTTCCTATTATCAGAACCTCCTCTTTAGCTGTCATGTTTTGTATATCTTCTAACAGTAATTTGTCTCTGTCCTCCCCCCTGGTCTGGGGGTCTGTAGACAACCCCAGTTCATATGACTGTCCTATTTCCTGTTTCCCATGGTGACCCACAGTTCTTCTGGCTTCTTATGTGTATTCTGAATTTCTGTAGCTTTGATATTTTCATTGACATACAGGGCCACTCCCCCGTTTGAATCTCAGTCTCTTCTGAACAGTACATAGACAGATACTGAAGTTTCCCAAGTGTGGTTACTGGTAAACCACGTCTTGCTAATTGCTACTATGTCCAGTTTAGCATCTGTCATTATTGCCTGAAGGTCTGGGATCTTGTTTCCCAGACTGCAAGCATTTGTGTAAATGATTTTCCATTAGCAAGATTTCGGTGTGTTAGTTGTTGGGTGAGGTCTGGCATTTCCACTGTGGGTTATATGGGGAGCCAGACGTTTTTCGTTACCTGGTGATGCAAATGAACTGCAAACATGCTGCAGTACTCTTATCAATGAGTTATCTGGCAATTAATAGGAGTTTAAATAGGTGTAATGCTCAATGGAGTACTCTAGGCTTGGAAATAAACTTTGATAAATCAAAGTATATGATATTTAGTAAAAAAAGGAAAAGAATAATAAGATATACTCTATTAAATGTAATAACAAGAAGTTAGGATAAGTATATTAAATTCTATTAAAACAAAGACAAGGCGCTGCGTCAGCATGTGGTCTAAAAGCAAAACAAAATGGTTATATTAAATGCATGCTGAAAATAGAAAATAGAGTTAAAAATCTACGTTTCGACCTTAGGTCTTCTTCAGGAAATATCTAAAAGAGAAAAAAAACAAGTTAGTGTAGAGGAGAGGTAAAATGAGAGAGATATATATGTGGAGAAAGAAGAAGGGGGAGGCAAAGGGAGAAGAAGTGATAAATGATAAGATTAAGAGAGAATCTGTGAAACAAAAAGGTGATGATGGGAAAGGTAAAACATAATGGGAGAGAAAGAGCTGGGGAAGATCCCAGGTAGAGACTGATTAACAGGGCCTTGTAAGAAGGCTGAAAGGTGACAAATGTGTGAGAAGGAGACAGAAATGGAGACATATGGTGAAAATGAAAAATAAACCAGTACAAAAACAAATTGACTTTAGGGAAAAGAAGGGGAGGCTGAAAGATGTTAGTGGAAAATAAGTCTATCATTTAAACCAGAGGGCTGCTGGGAGCCAAGGCAGATGATCAGCTTGGCTTCCATGTTTTTTCTATGGTTAGGATCCTGGAAGCCCTGCTGAAGGACACAAACAGAAAGGTCATTGACATTGTGGTCCCTGGAGATAAAGTGGGATACAATGGGTTTAGCAGTTTCACCATTCCTGACCGCTCTGTAATGTTCCCTGAAACGGTCAGCAAGACGCCTACCAGTTTCTCCGATGTAAATAGCTGAACACCTCCTGCAAAGAATACAGTACACTACATTAGTGGAGGTGCATGAGAACTCCTTGGTGATGTGAAAACACCTGTAGGCCCTCGAATCTCAGTTACACTGGAAATAAATTTGCAGGTGTAGCACGAGCCCTGTTGCAAGGTTTGGTACCTGGGGAGGAACTGTTAGGAGTGGGTAGGCTGCTTTTACCAGGAGATTGCGAGGTTAGGTGGCTGGCGGTAGGAGGCAATAGGTGGTTCTGTAAAGGAAGCACCAATGTTAGGGTCAGTTTGCAAATGGGAAAGTTACTAGTGATGATCCTGTAAAGAGAAGGTGTGCTCTGATGGAAAGGAAGAACTAGTGGAATTCCGCCGTTGTTCTTGTGTGACAGTATCCCTCCTGCGGGGGTCCAGGTTACGGGGCATGTTAATGACCCGGGAGAGTGCTCTGTCCACTGTGCTTTTAGGGTATCCCCTGTTGATAAAAAAACTATGCATTATTTGGGTCTGCTCAGCAAAATTATCCTCTTCACCGCATAACCTGCGAAGTCTAAGAAACTGTGAATAAGGCAGGCCATTCTTGACATGTTTAGGATGGAAGGAGCTATGGAGGAGGAAACTATGAGAGTCAGTGGGTTTGTAATAGACTGATGTCTTCCGACCAGTGTTCTGGACTGAGAGCTGGATATCCAGGAAAGGCAGTGTAGAGGAGGATACTTCAACCATGTACTGAAGGGAAGGATGAGCCGTGGTGAACTTGTCAAGGAAGACTTGGAGGGTCTCCCTGGAGCAGGAGGTGGCCCCCACACAGTCATCAATGTAGCGCTGTAGAGTTCAGGCACAGTCCCTGTGAATGAGAGAAAAAAACATTCCTCCACCCAACCCACAAACAGATTAGCAAAGCTGGGACCCATCTTGGTACCCATGGCAACTCCACTGACCTGCTGAAAAAAACTGTTATTAAAAGAAAAAGCATTGAGTGTTAGAACCAGTTCTGCCAGGCGAGTTAGTGTGTGTGGGTGGCTGCTGGACTTCCTGCTTGTTCAAGAAATGCTGCAAAGCTGTCAGACCATCATCATGGGGATCACTGTGTAAAGAGATTTGATGTCCATGGTGAAGATGAGCTGATGAGAGCCACTGAATCTGAACCTGTCAAATAACTGGAGAGCATGGTTAGTGTCTTTAACATAGGAGGCAGGGACTCAACAAGGGGTCTCATGAGGCCATCCAAAAATGCGGAGATGTGGGATGGGCAGGAGCAGGCAGACACTATGGACGACCCGGTTACCTGTTTTGTGGATTTTGGGAAGAAGATAAAACCTAGATGTCTGGGGATGCTGGACTATGAGTCTCTTAGCAGAAGCCAGGGAGCTCATTGTTTTCAATAGCAGAGGTGATGGTGGTGTGACCTCCATCTGATAGTCAGCAGTGGGGTCCTGTGGAAGAGAAGAATAAAACCTGGTGTCAGAGAGTTGCTGTGTGGCTTCCGTGATGTATAGCTCCTTTGCAGACCACAACAGCACTCCCTTATCAGCTGGTTTAATAACAATGTCATTCCTACATTGTAGAGATCTGAGGGCTGCAAGCTCACCAGGTGTCAGGTTGGAATGGTTGTGCCTGCAATGAAGATTAAAGTTAGTGGTGTTTTCCATGCATTGGTTAACAAAATAATCAACAGCAGCAAAACGTCCTGGAGGGGGTGTCCATGCACTTCGCTGGGGATTGATGTCATTGATAGTTCTGGTAATACCATCATCATCTGTGGGAAGAGGAGTCATATTAGAAAAATGAGCTGCAAGGCGTAGTCTACGATAGAAGCACTGCAGATCAACTTGAACCTGGGGTGCATCAAGATATCTGGGTGTGGGCACAAAAGAGAGACCTTTGCTAAGGAGTGAGTGCTCATTTTGTGTCAGGGGAAGGTCTGGAGGAATACAAAATACCAAATTGTTAGGATGTGTCTGACTCGAGGGCTCGTGCTGGTTGTTGATCTACTGGGTGAGAGACTGGAGTTTTGCAGCTTTGGTATCCTTGAGAAACTGAAAGAGAGTGGAGTTAAGGTTTTGGATGCAGTGCTTAATAAAAGGAAGGTTATGTGGAGCCGTTCGTGCAGGAAATCCTTTTGCTTTTGAATGGTTTTGTCCACAGAGATCAGCTGTGTTTTGATGGAGAGAATGGTGCACGATAAGTTTCTAGAGAAAGTTTTAAAAGCTTGTTAGTAGAGGAAACATGTGTCTCAGATCCAAATGAACAAGGATGAAATTTCAAACAGAAACCTTTAGGAATAATACCCAGGTGGCTGATTTGAAAGAAACTGTAAGTGACTGCAGAGTTTAGTCTTAGAGCAAATGGCAGAAAATAATTCAAGAGAAGGCTTAGAAATATGAGAAGGAATGCAGACATAGAAGAAATGAAGGAGCATCAGAAGAATTCAGAAGAGATTTCAGATTAGGCATAGTGGTCGCAGCAAATGTAGCATACAAATTGTAAAAAAACAAAGACAAGGCGCTGCGCCAGCATGTGGTCTAAAAGCAAAACAAAATGGTTATATTAAATGCATGCTGAAAATAGAAAATAGAGTTAAAAATCTACGTTTCGACCTTAGGTCTTCTTCAGGAAATATCTAAAAGAGAAAAAAAACAAGTTAGTGTAGAGGAGAGGTAAAATGAGAGAGATATATATGTGGAGAAAGAAGAAGGGGGAGGCAAAGGGAGAAGAAGTGATAAATGATAAGATTAAGAGAGAATCTGTGAAACAAAAAGGTGATGATGGGAAAGGTAAAACATAATGGGAGAGAAAGAGCTGGGGAAGATCCCAGGTAGAGACTGATTAACAGGGCCTTGTAAGAAGGCTGAAAGGTGACAAATGTGTGAGAAGGAGACAGAAATGGAGACATATGGTGAAAATGAAAATAAACCAGTACAAAACAAATTGACTTTAGGGAAAAAAGGGGAGGCTGAAAGATGTTAGTGGAAAATAAGTCTATCATTTAAACCAGAGGGCTGCTGGGAGCCAAGGCGGATGATCAGCTTGGCTTCCATGTTTTTTCTATGGTTAGGATCCTGGAAGCCCTGCTGAAGGACACAAACAGAAAGGTCATTGACATTGTGGTCCCTGGAGATAAAGTGGGACACAATGGGTTTAGCAGTTTCACCATTCCTGACCGTTCTGTAATGTTCCCTGAAACGGTCAGCAAGACGCCTACCAGTTTCTCCGATGTAAATAGCTGAACACCTCCTGCAAAGAATACAGTACACTACATTAGTGGAGGTGCATGAGAACTCCTTGGTGATGTGAAAAACACCTGTAGGCCCCCGAATCTCAGTTACACTGGAAATAAATTTGCAGGTGTAGCAGCGAGCCCTGTTGCAAGGTTTGGTACCTGGGGGGGAGGAACTGTTAGGAGTGGGTAGGCTGCTTTTTACCAGGAGATTGTGCAGGTTAGGTGTCCGGCGGTAGGAGGCAATAGGTGGTTCTGTAAAGGAAGCAAATTCTATTATTTAGGCATAACATTTAATTATAATTTGAAATGGAAGGAACATATTATAACTATAACTCAAAAGATAAAAAGATTCTGTGCTAAACTGAGACTTCAGATATTACATGGTGCAGAAATTTGGGGATTAGAAAATGTTGCAGGGTTGGAATACATTATGAATAAATTTTATAGACAAATCTTGGGAGTCCCTAATGGTGCCTTCTCATGTATAGTAAGATTAGAATTAGGTCAAACACCATTAAAATGTAGCATTGAGCAAAGACTTTGCCTTTACTGGATTAAGGTATTTAATATGCATAATAATAGACTACCGTGTATGTCTTGAGGAGATGTTATATAATGGACAAAGGGGAATATTTTATCCAAGCATCAAGGCACTTGAAGGATTTATCAGGCCATATGGTTTACATTATTGAATTACGAAAGTATTTATGCTCCCTTTGAAGAAATTAAAGCAACCGTGAAAACCAGAATCGAAGATATTTATATTCAACAAGATAGAGAATTAGCAAAAAATTGTAAATAAAGTAAATGGCTATCTAATAACATCAGCAGAATTTTCGAAATTCAGGATTATCTGGTAAAATTAAAAAATCCCAAGATTAGAAAACCTTATACTAAGGTAAGATTTGGCTATGTGGACAGTCAAAATGTAAGAAAAACATATGGCTGGATATCCAGTGGTAGATGTGCCTGTGACTTGGATGATGATATGCTCTTACATTAATTATTACTCTGCCCCCTTTACATATATGAAATAAATAGATTTCTGAGTGATATCCTACAGAATTTGGATATGGAAATTAAATATCAGTTTAATTATCTAATGAAAAACAAAAATCCATTACAGGTGGCAAAGCTTGTTAAAATGTGTAGTGTAATAGTAGCTAAAAAAACATACTATTCAAACAGTACATGGGGAAGAGTGGTAAAAATATTAGGATAGTTGTATACTTATATTACAATAATAATTGATGGCTGCAAGATATAAGAAAGTTAGAATAGAACTGTATAAAGAGAGTTAATGGATTTTAACAAATCAGCTGTAGTGTCCTATATAGATATTAAGGTATGTAGTGTATAAGATAAGATATTTATTGTAGTTATTTTAAATTATACTCCAATATGACTCTTTTTGTAATGACAATACTGTGTTGTCAGCAATAACATTTTGATGATGAATTGGAATGTCATTGTTGGTTAGTAAACAGCTTCACAAGCTGCTAGACACAAGACCAGTCTATGATCCAGAACAGACCATTTCTAGGAATCCAAACTTCACTTTCCAGCAAAAACCTTTACCTGTAAATCTACTGGGTAAAATCTCCTTAGACAATCTGAAAATGTTCTTAGATGGGTGCTCGCTTGTCTCTTATAACAGGTTTAAGCAAATATGGGCATCCAAAATTGTACCAGCTTTCACATTCCTCAAGATCCAACATTCTCTGGTTGCCACAATAGGCACCAGAACCTGGGGATTTGGGGATTTTGGAAAATGGGATGAGCTGGAAGCATTAGCGAGGCAACATCATGCTACTTCTTTAATATATAAGAAGCTGTTAACTCCTGAGAGTGACTCAACTTGCTTGTATTGGCAGTCTGGATTCTGTGAATTATCTGAAGCCATGACTATAGCTCAATGGTGGAAAAAGAATCATAAATTCCTTAAATTCAATGGACTCAGACAAATGCAGTTTAAAATTAACCATAATGTCTGTTTCACCCCTGTGAAAATAAAAAAAAATGGGTAAACTTGAAACAGATAACTGCTCTAGATACAAATTGTGTTAAAGATCACTTAAGCATATCTTGTGGGACTGTCCTATAGTGCAACCTCTATGTGATGAAATAAAAAACAGAATGGACCCCCTATTGGGATTAATGGAAGCCTTTACCCCCCCCCCCCCCAAAAAAAATGCTTAATTGGGCTGAACCTTGAATCAGTACTCGGGCTAAAAAATATATTTCTTTAATTGCAGTTATAATTAAAAAGCTCATTCTCAAACACTGGATGGATGAAGTTTTACCAATGTATAAAGAATTGCATAATGCTATATTAGAGGCCTTACACATGGAGAACATGATTTGCTTTATAAGAAATCCCCACACACTGTTTGCAGCAAGATGGGGAGCTTTGGATGCCTTACTGGTCAATGCAAGCTGAGATTCTCAGGTTGGCAGTGTTTCAGCTACAAGATGGATTTCCTATTTTGGGAGCATATTGTTTATGAAAATTATGTAATAATGTATCAGCACATATCTTTTCATGCTTAATACCTGCTTCATGAATGCTGATGGGACAGGTAGGCTTCCTTGCATATGTCTGTGTTCAGATCAGTAGTCTGAAGTTATGTTATGTTTTGTTATTTAAAAATAAAGTTTACTATTTTCAAAAAAACAGGGCATCATGGGTTCACATGGGAGGTCATGGCAGGCAAAACTGATTGAGTTCTTTTACTGGGAAAGGCTAGGCAAGGCACATTTTATTTGGTCAGGGTGCATCACAGGAAACAAAAACATGGACCAATTAAATAAATAATAAATAGTATTTAGTTCACATATATAAATAAAACCCATTTTGATAAAACCAGATTAATCTTGGAAGGCCAGTGTGAACAAAAGTTTTTAACTGGGTCTTAAACACCTCGACAGATTGCTCTAGGCACACAACCTCAGGAAGTGCATTCCAGAGTAGAGGAGCAGCAACACCAAAAGCCCTGTCCCCCGACTGCTTTAACCTAGATTGGGGGACCTGAAGTAGGCCATATCAGTGGAGTGGAGGGGGCATCTGGGAGAATAGAACACCAGAAGGTCTTTCAGGTAGCTTAGGCACAGACCATGTAGGATCTTTAATATTAATAAGCATATCTTGAAGGTGATAAGCTGCCAGCAGCCAGAGCAGAGTCCACAGCACCAGCATGATGTGGTCCCTTTGAGAAGATCTTACCACTAGCTGAGCCATAGCATTCTGGACCAGCTGCAGATGGCACATCAAATTTAAAGATAACCCTAAGTAAAGAACATGGCAGCAATCCAGTCCAGAGGTGACAAAAGCATGGACTAGTGCCTCCAAGTCAGCTGGCAGTAGATGTGGCTTGATTAGGGCAATGTTATGCAAATGGTAAAATCTGCTTCAGACTACTGCTGATACCTGTTGTTCTAGATTCAGCATGCATTCCAAAATGACCCCCAGATCCTTCACTTCATCCACAGCTCTATGTATCTGACCATTCACAGATGGCAACAGACGGTCCCCACTTATCATTGCCAACCCAAGCCGGCCCAGATCGTCAGTCACCACCTCTGTCTTTCCTGTGCTGAATCCAATTGCTGATTTCTTGTAGACATCATTCAATCACTACAGCTGCAGTTTACATTGGGAGTGCAAGGCAGATAGAATTTTGTATCATCTGCATAGCAATGAAGCTAAATTCCATTCTTTCTGTCGATCTCACCCAAAGGAAGCACTTACATGTAAAACAACACAGGTGCCAAGATCAAGCCTTGAGGAACCCCACTTGAGACTACGGTAGCTTCAGAGATGAAATTTCCTAAAGCCATCTGCTGTGATATCCCAATAGTGTAGGACTCAAACCAGCATAAAAGAGTGTCAGTGAGTCACACAAGTCCCTCAGGTGATCAGTCAGTAACACTGTGGTCAACACTGTCAAATGATGATGAGTGATCCAACAAGATCAAGACTGTATGACACCCACGGTCTCTCACCGTGAGATCATGGAGCACTCTAACTAAAACAGTCTCAGCATTGTGAGGGGGCCTAAATACTGATTGGAGAAGCTTGTAGAAGTTACATGGTTCCAGATCAGATGCAAACTGCTCCACGACTACAGTGAAACATGTTAGGATGAATTGCAATTCTGTAGCATTCTGCAGCAGAGTTTCTGCAGGAAATGAGGCAATTTCAATGGGAGTAAATCCATTTTGTCATGCAGGAAGCTGTGTCACTACACTTCACCCTGGTGGGCTATGTTGTACCTTCTCGATTACCCTCCCCAAAAATGGAAGAATCAAGACAGGCCTACTATTCTTCAAAGAGTCAGGGTCCAGAGATGGTTTCTTCAGGAGTGACATTGCCACTGTTCTTTTCAGGGTTGATGAAAAAACACCATCCTGCAAGGAACACCTGACAATTAAAGTGAATATTGGCCCAGACATTCAAGGCTGCCAAAAAGCAGATAAGTAGGTCCAGTATGCAGTGTACATAAAGTAGGGTGCAGTCCAGAGATCACACAGACCTCTTCTTAAAAAACTGGATTAACCCCCCCACCCCCACCACTAGGAAGGCAGGTGACCATCACCTCTCATTCTGGACACTTCCAATCCATGACAGATGACTTGAGGCAATCCCAATCCAAAAGGAGGAGGATACCGTCAAGGAAAAATCAACTACACTCTTCACACTTCTTTACTGAAAAAGCTCTTTGAGATCATAGAAAGTGTGGATTTATCAAATTGTCCATGGTGTAAATGAACTGAGCTGGTCTTTTTGTGCTTGCAGCAGCAGTCATTCTAGACAGAAATTCTCTCTTTTACAGAGTGATTGCCCTCTTATATTCGTGATAATGAATTTTCAGGGCTAATTTGGCCTCCTTGGAGTGTGATCTCTGGCAAGAATGCTTCAACTTTTGTCCCTATGTCTGCAACCACCTCAGTTCCTCACAATATCATGGAGAACTGTGGCAGGAGGTCAAGTCAGAGACACATTAAGGTTCTAAGGAATATAAGGCAGCAGTAAGAACCATGTTATAATTCTCCACAATATTCTTTGTTCTCTGAGCACAGGCCATTATCTTACCTGATGCATCCAGCATTGTATGGAGCTTACAAGGCTCTAAGTGATATTTAGAGCGATAAAGAACCATCTCTACAGGAGCGGTATTTAGACAAGGGGCCCTGCAGAGGAATAACATGATGAGGTGATCTGAACAAGGAACCAGATCAGCCTTGACTGCACTTGTGTCAAGCCCCGATGAGAATACCAGGTCCAGTGCATAACTGTGTAGGCAGGTAACAGAGGCTGCTGCCTGTGTGTAGACCAGCGATGTTTTCAGCTGGAGGACTAGTTGACCAAAAAATGATGTTTCATTGTCAACCCAGACAGTAAAGTCCCTTAGTATCAGTAATCTGGGGGCATCCAAGACCTGATCGACCATAAAATCCACAAGCACATGAAATAAATCACCCCCACTCCTCAGAGGCTGGTATATGAGGTGATCCTACAGCCTATGCCTGACCAACCTCTGACAGCCACACTGTCAAAGTATATTGTCATTCCAATGGGGTATGCCATAAACCGCACAGTGAATCTGAAACAGATAACCACCCCACCCCCTCTGCACTCCTGCCTCAGGCAATGTATCACTGATCATCCAATCAGAATTGATGCCTCTAGTAAAAGTCCAGAGTTGTCCTCCAGCCATGTCTCTGTGATACAAACAAGATCAGATGAGGAATCAGTGATAAAGCCCTCTATCATAGCAACTGAGCAACTGACAAAGATCTGGTAGTAGACACCAGGTCCCCCACTGCAGAATAGTCATGAAACTGAGCAAACAAGGTGTTGGAGAAAACAGTAACAATATTGGTGGAAAACTGGCTAAAATGGAGGATGCAGAGGGCAATGGTGAACAGTAAGCACTCTAAGATAAAGGATGATAACTGGGGTACCATGGGACTCAGACATAGGGCCCATCTTCTTTAACATATTCATTTGTGTTATATAGTTAGAAGTTAATGGAAAGATCTGTCCATTCATGGATGAAACCAAGATCTGTGGGACTGTGGACAGCAATGAGGGGATCAAGGCAATGAGGGAGGACCTGCAGGTGCTTGAAAGGTGATCCAAGATATGGCAGCTGAAATGTTATGCCAAAAAATGTGAGGTAATGAAGAAGATATTGAAAACACAATACCTAATGGGAATAGTGGCAACAGAGAGCAAAACTGAGGAGAAGGACCATGAGGTGATAATATCAGAGAACCTGAAATGACGGTGTTATGGATACAGGCTATGGGTAAGGCAAATAAAATATTGGGGTGAACTTAAAAGGGATCAGTAGCAGAAACAATGAGGTGATTTTTTTCCCTTTGCATAGAAACATAGAACATATAAACATAGACTTTGAAGGCAGATAAGGACCACTTGTCCCACCCAGTCTGCCCATTTCCAGACCTACTGGATACATTGCAGATTCTAGTTAACCAACAGCCTACTTCCTGCAACCCCCCCCACTATAATTGCCTTATGTCTCTGGTTTGCCATATGTTTCTGGTTTGCTGTCATCTGGAGTACTGTGTGAGGTTCTGGAGTCCACACCTGCAGGAGGAGTGTAATAGGTTGGAGACTTTACAAAGAAGTGTGGCCAAGATGATCCAAGGGCTGGGGAGAATGCATACTAGACTGGGGGTGGGCATGATTGAAACATGGAAATACTGTACTGTATCTTCTGGGAATTAGCAAGGAAAATGCAAATAACCATTCTCCCTTATTAAAAACACAGACACAAGGGGGAATCAACTAAAACTACAGTAGCTGGAGAAATTCAGGATGTATGTTCACAGGTATGTTTTCACTGAAAGATCACTGGGTAAGTGGAACGGACTGCTGGAAGAGGTAGTTTGTGCCAAAATAGTGAGTGTTTTCAAACATGGGTGTGACAGGCACAAGGGCCAGATAATGGCTGGAGGTGGTGGAAAGGGGAGGGGAAAATTAAGATGGGTGAATCATGATCATAGGGTCATTGCAAGAGTAGTTGGTAGGAATGGTCAGACTTGATGGTCCAGTAAGCCTTCTTGTTCTGTCATGTTCCATGTTTCTATGTCATTATGGATTACCTTATAGTTTGAAAAATTATAGTACAATCAATATAACTTTTTTAGTACAGGGCCATGAGGGACTGCTCAAAGCAAGAGATGAGATATAACTTTCTTTGCTCAGGGACCAGCATGAAGCTGGAGAAAAGTAATAATCTTAATTTTGCATCACGCTGCGTGAAGTACCTTATTAATCATAACTTGTTTTCTTCAGGGCCCTGTGGGCACTGCACAAAGTAGTAAAAGCAGTTGCATAACATAGGAAATGAGTCATAACTTTTTTTAGAACAAAGCCATGCCTAAAGTATTGAGTCCCCAAGGATAAGTGCATACCAATATTGAAAACACTAAGTCTAGTAGTTCTTAAGTTGCAAATTGTACAGTGTGTGTAAAATTCCCCATTTAACAGTACTGTAAGTCAGCAGTGGAATCTTGGTTCAATGTTATCAATAAAAAAGCAAGAAGAGAAATAAATAGACAAGTTAGATTCACAAAAAATAATTCAAACAGGTAATTTATTAATGTTAATTAAATTAAGGAAGAAATATAAAGAAAAGGGGTAACACATGAGGATTTTTTTTATAAGATTTTTATTTCTTTTGGAATGTTGGCAACAGTTCTACCTAGCTTTGCAGTGGTCTACAGGTCACCCTTCCAGGACAAGCAGTTGGATGAGGTAATGGGGACCCACATTATGGATGGAAATATCCAGTATGGGGGAAGTAGCAATAATGGGGGATTTCAATCTACCTGGAGTGGACTGGGCTAGGAAGCAACTACTGCTTGATGCATTTCAGAGTGGTTTCCTGTCCCCCACTAGAGAAAGGGCTGTACTGGACCTGGCCCTGTCTAAGAGTGAGTATGTTCAGGAAGTGAAAGTGGAAGTACCACTTGCAGGTAGTGACTACCACATGGTGTGATTCCATATGGATATGGGTATGTGTATAGTCAGGACCTGTACAGGGGTTTTGGACATTAAAAGGGCTGACTTTGGAAGAATGGGGAGAAATTCTAATAAGACACCTTTTCAGGACCAGAATGGAGATGGGTATGGAGCAAACATGAGCAATAATAAAGGAGGGGCTGATGGAAGCGATAGTGAGTGTGCTAAACTCAAAAATAAGAAAACTAAGGCCAAAAGCCCAGCTGGTTTGACAAGGAGGTGGCAAATGCTGGAGGGGTCAAGAGGGCAGCCTTCTGGAAGTACAAATTTACTAAGAAGGGGCGATAGGGTGGATAACTCTGCTAAGTCAAGGGAGGAGAGCAGAGAAGTTAGAGTGGAAAATGCTACAAAGGAAGTGCAGCTACCACAGGGGGTAAGAACAAGGAAAAAATGCCTTTTTCCTTTATATTTAGGGAGAAAAGGAACATGAAAGAAGAGATAATTAGATTAAAAGAGGAGGGAGGTTTGGAAGAGGGAGGTGAGAAGAAAGTGGAGGTAACTAGTAAGTACTTCTGTTCAGTCTTTACCAGAGAAAAGGACAGCCCAGTGCCCCAAGGGAGCAGTGGGGGGTGGGGGGGAGTTATGGATGGCATCATTCAAGTTGACAGGGTACTGAAGTGCCCAAGGACCCTGAAATTGGATAAATCCACTGGGTAAGATGGTGTGACCCAAGAGTCCTAAGGGAACTGGCGTCGGTCCTGGTGGGTCCCTTGGCATGCCATTCTAACAGTCCTCTGGATTAGGGAACTACAGGCCAGTCAGCCTAACCTCAACAGTGGGCAAGCTGATGGAGACCATCCTGAAAGTGATAGATGAGCTTCCAGGAGGATAATGGGATCCATGACTTGAGACAGTGTGGATTTGTGTGGGGGAAGACCTGCCAGAGTAGCCTAATAGACTTCTTTGACTAGGTCACCAGGATAGTGGTCCAGGGCCAATTAGTTGGAATGTCATGTAGCTAGACTTCATTAAGGCCTTCGACTCTGTACCTCACAGGAAACTGGTCAGGAAGCTGGAAGACCCTGGGGTGGGGACCAAGCTTGTTGGGTGAGTCAGAAGTTGGTTGCTGGACAAAAGCCAAAAGATGGGCATCAGGAGGGATTCTCAGAAGCTAGGGCAGTGGACAGTGGGATCCCACATGGCTCTGTGCTTGATCTGATTTTAACATATTTATACTGTAAGTGACATCATGGATGGAATCAAGGGTAAGATCTACCTGTTCATGGATGACCCAAAGCTCTGTGAGAGAGTGGTCATGAAGGAAACGTAAAGGAGTCAAGAACCCATAGAAGACCTGGCTTTGCTAACAAAGCAGTTGGGCACTGGACAACTAGGGTTCAGTGCTAAAAAGTGTAAATTTAGACATTTGGGGCAAAAATACTTGTTGGGTGGTGTGCAGATAATCAGATAAGAGGAATAAAAGGACCTGGGTGTAATTATTACAAGTGACCTGAAACACTTGGCACACTGCATGAAAGCTGCAGCCAAAGCAAATTGGATGCTTGGCTGCATAACCAGGAGAATTATGAGCAGGAAGGTGGAAGTCATTGTGTCACTGTACATATTTATATTGAGACCGCACCTAGAGTACAGTGTGTAGTATTGATGCCCTTATCTTAAGAAGGATATCAACTTGTTTTTAATATCAAAGATTTTATTTATTTTCAACCGTAAAACTGTGAGCCAGCCACAAACAGTAGATATTCCTGCTTCTCCCATGGACCAGAAGGGGCTGAGAACTTAGTTGCAGACCATCTCTCCTATGCAGAGCCATGACAGCCAGAGTGAGAGCTTGAGGAAGCAAGAGACTCCAAAAGGGAGCCAATCAGAGGAGAAACCATGTGCAGCGGAGGAAGCTGGGCCAATCCAGGGCTCAGCCATTGTAAAAGCAGCCATGGCAGGGCTTTAAAATATCCATGAGGAGACTCGCACCCTCCGCTGCTTTCTGTGAGCCAGTTGCAAACAGAAGACATTCCTTCCAGTCCTGCAGACCAGAAGGAGATGAGGATTTAGTGGGAAACCCTCTCCCATATGCCGATCTGCGGCAGCCTGAGTGAGAGCTTGAGGAAGCAAGACGCTTCAAAGGGAAACCAATCAGAGGAGACCCTGCTCCCAGCAGAGGAATCTGGGCCTATCCAGGGCTTGGCCATTTGCTTCCTGTCCGTGCTAAAGGGTAGACCACCAAACAGCCCCCTGCACTAAGGATCCCAGAGAAAAGAATCACACAGCGGAGTCTACCCACTGGCAACAGGCATCTGGACTCTCTGCACCAGAGAAGGGAGAGAATGGTACAGTAAAGGAGTGAGCTAAGCACCAGGACGTAGCAGTAGGAAACGTGGAACCAGGAAGTGTACCTGTCAACTAAGGTAAGATTTCAGGTTAACTTTTGGTAGGGTCAGGATAAAATTTGGGGATAGGTGAAACACCCTATCCAGGGTAGGGAATTAAAAAAGGAGATTTAGAGTAAGTAAAAGATTGGGATTGGGTGAAACACATACAGTAGCATCCCCCAGGATAAAACACACTTTTAAAACACTCCACAGTGTGCTGCAGCAGACCTACTGAACAAAGCAATGTAGTTTCAATGGCAATTAGTCCCATTTGTCATGCAGGAAACTGTGGCATTCACTTCATCCTGGCAGTGTCACATTTTCCTGAATGAAAAAAGGGATGAATTGCTATTGAAATTACACTGCTTTATCCAGTAGGTCTATTGCAGCATTCTGCAGAGTGCTGCAAAATACTGCAGAATTGGGTTTCATCCTGGGGGACATCACTCAATCTATGGTAGCGGTACAACAAGAGTTTCAAGGAATCAATAAATTGGAATCTAGGGTAGGGGTACAAAAAAGGGCATCAATAAGTAAACACTTGGGTTTAAGTATAACACCCTATGTAGGGTAGGGTTAAAAAGGGTTAAAGTAAGCAAAACATAAAGTCAGGGCAGATAGTAGATATACTGGGAGTGATGTAGTGCAGTGGCTTTGGGGCAGCAGTTTTCAGGGAGACTTTCTGGAAACTGCAATGCTGCCCCATCTGCATGCAGCTGTCTGGGTTGAGTAGGTAAGATTTCTCATCTTCAGACTGAGTTGGCTAGGATGTGGAGAGTGCTCCTCCCCCACCCAAGGATCACCAAGTGTGCCACCACTGCACCAAAAATTGCCAAGGATGAAGGGCAGCTGGGCTATGGTGGGCTCAGGAAGGGTGAGGGTGGTGAGTCCAAGGCACATTCCCCAGATGGTACCACTGCACAACACCTGTACCACTCTGGCAGGGCAGGACTGTCCCATGGAGGCACCCACAATAGTGACCAAGGAGGATGTGGGGGTCCTCCATAGTGGAGACCCAAGATGGGTGGTAGAGGACCCCAGAGGACCCCAGAGGAGGAGAAAGCAATTCCTGGTGGGGCACTCAGTTGTTGGGGGAATTGATTTCAGGACAGGATGGGAAAGTGTGGTTAGGTGCCTACCCAGCACCATGGCTCAGAGGGATGAGGAACAGATGCTAATGATCACTAAGGAAGCAGGATTGGGAGGAAAACCAGATGTCATGGTCCTCCCCAGGACCAATGACCTGGCTAGGGACTAGGCTAGGAAAGTACATGATGAGTTTAGGGAGTTGGGATGGGGTCTTAGGTACGTTCTGTAGCATGCTTGGTGGCCTTTTCTGAGGTGCAACCTGTCTTCAACAGGGGGAAGTATAGGATACTCCATACCAGGAGCTTCAACACATGGTTGAAGGACTGGTGCAGAGAGGAGAGGATTGGCTACATTTGGGATTGGATCCTACCTGGAGGGATAGAAGACTATACAAGGGAGATTGCCTACATCCATCCAGGAGAGGAACCACACTCATCAATGAATGGGTTACATGTTACATTGATAGGTATTTATACTACCTGAGGGGGTGGAGGAAGGAAACAAGGACACATAAACTATCCCACACATCAAACTAAAGTAGAAAGGAAGGAGAGACCAAAGGGAAAGATATTCCCAAGGGTACCCTATGCTAGTCTGCATAGGATGGGGTGTCACCAGCAGAAAGACAGAGGTGGTATTGCTGCTGTATTGATCACTGGTGAGACCTCAAAGTATTGTGACCAGTTCTGGAGACCACATCTCCAAAAGGGCATAGACAGGGTAGATGCAGTCCAGAGGAGGGCAACTGAAACAGTGCAGGGTCTGCATTAAAGCAATATGAGGAGAGACTGAAGGACCTCAATATGTGCACCCTAGAGTAAAGGAGGGAGAGGGGGATATGACTGAAATATTCAAATACCTCACAAGTATAAAAATGTTTAAAAGGGAAGCATGTTTCAGAAAAAAAGATGCTCAGGAACAAGGGGACATGCTATGAAGCGGGAGGGGGGACTCAGGGTAGATGTGAGGAAATACTTCTTCACAGAAAGAGTGGGGGATGCCTGGAACAGCCTCCCAGTGAAAGTGGTGGGGTCAAAATTGGTAAGGGGCTTCAAGAATGCATGGGATAGGCATAAGAGAACCATAGAGGTAGGGAAAGGGGGGATTAAAGCCGGAGATCAAGTTGGGTCTGTGGTGTTATAGTAGGTAGGGAAAATGGGCAGACTAAGTGGGCCAAGAGGTCCTTATTTGCTATCAATATCTATGTTTCTAACAAAAAGGACAAAACAATGTCAGCAACATATGTAAATAGATCAGAGCATTGTCTATGTCATACAGCAGGCAATAAACAAAAGGTATACAATATATACAGTTAAATACTAGAATTATAACCACAAACAAAGTGTATAAGGAGTGCCTCAAAAAGCCTGAGTGGTGGGGAAGGGGGTGTTAATCACTTCATATTTGAAATAAGAGGGTTCTCAGGGGTTGGGATATGTACTGAGTAAAGATATGAGGTTAAACATTTGCCCCATTTCTTAATAGACACCAAGGTTTTTGTATGTGGAGTAAGAGAGTCTTTCAAAGACAACTAGCCTAGCCAATGCTGTGTGCCAGTCAAAAGAGATGCTGGAGTAAGTTGCCTCCATCTCATCAAGATCACATGGTTAGCCTCCATAAGAGCTGCTCACAGCCATTTTGCTTCTTGGCTTGAAACTCCAGGTAACAGTGAGGTGTTCGCTAAGAGAATCAAAGAAGGCTGCTGTGGTATTTGGAGATCTAAAATTCTTGAACAGTCCCCCAGGATGCCCATCCAAAAGGGTTGCATACTAGGACACTGCCAGAGTATATGCAGTATGATAGCATTGGGTGTCTGACACCTCCACCAGTTAGAGTGGAAACAGCTCTCTAAGATATGGAAAATCAGAGAAGGATATCAACCTGCTGGAAATAGTTCAGAGAATGGCAACCAAGATGATTCAGGGCCACCATGTCAACACCTTTGAGGAGAGGCTGACAGGACTCACCAAGTACTGTCTTGAAGACAGAAGGGAGAGGTGGAACATGACTGAGACTTTCAAGTACTTTAAAGGTATAAACTGGGTGAGCACTAAGGGCCTCTTCTGCTTTAGTGGAAACAGGTCCACTAGGGAGGTCATAGAGGGAGGGAGGGAGATGAGGAGACACCTTTTCACGAGAGGGCAGTAACTAAGTGGAATGGGTTTCCAGAGGAGGTGGTATCACTGAAAATGGTGGACATCTTCAAGAGAGGTTTAGACAGGTTGAGAGAGAAATTGAAGGTGGGTGAATGGGGAGGGGGGAGAGTGTATGTCAGAGTGGTCAAGAGGATACAGGGGAGTTCCCTATGTAATGCAGTGGGAACTCCACACTTGAGCAGACTAAACAGACGATAAGTCACCTGTGCGGCATACTATCGAAGGCCTTACTAAGGTCCAGATAGGTCATGTCCACTTCTGTCCTCTGATCTGTTTCTCTGATCACCCTGTCAAAGAAATCAATCAGATTTGTCTGGCATGACCTCCCCCATGAATCAATGCTGCCTGTGGTCTTGTAGCCCACTGTATTCCAGATACATCACCAATCTTTCTTTCAACAGGGTTTACATTAATATCCCACCTCTAAGGTGAGGTGGGGGTACAACTGATCACTCTATAGTTGCTTGCCTTCTCCTTGTTGTCACTCATATGTAGAGTGACCATGTCTGCTCTCGTCCAGTCGTACAGAACCATGCCTGTTTTCATACAGCTGTTGAATAAGGAAATCACTGGGGCAGCTAGCACTGTCCTGACTTCCTTTAGTACCCTTGAGTGTACTCTATCTGGTCCTATTGCCTCGCCCACATTCAGAGATGCAAATCCTTTTAGGATTCTCCTCTAAAAAAGGACTCATGTCTACCTCCACCACTTTGTTCCTGCTGCTCCCTTGTGTCCCTTTTCCCCTTGACATTACTATGAAGATCAAGCAGAAGTACCTTATCTGGTTGTCTGATTTTTCATGGTCCTCTTCTGTGCAGACCCCCTGCCTTATCCACACTATCTCCTTGCCTTCCTATTCTCACTTACATACCTGAAGAATGTATTATCCCTTAGCTACCCTCTTGTCTATGTTTTCCTCTGTCTGTGCTTTTCCTCCCCTCAGTGCCTTTCCTATTTCCCTCTGCTTTACTTGGCACACCTCCCAGTCTGCCTCCCTCTGCCTCTTCTTATACCTCCTGAATGTCATCCAGTTTTTCTTCGCCACCATGGTCATTTCCCTAGACTACCACTATGATCTCTTTTCCATCTGCTTTTACTCATGTCATACAGTGGCTCATGTCCACCGTAATTTTTTCCCACTGTACTTCATTGCCTCCCTGGTGATCCTAGTCCATGAGGCAGTTTCTGAGGTAGTCTACCATTTCTTTATAATCCACCCTCCTAACATACAGGAGCTTCATCCTCAAGTAGTTTGCCTCTGTTCCCATGTTAATGTTAAACCACACTGTTCGGTGATTACTGGTACCTATGGGACTTCCAACTATGATGTTTTTCAATGCTCTCTCTGTAAGCACCAGAATAACACTGCCCCATCCCTAGTGGGTTCGTTGACTAGATACCTGAGAAAAGTCCCTTGTAGGGTGCTAAGTATCACCCTGCTCCTTGCCAAAGCTGCTGTTAGAAGGCTTTGATCCACATCTGGCAGATTTAAGTCAGCAAATACCAGCACCTACCCCATACTTTGCAGCCTGATGATGACTTCCCCAAGTGCCTTATCAAACTCCTGTCCCTTTGTTGGAGGTCTGTAAACTACCCCTGTACCAAGAGCAGCCCTAAAACAAATCTCCAGGATGACCAACTACACCTGCAGCCCTTTCTTTTCCACTGGGTGCACCTACATTTCCATTGCCTTGAATCCCTTCTTGTAAAATTTACAGCCTATCCTCCCCGCCTCCATTACCTGTCTCTCCTGAACACAGAGTAGCATGTGATAGTCATGTCCCAATTGCAGCTGTCAGTGCCTCATGATTCTATTTTGCACACCAAATCCAAGCTAACACCTGCCATGATGGCCTCCAGGTCCAGAATTCTATTTCCCAGACTCCTTGCATTGGTGCATATGGCTCTCAGTACCTTACTCCATCCCTGCCTGCTACCCAGCTTCCCCTTCTCCTGCCTGTGATGTTCCCTGATGCTCCCCCTGACCCACATATTCCCTTGTTACTTTCTTCATTACTTGTCTCCTTTACTCCTTCATTCTTGCTTTCCTGATTTATATCACCCCTTGTCTTCTGCCTTGTCCCCACACTTATTTTCTTGCACACCTGCAAGTGAGGAGTTTATTTTTTATTTATTTTATTTTTAGTTGTTTAACCAGGATTAGCACACTAAGCTTGTCTACAACCAGATGGAGGCATCTCACAGCTTCCCAAGAGTTCCCTGCACTACAATCACCCTTATCAGGTCTTTTGTCCACATGAGGAAAATGATATTTAGCTCCCTCTCATCTCCTGCTACACTAGCAAGTCTCTAGATCCACTCTCCATCCTGACAAGCTAAAGCACCTCCCAGGCACTTCACCTCCCTCTGTCTTCCTCACCCACTCCCTAGCCTATCCCCCTAACTATAATGACCCCCAACAGCAGTTACTTCCTCCTTGGCTGAGGGCCTCTTCCTCCCTCCTTGTGCCTCTCCTTCTATGGAACCCCACTTTCTCCCTTCATACTGTTGCAGGAGCCTCCTCCTGGCTGCCTAATCCTGCCAGTATGGTAAAGGAATTCTGCAGTGGTACCAGCTGAGAAGTGTGTACCCTTCCCACCACCCTCACCCTCCTGGATCCCATTAAGGTCTAACCACTCTGCCTCTGCCTAGCTATTCTTTGGGGTAGCAGTGGTAGACTTACTGGCCCCTTTGTGGAGCAGAAGGTTCTCAGCACCCTTGCAAGTTCAGCCTGGAGTTCAACAAACTTTGCCCTGAACCCAGAGAGGTGAGTAGAAATGCAGCAGCACCTCAGTCTCCAGAAAATGTTCCAAAAGACTGCCGCTCTCAACCATTGTACTGCACCACTCCCATGTTCTTTCATTTTCCTACAGATCTGAGGTGATATCCTATGAGTCTGTTTCTTTGTGTATGGCTCTACAGTAAGTAAGTCACATAAGCGGCACCCACGGGACACTTTAACTCCCTTCTCAAAGCCTATTTTACCTCTGCTTGCACATGTGACTAGGACCTGCTCTAACACTAGCTGTGCTTCTCCTGGATATGATTTTATATGCACTGCACTGTACATGTGTCCCTCACACAACAATTACCTTCCACAGTAGTGCTTAACTTACCCTAGCAATTGCATGGTTGCTCTTTTTACTCATTGCCATATAACATGGGTTATGTGCATGCTCTATATCCTCTGTAACCTTTCTTGTGAACTTTTCTGTATTATGTACTCTTTGTAACTATGTATTTCTCCTATTGCCCCTGTGCCCCAGGACACATCTGGAATCAAGCAGTATGCCTCCCTGGTAAAACTTAAAAAAAAAAGTCCCAGGCCTGTATCTTGAAACATCAGACCATTGAGACATGGCCCCAGATCTGTAGCATGGTGCCAGATCATTAAGGTAGGGGATGGGGCACTGGGGTGGGTGATGTGGTGATTTGGCCACTGCTGTGTAATATTGCAGACATATTACAGAATTGCAATTACCCCCCCCCTCGTTTCTGCATGTGATATTTCTTGCTGCAGAAACTGATTTGTGGTTGCTAGCCTTGTTTACTAACTTTGTATAACTGAGTACCTTTACTGTTGCCTGTTCTGCCTTTGTCTCCTGTATGCTTTTGATGACTTTTTTCAATGTAATTAATGGTCTGCCTTTGTCTCCTGTATGCTGTTGATGTCTTTATTAAATGGAATTAATTCTGGGTCGCCCCTGAAAAAGGGACCCTGTTGTCTCAGTGGGCATACCCAGTCAACAAATTTCAATAAATAAATAAATAATTTTCTGTGATTTTGGTTATGTTTGTAAGTTCCAAACAGGCCAGAACTAAGGGTTGTCAAAAGAATACCCAGTTTTACTGAAAGGGTCACAGGAAAGAGAAAATGTATTACAATTGTCTGACATGCCTCTGTGATCTGGGGACAGGATCTTAAACAGGAAACTAAAATCCCATTTCAAAGAGGATTGGAAGTTCCTTGTAAGCTTATTAAAGGGAAACAGAGGTACCCGTAATAAAATTTCAGGAGATGAGAGCAACTATCACCTGTAATAAAAGTTACACTTCAAAGGAAATGTGCTTTAGGTTCCAGGAACTGTCATGGTATATTTACGTTTTGTTAGCTGGCAGGATATTGGAACTGTAAGAGAATCTAACTAATTAATAATATGATTATCTCAAAGTTTGAGAAAAAGTGAGAGACCCCTGCTTGCATAGAAAATAAACAGCTGGGCTTGGGGAAAACCAGACCTATAAAAAGGCCCTTAGAACAGAAAATTGGGACATTGCATTTTGGACACTTGTTCTTGATGCACAAGAGAAGCAAGGCTGCCACAGAGACAGACTAAGGATGAGTGAATGCAAGACAGAAGTGAGTCTTTGCAAACTCATTTATTGTGTGGACTTTGATAGTCCACAAACCAGTTAGAAACTAGACAGTTAAAATTTTACAGTGCATTTTTGATGTACATTTTCCAACTTTTGTTTTGTTATCTTGTAACCAAATTTCTGAATCTTTTGTATGATAATTATTTAAAATTAGTAAAAGTCCTTTGCTTTAAAAGCTACCTGTGAGTGATTTTTGTGTGTAAAGGTAACAGGTTTATTCAATTCTGAAACCAACCTGGTAAATGCAAGGTATCACCATTGCTACCAAAGACAGGATTCTGGAAGGGAAAATGTGGTGCCTTAAGTAGGGGAGATACACAGGTCTTGGGAGGAGTCTGTAAGGGAAAACTAGGTTGCTGTACCTTCTCTGGGAGAAGACACTAATCAGGGTTACAAAAGGCCAGCACCGAAGAGGTTATAATGCCTGGCCCCCACCCAGTACAGAAACCAAGGAGGTTCCACACCGGCTTCAGATTTCAGACTGTATTTTACCCTTACCCAGATTTTAAAGAGGAAGCCCTTGGACCTTGTGGTGAGTGTTCAGTTGTGAACACAGTGAGCACTCGAGATGGACATGTGGAGGATATTCCTGTTCCCCCATCATGAATTGCACTTAGAAGTGGGCATTGTGTGCTCTGTGGACCGGGCTCCCAGGAGTGGTTTCATGACAGATCTGGTGACATAGTGGTGAGATCTGAGAGATATTGGTGGCACAGTCATAGAGGTTGGATTCAAGGCCAGTGTATCAGATTGATAAACTGAAAACAATACACACAAAAAAAGGGTAGAAATTTGGAAAAGTCCAATTTTGTTATAGTATACATTTCCCTACCCTGTTTTTTTTTTTTTTTTCTAGGTGTAAGTGTAGCAGTAGTTAGGAAAGAAGATGGATTCAAACTACAGCAAATACACTTCAGATCAACTAAGGCAGTTGTGTCAGGAAACAGGGGTGCAGTACAAGGAGTGAACCAAAAATAACCTCATGGAGGATCTCATGGCAGCCAATGAGCAAGCAGTTGCCCGAACCTTGAGTCACAGCAAGTGACTGAAAGGGACCAGACCTTGGTCATGGGGGTGCCAAAGAACGTTGTAGTTTCCAGTCCCAGGGAGGAGGAGGACAGTGAGACAAGGTGGGAACTGAGAGCCACAGTGCCAAGGGAAGGCCACCACAGAGCTGGAGCTGGATGGTATCAGGCTACAATTTGAGCTGAGGTAATTGGAGCTGAAGCAGAGAAAGTTCAAAGCCCAGCAAGAAAGAGAGAAGAGGTTTGAACTGGAGATGCAGGAAAAGCAGCACCAATGAGAGACTGAGAGAGGAAAAGCAGCACCAGAGAGAGAGGTTGGGGAAAAAGAAAGGCAGCTTCAGAGAGATGCCAAGGAAAAGCAGCGCCAGACGGAGTTTGAACTGGAGAGGCTATGACTCCAATGACCAGTGCCACAAAATAACAGATTGTTAGGTTGTGTCTGACTTGAGGGCTGCAGGAAATCCTTTTGCCTTTGAATGGTTATGCCTAGTCTGAAATCTCTTCTGAATTCTCTATGATGCTCCTTCATTTCATCTATGTCTGCACTCCCTTCTCATATTTCTAAGTCTTCTCTTGAATTATTTTCTGCCATTTGCTCTAAGACTAAACTCTGCAGTCACTTACAGTTTCTTTCAAAATGCCGTCACCTGGGTATTATTCCTAAAGGTTTCTGATTGAAATTCCATCCTTGTTCATTTGGGTCTGAGATACATGTTTCCTCCACTAATAAGCTTTTGAAAACTTTCTCTTGGAAACTTATCATGAACACCATTCTTTTCATTAAGAAACAGCTGATCTCTGTGGACAAAACCATTCAAAGGCAAAAGGATTCTCTGCAGTGAACAGCTCCACATAACCTTCCTTTTATTAAGCACTGCATCC
Source organism: Neoceratodus forsteri (assembly GCA_016271365.2). Taxonomy (NCBI): domain Eukaryota; kingdom Metazoa; phylum Chordata; order Ceratodontiformes; family Ceratodontidae; genus Neoceratodus; species Neoceratodus forsteri. The sequence goes on from CM057455.1 coordinate 535,658,116, forward strand.
AACACCTTTACTCCATTCTCAGTTCCTCAAGGACACCAAATCTGCAAAATTCCAGTCTCTCACCCAGTAGCTCAGCAACCAACATGAGCCCTCGATTCAGACACAACCTAACAATTTGGTATTTTGTATTCCTCCAGACCTCCCACTGACAGAAGATGAGCAATCTCTCCTTAGCAAAGGTCTGTCTTTTGTGCCCACATCCAGATATCTTGTCGCACCCATGTTCAAGTTGATCTGCAGTGCTTCTATCGTAGAGTATGCCTTACAGCTCATTTTTCTAATGAGACTCCTCCTCCTGCAGGTGATGACAGTATCACCAGAACGATCAACGATATCAATACCCAGCGAAGTGCATGGACACCCCCTCCAGGACATTTTGCTAATGTTAATTATTTTGTTAACCAATGCTTGGAAAACACCACTAACTTCAATTTTCATTGCAGGCACAACCACTTCAACCTAACACCTGGTGAGCTTGTAGCTCTCAGATCTCAGCAATGTAGAAATGATATTGTTATTAAACCATCTGATAAGGGCGCTGGTGCTGTGGTCTGGAAAAAGGAGCTATACATAACTGAAACCACACAGCAACTCTCCGACATCAGGTTTTATTCTTCTCTTCCACAGGACCCCACTGCTGACTATGAGACTGAGGTCACCACCACCATCACCTCTGCTATTGAAAACAAAGAGCTCCCTGCTTCTGCTAAGTGACTCATAGTTCAGCATCTTTGGACATCCAGGTTTTACCTCCTTCCCAACATCCACAAAACAGGTAACCCTGGTCATCCTATTGTGTCTGCCTGCTCCTGTCCTACATCCCACATCTCTGCATTTTTGGACAGCCTCATGAGACCCCTCGTTGAGTCCCAGCCCTCTTATGTTAAAGGCACTAACCATGCTCTCCAGTTATTTAACAGGTTCAGATTCAGTGGCTCTCATCAGCTTATCTTCACCATGGACATCAAATCTCTTTACACAATGATCCCCCACAATGATGGTCTGACAGCTTTGCAGCATTTCCTGAATAAGTGGGAAGTCCAACAGCCACTCACACACACACACTAGCTCATCTGGCAGAACTTGTGCTTACATTTAATGCTTTTTCTTTTAATAGCAGTTTTTTCAGCAGGTCAGTGGAGTTGCCATGAGTACCAAGATAGGTCCCAACTTTGCTAATCTGTTTGTGGGTTGGGTGGAGGAACATTTGTTTCTCTCGTTCACTGGGACTGTGCCTGAACTCTACAAACGCTACATAGATGACTGTGTGGAGGCCTCCTCTTGCTCCAGAGAGACCCTCTAAGTCTTCCTCAACAAGTTTACCATGGCCCATCCTTCCCTTCAATACACTGTTGAAGTATCCTCCTCTACACTGCCTTTTCTGGATATCCAACTCTCGATACAGAACACTGGTCTGAAGACATCAGTTTGTTACACACCCACTGACTCACAGTTTCCTCCTCCACAGCTCCTTCCATCTTAAACATGTCAAGAATGGCCTACCTTATTCACAGTTTGTTAGACTTCACAGGTTATGCAGTGAAGAGAATGATTTTGCTGAGCACACCCAAATAATGCATAATTTTTTTATCAACAGGGGATACCCTAAAATCACAGTGGACAGAGCACTCTCCTGGGTCAGTAACATGCCCCGTAATTTTGACCCCCACAGGAAGGATACTGTCATGCAAGAACAATGACAAATTCCACTAGAAACATAGACTTCGATGGCAGAGAAGGACCGCTTGGCCCACCTAGTCTGCCCATTTCCCTACCTACAGGATAGAGCTTCCTTTCCATCAGAGTATACCTTCTCTTCACAGGATCATCACCAGTAACTTTCCTATTTTGCAACCGACTCCCAACATTGGTGCAAGCCTTACAAACCACCTATTGCCTCCCTACTGCTACCTAACCTATGGAATTCCTGGTTAAAAAGCAGCCTACATACTCTAACAGTTCCTCCATACAAGGTACCAAACTTTGCAACAGAACTTGCTGCTACACCTGCAGCTTTGTTTCTAGTGTAACTGAAATTCAGGGACCTACATGTGTTTTTCACATCACCAAGGAGTTCTCATGCACCTCCACTAATGTAGTATATTGTTTTCTTTGCAGGAATTGTACAGTTATTTACATCAGAGAGACTGGTAGATACCTTGCTGACTGTTTCAGTGAACATTACAGAGCAGTCAGGAATGGAGCCACTGCTAAACCCATCGTATCCCACTTTATCTCCAGGGTCCACAGTGTCAGTGACCTTTCTGTTTGTGTCCTTCAGCAAGGCTTCTGAGATTCTGACCATAGAAAAATCATGGAAACCAAGCTGATCATCCACCTTGGCTCCCAGCAGCCCTGTGGTTTAAATGATAGACTTATTTTCTACTAACATCTTTCAGCCACCCCGTTTTCCCTAAAGTCTGTTTGTATCTGTACACATTTAATTTATTTTCAACATAAATCTTTATCTCTGTCTCCTTCCCCCACATTTGTCACCTTTCAGCCTTCTTACTAGGCCCAGTTAATGAGTTTCCACCTGGGGACTTCTCTAGCTCTTTCACTCCTATTATGCTTTGTCTTTCCCATAATCACCTTTTTGTTTCACAGATTCTCTCTTAATCTTGCCATTTATCACTTCTTCTCCCCGAGCCTCCCCTTTTTTCTATCCCCACATATATATCCATTATTTTACCTCCTCTCAACACGAACTTTGTTTTTTCTCTTTTAGATATTTCCTGAAGAAGACCTAAAGTTGAAACATTGATTTTTAACTCTATTTTCAGCATGCATATAATATAACCATTTTGTTTTGCTTTATACTGTATGTCCAAGTCCCCCTGACACCCTGATCATCTCCTTGTATCTGTTCGACCCCCTTTTGATACTCCCTATTGCTTTTCCATTCACCACTACCTCTGGCAGCTTTCTTTTTTTTTAATTGTTTAACCAGGTTAGGCACACTGAGCAGAAAACTTGTTTACAGGTGCAACCTGGGAGTACAGGGAAGTTAAGTGACTTGCTCAGGGTAACACAGTATGCAAGTGGGGGCTGTGGGATTCAAACCCAGGTCTCCAGATTTGCTGCTCAGAGCCTTAAACCACTGCACTATACTGCCTCCCTAATATCCCAACATGCTTGTTTCATCCCTCCACCACCTCTTCATCAAGTTTACTTCTTGATATCCCTCCTGAACATACCACCATCAGCTTGATACTTTTCCCTGAGTACAGTACATGTAATCTTCCTGGATTTGATCATTTCACTGGAATCCCCCTTGTTGATACCCTTCATGTGTTTGAAACGTGGAAACATGGAAACATATAATTTGTTGACAGAAAAAAGAAACACTTGGCCCACCCAATCTGCACAGATTGTCCCTGCCTAGTCTGTCTCAACAGACCACAACTGGTGACCGGTGACCATCCCCAAAGGTTTAGAATGTTTCAATCAGATCCCCATCCCTCTCTCTCTCTCTCTCTCTCTCTCTCTCTCTTGTTCTCCAGTGAGTACATGTTCAGGCTTTCTAGCCTCTGCTTATATGTTTTCCCTCCTCATGATGTGTCACTCTTGTAGCCCTCCAGTGGATAGGTTCCAACCTATTCACATCCTTTCTCAGATAGGAATTTCAGAACCAGATACAATACTTCAGATGTGGACATTCCAAGGACCTACTGTAAACAGGGGCAGTACAGCCTTTCTGCACTTGCTACTGATCCCATAGTTTATGTATCCCAACAATTCTGTTTGCTTTCCTCAATGCTTTTGTGCACTGTGCTGCTGTCTTGTGGGAGCTTGTGATTGTTATATCCCAAGTCCTGCTCTTCCTCCAGCACTGTAATGATGACAGCCACCCCTAGTTGATACTTAGCTCTCAGGTTCTTCCTCCCAATGTGCATAACCTTGTACTTCTTTGCATTGAAGCTCAGCTGCCAAATTCCAGACAGCTTCTCCAGCATTTTCAAGACTTCCTTCATACCTCTGAATTCCCTCCTCACAACTGAACCTGCTGCAGAACTTGCTTTTATTCACAAAAAAAGGTAGATCTGGCCAAAGATACACTCTCTCTGATATCTCTAAAAAATACAGTACTGTGGACTACACACTGCTAAACCACACTCATGACATCCTTCATTCTAGAGTACTACCCATGAACCACTACCTTCTATGTCCTTCCCCCCAGCCAGTTTTCCATGCATTTCATTATTCTACCCCCCTACCTCTAGGGCGCCCATATTCTTTGTTAGTCTCCTGTGTGAGACTGAGTTGAAGACCTTGCTTAAATCCAGGTACAGTATGTCTACTGCTTGTCCTTTATCTATGGTTTTCATGACCCACTAGAAGCAGTCTAGCAATTTGGTTTAACACAACCTTCCTAACACAAGCCATGCTGTCTGCTGTCCTGGAGCCTGTTCGCCTCACAGAACTCTACTAGTCTAGCCTTCAAAATGGTTTCTATGAGCTTGTCTACTACGAAGGTCAAGCAGACAAGCCATAGTTTCCCAAATCATCCCTGGACCCACTTTTGTGGAAGAGGACCAATGTCTACTGCTCTCCAATCACCTGGCACTTTACCAACTCCAGGAAATCATTGAACAGGTCAGCTAAGTGTGCTGTCAGCACCAGTGCTGTTTCCTTCAGCTCCCTGGGTCAAGCTTTATCGGGTCCTGAAGATGTGTACAACTTCAAGGCTACTAGCTTTTTTAGGACCCACTCTGAGGTAATATATTCTACATATTTTAGTGCCCCTGCCTCTTCCCTTTTGCCTAACCCTTATGGAAATGACCCCCTCCTTCTTCTTGGCAAACATGTTTGTTATACCACCTTCCTCCTAGATTTTCTCTATCTTTATTTTTACTATGCCCTCTTTTTTCTATTGTATTCCCTGTTGTAATGAAAGTTGGCTGTGTCCTCTTCCTTAGCACCTTCTGCTATTTTCATCTCAGTCTAGCCTTGGATTTCATTACAAGTCTGCTGGGTGCCATGTGCCTATCAAAGTAGTCTACCATGTCCTCTTTCTTGTTACATCCCCATTTAAATTTCCTGTCTCACTGCCAGCCTAACCCTCTCAGAGATCAACACTGATGTTCTCTTTTTTTCTTAATGTTTTCTCACAGACATGAACTGGTGACATTCTGAATGCTGCCCATAATTATGTTTCACTTTTATTCCACCTGTCCAGTCGTTTCAAGTAGAGATAGGTATGCCTGGAATTTTTTCCTTAATGCACTGAAATCTGACTTGTTGGAAGTCAAGCAACAGAGTTGTTGTATGCAGGTGTTCCTTCTCCAATTCTACCCTAAACCAGACTATACGGTGATCCCTAATACTCATAATCTCAGCAACTCTTAAATCCCTGATGCAATCAAAGTTTGACAGCACTTGGCCCATGGTGGCTCATTCCCTAGTTAGTTCTCTGACCTCCTGCACCAAGAAGCCATCTTGGAATGTCTCCAGGAAAGATTGGGTTTATCCTCTGCTGAAACATAGACTTTGACTTTGATGGCAGATAAGGACTGCTTGGCCCACCTAGTCTGCCCATTAAAGGGTTGGTTAAGGTTGCTGGTTATATGGATGCTCCAGTCTATGTCTGACAGATGGAAGTGCCTCATGGCTATCATTTCACCCTACTTTGGTGTGTACCAGACCTCTGCCTTGAGGTCTTTAACAATTTTCTCACTCTGATTTGGCAGTCAGTAGATCACCCCAAGTCTCACCTTCCTGCATGTTTCATTCTCAAGCAGGACCAATATTGTCTCGGTATCCAGTGCCCTCACCTCCTCCCTTGTGGCCTCGATCACCTTTCTGACATACCACACAACTTCCTCACCCTTTTCTCCTACTCAGTCTCTTCTGTAGATGGTGCATCCAGGGATATTCAGGTCTCACTTTTGATTTAGGGATGTTAAAATCTCCATAGCTGCTACTAAGTCTAACCAGTTCTCTGTCACTAGTCCCCAATACACCTGGGACACTCCATACCTGAAGTCCTCTTTGTTAAATGTCTTACCTAATGTGTTGTTGTTGTTACATTCAGACAAGTATTAGCATACACCTTAAGTCCAAGTTCACCTTTAACAAGACATTTGTAAATCTTTAAATGTGTGCTTATCTTGTGTTACTGCATATGTACAGTACTTGCTATTGTGTTTATTCTATATGAGGTTATTGATCAATCATACTTAATTGTTAGCTACCTTCTTCTGCCATGATAACTGCATCCTCAGGACCCATATTAAAACTAAGAACCCTGCCCAAATCTGGATACTCTGGGGTACAAAAATTCTAAATAAATAAAGAAATAACAGATCCTGTATGCATAAGCACATAATTATGAAGGTAAGTAGAGTGGGTTTGCGACCTATCATGGAGGTTGGTGGAGTAATAACATGCTACAGAGGTTAAGGGAAAGTGGGTAAGTAAATTTTATTTTGGTGGACTCAGGATCAGATAGTTTATGCAAATATATGGTGATGGGGTGATACTAAAGTTAAGGAAATGGGAATATTTCTTGTTTGCAGACAAGCTAACTACTTTGGTATGTAGTTATTCTGGAGATTGATTTGTGTACTGCATACTCTGGGTGGCTCTGTGCCTTTAGTTCCTCTCCTATCCATTAAAGAACTGTCTAGGGCTTTTTAATTGCATATCCATTTTTCAATTCTGTCAGTCTGAATAAATGACAATATGTCCTACAATAAATAAAAAGTAAGAAAAAACAACTCTGGCAATGTTGACATCAAACTTCTGATCTAGCATGTTTTCCCCCTCTTCAATCTCGCTGGAAGAGCCTCCTGGTTCAAAAGTATTTCAAGTGCCCCATAAACCTAAATACCACCTCTAATACAACTCTTTGAAGAGGCCCTTACACAATTGGGAAAACTTTAAAAAACGTGAGATTTAGATACAATTCATCTTATAGTTCCTATATTTTCTATTATTTCCCCTATTTTCCTTTATTACTGAGGACATTTTAATAAAAAGACCGCTACCTCCTGAATATTAATAGCAGTAAATAGTGCATCAGTTTTAGTTGATGGAATTTCATCAGAATTTCTTAGTAGAAATGTTGGCTCCTAATCCACCAGGCAGTCATATCAGAAAATGTACTGGTCAAAACATAGAAACATAGAATTTGATGGCAGATAAGGACCGCTTGGTCCACCTAGTTTGCCCATTTCCCTACCTGATGGTTAAGCTGCAGATTCTAGTTAACCAACAGCTTACTTCCTCCTACCCCCCACTAGAATTGCTTTATGTCTGTCCCATGCATTCTTTAATTCTCTCACTGTTCTCGACTCCACAACCTCCTCAGGAAGGCTGTTCCATGCATCCACAACCTTCTCAGTGAAAAAAAAAATACTTTCTAACATTACCTCTGAACCATCCCCCTCTATCTTCATATTGTGCCTCCTTGTTCTTGCACATCTCTTTTTCTGAAAGATGCTACCCTCTTCGACTTTGTTAATTCCCTTGAGGTACTAGAAAGTTTCTATCATGTCCCCCCCCTTTCCTCGAGGGTATACATAATAAGATCCTTTAGTCTCTCTTCATATTTCCTCTGGTGCAGACCCTGCACAATTTTGGTTGCCCTCTTCTGAACAGCCTTCACTCTGTCTATGTCTTTGTGAAGATGGGGGTCTTCAGAACTGCACGCAGTACTCCAGAAGGGGTCTCACCAATTGTTTGTACAAAGGGATAACCACTTCCTGTTTTCTACTGTTGATGTCTCTACCTATGCATCCCAGTATCCCCCCAGCCCTCTTTACTGCCTTCTCACACTGCTTGCCCACCTTAAGGTCATCAGATATAATTACTCCCAGGTCCCTTTCAATTTTTGTTGTTGTTAGCATCTCACCCCCCATTGTGAACTCTTCCCCTGGGTTTTTGTTTCCCAGGTGCATTACCTTGCTCTTCTTTGCATTGAATCTGAGCTGCCATACATTTGACCATTCCTTCAACCTTGCCAAGTCCCTTTTCATCCTTTCCACCCCACATTGTGCATAAACCCTGTTGCAGATCTTTGTGTCATCTGCAAAGAGACATACTTTTCCTTCCGGGTGCTCTCCAATATCACTTATAAAGACATTAAAGAGGACCAGTCCCAGTACTAAACCCTGTGGTACCCCACTAGTTACCCTCCTTTCTTCACTGTGAACTCTGTTTACTATTACCCTTTACATCCTGTTGTCCAGCCAGTTTTTTTTATCCAGGCTACCATCTTGAGACTCACTCTAGGGCTGGATAGCTTGTATATTAATCTTTTGTGTGGGACTGTGTCAAATGCCTTGCTAAAATCTAGGTAGGCCATATCCACAGCCTATCCCTGGTCTGCTACTTTGGTCACCCAGTCAAAGAAATCTATTAGATTCATCTGATATGACCTTCCTGCTGTGAATCCATGCTGCCTTGGGTCCTGTGCCCCACTGGCCTCTAGGTACTCAACAGTTCTTTCCTTCAGAAGTGCTTCCATCATTTTCCCTACTACTGAGGTAAAACTAACTGGTCTGTAGTTTTCTGCCTCTGCCCGGCTCCCACTTTTGTGAAGTGGAATCACATCTGCCCTGCTCCAGTCCTCAGGTACCACCCCATCCTCCCATGATTTGTTAAAGAGAGTAGTCAGTGGTGTCACTAGTTCTACCCTTAGTTCTTTTAGAATTCTGGGGTGAATCCCATCAGGGCCCATTGCTTTGTCCACCCTCAGTTTCAAGATTTCTTTCAAAACCCTTTCGTCTATGAATGGACTGGTATCGACCCCCTATCCAGAGTGTTTCTCTTGTTTGGCTTACGAACCTCCCCCTCCTCTTCTGTTGTGAATACTGAGCAGAAATATTAATTCAGTTTTCCTACTTTTTTCACTATCACCCTCTGTCTGCATTCCCTCCCCTTTATTAGGTCTCCGTATCACTCCTTGGTCTTTCTTCACTCCCTAATGTACTTATAAAAGGTTTTATCCCCCTTCATAACAGAATTGGCTATCTTTTCCTCAGTTTGGGCCTTTGCTATTCTGATTGCTTCCCTGCCTTCTTCTGCTTTAACTGATAAAGTTATCTGTCCTGCTCCTTCTGCGTTGCCTTATATTTCCTGAATGCTATCCTTTTCTCCTTAATTTTCTCTGCCACCTCTTTTGAGAACCACAATGGTTTTTTCCTTCATTTTGTTTTATTTGTTTGCTTCACACAAAGGCTTGTTACCTCTGTGATGGCTATTTTGATTATTACCCATTGTTCCTCCACCTCTTCTTCTTGCAAATGTGACAAATTGTCTTAGAAATTTGTTTTTGGAAAATCTTTAGTTTATCCAAAGATCACGCCTCAGGTGCTAGGTGATTCTGTATCTTTGATTCCCAGTAATTATTATTATTATTTTTTATATATTTTCCCCTCTTTTTGACCCCCTCACCTTCTGTCAAGGGTCTTCCCTGGTCACGGTGCCCCCGAGGCTTCCACTGTCCAATTAGCCATTCATTCTCCCCGATTACTCCTGGCTTGCCCCCAAGGAGCAAGAGCACAGTGCAGAGGCAGGAATTGGTACCGCGTATTAGTAACTGGTTGGGGAGTATGTGGCCAGGCAGCTAATTGAAGCTGGGAGCAGGGCATCATGGAGATGTCTGGTGAGGATGGATTTTTGTCCCCCTATTGGCTGGGCAGAGATGTGCAATCACGCCTGTTTCTTCCCACTCCAGTGCCTCCCCCTCTTTGACTATGTGTCGGTGCTCAGGGTTATACACCCAGCTTCCGCTAGGTGTCACCCTCGCACAAAGCACAAAGACCCCCAGAGAAGGAGAGCAGTCCTTGGGATGCTTCATCCTCCTCCCCCCTGGCTGGCCCTCCGATAACTCATTCCCAAACCCAGTTCACCGGCGTCACAAGCAGAACCCCATTTGCTACACCGGCAGGCCGGCCCCGATTCCCAGTAATTAGCAGAGTTATCCAAACCTTGTATGTATTTTTGTAACTAGATAACCCCTATTAATAATATCCCTAAAATGATATATAGAACAATTTGTTAGTGGAGAGTTAAAGTTAATGCATAATACAAGTCCATTGACATTTTTATAAGTCATTATAATTCTATATTTTTCTGTCTAACAGAGAGAGGATCCCATTCTAGCATACTATACAACTGCAGTGATGGTTTGTGAATGGTTAATGTAATACAAATTGAGCCAGCTTATAAACAATATCTAATCAATCTATAGTAGTATATGTTTGGGTGTGTTGTTATTAGAGATGCAGAGAATTTAATTTTCACCTGCGAAGTGCCCACAAAGTGGGCACTTCATGTTGTAGCTTCACTATGCTGAGTAGCCAATGCAAAAGGCTCACTTCACCTTGTAATTATTACTTCGCAATGTCATCCCACCTTAATGCAAAGTATGGTGAAGTGACAACAATATTGGCAGCCCCTCAAACACACAGTCACCAGAATTAATGTGCAACCCCAAAATAATAATAATAATAATAATAATTTTATTTATATAGCGCCTTTCACTGTATCAAGGCGCTGAACAAGTTAATAAAAGCTTCAACATACAATACAAACATCAAAACCATGAACATTATAAAATATATCATAAAAACATAATAAATTACAATAAAATTTCACACATTTTACAATACATTTAACCTTCCATGAAGGCCATTCTTCTTAGATGTGTTTTCAATTCCTACTTGAAAATCTCCACGGAGGAGGATTCCTGTAACCGGCATGGTAGAGAATTCCAAAGAGTGGGTGCAGCATGAGAAAATGCTCTGCTGACAGAGGATTTCAAACTCACTCTTGGAATCTCTAACAACCCCATGTCGGCCGAGTGGAGTGATTGGTCGGGGCAGTAAGAAACCGGCAGGTCTTTCATATAGGACAGACTCTGGTTGCGAAGGGCTTTAAAAGTCAATAAAATGACTTTAAAGGTGATCTACCACCGTACTGGAAGCCAGTGCAGCTCGCGCAGCACTAGGGTAATGTGACAGGACCTGCTTGTCCCAGTCAAAACCCGGGCTGCCACGTTCTGCACAAGCTGTAGGCGGCAGATTTCAACCCCAGAAAGCCTAAAGTAAGGGGCGTTGCAGTAGTCAAGGCATGAGGACAGAAAGGCGTGGACCAATGTTGACAGAGAGTCAGATGGAACAAGGTGCTTAACCCAGGCAATATTCCTAAGATGGTAAAAGGAAGTCCTGACGATGGCTGACACTTGGGATTGAAAACTCAGCCTATCATCAGGAATCACCCTAAGGTTGCGTACCCGTTCACAGGCCGGTAGTGACACACCACCAAGAAAAATTCCAGAAGGCGCGCCAGCACATGACCTCTCAATCTGACCGCCCGGGTCCACAACCAAAACCTCAGTTTTCTCTGAGTTCAACTTTAGCCAACTAGAATCCATCCAGTCTTGGATTTCCCCCAGACAGTTATTAAATACTGAGAGAGCTCCATCCTGGTCGGGTGCAAAAGACAGGTATAGCTGGGTATCATCTGCATAGCAGTAAACCTCAGCTCATACCGTCTTATAATGTTTCCGAGGGGCAGCATATACACTGCAAATAACATGGGTGACAGCACAGAACTCTGAGGCACTCCACACAACAAAGAGACTGGGCCGGAGGAAAAATTCCCCGACACAAATCTTTGTGATCTCCCAGTGAGGAATGACTTGAACCATTTAAAAACGGTTCCAGATATTCCACAAATTTGTCCCAGGTGTGCTAGCAACACCATGTGATCCACAGTGTCAAAAGCTGAAGAGAAATCAAGGAGAACCAAGATAGAACGTCTCCTTTGATCTCTCACCCTCAGAAGATCATTTAGCACCCGAACCAGTGCAGTCTCGGTACTGTATCTTTTACGGAAACCAGACTGGAAGGATTCGTAGATACTATGGATGGTTAAATGGTCATCCAATTGAGCAGCTACGACCTTTTCAATAACCTTCCCAATAAAGGGGAGATTAGAGATGGGTCTATAACTGGAAAAACAATCTGGGTCCAAGGAAGCTTTCTTCAAGACAGGTGTCACTACCGCCTCTTTCAGGGAGCTAGGAAACTCACCTGACTCCAAGGAGCACCAGACAATTTGCACCAGAACTGGGCCAATGATGTCTACACAACCCAAAATTAGGGTAGTCGGTCCAGGATCCAAGCCGCATCTTGTAGGGCGCACACTATGGATGATCCTCATAATATCCATGAACTCAGGTCGACAAAAGGAACTCCAGGAGAAGCGAGGTCCTGTGCTCTTGCACACTCCCACCACATCACCCTTAGAGGTTGTCGGACACAAGTCCGCCCTGATGTCAGCCACCTTAGTTGCAAAGTATCGAGCGAGCTCATCGCACTCAATTTGTGAAAAGGCTTTCCGAACTTGCAGACAGGCTGGGTTGCACAGTCTATCTACAGTTCAGAACAGCTGAGCCGGTCGATTCTGAGCAACTGCAATCTCCCTGGACAGGAATTCTGCCTTCTTATGGGTGATTGCAGATTGGTAGCTGGTATAATATTCAATCAATCTAAGACGGTCGGCATCAAGGGTGGACTTGTGCCAGCAGCGCTCTAACCTTTGCCCTTGTCTCCGCATCTCCCTCAGAGTCCCATCAAACCAAGGGGACCTGGGGTGACGGGAAAGAGGGCACTAGCAAACAGGAGCAATAGAATCCAGGGCAACCGTGCTGGCCTCATTATAGGCCCGCACCAGCGCCTCTGGACTACTGCCCACCAACACGAGGGATGATAGGTCAAGAACCACCACCAGGCCTTGTGGAGTAACATTCCGTAATGGGCGGTACCTGACCATCTCCACAGGGGCTGGCCTTCTCAGGGGGGTGCAAAAATTGAACCTCACGATGTGGTGGTCAGACCAAATGACTGGTTCCACCCTCATATCGGATGCGTCAATCCCAAGAAGGAAGACCAAGTCGAGAGAGTGTCCAGATTTGTTTGTAGCAGTGGAAATTACCTGTGTGAGGCCCAAAGAAGACATTAGTTGGAGGAAGTGTTTACCAAATTGTGAGAGTTCATCATCCACCCAGGCGTTGAAGTCACCCAGCACCATCAATCTGGGTGAATCCAACGACATGTCGACGAGGAAGTCTGCCACTTCCTGTAAGAAATGTTACCCATCTCCGGGTGGATGGTAGATGAGAACGATTCGAACGCCTACACCTGCTACAACTGTGCACTCAAAGGACTCAGCCTCACACACTACCACATTCGAGAGGCCCAATTCAGTCTTAAAACAGACTGCAACCCCCCCGCCCCTGTGGTCCAACCTTGGGCGGTGTATCACCAAGTACCCGGCCAGAGTCATGGCCTCCACTATAGGGCCGGAATTTTCATCCAGCCAGGTCTCGATGATGCAAGCCAGATCAGCCAAACCAATAAGGTCGGCAATAATAGCAGTTTTATTCCTAACAGACCTGGCATTGCATAACACCGCCCGAGTTGGACAAACCTCGGAGGTTGTTGGGCCTATCTGCTTACTGAAATCAGTAGTGCCCTTGGGTATGGAGACCAGACAGGGCAGACCCCAATCTGGATTCCATTTCACCCCAGGGCGCCTTCTGTACTTAATAACCCCAACGCGATGACCCCGCTCGTTCCTCCTCCTCCCCTGTTTGAGCACCCCTGCCCCCCTCACCCTCCCAAGAGCAATCCCCAATGCCCTACAACACTGATAAATCTCGAACTGTAAGGGAGGAGTACAAAAGGGGCGGAGGGCATGAAGAGAGGAGAGGGAATAATGCACCACCGTGGAGGAAGAAGGCCAGCACATGACGCTGCTTACCAAATTAAACAATAAAAATAAACCCACCACCCAAAATATTCAAAATAACCTCACAATGCTACTGTCCTGTGTCCAGAAAACTCTCCAGTGCTGATGAAGGGAAATGAGAGCACAGCAAGAAATGCAAAGTCGCCCAGAATTAATGGCGCACTCAGTCATGCATGCAGTGGTCACACAGTCACCACAATTAATTTGCATCCCCAAAATGCTACTGTCTTGTGCCCAGAAAATTTTCCAGTGCTGATGAAGTGAAATGAGAGGGTAATAAAAAAATGCAAAGTCTCCCAGAATTAATGGTGCACTCCATCATGCACACAGTGGTCACACACAGTCACCAGAATTAATGTGCATCCCCAAAATGCTAATGTCTTGTATCCAGAAAATTCCCCAGTGCTGATGAAGTGAAATGACAGCGTAACAAGAAATGCAAAGACTCCCAGAATTACTGGTCTACTGCAAATGCACAGACAGATTAAGATTGCTCTGCTCACTCAAGAGATGCAAAGGCACAACAACACCTAACCAGTGCTCACAAGTCACAAATCCACATCTGGAAAAGAATACCTTTTGCTGGTTGGGGAGATAGTGCATGTCAGTTAACAGTCCACTACCAATAAAGATACCACAAAGTAATATAACAAAATCATGCAGGTGTGGCGGATAGCAGGTTCACACTGCTGCAGTTACTCTCTGGCACAATAAAAGGTGTCTGATTTAATGGCACACATCACACACACACTCACACCAACACACTACAAGTAATGCATAGCAAATTGAAAACCTTTAGTAATATAACCAAATGTTTTAAACAAACTGAAATTATACACTGCTGCACCATAACAGTCAGCAAAAAAATGTTAAGAATTACTGAAAATATTACTGTGTGTACATTAACACAGTTATACAAGAAAAATATAACCAAAACAGAAAGATTGCTTTTTTCTCCCAGTTAATCTACCTACACCACAGATAGGCCCCTCCCCCAAAGTGCATTTCATGGTACATAGACTGACTGTTCTAAATTAACATTCAAAATCCACACACAAGCAATAAACACTCAATGATATGAACACAGGAGGGTTTCCTACAATCGATTTACTAAATTTTGAGCATAACAATGGCTCAAGAAGGCTTTTTTAACAGCTTTCAGAGGATTTGAATCTCAGAGCTCTTCCACTACACACACACTACACAGAACTGAGGCTGTGCAGAACACTCTAGAGCCCACGTGACCTGCAATCCCGTTAAGCACTGCAAAATTCACCTTGGAGCTCAATAACAAGGCAAAGTGGTGTGAAGTACATTGATTTCAATATACTTCACCTTAAAATTGGTGGAGAAGTGGTTTGGGGAAGGCGTAATAACACAAAGTCATTGGTTTCAACGGACTTTGCATTCCTCATCATGACGCAAAGTACTCTGCTTCACGTTGCGGAGTACTTCAAAGATTCTGCATTACTCTGAGAATCACTTCACGGAGCGCATTTCAGCCACTTCTTCCACCACTAGCTGTTATATACCATTGTACTGTACACTGTTCTGGTAATATAAGCTGAGCTACTATACTCGTTTTTGCTTTTCTATTTAAAGCAAATGGATTCATTCTTAATGCACCTATTCTGCAGTTTAGTTTTTTGATTAAGTTTATTAAGTGCTTGTGAAATTTCAAAACATCAACATGTATACCAAGATATTTATATTCATTTACTGAAGTAATCAAATCTCTGTTTAATAGCCTAATATCTAAAGTACTGTCATTTTGTTTTTTTACTGGTAAAAGATGAAAACAATTACAGTGATGGCATTTCAGTGACTGCAAATATGGTGCCCGTATATATGGGTGAGCACTTGTGGAGGGGTTGTGGGATAACAGATGGACCAGGCACTGAACTTCAGGTTCAACACACAATCTCTGTGTGATGTTTATTCAAAATACAAGAAATAACCTTCTGCAATGGCATATTTCTTCTTCAGTACATCAGTTTGCAGCAGCAAACTACGAATGTCCTTTCTCTACACTTAGCCAGCACCTACTGACACTGATCTCTGATCCAATCCACCAGTTGCGATGTAGCCACCACCCCAATGCAAGCCCCATTTGCTTGGGTACTGGGGGCCCAAAAGGAAAAACAAAACAAAACAAGCTACAGACAAAGCATCTCAATGCAGAATCACTGAAAGAAGGTCTACCACAAATGGCATTGGCAGCAAATCAAGTTTCAAAAAATACAACATCATACATACTTCCATCATGCAATGCATCATGGGATATACGCAAATCATCATGACATTTCTGACTGAAGTTTACAACAATATACATGCAATTTAAATAACACAACTAACTTCATTTCTATAATAGTCACCTAATACTTCTTACCATTATCAAAACACCAAGTGCCATGGTATTTTCAACATTTACAGGTTTCATAAACATAAGGTATATAGATTAAGGTATTTTATAACATAGTGCTATTACATACTAAATCCAACAACAATAAACACAATCTGTTTTATGTATACTTGGAGGTCACCACAATAACCTCCCTGTATGAGGACCTAAGAGGGAAAAATGAAAATTAAAGAGGACACTGTAGCATAGTCAAGGGAGGGAGAAGGGGGTGCCCACAGGTGTCCAACTTTATGGACTAGAAATATTAACGGATAGATTAGGCTTAGAAATAGAAGAACTGTTGCAACAGATTTAAGAAAAGGTTGGTACTCAAGAGTGGCAGGAGCTCCCGATCACATATCCCCTACCTTAAGAGGGAAGCAGTTATTGCAGACTGCTTCCCACCTTTTTGTCCCAGGAAGGGATGGAGCTTCTTCCCATCCATCTTCAGAAGCTGTGTGTCAGGGTCCCTACTAACGATTAACATTTCATCATAAACATAGTGGACATCATCATTCTTTACCATGAGGCATAAACACATTTCTCAACAAAGACTAACGGTACCTTCCCATCTCCTTTTAGAGAAAGTCCATCATATTTTACTGACATCAATTCCTGCACCATATGTAAACATGAAATCAACATTTATATATTTCGTCCCTGCCCTGTAGGACACCGCAAATCGATAAGGCTGAAGAGTCAAGTACCACAGTATTATACGGGGATTTTTTTCTCTCATTTGGTGCAACCAGCAGAGGGGGTTGTGATCAGTTACAACCTTAAATTCAGTCCCCCACAAGTAATATTTCAGGGACTCAATAGCCCACTTCAGAGCTAAGCATTCTTTCTCTATGGTAGCACACTCTCTCTCCCTCTCATGTAGCTTCCTACTGATATATATAATCGGGTGTTCTTCCCCATCTATTTTCTGAGATAAGACAGCCCCAATATCACTCTCTGATGCATCAGTTTGAACCTCAGACACTTGATTGAAGTCAGGGCTTTTCAATACAGGAGCTGTACAATGAATTGCCTTGATCTTCCTAAATGAGGGGGCAGGATAGTGCAGTAGTTTAAGGCTCTGAGCTGCAAATCTGGAGACCTGGGTTTGAATCCCACAGCCTCCACTTGCATACTGTGTGATCCTGAGCAAGTCACTTAACTTCCTTGTGCTCCCAGGTTGCACCTGTAAACAAGCTTTCAGCTTAGTGCATCTCAACTGGTTAAACAATTGGAAAAAAAATGCCTCATCATAAATGGGGGTCCACAGAACCTTATTTGGGCACCTCTTTTTAGTGAGATCAGTCAAAGGACTAGCAATGGCTGAGAAATTAGGAATAAATCTCTGGTAATAGCCAGCCAAGTCTAGGAAAGATCTCATGTGCTTTTTTGTGGTAGGTATTGGGCTGTTTGCTACTGCTGTAACCTTCTCTACCTCAGGCTTCACTTGTCTGTTTCCTAAAATGAACCCTAGCTATCTTGTCTCAGTCTTTGCTAGGGCACACTTAGCAGGGTTAATGGTCACTCCTGATGCCTTTATTGCTTGCAATACCTGGGACAAGTGTCTAACATGGGTTTCCCAGTCAGGACTGAATATGACCACATCGTCCAAATAAGCCGCACAGTACTCAGCGTGTGGTCTTAGAATATGGTCCATAAAATGCTGAAAAGTGGCTGGGGCCCCATGTAGTCCAAATGGTATTGTGACCAACTGTTATAAACAGACTGGAGTGCTAAATGCAGTTTTAGCTTGCAAATCAGGTGACAAGGGGATTTGCCAATATTCCTTAGTAAGGTCCAGGGTGGAGATATACTGTGCATCGCCTAGCCTATCAATGATGTCATCTATTTGAGATATTGGGTAGCCATCAAATAGTGAGACTTTGTTACGCTTTCTAAAATCTAGGCATAGATATATCCCACCCTCTTTCTTGTCCACTATGACGATGGGTGAAGACCATGCACTCTTTGAGGGTACAATTATACCTAACTGCTCCATTTTTTTGACTTCCTGAATCACCTCATCCCTCACCTTCAAAGGTAATCTGTAGGGCTTTTGGTGTATGGGCTTGTCCTGCATGGCAGTTATGGGGGTGCACAATGCCTTTGGCCCGCCCCGGGATGTTTGTGAATATGGGCTCAAACTCTTGTAAAACCCCCTGCAATTCTTTCTGTTGCTGAGGCTCCAATTCAGGGTTTATCTGAATCTCCTCCAATGGTCCTGACTGCTCTAGCCTTTTATAGGCAAACTCCAGTGCTGACTCCCTAACTTAAGGATGGATATAAAGGGAGGAATTAGGCTTCTCACACCATTGTCTAAGGAGGTTCTCATGGTAAATTTTCTAGGCAGGTCTCTTTCCGGGCATGCTAAGCCTATAGTTCACTGCTCCTGTTTGCCTCAAAATGGTGAAGGGGCCCTGCCATTTCATGAGTAGTTTGTTCTCTGTGGATGGAAGGAGTAACAACACTTGATCCCCGGGGCTGAAATGTTTTAGTCATCAAACCTTGGTCATATCTATCTTTCTGAAAGACTTGCTTCTGTTCTAAGCTCTGATGGGCCAAGTTAATATACCTCAACAGGCGTTTGTATAACTGAGTCATGTAGTCTATGACATTAAGATGTCTCACCTCCTTCCCTTCTTCCCAGTGTTCTTTAACCACATCCAGTCGCCCCCTCGGGTTCCTACCATACAATAATGAACAAGATGAGAAACCAGTGGATGCTTGAGGGATTTCCCTGTAAGCGAAAAGTAAATAGAGGAGGTACCTATCTCAATATTTACCTTCTTCTTTCACATATTTCCTCAACATTCTCTTTAATGTGTGTTTAAACCACTCTGCAAGGCAGTCAGTCTGTGGGTGTTATGGGGAAGTATGCACTGCTACCATGCCCAGCAGACAGTACAATTCTTTGAGCAGGTAAGCATTAAAATTACTTCCCTGATCAGTAAGTATTTCTTGGGGGATTCACATGTTACTAAATACCTTTGCTAACTCCTCTGCTATCCTGGAGGCTGTGACAGTTCTTATGGGGATAGCTTCTGGGTAGAGGTAGCGTAGTCACATATGACCAGTACAAATTTCTTACCCTTGGAGCTCTTTTCCAGGGGGACCACTATATCCATGGCTATCCTGTCAAAGGGGTTAGTCACAATGGGGATGGGTTGTAGCAGTACTCTATCCCTTTTTCCTGCCTGAGCTACCTTCTGACGCTCAGCACATGCTTTACCATACTCAGCTATGTTCTCATGGATAAAGGACCAATAAAACCTGGGTAATATCCTATTCAGGGTACTGTCTCTGCCTACATGACCTGGTAAAGAGATGTCATGTGCCAGATACATGAGTTGGGAGCAGAATTTTTTCAGAACCATTAGTTGGTCTATTACCTCTCCAGTTCTGGGGTTTGTGTATTCTCGATACAGTATTCCCTGTTTTATAGCAAAAAGTTTTAAGTGTAGGGTCTGCTTTTTACTCATGCTGCATATCACATTTAAAAGTATGTCCCAAGTCTGGATGTACACCAGCATGACTATCAATCCAGGCCTTATTTAGCATCCTCTTCTCTGTCTTAGTTTTATGGTCCTTGCCAGGATCCTCAAAAACATCATCATCAATTGGAAACACAGATGGTAAATATCCCTTCTTCATTTGCGCTCTGGTGGTTACAGCAACTACAGCAGAATCCTGGGCAGCATGACAATATATAAATGAAGCAAAGTCTGGGTGGTCATGCCCGATAATAATTGGCACAGGTAGGTGAGGTACCAACCCAACTTTTACTTCCTGTGTCTTTTCTTGAACAGTCATTTGAATGGTGGCTGAAGGGTAGTGATGTGTATCACCGTGCACACAGATGACTGTTGTATTTTATCCTTTATTATTCCCATTCACCAGATCTGCTCGCACAAGAGTCTGGCGGCTCCCTGAATCAATCAGTCCCATCATCTGCTGTGATTCAATCTGTACATTAGCCATAAAGTGACCCAAGTTTGCTAAGGCTATGTGAGTTGTCTCTCTCTTTATATTAGGACAGTTTCTTAGATAATGGCCCTTCTTTTGGCACCCATGACATACAATCTCAGCTACTGGAATATTCCCCCTTCTCTCTGCTCTCCAGTCGTGTTTCTCTAGGGATGGATTTGAATGTTTATAAGTAAAACGGTTCCTTACCAGATTGCTGGTGGTTGCAGCTGCTGAGGTCTCTTGGAACCCACTAGATCTGGATGGTCAGGATGCCAGGATGTTTTCTGCCAATGTGATGGTTTTATCAGTGGAATCTGGCTTTTGCTCCCGAACCCAAAGTTGTACATCCTGGGGTAACACTTTACTAAACTGTTCAATAATCACCACCTCCAGAAGTTGGTCCTTACTCTTGTTCTCCAGTTGTAACCATTTGTAGCAGAGCTCCTTGAGATGGGCATAAGTCTCGTGGGGTTATCCAGTGACTGCATTTTAAGAAACCTAAACCTCTGGTGATAGGTTTCAGTGTTTATGTCTTAGCGCCTGAGGATCTCCTGCTTCACACGGTCATAGTCCTCAGCCTCTCTGGAGTTCATGTGGCAATAAACCAACTGGGCACTGCCTGTCAGGTGCAGTGCCAGTCAAACAACCCACTGTTCCCTTGGCCATGAGCATGTTCGAGCAGTCCTCTCAAACGTTGTGAGGTAGGCCTCAATGTCATCACTGTCCAAAAGTTTAGACAGTTTAATGTCTTTTGGTCTGCTGGCTCTTTCTGTTTGTCCTGCATTGATGGCATGCAAGACCCTCATGGTATCAGCATTTTGCATCTTGCTTTCTCTGCTCAATGTCTCTATCTCTTTGCTCAGCATCTCTCTCTTTTTTCATCTGCAACTGTTTTATGCAGAGCCATTTCAACAACTCCCCTACGTCCTCAGGTGGAGCAACTTCAAGAGGAGGCAATTCCCTCAATTCTTCCACATCCTCTTGCATCTCTTCATCACCTTCAGGCTTGGCCTTCCTCTGACTTTCAGGTCCAGTACAGGCAGCAGCTTATCTCCTAGTCTGTCAGCCATGGATCTTGTCAGAACTCCACGGACCGTCTTCTCTGGGTTCTCCTCTGGCAACTCCTTGTGCATCGGTCCACTTGGGATATATGGCGATATCCACCAGAAAATGTCCCTTTTCGGCCAGTACAGATGCTTCCAACAAGTTATCCCACTTCTGATACCAAGTCTATGGAGGGGATGTGGGCTAACAGATGGACCCGACACTGAACTTCAGGTTCTACACACAATCTCAGTGTGATGTTTATTCAAAATACAAAAAATAACCTTCTGCATATTTCTTCTTTAGTACATCAGTTTGCAGCAGCAGACTATAAATGCCCTTTCTCTACACTTAGCCAGCATCTACTGATACTGATCTCTGATCCAATCCACCAGTTGAGATGTAGCCACCACCCTGATGTAAGCCCCATTTGCTTGGGTAGTGGGGGCCCAAAAAGAAAAACCAAAAACAAAACAAGCTATAGAGAATACATCTCAATGAAGAATCACTGAAAGAAGGTCTACCCAAAAGGACATTGGCAAACAAATCAAGTTTCAAAGAAAAGCATCATACATACTTCCATAATGCAATGCATCATGGGATATATGCAAATCATCATGACATTTCTGACTTAAGTTTAAAACAATATATATGCATTTTAAATAACACAACTAGCCTCATTTCTATAATAGCCACCTAGTACTTCTTACCATTATCAAACACCAAGTGCCATGGCATTTTCAACATTTACAGGTTTCATAAACATAAGGGCCTGGATATTCAAACTGCGCCATTCTGAGGTGCAAGCCCTTGCGCTGCTCAAAATAGTTGCGAAGGGGTGTGGCCGGGGTGATATTCAAGGATTGCGCTATTGAGCAGCTCGCACGAATATCACAACCACAACCACTGTGCAGGTACAGTGGAACTTGCGCCACCGCAAGTTGTCAGAGTTGAGCATTAAACTTGCGGTGGCGCAAGTACCATTGCGCCATGCACAAATTTCCGATATTCAAAAGGTGATATGCAAATGGGGCCATAATTCATGCAAGGCGCAGGGGGGGCCATTTGCATCTGATTATGGCCCCACTTGCATGCCATTAGCATGTAGGTGCACTGATCCCCGAGGACTTGCACCTGGTCACCCTGCCAGGCAGCAGCCATTGGGGGCCGATGCACCCTGCAGCCCGATCGCAGGCACAACGTGAAAACAACCCCCCCACCCACACATCTTCCAATGCCCGATCACGGGCAGAAAGTATCATGAAACCCCACACACATTCTCCCAATGCCCGATGCGGCAGAAAGTATCATGAAAACCCCCACACATCTCCCAATG
Source organism: Neoceratodus forsteri (assembly GCA_016271365.2). Lineage (NCBI taxonomy): Eukaryota > Metazoa > Chordata > Ceratodontiformes > Ceratodontidae > Neoceratodus > Neoceratodus forsteri. The sequence goes on from CM057455.1 coordinate 535,680,627, forward strand.
CCCGATCACTGGCAAAAGTAAAACAACCCCCACCCAAACAGCTCCCAATGCCCGATCGTGGCAGAATGTAAAAGACCCCCAACCCGAATATCTCCTGGTGGTCCAGTGGACCATAATGCCCGATCGCGGGCAGAATGTCCAGTGACAACCCCCAAACATCTCCCTGGTGTCTAGTGTCACTCAGCCCACCCACCCATGAAGCCCCACCACCCCACTCCCCAGGCAGCGGCGGGCGGCAGCATCCCACCCGCCTGCCACCCGCGGCCCACCGACTGACTGTCTGGTAGGGCTGCACGCCCATTGGTGCAGAGTTAGAGCCAATGGGCATGCAGCCCATACCATACATGACAGTCCAGATTTGTGAATGAACCCAGGAGATATTCGGGTTGGGGATTTTCATGATACATTCTGCCCGCTGATCGGGGCATTGGGAGATGTGTGGGTGGGGGGGTTGTTTTTATGTTCTGCCAGCGATCGGGCTGGTGGGGGGGCACAGGGACTGAGTTGGATGCTAGCCACGGGTGGCAGCTGCTGTGTTGCACCCTGCAATACAGCAGCTCACCTGTGGGTGGCCCTCAACTTGATCCTTTTTTTTTGGCTCAAAGTTGTGCAGGCGCAGGTTGGGGGTTGCGCATGCACAACTCTGCACAACCCGACTGAATATTGGGTTGAGCAGTTTATGCATGGTTGCTCCCCCTCCTGTTGAGCATGCATTTATTTGCATTGTGCTGTTGCTCAACCTGTTTTCAGTGGCGCAACTGCCTCCTGCTGAATATCACAGAATGCCGTAATGTAGGACTTGTGCATGCGCAACCCTGTTGCGTATGGCGCAACCCTTTTGAATATCTGGGCCAAGGTATATAGATTAAGGTATTTCATAACATAGTGCTATTACATACTAAATCCAGCAACAATAAACACAATCTGTTTTACGAATACTTGGAGGTCATCACAATAACCTCCCTGTATGAGGACCTAAGAGGGAAAAATGAAAATTAAAGAGGACACTGTAGCATAGTCAAGGGAGGGAGAAGGGGGTGCCCACAGGCGGCCACCCTTATGGACTAGAAATACTAAAGGATAGATTAGGCTTAGAAATAGAACTGTTGCGACAGATTTAAGAAAAGCTCAGTCCTCAAGAGTGGCAGGAGCTCCCGATCACATATCCCCCACCTTAAAAGTGAAGCAGTTATTGCAGACTGCTTACCACCTTCTTGTCCCAGGAAGGGATGGAGCTTCTGCCCATCCATCTTCAGAAGCTGCGCCTCATGGTCCCTATTAACGATTAACATTTCATCATAAACATAGTGGACACCATCATTCTTTACCATGAGTCATAAACACATTTCTCAACAACGACTAACGGTACCTTCCCATCTCCTTTTAGAGAAAGTCCGTCATATTTTATTGACATCAATTCTTGCACCATATCTAGACATGAAGTCAGCATTTATATATTTCGTTCCTGCCCTGTGGGACACCGCAAATCGATAAGGATGAAGAGTCAAGTACCACCGCATTATACAGGATTTTTTTCTTTCATTTGGTGCAACCAGCAGAGGGGGTTGTGATCAGTTACAACCTTAAATTCAGCCCCCCACAAGTAATATTTCAGGGACTCAATAGCCTACTTCAGAGCTAAACATTCTTTCTCTATGGTAGCATATCTTCTCTCCCTCTCATGTGGCTTCCTACTGATATATATGATCAGATGTTCTTCCCCATCTATTTTCTGAGATAAGACAGCCCCAATACCATTCTCTGATGCATTAGTTTCAACCTCAAACGCTTGGTTGAAGTTAGGGCTTTTCAGTACAGTAGCTGTACATAGTATTGCCTTGATCTTCCTAAATGTCTCATCAGAAATAGGGGTCCACTGAACCTTATTTGGGCACTTCTTTTTAGTGAGATCAGTCAAAGGACTAGCAATGGCTGAGAAATTAGAAATAAATCTCTGTTAATAGCCAGCCAAGCCTAGGAAAGATCTCATGTGCTTTTTTGTGGTAGGTATTGGGCTGTTTGCTACTGCTGTAACCTTCTCTACTTCGGGCTTCACTTGTCTGTTTCCTAAAATGAACCCTAGGTATCTTGTCTCGGTCTTTGCTTTGGCACACTTAGCAGGGTTAATTGTCACTCCTGACTCCTTTATTGCTTGCAGTACCTGGGACAAGTGTCTAACATGGGTTTCCCAGTCAGGACTGAATATGACCACATCGTCCAAATAAGCCGCACAGTACTCAGCATGTGGTCTTAGAATGTGGTCCTTAAAATGCTGAAAAGTGGCTGAGGCCCCGTGTAGTCCAAATGGTATTGTGACAAACTGGCATAAACTGATTGGGGTGCTAAATGCAGTTTTATCTTGTAAATCAGGTGACAAGGAGATTTTCCAATATTCCTTAGTAAGGTCCAGGGTGGAGATATACTGCGCATTGCCTAGCCTGTCAATGATGTCATCTATTTGGGGCATTGGGTAGTCATTAAATAGTGAGACGTTGTTAAGCTTTCTAAAATCTAGGCATAGACGTATCCCACCATCTTTCTTGTCCACTACGATGATGGGTGAAGACCATGCACTCTTTGAGGGTACAATTATACCTAACTGCTCCATTTTTTTGACTTCCTGAATCACCTCAGCCCTCACCTTCAAAGGTAATCTGTAGGCCTTTTGGTGTATGGGATTGTCTTGCATGGCAATTATGGGGTGCACAATGCCTTTGGTCTGCCCTGGGATGTTTGTGAATACGGGCGCAAACTCTTGTAAAACCCCCTGCAAATCTTTCTGTTGCTGAGGTTCTAGTTCAGTGTTTATCTGAATCTCCTCCAATGGTCCTGACTGCTCTAGCCTTTTATAGGCAACCTCGAGCTCTGACTCCCTAACTTAAGGATGGATATAAAGGGAGGGATTAGGCTTCTCACGCCACTGTCTAAGGAGGTTCGCATGGTAAATTTTCTAGGCAGGTCTCTTTCTGGGCATGCTAAGCCTATAGTTCACTGCTCCTGTTTGCCTCAAAATGGTGAAGGGGCCCTGCCATTTCATGAGTAGTTTGTTCTCTGTGGAGGGAAGGACTAAGAACACTTGATCCCCGGGGCTGAAATGTTTCAGTCATCAAACCTTGTTCATATCTATCTTTCTGCAAGACTTGCTTCTGTTCTAAGCATTGGTGGGCCAAGTTAATATACCTCAACAGGCATTTGCGTAACTGAGTCATGTACTCTATGACATTAAGATGTCTCACCTCCTTCCCTTCTTTCCAGTGTTCTTTAACCACATCCTGTGACCCCCTCGGGGTCCTACCATACAATAATGAAAAAGATGAGAAACCAGTGGACGTTTAAGAGATTTCCCTGTAAGCGAAAAGTACATAGGGGAGGTACCTATCCCAATATTCACCTTCTTCTTTTACATATTTCCTCAACATTCTCTTTAATGTCTGGCTAAACCTCTCTACGTGGTATGGGGAAGTATGCACTGCTACCATGCACAGCAGACGGTACAATACTTTGAGCAGGTATGCATTAAAATTACTCCCCTGATCAGTAAGCATTTCTTGATGGATTCCCATGTGGCTAAATACTTTTGCTAACTCCTCTGCTATACTGGAGGCTGTGACAATTCTCATGGGGATAGCTTCTGGGTAGTGGGTAGCGTAGTCACATATGACCATAAAAATGTCTTACCCTTGGAGCTCTTTTCCAGGGGGACCATTATATCCATGGCTATCACATCAAAAGGGTTAGTCACAATGGACATGGGTTATAGCAGTACTCTATCCTTTTTTCCTGCCTGAGCTGCCTTCTGAAACTCAGCACATGCTTTACAATACTCAGCTATGTTCTCATGGATAGAGGGCTCATAAAACCTGATTAATATCCTATTCTGGTGCTGTCTCTGCCTACATGGCCTGCTAAAGGGATGTCATGTGCCAGGTACATGATTTGGGAGTGGAATTTTTCCAGAACCATTAGTTGGTCTATTACCTCTCCAGTTCTGGGTTTCGTGTACTCTCTATACAGTATTTCCTGTTTTACAGCAAACTGAGGGGCACTTTTTTCCACTACCTTCCCCACCTGTGAAAAAAAAAGGGTTAAGTGAAGGGTCTACTTTTTGCTCATGCTGCATATCACATTTAAAAGTATGTCCCAAGTCTGGCTGTACATCAGCATGACTATCAATCCAGGCCTTATTTAGCTTCCTCTTCTCTGCCTTAGTTTTATGGTCCTTGCCAGGTTCCTCAAAAACATCATCATCAATTGGGAACACAGATGGTAAATATCCCTTCTTCATTTGTGCTCTGGTGGTTACAGCAACTACAGCAGAAACCTGGGCAGCATGACAATGTATAAATGAAGCAAACTCTGGGTGGTCATGCCCGATAATACCTTGCACAGGTAGGCGAGGTACCAACCCAACTTTTACTTCCTGTGTCTTTTCTTGAACAGTCATTTGAATGGTGGCTGTAGGGTAGCGATGGGTATCATCGTGCACACAGATGACTGTTGTATTTTATCCTTTATTATTCCCATTCACCAGATCTGCTCATACAAGAGTCTGGCAGCTCCCTGAATCGATCAGTCCCATCATCTGCTGTGATTCAGTCTGTACAGTAGCCATAAAGTGACCCAAGTTTGCTAAGGCTACGTGAGCTGTCTCTCTCTTTATATTAGGACAGTTTCTTAGATAATGGCCCTTCTTTTGGCACCCATGACATACAATCTCAGCTACTGGAATATATCCCCTTCTCTCTGCTCTCCAGTCTTGTTTCTCTGGGCTGGATTAGACAGTTTATAAGTAAAAGGGTTCCTTACCAGATTGCTGGTTGTCGCAGCTGTTGAGGTCTCTTGGAACCCTCTAAATCTGGATGGTCGGGCTGCCAGAAAGTCTTCTGCCGATGTGATGGTTTTATTAGGGGAATCTGTCTTAAGTTCCCAAACCCAAAGTTGTACATCCTGGGGTAACACTTTAATAAACTGTTCAATAATCACCACCTCCAGAAGTTGGTCTTTGCTCTTGTTCTTTGTTTGTAACCATTTGTAGCAGAGTTCCTTGAGATGGGCATAAGTCTCTCAGGGGTTATCCAGTGACTGCATTTTATGAAACCTAATCCTCTGGTGATAGATTTTAGTGTTTATGTCTTAGCGCCTGAAGATCTCCTGCTTCACATGGTCATAGTCCTCAGCCTCTCTGGAGTCCATGTGGCTATTAACTAACTGGGCACTGCCAGTCAAACAACCCACTGTTCCCTTGGCTATGCGCCTGTTCGAGCGGTCCTCTCAAACATTGTGAGGTATGCCTCAAAGTCATCACTGTCTGAAAGTTTAGACAGTTTAATGTCTTCTGGGCTGCTGGCTCTTTCTGTTTGCCCAGCATTGATGGTATGCATGACCCTCATGGTATCAGCATTTGGCATCTTGCGTTCTCTGCTCAGTGTATCTATCTCTTTGCTCAGCATCTCTCTCTCTCTTTCTATCTGCAACTGTTTTATGCAGAGCCATTTCAACAACTCCACTACATCCTCAGGTGAAGCATCTTCAAAAGGAGGCAATTCCCTTGATTCTTCCACATCCTCTTGCATCTCTTCATCACCTTCAGGCTTGGTCTTCCTCTGACTCTCAGGTCCAGTCCAGGCAGCAGCTCCTCTCCTAGTCTGTCAGCCATGGTTTTTGTCAGAACTCCACGGACCTTCTTCTCCCTGTTCTCCTCTGGCAACTCCTGTTGCATCAGTCCACCTGGGATATCTGGGTGATATCCACCAGAAAATGTCCCTGTTCGGCCAGTCCAGATGCTTCCAACAAGTTATCCCACTTCTGACACCAAGTCTGTGGAGGGGTTGTGGGAAACTGATGGACCAGACACTGGAATTCAGGTTCAACACACAATCTCTGTGTGATGTTTATTCAAAGTACAAGAAATAACCTTCTGCAATGGCATATTTCTTCTTCAGTACATCAGTTTTCAGCAACAGTCTATGAATGTCCTTTCTCTGCACGTAGCCAGCACCTACTGACACTAATCTCTGATCCAATCCACCAGTTGAGATGTAGCCACCACCCCTATGCAAGCCCTATTTGCTTGGGTACTGGGGGCCCAAAAGGAAAAACAAAACAAAACAAGCTACAGACAAAGCATCTCAATGCAGAATCACTCAAAGAAGGTCTACCCCAAATGGCATTGGCAACAAATCAAGTTTCAAAAAATACAACATCATACATACTTCCATAATGCAATGTATCATGGGATATATGCAAATCATCATGACATTTCTTACTGAAGTTTACAACAATATACATACATTTTAAATAACACAACTAGCTTCATTTCTATAATAGTCATCTAGTACTTTTTACCATTATCAAAACACCAAGTGCTATGGTATTTTCAACATTTACAGGTTTCATAAACATAAGGTATATACATTAAGGTATTTTATAACATAGTGCTATTACATACTAAATCCAGCAACAATAAACACAATCTGTTTTACATATACTTGGAGGTCACCACAATATCCTCCCTGTATGAGGACCTAAGAGGGAAACATTTAAATTAAAGAGGACACTGTAGCATAGTCAAGGGAAGGGAGGAAGGGGTGTCCACAGGTGGCCAACCTTATGGATTAGAAATACTAAATGAATACTGAATTAATATTTTTGCTCAGTATTCACAAAAGAAGAAGAAGAGGAGGAGTTACCTAAACCAAACAGTAGAAGCACTCTGGATAGTGGGGTTGACACCAGTCCATTTACAGAAGAAAGAGTACTGAAAGAACTCCTAAAACTCAAGGTGGACAAAGCAATGGGGCCTGACAGCATTCACCGTAGAATCCTAAAAGAGCTAAGGGAGGACCTAGCAACACCACTAACCACACTTTTTAACAAATCATGGCAAGATGGGGTGGTACCTGATGACCGGAGGAGGGCAGATGTGATTCCCCTTCACAAAAGTGTTAGCAAGGCAGAAGCAGGAAACTTCAGACCTCTTAGTTTGACCTCAGTGGTGGGGAAAATGATGGAATCACTTCTGAAAGTACCTAGAGACCAGCGGGGCACAGGACCCAAAGCAGCATGGATTCACAGCAGGAAGGTCATGTCAGATGAATCTAATTGATTTCTTTGACCGGGTGACCAAAGTAATAGACCAGGGAGGGGCTGTGGATATGGCCTACCTAGACTTTAGCAAGGCATTTGACACAGTCCCACACAAAAGATTAATAATCAAGTTAGCCAGCCTGAGAGTGAGTCCCAGGGTGGTAGCCTGGGTAGCAAATTGGCTGCACAACAGGACACAGAAGGTAATAGTGAATGGAACACATTCTGAAGAAAGGGGGGTTACTATTGGAGTACCTCAGGGGTCAGTACTGGGTACAGTCCTCTTTAACGTCTTTATAGGTGACATTGCAGAGGGTCTGGAATGAAAGGTATGCCTCTTTGTGAATGACACAAAGATTTGTATCAGAGTTGATACTCAAGGAGGGGTAGAAAGGATGAGAAGGGACTTGGCAAGGTTGGAGGAATGGTCAGACATATGGCAACTTAGATTCAATGCAAAGAAGTGCAAAGTACTGCACCTGGGAAATAAAATTCCAGAAGAAGAGTACACAGTAGCAGGGGAGGTACTAACGACAACAATAATGGAAAGGGATCTGGGTGTAGTCATATCACATGACCTAAAGGTGGGTAAGCAATGTGAGAAGTCAGTAAGGAGAGCCAGGGGGATACTGGGATGCATAGAGAGGGGCATCACAAGTAGAAAAAGGGAAGTGGTTATCCCTCTATACAGACAGTTGGCGAGACTCCATCTGGAGTACTGCATGCAGTTTTAGAGACCTCATCTATGCAAGGACATAGACAGGATGGAAGCAGTCCAGAGGAGGGCAACTAAAATGGTGCAGGGTCTACATCAGAAACCATATGAAGAGAGACTGAGAGAGCTTAACATGTATACCCTTGATGAAAGGAGGGACAGGGGGGACATGATAGAAACTGTTAAGTACCTCAAGGGAATCAACAAAGTCCAGGAGGGTAGCATCTTTCAGAAAAAGAGATGTGTAAGAACTAGGGGGCACAATTTCAAGTTAGAGGGGGGACAGCTCAGGGGTAATGTGAGGAAATTCTTTTTCATGGAAGAATGGTGGATGCATGGAACCACCTTCCTGGAGAGGTTGTAGGGTCTAAAACAGTGGGGGAATTCAAACATGCATGGGATAGACATAAGGCAATTATAGTGGGGGGTTGCAGGAAGTAGGCTGTTGGTTAACTAGAATCTGCAGCTTATCCAATAGGTAAGGAAATGGGCAGACTGGGTGTGCCATGTGGTCCTTATCTGCCATCAAAGTCTATGTTTCTATGTTTCTATAGATTAGGCTTAGAAATAGAATAACTGTTGCAACTGATTTAAGAAAAGTTCAGTCCTCAAGAGTGACAGGAGCTCCCAGTCACAGCACTGAAATGGTGAAAAATGCATCCCCCCAAGGTGCTATAATGTAGGAGTTGTTTATTTTAGTAAGTAGGCTGTGGAGGGCAAAGCCCCCCCCCCACAAAGGGGGCATGGGGGGGTAAAGCTCCCACAACACATGCATTTGCCAAATTGTCACCGTTTTGGTGCTCACCCATATGTACAGGCATTGTAAATGCAGTCACTGAAATGCCGTTGCTATAATTGCTCTTGCTATTTTTACATCACTCAATTGATATGAAACCAAGAATTTGACTTTTACTAGTTTTGGACCATGTATCCTCTTGTTCTGTCTCTTATTTCCTTCTTTTTGCACCTGCTGTTTAGCTGCTGTTTGGACAGAGTTCCCTGTAGAGCTGCAGACTATCTATGAATGCTCCTGCAGGTACTGCTGTTCTACTCTGTGGCCCTAAAACTCCAGGGTCACTAGTCCTATGGGATTTCAATTTCACACTGCAACTGCACTCTTTGTGACTATTTGCTGTTCTTAAAGCTTATACTCACAGATTTAACTGCAGAAGCCATCCAGGTTATACTCAGGGTACTGCCCTCAGAACCTCTTTCCAGTTATCTCTTAGTTTCAAACCTTAGGAAAAACAGTAATAATCCAGTACCCAATCTCAGGGTTACAGCTCTTTAATATTGCTCTTAATTATTGGCTAGTTTGGCAAAATTATCCCACTGACCCTTCTATATACATTTCATTCCGTTACAATTTCCTACATAGAGTAGCACTCCCAGGTACAATTCTTGCTAGCTAAATACCCAAATAAAAATGTGCATCATGTTTTATGTGTGCTAACATTCCTTTGTCTAACTTCCCTGAATCTGAAATCTGTCCTAAGTGTAATAAACCAATTGCACTAGATAAAGCTTCTTTATATTTCACAAAATGAATTAAAGAAACTTAAAAGTATAAGGGACCTCGAATATTTCACTGATAATACTATAATGAGGGCCAATTGTAATACTACTTGAAGTTGTATCAAAGATATTGGCATTCAGGAAGATGAAGAGGGAATGAAATGAATGCAGAAAATATGAAATGGGGAAGGGAACATAAGGAAGTAAATTCAAATGAGAAACAATTTGAATGGACAAATGTGTTCCAGTCAAGAGTTGCTAAATGTAGGAGATGAGCAGGGGTGTTCTCTGTGACAAACTGCAAGACTGAACCACAGACAGTAATTGAAATCCAGACAGAAAATAGATTTCAACCTCTAGAGTCCAAGTGCACTACATCCAATAAAGATCAACAAAAAAGGAGGTAGTGGTCATAGGGAACTCCATAATAAAATACTAAACAGTAAAATATGTAAAAATGACAAAGAAAAATGCAAAGCATCCAGTTTTAGTTGGGGCGAACAACAATGACATTACTCACAGAATCAATATTACCAAACACTCTGGTCCCAATCCTATGGTCATTGTACAAGTTGATGCTAATGACATGGGTAGAAAACCTCATAAATCAAACAAAACAATACTATTCACCCCTTTCTGAGAAACTCAAACTAAGGAGTTGTGAATATTACTATATCAGAAATTCTACCTATCTCTGGGGTAGTAGAACATCACCAACAAGAAATAAAGAAAATTAATTGTTGGCTAAGGGCAATATGTCATGATAAAAATATGTGTTTCATTAAAACATGGGAAAATTTCTGGGGGGAAGAGAACTTTTTGTGAAAGATGGTCTGCATTTAAGTTACCAAGACAGTAGATAGCTGGGCAACAGTATTCTTAAACATGCTTTGAATACTTTAAACTAGAGCATGGGGGGACAAGCGAGACACATTTAGCAGATACCAGTTCACTTACTGACACAAATCGATCTCGCAAAACTAAGAAAGTTAAAAAGCCAGAATTGACATGCACATTTATAAATGCAAGAAGCACCCATAACAAATGGGATGAACTATAGATTTTAGAAAGACAAAAAGCCAGAATTAATGTGTACACTTAGAAATGCAAGGCGTACTTGTAACAATGAGATGGAATATCGATATTAATAAACATGAGAAAACACTTAATAATGGAAACATGGTGGAAAGAAGATGATATGTGGAACACTAGTAAAGAGGGATACACTGGATATAGGAAACATAAGGCACATAAAAATGGTGGTGGTGTGGGATCATTCATCAGCTTGGAAATCACAAATTATGACATAGCAAGAAATACTAAGGAATCATTCACAAAAACTGTATCACTATGGATAAAAACAGAGCCAACAACTACAACTTCAGTTAAAATGGGGGTAATTTATGAGCCATCAGACACTTACCATGTAGAGAAAAAAAAGGCATACTAAAAATTGCAAAGGCCAATGATTTAGGTGAACTGAATATAATGGAAATCCAATTGTAGAAATTGCCTCACAGTGGCTAACTACATGCAGGGAAAGAAATAGGAAGTAATTTGAATCTTTGAGAGACTGATTGTAATGGGTAATCTAAACTTCCCAGAAATGTACAGGTTCAATATTTATATTGTTAAAGGGAAAAGTGAACAGGAGTTCTGTGACTTATTAATTCAAAATAATTTAACACAACATGTACAAAAGTTGACCAAGGGAAATAATATTCTGGACCTGGTTTTATCTTCACAGGGGTAACATTATTAAATTTCTCAGTTAAGGTCCCAGTTGGAAACAATGATCATAATTCTGTCTTCTTCACTATTGAGAGCACAAAAAATAATAAGCCGAAAGGGAACACCGTGCTGTATGATCACAGCCTAGCAAATTGGGTAGGACTGAAGCAAGAAAGAAGTTATGTTAGAACTTACCTCAACAGTAGATAGTTGACAAAATCTCTTACAGCAGGTCACACCTTAGGAACTGTAGCCAGCAGGTGCCAGGATCACATGGAAACTTTTCTAGCTAGCAGTCTATATGGAGCCACCCACAGCAATGTCATCACGTTGATGTCCTCCATAGATAACCGTGGGTGGCCCACACCCTTCTCAGTTCCCTATCAGAGACCTTCCATCAAGGACGCACTCTTGAGGTAACCCGAGGAAGAGCTAGAAAAAACTGCCACAGATAGCACGGAAAACAAAAGGCTTACCATCCTGGAAAACAAAGAGGACAGGAAGGAGGAACTCAGAAGCATGGGAAAAGGAGGGTGGGATGGCATGACCTGCTGCAAGAGATTCTCATGGAGATCTACTGTTACATTAAGTTCTTATGTAACTGTTCTATCTTCTTTGAGGATATATCTTGCAGCAAGTCACACCATAGGAATGAGTCCCAAGCAGTACTGCAGAGGAGAACAGTCCAGGAGGCTGGAAGGTAGGAGTCTATGAAAGGAGGCACTGAGCACAGCTGGGAAAAACTTGCCCTTCTAGAGACAGTGTCCAGACTGTAGTGTCTTGCGAAAGTGTGGACAGTACTCCAAATTCTAGCAGTACAGATCTCAGCCACTGAAACACCTTTGAAACTGACAAAGAGAGGTGGCCATGCCTCTGGTAGAGTGGCCCTTAACTGCCTCAGGAAATTATTTTGATACTTCTTGAAACAGAAAACAATACAGTTGGCTAACCATTTGGACAGGCACTGTCTAGAAAAGTGGAACATCCCATTTCCCAGGGGTGAAAGAAACAAAAAGTTGTGAGGATTATCTGCAGTCGATCAATCAATTAATCAATTAGTTTTATTTATAAAAAGGCACCTTTCTAAAACCAAGGCACCTGTACAATAAAATACATAAAAAATGATTATAAACAGACATATAAATTCCAACAGAAAACAATATAATAGCAACACAAACTAAAATAACCACATCAATCAACAAAAGCCAGGTTAAAAAGATAAGTTTTTAAAGCAATTTTAAAGCTCTGGATGGTTAGGCAATCTCATGCCCGATGAGGTAAAGAGTTCTACAGGGATGGAGCAGCAAAGCTAAATGCTCTTGCTCCTGATGTCTGCAAATGTACCCTGAGAACCTCTAACAATCCCCCATCAGTGGATCAGAGAGGACAGAGGGGACAGTAGGGACAAAGGAGATCTTTCAGGTAACGCAGTCCCTGGTCATGTAGGGCTTTAAAGGTTAACAAAGCAACCTTAAAGGTGATCTGCCACTGTATCGGTAGCCAGTGCAGACCGCGGAGCACAGGCATCATATGACTGGCTCTTGAAGCACTAGTCAAAAGCCTGGCTGCAGCATTCTGCACCAGCTGCAAGTGGCAGATATCAACCCCCGGCAGCCCTAGGTAAAGGCCATCAGTGATGAACATAATATCTGAGTAGTCTGTGTACATCTAAAGTATGGAGCAATGCTTCCCCTGGATTGGCATGCTCCAGGTGGTAAACAGGCAGGTGGATGGTTTGATTCAAAGTAAACTTAGATATCACCTTCAGCAAATACTTAGGGTAGGTATGGAAAGACACATTGTCTTTGTGGAAAATCAAATAAGTGTGCTCCCATATGAGTGCCTGCAGCTCAGAAATCCTATGAGCAGAGTAATAGCAACTAAAATTAATTCATTCCATGACATAAAGTGCAGCTTGAAAGTGCAGCAGGCTCAATGGATCCAAAGCAAGCTTCTCTAAAATGAAATTCAAGTCTTAGGTTGGTAATTGGGTAACGGATGGGAAGCTTCAAGTGCAGGATGCTTCTTTAAAAAGTACAGACCATATCCAACTGGGCTACCATACGGCCTGTGAGGGGCACATGGAAGGCTGATATGGCAGACAAGTGCATCTTTAGCAAAGAGTATATTAGTCTGGCCTCTAACAAGGACAAGAAATACTCTAGAATCTGGCTCCCCAGCAGATAAAGTGAGCCAGTGAAGGGAAGCTGCCACCTAAAGCAAAGCTTTTCCATTTCAAGGAATAAGTCTCCCTGGTGGGAGGCTTTGTGGTGGCCACCAGGACATCAGCCATTCTAGGGGAGACTCCAGTCCTGACAATGGCTACATTTGCAGGAGCCGGGCAAGCAGGTGAAGAGACCAGAGGTCCGGTTGGACAAGGAATCACCGTTCCTGTGACAGCATGACTAGACACAAAAAAGGGGCAACAAAGTCTCCACTGCTAAGCATCACAATAGTGGAAACCAAATTTGTCGAGGTTAAAAGGGAGCGTAGTCTGTCAAGTTGCTGACTCATTTTGGTCACATGAATTGTGGCACGGTAACAAGGTTGACAGTAAAAGGGGTGTTCTTGATTTTAGATCTCCACTCACTCATATCATCCTTTGCCCCCCCCCCCAGTTTCTATCCCCTTCAGGGCATGCTTGCCCCTGATTAGGTTATATTTAGTTGCAGGGGTGTGGGGCAAAGCCTCCCAAAAGAGTGACCCTTTCCCTGGAGGGTGCTTTGGTGCTGTAACTGCCAGCAGATTAAATTCCTTGAGCTGTAATGACAGCTGGCATTTTGCCTGCACTGTACTGGGTGTTGGCAAAATGTATGTTGCTGCACCATAGGTAAACCAAAGGGGGCCCACCAGAACCAGGGTGGTGCCCTCCATATGGAGCTTGATTAGCATGCTCTAATTCAGAGGAAACTTGAGGGAAGGCATTAAGGAACCTCCCTTTCCAAGAGAGGGGCAATGCATCTTACTTTGAAACTCTAGGTTGGTTTGCAGAACTAACAGCCCAAAGCAACCCTGTGGGAAGGGAGCATCAGATGTGGGGAGTGGTGGTGGAGGCCTGCATAGACATGAAGTGCCACACAGTATTGTCGAGGGAGACTAGAGCCCCGATGTCAATGGGCCCAACAGCAGCAATGAGAACCAATGGCCACACCACCCAAACCCGACCCTATGAGAACAGGGGTCAAGGCTGCAGGAGGGGTGATGATGGTGGCCTGCAAAGTAGGTCACCATGTGGAGGCAAATGAAAACCTAAGCCTCCAGTGCCCTCAATATTGGGTCTCCCCTCACTATTTTCCTGCACTAGCTCATTGACTCATGTATTAGCACAGGAATGTCTTTGAGACCCATTTGTTTATAACACAAGGGGTATAAGGTACTTATGTGGTGCAAAGAAGTCCTTGCGACTACTTTGTGCAAAATATTAATACCAACATGGGAGACCACTGATGTACAAATTCAATACTCAGTGATCTGACTCAAAATATGCAGTTTATCATCACTTGTAAGAGGACAGGACTTTCAGAACTGATTCATGGCTCTGCCACTCATGAGTTATTGATCTGCCACTCACACTTGAAGATAAATTGCAGTTTTTGTGATTCAGACCATTGCATATCCCCTATTTGGGAAGGTTTAACTGTATATTCTTTCCACGTACAATATATTGCTATCTCCAGTTTGTCTTATATACTGCATGTTAGACAACAAATCACATGCCTAAGTTCAGGGTCATTCCAAAGGTTATATCATTTTATAAAACACCAGTGGTGATACAATTGCCAAGATAACAAGTAATATGTATAACAGAATACAGAGACGAAGGTTCAAAGTCAAGTGAACAATATACAGAGAGAAAGAACAGAGAAAGGGAAAAAAATGGATTACAATTAAACATGAGAACCATAAAAAACAAACAGTATGATTGTGTACAAAAGTGCAATGGATAGCAGCAGCTACACTAAGATAGTGTGGAATTACTCTTAGGGGACTGGGGTCAGTGAACAGATCCCAGGCTAGGACTTTATAGTAGAAAGAGTGGCAGCCAGGGAGGCATTGTCAGGTGGTGGTGTGTGGAGGGGGGGGGGGAGAGGAAGGTAAAGGGTGGGGAGAAGGGGGAAGGTAAGAGCAAGGCAGTAGGGAGAGCTGAGAGGGTTGAAGGCCCATATGTGTGAGGGTAATGGTTAACAATTGCAGGCAGTCTCATGTGCCAAAAGACTGCAAAGTCCAGATTTGAACTGACTAACTTTGCTAAAACCAAGGAGTTCAGTAGGGAGGTCATTAAGCATGTCATCAAGGTGAACACCTACGTATTTGAAGATGTCGACCTGCTGCAGTAACTTACCATTTTGGCTCATTAGATATGTAAAGGACTATGCTTTTTCTTGTTGTGGGGCACCTTAAAGAGCATACACTTCATTTTTTTGTAATTGAGTAAAAGTTTATGCTGGGAAAACCAGGATTCCAGACTTCCAAAATGTGCCTGCAGATCAGTGGTGATTGCTGAGATTTCCCTACCAGATGCTGAAATGACAGCATCATCAGCATAAAGCACCATGCGTGCAGGGCATGCAGATTGTATGGAGTTTTTAAGTAGACTAAATAAGAGTGGTTCTAGTATTGATCATTGTGGGACTCCAAGGTTGAGTTCCCTAGGTTCAGAGAGTGTGTTGAAAATTTTCACACATTCTGTTCTGAGATAGGTAGTTTTCAAACCAGGTAACAGTGTTTAATGAGAGGCCAATGAATAGGAGACACTGTAGAAGGAGTTGATGGTTGACAGTGTCAAATGCCTTGGTGAGGTCTATGAATATCAATTCACTGCCTTTCCATTATCTATTGCCTCATAGATCTGTGTGGTGAAGTCTACCAGGGCAGTTTGGGTGGAATGGTGTTTACAAAAGCCATGCTGCTGTGAGCATAGTAGATTGTGTTTCTCCACGTATTCTATGAGTTGGCCAGATACCACATGTTACAATGCTTTGAAGAGTGGTGGCAGGATTAAGATGGGTCTAAAGTCTGAGAGGTTTGTTCTGTCACCACTTTTGTGAACTGGCATGACAATTACTGCCTTCCATTTGTCCGGGAATATGCCCGTCCTCAAGGATGTGTTAAAGATTTTGATAAGTGGTCCAGCTAATTGGTTTAATGTTAGGACAACTAACTTCATATTGATAGAGTCACTTCCCATCCTGGTCTTGCCAGGTACCCATTTGATGTACCTAAGGGTCTCGTTCCTGGATAGGTGTTTGAAGTAGAAAGGTGGTATGCCAGTGGGAGCAGTAGGCAGTGGACTCATGTGGGGGGGGCTGTCTGGTCTGTGGGGTGGAGAGGTATTCCCTGGGGAGCGCAGCAGTTAGGTCTAGGACAGCAGTATTAAATGCATTCGCCATGCCACTATGTTCCAGGAGTGTCCCTGATGAAGTAACAATATGGTTGGGTGGCGCCTTGGAGATCCTGCCCATAAGGGATTTCACTGAGTTCCAGAAATCTTTTCTGTGTCCCCAGCTTCTGTTTAAAAGATCTTTATAGTAAGAGGCCTTGGCCAACCTGATCAGTCGCATGCATTTATTTCTAGCTGCCTTATAGGCAATGTGGTCAGCCATATTCCCAGATGTCTTTGCCCTATGCCACAGGTTGTTCCTGAGTCGCATTAGATCGATTAGGGTTGCTGAGATCCAGGGGTTACTGGTTCCTCTTACTTTTTTGGATTTGTAGGGGGTGAAGATATGGCAAGCATTTGTAAAGGTAGAGCAGAAGCAATCAAAAAACTTGGTTACTATAATTGGAATTCATGAGTGGGGATCAGTCCATTAGCCTTAGATGTTGTCTAAAATATTCCAGTAGGCCAGGTCTCAGTGAACGAGTTCTGGTGGGTTGGGGAGTATGCTTTGTAAACTTATTAGACCAGGTGCACATTACTGGGGAATGGACACTTAGGGAGTCTGGGAGTACTGAGACCTCAGAGATATGATCAGGGTAGATGGAGAAGAGCCAATCAATCAGGGAGCTTGAGCCTGACTTGTAGTTTAGCCTTGTAGTTTGTGTGACCATTTGGGTGAGGTAGAGGCTTGATATTTTATTGTGTACTGCTGCAGCATCCTGGGATTGCCAGTTTACATTAATATCATTGAGTACGAGTAATTCCTAGCTCTGACTAAGTTGCCCTTGGTAACTGAAGAAGTGTTCCAGTCCAGGCCCATGTTTGCCAGGCTGTATATATACTGTAGAGATCACAAGAACCTTGCTTTGTTGACCAATGGTGAGTTTAATACCAAGGATTTTTGCGTCGTTGGTGAGCAGACTGCAAGGTACTATTTGACCCCTGATATCACTATATATGTAGACCATACAGCCACCTCCTCTCATGGACAGCCTATCCTGCCTGAATATGGTGTAGCCATCGAGGGCTACTGCAGTGTTAGGGATCTTTGGGGAAAGTCACGTCTTGGTGAGTGCAATGACATCAGGTTTGATTAGCTCAGCCCATGCTTGGAATTATGGGATCTTAGGCATAATGCTTCCAAAGTTTAGAGATATGATCCTTAGATGTCCAAGCCTCAAGGTGGCTCCTGTGGAGGGATGTTCTGGACCTGGGTTGGTGTGCACATTTCCAGATACTAGCAGCAGGAGTAGGATCATTTTCCTGAGGAAACATGGTGAGAATAATTAAGATATGCAGGCTTTGCATTGCCTGTGGTTCCTGTGGTAGTGGTTGGTAGCTGCAGTGGTCTGGTCATACAGTAGGGCAGAAATGGATACTGGTCTAGGTTGGAGCAGCAGGTATTGAAAGAGCTAGCTTATAATCAGGGCCCCTAGTGCTCTGCGGCAGAATTTTCTGATTTCTGTGGCAGGGCTCCTAGGCTTCTTCGGCAGCATTTTCTGATTTCAGCAGCTTGATTTATTAATTTCTGTGGCAGAATGCAGCCCTGCCATTGGCTAAAATATGAAGTGATGTCATTGATGACATCACCTACCAAGCATAGAGAAGGGGATTCAGGATAAACAAGATGGGTGTCGGTGCCTGGCACAATGGAAAAACTGTATATTTGAATGAAAAGTCAACAAAACAATGAATTCTGTGGCACTATATAAATTCTGCTGCATGATGCAAATTCTGCGGAAAATTCCGCAATCGCAGAATCGCAAAACTCCAGGGGCCTTGCTTATAATAGCTTGTTCATAGTGTTGTCAAAAATGATATCTTAGTGGTTAGTTTCATTACAATGGAGTGCTAAACCAATCATAGAGCAATTTTCACCATACTAATGACATCACAATTGCCTGAAGCAGCACTAAATCCAGCAGCTGAAATCAAAGAGAAA
Organism: Neoceratodus forsteri; assembly: GCA_016271365.2. NCBI lineage: Eukaryota > Metazoa > Chordata > Ceratodontiformes > Ceratodontidae > Neoceratodus > Neoceratodus forsteri. Next base: position 535,698,996 of record CM057455.1, read on the forward strand.
CAATTCAATCTTCAATCAAACACCAGATTTAAAAGTTATAACTACTAGACTGATGCTTTATAAATTGAGTATGCAGTAATAGTCAGATGGATAATATGTTCACCATCACTTGTGAGAGGACAGCACTTTCTTACAGTGGCAGCTATCCTAATCTTCTTTTTTATCTTACCACAGAACAGTGTTGCCACATTAAAGAGTTGCTGATGCCTCATAGAAAACTTAGAAAAAGAAAATATTTAGAAACCATTCCGCCTGCTTTTTTTGTATCTTCTCTAGATTTTTCCTTCCCATGATTTATTATACAGGAAATTTGCACAAAACAGAATCCTTATCCCTTTGTGTTCATCTGTAACTGCAGCTCATTCCTATTGTGAAGTCAAAGTCCTCTATTGTGACATTACAACCTGTTGCCATGAGAATGGCTGTGATGTCATATGCAAAGTGTTATGACATCAGGTGGGGAATAAGCAACTGGAACAGATTATCTCTGAAGGAGCAAAAGTCATGTTTTCATGCAAATTACCTCAGTAATACAAAATGTGGAGGAGAAATACAGACCTAATGTGAAACATAAACTGAACTTTGTCTTAATATTAGGATTTTCAGTTCTTCTAGAAGGGTTGGCTGCTTTTAAAGGCATTGCATAACACCCATAACATACTATCCTTAAGGTACCACAGCAGCTGAAATGTTATTTTATTGTGCTTAGTCAGCTCAATAAGGTAACACTTCAGCTAATGTGGTACCTTGAGAATACTGCAGAAAGGGAAAATGCTGTCATGCAGTACCTTAATATGATAACATCTTTCTTAGTTAAAGCAGAAGATAAAGATATCTTCCAGTGTAAGTCATGTGTGACTGTGCCACTCCTCATTTTGGGTCCTGCCCTTAAGATAAATGCATATTTTAGGACAGGCCATTGCATATCCTCTATATGTGGAAAGCAGCAGGTGAACACTGCAGGGACACTACCATGTACTGCATTTACTGTACAGTACAGATATAAAATAGACATCAACAGCCAGGTCACCATTCTCTCTAAAATGTTGAACTGCACAGTGATGTAAATAGGAGAGAATACAAATGACCACAATTGCTTCTCCAGGTGTCTCAATGTTCATCATTTTCATTCCTTGCATTAAATTTGCAATCTAAATAACTGAAAAATGAAGTGGACTATCAAGATCAAATGTAAGTATTGCATCCAGAATATCAATATCTTGCAGAAATCAGAAGCTGAAATGCTACTGAAGGTATATGAACCCTCAAAATAATATTGCTCTTTTCCGTCTTTTCAGTATCTGACATATGGTTTGCCCAGTTATTAATTTTGTACTGCTACAACACCAACAAAAAGAAATAATTAGATTGTGGTCCTCATAAACCTAAAACAGTGTTGTGATGGTGGTTAATTTATTTGTCCTGGGCTGCCCAATTTTGTGTAACTGTGTCCTGACCAGGATTTCTGTTGTATTTCTTTTTGCGAGTGATTTACCAGGATAGCCCAACTGAGCTGCAATATCTAATTTCAGTGACATCCTTTTTTACCCCAGTTGTACTGTACATCTGAGCCATCTGGAGTACTGGGAGGTTTAAGTGACTTGCCCGAGGTCTCTAATATGGAACGTTCAAAATATTTACTTTTTGTGAGCAATGTGGGAACAATGTTATGCATTTTCCCAAGAAAAATGTCCCAGACAATTAACTGCACTATTAGCAAAGCAATACTTCATGTTATGGTGACAATTCTGTACCTATATAACTTAATTCCATGTTAAATCTCTCTTTTTCTCTTGTTCATTCAGATGCTGTATTTGCCCTATTTTGAGTCTGTGTCATCATTAAATACAGCAGGTGCAAGGTATTCCTCCATATTCTTCTCTCTCTTTGAACACATATAGTTAAATATCACTTTTCATATGACTAAGGTGAACTGGCATTCCTGGAATCAATATTTCTAGTAATCACTCCTGTATCCCCTTCTCCTTATCTGTTTTCTTCTTGTCAGTAACGGTGCATGTATTCATTCACTAATAGTTGTGGTCTGTGACACCATTGCAGCTTCTGTTTAGTCTTGGCTGAGAAGAACATTATTAGTGCAACATTCATAGACTTGAGGTACTTTCAACCCCCTTCTCCTTGGTTTACCCTCTGCTAGACAAGTAATTATTTGGAAAAACAGTCCCCATGCCTAGATGTATCAAGACCTGAAAAATCCAGGGTACATGTGACTCCATTTAAGGTTTTGTCTACTACTGGAACAAAGCTAAATTAAATCTGTCAGTGGCACAGCAGAATGACAACTTCCTGGTAACGGAAAGTTTGAGTCAGTAGATTTTACAACTTGAATAGGAACTGTGGCTGTCCTGGGGTACTACAGAAAGCTGATACTTATTATTATGGTACAGTAATATCTCAGAATTTGATAAGGAAAGGATGCTTCAGTGTGCTAGAGCCACATAATACTATATGCTATGCTAAACATTTACACTGTGATCTGTTGCACAAATTCACTGAAGCAGGATTGCTTGATTTTAACTATAATGGGAAGTCTACCCATAAGCATTTTATAGTGCTGGTGGTAATATGCTTTATTTGTATTTTCTATCCCCTACCCCCTAGGAGCTAGTAGATACATCTTCCATCTGTAGAGCCTCTACTACCCCTGAATAACATCCATGATGGTCGGGGCCCCAGTCACAAGTTAATGCTACAGTTTTGTCCTTGTGTCTTGCCCTACACAGCAGAGATTGACTGAGTTCTCTTTCTCCTAGCCAAGAGACCAACGACAAAAAGTACTGTGGTGGGGTCTGGGAGTGAGGGTTGCAATATGGGATGTCCCATTTGGGACATGGAGTGCATAGACCTGCTCACATCTTTCTACCCAGTTACCAGTTTCCTTACCTCTCTAGTACAGTCTAGTCAAGTCATGCACGATGCCACTCCAGATCTCCCATTCTATGCACAAGACATTAAACCAAGGTTCCATCTGCCTATTCTGGTGGTTGTGTAGAAGAACACTGAAGATCCCATGACAGTTCTCAAAAAAAAGTAGGGGAACTGTATTAAAAGAGAACTATACAGAAATCACAAACCAAACTTTACCCAAATCAGCAATAGGAGACAAAACAAAATAAAGAAAAACAGTATGATAAATAAACCACGTAGCAGTACATCATGTTGCAACAAAAGGAAACAAAGACAATATAAAAAATATTTGTATATAGACAATAAAGGTTTCCTAGAGTACAGAGTTATGATTTCTATCTCACCTGCCCTGAGCATCTCTTAAGTTCCTAAGACATGTGCCATAGGAGCTCTTCCTCACTATCACATCTCTGAGGTAACCATGCACATTGTATCCATATTGATCACATGATGCCAGGAGACAGTGTCCCACTCTCTTGTTTATACACTTTCAACATAGAGCAAAATACCATCGTCACAACCATTTGTGGATCTGTATACTTCTATTTTGTCTGTAACGCACACCTTGACTGATACAGATAGCATATGCAACATGCAAAACATAGTTGTAGCATACTTGTATTACATGTACTCCATTTGTAGTTGTGTAACCCAAGTACCACCACTTGGTAATGTGCTGTCCTGAATTCAGGAACCTGCCATACATGACTCATCAAATGCCAAAAGGATTTAACATAAGGACAATCTATTAGAATATGTGTCTAGCCGTCTCACTGGCATAGAGGGCTGAGGCGCTGTCGCCTTACCTCGACCCATGCTGGTGACCCGGGATCGGAACTGGACTCGGGATGCTGGGGGTTGGCAGGGGAAGGAGAGGATCAAGCATCTGTAGAACTGCTCTCCTCTTCTGGGGTGAGTAGTGGGGTTGACGTCACGCTGTGGCAGCCCCTGGTGGAAATCAGAAGCAAAACAGACACACATTGGTGATGCACCAGAAAAGCAGAAATACCACCCCACTTTAAGCCAGATGATGGCTGTCTGGTGCCATTCATGTCCCTGCTGAGTCCTCCATCCCAGCAGCATCCCAGGGTCAAGTGTAGTGCTGGCTTACCCCTGGCTGCTGCATTCCCCCTCAGAGGTGGGGGACCTATCCAAAGAAGGGTTACTCGGGGTTACCCTGGGGCCAGCTGCCATTTGGGATTGGAGGATCAGCGGGCAAGATGGACCAGAGCCAGCATTGGTAAGCCTGATGGAGAGACTGAAGTGGTGCATGTAGGAGGAGGTAAAAAAGATAATACAAAAAAAAATAATATGTGTCTGAGCTTCTAAATAATTCTTACACTATTGTCTAGGACAGAATCGTTATTTTTTTATGTTTCTGAGAGTCTTGAAAGCTATCATCCCATGGATCCTGAGACACATGATGTCCCACATTCAGTTGGGAAGTCTCTTATTCATAAGCTTCAGGATTTTTTCCCACTGAACACAATTATAAGGTGAAGAGCTGTATAAAACAAGTATTAATAATTTTCTTACATACTTGCTTCCTAGGCGCAAAGACCAAGAGGTCAGGGTGGTTGTACCAAGTCTTAAGTTTTAACATAATTTAATGAATATATCTGGGGACAACTTGTGCATGAAATTTGGACTAGCTTACCCACTTCCCCTTTTGCCATTCCTGTAACCATGGAATGATCTATTCCAATATTAGTGGGATTTAACTTTTGTTTTCTTCTTTCAATGCTGGGAGTGTGTTGTATTGTAAAAACATAGAAAGTAAACAGGTCACTGGGTTTACCATATTTATACCCCATTTTCTTTCTGTCTACATTATGTGATATCCCTTTTAATGGTGTTTAACCTGCCTCCACCATAAACTCTGGAAAAACAGGCCATATATCCTTACTTCTAGTTCCATCAGAAGGGGGTATACTACACTAATATAAAGAAAATATAAAGAAAGCAAGGCTGCAACAGTGTGCAAATTAAAAAAAAAAAAACTCTGCTATTTAGATAGGGGCTTGTTCCTCCAAACCCCTAAACATCTAGTACTGCCATTTTAGTAATTTGTAAAAATAGTTCCTTATTGCATTTTATTTCCAAATTTATTTTTTCTTTTCCTATGTGCTCATAAGATGGTTTGCTATATAATAGTATCAGGTGTAATGTGAAAAGTGGTGCTTTAAATGGAACAGCCATATCTAGTTCTATTCCTTCAATCACATCATTGGCATGCGACCACATTCATACTTACATCACAAGTCCTGCTGCCTGATTGGTAGCATGTGTCACAAGATACCAATCAAGCAGCAGGAGACTGACTCTTCATGATTACTGATGAAGTCACAATACTAATGATTCATAGGGTGGAATAGACCTGAATATGTTAGCCTCCAAATAATGTGTTGTTCCATGCATCATGTCAATTATTGTTAGGTAGAACATCTTCTAATTAGCAATACAGAAAAGAAAAAAACAATCTTCAGATATAAAAGGTGATAGCAGACTAATTTTAAAAGTTACTATTAATTCCAGACACCGCACTTGTTCTTTAACTTGTTCTCCTCCTTGGAGAGACTTATGATTCAGTTTTCAGTAGTTAAGTGATCAGGCACAAACTCACTCCCTAAAATGTTCACCGCTTCAATTTTAATCTGGTTGTCAGCAATTTTAATATTCCTAGTGTCAGTATTGTGCTGCCCAGTGTGAATCCCTGAACATTTGTTATAGTTGATCTTGGCACCAGCTAATGGTGAAAAAGTATTCAAGGTCTGTTACACATGGTGCCCTGTATCTTGATCTTCTATGTCAGTGCAAAGATTGTCTGTGTAAGCCAAGGTCTTTGGAACATCTGGGACCAATGCAATAGCATTAATATTTGGGATTTTATGGATAAGTCAGATGAGGGCATCCAGAGAAAACACATGTATTGCAGAGCACAGGGGGCAGCCCTGCTGTGCCCCTTGCAGACGAGTACTGTGGACCTAAATTCAAATTAATAAAAGGGATCATAATAAAACTGGTACAGAGCATCACAATCCAACTCACAAAGCTTTGTGGAATGCCATATAAACCTGGTAACCTCACCAGATATTCATGAGGGAGCCTATCGAATGCCTTCTACTGGTCATCCAGCAAAAGGTGCCCCTAAGCCAGACCCTCCCCCCCCCCCCCCACAGCAGTTCCCTTACTAATATCAACTTGTCCATAATGCTTCTTTGTTTCATTGTTTCATTGCACATGACTAGGACTTTGCAAGGACTATTAGGGCAGTATGGGTAACATATTAGCTAAGATTTTTGAGAAAATCTTTTGATCTATATTTAAGAAGCATCATGGCCTCCAGTTTTTAATATTTGTGATTGCACCGGATTTAAAAACATAAATTAATAAAGCAGTGCATATTGGGGGGGGGGGGACTCTCAGACTCCAAGGATGCCATTCAGAAATACTGGCAAAACAAGATTCAGCTCTGCGGAGAATATCTTGTAACATTCTGCAGTCAGCCCATCACTTCCAGAAGCAGTATTGTCTCCAAGTTGTTTAATACCTTGTTCCACATTGAGTGCTGAAACAGGTATAGTCATTTGATTCTAAATAAACTGTTCCTAAGGTGGGATGCCTAACTGGGCCATTACTGAATCCATCCATTTAGATGGTGGGACCCAATCACAGAATTACATATCAGTGGGGGGGGGTGCTACAATTGAAGTTGTCACTTGGGACCTTGTCCTCCATCTGCTTTTATTTGCTACAGTTGTCACTGGTGGTGTGTCATCCTAGTCTGAGGATCTCTAATTGTAAAGGAGATGGAGGATGCATCTGAGTCTCCATCTTCCTCTGTGTCACCCCACTGTTTTGCAGAGGAGAGAGCAGAGTATATGTTCTCTGTTGGAGTATTTGAAGATTTGGTGGCTTAAAAACATGTCTTCCTCTGCATCCCCCCCCTTTTCAGGAGGTAACCACTTCCATTAATTCTTCAGGGAGGGCAAGTCAGGTTGTATAGATCTCTGTCCCTATGGGTTTCCTTGGTTTTGTACCTCAACAAGGTCTCTGTGCTCCTGTCCATTCCCTTTTAAAAAATAGGAGCATGCACCATAATATTAGACTGAGGAACCTCTGTAGTCAGCATTAGAGCACTTTGAGACTATCGAAAAGAAGGACTAGAAGTACTTTGGTGTGCAACTGGGGTCTCCTGAAGTGCAGTGGCCTTTTATACTTTCTGTGGTGTGATCAAAGACTTTGCCTGGGCCATTTCCACAAGTCCTTGGGCAGAAGCTTTTGCTGACCCCTGAGCCTGACCTTTAGTTATCAGGAATTCCTGATCATTGCCACCCCTTCTATTATGTGAGGTCCACAGACCCTGCATATATGAGTGCCTCTGTTCCTCACACAGACTACATTTAAACAGGTTCAGACAATGCAAGCTGAAGTGTCCTCACTCAAAATATAGATTACAGTAGTCAGAGTCACATGCTGCACTCAAATGACTCCTTGCCTAACATTTATGTTCTATATGGGGTTGTCCTGAATAGAAACACATGCCTCTGTCTTTGCCTAGAAAGAAGCTACCCGCTAAATTGCAAGTGCTAGTTAGGGCTATGAGTGGAGTCTAGAGCCCTTCTGTCATCTGTAGCTCTAAAAACGTTTTTTCTTGGAACTTCCATTTTAGACATTTGTATGTATTCCTCCACAGCTGCAAAGTAGTGCGCTTCCCCTCTGATTTTTGCTATTTGTTGCTTTATGTTAAAGGCATCTGAAGGGGGAGAGGATGCTACTGTATTGTATCTCAGAACTTCTCAGGATAGTAAAAAAAAAAATTTAAACTGCTGTTTCTATCATCTGTCCAGCACAGTCTAACATATTTGTTCTATTTCTTTCAGCAACCTAGGGGACTCATTTCCTCTTGGTTTTTGTGAAAATGAAAGTCAGACTCAGTGTCAGATTACAGACAGTGGAATGGGGAATGCAGATTGTTAGCTGCCTGACATTCCTTTCTGCAGGCCAGATTGGAGGCAAGCACTGGAAACAGAACACTTTTTTTTTCATTTTATACTATGATGTACTGAATGTGTGTTTAGTTGCAGGGTCAAGGCATTGAAGAAAATAATAACATTTATGTAACTCATTCAAGATTCCATCAGGTGGTCAGAAAAAAGTCTGAGAGAATTTGTGTAAAAACTAACAAATGAAAGATGCAAAACATAGCATGCACACTGGCTTCTGAGACTGGAAGATCAGAAGGCTGTGGGTTCTATCCCCACACTAGGCATGTGGGTTAAAGAGCTGGGCCTGGATATTCAGAATGCACCACAAAGTAGTGCAATAGCAGGAGCAGGTGCAAGTGCAGTGCACCAATGCGCAACACGCGTGATATTCAAACACAGCACAGGCCAAGGTACGCTTGCACAACACAACTGAATATCACGCCAACTGCACCATGGTGCAACCAGGGATGCACAGTAGAACAGGGCTGATGTGCAGTAGCACAACCAGGGATGCACAGTGCAGCAGGGCTGATGCGCAGTAGCACAACCAGGGATGCACAGTAGCACAACCAGGGATGTGCAGGGACAGGGACAGAATGCAGGAGTGCACCAACCATGGAAGCCATGGGTGGAGGAGCACACAGCAAACCAGAGAGCACCCCCCACACCCCATGAATTGCACAACCTGTTGTGAGCTGGATGGACCAGCTGCCCATGAACACCAGCACCAAATCCACAGCTGAGGCATGGTGCCCCAGCACATCACCTGGCAAGCAGTGACAGCAGCACAAGGAGGGCCGGCCACCCAGTGCTACCCCATCTGACCAATACAGAGCACACCCTGCACAGTGATCCCCAGACACCCGGCCCAGGAGCAGCACCCAACAGTGCATGGCACCGGATGCATGCCACCACCCCCACTGTGACAATGCAACCATGTGCACCATGGAGCCATGCATGGCAGCCCCATTGTGAGCACCCGCAGTGGGCAGCACCAGTCACCGATGCAACAATTGCAGACACAGTGCCACCCTGCATGGCCCCCCCATGGCACAGCAGAAAGGTCAACCCTGTTTCAGTACCCAAGGGACCCTGCATGCAACCAGGCCTGCCCTGGACCCCGCCACCAGCAGGACAGCACCCTGCACACCCACCCAAGCACACACCCTGTCCCAGCACTGGCCCCAACAGCCAGCACAGTGACCCACAGTGGTGCATGGAGGCATGCGCCACACAGGATGCAACACAGGACATGGACAAACACCCACCCTGACCCAAGGGCACCCCAACACAGGGACACAATAGTGGGGCAACAAATGCCACTGGCGTGTGACCACTGATGCTGTGTACCCACGGCCTGCACCCCACCATGGCACAGGTGTACCAGCCATCCTGTGCATGCACCATGAAGCCATCCACCACCAGCATGCAGCCAGAGCACAAGTGACAGACATCAAAACACAGACCCCGCAACAGACACCAGAGACAGCATGGAGGGGGACAACAACAGCATAGGCCACAGTGCCACCTGAGGCAGACATGCACCATACTGGTGACAGGAGGCAAGCCACCATTGCGCCATGGCCAGAGGGTGGCCAGCATGGACAGCCACCAATGACATGCCAGCAGACCGTGCATACCACAGACATGCAAGGGGGCCAGCTGCACGGGCCATGGGCATACTGACAGGAGCACCAGGGACACAGCGCATGCACCAGGGACCACTGCACACAGGCATCCAGTGCACAGGGAACAACACACATACCACAGACAGGGACTGAGTCCCCCACCCACACCATAGGCTGAGTCCCTGCCAGACACACACACGCCCAGGCCTGCACCACCCCCGATGCCATGCACACAACTGCTGCAATATGCCCGCTGCAAATCAGAGACCACCACAGTTGTCATAACAAATATGTATGTATTTGAGTAGTGAACATTATAAAACACAGCAAAACAAACTATTTACAATGTGGTGGGGGAAGGGCCATATACCAGGTGGGGCTGAGCATGGGGCAAGGGTGTACAACAGGGAGTGGGATGAAGGGGTGTGAGGGTTAGTCCGGGGGGAATGTACAATAGGGGCATAGTGGGCCTAATGTCGACCATCTACAATCCCACTACAATCTCAGTGTCTCCTCCTGTGCCACCTTCCTCCACCCCGTTCCCTCCATTGGAGCAGCTCCAGGGTGACCCTTGCCAGCTGCAGAAGCTCCTGAACACTCTGTTTCAGCGCAGTCCAGTGTTGTCCTCCTAGGAAAAGGGAGCAGAGTCATTACACGTGACTGGCCAGACCCCTGCAACCCATCCAATGTGCACGGCATACAGCCGTGGGCCACGCCTCTGTGATGATATGTGACCACCCACAGTGTCCGTGCCCACATAACCCGCCTACCCAGTCACCCACAGCCATGCAGAATGCTGCACACACCCACTGCCCATGTCCCACACAGCACCACCATGGCTGTACAGTGACATGGATATGCAGTGCGAAGGCAGTGGCACAGCCATGTACCCAGTGCACTCATGGACCACCTGCAACTCCCACCCACACATGTAGTGCCACAGGACAGTGCTGAGTGCACCATGTGGTGTGCACGGCAGTGGTGCCAAGTGCTGGTGGCCATGCCCCATCACCTCCCCTGTAACCCAGAATGCACAGATGTAAGGGGAAACACAGCACTCTCCTGCATCCAGGCCAGCAGGGCACTGCTAGCCCATTGCCCCTCCAACCAGTCCCTGCTGCATTGGTAATGCACCCACTAGGGCCTGCTCCACCTGTTCTCTGGCTAGTCTTGCATTACGGTGCTCCTCCGGGCCTAGGATGCAAACATGGAGAGGGAAACATCAGTATAAGCCAGTATCAAAGCCCCCCCAGTGTGTGCATGCCCTCACAACCCAGCCATGATGCACCATCACCACCCCCACTAAACAGACCCCACCCCCCTGTGGGGTGGACCTATGCACACTGCGATACCCGGACAGATGGACACTACCAGTGTTTGGATGGAGCACCTACCTTGCCATGACACGGGTCCTTGCCAGGCGCATACCTGCAGACACCCCAGTCAGCCAGAGTCCCACCGCTGTATGTCGCCATACCGGTGGTGACACTGCTCTGCTGTCCGGCCAATCCCAGTCACCTACTCCAGGCCGTCAGACACCTCCTGCCACACAGCAGTACGTGGCCTGTCTTGGGGATTCTGCCCAAATAGGGCACCAGCATGTGGCTCAACTTGGGCCACCAGGTTGGCCAACTGGATTGCACTCCACACCTGCTCTCTCCTATGAGGCATCCTGCTGTTGGTATCGCAATCAAAATGGCGCTCTGTAGTGCACGTGCCCCACGTGCCGAGGCAGCGTGGTACTGTGCTGCCAGTCCCTATCGCACTGTCACAGAACTGCGCGATAGATGTGCACCCATGTGGACGCATGGTGCTTAGGGGCAAAGGTCGACTGCAGGGTCAATGGTCTGTCTGCGCACGGAGTGTCACAGTGCTATTGGGATGCCCTGCATGTAGCATGGTAGGGTGCTTGTATGTGACGCCCTGCAGTGGCCTACCATGCTGTGGCTCTATGGCACCTACGGTGCACCAAGGCACGAGCGCCACATGGGTGAACAGCGCACTAGCACCACAGACACAGTGGTGGCCATGCCCTGCACTGCCTCCCATGCACAGCACATCAGCAGCACCACACGCGTCGGCGTCAGCACCCCGGGCATGCACCGTGCGATGCTGATTGCGCATGTCACAGTGCTGCTCCATAGCCTGAGCACGCTCACCAACATTGCGCAAGGTGCAACAATGCGATATTCAGCCAGCATATGCAAATCTGCTCATTAGCCATTCCATGGCGCAACCACTGCATTAGCATCCAGTTACAGTTGTGCCTCGCCTCATTTGCATGCATTGCGCTATATAAATGTGACATGGGGCTGCAGAGGACATAGGTAGGTATTGAAGTCTATTGTGGTGGGTTGCATGCCATTGGGATGTGGGGACTGTGGTTTGTGAGAACTGGATGGGACTGCACAGTCCAAGGTAACACCTGTCATTCCCACAGGCTCGAGCATGTCTGAATGTGAGGAAGAGGAGGAACAGGGACGGGGGAGAAGGAGAAGACCCAACTTCACCAAGGCTGAATCAGATGCCCTGTTTGAGGCATATCTTGACAGGGAACAGCTGCTCAGCAGACAGCGGGGAACGCCACAGGCCCGTACTGTGGCATAGGGTGAGGTGGTGCATGCCATGAACCAGCATGGCGACCACCAGCATTCCATGCAGAAGTGTAAGAAGAAGGTCAGCATGGACAGGAGGTGGATCAAAGACAAGGTGGCTGCCATCAGGGCTGCACGTGCTGCCGCTGGTGGGGGCCAACCGGATGTACCACGCCTGACACCACAGGAGGAGTGGGTGGCCAGCAGCATGTGGTGTTGTGCCATTGAGGGCATTCCTGGTGGTGGTTTCCAGATGAGTGGCAGCCCATCACTGCATGGTAGGTCCTGTGCTGTCACTGTGTGGGTGGTGGAGGGAATGCCACAGGGCAGGGCAGAGCCACTAACACTAATGTGTTCCCTTACAGCTCCTGAGCATCTACATGGGTCAGCGGTGGTGGGTGTGTCCACTGAGGGGGATGACTTGGACCTGGAGGATCACCCATCCACCTCCACAGGTGTCCGAGGGACCGGACAAGTGCATACCTGCACATCTGTCTGGACTGATGAGGGTGGTGAGGGTGTGGACGAGGCCCTCCCTGTGTCCCAGCATAACAGTGCCCACAGTCTGCAGCATGCTGGGACACAGATTGGTGCCCGATCCAGCATCAATGATGATGGACCACTAGTCCCGGACAGTGATACGTGTGGGACACAGGATGGTCCCACAGCACTCAACCGCATGGGCTTTGCCATGGGTGGTGCCGCTGTGGCATTCTGCTTAACAACATAGTCCCAGACTGTGCCTGTATGCCCCAGTGGGGCAGCACTGTTTTGCATCCAGGGTGGTGGGGCTGTTGCGGCCACTGCAGCAGTGCTGGTGAGCCCTGGCAATCGGCAGCTGAAGGGGCAGTGCCAGCAGTCAGCCAATGGCGATGGGGGGACAGTGTCAGGGGGTGGTGGCAGTGCACCATGTGTGGACGTTCCCTGGCATGGCTGTGGTGTACAGTGCCCATCGTCAAGGGGTGCTGGCCAGCAGGGCCAGGAACATCAGGAAGGACAGCATGCTGGACCAGCAGATGACCTCTTTGACAAGCACAGCCATCTACTCCAGGCTTCAGTAGATCAGCAGATGCGGCTTGTGATGGCAGTGGATGCACTCAGTGTGGTTCTGCTCCAGGCAGAGAAGTGGTGCAGCAGGAACCATGGTCTGCTTCTGGCAGAGATGGCCCAGCAGCAGATGGATGTGCCCGCTGCCATTGACAGGCAGACCAATGCATTGACAGCTGTCATGGCCACATTGGGCACCCAGTTTGGTGCCCAGCTGCTGCAAACACCATGCAGTGTCATGTCCACCCCCCCGTTCCCGGCACCGTGCGACACCTGCTATGTCGACACCGGGTTCGGCTGTGGGCATACCAAGCACGCCTGGCGCAGGCAAGTTCGGTGAGCTGCAGACCCCTGTGCAAACACAGTCACATTCATGCAGTGTTACTCCTGGGGGACCATCGGTGCCACCCCATGAGGCCAATGGTCAGACTGGCACAGCTGGCAGGTCTCGGTGGGGCTGCCCACGCACCCATGGCAGGCGTGGTACTGTGCCACATGACTGACCTGTCTTCCACCATGGCCACTGTCTGCTGCTGCCCTATGTGCAGTGTCATGTACATTATGTGATGCACAGGTGGGGTACCTGGCCCTGCACACACAGAGTCCCTGTGCACACCCTCCTGGCTGTTTGCCACTGTGGCATGTGCACGATGATGCCTGCATTGCGCTGTCTGCCAGTGTGCAATGGTGCTCAGCATCTGAGGCATGCACAGTGATGACCAGTGGGCATGGTTGTGTGTGGACCTGTGTGGGGGTGGGGGTGGCTGTTGGGGTTGGTGTGCCGTTTACCCCTTGTGCATGTCTTGTGGTGTTTGTGCGTGTGTGTGCAAGTGTTGTGTTCTGCCCTGCCCATCCCTGATGCCATGTGCGGTGCCACACTCAGACCCATTCCCTTACAGCCATCCACCCCTGATGTTCTGCCCTGCCTATCTGTGGGCTGTGCCCTTGCCCTTGGTGGTTGCGCATGGCCCCATGACCAACCTGTGTTGTCCAAAGTGCTCTTCTGTAATGGTGTCCCAGTGCAGCTGTGACATCCGGATCAGGCAGGGATCTCTTCGCCCAGGGGGAGGCTGCCCATCACCAGCTGGACTGGCGTCCTCATTGTCCCCACCGCTGTCCCCTCTTTGACCTCTACGGCTATCCCACTGTCGGTGGCCATGTTGTTCAGGATACAGCAGGCCAGGAATAGCCCGCAGGCCTTCGAGGGTCTGTACTGTAGGGCACCGCCCGATGTGTCCAGGCACCGGAACCATGCCTTCAGCATCCTGAACACCCGCTTGATGACATTCCATGTTGTGACGTGTGCCTCATTGTACCGTAGCTGCGATGGGGTCATGGGGCGCCAGTATGGTGTGAGCAGCCAGGGACATAGTGGGTAACCACTGTCATCTGTGTGTAGAGGGTGGACATTAGAATGGTGGTCTGTGTCGCTATGCCATGGGCCAACAAGGCCGGAACCCATGGCACCTCTGACTATGCACCCCCCCATGTCTGCTCATGTCATTCTGCGTGATATGCATACTCACCTACTAGATGGCCAGTGGGGATGTCCCCACTCTCAAACCTGTGGCACAGTGCAGACTGGTGCCAGATGAAGGCATTGTGTGCTCCCCCAGGGTGCGTGGCACAGACATTGGTAATGTGCCCCATAGCATCGCGCACCACCTGGCAGTTTATGCTTGTGTAACCCTTGCGATTGATGTATGCCACACCTTCCAGGCCAGGTGGCGTGTGGATGGTCACATTGGTGCAGTCAATGGCCCTGAGCACCCCAGGCAACCGTGCTACCCTGTGGAACTCCTGTATGTGTGCTGTGTGCTCCGCCTGTGTGTTGGTGAAATGGATGTACTCCACAGCATGTGGCAGCAGTGCGCTGAGGAATTGTGTGAGTAGGCAAGATGCAGTCGACTGGGTTATGCCTGTCGTGTCCCTTGTTGGTCTTTGGAAGGTGCCCGTCGCGAGCAGGCACATGAGGGCTGTCACCTTCATCTCCACTGACAGAGCATGGCTCCGTCGTGTGGGTGCCTGCATCTCATCACTGCACAGCTCACAGAGCTGCCTCAGGATCGCCCAGTTCAGGTGGTACTGGCCCACAATCTCTGTGTCAGAGTAGTGTTCGAAGCTGGTGCGGGCTCAGTACTGCCTGTTCGGGGCATACCACCGACAGGCCCTTCCAAGGCCGCGCCCCCCTGCTGCCTGCCTTCTCACACCCCTCATTACTGCCTCCATCTGGAAGGTGGCGCTGGCCATGTAGCTGACCGGTGTGTCCCCCCCCGGTGGCTGTTGTCCCATTCCTCCTGCTGTCTGTTCTTGATGCTCCCCCTGCACCAGGTAAACCTCCAGCCTTTGGCTGTGGCTGTCCTGCCTCCTGCCACTGCCCTCAGTCCACTGTGGCACTCCACAGCCTTTGCTGCACAGTGGCACAGGCACACCCCCTCCTACCCTGTCTATGGCTCAATTCTGGTGGTCCCTGTCCTGCTCCTGCCCAGTCCTGCACATTGCTTCCTTCTATACCACCCTGGCTTTCTGTCACCACAGTCCCACCTGTGGCTTCCCTTTTGTGTTCTTGGACCCATCTCTTGCTCCCTTTTATTTTGGATCATTTACACTTTCCTGCAACTTCCATCTGGTCCCCTATTGCGCCCGTTGCATGCTGTTGAATGTCCTTTCCTTATATTATTCATGGTTCCGCCCCCCTAGGTTCGCATTACATTCATACTATTGCGCTCTGGCACATTGCTTATTGCGCTGCGCAGCCGCCTCCTGCTGAATATCGCACAATGGTGCATTTCCGTACTTGTGCTGGTGCATCCCTGTTGTGCATGGCTCAACTCTTCTGAATACCCGGGCCCTTGTGTACTGCCTAAAACTAATATTAGATTTTAAAAGCAGTCAACCATTACTTTTTATATTTGAGGTACTTTATCTTTCCCTTTGTTTAATTAGAAGATTGCTTACCTGATGTTAATATGTGGAACAGCACTCTCTGTGGCAGCTGACATAGGTAGCTATACTGGCCCCACTACATCATCAGCATTGTGACCTCACTGACTATGACATCATTGCTACTTTTTTTTTTTTTTTATTTAGTTGTTTAACCAGGTATAGCAGACTAAGCTGGAAGCTTTTTTTACAGGAGCGACCTGGGAGCACAAGGAGGTTAAGTGACTTGCTCAGGGCCACACAGTATGCAAGTGGAAGCTGTGGGATTCAAACGCAGGCTTGGTCTGCTGGATGTCACCAGATTTTCAGTTCAGAGCCTTAGACCACTGTGCTATACTGCCTCCTACTTAGGAACAGCAATTCAGTGACTACCAGGTCATTCACATGTGATTTCACTGTCAGCGAAATCACAGTGCTGATGATGTAGTGGGGGGCAGTAGAGCTAGATATGACAGCTGCTATGCTAAGAGCTGATCCATACATCCACCACAACATTATGACATAGAAGACTCTGATACATAAAAGGTAAAAGAAAGGTACTCCAGAAATAACATTTTATAACTTACTGCTTCTTAAAATGTATAGTATTTTTTCTGTCTGCCTGGTTTGTCTCCATCAGATCTTTGAGTCCCAATGCTGACACTGTAGTGCAGCATGGGGGGAGGGGGAGGTGCTCCTGTCTTTTCTGTATACCTGTTCAGGTGGATGTTAAAGATCCTCTGGCACTCCTCAAAAAGAGTAGGGGAATTTCCATGGTGTCCTGGTTAAATCTCCCACATTCACTAAAAATACCACCAACAGCTTAATCTGGTTCAAGTAAGGATTTATGCCATGTTACAATTTCAGTTGGTTACCATCTGTACCCCTCACCCCTGAAAAAGGGACTTGTAGTCTTAGTGGACCTACCCGGTCAGCAAAATTCAATGAATAAATAAATTCCCCCATTATGCCTTATGGATTCCATATAAATCCAAGTCAGTCAAAGGCCATCTTGACATATAATTTTAATATCTAACAGCAAATCAGAGCCTTTATTCTGATAAAAGGCTACCAACATACTATATTTAAATAAACAACAATGTCACAAATAAGAAACAAGTGGCTTATGGAAAAATCTACAGGGATTTATATAGGGATTTGATGCTGTCTCTACCAGGAAAATACAGGAAAAATGAGGGCTTATTACAGGAAAATGGTTATTTGGATCTGGGAGCACTGTGATGATTGTGACTAAACAGCACTATATGGCACCAACAAGAAAATGACTTTGGTCATTTGGTAGCTCTTCACAGACCTATTGGCTCTGGTTAGACCTTGTTTTTGTCTGCTTTAGCTTGACACAGATCTTCCATTCCCCCATCCAAACTTGATCTGTGTCTTTGAAAGGAGAGGGTGGTCTAAAACCTGACAACACTGCTTAGGCCAATACACTATATTAGAGAAACAAACACCTTTGTTCCAGAAAAGGATTGTAATAGTTTTAATAGCAGGTTCAGACGGAGGACTGGCCATGCGGGGGGTCCACAGTACATAATCATTCAGCTGCTTGTACTTCAGCCAGAACCTGTCAAGGAATTTTTGGGTTTTAAAACTGATGTCATAAGTAGTTTCTCCTGATATGTGAATTACTGCATACAATTCAGCTGAAAAGACTCCCAAAGAGTCCTTTAGTAGACACAGTATAACAAAAACATGATCAGGGTTAATTCCAGCCCAGTGCTATACCTGAGACAGAACACATTGCATTGTTGTCCTGATTGTCTTCGAGCAGAATATAAATCAACTAGTAGAAACTGCCTAGGAGGTTCAGGCTGTTCTGTTTGTTAGGAATCTGCTTGATCTGAGGACTTTGTGTCTTCTAGCTCAGAGTTCTGATGGGCGTTGTGCTGTATAGCTTTCGCAGCTTCCAAGTGTAATGACTGTAGAAGCTTTGGAGGGGGGAGCTACTATCCCAGTTTTGGGCCAGCAATACAGCCAGTGCAGCAGTTGCTTGTGGTTCAGCAGTTGCCTCCACCACCTTCCTCGGATTTTCCCTACCAGACCTGTTTGCCATGTCAGTATCATCAGAGGCACTAAGCTTTCTGCAGAAGCAGGCTCAGTGCTTCTGGGGGCTGGATTGTCATTCTGGGATTGTTCCACAGCTTCCCCCAGAACTTATTGCTCCTGCATGAGGCTTGTCTCTGATAAAATGCTCCATGTTCCCTGGGAGCCAGGACATACCATCTGGAGCACAAAATGAGCTAGTTGCCGCCAGTGCTGACTCCACTGACCAGTCCTGTCTTGATTGTTTCTGCACTAAGCATCTGCATCTCAGCACAAGCCAGCAGATTGTCTTGGCTTTCCCTGCCATGCTAGAGTCTCCACTTCCTGAGCTTGATGGTCTCTCCACATCCACCACATGTGTCAGTCTGCAACACTGTTAGTGATAAGGCAGACCAGGACACACACTTTCATGCACCAGCACTCCAGGTGGGTTGGTACCACTGCATGTCTCCTTGGTTAGTTTGCCAGTCAGTTCAGAGGGTAGAGCCACATTACTGTACTTCCAGCATTCAGTGGTTGCAGCATGCTTGTTGACTGGTAGAACAATCTCATTCTGGTCATCAACAGACAGCTACACCAGAGTTCAGGCAAAGAGCATCCCTGACAGCAAGACTGGCAGCCAGCATCCTTGATGTGCCTGCATCAGTTGAGGGCATCTCCACCAGCTGATTAGCACTGACATTCTTCTTGTCCAAGCCAGGTACTTCCTCTTGTGTGAACTGCATGGAAATGACAAGCTTCTCTTTTTTTCCATTAGGAACTTTACCTCCTCCTCTATCACCAAGGAGAATAAATGCTGTCTCCTGTCCTGCATTGCTTTCTTCAACTTCTCCTCCTCCTCCATCAGATGCCGTTGGATCATCAACTCTCTTTCAGCCATCAAGGCAGACTCACTTGGTAAATAATCATTCATTTCCATATCAATTATCCCACTTTCTGGGGCAGAATTTCTGGTTCTGAGGACCTAGGGAGAATAGATGTTAGGGAATAAGGTCAGCTTCCCGACATCTACAGCTTCTTCTCCATGACCATCCACATTAGCCATCTTGGCAGACTGCAAAATTGGGCAGTGGTTCCTCCTACAGGAAAAGTAGGGGGGTTTCCCTTGTGACCAGGTGAAATGTCATACATTTCACTAAAAAAAAAGCTCAACCCGATTCAGTATGTCAGTTTACATCTGTATCCTCCCCGGGATGAAACTGAAACTAGGCAGAATTGCCCTCCTTTCCCAGTCAATAAGAACTATGTAAATAAGCAAAATCTCAGGATGGCTCAGAAACACCCTATTCCACATTGCACATCCTGTTAAATAATTCTGCATTACTCACTGGGAGGTGGTGGTGGTGGGGATAGCAATCAGCAGGTGTGACCTAAGCCCATTCTCTGTATAGGAGGTGAGTGTCCATCAGAAGTGCATACCTTCTCCTGCCAGTATGTTTCTGACATCCTGAGTTGCCAGCATGTCAGCCAACCCTTTGTTGCCTGTTGTCATGGAGTTGGCATGGAGGTGATGTTTTTTTTAAATTTAAACCTTTCACCTTAATACCATGATGAGGTATGTTACTTTAAGTAGTTGTACCTTTTATGTTAGTGCCACCACAGCAACAATTCTCAATGCACCTGGCTAGTTTGGATTATATGTCTGAATCCATTAGGGTATAACTAGTTCTTACAGTAGCTCAAAAATGAAGGTTATTTGTATCAAGACCGCACTCAAGCATTTTGCTGTATAATCTTTGACAGCTTAGATAAGTTATTTATCTGTGAATGATTATTGTTTGACAGAGGTTTGTATTTCTGTATGGGTAAGATGCCAGACTTCACCTTGCTTATGTTATGGCCCCGGTGTAAGAAAAATTATTGCCAGCTTAGAACGCACCCAGATTCACTGTTACATATGTATACATCTCTGACAAGTGGGATAACAGGCATTCTGTGACAGCACACCTTGCATTTTCTTGTGCTTAAAATCAGTTCTTGTCAGAATTGTATTGCTTTATGTTTATACAGACAGGTCACAGAAACACTACATGTATGCATTTCTGTCATGTGAATAAAGGTCATTGGCTCAGCAGTTTTGAAATAAAAACATACAGTATTGTCTTACAATTGTTAAATGTTTTTGGAAAGGGATTTTTTAACTACAATAGCAATATACTAATGGTGTTATCTTACTTTCTCATGGAGACATTAGACTTTATTTAGGTTTCACAGTCATTAATATGACATTTAATGGACACTTTGCCTACACTGGAATAATACTGTACTACATTAGTGACACAATAAATCATAGAACAGAAAAAAGTAGATCATGTTATAAATGAAGGAAAAATTGTACCAGAAAGTGTAGCCAAAATGTTTCAAACAGGTGTTTTATAAACATTTTAAATTACTACAGATTCAAATATAACAAGGTTATTTAAGATCAAATGCAAATACATTGCACCTTAGACTATGTTCATTGAAACATAGATAATGGTGGCTGAAAAAGACCAATGGTCCTTCTAGTCTTTTTTTTTATTTTTATTAAGGTCTCAGATGATACCTGTTAGTGGATGCTCTTTTATAGGTTCCACTTCAGTTAACAGAGAAGTACAAAAAAGTGTTCATTTACAGAGATGGTACAGTAATTTACAGCAGGTTGAAACATGTAGACACTGCTGAGGCATTGTTCAATGTATGCCTGCATCCATGAATTATAACATACTAGGAGAAGACAGACACAGAGTAGGTAATAGGCGAAGGGTGGTGAGGAGTGGGTATGGAGGGAGAGAGGAGAGGCAGGAGTGTGGCCTGTGCTAGGAAGGGTTGGGTGACATGGGGGAGGGAACCAGCGAAGTGCTTGGTTTTTAGGTGCTCCTTGGATCGAAGGGTTCAATTAAGTGCTGCAGTTGGTTTGCTGAGAGGGATAGCGAATTATGTCACAGTTGCCCCTAGTAATGGGACATGGACTTAGATCACATTTGAATGTACCAGTGTTACCTGAAACAGTCACAGTTGTCCTCTGCAATGAGATGCTGGTGGAGTTTACACTTGAAGGCACCAACCGTTGCAACTCTGGAGATGGCTGGTGGTAGGGCATTGGTCCAGTGGGGTCCTTGGTAGGAGAACACATGCTGTGCCTGTGCAGTGCAACATCTTGGTTTGATGAAGATTTGACAATAGTCTTCCAATAGTTCATTATCAAACCCTGGGCCACATTATCCATACAGGGTAATAGCCTTTACTATCCACCCGCTAATCCACTCCATACTATTACTGCCCTGAGTAACCTCTATACCCTTCACTCTGTCCGATCCATGCTTGAAACTATCTGTGGCTTGTTGCCCACCATCTCAGCTGGCAGACTGTTCTACAGTTCCACCACCCATTCTGTAAAATAAAGTTTCCTTATATGCTTCTTGATCCTCCTTCCCATAAGTTTCCACTCATGTGTCCATGTCCTTGAACTGTTACTCATGCTAAATACTGTAGTACCTCCCAGTACTCCATGTTTATTCCTTTCAGGAACTTGAAGGTCTATATAACATCAGCCCTCTCTTGTATGGTCTCCCTCAAGTACATGTTCAGTGGCTTGAGGTGATCCTCATAAAGAACCTGGGCACAGTATTCCAGTTGCAGACTCAGCAATAATTTATAAAGTGATAGTAATACAGTATTTGTTTCCTTCTACAGTCAGTACCCCTTCCGAGATATTCCAGCATCCAACTTGCCTTACTATAGTCCTTGTTACACTGCCTTGCTTGTTTAAGGGAATCACTAATAATGACTCCTATGTCCCTTTCCTCAGTGGTAGTGCTCAGCTTTTCCCCTCCCTTCCAGTACTTGGCCCTGGAATTCTTGTTCAGTAGGTGCATCACCTTGCACTTTTTGGAGTTAAATTTCAACTTTCTAACTTTATACAACCTGTCTAGTCTTTGTAGGTCACTCTGCTTCTCCCTAATTCTCTCAATACTATCTACCCTCTCACAGAGTTTAGTGCCATTTGTGAAGAGACACAACTTGCCCTGGATTCCTTCTCCAATGTTACTGATGAACATATTGAAGAGGACAGAACCCAGGATGTATCACTGTGGTACCTCACTTGTGACCTCCATCTCTTCTTTTTTGACACTATTAATCACAACCCTCAGCTGTCTCTCCTGCAACCTGTTTCCTACCCATTTTTATTTCCCTTGCTGCACCCAGATGCTCCATCCTCTTCAGCAATCTTCTGTGAGGCATTCAGTCAAAAGACTTGCTGAATTTAAAGTGGAGTAAATCCACAGCATGGTCTATACCCAATATCCTGGTAACACATTCTGATAAGACCTCCCAAAATGGACCCATGGTGTTTACTATCATCAAGATCATTCCTCTCCAGGAAGTCCACAAGGTCATCTTTGACCAGTGACTCCAACAGTATGGCTGTATGAGTAATGAATAATTTTTCCTGAATACCATGAATGATAGGCTAATCTGGAATAAAAACTAATCATCAGTGCTCTTTATGGCGATTCTGCATTTTCTATTCAGCAAGAGTTCAAGATCTCCTGAGACTTCCTGTATAATCAGAGGTCTCTCTGGAAGCACACTAAAGGCAGATCATGTGACACAGGACTTGTGGGAGCTTCAGGTAGGAGAGGCAATGACTTGAGCTGCAGTAGAAAGGGAATCTACTTCATCCATTTGCTAAAACTAGACAAAAATCAGAAATATTGACATTTTTTATTTCCTGTCTAACTCCCAAGCTAGAGGTGGTTGATGTTTTGTACTGTAAGGTGAAAATTAGGCTTTTAAGAAAGAGAAAATAGAATGGTTGTCTAGTGTTTGCTGAGAAACAGACAAGCAGGTCACTGATAGCACACAAACATTTGCACACACATGCGCATGAACATACACAAGTGTGTGTGTGCGCGTGTGCTTGTATGTGTGTGGGTGTGTGTATGAGTGTACTTGTGTGTGTACTGTATTCAAAACCAAATGAGATTTAAAGTTGCAGTGTAGTGAGTTTTAAAGACTTACAGCTTAATGGAGTAAGGAAGGTTTTGTAGGGGGTTATTTTGATTAGTAATGTAAGGTTTTTGTAACATAGTTGCTATCTGAAACAAAGAAAGAGGCAAGTAGTGTAACTGAAATGCAGTTACCTGTTACTAACCTTTTTTTCTATTGTTGTTTGTGGTTTCGATTCATACACAAAAAAATCTTTAAAAACATAATTATTTCTGAGAATTTATTGAGGCTTGACTATAGTGAGTGAGGCTTGTCAGCTTGGCATTGTTGCATTAACTCGTTATTTAGCTGCTTTTCTGGTGTGTGTGTGTGTGTGTGTGTGTGTATGGCTGTGCACTCCAGACATTTTTATGTTGGCTTACGCATGTATATTGCGGTAGTAACAGAGTTGATGGCGTGGTCACTGTTGGGTGAATGCAGGGCATGCATTAGTAGGTGCATCCCTCATTCCCCAATAAGCCAGCAGCAGGTGCTGACATCACGCATCCCTAATGTGGTCACCAGATCTAACAAAAGGTCCACTGAAATGAGAGCGAAGCTGTCATGCAGTGGGACCACAACATGCCTCCCGATGTGCACACAACATGGCAGCACTGACTGCTGCCACCTGTTACAATTCCGACTGGGAAGCCCACTCTCTGTCGACATAATGACCCTCCTGCCATTAAAAATGTATGCCAAGGGGGTGCCCAATCCCCCTCGGCATCATGCGCGCCCCCCCAACAGTCTTTCTTTGCCGACAGAGGCCCCAATCCCCGTCAGTTTTAATCCCCCTTTATCTTTATTTTGCTGATGGGGAGCCCACTTCCCATCATCATAATGTCCCCCGCGCTTTTGTTGTGTACAGAGGGGGGTGCCCATTCCCCCTCGGCTCTTGTTCCCCCCCTTTTGGTATGTGCCAATGGGGGTGCCCAATCCTCCATCGGCTAAAGCTTCACTCCCAAAAGCAACACTTAGGTGGCATGCTGGGAGCCCACCCCAGCATGCCAAATCCCCTAGAAAGAAAAAAAGTCCCACAATGAGTTTTTTTTTTATACCCTGTAAAAAGGAAAATGGTCCCTCGCTGTCTCCCTGCCAGCATCCCATAACCCGCACCCATCCTCTGTGTACCCTGCCTCCCCACACCCCCCTTATCCCATACTTACCTCCAGAGTCTGGTGCAATGATCTTCAGTGGACTGGGAACACGTCTGTACTCTTCAAAGCCGACCGAGAACTGAAGAAATGCCAGTAAGCTGTATAATGGCATAAATAGGGTTTTTTCAACTTTGGTGCATATCTCAGCCATTTGTAAGAATTTTGGCACCAAATTGTGAACATGGGATTATTGCGACCCCCTCCTCATGAATTCATGCACTTTCATGGTGTTATTCGGTCCTGAAAGGTGATTTTGCGGTCACTGCACGGAATCACCTCTCGGGACTGATTAACAAACAACAGTGCCACTGTTCATGAGGGGGGCTCTCAAAAAGCATGTCTTGCAAATTTGCTGGAAAAAAATCTGAAAAATGATGGTTTTACGAGCATGCGTTGCACAGTTTTTATGCATGCTTGTAACTTCATGAATTTGTAATATTTTCACGCCAGATTTTCAAAATTGCCATTTTTCTATACCTCCTTATGAACAGTACAGCTGTCATTTTACATATTCTGGTGAAAATGTGTTTTTGCTGATCCTGCACAGAATAGTGCGGTAGCTGTGCAAAATCTGCTGTCGGGACAGTTTGAGGGGAATTACTCTGACACTGTTTATGAGCAGAGGTTCTAAAATGCCTATGTTGAAAATTTAGTGATAAAATTTCATAAAATGACTGTGTTACAAGTGTGCATTGAGCAGTTTCCACGGACCCTTGTAACTTCTCAAATTTGCAATATTTTCATGCTAGATTTTCAACACTGGCATTTTTTCACCCCTCCTTATGAAAAGTACAGCTGTCATTTTTCACATCCTGCCCTACATGTGTTTTCGCACCTGTACTGCACAATGGCATGGTCACTGCGGGAAATCAATGTTTGGGACACATTAACAAAATCACAGTGCCACTGTTCATGAGGGGAGGTCCCAAAATGCCTATGTTAAAAATGTGGTTAAAAAAATCCCCAAAATAATTGGGTTATGGACATGTGTTGCAGAGTTTCTATGCATGCTCATGACTTCACCCATTTTTCATATTTTCACTCCAGATTTTCAACGTTGCCATTTATTTACATGTCTTCATGAACAATACAATTGTCATTTTCCACATACTGCCCAAAATGTGTTTTCATCCATGTGTTGCCAAATGGCATAGCAGCTGTGCAAAACCACCTTTCAGCTAACAAACTGATAGTGCTGCTCTTCATGAGGTGGGCTTACAAGAAGCCCATGTTGAACATTTGGAGTGAAAATACCAACACACGCCTATGGTGTTACGGTTTCCAACTGTAGCACCCCACCCTGTAGAGACTGAGAGGTGTCAGGGGTGTGACTTGGGATCATCGGCTGTGATGCTCATGCCATTCCATTCCCACCCTCCACCTGCAGCCAGTGACAGCCATTGTGGTGTACCTTGCAATGTACGGCCTCAATGTTCACCCCATTCTCCTATACAGCACTCACCTCAGCATATTTCCTTATGGAATGGGGCATGTATAATGCCCAAAGACCCCAAAGCACACCACGACACTTGTCAGTATCTACAGGATAGGGTGAGGTAAAATGGCATGAGTGTTATAGCTGATGACCCAAAGGCACACCCTAATGCCTGTCGGTCTCTGCATGGTAGGCATGGGGTTGGTGTCACTTCAATACTTCACTGCCATTCCTATTATGCATCTCTAACTCCTGCACTACCAGTGCCAATGGCAGCAAGACAACATTCAGCACTGACAAATGCTTGTTCTAAGTTTCTGGCTGTGTGCCACAGAAGAAATTCAAGCAAATATTTTTTCCCAGAGAATATAGCTGGTAGGGTGGACAAACTCCCATCACTACATTTAAGCAATAAACCATGGCAGGGTGTGGGTTATGCTGGGCTTTATCCATGCCTGTTGTGCTTCATTCATAACCCACATCCTGGAGTGGTTTATTGTGATTATACAATGTCCACATTTTTTTACATAGAAAATAAGTATATAAAAAGAGTGTTTTTTTTTTTTTGCCTTTTAATTTATTTTCTTGTATGTGTTAATCCACTACAAAATATAATCCTTGGTTGCTAGGGCTGTTGCTATGGCTGTTGTGTTACTGTGGATGCATTATAATGCAGCCCTATATGTGTACAGTTTTATGCTTCTTTTGTTTTGTTGTTTTTTCCTTTTTTCTTTTAAGAGAGGGCATGGGAGTCATGGGCTATTTATTTTGTTGTTATTGTAGAGACAGCCTACAAGTAATGAGGGACTGTCACTATGTGGTGCAACTGCTAATAGGTTGCCATTGGAGACCGTGTGCTTCTGGGTTTCACTTTTCGGTCAGGACAGACTAACAGTGTCACTCGAGGGGAATTTGTTTTCTGTGTCATTTTGTTTATTGCTAATTAGCGTTCTTTAATTTTTTTTTAGTGATGGGAAACAGAGACCAACAGTAGGACTGTATCTTCCTGACAGATGAGGAATGGAGCAGAGAAGAGCAGGAGTAGAATGGAGACCGAACCAGAGGTGAGGTGGGTGCAGTCTGGGCAGTTATGGGAAAATACTTTTTTAAACTCTGTTGGTGGATATGTTCATTGCCTGACTGTTTCCCTATTTTGACTGTTTCACTGCCGCTCCCAGTTTCTTTCAGATCTTGTTGCTGCAAGACTCTACTGATCCTGCAGTGCAGGAAGCAAGAGGATTCAGCAGTAGAAGTGGCAATAGCAGGGCCCCTTTCATCATGGACATTGTTCTCACTTCTCCACGACCCCCGACAGGCAAAATCATCTGAGTCTGGTGTGTTCAGGGAATAGTGTGCTGTATCTGTCTCCCAAGCCCACTCTCCCCAGCTCACTCTCTTCTCTTTTGCTCACCCTCTCATCCTGCTCCACAAAGTCATGGTATAGGCTGGATTTAAGATGGTGTTTTTTGCCTTTGCTGTTTGGGGTGGGGGGGCCAGAATAATTTTAAAAGTGGGACTGGAGATGCAGCTGACTGACACCATTTCTGGGGGTAATGTTTGGATTTACCATGACTGAAAGGTGCCAGTCAGCCAATCAGGTTTAATTATTGTCAGATCTCATTTTATAATTACTTATATTTATTTTCTGTGTGAGTGCATGGCTGTGCACTGAAGACATTTTTCTACATTTGTGGCTATGTGCCCAAGACAATCTTTTAAAAAAGATTTATTTTCTGAGAATTTAGTGAATCTTGACTATAGTGAAATAGACTTGTTAGCTCAGCATAGTGATTTGAATTCATAATAAATATAATTTAAATTTAGTATCAGTCACCTTCCTGTGAGAAACCCAGGCTAGAGTCCCTCTGTGGCCACTAAGCAAGTGCAAGTTTACCATAGCTGGTAGGATAGGACAACTGAGCTGACTCCCACTGTTTCAGTTAGCTACTTTTCAGTTACGTGCATGTGCACGGCTTTGCACACAGGGCATTTGTGTATGTTTCTGGCTATTTTCCCAAGAAGAATTTTTTTTTCTGAGAACTTAGTTAGGCTTGACTATTAGTGAGTGAAATTTTCAGCTCAGCATTGCTGCAGTGACTTGAGTGACTTGATTTCATTATAAATATAATTTAAATTTAATATCAAACATCTTCCTGTGAAAAACCCAGGCTTGGGTTCCACTATTGCCACTTACGCAAGTGCAAGGGCACCATAGCTGGTAGGGTGGGACTAGTGGGCAGACCCCACCACTACACTTAAGCAATAAACCATGGCAGGGTGTGGGTTATGCTGGGATTTATCCATGTGTGGTGTGCTTCATTCAAAGCCTGCAGGCTGAGTGACCAAATCATCACTGAGCATGGGTAAATCACTGCATAACCCTCATCCTGGACTGGTTTATTGCGATTATTTTTTCACATACAAAACAAGTATATAAAAAGATTTGTTTTTTTTTTTTGCATTTTAATTTATTTTCTTATATGTGTTAATCCACTAAAATAAAATCTTTGGTTGCTAGGGCTGTTGCTATGGCTGTGGCGTTACTGTGGATGCATTATAATGCAGCCCTATATAGGGGCAGTTTTATGCTTCTTGTGTTTTGTTGTTTTTTTCTTTTTTCTTATAAGAGAGGGCATGAGAGTCATGGGCTACTTATTTAGTTGGTCCTGTAGAGACAGTCTACAAGTAAAGAGGGACTGTCACTGTGTGGTGCAACTGCTAATGTGTTACCATTGGAGACCGTGTGCTTCTGGGTTTCACTTTGAGGTCAGGACAGAGTAACAGTGTCAATCGAGGGGAATTTATTTTCTGCATTCCAACCCCATGTATTCTTCTATATTCATAACTGTTTGCAGTCTGCCTCCTAAGTAGAACTGCCTGGAGAGAAATGGAACTATATGCAAATGATAGAACCTATCTTTGCTCAAGACACATGTTCAAACTGCTGCCCTCATCTACTGCAACGTTCCATCAATGTCTCAGATTTCTCACTCTGCCTGACAACTCAGAAGCCTGAAGATCTTCCTCTCGATTGTTCACGCTGATTCCAGTTGAAATAAGTATATTTCGGTATATATTTTAACTGCTGCCTTCATTTATTATTTAATTAGTTCTAGCTATCTTTTTAGCTATTTTTATTTAGTTTAGCGGTAAAATTTTATTTTTTTCTTGGTTCCTCACATTTGGAATAACTGGTGAGGTACTGGGGCTTTTCTTAGTATTTGATCATTTTTGGCCTTAGTTTAGCCTTAGTTTATAATATACTTTATATATCTTCTGTGTTTCAAACTTGTATTTTGAAACCAAGAAGTCGGTTCTTTTAAACTGAAACTCCGGTTTCAGTGAACCATTGACCAGGTTCGAGTTCAAAATTCCTCGGTTCTTTCTCGGATCCTTAACCGGTTCCTCAACTGACAAAAAAACAAACAAAAAAAAATGTTAGTTTGAATACTAATAAGCAGTTACTGGTTTTTCTCCTGGAAATGGAATTACAAGAAAAAACAAAGAAAAAGACTGGCCTCCCAGGTTTTGAAAAATGTACTAAGTGTGGGAAAGTGTTTGCAAAAGCTGATAAACATGATTTATGTTTAGTCTACTTAGGATTTGACCACTTTTCAGCAGACTGTGCCATATTATATTTATTTATTTATTGAATTTTGTTGACCGGGTAGGCGCACTGGGCGCCGGAGGTCCCTTTTTCAGGGGTGACCCGGGGTTAAAAAATAACATACAGGTAAACAGAACAGTAAAAGCAGGTAAGCAGAGCTGTAAAAATAACATACATGTATGTATGTTATACATGTATGTATACATAATATGTGAATCCTTTCCTCAAAAAACTATTGAAAAAAGAATTGAAAGGCTGAGGAAAAAAGTGGACAGTGGTCCATCAGGCTCTAACCAGCCATCAAAAAATGTGGGTGAAACCACTTTGTCTACTGTTACCACCCCTGATAAGGATGTTTCTGGCACTTTGAAAAGGGGGAGTGGTCCAGCTGACTCTCTGGCACCCTCCAAGAAATCCAAGAAAACTAAACACTTAGAACCCCAGGCGCCTGTACCACAAGGGGTTTCTACTGTGTCTTACAGCCTGCCTTCTGCAGTGGAGATAGCTCAGGCTATGAAAATTTTATAGGATTTACAGGGGATCCTGCCTGTTCAACCTGCTCTTCCAAAGGCTCCTACCCCAGCTCCTGTCCCTGAACCACTGGAGCTTGAGTGTGAAGATTATGGCGAGATGGATCCTGAACAGGATGAGCCCATAGAGCCTGAAATCTCAGCTGAACAGCAGTTTGGTTCTCCTCCACGATCTGAAGACTTTTCATCTCACTTTCCTTTTCTGAGAAAAATAGTGGATGCCCTGGATTTGGCAACCACTGAAGTGGTTGATGATGAGGAGGAGGCCGAATACTTAGAGATGATGGGTTTAACACCCTCAAAAAAGGTATATCTGCCAATTAACAAGTTCTTTAAAATAGTCTTATTAAAGACTTTACAGACTCCTAACTCTGTTCCCCCTATAGATAGGAAGTCTGATAAGAAATATCAGTTGGACAGGAAGGGAGCAGAGTTCTTATACTCCTATCCTGATCACCAGGGCATAGTTCAACAGGTAGCTTGGGAAAAGGCGAGGTTCCCCCTCTTTCTCTTCCCACCCTCCTGAGAAGAATTCCAGAAAGAAAGACAGTATGTCTAAGAAAGGTTATTTAGCTGCCTCATTAGGTATGAGGCAGGCTAATTACCAGGCATATGCTGCACATTATCAGAAAATACTGTGGCAATCAATACTGGCTATATCAGAGAAGGCCCCCTCACCCTTCTCTGATGATCGGGCAGAGACTGCTAGATTTGGTCTGGAAGCTGCTAAATATCAGTTCCAGATGGCAGCTGATGCCAATGATAATGTTGCCAGGTAGATGGCTTTGTAAGTGGCCCTACAAAGACTGGCATGGCTTACGGCCACTAATCTCACTCAGGATAACCAGACAAAGGCCATGGATTTTCCTGTGGAGAACAACTCCCTGTTTGGTAAACACACCGAAGAGTACATGAAAAAGGTGGATGAATACAAGGCCACCTACAAGAGTAACCCCTCCAGGGATAGGCCTACCCCTTCCTATAGGCCTTATGGAAGGGGAGGCAGGGGAAGACCCCCTTATGGGAGGCCTTTCTGTCAAGGCCAAGCTGCTTTTCAGCAACAGCCCCACCCACAGCAGGCTGGGTACTTTAGATCTAGAGGCAGGAGGGGTTCCAGAAGGGGATCCCAATCTGCCAAGCTCAGGCACCCCCAAAACAAAACCCCTGACCAGCTGGTCATGGCTGCCTCCCCAGTGCAAGTAGGGGGCAGGCTGACTTACTTCCTTCAGAATTGGGTTGCCATCACCACAGACAAGTGGGTTTTGGAGGTGGTAAGTCAGAGTTTGTCCTATGCTTCAAATCCCTTCCTCCTCTGAAATTGAGAGTCTTTAAGCCAACTTCCCTCATGGAGGGCAAACTCTTGCAGAAAGAGGTGCAGAAATTGATCCACATGAAAGCATTGGAACCTGTACCAGTGCATCTCAGAGGAAGTGGTTTCTATTCTCGTTACTTTCTGACCAAAAAGAAAAATGGGGACTGGTGACCCATACTGGTTCTCAGATCTCTCAACAAATTTCTAGTGAAACCAAGGTTTCAAGATGGTCACCTTGTTGTCCATACTACCAGTTATCCAGCAAAGGGATTGGCTGGCAACTCTGGATTTAAAAGACGCCTATTTTCACATTCCAATAAGGCAGTCTCACAGAAAATATCTCAGGTTCAGGCTCCTTTCAGGCCATTATTAGTTCACTTCCCTTCTCTTTGGTCTGACCTCAGCCCCAAGGGTATTCACAAAGTGCCTAGTTGTAGCAGTGGCACATCTAAGAAGGTCTGGTATCCTAGTCTTCCCTTATCTGGACAATTGACTGGTTGTGGGAAAATCCCCACAACAGGTCTTGAAGCACTTGAAATCAGCAATGTATCTCCTGCAATCCCTGGGATTCCTGATAAATCAGGAAAAGTCTGTTCTACCACTGTTCAGGTGCTTCAATTCATAGGAGCAGAGCTGGATGCTATTCAGGGAAGAGCTTTCCTCCCTTACAGTGGTGGAAAAATTCAGACAACTTAAGGCAATGGGTCCCATTCCAAAAGGAGAACCTTTCCTTTGTTCTTACAACAGATGCTTCTCTATTGGGTTGGGGTGCCCACATAGGGGAACACACCATCCATGGAACTTGGTCCGGGGCAGAATCTCTATTGCACATAAATCTCTTAGAGCTTTGAGCTGTACTTCTAGCTCTAAAAACCTTTGCTCATTTGGTGCCAGTCAAAGTAGTACAGGTCAGGACAGACAATACCACAACAATGTACTATATGAACAAACAGGGAGGTACAAGATCAGATCCTGTGTGCTCAGAGGCCATGAAACTGTGGGATCTTGCATACTCTCTAAAGGTAACTCCACAAGCAGTCCATGTTCCAGGGAAGGACAACATTCTGGCAGATGCCCTCAGCAGAATCAGTCAAGGTCACCATGAGTTGTCACTGCACACACAACTGGCAAATTCAGTATTCAGAAGGTGGGGAACTCCAGAAGTGGACCTGTTTGCCTCTCAAGAGAACCACAAATTACCACTGTTTTGTTGCAGGCCTTCAGCCAGGGGCACAATCCCAGTGGATGCCATGGTACTGGATTGGTCAGGAAGAAGCCTGTATGCTTTCCCTGCCTTCCCTATCATTCTCAGAGTCCTGATCAAGCTCAGATCCTAGTCTGCTTCAATGATCCTCATCGCCCCAGACTGTCCCAGACAGCATTGGTACCCTCTCTTATTATCCAAGTTTGTATCCAGACCGATACATCTCCCTCAATGGCACAAACTGTTGACCTCCCACCAAGGGAAAATAGGGTATCCCAGCCTCAGCTCCCTCTGTCTCTGGACTTGGCTCTTGAAGACATAGAATTTGCAAACCTGAATCTCTCCCAAGCAGTTTTACACATACTCAAGGGGTATCTAAAACCCTCCACTAAGAAAACCTATTCGGCCAAATGGAAAAGATTTCTCTCTTGGTGCAACCTGCACAGCATCGAACTTGCTTCGGCAAGAATTCCAACTCTCCTTGAGTATCTTACTTTCTTGCATGATCAGGGCCTTAAGCATACTTCCCTAAGAGTTCACTTGGCATCTATCTCAGCTCACATTTCGGTGGGTAAAGCCACCTCTATAGCAGCTGATCCTATTATTAAGAAGTTTTTCAAAGGTCTGTGTCACACATACCCACCCATTAGGGAACTTGTCCCTGGGTGGGACTTGAACATTTGTATTGCTCAACTTAAGAGGCCACCTTTCAAACCAATGTCTTCAGCTCACCTCTAGCATGTTACATGGAAAACAGTATGTGGCTATGACTTCTGCTAGAAGAATAAGTGAGCTCCAGGCCCTATGTGTAGAAAATGACTATTTGTCTTTTCACAATGACAAAGTGGTACTCAGAAAAAATAGAAAATTTCATCCCAATGTGGTGTCAGATTTTCATTTGAACCAATCTATTACATTACCAGTGTTTTTCACTGAGCAGTCTACCTCAGGTGAGTGTAGACTCCACAGTCTTGATGTAAAGAGAGCTCTGAGCTATTACATATCTCATACTAAAGGTCACAGGCAGGATGAACAACAGTTATTCCTTACCTATGAGTATGTGAAAAAGGTACACCAGCTACCAAGAGGTCAGTCTCTCGCTAGATAGTTAGTTGCATACAGTTCTGCTATCAAAAAGCAGGCAGACATGTAGCATCAGGACTTAGGGCCCACTCAACTAGGGGAATAGCTGCTTCCATAGCAGCTTCAAGGGATGTCCCCCTACTGGACATATGCAAAGCTGCCACATGGAGGACAGTACATACTTTCACTACGCATTACAGCCTGGACATACTGTCCAGAGGTGATGCCAGATTTGGAACAGCAGTCCTGCAGAGCCTCTTTCCTAAGTAGGTTCTCTGCCCACCTCCAAAGGTACTGCTTTGAAGTCTGCATACAGTTATGAATATAGAAGAATACATGGGATTGGAAGAAAAAAAATACTAACCTTAGTAATCTTGTTTCTTCCAGTGTATTCTTCTATATTCACAACTCTCCTACCCTGCCTCCCCTACCAGAACCAAAGCCTCAGCATGCATACTGATTCATCTTGGATTTTCCATAAGCATGTTCACACTGTTGAAGTATATTTTAACTTTGGTAGGATTACCTCTTATTCTTTGGTTACCTGAGTTTCCAGGATAACACTTTTCTGTTTTGGGTTGCAGCTAAATAGCCACTAGGGGGCATATTTGCTTTATTGAAGTTAGCTACTTTATGTATTTATAGGTAGTTTTGAGATAGGTACATAGTACTTCTGCCTTGTAGGCTGTTATCAAAATCTGAGACGCTGATGAAACATTGCAGTAGATGAGGGCAGCAGTTTGAATATGTATGTTGAGCAATGATAGGTTCTAACATTTGTATATAGTTCCATTTCTCTCTGGGCAGTTCTACATAGGAGGCAGACTGCATACAGTTAAGAATATAGAAGAATACACTGGAAGAAACAAGATTACTAAGGTGAGTAATTTTTTCTTTTTGTTTATTACTAATTAACTTTCTTTTATTTTTTTTTAGGGTGATGGGAGACAGAGACCAACAGTGGGACCGTATCTTCCAGACAGATGAGAAATGGAGCAGAGAAGAGCAGGAGTAGAATGGAGACTGCACCAGAGGTGAGGTGTGTGCAGTCTGGGCATCTATGGGAAAATACTTTATTAAACTATTGCTTGATATGTTCATTGCCCAACTGTTTCCCTATTTTGACTGTTTCACTGCGGCTCCCAGTTTCTTTCAGCTCTTGGTGCTGTGTGACTCTACTGATCCTGCAGTGCAGGAAGCAAGAGGCTTCAGCAGCAGAAGTGGCAATAATAGGGCCCCTTTCTTCATGGACAGTGTTCTTACTTCTCCATGACCCCCGACAGGCAAAATCAACTGAGTCTGGTGTGTTCAGGGATTGGTGTGCTGTATCTGTCTCCCAAGTCCAATCTGCCCAGCTCACTCTCTTCTCTCTTGCTAACCCTCTCATCCTTCTCCACAAAGTCATGGTTGGTTGAATTTAAGATGGTGTTTTTTTGCCTTTGCTGTTCAGGGTGGGGGGCCAGATTAATTTTAAAGGTGGACTGGAGATGCAGCTGACTGACACCTTTTCCATGGGCTATGCTTGGATTTACCATGGCTGAAAGGTGCCAGTCAGTCAATCAGGTTTAAGAATTGTCAGACCTCATTTTATAATTACTTATATTTCTTTCCTGTGTGTGTGTGCATGGCTGTGCACTGAAGACATGTTTCTACATTTATGGTTATGTGCCCAAGAAAATCTTTTAAAAAATATTTATTTTCTAAGAATGTAATGAATCTTGACTATAGTGAAAGAAACTTGTTAGCTCAGCGTAGCTGCAGTAACTTGAGTGATTTGAATTCATAAAAATATAATTTAAATTTAATATCAGACATCTTCCTGTGAGGAATCCAGGCTTGAGTCCCTCTGTGGCCACTAAGCAAGTGTGAGTTCACCATAGCTGGTAGGATGGGACAAATGAGCTGACTCCCACTGTTTCAGTTAGCTACAGTACTTTTCAGTTATGTGTGTGTGCACGGCTGTGCACGCAGGGCATTTTTGTATGTTTCTGGCTATTTGCCCAAGAGGAAATTTTGTTTCTGAGAATTAGTTAGGCCTGTCTATTAGTGAGTGAAACTTGCAGCTCAGCATTGCTGCAGTGACTTGAGTGACTTGATTTCATTATAAATATAATTAAAATTTAATATCAAACATCTTCCTGTGCGAAACCCAGCTTGGGTTCCACTATTGCCACTTATGCAAGCGCAAGTGCACCATAGCTGGTAGGGTGGGACTAGTTGGCTGAATCCCACTGCTTCAGTTAGCTGCTTTTCTGTTATGTGTTTGTGCAGCTGTGCACAAAAGACATTTTTCTAAGTCTGTGGCTGTGCACCCAAGAAGGAACTTTAAAAACATTGTTTTTCCTGATAATTTAGTCAGAAATTACTATTAGTGGGTTGAGACTTGTCAACTCAGCATTGCTGCAGTGACTTGAGTGACTTGATTTTATAATATAATTTAAATTAATTGCAAAAATCTACATTAATGTACCAGTCAGGGTTCAACTTAAAGCAAACAAAGAAGGAAAATTCAGCATTATGGTTTGCAACCCTAAATCCCCACAGTAGCACATCAAAACGGTGGCTGAGGAATGGTGACCCATGAAGAATGTGATGGAACAGCAGCACTGACACTTTTGGGCAACTGGCAGTTCTCCCAATCCCCATGGTATGACCCCCCCCCCTTGGAGTTGGTATATTAAATAAAGGGCGGTATAGGGGCAAAGCCCCCCACAAGGGGGTATGTGTGAGGCAAAGACCCCCCAAAAAATACATTGTTCCAAGTTATCACGCTGCAGGATTCACGCTCTCTTCATGGGTCACTAGTCCACAGTCACTGTTTGACAAGGAACCACTCCCCACCATCCCAAGCAGCAAGAGGATAAGCCCACACAAGCAACCACAGATGATCATCAGGTAAGACAAATGACCTAAAACATTTTACAGATGACGCAAATCCAATAGCACTGATGTGCTATTATCATGGATTTGTATCTACTGCATGCACACAACAAGACATACCCTTTGCAAGACATACACACTCACTTCTTGTCACAGATAGAAATCCAGGAAATTCAAATCACAACACTGCTTCTTTGTACTAAAGCATAGGCTCTCGTAGCCACAGATATACATCCATGATATCCACCAGTTCTTTTACCTGCTTTTGTACACTCAGGTACTCATGCACACCATAAGAAAATCATATACTTAATGGGCCTGTGCTTCTGCAGACACAGGTATAAGATAAGATATTGACCTCTGATGCAAAAGTACAGGAGCCACTAAATCTATAATACCAAAATTGTAACATATCTTCTTTCTGCAAAAACACAGCCCCTGAGGGGCCTTCACCTCTTTAGCCACAGGTATAAGACATACATGTCAACTTCTGGATCCAGAAAGACAGTCCCCTGTTCGGCTTTCCTTTACACAGATGGAAGTACTGTTGCAATGTGGGTATCATGGTTTCAGCAGCAGATCTAGAAATTGTTCAAGACAGTAGCAGATTTTCAGATACAAAAATGTCAACAGTACTTATGTCTTCAGTAGCTCTGGCCACTGAGCTGCCTGCACCTCTTCAATGACAGATGTAAGATATACACACCAACTTTTGGCTCCTGAAGGGGAGGCCCTTGTGGGGCCTGCTGCTATGCAGACAGAAATGATGTTGCAATGAAGGAATCATGGTTTCAGCAGTGTATCTAGAAATTGTTATAGGTGGTAGCAGGTTTTTAGTTACACAGATGCATATAGGAAACTATGCAGTAGAGGATCATGCTATCTAGCAAGGTATCTCATACAACATGCATGATTACTTCTGTCTGCAGAGGTGCAGAGGTGCACAGCCCATGGGCCCTTCTGTCTGCAGAATACAGTGTATGATGTAGATACACAGGAGTTGCTGCATAATCACATCCCTGTTGGGTATGTGCTTATGCAGCTGAAGATACAAATTCACAGTTAGTGTATGAACATACATGCAAACATGCAAACATACCTGCTTATAAAGGTCTTGTGGTCTATCTAATCTGCTTGATTGTGCAGCTTCTTATATATTTACATAGGAAACTGCCCGACATTTCCCTTTTGACCTCCCTCAACTTCCCCCCTTTCACTGTGGGTATGGGATTAAATAAGGTACAGGAGGGAAGTATTTTTTTCAGAAAAAAAGGTGCTCAAAAACAAGTAGATATGCTATGAAGCTGGAGGGGTCAGACTCAGGAGAGATGAGAGGAAGCTCTTCTTCACAGAAAGAGTGATATATTGCAGGAACAGCCTACCAGTGGAGGTAGTGGGGGAAAAAACAGTGGTGGTGTTCAAGAACGTATGGGATAGGCACAAAGGAATCATAGTGGAAAGGAAGGGGGAGGGAGAAAGTGCTGCAGATCAACATATCATCTGTGGTAATAATGTAGGAGGTGAAAAATGAGAAGAACAGGTGGGCCAAGAGGTATTTGTTTCTATGTTTTCCCCACTCACCCCTCATTTCTACCTACAACTTTCCCCTCACCCTGTCCCAAATCCTCTTGAAGCTGTCCACCGTTTTTATGGATGATGCCTTCTCTTGCAGCTCATTCACTTGGCAACCAGCTTTTCAGTGAAAATGTGCCTTCTCATACCCCTCCTAAACCTTGCCCCCACCAGATTAAGGCTGTGTCTGCTATTGGTCTTGTTTCAGCTGAGGCTGAAGAGGCCATTAGTGCTCAACCTACTAATACCCTTAAGGTACTTAAAGATCTCAGTCATGTCTCACCTCTCCCATTCTTTCCTCAAGAGAGGACATGTTGAACTCTTTGATCCTCTCC
The DNA here is from genome assembly GCA_016271365.2 of Neoceratodus forsteri. NCBI lineage: Eukaryota > Metazoa > Chordata > Ceratodontiformes > Ceratodontidae > Neoceratodus > Neoceratodus forsteri. The sequence goes on from CM057455.1 coordinate 535,737,253, forward strand.
TCATAGTTGTTACCATGCTGGCCCTGGATCCTCTTAGTTGCCCTTTTCTGCACTGTCTCCAGCAAGCGAATAGTGCCAGAATGACCTGAACCTTCCTTGTGGTAATTCCCCTGGCTATGCAGCCCAGCATTCTATTTGCCTTGGTTGCTTCTCTCATTAATGTGCAGAGTGTTTCAGGTAACTTATGATTATTATACCCAGGTTCTTTTCTTCCTCAGACCTGGTTACCTGCACTTCACCAAACCAGTATTTGGTTCCTGGATTCTTCACCCCCAAGTGCATAACTTTATACTTTTTAGTGTTGAAGCTCAACTGCCAAATGCCAGACCACTTTTCAAGCATAGCCAGGTCCTCTCTGAGTTCCTATCTTTTCTCCTCTGGGTCCACTCTCCCACAGAGCTTAGTGTTCTTGATGAACAGGCAGGTTTTACCCTTGATCCCATTCATGATGTCACATATGAAGATGTTAAACAAAACTTGACTGAACACTGAGCCCTGTGGGACCTCAATGGTCAATGTTCTCACTTTTGAGAATTGTCTCCCAACTACCACACTTTCCACACTTTAGCTTCTATCCCGCAACCAGCTTCTGACCAGTCCTATGAGTCCTATCCCCAAGTCCTCCGGCTTCCTGACCAGTAATCAAGGAGGCACTGAGTCCTAGGACTTGCTGAAGTCCAGATACAGAAAATCAACTGACTGCCATGCCCTTGTCCACTCTTCTAGAGATCCAATCTAAGAAGCCAGTTAGGATAGTTTGACAGGACCTCTCCAACACAAACCCATGCCATCTCTCATCCTGCAGCCCAGTTTCCTCCAGAAAGCAATCAGTCTCTTCTTCAGGATGATCTCCATCATCTTACCAACCATTGAGGTTGAGTTGACTGGTCTGTAGTTACTTGGTTTGTGCCTTGTCCCACTTTTATGGTGAGGCACCACCTGCATTGTCCTCCAGACCTGGAGCACATTTCTGGACTGTAGAGAGGTGTTAGACAGGTCTGCCAAGGGACTCACCAGAACATGAACCAGTTCTCTAAGGACCCTTCAATGCATGCCATCTGAACCTGCTGATTTGCCCACCTTTAATACCCTTAGATGCTTGAGTATCCTGTTAGCTTGAATTGTGCCATTGGTAACTTTCCCTTCTCCTAGTCCCCACCCCCTACTCACTTGTGGTACTGGTCTGTCCTTCTCCACAGTGATGACTGAACAGAAATACCTGTTAAACACCTACACATTTTCTTCACTACCCTCTGCCCATCCACCCTGCTTTTTTAGCCTGACAATCTTGTCCATTATGTGTCTTTTCTTCCTTGTATAGTATACATGAAAAAGCACTTGTCACCCACTTTTAACCCCTTGGTTAGTAGTACCTTTCTTGTGGCCTTTGCCTCCCTTAACACCCTGTTTGCCTCTCTTGACTTAGTAGTGTAGTCCACCCTATCCTCCTCCTTCTGAGTATGCTTGTACTTTCTGAAGGTTGCCCTCTTGTATCCAATTGCTTTTGCCACCATCTTCCTAAACCAGCTGTGACTTTGGCCTGAGCTTTTTCACTTTTGATTCTAGCATACTTGCCAGTGTCCTCCATCAATCCTTTCTTTGTTATAGTCCACTGCTGTTCCACAAACATCTCCACTCAAATTCGAGCAAAGTGTCCTTTCAGAACTTCCCCATCCTACCATTTAGCCCTCTGAAAGTCCAAGTCCCTTGTCTTGGTTCTGATCATCTTCTTCCTGACCACATCAAATGCCTCTGCTTATGTGTCATCTGGAAACAGTTGCATGTTGTTTGCCTTATCTGATGATGGCTGTCTGTGGTTGCTTGGGTGCGCTTGTTGTTTTGCTGCTTTTGGGAGTAGGGCATTTGGGTTGGAAACCCTAATGCCACATTTTCCTACTTTTGTTGCTTTAAGTTGCACAGCGACAAGTCCCTAACAAATATCTCCTCCTCTCTAACTACTAACTATGGTGCTGCCTATAATTGGTTTCTCTCCAATAGGCTCTTGGTTAACAAAAATAAAATGCAATCTATGCTGTCTGGTTCCAAACTATACACCACCAAGGTCACCACGTTGCTCTCCTCTCTATTAGTGCTCTATCTGGAAGGCCCTTCCCTCCAAAATGTTCCTAGTTTCAAATACATAGGTAATACCTTGGACCCTTCCCTTGAATTCATGGAACATGTCAACAACATTGTGTGCAGGGTAAACCAGAAACTTGGTGCTGCCTACTGCCATAAACAGTTCTTGACCTCAGAGGTGTGCCTTGCAATTTCACAAGGCAACCATCTCCCCCTTATTGACTACTGCACTTACATCCATTCCAATGTGTCCTCTGCACTGCACTCAAGGCTCAGTACAGTTTATAATAGTATATGTCATTTTGTACGTCAGTCTTCCTACTCAGCCTACCACTGTGACCTGTACCTGTCGTTGGTATGGTTCTTCCTCCAAGGACAGTTCAACTTTCCCCATTGGCTGTATAATAGACAATACCCCTCAGAGGTGGCCTCCTGTCCCCATTCTCATCCCTTCTCATGGGCAGAGTGTCATCCAGGTGCCTCAGAGAATCATCCATCCCACCTCTGGAGGACCCTAGAGTCTCTTCTGCCATGGCAGCAAAGCCCTTTCCTGGTCTGTCCCCTCCCTATGGAACAAGCTCCCTATGTCGCTCCACTCGACCACCTCTCACACCTCTTTCAAAAACCCACTACAAGGCCTGGCTGAATTTAGAAGCCAAATATTCTTGCTCTCCTGGGTAAGTGGGAATCCCTTCCTGCCTATTTTCTTCCTTTTCCCTTTTCCATATTGCTGGCCTCTTACTAGAGGTTCTAGCACCCTACCATGCTCTGCACTCTCCCCTTACTTTGCTTTGTACTCTTCTCACTAATGACTGCATAATTGCACTTAATGTCTGTTGATTGTATTATTGTAACTCTGTATTGATCATACTACTGAATTGTTTGCTGTTTCTGGTACTATACTATAACCTCAATTTATATATTGTCCCTATGTAACATGCTTCCTGCACTGAACTATGTTGCCTGTTATACTGTTCGCACAACCTGTATATGTCTTACTCAATGTGCCACTCTAGTGGCCCAGGTCATGCCTGAAAATGGTCCATCAGATCAGTGCACCTGTCTGGTCATCAAAGACATAAATAAATAAATAAATAAATACATAAATTGAACCTAATTGCTGCATTAACACAGTTTTTTTGCACTATATCTCCCTTCTTTTTGAGATAGTGGAATCATAGCCTCATTCATGCTGGTCCTTTTGTGACATGCATGAACAGATCTGTCTGGCTGTGGAGGCTCCTGCACTTTCTTTCTATTACAGATGCATATGCACAGGCTCCAAAAGTTCTTACACCAAATGTGGAGTCCATCAGGCTGTGGTGGTGGCGGATCCTCTGGTTCCTTAATTTCTGTGTATCTACAGATGCAGATGCTCAGGGCCCTCCTGGTCCTGCACAATATAAGGCATGCATCTGGCTGCAGAAGGGGCCCTGCACTTCTTTGCAGGTGCAGATACAAATGTGCAGGGCCCAAAGGGCACTTCACTAAATGTGGAGATCATCAGGCTGTAAAAATGCCAAAAATCTCAATGTTCACTAATAACTTGGTCATTTTATCATTTTTTACACCAAAGTTTCAGCATAGCCTTCTTATGACCCCACCTCATAAATTCAGTAGGTGAAGGTTTCCAAATCCCAACCAAAATTGCATTTCACACCACAGGTGTGAAAGCACATTTTGGTCAAGATATGAAAAATGACAGCTGTCATGTTCATGAGAGGTGTATAAAAAAATCAATATATGCTCATAATGTCTTTGTTTTTTTTTTAATATTTTGGCCTCAGATTTTCAGCCCTTTAATATGAGCCCCACTTCATGAACTCAGTATGTGTAATTTCTCAAATCCCAAATGAGATGTTATTTCATGGCACATGTGTTAAAACACATTTTGGCCAGGATTTGAAAATAGGACACCTATCATGTTCATAAGATGAGGTGACAAAATTACTATGTTGAAAATTTAGGATCAAAATATTGATAAACACCAAAGATTATAAGCATGATTTGAGCAATTTCAATGTATGTTTATAGCTTTGTTGTTTTTTCAATATTTATATCCCAAATACAATATTTAACATGGCCTTCTTATGACCCTACCACATGAATAAGAGCAAAGAAAATGTTCAAATCCCACCTAAAAGGCAATTTCACAAAGCAACCACAAAATCACCTTTTTTAATGGATTTGAATAATTTCACCATCCTTGTTATTGAGGTGGGTTCCCAAAAAAAGGCCATGTTGAAAATCTGGTATACAAATATAAAAAAAATGACAAAGGTATGCAAAGGTATGAGGTCTAGTTCAAACCCCAGTGAAATACATTAAACCATTAGAGGGATGACAGCTCAGAGGTAATGTGAGGAAGTATTTCTTCACAGAGAGGGTTGTGGATACATGGCACAGCCTTCCTGATAAGGTTGTAGAGTCAAAAACAGTGGGAGAATTCAAGAAAGCATGGGACAGACATAAGGCAATTCTAGTGGGGGGGTAGGAGGAAGTAGGCTGTTGGTTAACTAGGATCTGCAGCTTATCCATTAGGTAGGGAAATGGGCAGACTAGATGGGCCAAGTGGTCCTTATCTGCCATCAAATTATATGTTTCTATGTTTCTATATGTCTATGTTTCTAACCATACTACCTTATTTTCTCATATTGCAATCATTGATTTCAGCAGCAATACATGTCTCCAGTTGGAGAAAGGATCTATGTTGTGGGACATGTTCAGGTGGGTGAGGGTGTGTAGATATGCATGGGGTGGTGGGTGCTTAGTGGGGTAATGGAGTGGGGTGGATGGGAATATGGAGGGTTAGATTACCAATATACTGTTTTTTTTCACATTACACAAAAAATAAAAGATCAATGAAGTATTGTTTTCTTTATTATAGGGGGACACAAGCCAACCTTATTGACTGACACCTCAGTGTTGGGATGATCTTTGGTGGCACTGGAAGTGGGCACCCAAGTGCAGCCACTAATATTAAGGGAAGGGAGGGAGGTGACCTGGAGGAGGGGTGCAAGAGAAACTGTACCAGGAGTGGGCACCCTGGTCCAGTTATTATTCTAAAAAGGAAAAAAAAAAGACTAGTCCAATAGTACTGAGAGTTGAAGCACTGGATGCCACAGCTCACACTATGCCAAAGATCTGGGTTCAGGGACAGATTTGGATCACTCAGGGGCCAGCAGGGGTGAGGTAGGATCAAGCATTAATAGACAGCTCTCCTTCCTCAGGGTGGGGGCTTGATGCAGTGTGCTATTTGCCTGACACCCAGCAGTGGTTGGGTGTCAGCACATGCACGCCGCCATAAAGGGGAGGGACCATAAATCCAGGGCATAAACTGCCTCCATTGAGGTGGATCCCAACCACTCCACCCATTGCATGTTTGTGGGCACAGGAGAGTAAAGCAGGTGGAAAAATGGGAGCTAGCAGGCTCCATAATGGCCTGATGTGCCCCCCCCACTACAAGCTGCCCAACTTCTGGATTATGCTTTTGGGAGGGGAGAAAGTCGATACTCCTCAACCCAGCTCCACCATGGGGGGCAATCCACAGAAGAACTAGGGGGTATGGCTGAGCGGGGAATGGTTGAGCTATGAGGACAAGCACTCTTAGGGAGGACCAGAGCCACCTACCAGCTCCATGGAGGCAGAGAAAGTATAAATACAAAAAAAGTTGGAAGAGGGGGCAGGTGATCTAGAGGCATAGAGGATAAAAAGCGGTACCAGATTTGGGCACTATGGTCCACTAAATACATATTAATAACCAGATAGACAGTCAGACAGACAGAGTGAGTGTGTGAGAGAGAGGTCAAGAGATAGGAGGCTCACTGCTCCAATTAAAGTCAGCAGCATGACTGTAGCTGTGGTTTCACAATTCAAGAAAGTCCCACTCACAGACATTTCTTTCATGATTTCTCACAAAAGAGCAATGGTTCTTGAAAGCTGTGAAAAAGAAAGTGTCACCCTCTTCTTTTATGAGATGAAATTCTGCTTTTGTATATTCTTTGCAGGACACATGAAAGAGGTTCTGTTTATTTATTTATTTATTGGAGTCTTTGAATTACAACCCTTTGAGTCAAAAAACTTTTGCAAAGGCTCCACCGATTTACAGATCAGATAGAAACATAGAAACATAGAAGTTGACGGCAGATAAGGACCGCAAGGCCCATCCAGTCTGCCCATTTCTTTTTCTACCTTATAAATGTGCCATCGGCCTTTGCTCTGTCAGTGACCTATCTATTCATAGTCATTTGTATTGCTCCCTTATGCCTATCCCATGCCTGTTTGAAGCCCTGCACTGTATTCATAGCCACCACTTCTTGTGGTAAGCTATTCCATGCATCTACCACCCTTTCTGTGAAAAAGAATTTCCTCACATTCCCCCTTAATCGGCCTCCCTCTAATCTCATGCTGTGTCCTCTTGTCCTGCAATTTTTCTTATATTTAAACATGTTAGACTCTTTCACCTTGTTTATGCCTTAAGGTGTTTAAATGTCTCGATCATATCACCTCTCTCCCTCCTTTGCTCAAGGGTATATAATGAGCTCCGTTAATCTGTCCTCATATGTCTTCTGATGCAGTCCCTGCACCATTTTAGTTGCCCTTCTCTGGACTGCCTCAATTTAGTTAATGTCCTTGTGAAGGTGTGGCCTCCAATACTGCACGCAGTACTCCAGATGGGGCCTAACCAATGTCTTGTACAAAGGGATTATTACCTCCCTCTTACGACTTGTGATACCCCTACTAATACACCCTAACACCCCCCTAGCCTTACCTACTGCTTTAGAGGTCTGCTTGGATGATTTTAGGTCATCAGTGATGATGATTTACAAAAAGACAGTTTACAAAAAAAAAATACAGGAGATTAATACAGTACATTATACATAGGATACAAGCATACAAATAACAGTACATTACACATAACTACATCATAAATGAGGGTGGAGTGCATGGCAAAGAATCAACATTGTGTGTAGATTTAAAACAGACAGGATACGAAACATTACAGGAAGTTAATACAGTAAATAATACATAGGATAAGAGTATAAAAGTAATGCAGTGCATTACACATAAGTGCATCATAACTGAGGGTGGAGTACATGATAATGAAACCAACATGGTGCAGGCAGTGCTAGCTAACTGTGTAAACAGATAGGAAATTAAAGAAAAGAAATGGAGACAAGAAGAAAGTCAGTTAAGTAAAGTTGTGAGACAGCTGAGGGGAGTAGGGAGAAAAGTTGAGTAGAGGGGTGTAATGTGTAGAGAAGGAGGAACTAGAAAGAGTGCAGGTAAAGGATGAGTAAAGGGCAAGAGGAGAACAGAGTGGAAAGGGAGAAATTAGACCAAGATAAGGTGGGGAGGAGCAGGGGGAAATTGAGGGACAAGCCAAGAGCAGTCCCAGATTGACCAGTAAAAGCTAAGAGAAGTCACAACTATTCACAGGTGCTGGTGAAGTTTACTTTTAGAAGGGCCCAATATATCCTAGTACAACAAGGGGTAGAGGCAGGGGAAAAAAGCTGCTAGACCAAGGGAGGGGAAAGTGAGGTGGAAAGCTTCTTGTCCAACAGGCAGTTGTGATAGTCATGCCTACCCTTAAAGTTTAGCCAGTTCATGTGACTGTAAAGATCATAGGTGTGGGTTAGCTTTGGTGCTCCTGTTATGAGGCAACATGTCTTATTGAGGGAAAGCATTATTCCTTTAAGAGCAGTGTCAGATGCAGATCCATAGATTACTATACCATAATCCACTAGGGATAGAACAGAATCAGTGACAGCCAGACGGAGGGCATCATTTGTCAGGCAGCTTCTATGCCTGTAGATGAGGCCGATTCTGAAAAATGCTCATGAAAAAACTATGAAAAAAAAACTAAGTCCCATTCTCTGCTTTCATGGGACGAGATCCTTCTTTCATTAGACTCATGAAAGAAGTTTGCCTCATAAAAGAAGAACCAGGATTCCTTGCTAAGCCTTCCACTAAGGATTTTAGGAAGGTCCCAAAATAACATTCTTGGGCCTGTTTTCAAATAAACAGAGTCCTGTTTAGCTAGACTATTATTAGTTTTTCTCAAGGGCATCATTTTTATGTGTCTTCATTTAAAAAAAAACTGTAAAAAGAAGATTGCTGCATAAATAGGATTTTTTTCTTACAAAAGAAGAATTTCAGCTCACAAAAAAAGGAATCTTAATTCATGTAAAAAACAAAACTAAGTCCAAATTCTTCTTTTGTATTAGGCATATAAATGAAAGACCTTACTAAACATGATCAGAACCAAAATTTCAAACCTTATAACTGGAATGGAGTAATAATTTTCATCCAACCAAAAAAGGGTGCCTTTCTAGTGTAGCAAAGCAAAGTAAAGCAAGATTTATTTATGAAACACTATTTCAAAGATCACAGCATTATACAAACATCCACAAAACATCAATAAAACCAATAAAAGCACAGCCAAGACATACACAATAAATGCATATATAGCATATTAATAAAACTACTTAGAATATAAACATCAGGTATTTAAGGGTCCAAAAATGTGAAGTCAAATAAATAGGACTTTAAAGTTGATATAAAGGCTTCTACAGATGGGCACTCTCTAATCTGATGAGGTAGAGAGTTCCACAGGGCCGGGACTGCAAAAGCAAAAGATCTAGCTCTGGAGGTAGTCAAACAGACCCTGGGTATCTCTAGCAATCCCTCATCTGTGGAGTGAAGAGGACAAAGGGGGCAGTAGGGACAAAGGAGGTCTTGCAAGTAACAAGGTGCCTGTCTGTGTAGGGCTTTATAGGTCAGTAAGCTGACCTCAAAGGTGATTCTCCACCACACCAGCAGCCAGTGCAGGCAGCAGAGCACAGGTGTGATATTGTAAGATCTCGACAAGCCAGTCAGCAACCTGGCTGACACATTCTGCAATAGCTTCAGCCAGCAAAGGTCCACCTCTGGTAGCCCAAGGTATAGGGCATTACAGTAATCAAGGTGCAAGGTCACATAGGCATGGGCCATGTCAGAAGATCAGCAAGTGGGACCAGATGCTTCATATGGGTGATGTTCCTCAAATGGTAAAATGTGGTCTTGATAATACCTGACACCTGAGATTTCAGTGTCAGTTCATCATCAAACACAACACCCAGATTCTGCACCCAGAAAGCATTTAACAGCTGGTCACCCCTCAGCCAAACCCCAGAGGGTTACCCAGCCATCTGTTCATCCACCCGATGACCTGGGTCCACCACCAACACCTTAGTCTTATCTGGATTCAATCTATGCCAGTTGGCACTCATCCAATTGTGAATTTTAGAAAGGCAGTTGTTAAAAACCGAGATAGCATCACTATGTCTGGGCACAAAGGACAGGTACAGCTGAGTATCATCTGCATAGCAGTGAAAACTCAGTCTGTACCACCTAATGATGTCTCCCAATGGCAGCATATACACTGCAAACAACACAGATGAAAGCACTGAACCCTGTGGCACCCCACAAGGCAGGGGGTGAGGAGCAGAGAAAAAATCTCCAACTCAATTTTATGCACCCTGCCCATGAGGAAAGACAGTCCACAGAGTAGCTACAAGCACCCTAACAACACCTCATGATCCACAGTGTCAAAGGCTGCCAAGAAATCAAGGAGAGCTAAGATGGAATGACTCCTCCAATCCCTCACTGTCAGGAGATCATTAAGAATCTGAATCAGAGCCATCTGAGTACTGTTCCTCTTCCTGAAACTGGACTGGAGAGAATTGTAGCTATTGTGGGTGATAAGATGCTCCTCGAGCTGCAACATGACTGCCTTCCCAATAACCTTGTCCACGAAAGACAGGTTAGAGACAGGCCTGTAATTTGCGAGACAGGGTTGAGAGAAAGTTTCTTTTGAATAGGGCAGATTACAACCTAATTCAGGGTGTCTGGGCACACCCCTGTCTCTAATGAACATCCAACAAGTTTTGCAAGGACCGGTCCGATAACCTCCATGCATCACACCATGAGGCATGTTGGATCTAGGTACAAACTACAGTAAGTCGGTTGCAAGCCCTGGATAATCTTCTCAACATCCCCAAACTCCAAATGGATAAAATCGGACTAGATCAGCTGGGTGACTGTACATTCACACCGATCACCACTTTTCCCATTTGTGCGAGCCCTGCTGATCACTGACCTAATGAAGGCAACTGTATCTGTGGAAAATCGAGCAAATTCATCACACTTCAACTGTGAAAAAGCTCCCCAGTTCTGGAGACAGGATGGATTGTACAGCCTGTCCACATTCCGAAAGAGCTGAGCAGGTCAATTTTGCTCAGCTGCAATATCCCTGCACAGGAACTCTGCCTTCTTAAGGGAAACTGTGGACTGATAGTTCTTGTTATGGGACATCAAACAAAGTCTTTCATTACTCAGGCCAGATTTCCACCAGCATCATTCTAACTTTCTCCTCACACTCATCACTCAGGCAAGATTTCCAACAGCATTGCTCCAAACTTCACCCCACTCTCTTCATCTCCCTCAAGATCCCAACAAACCATGGGGACCGGGGGTGAAGAGTGAGTGAGTAAACTCAGACAGGAGCTAGGTAGTCCAGATCAGCCACCACTGCCTTATTAAAGACTAACAGAAGCTCCTCTGGGTCCTCGCTCACACTTGAACTCCCCGATAGGTCTAGTACCGCGATAAGACCATCAGTGGTCAAGCCCCACAAAGAGCGGTACCACACCATATCCATGGGAACAGGTCTATTGGGGGGCACAAAATTGAACCCTATAGTCTGGTGATCGGATCATCCAACAGGTTCAACCACCAAGTCGGAGATCTCCATCCCCAGTAGAAACACCAGATCCAATGAATGACCTTGAGATTGGGTCACAGAGGTAATTACCTGTGTGAAGCCTGACAAACTCATCAGTTGGAGGAAGTCTTGTCCAAAATCCAAGAGTTCATCATTGACACAGGCACTGAAGTACTACAGCACCAACCATCTGGGAGACTCCAACACCATCTCGATGATGAAGTCTGACTTCCTGCATGAAATCCTTCTTGCTCCCTGGTGGATGGTAAATAAGAAGTATCCTGCATCCCATATCTGCACCCATGATACATTTGAAGTATCTGGTGATCCCAGCTAGCACATCTGCAAGGCCCAGTTCCATCTTAAAACAGATGGCTACCCCCCCATGATCCAACCTCAGGCAGTGCATCGCAAAGTACTTGTCTGGAACTGCTGAGTCCAAACTGGTAACCACATTCTCATCCAGCCAGGTCTCAGTGATGCACGCCAGGTTGGATGTACCAACAAGATCAGCATTTATTACTGTCTTGTTCCCAATTGACCTGGCATTGCACAACACTACCAGGGTTGATTGAACAATCGAGATCTACCGCGCTATTTGCCCACCTAAAGTGGAGCTCTTGGGTATGGGAACCAGGCAGGGTGGACCCCTCTCCTGGACCCATTTCACCCTAGGGCACCTCCTTAAACTCACAACCCCAATTCATCCACCCTGCTCCACTCCCCTGCAAGGCCCATGACTACCGCCCCTCGAATGCCCCCTCACTATACCCAAGGCATGGCAGTGCCTCCACATTTCCCCTAATATTGGGGGCAAATGAAAGGACAGAGAGCCCAAAGCTCAGCAGAGGAGTAGCACCCACCCACAGACGCCCTCTGCCAACACATCCTGCTAGTTACCCACAATTAGCAGCTACCAATTAAATACAATTCTTCACTTGCTCACACACTCAGCCACACTTTCACAATCACACACTCGCAGAATACCCCAAATTACACCACCAAAAAACTCCACAAACCTCCCCAAAACAACTCTTCCAATAAGCATAAACCCCACAACACAACAAAAACCAAAACAGCGAAAGTGATTTTAAGTTCTTCAGATAATTGTCCCAAAGAATTATTCACTGTTTACTTATAAGTAACAATTTCCATTGCACACTGTCCTAAAAACTCACAATATCCTTTATAAAAAACTTGAAGAAGGGAAAGGGAAGCTCTCACCAACCCCTGACCCCAGGCAATATGTCCATGCTCTGTGGCCCTCTCATTGCCACAGTCACAGAAATGAAATATTTAATAAATTCATAAAGAGGCCGTCTCACTGCCTCCAATCAAAGAACCATGGAAATAACAGTACTTGCCACATTAGCTGGAGGCAGAAAGAGAAAAAGGAACAGACTTACAAAAGGTGATTCTTCCATCAATGACTGTCAACCAGGAGCTGCTCCCGTGAAAATGGACACTCTGTACTGTCAAGTCATTGGATTTCAACCACCCCCCCAAGGCAGGCACCACAGCCTGGATAGTATCCCCAATAAAACTACCTGAACTTCCCAACCTGTATCAGGCAGCCCAGGGAGGCTCACAGAAAGAGAGAGAGAGTCCCATACCCTTTCTTCAACTGACACCTCTCTCCCCCAGAGGAAACCTCCTGACCAGACACCCACCTCAGGGCAAACCAGTCTGGCTGGCCATTCCATCACTTTCACGTAAAATGTCCTTCACGGTATAATGTGCTCCTCAATTTTCAGTCCCATCAACAGAAAGAGACAGTCCAGGAATCCACCAATACAGCTGCCCTAGTCTTTTCGACTTGCTCCTCCAATGAACAGGCCTCAGATATTCCTCCAACATTGCCTCATCAGCCATACAGCGTTCCAGTCTGATGAAGTATATATCCCGGGAACATTCAATCACCAGCAACCAGATTTCACAGATCTTCATCTCCTCCAGCCCGAAATGGCAGGTAAATATTTCATGCTGAACAACCGGCGCATAAAATGATTTTACTCCTGCCCACCCAAGCATCATCCCAAAAAGGCAGATGAGCAAGAGGTATACTCACCAGAAATTACAGGACAAGCAAGTGGTGTCCTCAGAGCGGCAGTTGAAGTACACAATACGACCACGGCTCACAAGATACACTAATGCTGCTTCGGTTAAACTAAAGAAGAAAAAATAAACACCCCCGACAACACCTGATATCACAAAATGAAAAACAATCTTAAAATGTCTGAAAATAAAATAAAACACAAAGTAGCTACCAAACTAATGTGACAGCTGGCCCAGCGTGGCTGCCATCTTCTCAAGCCTTCTACCCGGAAAATGTCAGAACAAAATTCCTAACCATCTGGGCTGTAGATGAAAGGAAAATAAAACTGATTTTTCCACTATATGCACTATCCAGATCTTGGAATCCAGACAACCAACCATGATATTACTTGCCAAATACAGAGACCATGAACCACAAACAGCACATGCAAAATTTTGTGCAATTCTTTGAATGGGAGCAAAGCTATTAAGGAACTATGGTTGAGAAAATTCCATCTTTTTTCTTCCTTGTGTAGTTCATTTTCATCTAACTGCCACTTCTAGTAGCCGGTTTCAGTGTCTCTGACTGACACCTGCAGTGAAAACACTGTGTTTTTCCACTGGTGCTGTCAGTGGGCAGCACAGGAATAGCTGTGTGGCTGCCATGCTGGGCACTTCAAGGAGATTTCAGACCAGCATGGCAGCCAATCAATGAGCTTCTTTATCTCATGAATAAATTAATTGTACTTAAAATGACTATTAGTGAATGAGTCTCATCAGTTCAGCATTGCTATGGTGACTTGAGTGACTTTTTACTTTCATAACAAATCTAATTTTAATTTTATATCGTACATCATTCTGTGAGGAACCAAGGCTTGGATATTGCCACAGCCACTTAAGCAAGTATGAGAGTACCATAGCTGGTAAGGTGAGTCTAGTCGGCTGACTTCCACCACTTCAGTTACCTGCTATTCTGTTGTGTGTGTGTGTGTGTGGCTGTGCAACCAAGACATTTTTTTCTAAATGTGTGGTTGTATGCCTAAGAAGAAATGTTTATTTTTTTTTCTGAGAAATTAGTCAGGCTTAACTATTAGTGAATGAAAATTGACAATTGCTGCAGTGACTTGAGTGAAATAATTTCATAATAAAAATAATTTAAATTTGATGTCAGAAATCTTTTTTGTGAGGAATCCAGGGTTGGTTCCTACCATGTCCACTTAAGCAAGTGCAAGTGTATTATTGTTGGTAGGGTTGGACTAGCTGGCTGACTTCCACTGCTTTAGTGAGCTGCTCCTCTTTTGTGTGTTTGCATGGCTGAGCACAAAAGTCATTTTTGTAAGTTATTGTTATTTTATTATTTATTATTAATTGGTAATCTGGTAAGTGGCACTGGGCACAAGTGCCAGCTTTCAGGGGCAACCGGAGAGCTCTTTGGAGGTTAAGTGATTTTGTCAGAGTCACACAGTATGCATGGAAGGTTGTGTAAATAAACCCTAGGTTTCCTGACTCTACCAAGCTCACCCCCAACTTCTTACTATAACCTCTAGGCTATACAGTACTCTAGCCCAGAAGTGGATGTGTGCCTAAGATGGAATTTGAAAAAATATTTTTCTTTACGATTTAGTCAGGTTTGACTAAAAGTGAGTGAGACTTGTCAGCTCAGTATTGCTACAGTAACTTTAGAGACTTGATTTCATAACAAATATAATTTAAATTTAATATTAGGAATCTTCCTGTGTAAACCCATGCTTGAGTCTGTCCACATCCAATTAAGCAACTGTGAGTGAACCATAACTACCGCTTTTGGGGTGAGAATAATTGGTTGACTCCCACTGCTTCAGTTAGCTATTGATCTGTTCTGTGTGTATGTGTAGCTGTGCACTCAAGACATTTTTCTACGTTTATGGCTGTGTGCCCAAGAAGAAATAAAAAAAACTTTCTGAGAATTTAATCAGACTTCATTATTAGTAAATGAGGCTTGTCAGTTCCATTGTGCTGCAATGGCTTGGGTTACTTGATTTCATTACAAATATCATTTAAATTTAACATCAGACATCTTCCCATGACAAAAAAAAAGTTATGGGTTCTCCCATGGCCACACAAGAAAATGGGAGTGTATTGTTTCTGGTAAAGTGGAACTAGTCGGCTGACTCCCATCACTTCAGTTAGCTACAGTACTCTGGTGTGTGTGTGTGTGTGTGTGTGTGTGTGTGTGTGTGTGTGTGTGTATGCGTGTCTGCATGACTGTGCATTCCAAGACAATTTTCAAAGTTTGTGGCTGTGTGTCCAAGAAGAAAATTCGATTTGTCTTTCTTTTCTGAGATAGAGTCAATCAATCAATCAACCAGTAAGCTTAACGATCAGCCATTTTGCCATTAGATATAGTGCAGATAAAACAAGCCATCATAAGCTATGAATGATTTGTTAATTTAAAACTTATTAGCAGAATGATGCTTTACATAAATAACATCCTAAGAAAAGTTTCCATAGTACACCTCATTTCATTTATGATATAAAATTCCCACAATACAGTAAATAGCAGAATATACTGTACTAATGAGGGTGGTTAAAGACATAAAAATGCATTGGGAAGCAGCAACAAAATTGTGTCCACAATTTTATGTAAATACAATAGTGTAAACACATTGATTTGGCAATGTGTCTGAATATTTTAGTTAACTCACCCAATAATAGGTATACTATTCCTTTTTCAGTTTAAACAGATCATTGTAAGGTTCAGGTCTGGCTACCTACATCCCTTGTAATGTTATTGTCACCTGTAGTCTCTATTTTCTCTTACAGTTTTTAAGAAGTCCTATTTGAAGTTAAAAAAAAAAATCAGTCCACAATGTCCATTCCTATAGTATCATTATGTATTAATTGTCTGGATGTATCGTCTCCTGATCTTTATAACTTTCAACAAGAAAATTGCAAGTTTATTCAAAATATCCATGTTTTCTACAATAAAAGGCAGATCCAATATAAATCTAATTGGTACATAGAAACATAGAAACATAAAAATTGGAAGCAGAAAAGAACCACTTGGCCCACTTAGTCTTCCCATTTTCCCTGCTTAGTAAAACACCACAGAACCCCCCTTCCTTACCACAAAGGTCCCTTTATGCCTATCCCAAGCTTTCTTGAATCTCACTACAGTTTTTGCCTCACCTCCACTGCCGGGTGGCTGTTTCAGGCATCCATCACTCTTTCTGTGAATAAGTAGTTCCTTACATCTCCACTACTCCTACCCCCCTCCAGCTTCATAGCATGACCCCTTGTTCTGAAGAATCTTTTTCTCTGAAAAAGGCTTCCCTCTTGAGCCTTATTCATACCCGTAAGGTATTTGAAAGTCTCTATCATATCTCCACTCCCTCCTTCCCTCCACAGTGAACACATTGAGGTCCTTCAGTCTCTACACATAGAGCATATGATGCGGATCTTGCACCATTTTAGTTGCCCTCCTCTGGACTTCTTCTACTCTATGTCCTTCTGGAGATGTGGTCTCCAGAACTAGACACAGCACTCTGGGTGAGGTCACATCAGTGATTTATATAACAGTATCACCACCTCATTCTTTCTGCTTAGAAAGGTTTCTACAGTATTACTTTACATCAAAAATGTATTTCAAGTTTGTTTATACCAAGGGCAGCACAATACAAACTGAAGTAAGTCTTCAGTTTCCTGTAAACCACAGTTGCAGTTTGTTGATATGGCAGTGTTAGCCATATACTGTATCTAGAATTAGTATCGTTACTTGGAAATGGAGTTTGCCCTTTAAGGGGCAGACCAGGTTGTCCTGGTGCACCCCTTCCCTCCTGCTTAGAATGGTTGTGCTCAGAAGGGGAGGGGGGAAGGAAGGGGATGGGCTAAGGGCTAGAACAATGGGCAGGTAGCAGGAAGGGGAGGGGAAAAGGGAGGTACATAAGGGACAACACAAGGGGGCCTGAGCCACTTTTTGCTGGAGTTTTGATCTACATCACCTGCAGCATGTCTGATTGGCAAATTCTTTAAGGTTTGTGCACCAGGAGAGAGAGAGGTAAGGAAGCAAACAGTTGATATTGCAGGAAGATATGTTGAAGTTTTAAAAAAAAAAAGAAAAAGTGAAGGAGATGAAGAATATATACAGTATTAAGATAATACATGTTACAGTATAGAACTGAGCAAATGTGGGGGATCCTGAGTAGCGATGGGGATCAGAATGTGGATAAGAGAGCAACCCAGGACCACATTGGGTAATGCACATGCCTCATGGGGGTCTTGTTGAAAAGACTTTTTGATTATTGTGATGCTTTGTGGTACTTTGAGGAATGGTTTTTGCTGGCAGCTAAGAATTTGTATACCTGAAAGAGACCCTGAGCAGAGGAGAGTGTGCATGAGCAGGGAATACAGGGCATGGTGCCACATGCAGTTTTTGGGATGTGGTAACAAAGCATTTCTGCGAATTTGCATTTTGTGGCAGTTTATCCCCTTTATGTGACTGCCTGGTATGAATAGGAGGCCTGGAAGAGGCTGTTGAGATGGAGGGAGCGAGCGCGAGTTGAGACCACGTGGCGTGACGTCACACGCCACATGGGGGGGTTGTAAAAACCCCTTTTTTGTCCTTTTCTGGAGCTCTTGTAGCTGCTTGGTGGCCTATCTGGGCCTGAGGAGGAATGGCAGGCCTAGAAGAGGCCCGGAGCCTATGGTCAGCATGGCATGCGTCACACGCCACGTGGGGTGTTGCTAGACAGGCACTTGCCTTTGGTTTTCTCAGCTTAAGGTGGCACTGGGAGGATGTTTTGTTGGACATATAAGATCAGGAGGCCTTGAAGAAGCTGTGAAGCAGGGAAGGGTGAGCGCGATCCTGGGACCACGTGGTGAGTGTCCTGGTGTCTTGCTCTTTTACGCTGGTGGTAGTTTGGGGGCCTCTCAGTTTCCAAGAATGGATGGTAGGCCTGGAAAAGGCCCCAATGCATGGACTATGTGGTGTGCATCACACGCCATGTGGGGCTGCATAAGAGAGCACTCACCTGGTTTCTTTGGGTGGCTACTGGGGTGGGGTGAGGCATTTTCGGGGCAAATAAGGAGAGCAGGCCTGGGAAAAGGCCCTGGAACAAGGGAGAGCAAGTACAACAGGGGACTACTCTGCGTGACATCACACACCTCTGGGGGGTGGGGACAGAAGCGGGCCCATGCGATAGGGCAATTTCCACAGCTCTGGGGGTCCCTCCTCCTCTGGTGAGGCATACTGGGGGGGATAAGGGGCCTGGGAGAGGCCAAGAGCAGAATGAGAGGGATCACGACCCGGAACCTCGTGGGCGACGTCCCACGCTGAGAGTGAGTTGCATTGGAAGCGGTGCCCTCACTTTTTTGGGAGCTGCTTGCAGTTTTGGCCTTTCCCTTCCTTTTTGGGTACCGCAAGTGAAAAGAAGCTGGCACAGGCAGGAATATGAGGGAAGGGGCCAATTATTGGACCATGCGGTGCGTCCATTTCCTATAGTAGGGATACTGACTGGGGGTGCCTTGGTCAGTCCAGGCAGGTGGGGAGGCCAGAAAATGGCAGCATTCTGAAGGAGGAAGCTCCTGGGGAGGCCAGCACAGTGCAGCCTAGCTGCAGGATGACAGGGTGCTGCTTGAGGCTCAAGGCCCAACAGAAAAAAAAAATTTGTAATTATAAATAAGAGGAGGCACCTGAGTGGAGGACAGGGGGGGTGCCGGGTCATTCACAATGCGGTCTGGGTAGGGCATGGCTGAGAACAGCCAAGGGACCCAGCGACCTGTCAAGCAGGATGGGGGCCTTCGCTGGTGGCCCGGTCTGTTTTAAGGGGGTGGGTGGTGTGAAGGACAAGAGGAAATTTCGTTTGTATAATCAAAAAATTCCGTCACAAAAGTTGCTAACACCTGGTATTTGGAATCACTTCTTGGACAAAAAAATGTTTGTTGTGGTTAAACTGTCAATTATTGTTATTGTATGTTAATGTATGTTTGTATTTTTGTAATTGTTGCAGCTATAATCTTGTATAACCTAGGGTCACCATTTTAAATGAGTTTTACTCAATGGTCTAACCCATTTAATAAAAATGAAATGAAAAAAATGAAATGGAAAGCATACAAGAAGGTACAGATATACAAATTACCCTGTTTTTCTTTTCCTGTAGTTGTCTTCACAGAGCAAAGATAAGATGGACATGGCACCAAAGAAGAGCAGGCCATCAAAGGAAGATGCTTACAAGGCTATAATTGAATTGGCAGAAAAGTCAAACAGAATGTGGGAACTGGTGGAGGGGGAGGAACCAGGGAGACCATGGGAGAAGAGAAAAGCGGGCCTGGGAAAAGGTGGCAGGGGGAAACGACCAGCCAAAGGGCTATTTAGTCCCACTAGGGTACCACTGGTGATAGCGGAGCCTGCCAGGGTGGTTGATCCAGTACATCTGTGGCCTGTGGACCCAGTGATGCCAGTACCCACCCCAGATCAAGGGGGGAATCTCCCCAGCTGAACCCAGACACGATGTCCAGAATTGGGTGTTCCCTCCACAGACCTCAGTAGCTCACCCTCCACCTCAATCACAGGGAGAAGCAAGGGGAACTTTGGAGGACTCCAGGTAGCTCAGCCTGGACAAGGTTACAGGTAACACATCCAGCGCAGTGGGTGACAGTATAAAAGAATATATAGGGCAAATTGTGGTGGCACTGAGGACAGGAGGGCTGGGGCAGATGGAATTGTCTCTGGTGGAGATTAGGACGGAGAAAGAGGTGCCAGAAAATAATGAAAAGGGAGCAGAAAGAGAAGGGAAATGTACAAGAGAGATAGATGCACCTGGGATGAGGATAGGTGAGCATGTGCCACTGGCCACAAAGGAAAAATATGGAAAGGGGAATATATGGATATATTCGCTTTGGTGAGCTGGGAGGCAGCAGCCAAGTACGAGGAAACTGAGGGCATAGATAAGAGTGAGATGGCAGTGGCCATAGTGCTTTAAGGGAAAAAAGAGGACAACAAGTTCATGAAAGGGAAGACTTGGAATGGGTGGTTCCTAGGTTTTGCCACTTTTTCAGCCATCATTCTGGAAAAAAGGCTGGAGCTAGGCATCCCACTCATTACTTATTCATTGATAATATGGAGAGCAAAAGCAAAGGGTGGGGTGGGGTGATTATACTACGATGAATGTTTTCGGCAGGGAATGGCAACATTTGGGGACTTGAGATGGGACACCAAGCAGATAGATTTGTGGATGGATTACATAACAGATCAGTCCACACCTGAAGATGAGTGGGGCAAAAAGGGGTTTACGCCCCAGAGATGCTTCTGGGCTTATAACAGGGCTTTTTGCTTGTGGTCTCAATGTCGTTTCTGGCATGTCTGCTCAAAATGTGGAGGAGGGCACCCAGCAAGCAAATGCAGAACAACGTGGTCCCAGGGAGCACAAAGGCATGGGGGGCAAGGATCAGGTCCACAGTTTTTTTGAGATGGCCAGGGGTTTAAAGGGCAAACATGGAACAGGGGAGGGTGGGGTAGGGGGAATGGGAATAGAGGGGATCAGAACCACTGAGGGAAGGAAGGTAGGACAAAACAAGAGGGAGGGGTCAGGGAGGAGTGGCGGGGGGCACAACAGGGAACATTTTGGGATGGCCAGAACCCCCATCAACTTGAAGGTATGGACAGTTTGCCTAGACAGATATCCAGACACGAGCATGTGGGGTATAATTTTAAGGGGTTTTAACACAGGTTTTTCATTGCAGTGTAGGGGACTCAGGCAAGCAAGGGAGGCGAGCAACCTTGGGTCAGCAAAAGGAAAGGAGGAAATGATAAGACAGAAGATTGAGAAAGAAAAGGCAGCAGGTAGGGTAGAGGGCCCATTTAACACCCCCCCATTGCCAAACATGTGGATTTCGCCACTGGGTTTGATACCCAAGAAACAAGAAGGGGAGTACAGGGTGATCCACCACCTGTCCTATCCAGAAGGGGAGTCAGTGAATGATTTCTTCAGTGAGAAACATGGTAAGGTGACATATGCGACACTAGAGGACGCAGTCCAGATAATCCAGGCCACAGAGGATGCGTGGATGGCAAAAACGGACATTGAGTCTGCTTTCAGACTGCTTCCGGTCAGGAGGGAGGACTGGGATCTATTGGGTTTTAAAAGTGGGGGACAGTATTATTTTGACAAAGCAATGCCAATGGTTTGTTCCACTGCATGTGCTACATTCGAAGCATTCAGCACATGCTTGCAGTGGATATTCCAAGAAAAAACGGGTTATATGATGGTCATCCATTATCTGGATGACTTTCTTTACATTGGGAAGGGTGAAAGGAAGACACAGAGGATGCTGGGTAAGTTTCAGGAATTGTGCCAGGAGCTGGAGGTCCCATTGGCACCAGAAAAAACAGAGGGGCCCAGCAGGGTTATGGAATTTCTGGGGATTGAGATAGATGCCCCGAGTGAAGTATTTAGACTACCAGACAAAAAAGTAAAGAAGTTGAAGGAACTAATCCAGATACATACCAGCAGGAGATGGGTCCAACTAAAGTTGGTGCAGCAGGTACTGAGGCACCTGAACTTCGCATGCAGGGCCATCAGACCAGGAAGGGCATTCACAAAGAGGTTAGTCAGGGATACAGCAGGGGTCACCAGACCACATCACTGGGTAGACTTGACGCAAGGTGTCAGGGAGGATTTTAAAATCTGGGAAGAATTCCTCATGGAGCACAATGGGTGCTCTTTCTGGCAAGAGGAGTGGCTATACAACACAGACCTTGACCTCTACACAGATGTTGCTAGGGGGCTAGGTATGGGGGGGGTACCTGAGGGGTAGATGGTTCACAGAACCCTGGCCTGCCAGTTGGGTGAAGGAGGGAAAGTAAAAGATATAACATTACTAGAGATCATGCCCATATGGGCGTGTACCTTGGTCTGGGGGGAGGAATTACAGGATCAGAAAGTGACATTTTGGTGTGATAATAGAGCAGTGGTGGATGTGCTCAACAACAGGGGAGCCAGGTCAGGCACACTCATGCAGGTATTACAACTTTTAGTTTTAAGAGCTTTGCAGCTGAACATGTCATTTAGAGCACAAAACATAGAAGGGGTACACAATACCCTGGCTGACAGCCTTTCCCGTCTGCAGCTGGACTGTTTTTGGAAGCTGGCACTGGCAGCGGAAGAACTAAAATCACCCATACCAATGAACATCTGGGAAGTTGGCAAGAAGGAGCAGAACTGTTGTTTCACAGCTAATGGGCACCTCGGACTCGGAGAGCCTATGATGGGGCCTGGCGAGTGTTTCAAACATTCAGGACAGAGCACCAGAAGGAGGTAAGTAGGCCACTCACAGAGGAGCAGTTGGGCATGTTCATCATGGAACAGTGGAAAAAAGGCACAGCCCACACCACTATGGGAGTCTATTTGGCAGGGATTAGTGTTATCTGCAGTATAAAAGGGTGGAAAGACCTGACAAAATCATTACTCATCAGAAGAATGATGCAAGTAAGGAGCAGGTTGAAACAAGGGCTAGCAGATAATAGAAGGCCAATGGGGAGCAGTGGCTAATAAGGCTGCAGGACGTGCTCCCAGCAATATGAAGATCAAAGGCCGAGGCCCAACTATTTCACACAATTTACGTGGCAATGTTCGCAGGGGCTATGAGAGTGAGTGAGGTGGTAGGCCATGGGAGTGAAGACAAAGAAGGGGGGTTAAAATGGGAGCATGTAAACTGGGGGGTACAGAGATATGGATCAAGATAAGGAGGTCAAAAATGGATCAAAGGGGGCATGGTTGCATACTGACACTGAAGGGGCAAGCAGAGGGTGCAATATGCCCAGTACAGGCTCTGTGGGCTTTCGCCGCAGGGCATAGGAACAAAACAGGGAAATAATTTGTACATGGTGATGGAAAAAGGGTCACTGTCTAACAAGTCACAGCATTACTCAAAAAGGGCATGCAATTCATGGGGGAAGACCCGGCTAATTACTCATCCCATTCCTTGCAGATTGGGGCTACCTCACAGTGGGCAGCAGTGGGAGAGACGGTGAATGGGATATTGGAAAAGGGACACTGGTGATCGACCAGTTATAAGAGATACTTTAGAGCACTGAAGTAAAAATAAAACAAAAATAAAAAAAAATTTGTTTTAAGGTGGTGCTCCGGGTTGGAGCTGCAGAACTGGGGGGTGGTGGTATGACAGGAAAAAAGGTGGTGGGAGGACACACACACAAAAAAAATGAAAAATGAGGGGGGAGAATATGGGTATGACACTATCAGCATGTGTAAAATAATGAATTTTGCGTGAACCCCATAGGTAGAGGGAGGATCATGGAAGTTTGGATCTGTGGCCATTCCTATATTTACTGGGCTGGAAAAAGAGCAGAGGAGAAGGCTGGGGGAAGGCAGCTGTACCAGGATGCAAGACAGTGTAGGTTAGTCTGGCATGGCATACAGGGGATGAGATGGGCACAGCTGCTTCCAACCTTAAAAGAACTCAAGGGATGGCGACCCGGTCCAGACCTCATTATAATACATCTAGGGGGCAATGACCTGGCAGGCAGACCTGGGGTAGACACATATTTACAAATAAAAAGGGATTTAGGGGCAATACGACAGTGGTGGCCACAGGTGTGCATCGCCTGGTCAGATATGATACCACGGAAGGTGTGGAGGCAGGATCACAGCCACAGAGCAGTAGAGAGGGCCAGGAGGAAGATGAATAGGAGTTTTGGGATGTTGGTAAGGCAGATGGGAGGACAGGTGATACTGAGAGGGGTAGAAGAATAGGTAGAAGGTTTCTACAGGGCAGATGGTGTGCACATGTCGGACCAAGCTATAGATATGTTCAATACAGAAACAATGGGCTTTATAGAAGCATGGAGAAGACATGCAAAAAATGGAATATAAAAAAAAGGGGAGGAAAGAAATAAGAATAAAAAGGATATTCCCTGAGGTAAAGGAGAATGGTACCCTAAGTATGGGGGAAGCCAGCCATCCAACTCAAGCTGGAGACTGGCTGGTGGGGAAAAGGGGGGGATGAGGGGAGGAGGGAAGAAAAAAGGAATAACACAAGAAGAGGAAGAAGATGAAGGAGAAAGCGGTCTCAGTTTTCACCGTTACCTAATGGAAAAGGAGAAGAAGAAGGCACCCAGGTTTTCACCTGGGGGAAGGATAATCAGAGATTGATATATGGATGGAAATAAAAGATATTTTGAAAATATGATAATAAAGAAATGGAAATGGAATATAGAATTATGAATATAAATAAATTAATTGCCAATCTGAGCACAACAACAAACAATGGTCTCTGTTTTTTCTGAGGGAAAAGGGGGGAATCCAGGACAACGGAGTTTGCCCTGTAAGGGGCAGACCAAGTTGTCCTGGTGCACCCCTTCCCTTCTGCATAGAATGGTTGTGCTTAGAGGGGGAGGGGGGAAGGAAGGGGAGTTGCTAAGGGCTAGAACAATGGGCAGGTAACAGGAAGGAGGGGCAAAGGAGGTACATCAGGGACAGCACAAGGGGCCTCAGCCACTTTTGCTGGAGTTTTGATCCTCCCACCCACCCTAGGCAGAGCAAGAAGGGAAGACAGTCAAGATGGGACTATATGGTGGGTCTGTCAGGGTGGATGACAGACGCATCTGGTCGGACAGTTTGGACTGCCAAAGGTGGATGGCATGTGATAGTATGGTTTTGGACTGCCAAAGGTGGATGGCAGGAGAAAAACGGGGGAAAAGGGAGGGAGGAGGGGAAGGGTAAGAAAAAAAGAATAACACAAGAAGAGGAAGAAGATGAAGGAGAAAGGGTCTCAGTTTTCACCGTTACCTAATGGAAAAGGAGAAGAAGAAGGCACCCAGGTTTTCACCTGGGGGAAGGATAATCAGAGATTGATATATGGTTGGAAATAAAATAAATGTTGAAAATATGATAATAAAGAAATGGAAATGGAATATGGAATTATGACTATAAATAAATTAATTGCCAATCTGAGCACAACAACAAACAATGGTCTCTGTCCTTTGTGAGGGAAAAAGGGGGAATCCGGGACAATGCCTCCTATCTGATGAGGGTCATTATATCTCTTTACTTTGGATTCTGCACTGGGTTTAAATAAAATTATAAGGGTGAGCTCCTTGGTGTTATTTGTTATCCATTTTGATACTTTTAATGTAATTAAATTTGGATCATCTTTTTTAGCTATTTGTTGTATGAATTTGTTAAATAAGATTGAATTAACTTTAGACCATGATCCACTATAGTTTTAAGATATGTTATATGTATTCATAAGTCTGTAGATATTGATTAACTATATTTCTGTTAAATTTCTTTGGATAAGTATTTTTTTTTCTTCAGTACAGTCTGATAATATTGTTCCCACAGGCTGTGAGAGTACTTTTTTCCATAAACTTATCAATCTGGTCTGTGCTGTGTCTTTAATATTTATCTGTCCTATCCGAGTCCTAACCAAGGAATGTTTATATTCCTTTGGGCAATTTTAATGTTTGTTTGTATAATACACTTAATATGGAATCCGATACATTCAAATATGTGTTTCCCAGTTCATTTACCATATAAAGCCCCTGATTTATGAGTTTAGCATTAATGGCTTTTAACATTGGTGTCACTGTCATACCACCAAACATTCTATTGAACCTCTTCAATGCCCTGCTATTATCCACATTTATTATTAACATCTTTAACAAGTTTATTCCATTTCATATTGTAACTGAAGGTCAGGCCCAAATATTGGAACTCCTGCACATATTCCAGTGGCTTGTTTGCTAAAATACATATATATTTGTTATATTTCTTTTTGTTGCCAAAAATCATAACTTTAGTTTTTTGGGGTATTAGGTATGAGACTTAATTTATAATACAATTTATTCAGTCTGCTTAAACTTCTCTGCACTCCTTATTAACCACTGGAGATAATTGTCAAGTTGTTGGCATATGCAAGAGCAGGGAAATAATGTTGTAAGATTTTTTGTACATGACATTATGGTTTATTGAATTCAAATAAGATTTTGTTTTATGTAGATGTTAAATAAAGTTGGGGTGACTATGCATCCCTGTTTTATACTCATTATTGGTTTCTATTTTTTCAGTTAAATCCCTGTACTTGTTATATTTCATTTTTGTCCATCTATTAGCATAAATACATATAATCAGAACCAATAAATGTTTGTCAATACATAGTTCCTTTAATTTTGTCCAAAGATAATTTTTTATGATGGAACCAAATGTAGCAGAGAAATCTACAAAGACTACAAAAGATTATGTTTTTTAATAATACAATACATTTTAATCAGATGTGATAGCAGGAAAGTTTGTGCAGTTGTTCCTGATTTTCTTTCAAAAAATTGCTTGTAAGGGGCAATTATTTTTATTTTGTTGTCCTAACCATTTCAGGTCTATTTAGGAGATTTTCTTTCATATATTTTAGGTATATTATCAAGCAAATGTATTGGTCAATAATTTGCATGATTTGCCCTGTCTCCTTTTTAAAAACTAGAAACTATATTGCTCCCCTCCAAGTATGAGGTGTGAAACCATATATGTCTGCTTTATTACAAAAAAATTCTTCAATAAATGTGACCACCGTTCTACATCAAATTTAAAAAAATCAGTGATTACTTCATTTGGACCTGAGCTAGATATGCATCTTTAACTTTTTGCTGAGTGATCCATATACATGATTCTTCAGTTTCATCATTTTCTTGATCAAAATGTTAAAGCAAATTGAAGAACATTTTCCTGTAGTACTTTGTTCATTTCTCCAGTGTAAGATATGAACCTATTTGATTTTTTTTATAAATTGGTTCCTGTGGCAACCAGTTCCCAGAACTGCTTACTATCTTTGTTTTCTATTACTGTTACCATATTCCCACATAGTTCATTCCAATGAATCATTTTTAGAATGTTTATAAAGGCCTTGTATTGTTTCCTAAGTCTAATTTAATGAGATTTGTTGTGGTCAAATATTTTTTGATATATCATACTCAGTTTGTCTTTCTGATGAGACATTAAGCCAAGGTCATGTTTGCCTGTTTTGCTGGTTGTTCAGGTGGATGTTAAAGATCCCATGGCACTTCTGAAAAAGAGTAGGAGAGTTTATCAAAGAAGAAAATTATACACTAAACATGCTTCACAATTAAATTCAGAACAAAAATACTAACCGATTCGGTTACAAATAAAGATTGTGCATTGATAGAGAAAAATTGAACAGAGGAAAATAGTCAGTAAAATACTTATGCAAGCATCAGAGTACAAAATTAATCCAGCAAAGAGAACACCAACATACTATCAAGTAATTGTAACATCAGAATTTGTTATCCATGGCATGTTTCTCCATGCTGTACTAAAAAAGAATGCAGTTGCTTGTTTTGCCACTGCATAGTAAATGTTTTGCAATTCATATGTGATTTCTTTTGTACTAACTCGGTGTGAGAAATACATTTTAGTTGCAAGGTAAATATACTTCTAGCATTCCAAATATATCATATGATAACTGCATAAAATAATGTATAGTGTACAGTACTTATGTGCCATATTGTCCACATTCTTCAATATTGACTGTACATTAACATGTCATCGGTAACAGTGGCAAATTGTGGTACAGACCATTTATCAGCAATAAATTGCCAGAATCCTGAAATATAGGTGCAGGAAAAAAAAAGATGGTCTATGGTTTCAATCTGCTGGTGACTAGCATTCCCACTATACTGTACATTATCTCACCCAACTGCTTATGTTTTTGGTTGACTTTCATATTAAGTTTTCCATGGCAGCATAGCCAATAAATATCCTATACATTGGGTGGTATTCTAGCATCAGTTAAAGTATGGGATATTCTTTGAGTGGTATTCTAGCATCAGTTCAGTTGAGGAGAAGCTGCAATAGCAATAATTATAAAAAATCCTTCATAGAATTTAAAAAGGTATACGTTTGTAATCCTTTCCAGGCTATCATGTGCAACCTTTTGGTACTGCAGTATCTGCCCATTTGTTTTGCCTTTTCACTCACAGAGGAAGGAGTGCCTGAGGTGGAGTAGCCTTACCTGAGAGGTGCTAAGCCAAGCAACCTCATGGGGGGTGTGTTTTAAACAGACAGCGGCTGTGGCTAATGTGGAGAACTAGGAGAGTTTTGGTGAATATCAGAAAGACACTGAAAGATGGAATGCTGAAGTGGAGAAAACAAAGCTGAAGAAGTTGGAGAAGAATTGATCATTGCACTTATCACATTTTACCTGCCAATAGGATGTTGATTCTGCCATTGTAACAGAGAGGGGAGCATAAGAAAAAAACTGAAACCTGTTTTATTTAGGTGTTATTTCGATGCTGAAGTTATGCAGATGTTAGAACCCCTTTTCTCTGAGTTTAGCTAACTCCCACATTTTATAACAGCATTTTCATATAAGTATATAGTTTATGTTCTGTGTGTTAATTGTTAAGGGGTAAGATTATTTTAGTGCTTGGTTGCATGGTATTGGCTGAAGCTGCTCGTGTGAAGCTGGGCCATAAGTATGCATGCATGGCTTCTGAAAATCAGATTCACCATCTTTGCACAAGCAACAGAAGTACGAGCAGTAGGCCGACTATCGCACTACAATCCTGCACTATAATACTGAGGCATTTTAGACCTGATACCATGTTTCTGCATATGTAAGTAAAATAACTTTCAGATTTGCCTCTAAAGAAAGATTGAATAATATTGGGGTGGTACAGGGGGTATTATATTATACAGATTTTTAAGGTAAAGAGTGATAATTACTAAAGTGCATGTAAGCTAGTAGCAGCATATAATTCACTGAATGTTGACTAATGCTTTAGGTTCTAGGAAAACAAACTGAACTTACAAGCTCAAATGGGCAGACTAGGTGGGCCATAGGCCCTTATCTGCCGACACTGTCTATGTATCTATGTAGGTTACCCAGTAATTCCCCACCATTTGTCTATAAGCTATCTATCTGGTGCTAATTCAATTAATTGAATACACATGCACCGACCCTTACATTTTATTTTTTTCCTACATATTATTTTCTAGAGCACCGTACGGTTAGGGTTTAAGCATCTAAGGCTGTTACCTGCTCAGTTCCATGTTCCAGGGAAAAATAAAAATGACACAAATTTAAAGAACCAGTATCACAAACTGCCCAAGCTGAAAAAAAATCAAAAGGTGAGATTATAGTGCCAGTCTTCTACTAAACTTGGACTAATCTTTTTGAATAGCAGGAGTTTTGCTTCTGATTTTTTCTACTTCTACTTTGGCATATTGGAAAATTACCTAAGGATACTGGTTACCAAGTGTGCAACATACCTAAATATTAAACTTACAAACTATTACTGAACTCTGATTTGCACAAATTGGTCCTGGTCTGTCTTGAAGAATCTGTTAGTGCCACCCTGCAAAGTTGCTCAGAGATATTTTACTGTGGTATTTTCTTCATTATGCTCCTGAATATTGTTTGGACCAACTAACTTATTGTGTATATTTTTTCTGAAACCACATCACTATGGTACTAACTGCAAAACAAGCTGCTGAAGCTGAATCAGAAGCAGAACTTGAGCATGCTGCTGAAGTAGGAAAGGAGAACACAAGTATATTAGTGAACAATAAAAGTTATGTACAGAGCGATGTTAATGCTAGTCAATCATTATGTGATTTTAAAACTGTAATTAAAAAAACAATCTAAGAAAAAAATTTGAAAAAATAAGTATAGATAAAACTATAGGGCAAAAACTAGTCAAACAACTGAATGGAAATAAAAAAACAAGCAAAGCACTGCAGATCATTGTAATGCAGAGCAACTGGTTGACAATAGATTAAGGAAATGAAGATTAATGAACACTTTGTGAGAGCAAGCTCAGATTCTAACCTTTTACTTGAGCTTGACTTAATACAGAATGGAAAAATAACACTGTAGATCAGTTGCAAGACATGGAGCCCATGGAGTTTTCTAGGCTCTCATCCACTCCATCCACTAGATGTTACTAAACTTAGCTTGTGCAGTTGGGAAAATGACAACTGTATCTCCAAAGAGATAGTTACCCCTGAGAACACAGTCAGCCAAGTAACAGTACTGGAGTTAAGTGGTACTAGTGATTTAAAATTGGGAGAATTTCCATTCTCACCAGCTAGCACCACAAAATCCTTTTAGCCTGACTCCTTCTTTGTTTTTTTTCCCTGGAGATATATCAGTGTCAGTGGCTCAGTAGGTAGCACACTTGCCTCTGAGGTCAGGAGATCAGAGGGTGTGGGTTCAGTTCCCACATCTGGCACTTGGGTTAATATCCTGTTACTGACACTGTAGTGCAGCATGAGAGGGGTGCTGCACTTCTGAGGTGCCGTCTTTTGGATGAGATGTTAAACTGAGATCCCATCTGCCTGGACTGGTGGCAGTTCAAGTGGATGTTAAAGATCCCATGGCACTTATCGAAAAAAGAGTAGGGGAATTTCCCCAGTGTCCTGGCCAAATTTCCCTCTTACGCTGAAAAAAAAAATACCACCAACAGCGTAATCTGGTTTGAGGTCAGTTGGCATTCATCTGTATCCCCTTCCCCCGGGTTGTGCCTGAAAATAGGTAGGATTTGTCTAGTACACTTACCCGGTCAACAAAAACTAAATAAAATAAAAATAAATAAAATATACCTCAATATTAATTAGGGAGTGCAGTGGTCCCCTTTGACAAATGTGAATATGAATTAAGTCTTAGAGGAATTTCATACCACAATCTCTGGCTTAAAAAAGCTTGATATGTCTGTTAAATCTCATAGCTTAGATTGTATGTCAGAGGCTATAAACAATTATCCTCTTGCACTAAGTGAAGACCTTGAGAACTTTATAAAAATCCATATGTTGCCCACCTGATGATCTTAGATCAAATGGTGGGCATACAAAATAAGACAGAAAATCTTTGAACAAAATATCACCCTAAACAGTTTTAGACAAGAAGGCATTTTAGAAAAATGTATTAGAATCATGCCAAGCATGGGTTCTCCTTCTCTGCCTTTGAAAAAAAAACAACCCATCTGAGACCTGACTTTTTGGTGGTGGAAATTCCAAACTCTCCTGAAAAAATTAAACCAAAAAGAAAAGTAGAAATACAAAAATTAGCAAAACAATCAATGAAGATAGTAATGTTAGAAATATGGTAGAATATTTGCAGCCTTTACATAAGTAATTAATTAATCCATCTAATTCTGACTTAATTAATATGCTGAATCCTGAACAGTGTATTGTTGCTCTAAAATCATCAGAAAAGGTCAATGTAGTTAACCAGCTGAATTCAGCAACCCAAAAAAAATAGGTTCTGCATGGTGTTGCACAAAAAATAACAGTACAGGTATCCCAGGGAAACACTAGTCAAAAGGAAACAAATTTAGATACACAATTCATTACTGTTGCATTTAGCATTTTGGAATTAGAGTTAAAAGCCGTAAGGCAAGATCTGAAGAAATGGTCTGATTGTACTCAAGAGGCTAATAGTTTAAAATTGAATGAGAAGCCTGTATCACATACAATTAAAAAAAACTCAAGTAAGGGTAGATATTGATAGCTGTACAATTTTATGTTTATACGGCTATACTTGGGACATGAATAAAACAACTTTGAACAACAAAGAAAAGATTGTACACCTACTAAGGGCAGCCTCTGCAGCTAATATATGTGATGGGGACTTCATACAAATCTGGAAAGATAAAGATGAATCAGGCATAGACTGTGTTTTTATGTCTTGTATTTCTCCTCATTTAGCCAACCATATTAGGATAAATAATGTTGCCTTAGGCAAATCTGGTTGCCATGTAGAATACTTGAACAGAAATGTATTGAATATACCAGCCCGGTGGCACTGAGGGTTGAGGTGCTATATGCCACACCTCATGCTACGCCAGCGCCCGGGTTCAGGAACGGACTCTGGTCGGTGGGAGTTGGCTGGGAGAGGGAGGATTGAGCATCCCAACAGATGCTCTCCTCCCCGTAGGGTGGGATACCAGGGGTGCAATATGCACCCGATGTCCTGAGAGAGCCAGTGGAAACACAGGCTCTTGAGGGATTTGGCAGCTCCATTTCATGGAGTCAGGGAGGGGAGATGCTGTCAGGTGCTTGAGAGAGATGTGCATCAGTATGTCGCCTCTTTGGACATATGTCCTTGCACCGGTGTCTCAAGGAGCTAGGAAAGGGACCACAGAAAAATGGAAAAACCCCTCGGCAGTCCTAGATGATGACCGTTCCAAAGTTACCCAGACCACCAATTTCAGGACAGACCCCACTGTGCAGGAGAGAAAGGAGGAAGAGGCACTCTGGGGCAGATCCTGGGTTCGGGGGCTAGGGTGCATCAGCGGTCTGAGGGAGTGGACACCGAGGGTAGGAAGGAGGGATAAATAGAAAGTTAAAAAAATAAAAAAATAAAAATAAATAAATGTATTGAAAAATAGAAGTGTAACAGATGGCAACTGTTCAGAAATCAGTGTTTTGGGTTTTAAAACCTTGTCTAAAGAAAATGAGGGCAAACAGGAATGCCTTGTCAAGTTTATTTGTGCATTTTTTTGCAAATTCCTGCTGATAAAGTAAAGATTCCTAGGGCCAATAGATGGCTCTCTGAGAGAAATCATGGCCAGATATTTTTATTACTTCAAGGCCCAGAAGTTGCTGATATGATCCTGCAAAAGGCCACAGCTCTGGATGATCTAGGCATCCATAAAATTGATAACACAATTCTGGGCACTAGTTAAAATTAAAAGATAGAAGTACAGTAGGTAGTGCAGAGGAGAACAAATTGATTAATAAAACAATAACTATATTTGGTCACACAAAAAAACTGGATGAAACCGATTATAAGCTGAAATTTATTTTGAAAGATTTGTTTGAACACACATTAAATATCCTTAGTTTGGCAGCTGATTCTTTTTGTAGCACAGCGTATTGGACGCGAACCAGAGAATTACCAAATTCTAATTAACATAACCTCTCTGGATGCTTACAATAGGTTACTAGCCTGTACTGCCATACTGGATAGGTTTGGCATATATATTGTAGACTGTGATGACTTAGGAGATATTAGAATGTATGACAACAACACAAATACTCATGAGAAACAGGTTATTGTTAGTCATGTGCAAAGCAAATGATTAAGTGGTCTAGTTAATGAACCTATAGACAATACTGAGGTTAAAATCAGATATAATATGTTACCTGAGGAGGAAGCTTGATTCAAGACATCAGGAAGGGAGAGGGTAGTCTTGGCTTAGGAGATGATTCCTCGTGGCTCTGCTTTTATGGGTTATTGCTGGCCTCACTAATATGTTTGTAGATGCTGAGTGGAGGGATTTGACTAGTAAACACAATATAATATGCATTCACAAAACCTGGCATGCAGTCATCTCAGATATAGCATTAAATGGGTATAGTTGCTTTCATGTCCCTGATAACAAAAAAACAAAATCAGGCCACGTGCCAGGTGGTCTTGCTAGCACCACATTTGCACAAGCTTTTCTAATACGAATAACAGGTTTTGTATGCCGTTTATTAGATGTCTATATCCCACCTACAAACCTAAAATATTTTTTTCCTGCAATTTGGGAAGAATTGGATTCACTAATACATCATACTTGGGAAACCACTGCTTGGAAGGATTTTCTCATGTGCAGTAACTTTAATGCTAGGTTGGGTAACTTTGATGGATATGCAGATACTGATATACAAAACTGGTTCTATGATGATGCATGCAAATATGTTAAAGCATCATTAAACATACGGTTATATCCCCTGGTAAAAAAAATGTCTTCTCACAGTATATAATATGAACCTTTAATTGGTAGAATAGATGATAATCTAAAAGGTAGTTTTACCTTCTGCAATGGAGTTGGGATGTCAACTCTTGACTACTTTTGGAATAGTCATATGCAAATGTGGACTACATTAGAAATCTCTGTGAGAAGTGAAAGTGACAATTGTCCCTTAGCCTAAAGTGGGGGCATAAGCCCACCAATAGCATAAATAATCTAAAAGGTTTTGAAATAAGAAATCAAGTTAAAATTAGATGGGAGGCTGGGAAACTAGACTCTGTTGTCTCAGTGATACAGGAGGCTACCGGTAGAATGGATGTCATGTCTTGCAAAGGCCTTACATCAGAATCACTCTTGAATATTATTACTAGATGTTTTGACAACATTAGAAATATAATTACCTGTAAGCAAAACATAAAACATAGGCAATGGATATATGTACTTTGTTTGATAATGATTGTCGTAGGCATAAGAAATTACTTAACATATTAGAGAAACAACGGTATTAAGAAATAGATGTACAGTACATTGAAAGCATTAAATGAGGCTAGGTAATGTTACAAACTCTTTCTGAATACCAAACATAGGGACTTTCAACTGAAACAATGGGTGTATATGCTTAATGTTATACATAATAATGTTCAGCAATCATTTTGGCTTCTTATGGCCAGAGTTACTAACAATAGTAAATATCAATTTAAATCACATATATCATTAGAAAAATGGACTTCTCATTATTCAAGCCTCATCTTTGATTCAGATATTAGTGAACATACTTTTTCATGGGAAGATGATATAGACACGGCAAACTTTAGTCCACTTACATGTCAGGAAGTTTATACCCCCAGAAGCCTTTCTTATTGCTCGTTCTCTTTGGACAAGGTTATTAGTCCCCTTTTTTAACAAGTGTATGTTAATGAAATGTATTCCTGCTTCATGGAAAGGTGCAATAATTGTTTCCATCTTAAAAAAGGGAGATCAATCTGAGCCAAAAATGTATAGGCCTATATCATCACTGGACTTCAGTATGAAAATCTTTGCTAACGTCATTCTAAACAGGTTATTAGAGCAATTGGTTAATTTAGGTAACCTTTCTGAATTTCAATCTGGCTTTTGAGCTGGCTATAGTACATCAGATAAATGTTTCATACTTGTGCATCTACTTGAAAAATATGTGATGTTAAGGAAACAAAGATTTTGGTGGCCTTCACCGATTTTAGCACTGCTTTTGATTACATCTCATGAGCTAGCATCTGGCATGTAATGTTCCAAAAGGGATTTCAACCAGAACTCATTAGTATAGTAAAGGAACTTTATAGTGAGACTTGGGCAGAAATAAGGGTAGGAACAACAGGACAATTATCTACAAAAACTGTAACAAATAAAGGGGTTAGGCAGGGCTGCATCATTGCACCAACTTTATTTTGCATTTATATAATTTGATTACACAACTTTTAAAATCAGGTACAGATTCACCATTAATTGGCACTATACCATATCCAGCTTTAGCATATGTCAATGACTTGGCACTTTTTTCTTTATTTCAGTCAGGACTCGAGAAGAAACTACAAATCTTAAATCAATATGTGCAGCATTATAACTTAACAATAAATGATGAAAAAAGCCAGGTCCTAGTGTTTGATTCCAAAAAATGTAATAAACTTTGGCAGGTGGGGACCAGTCATATAAAAACTGTTACATCCTGGGTTTACCTGGGTCTAACATTAACGTCTAATGGTTGATGGGAGCAATATATGAAAACCCAAGTAATAAAACTCAAACAGCTGGTGCTTTAATGAAATGTAATAACAGATATGGTTAAACACAGTTTTACCCCTATTGAAGCAGCCCAAGCCAAGTACACAACACAGGTCCTTGACATGTGTGAAATTTGGGATTGTGAATAAACAAAGATGTTCGAACCCCCTTTAAACAAATTATATTGTGTAACCCTAGATGTAGGATGTTCTATCCCTGCTGCTCTGGTGAGAGCAGAACTTGGAACCTACAGCTTGGAGGAGTTGGCAGATACTAGGAAAATAGGATACTGGGTAAGGGTCACTACAATGGAGAACCATAGATTACCCTTTGAATGTTTAAAAGAGAAAATTAAGTGGTTCAGTTTGGGGTGTAAGCAATCAGGCTGATACAAACACCATAATAATATATTACAAATGTATGTCTTACAATAGTCAAAAGGTTATGTTGATAAAGGAATAAGGGTTAGTCTGAAGTATAAAAAGTACCGTACTAAGAACATTGTGAATTACCATAGTAAAAAGGACATAGAAGCTATAGCTGGTCTCAAGATATCGCCATGGTTGGTCCAAAATATTAATTTACATTCTTTTAGATATTACTTGGAGATTCTTACAGATAATACACTAAGAAATAAGAAATTTGCATATAAAGTGCAGAATGGAATTATTTAAAAGCAATGTGCTTAAGGCAAGATACAGTAAGATTATTGTACAGACCCTTTGGCAAAATGTTGCAATTGTGTATTTGAGGAAATTGAGAATTTATACCATGTTATATTTATATGTAGCTGGTATGCTAAACACAGATCTTACTGGTTATATCCATTACAGTTAGAGACAGGGACAACAGATAAGGACACTTTATTAAATATAATGTTTACCGTGGAAGATGAGTACATAATAAATGAAGTAACAGGTTATTTT
This sequence comes from Neoceratodus forsteri, assembly GCA_016271365.2. Taxonomy (NCBI): domain Eukaryota; kingdom Metazoa; phylum Chordata; order Ceratodontiformes; family Ceratodontidae; genus Neoceratodus; species Neoceratodus forsteri. The sequence goes on from CM057455.1 coordinate 535,773,557, forward strand.
AGGGTTATTTCAGTTATCTGTATGAAACATGAATGAAAGCTGATGATTGTATTTTATATATGCAATGTTAAAAGATGTATTATATTATGTGAAATGCACTTTAAACTGTACTTATTTTTAAGATCGTATATGTTGTCTATGTCTTGTATTGGTCTATGACCTATCAATTAAATATTACAAAACATCAGTTGTCATCTGCACTCCCCTGAAATCATGGACCCCACACCAGTTATATGGTTCAACCTCTTGAATTTTTACAGATTTCTAGTTACATCACATTCACGTTCCTAAAGCACCTTAAACCATTTACGTAATTACACCATAAATTTGGGGTTGCCCATTTATTAACAAAGCCTTTTACCATATTTACAGTTTTATTGCTAAACCAATGTCTTCTTGGCCAGGGTGTGGCTAGCCCAATGTCTCTTCTCATACTCTTGTAGTTTCTGGGCTCAGGTGTCCCACCTGATCCCCAGCCCTGTCCCCCTTGGGGTGACTACCCCATGAGGGACTCTCCCTACCTTACCATACCCCCTTCTGACTGGGCCCCCATTTTTTCCACTAGCCCATAGGTGACCATTCAGGCACCATCTGTGCTTCCCCAAATAAAAACAAGCAAAATATCCCACCTATCCCTCTCCATTGCTCAATGGTCGCCCTGACTACCCCATTCAAAACTGCATTGCCCACGATGTATATGTGAACATCATCCGACCTGTACATATCCAGGGTGTCATATGTAATTAATTCATTCCTGATGTGCAGGCCACCCTCTTTCAGTGCTCATTCTGCAGATTTTTTGTTCAACCTTCTCTGAGTCCATTCTATTGCCAGGGAGTTCCTAGCCTGCCTCCAGCATCTCTTGAGTATGATCTTGGACCAACCAATTTTAATCCGTGGCCACCATGACTGTACAACTGCCATGTCTTTTAAAATTTGATATGCCAAAACCATCCAGGGCACGTTGCCCAAGTCATTACCTCAAGCGTGGATAACTATCAGATCTGGTGCCAGCCACAACCTGCTCCCATCTTCCAGTAGCTGCAATGTGTATCTCCATCATAAACCCCTCTGTCCATGCCACATGATCTAAGTTTTCTTGGGGTCCTGCCTCAGCTGCCGGCACCCCTGCTGTATTCTGTGCCGAATGCTCTTCCTAATGTATGTAGGAATGGTCCATGATCCAAACCACCCACTGCAGTCTGTCCCCTGAAAAAAGCAGAAAAAAATCATTATTAATAACATTTTCTCACATATCTTTTATAGGTCTGGGAGAATCATCTACCCACTTGTTGCACTAGCTCTGGTGTGCACCACCAGAAATGCTGCCTCCGAGGCTGACCCAATTCAAAATCAGTGCGACGCAAATCTTTTTGGGTCCTTTCTAATAAAAACCATACCTTTCTTAAAAACACCCATGACTTGGCCTCTGGTGGCTGGTTCCTCATTGCCATGCTTGAAAAAAACACCCTGGCCCCTGTTGCTTGCTGTCTGTGAATGCCCTAACAGCTGCCAGTATGTTCACCCCGAATGGGCTGATCGTTTTAGCTCTGTCCATAGTCCCTTACTGGCCTGGTCTGTTTTGGATTGCCTTAACCAAACTGTGACCCCTACAGCTGTCCAGGACACATCATGATCCTGGAGGCTCCCCCATGTCCCATCTAGCTTTTGCTACCACTTCACTTACCCGGAATGCCCCCGCCCCCGCATAACCCAAAAAGTTGCCATGACAAGTCTTGCTTTATATTCTGGAGCGCACACGTTCGGCAAGCCAGCCACCAATTTATGAAGGAGCTCTCTACCAACTGGATGACACCTATCCTACCACTTGTCCTGTGTTCAAACCTAATCTTGTTGCATTCGACAAATGTCCAGGGCCTTGGGTGGGGACCCCCCATCCCCAGAGTTGGCACACCATGCCAATCCCAGCTAGGTGTAGCCCCATGGTGGAGGCTGCCATCCCAGCCTATCATTTCTCCACCATACACCTGATGACCTGTGCTTCAGAAACTGGGCCACTTACCTCAAGCCCTTCCCACTCCTGGAAACTCCTCCATGTCATATCATAGGCCCTCAGCATGTTAGGAGCCCAGGTGCTCTGAAAGAGAAGTTGGGCTCACTACATCCAATCTCCCACAGAGATCGTGGCACCTGCATCCTGATGGTAGCTACCCCACGGGGCCATAGACCGGAACCTATGCAGCTGTAAACATGAGAGGCTGTCAGCAATGCTATTCTTCACCCCATCCACTTGCTTTGCTTTTCCCATACCATCATACATGCCACTCTTACAACTGCCTCAGAAGATGTCTGTTTGTTGATCACGGAGACTACTGTCATATTGTCACATTGAAATAAAATCTTCTTGTCTTAGAGTAAATCACCCCACATGACCATGGCCACCCAAAAGGGGAAAGCCTGGAGAAAAGTGATGTCCTTGATGAGGCCCAGATCCATCCAGCACATGGGCCATTGTTCTGATACCCATTCCCCTTGAAATATGCACCCATGCCCACTCCTTCTGCTTCATCTGTGAACAGCTCTATATCCATATTTGATTCCCACTGGTCTTGCCAGAAGGTCACCCCATTTTAATCCCCCAGGAACACCTCCCATGCCAGGAGGTCCTCCTTAATGCCTTTGCTGATGTCCACTCAGTGGAGTGTCAGCTTGGCCTTACCCGAGGCCCTGGCTAATCTCCTAGTGAATACTCTGCCTGGAGCCACTGCACCGCACTTGAAGTTCATATGCTCCTGAACCTGCTGGACCAGTTTGAGTTGGACCCTGTGCTTGTCTTTTAATGCCTGCAGCAGCTCCAGCAGCCTATCCACTTTTGACTGAGGCAGTCTGAAACATTGCTCATCCAAATCTAGCTCTATGCCTAATAAATTCCATCCTCCTATTGGGTCCCTGAGTCTTATAGTTGGCTGGGGCACCCTATTTCATGGCACACTGCTTGGAACTCTCTTAACGTGGCTGAGGTGGCCACTTTCCTTTCTCCATAAACAAAAAATCATCCAGGTAGTGGACCACCACCCCCTGCCCATGCCTCGACTCAAATACTCATTGAAGCCAGGTGCTGAAGGCTTCAAACTTGGTGAAGGCTACCGAGAATCCCATGGGCATTGCTTTGTCAAAATAGAATTTCCCCTGGAACTGGAAACCCAGCAGTTCCCAGTCCTGTGACCATACAGGCAGCAGGGAAAAAGCCGATTTGATATCCATTATCACCAACCAAACCCCCTCGCTGGCCTTTATAAGGTTGACTGCCCTGAACAAGGTAGCATATGACACTGTGCTCCACTCAGGAGCAATAGCATCATTCACCAAATCTCCAATAGGGTACAATTGGTGGTGTAGAAGCCTGTATTCCCCTGGAACATTTTGGGGAACAATACTCAGAGGGGTCACCCAGAAATGGGTGAATGGGTGGTCTACAAATGGACCTTCAATCCAACCCAATGCCAGTTCCTTCTTAATTTTTCTTTCTACAATGTTTTCTTTACCTCTGATGGAGCCAGGTTACTAGCCATCATGTTTTTTCTAACCACCATGAAATATAAGTTAAAACCCTCTGAAAAACCTTCCCAGAGCATTACTCCCCCCAAATCCAGGTTTTCCTGAGTTCATGTCATAACCTTCTCAAGGTGGATAGGTGACTGGGCTATGGCAATTTGACCTTCCCCCATCCCCCAGGCTGTCCTACCACCTTCCATAACCTCCTCTGTTGACTTGCTATCTAAAATTACTTTAACCGGTCTGCACCCCCCCCGTTGCCACCCTGCCAGCCTCAGCTGGACTGGCTCTGGGGCAGAGTGGGGTACTGGTCCCCATGCATCCTGCACCTGCTGACTGTGTGCAGGCCCCTGCATCCCAAGCAGGCATGCTTGAACTTAGAGCTATTCCACATACAGCTGGCCTTGTTATATGTCCAGCATGACTTGGGGCTAGTCATACCTGCACCTTTCCTTCCCTCCCCCATTCCCCCCTTGCTCTGACAGTGTCCTTATCCATAGCTCTGATAATGTAATACCCCATCACATGTTCCCATGCGATGCTACTCTCTGTCAGAACTTCTTATCATAAATTAACCACCCATATCCACTCTTAACCCTGTAAGCATCCCTGATTATAGCAGAGTATGTTAACAATAGGATGGCTAACTCAGGTTTCTTCTGCAGCATGATGGCACTGAAGTGTATGAAACCATCCATCCATTCTCTGAAAGTTTTTCCTTTAAAGCTAATGTCCTCCCTAGTTTTTCCCACTATCGCTAATGCTACCGCCGTCTCTGAATTTCCCACTGACTCTTTCTGTTCATATTTTTTTGTGGTGTCTTTGTCAATCAGTGCAAACATGTCTACTCATTTGTCTTTCCAGGTGTTTTCCTTAAGGGCCTGGGATACGTGGTCCCCCAGGGTCATACCTGGAGGTCACCCAGAACAAACCTTATTCACTTCCTCCCCTAGTCGTGTGCCCTGCTCTTTCATCTCTGCCTTCTTTTCATCTCTCAGCTCATTCCAAACCTTACCCACCTCCTCCCAATCATTATCACCTTGCTTCTCCATTATCCCCCGCTAGGTAGTCCCTCAAACTGCCCTCCACCAACAGGTCAACTGTCACATCCTTGTCCTTGTCAGGCTGAGGTTCACCCTCCTTGCCAGGGTTGCTCCTGGTAGTCCTTTTCTTTGGACACTCATTCTGGGGTGGTGTGTCCTTCCACTTGTCCACCTTCCTTGCCTTCTCCTCTTCTATCCTGGATTCCTGTATGATTACCTGCATCTGTTCCAACAGATCCACTGCTTTCTGCGCCAACAGATCACTGGTCTGTTGTTTGGGGTCTTTCTTGGGTGCCATCCTAGAACTAGCAAAGTGACCATTGAGTAAGTAGTGCTAAGCAGCCCCCCCAGCCCACTTACCCCTTCTCATTTTTTCCTTCCCCCTTCCCTTCTCTTTGCCAAAACCACTGACTGGCAGTCAGCTGCAGCATGGTGAGCCCCAGTACTGCTTTGGCCTCAGAGTCCCCCACCCTACTGGGTAGGGTTCCTTATGCTTTGTTGCATCAAGCCCAAAAGGGGGGGAGATCAAAATAAAAAAAACATAAACCAAACTCTGGCCAGGCTAGCAGCAAAGGCCTCACCCTATCTTTAAAGACACTGCTGGGGGGCAGGTATTCAGCATAAAGTAGAGAAATCTACCTATCCCACTAGCAAGCTATCCCCCATGGTGTTTGGGGTTCCTCTATTCCAGCTTGCAGAGGAATTTTGAGCATCTGATGGCAGGCCATTTCAATTTAAAACAGTGCTTGCATGACCCATGCTCACCACAGCAATGAAGAATACTGCCACTATAACCCCACCCCCTGTGACCAGACCTGGAGGGAGAAGAGGGAGGCCAACCAAGGCAAAAGAGCCATTGACCTCCCCTCTGTTGTCACCGACTAGCTGCAGAACCAACGCTGGAACCAAAAAATACATGCAAGTGGCTGCTGCACAGTTGGCCTGACAGGAAAGAAAATAAACTCCCTGTGCTTATGCAGCCTCATTCCGCCAGCTCCATATATAATTATTTAATATTGTTCTCTAGCTTTTCTCTTATATTTATTATTTATACTGTATATATATTTTATTAAAAAAGAACAGGACATGGAAACTACTGCTTGGGGGGAACGCCATGTATCTGTGTCCCCCAGCCTCTAGGTGGGATTTTCACAAGCTGCACATGGGCCCTTCTCAGCCCCCAGAGGTCTTTTGGCTCAAACCACCCCCCATGCTGGCTACTGGCTTGAGCAGGCAATGGAATGCCCCTGGACCACACACAGTCACTACAGAACCCCCCGCAAGTGGGGAGGTTCTACCCTCTACTTGTAGGAGACAGGGCCATTGAGCCATTCACCTTGCAGGCCTGCTGCCTGCCTGGCCCTTGTGAAACACTCAATTGCTGGACAAAAAGACCCTGGATAATAGGGCAGCACTTCCCAGTTCACCCTTTGCTTCTATCGGGCAAGGTAAATTACTCATGACCAGCCTATGTAGGCAGACTGGACCACAGCCCTGCTCAAAACAACATTGACCATGTGGCCAGGCACCCACAATGGATCTCAATCCTCCCTGGCAAGGAAATGACACTGTGCTCTCCTAGCCAGCCCCAGTAGGAATGGGGACTGCAGGAGCTAGCACTCGGCAGCTGCCATGAGGTCCAGCATCCGTACCAGATCTACACTATACTACTAGCAAGGAAAACCTTGCATAAACCCCCGGCCATCACACACAGTGCTACGGGGACCACGGGACCAGATCAGCAAAACAGGCACCACATGGCCAGGTGCCCACACCGGATATGCTACAAAAACAAGGACATCTTTGCCCATATAATTTATTTCTTTATTTTCCTTTACATGCTCCCACAGCCCACTCTCCAAGGCACTGCATGGTTAAGTGCCCCCATGGATCACCTCCTCCATTTGCCCTCAGCCTCCAATACAGAGCTGGTACTCATATCAGCTGGGAATTTAAACAACTTTGCTCGAAGTAAATATAACCATACAAACCTGCACCTTACCATATGTTTACAGATCCCAGTGGATTACTATTGCTGGCATCAACAACCCAGACTAGGAGTATAACATTTTACTCTCATGAATGCAATACACTGCAAAAACGTCAACAGAAAAATTAAATGTAACATGAAAGCAGCATCCCCCCCTTTTTTTTAACGTCTCCCAAATATGTATTCCTTTGCTAGGCCCTGTTGTACCTTGTAGGGCCTGGCCTACCAAACCTTACCAAGTCCTGAAAATCTGTCCAATTCAAGCATCTTTGCAGCAGTCTCAGAAGTCAGGTCAGCTGCAGGTGAAACAGGGATTTGCTTGGCCTGCAGCTTCTTTTTTACCCCAAAACCTGATCCCTCCCTTATGCCCCTCAGCCAGTCCCATCCTGCCAGCATTCCTGTACCTCACTAGCCCCACCCCCACCTATAACATCAGGTACATGTGATGTCACTGACCCGGCCCCTCGCCCTCCCAAAACCCTCCCCTTTGCAGGTGCTAGGTAGCTAATGCATGAGTCACCTGCAATTCCCCTGCCTAATATTTCCTGCTCCTCTTTGCAGATCCCAGGGGACCAATGGCAATCTAGCTTGCCCTTTAATGGGGAAATCCCTCATATTAAATCTGTTAAGTGAGGTATAAGGGAAGGATGACAGGATGGGAATTTGAGAGAGTCAGTGTAATGTGATTATATGATATGTGTATGGAGATAGTTACTATGTAGTGTTAACATCACTTTGCTAGTTATTTCCCAAGTTTTACATTTTAAAAATGTTTCCCTTACGTAAGATGGTATCAGTAAATAATTCCCTAAAATTCTTAAGGTTCTTGTACCCCAACATCTGAACCAAGTTTAGCAAGTAAAAAAAAAAAAAATCATTCCAAGCTTTACCCATATGAACTAATAAAGTTTTGAAATTTGCTATGAAAAAATATAAAAAAAAGCGAGTGGATTTACTATGTTGATTCCTCCTTTTTTGTATGGAAACGTATAGAATATTTCTTTTAATGGGGTTCAGATGACTTCCCCAAACTGCCTGAAGAAAAATGATAAAAATGGTGGTTTCTAGATGTTTTTTTTTTGGGGGGTGTAACTAAGGTACAAAAATAAAGGTATTAGATATGTTTTAATCAGAACAATTCATTTATTTTTACTCATTTGGCACCTGAGAAGGATTGGTTAAGTCTACTTGCTGGCTGTGGAGAAGATTTCTGTATGTTTTGCTATTGTTTTTTAAGCTACAGAAGAGAAGGATTAGTTAATTCTACTTGCTGTTGAGGGAGTTAATGTATAGAGGATTTTTGTAAGTTTTGATATTGTTTTATTTTCCTTTTCATTTAGCTTGAAGTGGAATTTAGCTTAAAGGTTTCTGTGGCTAGAGTGACTGTAAAGGTTCTGTGGCTAGAGTGACTGCACAGGGCATGCCCAGACTTGCCCACCCACATTGCCTTTAAATTCTGACTGACTCATCAAACTGTATGAGAGAAGGTTTGGTTAAATTTGCTTGCTGGCTGTGGAGAAGATTTCTGTAAGTTTTGCTATTGTTTTTTAAACTGCAGGAGAGAAGGATTAGTTACTTCTACTTGCTGTTGAGGGAGTTAATGTATAGAGGATTTTTGTATGTTTTGATACTGTTTTATTTTCTTTTTAATTTAGGTTACAGTGGAATTTTGCTTAAAGGTTTCTGCGGCTGGGTGACTGTAAAAGCCCTCCCACCACCCTTTCCACCAGCCTTTCTTAAATACTGAAATACCACTGGGGTTGGGTTTGAAGGCTGTGAGGGAGGAGCTTGGGGAGCTGCAAACTGACCTGAGCCCTCAGAACAGGCCAGGAAGGGAGAAACAGGGGACAGCCATATAAGCTAATTCTTAAAGACATATAAATATATAAAATGTATGAGTAGATCTATAGTCCTTATGAGTAGGATTGAGGTTTCCATTTAGTACTGTAGTTGGCTGTCTTATGCTGTACACAAGGGCATTTAGGATAACAATTTCTGTTACAGGCTGGGCTAGGATTAGTTAATTCTACTTGCTGTGGGGAGAGTTGGTGTGGAGAGGCTGTATAGGTAGTGTGGACCATGGGTAGGATTGTAGGATGCAATGATTGTGGGGCAGCAATGCAGATGAATGTACTGTGGAGGCTAGGAGGGTGCCCAATATGCCACAGGCTAAGGAGGTGTGAGGAAGCAGTTCTGTGGCTTGGCAGGGAGCTGGGGAGATTGAGGGATGAGGGGAGGATTGCATTGGTAGGAGGGCTGACATCTGAGAGTATTGTGGGGGCACCACAGAGAAGGAAAAGTTGGACAAGGGAGGGGTCAGGAGAGGAGGCACAGTAGACAGGAAGCCAGCTGATGAATGGTGGACTCTAGTAGGACCTAGAAAAAGAAGTGCAACAGTAGGCAGGAGGGAGGAGGGTGGAGGAATCACACAGTAAGGCAAAGGGGGAGGGAACATGTTTGCTGTACTAGCAACACATGGGAAAGAGGACGCAGGAGGAGATTGCACAAGGGATAGAACTCATAAAGAGAAGGGAGAGAGGGGCACTAGTAATGGAGAGATTAAGCATGGCAGGGCAGGGGAAGGGATAATATTCAGAGAGGTGAGGAGGGAGAGGAAGGTTGGCAGTCAAACAGGAGGTGGGGAAGAGTCTCAATTGAGAAGGGCAGGGGGAAGACACTGGGACACATTGTAAAAGCACTATCTTGAGTGGCCCCAGAAATGAGAACCTGGGTGGGGGGTGGTGATGGGCACAAGGAAAAAGGAAGGAGTTGTACTGGTGTTGGGGGCTCCATACTCAAGGGGATCAGATGGGGCAGTAAGGTGTACAAGCACAGTTGGATACTGGTGGAGTCCATACCAGGATTAAAGGCAGATAAAGCAGGACAGGCAAGCCTAAGGTGAGTGAGGAGGGGTAGGAGGAAACCACACATTGTGCTACATGTGGGGACAAATGACCTGGTGAGGGAAACAGTTAAAGTAACAAAGCAGAGGAATGAGGAAGTGGGAAGGTTGTGCAGGGAGACTGGGGAGTCTGTGGCATTCTCCGAGGTGCTCCCTGGACCCAGCACAAGTGCAGTGATAAATGAGAGGATTAGAAAGTTGAACACATGGTTGGTAGAATGGTGTCAAACTAAGGGCTATGGGGTTGTGGCTGGCTGGGGTAGTACCTGGGATAGTAACAATCTGTTTGCAAGGGAGTGAGGAGTGGAAGGAGGTCTTAATGCAAAGACTGGGGAGGGATATTGTGACAAAGGTGGATTTAAACTAGATGGGGGGTGGCAAGTGGACAGCAGGTAGGCAGGGATCCAACAGAGTGGAGTCACAGCCTACCCTTCCAGGCTGGCAGGAAAGGACTCAGGGTGGCCGAAAAAGGAGGGAGTAAAAGGAGGGAAAAGGAGGCCAATGAAGGGAAGAGGGCAGGATGGAGGGTGGTCTTGCTGAATGCAAGAGGCTTAGGCAACAAATCAGTTGTGCTACAGGCACTCTTACAGTAGTAGTGTGGAGGGTGGATATTGCAGCTGTCACAGAAAAGTGGGCAACTGAGCACCTGGATTGGAATCTGGCAATCCCAGGATACAAATTATACAGGAAGGGCTGTAAGGAAGGGAGGGGCAGTGGGGTGGCAGTCTATGTGAGGGACGGGATCATATGCACATGGGATGAGTGGGAAGAAAGGAGAATAGAGGCAATCTGGCTACAGTTCCTAGACTCAAGGGGTAGGAAACTGAGGTTAGGGGTGGTATACAGGACACCATCCCAGTCTGAGGAGCTTGACAGGGAATTAGCAGGACAAATCAGAAAGGTATTTAGAAAAGGGAAGGTGGTCATCATGGGGGATTTCAACTTGCCGGGGGTTGACCAGAGCATTCTGGTTACCTCTAGTGCTAGGGAGAAAGTGCTCCTGGATGCCATCCATGAGGGTCTCCTGACACAGTTATTTAGTGTGCCTGCTAGGTTAAAGAACACTTTAGATCTGGTGTTGTTGAATAGGGAGGCAGTAAGGGAAATAAAGGTGGAGGACCCAATAGCTGTCAGAGATCACCAAATGGTGTAGTTTAATATCATGATGTGTGGGGAGCCAGAGAAATCAGTTACTTATGTGATAAACAGCAGGAAAGCAGACTTTGGGATGATGCAGGAAGTACGGAAAGGGAAACTAGAGGGCATAAGACAGGAGATGGATGCAGTGCAGAAATGGGATATTATTAAATGGGGGATTACAGAGGCAACAGAAGCCTGCACTAAGACACAGAGTAAGAGGAGCAGAGCAAGAAAACAATGCTGGTTGAACAGCAAGGTAGTGGAGGTGTTGACAGCAAAATGAAATGTGCACCAGAGACATAGGAGGAAGAGGAAGAAAGTGGGCAGGGAGGAGAATGAAAATGGCCCAGGGAGGTGACCAGAACAGTGAGAAAAGCCAAGGTCCAGAGGGAGCTGAGATAAGCACAAGGAATTAACAGGGAGGGGGGAGAAAGACTTTTTCAGATATATCAGGGAGAAAAGGACGTGCAAGGAGACAATAGTGAGGATAAAAAGGGCTGGGGAGTGTATGGAAAGGGGGAGGAGCAGGCAGAAGCACTGAATGAATACTTTTGCTAAGTGTTCATGGAACAAAAGGGGAGACCACTACCACCATGTGCTGGGAGGGTTGGGACAAGGGGAGAGGAGGCAACAGATGGAAAAATTGAGGCAAGTAGAGTCCCAGAGGGACTGAGGGCACTGAAGGTAGACAAGGCACCAGGGCTGAATGTTATCTACCCCAGGGTGCTGAGGAAGATGGCAGAGGTATTAGTGGAGCCACTGGCAGATCTGTACAGCAACTCACTGGAGTCAGGATGCGTGCCAATGGACTGGAGGATGGCACATATAGTACCATTACAAAAGAGCAGACCAGGGGATGAACCGGTAATTATCACCCAGTAAGTCTCACCTCCATAGTGTGCAAACTCATGGAAAAAATACTAAAGGAAGGACTGGTGTTGTACCCGGAGGACAATGGCCTCCAGGATGTGAGGCAGCATGGTTCATTTCAAGGAAGTCTTGCAAACCAACTTGCTGCAGGATTATGACTGGGTGACAGGTGAGCTGGATATGGGTCAAGAGGTGAATGTCTTTACTTGACTTAAGTAAGGCCTTCAATTCTGTGCCTCATGGGCAGCTTGAGGGGAAGCTGACCAGTGTAGGGGTAGGGGCAAAAATGCTGAACTGGATTATAAGCTGGCTGAGTGGGAGGCTGAAATGGGTGGTAGTCAGAGGGTAGCTCTCAACTCCGAGGCCAGTGATGAGTAGGGTGCCACAGGACTCTGTGTTGGGGCCAGTATTGTTTGGGCTCTTCATATCAGACTTTGCACACAGGGTGGTGAGCAAGGTAAGTCTGTTCACTGGTGATACCAACATCAGAGCAGTGGTGGATGGAGAGGAGGGATGGAAGCAGCTGCAGGGGGACCTAAACAAGCTAGAAGAGTGGTCAGAGGGGTGACAGCTGGGGTTCAATGCAAAGAAGTGTAAGGTAATGCACTTTGGGGTGAAGAACTCAAGAAGAAAGAATACTGGATGGAGGGGGTTAAGCTGGGGATCACTGAGTAGGAGAAGGACCTAGGGATGATGATAACAGGGACCATGAACAACACTGCCCAGTGCAGGAGAGCAGCTACAAAAGTGAACAAAATGCTGGGGTGCGTAGCAAGGGGGTTTTCATCCAGGCAAAGAGAGGTGATCTTGCCCCTCTACAGGTCACTGGTAAGGCTGCACTTAGAGTAATGTATGCAGTTTTGGAGGCCATATCTAAAGCATGATATCAGGCTGAGGGGGTGCAGAGAAGGGCAACAAAGATGATATGTGGAATGGAGGGGAGATAATTTGACAGCAGGCTGGGATATCTGAATATGTACACCCTGGAGGATAGAAGGGATGGGGGGACATGATTGAGACATTCAAGTACCTGAGGGGAATCAGTAAGGATGGGGCAGATGGGGTCTTTAAGTTAAGGAAGGGGAGGGTCACAAGGGGGCATGTGCTAAGAATATAGGGGGAAGATTTAGGAGGAAAATGAAGAGACACTATTTCAAAGGGAGGGTGGTAGCAAAATGGAATGGGTGGTATCGTGTAAATCTGTGAGCAGCTTCAAAAGAGCATGGGACAGGGAACAGAGGAGAGTGAGGATGAGGGAGGTGGGGATGGCAGTGGGATGACAAAGGGAAGGGGGTGGAGCAACTGCAAACTAGGGGTGCTAGCTGCACACTCAAGCAGACTTAGATAGACCAGATGGCTTGTTTCTGTTGGCACATTTGTATGTTCGTATGTCCCACTGGGCCACAAGGGCTTTTCCCTGACCTAATTCCACTCCAAACTGAGTGTATCCATATTCCCAAAATTAAAAATGATACCTACAATTTTAATGAGATCTTGTGACAGGGTAGAATAGGACCCTGTCCAATTTGTTAGAGAAAGTGTTTAAAATACAAGGATCTGTCATTTCCTGTCTATTTTTCTGTCTGGTTGTTTGATCAAATTTTTCTGAGAGACCTCAGACTTGATCACCCCAAACAGTCTCACAATCCTTTGCCTCACATTGTATCTCAGTCCTCTCTTGTTGTCTGTTTTTCCTACCTTGCATATCTGCTGATATAAACATATGTGCAAATCATTGCATGAAAATGTAACTATTGGGATCACATTTGTTTAGAAAATATATAGTATTACTGCTGACATGGATATAATTATTATTTGAGATGACTAAAAAGCTAATGAAAAACTCCAGAGGTTACTTGAGTGCAAATGTCGGAGCCTTTTGTAAAAGCTGTAGGGGTCTCAGCAAGCACACTGTGTTCTAGCAGCTCCTGAAACTTACAAGAACAGAACACTTACAAAAACAGGATGCTTGCCAAGAGTCGGGGTTGAAAAGACTTATAAAAGCTAAGCTGTAACTGCAAGAAAGATTAGAAGAACAGGGGACACAGAGACTGAAATGAAACTTTTTTTATTTTGCCTTTGTAAACAGTTATACTGAACAAGTTTATTTTATGATACTGCTAGTGTAAATAAATAATTTTTGGTGAATTCTACAACTCCTCCTTATTTTCCTATGCTTCCTGACCTGTGCCTCAAAGGCAGATCTTCAGTGATCTGTATTTCTGCTATGTCTGGAAAGGAAAAAGATTGGTTCCAAGCTGTGTTCCTATACTCTTCTCAATATTTATTGAAGCTCCTGAAAAGTTCTCATTTTGGTTACATATCTGTATCGTGTGTTGTGCTGAAGAATGATTTGCTACCAGAAAATGTAGATCATCGGCATATGCAACTGCTTTGCATGGTATAACACCATCCTCGTTCAGTATGGGGTAAAGTAAAGGTGATGAATTTAAAGTTCACAAAAGTGGGTCTATACTGAAAACATGCATCAGGGGACTTAAAGAGACAGCCCTGTCTAACTCCATATTTGACAGGAATCATGGGACCTTTCCAACCATTAGCAATAGGTATTAGAGTTGCTGTTTGGTAAAAACATTTTATCCAATGGATAAAAGTCTGGTGTATACCATATTTTTTTTTAATATGTACCACCGATAAGCGTGATTAATGGAGTTGAAAGTTTTGCTTTGGTCCAGTGCCAAAATAAAACCTCTAAGCTTATCTGTGGTGCCTCTTTCTAAAACCTCTCTGAGTAAGATCAAATGGTCAATGATGGTTTGCTGCATGTGTAGCTTAAACAGTTGTGAAGACAGTAGCTAATTCTGTAACTAACTCAGTACCAAATGATTTGTAAAGTTCACTAGTTAAGCCATCAATACCAGGGTGTTTCTCATTCATTAGCATTGAAATAGCTGCACTTACTTCTGAGGGTTGAATGTCCTTCAATAAGGAAAGGCCTAAACACATAGAGCAATGTGGGAGAGGAAAACTGTCAAAAAATGCCCTATGTGGTTTACATTTGTGGGCTTCTCCTTTAATAAATCTGTAGTGTGTTTTGTAATAACATGCATAACATCACTGTCATTTGTATGAACTATATATTATGGTGATCTAACAAGCTGTCTATTGCTTTTTTGTTTATTCTAGCTCTACAACTAGCATGGGGTAAATTGTCCTGGTTTTGCCATGTGTACCAAATTTGTGTTGTTTTGTAAGGGTCTCAGCTTACTGTGCATGACATTACACCATCAGTTGTTTAATATTTTTGATTTGACCAGTAAATGTCAGGCCAGTTAATTGAGTTAATGATATTAATTTGTGTAGTTGCAGTATGTTTTGTAAATGTTGAAAATGCCCATGACTCCTATGTTGTTTACTTAAGGATTTTAATAGAAATATTAAATCATGTTTCATATCTTCCCACCAACTAATTTGGTCCTCATAAAAGATAAATACAGATTTTCTAACAGTCAAAAAATATTGAATGCTCTGAAAAATATCTGGTTGAGATAGTAAGGATGAATTAAACTTTCGTATTCCAGGTCCATTATGTAAAGAATTATTACTGCCTATTTGCAACTGTATAATAATTATGGTCTAAAAATTCTATTGTAGATGTGGTAACCACCTGTATCTGTAATGTTTTGGTGATGAAAAAAAAAAGTTCTTGTGGCTAATGGCCCTCTATGAAAAGTCAGATCAGATCTATGATTTGTAGAGAAATAAGTTCTCCTGCACATTACACTGCCAGACTTTCTATCCTACTTCACCTTGACCTCATATTATTTTTCACTTTAATTCCCCCAATTCCCTTCTCTCCTCTCTGCCTGCTCCACTATTCTCCTCCACCCACATCAGTTTTCCTTCTCTGTAGCACTTCCTGTCTCTGGCCTCTGGGTAAATGTATATTCTCACTTATTCTTCTTCAGCACCTAGACAATGGGTCTAATTCTTCAATCATTTCCTGATAGTTGTTGTGCCCCCCTGGCTTGAAATTTTTTGATATATTTCTTTATTGTTGATGTATATACTGGTAACTGTCTTCCTTCAAGTGGATGTAACTCTCACTCATACTGTGACTTCTGTAATTGTTATTGAAACTGTTCTCTAAGATCTCTGTATAATATGATGTGGAACCTCTGTAAATGAGCCACTGGCTCAAAGGTATATTCTGAATAATTCAATAAATACAATAAATAAAAATTTGAAATGTTTATAATATTAGCAAGACAAGACATGTCACAAGAAATTTTGGTTATCATAGTTTGTTTCCCTCTGTTTGATGGTGATAAGCCACAGTTAAAATCTCCTTCTAGAATAACCAGGTGGGTTGAAAAAAGATAAGCCTGTATCAACTGGAATAGTGCAATTCTATCAGATGTGGTTTGGGCTGCATAAATATTAATAAACCGAAAATGACTGTGATTTATCTTGGTTTCTAAAATTAACACATATCCTGGAATCAGGTCTATTAATTTTAGTAGTTGCACATCAGTACTCTGAAATAGAATACCTACACCTGAACATGTGTCCTGTCCCATGGACTGATATGATGGGCTAACATACCAGGATTTTACAGCTTGTGATATCTTAGGGAGAGCGTGTAGTCTAGTGATTTGAATAAAGAACACTGTTGGGCCACTAGAAATGAGGTGGGAGAAGACCACTCCTTTCTTTCTGCTACTCTTAATACTATTAAAATGCTGGTGAAATGTTCAGGTGAAGTTTACCGAAACATAATACTTAGACACACTCCAGCTTTTACTTCCCAATAGTGCTGTATTCCTCCTCCCCATTATTTTTTACTGAGGTCATTTGTATGAAAACAGGATTTCTGCACCTCAAGAGTTCATCTATTCCTGCTGCTTTCCCTTTACCTTAAGTCATAGAGCACTGATTGTGACCTCACAGTTATTCTCATGGCAACAGACTGTGATGTCATAACAGAGGATTATGACTTGGAGTAGGGCGTAAGCTATGGAGGCAGATGAGCTCAAAATAAGTTGTAGGGGACAACAACCATATATACCTACACATTTCCTTAGTAATAAATTATGGGGAGGAGAAATATATAAAATATAAATGAAATGCAAGCAGAATTGTACCTGATTATTATGTTTTTTAAAGTTTTCTTTGAGGTGTCAGTAGCTCTTTAACATTGATAGTACAGTACAAGTCACCTTAAAATGTTCCACCAATGGGTTGGTTTAGCATTGTTTTATACAGTTGGCAATGCATTGGCAACTCATATTGCATTGTTTTTCAATGCTTAATTAGCTCAAGAGCAATGTTTGTAAAATGTTTTTGAAACTCATTTGGATTGCATCAGCAGTCCAGTCACAATGCAATGCAAAACTGAGTTTTACCTCTTAAGAAACAGTTTGTGCAGGACTTTGTACTGGATCCAGCAAGACTTACGCAACTCAGTCAGAAATGCTAGAACAACTCAGTGACAGAGAGTGCTCCATTTATAATGAAAAAGGTGGGGAAGTTACTAACAATTAAATCCATTTAAGGTTTTTGCCCTAAGGAGGTGAGGGGAAGAAAAGCAATATCTTTATGGTCAGTTCTGATGATAGCAGCCCTTATGGCCATTACTAGGAAATGGGTGCAAAGGACGACCCCTGTTGGAGGACTGGAGGGCTATTATAGAGAGTATCCATTTAATGGAGAGAATTACTTTTGGTCTTTGCTAGCAAACCACTTTATACCAGAATAGGTGGGCCAGGCGGCTCTTGTATGAGCCTAACTTGAAAGGAGATGCTTGGATTCTCACTTTCTGCCCCCCCCACTACCTCAGAAACATGTGTTCTGTCAATGCAGTGCATATTTTAAAGTTTCTCCATTGAGTACAAGTAGATAGGAAGACTTATAAAGTTAACTGACATCTTTCGGACTTGTCAGGTCTGTTTAATTTGATCATAATATGCTTTACTCAGTAGAAAACTATTCTGTAGGTACACACTGTGTTGTCATCAAGATTTAGCTAATGTGCCTATGTATGGGATGTATGATCATTATGTCTGGACATGATGTAATAAGCCCCTTGGGGCCTACCATAATAAAGGAGGTATAAAAAAAATGAAATCCATTTAAGGTGGCTTTTTGTCTTTCCTTAGTAGTCCTAGCTTTTTTTTTCCTTGACTGAGGGGTTGGCTCCAGATTTACCAACAAGTTTTTCAGTTGTATCTAGATGGAGTTCTTCAGTATTAATGGCAGGGTCTGGCTGAGAAGAGCTAAGGGATGAGTCATCTGATTCATTACCTGAGATATCTGAGGGAGTTTGCAAGGTGTCATATATATTGGTCAGGGGGGATTACAACAGTTTTAGGCACTTTTTGTGGGTGGTTGCTTTCATTCCTGGTGTTGTCTAGTGACCATTCATCTCCTGTCAAGTTTTTTTTTTTTTTATTTATTGTATAATCGGATTTACAACCTTTGAGCCAGTGGCTCATTTACAAAGGAACCTCATCACAGAGAGGACACACATGGTTAACATAGTTTACAGAGTACAGTCAAGACAGAGTAACAGATTTTTATATGTGTACAGAATACAGACATACAGAGTCAAAATAGTATTGCATAGGTTGCATGAACAGAGATACATAGTATTACATACAATTGCTTGAACACATGAGTAGATAAATAAACATTTCAAGTAGTACCAGCGGTACTGGCAGAGGAGAGAGGACCCGGGTGGGATTGGGGTGGGGTGGGTGAGTGTTCAGCCCAGTAGGCCATGTCAATAGTGCCAGAAGAAACAGCAGAGTATCTTTAGTGACAGGTGCAGCAGGGGGGTGTTGAACAGCAGGTCTCATAAGACAGCTTTGAAGAGGGCAGTTTTGGCAGTGTTGGAAATGGCTGCAGGGAGTGAGTTGAATCAGGTAGGGGCTCTGTAGCTAAATGACCTCTGAGCCCGGGAGATCCTAGTTCTGGGCACTAGTGGAGTGACCTTGTACGAAGTTCAGGTGGTGGCTCTGGGGTGTGTAAATTGGATGGAGGCAGACTCCCCGGAGGGGGGAAGAGTCCAAGTAGGATTTTCTTGGTTAGCAGGCCGGTTTGGTAGCAGATGCGTTCACCGAGGTTTAAGAGTTTGGTCATGTAATAGAGTTGACAGGTGTGGGTGAGTCTGGGGGCACTGGTCAGTAGCCTGCAAGCCTTATTTAGTATGAGTTTAATCTTGCTGAGGGCAGTGGAGTCAGCAGCACCATATACTGGGAGGCTGTAATCAATTTGGGACATTACTGGGGACGTGATGGCGAGCCTGAGGGCATCAGGTGGGAGGCAGTCCTTGTGCCGGTAGAGGATGCCAAGGTGTGCGTTTGCGGTGGAAGCGAGGGCAGTAATGTGGGCATGAAAGGTGAGGGCCAAGTCAAATGTGATTCCAAGGTATTTGTACGAGTAAACTTGTTCGAGTGGTTGACAAGTGCTCTGGAAGATTTGGAGGGGACTTTTGCTGGCTTTGTTCTGAGGGTGGGCAAAGAGCATTGCCTTAGTTTTTTTGAGGTTAATTACTAGTCTGCTCTTCTTAAACCAATTCAAATGGGGGTGGGGAAGGGGGGCATTCCCCCAGAGTCAGTGTAGTGTGGTGACTTGAGCTTGAGAAGGATCTGTAGTCATCAAAACATGAGTTACTGGGGTGGAGTGTCCAATGGATCCTCATTCTGATTCTCCACAGAGGGAGATGTGAGATCCATCTGCTCTTTTATTGCTGATTGTATCAGAGGTGAGGGGGGAGTTACTGTCTGTTCCTGTCTTATCTGGACTGTGGGGACATGGGCAGAAGTGTTTCTGGGTGTTAAGGTAGTTTTAGATCTTTGTGTTATGATAACAAGCAGCCTCTGTTCCTCAATGTCAGCCTGATTTGTTTGGTTATATGCCATCCAGGGCAGTTGTTATACTGTATGTGTGGCCCTTGGTGTCACATAACTTACAGAGATGATCATTCATAAAGTGTCCACTAGTCTGACCAAGCTCATTACATAATGTACAATTCAACTTATCAAATAAACTATTTAAATGTCCAGTGGACCCGCATCTGTAACAAGCCTTGGCTGGCCTGCATAGAACAGAACCCCTCAATCTCTACCAAGGAAAAAAAAACAATTTAGCAGGTGCTGTAAGCCTATATCTGTGGATGTCAATAACACACAAATTCTACATCCTCCTGTCCATATTTGCTCTGTGTCAAAAATTGCTTCAGAGTAGTCAAAAACTGTGCAACACAGCTTGAGCCAGTATAGTAGGGCTGTAATACTCACAGCTTCATTCTTAAAAATCACTGTTATTGTCTTAGAAGCTGGCCTAGTCAGGGGCACAGCTTCAAAGGGTGCCACACAGGGGTTGATTTCAGATCATGAAACCTAGTCCAGAAGTGTTCCAGTCTGCTATTTAATTTAAAGCTGCTATCGAAGGTCTTCTCCCATGAGACATGAATTAGTGCATAGATTTGAGTTGTAGAAAACCCCATAGATTCTTTTAAACGTTTTTTTGCAACAAAAACTGTTTGGTAGATAATCCATGCCTCCTTTGTAGTGGAGATGTACTCCATTGTGCTTTTTGGTGGGGTAAGTCTGGGTCTGGAATATCGAAGCATAAGGTCTTGATTTAGGCTTCGGTTGTTGTTGTGTGGGATTTTCCATCATGGGTGCCCCGTCAGTATTAGTGGGAGCTGAACTTGCAAGTTGCTGGTTTACAGTTGAACTAGTATCTTGCTCCTGAGCATGTGGAATGACTGGGGGTGTAAAGTGTTCGTAAAGGATTATGCAAGGTATGTAAATTTAACAATCAGTTTTGAGTGAGCTGTAAACTATGTGATATAGTGCTAGGTGACTGAACTCCATAAAATAAGCCCTCCATTTCTGAGTCCAATGTAGGGTTATTACAATAGAGCAATATAACTAGTGATTTTAATTCAGGATATGTACATGTGGTATTTTGGTCCATCAGTTTGGGCATCCTGATGGGGGATGAGCCCGAGATCCATTCGTCTGTCTTGTCTGATTTTTCCCAACTGGCTGCTGTGAGTACCAATTCAACTGTCCATTCCTTTGACGCACACTGAAGTTTTGACTGCTGAGGAGCTCGCTGTAGGCCAGATGGGGACTTGTCTGTAAATGTCATTCCTTACTGAGTTCCTTTCATGTTGGTGCTTGAAAAAACAAACGGGTTCGAGTCTCGATCATATGTTGCAAAAGAAAACTGTTGTGGTGCTGCAGTGGACATCTGGATGGGTGGCACAGATGCAGGGTCACCTGTGACTGTCTCTTTTGATGTCCCTCCATCACAGGCTGAGATATGGACCAGTGTATCCAGTTGTTGATCACATTGGCTATTCCTTTGGATATTTTGCAACCCTGCCATAGAATCCTGAAGTTCCTTCTTGCATTTTTCAAAATGAGCTTCTTTCTCTGTTAAGAGGGACTTCAGATGTTCTTGGTTATTTCAGTCAGTGATGTCTGGATTATGCACCATCAGGGAATCCTGTTGTTTTGAGCCTTGTTCTTCATATTTTATTCCGGGTATAGTTGAAACAGTACTTTCTAGGTTAGCAGGTATATTTTGAATGTCTTCCATTGCTCCTGTCGCATCAAAAAAGTGATTGGTCTCTAAGTTTTGCCAAGGCAGGAGTGGAGACCCACTCACCAGCCTCCATCACATACATCTTCACCTCCATTTCACTGAGCATGGCCATCACACAGATGAACAGAGGTTCTCCTGCGGGACAGTAGTGGAATTTTATTGGGGGGAAAAGGGTGTAAAATTCAAAACAACATCAAATCATTTGTACATACCACTTTAACATCATTCTAGTTACACTATTTACAAACACTGTTTACTCCATTCTTTGTGCATACCTCCACATCTCATTTATATTTACACTATATGCAAACACTATTTCATTCTTCTATCTATAGAATGTTACTAGGTTGACTTCCTGTCAAAACTTCCCTTCTTGTTTTCCCTCTATTTATTTTTACTGAAAAACCAACATTTTTCCACATGATTTCCATAACTTTTTAAATTGTGAATGTGAAACTTTTTTCTCATCAGCTTTCTAACCTGTTGTAGGAAGATATGTACATTTTTAAGAAGTACTTCGGGGGACACTGCCTGTTGTTGGAGAACCCATTTGCAACATGCTTGTCATATATAGCATTTTAAGATAGCAGAGATTAGCTATAGGGTTCCCTTATCAAAGGCTTGCCATATGTTTTGGTAGCTGGCCAACACTAACTCAGAATATGAAAGGTTTCTGAATCTCAGACAATTCCATTCTCTAGACACTATTTCCCATACTTCCTGAGCATATGTACATTCTAAAAATAAATGTGCTTGTGTTTCTAACACCAACTGGCATGTGGCTCTTGGGCAGTAATGTTCTGAGATCTGCTTGTGTTTACTATTGTTTTTTAGATTCAGATTCCCATGGATACTTAGCCATAACATGTCCCAGGCAAAAGCCAGCATTCTTGCATTATTTAACTGTGATGGGCTATCTGATTCTGTTTTTGAGGGCAGTCAGGGATACTTAAAATTTTCTGTCTGGCAGCTGTTATTGTGTTATCTTATATCCCTTGTCTAGAACTCCTTGTAATTGATTGGTATGGTACCTTCCATCTGATTAGTTTTTGAAACATGTTCTTGGCATAACTTGGAATAATCTGTGTTCTAGATAACAGAGTACTTTTGTATGTTGCCCAGGCTTGTGTTGCAAAGTCTACCCATTCCTTTACTGCTGCCATCGAAGTTTTACCATCTGTACTGTGGTTGGAAAATACATTATAGAACAAAAATGCTATAATAGAATGTCAGTGGGTTGATTCTTCCCACCTCTCCTTCTTGCACTAATCTATATGTGATTTCTCATTTTATGGAGTTTAATCTACTGCCCTACAAAGCTTGAAAGAATATACTAAATAGCTTGTCTCTACCTGAAATGGGGGAGGAAAATGACAACTAACATACAAAAATATAGGCAACAAGAGGTTCTTAATTAATAATGCCTGTTTCCTTTTCACAAGATGTCTATGTCTCCAACTGGCTAATATGCCCTCTGACTTCACTAACTGACTCTTCCAATTCATGAAGGCCAAATCGCCTTGCCCAAACTAAATCCCTAGTATCTGGATGGGTTCTTCTGTTAGTTTTATATAAGCATATGCACTCCTGCTTTGCCAAGTTTTCTTACCCAAACTAATTCTTATACTCTTATCCATATTTATTCTTGAATCTGAAATTTTAGAATATGTTACCAACTGATCCTTTATAGTATCTTCTTCTGTGTTTTTCCCTACTGTAACCAGCACATCATCAGCATATGCCAAAGTTTTAATTGGTACTCCCCCTCGTGTCAGTGGGATACCATCAATCCATTCTGAAACCTGAATACTACTTAAAAAAGGGTATGTACAGTATATGTATAGCAGAGGGCTAAGGGGGCACCCCTGCCTAACCCCCTCTTTAAACTCACCATTTCCCCCACCCTCCCATTTACCCTCGGTGTCACTGTTGCTGAGTGATTCATATACTTTATCTATTCTATAAAGGTATCCGGTAACTTATAATGCTTTAAGATCATAAACAAAAATTCATGAGATATAGAGTCGAAAGCTTTCTGTTGATCCTGGCTTTATAGTATCCCTGTCTTAGTTACTGCCTGGTGTCTCTGAAATAATTCCCTTAGAACTATCATGTTATCTAGTATACCCGTTTTGGGTATTGAGCAAATCTGTGCTGTACTTATGAGCTGTTCAGAAACCTGTGCTAGTCTTTTAGCCAAGATCTCACTGGGGATTTTAAAATCTGTATTGAGGAGGCTGCTAGGCCTCCAGTTATTCAAATTTCCTTTATTACCAATTTTTGTGCAGAAATACTAAGTCAGCCTGTGCCATAGTCTCAGGTAAGCTATTATTTCCCCAAATTTCATTATACAGTCTTACTAATTTGGGTACTAATCTATCTGTAAAGTGTTTGTAAAACTCTGTTGCTAAACCATCATACCCTGGTGCATTATTATTTTTAATGATGTAAGTATTATTCTAATTTCACTGCTGTTATTGGGTCCGTTAACTGTTGTTGTTGTATTTTTGATAACTCCAGTGTCTCTATTCTATTAAAATATTGTCTCTGAATATTTACTTCTGGAGCAGTGCAAAATGAATCTTTTACTGTTTTACTTTTGGTTTCCATTACTTTGGTATGATTTGAATGCAAAGTTCCTAGGTCATCTACTAAATTCAACATTATTTTGCTCTCAATACATTTTTGACAGTCTTTAAAAGCATCAAATGTATGTTTCTTACATTCGGTTCTAAATCTTACCTTCTGCTACAAGGTCTTTGTTCTATTATATTCTGTTAATACATTTCTTTCTTTATATTTGTTATATGTTTGCTATAATCTATTTTTAGTGTTTCTGTTTTTGAAAGTAGTACATGTAGTTGCTTTCTTAACTGTAAATAATCTAGATATGTTTTCATAGTCTTTTTCCCTGCCACCTTCTGGAACATAGATTTAAAATATTTTGTTGAGTCTTCCCACCATTCTGTGATGGAGTCATACATGCATTGAACTGATAATCTTGCAATCCATAGTTTTTCCCATTCTGTTTGTATTTCCTTTTCCACTAATAAGGCTGCATTAAGTTTCCAGGGGATCTTTTTACACTTTGGTACATCCCCCCATGCAAACTGTAATTCTATAGCCTTATGGTCTGAAAAAAACATTTCTCTGGTAACAATATTTTCAATCTTTAACACCTTGGATGTAAAAAAATAATCTATACATGCAGAGATTGTGCCTCTAAAATCAGAGTTACCCCCTTCACTATATGTGGTTCTACTATATATGCATCCTGTAACTTTGTAGTTTGCACAATGTCTTTTAAAGTGTTTGAGTTGCAAAATAATTTACTCTTTTTACACCCTCTGTCTTTCAAATCCATGGCACAACTAAAATCTCCACACCACACTACTAATCTGGCTGCATGTAAGTAAGGCTGCATCTTTTTAAACAGATCTATTCCTTGGGTTTTTATCTGAGGTGCATAAAGTACTGATTAATCATAATCTTACGTTCTCATACTGGACAGCTAATATTATAGTTCTGCCAGGTTCCACATCTATCAACCTGGTTACTTTCAACTGACTGTCTGTAAAAAGAATATTGAACCCATCACACATATCATTCCCTTGGGACCAAAAAGTTACACCTTTCCCCATAATTTGGTGGCTTGAGCTTTTTTGTAAAAAGTTTTAAATCTGATATTCTGAATGCAAATTATGTCTGCCTTACATGATGCAAGTTCAGTCAGAATTGTTAAGCATCTTTTACCATTTTAATGTTGACTTTCACGTGCTCGCCAGCCAACATATTACATTAGTGGCAGATTTGGAGGTGTGGTCACTGTTGGCGAATGCAGGGCACACATCAGAAGGTGCGTCCCTAATTCCTCAATAAGGCAGCTGCAGGCAGTGACACTAGGCATACGTCAAGTAGCAACCAGATCTAAGAAATCATGCAGCGGCACTGTAACACGCCTTCCCGATGTGCCTGTCCTGGTGAAACTGCCTGCAGAGTGCCCTGATCAATTTCATTTGCAGAGGGGGGAGCCCACTCCACGATGGCATAATGTCCCCTTCCCATTTAAAATGTATGCCAATGGGGTGCCCAATCCCCCTTGGCATCATGCACTCCCCCATCGAACAGTCTTTCTTTGCCAATGGGGGCCCCAATCCCCATCAGCTTTAGTCCTCCTTTCCCATTTGTTTTGCTGATGGGGGAAGCCACTCCCCATCAGCATAATGTCCCCAACCCACTTTTGTTGTGTGTCAATGGGAGTGCCCAATACCCCTTTGGCTTCAGCATCCTCCCCACAAAACACTCAGGTGGCATGCTGGGAGACCACCCCAGTGTGCCAAATGCCACTGTAAACCAAAAACCATCCCACGATGTGTTTTTTTTTTTTACCTGTGAAAGATGAAAATGTTCCCTCATGATCTCCCTGCCCCTTCCCCCAACTCGCGCCTACCCTCTGCATGCCCTACATCCCCACACCCCCTCATGACATACTTCTCTCCGGAGCCCAGCATGATGATCTTCAGTGGACAGGGAACACATATGCACTCTTCAAATCCGGCCGCGAACTGAAGAAATGCTGATAAACTGTATAATGGCATAAATAGCTTTTTTCAACTTTGGTGCATATCTCAGACATTTTTCAGAATTTTGGCACCAAATTTTCAACATGAGGTTATAGGGACCCCTCCTCATGAATTCAATCACTGTCATGGTGTTATTAGGTCCTGAAAGGTGATTTTGTGGTCACTGTGTGGAATCACCTATCGGGACCAATTAACAAAACCACAGTGCCATTCATCATGAGGGGGGCTCTCAGAAAGCCTATGTTGCAAATCTGTTGGAAAAAATCCCAAAAATGGCTGTTTTACAAGTGTGCATTGTGCAGTTTCCACACGCACTCGTAACTTCATGGATTTGAAATATTTTCACTCCAGATTTTAAAAATTGGCATTTTCCCACACCTCCTTATGAAGAGTACAGCTGTTCTTTTACATATCCTGGCCAAAATGTGTTTTCGCACATCCAGCGCACAACAGGGCGGTCGCTGTGCAAAATCAGTTTTTGGGACACTTTGAGGAAATGACAGTGACACTGTTCATGAGCCTAGGTCCTAAAATGTCTATATTGAAAATTTTGTGATGAACTTCCATAAAATTACTATGTTACAAGCGTGCATTACACAGTTTCCACGCACCCTTGCAACTTCATAAATTTACAATATTTTCATGCCAGATTTTCAACACTGGCATTTTTTCACACCTCTTTATGAACAGTACATCTGTCATTTTTCACATCCTGCCCAAAATGTGTTTTCACACCTGTGGCACACAATAGTGTGGTCACTGTGGGAAATCAACTTCTGGGACAAATTAACAAAATCACAGTGCCACTGTTCATGAGGGGAGGTCTCAAAATGCCTATGTTGAAAATGTGGTTAAAAGAAATCCTGAAAATAACTGGGTTAAGGATGTGAGTTGCACAGTCTAGAGATATTTTCCCCACTGTATCAATGACTTCTGACTACTCCTTCCTAAAAAGCCTTGGGCATTTTTACACCCATTATTGCTCCACGGTCATAGGCTGACCATGACATATTTCACCTTGGTCACTTGGCAGAAACTTGTACTACCAAGTGTTTCTGTTTCTGTCTAACATGTGCATATTTAGAAAAATGTGATGAGCTGTATATACCTTTCCGCGATCCAACTAGCCTAGGGGGTGTATACAATAATGTTATAAGTTATATTATGACCAGTCCAGTCCTTGAGCTATGCTCCACTCCTATGTATGATGACCTGTATATATCTATCAGTTGAACTAGCTAGTCTAGAGTGTATAATCTGAAATGTGCTTACATGTGCTTAAATATGTTTCCCCAGCGTCAAATGATGTATTTCCCACATGTTTGTTTACTGTGACAAAAAACTGTACTCTCTTTGCCATGTCTCCTTGACTGTTGTTCCTCCGGGTTGTTCCTGAAAATAGGCATAATGCTTGTCTAGTGTACTTACCCGGTAAACAAAAGCTAAATAAATAAATAAATAAATGCTCATAACTTCACCGATATTTCCTATTTTCACTCCAGATTTTCAATGTCGCAATTTTTTTACACCTCCTCATGAACAATACAGCTGTCATTTTTCACATTCTGTCCAAAATGTGTTTTTGTCCCTGTGTCGCCAAATGGCATTGCCACTGTGCAAAACTACGTTTCAGCTAACAAACTGATAGTGACGCTCTTCATGAGCTGGGGTCACAAAAAGCCTATGTTGAACATTTGAAGTGAAAATACCAACAAACACATACAACGTTAGGGTTTCCAACTGTTACTCCCCACCCTGTGGAGACTGACAGGCATCAGGGGTATGACTTGGGATCATTAGCTGTAATGCTCATGCTATTCCACTCCCACCCCCACCCCCAACCTGCAGCCAGAGACAGGCATTTATGTCTGCCTTGGTGTGTTTGGCCCTAAAGTTCACCCCATTCTCCTATACTGCACCCATCTCAGCGTATTTCCTTATGGAATGGCATAAGTATAAGGCACAAAGACCCCAAAACACACCACAACACTTTTCAGTCTCTACAGGGTAGGATGAGGTAGAATGGCATGAGCATTATAGCTGATGACCCAAAGGCACACCCCAATGCCTGTCAGTCTCTTCAGGGTGAGGGTGACATTGGCTTCAGTTCGATACTTCACTGCCATTCCTATTATTCATCTCTAACTCCTGCACTACCAATGCCAATGCCAGTGAGACAACATTCGGCATTGACAAATGCTTGTTTATACTGTTACAGTTAATAGTCAGTATCTCTAAGGAAGTCATCAATAAAAGAAATAAAGCCACCATTTTCCACTGCATCATCCTTATTTGAGTCTAGTATTCCATTTCTTTTTTTTTTTTAATTACTACTTTTTGGTGGTACCTGGCCGTTGGAAAGTCTGCCCTGGTCAAGGACCCCCGGGACCTCTGCCCCCAATCATAGACAGTGCTTCTTCCCCTAGTCACCCCTGGCTTGCCCCCAAGAGGGTGGGGTTGTGGCACCAGCCCTTAACACCACAATTCTGCTATCTGGTCAGGGGGAAGTTAGCATCGGAGGTGATGAGTTGTTTGGGGGCAGGGCGACATGATGATGAGCCCACCTCAGATTTTTCTTTCCACTGTAAGGAGGGGCAGAGATGTATAATGATAGCGAGCATCAAGTCCAGCCCCCTGAGGCGATCAGGCGATCATGTGCTTATGTGACAAGCCTCCTCTTGGTGTCACTAGACACCGAATACACACCCTCACCCTCCCCCCAGAGAAGGAGAGCAGTCTAAGGATGCTCAATCATTCTCCCCTCTGGCTGGCCCTCCAACAACCTGGGTCCATTTCTGAACCCGGGTTGCTGGCATTGCAAATGGAAATCCAACCACTGTGCCGGCGGGCCAGCCTAATATTCCATTTCTTTTTAACATTGTCTCTCTTACCCCCATCTTCTCTCCCTGAGGAGTGTTCAATAGGGGATGAAGAAATTGTTGAACAGTCTATCCCTTCATCTTCCTGCTTTGTGTCCTACCCAACTTTTTTCCACCGCGAGAACTCTGTATGTATTTTCTGCTACTGATTTCCCTTTCCCTGGAAGGATATTCCTTTCCTCCTCTTTGGCTCTGTCTTATTCCTTGCTCTGGTTCTGAGTCTCTTTTTCTATTTTACAGGAGTGAAAACTGTTCTCTGACTTGCATGGGTATTGGGGGGGGCATTGTGTCCTGATCATGCATCTGTTTGATCTCTGATATTCCTTCCTCAGGCTTTTGAAAATAAATACTGTGCTCTGTTTCCTCTCCTTTCTCCTCACTGTGAACAATCTCTTGGGGGAGGGACATGTGCCTCTAACCCAAGGGGTGTATCTGCTTGTGGAGTCCCTTGTTGTTTCTCTGTATTTTCATTCCCCTGATCAATGCTTGCACTTTGATTTTCTGCCTGATCTATTCTCATTTCCTGCTCAGCTTTCTCATTTTCTTTCTCCATCTCTTTTTTGCATCCAAACAGCCTCCTTTCCTGCCTCTGAGGCTTTAGCACATCCTTTTTTTGGGCCTGTGTTATTAATGCCTTATGGGGTGACCCTTCTTCTGTGTTATGAGACACCCAGAGACACCTTACATATGAACTGCCTTTCTCCTCAAACAGGTTGCAATGGAATAAACTAATGCATGTAACTGCTAAATGCCCTGACTCTAGACAATGTGTACACCTCAGTATATTGGAAGCATTACTCAAGTGTAACCGTGAACCACATCTGTGGCAGGACTTAGGCTGTCTGGGATAAAATAAAGACCCTCTGTCCCGACCTAGAAAAAACAGCTTGGTAGATGAATAATACCATTGCTTGATATTATTAATTTGCATTTAAACCTCCATCCCACTTTCCAAAATTGTTCAGAGTCTATAATTGGAGTAGGATTTTCCAACACTTGTCTGCTACATTTATAGCTTCAACTGTAGTTTGTCCAAAATCTGTCTAGGCATCCCACTGTTTTAAAGCTTATGTCACAGTTATATTAATCCATATGAATTAACACAAAGACCTCTGAAGCATAAAATCTCAAATAATTTTTCAGTAAAGTTTTTCCAATATATACTCTGTCAAGTGGATTTTCTAGTGCTCCTTTGTACAATAAAAAGATCATATTTTTCATTGGGGCTGGATCGCCTTTGTTTTTAAACAAGTTTGCCTTCCTTAACATGAGTTTATGGAACTTTTTCTGTGCCGGGTCTTGCAGTTTTTGTAACCCAATACCAATAGACAACTTAGATTCATCTAGTTTCTTAGTACAGCGTGTCATAACTACACTCTGTCTATTGGTTTTTAAGTCTCATTTGCTGGTTGGCAATTATTAACATTTCTTCTAGTTACAGAAGTAGAAGTTATCAGTCTACCATCCACAGGCCAGTTCTGTCCAGTTATTTCCCTCTGCCCTTTCTTTTACTCCCAGCCTGCCAGTATTTATTACATATTTCTTTTTGTTCCATTCCCTCTGTAACTTGGCATTTTGTACTGCAGCATGCTCTACAAGTAATGCTAGAGTTTATTTCTGACGCTGATGGTTCTTGCACCTTTTTTTTTCTTGAATAGTTCATTTTACCTGCAGCAGTAACCTCCACCTCCTCAAACTGAGCCACCTCTGGGCCCTCTGGGTTTGATGTCCAAATGCCCTCTGGATCCTGTATGCTACCTCTGCTCTCCAGTGTTGATGCAGCTGTCCACTCAGAGTCATTTTGCTGTTTTTTACTTGCACCCAATTTTTTACTGTTTCTCCTCCATGCCTGTACTCCCAAAGTTTTTCTCCATGGCAGACCTTGTAATCCATCTGTTGTGTCTCCACCTGATTTTGAAACACTCAGAGTTGCACAGCTGGGTGCAGTCTCCTGGACTACCACACCCTGCAAGCTCCTTTGGTTTTGTCACTGTGTGCTACAGTCCTGTAGCAATTTGAAACTTTTCCTACTCATCTGCTATCTGCTGGAGTAAATCCCTTTTCTTCTCTGCCATCACCAATCTGAGAGTTTTTTCATCAATTGCAGAGCCCTCCTCCATCGACAATTAGAGCCATTCTGCAGTGAGTCACCCTGGACTTCTCCTTTGCTTTCTGCAACTGTATTGTCCTCTTGTGTTAAGCCATTTGTAGAAATGTCAACTTCCACAGTGCTATCCATATCTTACTGAATTGCAAGATCTTCATCTCCTCTCATAAGTGTACCTGAACTCTTCATGCATACAGGTGAAAATGAAATAGCATGTACAGCTTAAGTCTCTGGTTTAGGAAAGGCTGAGGAGGAGACCTGCTCCCCAGCCTTCAGCATATCCTTCTCCACCTCTGGAACACAGCAAGTGGCCATCATCCCCCTACTGGCAGAGTACAGGAATTTCCCCCATGTTCTGGCCAAATTTTTCCCATTCACTGAAAATACCACCAACAGGTTACTCTGTTTCAATTTCAGTTGGTTACTATCTATAACCCCTCCCCCCATCACCATTGAAAATGGACTTTTATTCTCAATTGGCATACCTGGTCAAAAAAATTCAATGAATAAATTAATAAATTGTGGCAGCTTCTTTTTCCTGTTTACATGACCTTATTTATTCCTTTCCCCTTTTTATATCACTCCTTAAGAGAATTATAACAATTGAAGATATACACATATAGCTCTTCTGCTTCAATTTTATTTTCCCAAATTTGATTTATTTCTTATCCATATGTATTAATCATTGGAAGCTTTTTGCTATCAGATGTTCTATCGTACTAGATTCTCCTGTTATTTATTATCCCTGCTGGTTCATCTGTATTATTTACTACATTCCCAGCTAGCTTCATATAAATTAGGATTTGAAAATTATCACTTTCTGTTCTTGTAACACTTTTTAAGTCCTTATATTTGTGATAATCATATAGGGATTAAATTGTATACTCCACTTGTGAAGTGCCCCTGTAATTTATGCAACTAAATCTTTCCTCTGAATCAGATGGGAACCTTCCATTATATATAATCAAATCCAATGATTCCAGCAGTAATTTCATTTGCACAGTTTCTCAGTGTTTTGTTTATCAAGCATCTTTCTGTTCATTATGTCTAATGCATCAAGCCTTTATAAATGTTCTATATCTGGTTGAAAGATAGAGTTGCCATATCTAATATTAAAGTCCCCCACCAGTAGCAGCTCAACATTTGTATACTGAGTTTGTAACAAAATATCTTGTAATATTTTGTTAAAAATATCTGTGTTATATGAGGGACATTTTGAGGGAAATTATCAGTGTTGACCACAAATAATATACTTTCCAGATTTTTAAAATTATTATCATATAATATTGTTCATAATTTTTTACCTCCTTTACTTCCAGATATTCAATTACTTTAGTATAAGTAATAACATCTCCACTTTCAATACCCAGTTTTGTTAACTTTTTTTTTGCAGGTATTTAAATTGATTTATATCCATTAATATTAACAATATCTAGATGTTCCTTGCCAAATTTCTTGTAGATTTATTTTCTCTGCAGTTGTAAGAAATTTAAGATATTCTGCATCTATAAGCTTTGATGCATGCCCATCAACATTTCATATTAGCATTCCAATATTTTCTTTGGTCTTATTTAAAAAGCATTTAGTGTTCCATTTTCAAAAGGTTAGCATGGCAGAAACTGGGTTTGTGCCACGCTAACCTGAATTACAAATCAATTCAATTTTATTTTTATACTGGAAAGTATGTGAGCAAAAATGCCTGTTTTCATAAATGCCCAGTGGTACAGAAATTTGATGATTCAGAGAAAAAGTTAAAAACAATATTTGCAAAATCTTACGGTATTTACGATAGGAACAGTGTATATGACAGGATCATCTAGATTAGAAATAAAATACAGAGCACACAACAACAGAGCCAATATATAGATACATATAATCTCTAGGTAACTCAAGGATTGGTGGACATTCAGGGACATTACCTACCGGGGCAGACACAGGTGGTGAATTGGAGGAGGTGGTCCTTGTGGGAAGAGGTGAATGTTCAGGGGCAGTTTATTATAAAACTTAGGCCTCTTTTATGTGATGGAGTTATGCACATGCTTGGTGCAGTAAAAATGGGTGTCAATGATATGACAGGCAGCCTCTCTTGTACTGTGCATGGGAACCAATAAGGGGAAAAGAGAGTTAATGCTGATCAGCAGCAGGTTACAGTGAACTTTGTGTAGAAAAGAGAGCATTTTAAGTTGGAATCTGCCTTCAAGGGTGAGCCAGTTGAGGGAGGCATAGAGGCTACAGTGATGGGTCATTCAGGGGATGCCAGTCACAAAGTGTGCAATATTATTGTATGTAGTTCTGAGCTTGGAGAAAAGGGGAGATGTGTTGGGGGGAGTAGACAACAGAGCCATAATGAAGGAGAGGCAGGAAAAGGGAGATGGTGAGGCATAGTCTGGAGAAGGGGATAAGGAACTTTCTGATTTGGTATAAGAGACCTAGTCTCATATGGATTTTCTTGATGAGGTTGTAAATATGGATATTGAAGTTCAAGTGTGGGTCTAAGTACAGGCCAAGGTATTTGAATTTGTAGACTTGTTCTATGATATTACCAGGATTGTCTGAAAGGGATCAGCCCATGACTGGGACTTTTTCTGGGCAACAGAAGATCATAAATGTGGTCTTCTTGGAGTTCAGAGCCATGCCTTTGGCAGAGAATCAAGTGTGTATCTTGCTGAAGTCAGCCTGCAAGTTACTGAGCATTGTGTCCAGGTTAGTGTTGCTGCAATAGAGGGTCACATCATCAGCATAAAGGACTAGTGTGGTTTGTCAGATGGAAGGGAAGTTATTGGTGAAGAGCAAGAACAGGAGTGGGCCCAGGATGGAGCCCTGAGGTACCACATTTTTAATTGGACATTCAGCAGAAAAATTACTCTTGATATTAGTTTTCTGTGATCTGCTGGAGAGGTTGCTTCTGACCCATTTGACAACATTTTCAGATATGTGCAATCCCTTGAGTGTGTCCAGAAGAAGGCAATGGTCAACCAGGTCGAACACTTTGGTCAGGTCCACTAAGACAGAGTCTGTTTACTGGCCCTTATCACTTGCCTTGAAGATATCACTGGTGAACCTGACCAGTGTGGTTTTGGTGCTATGTGTGGATCTGAAACCATGCTGGGCAACAGAGAATTAGTTATGATGGCCAAGGAAGGTAGAGAGCTGGGTATGAACAAATTTGTCAATAATTTTGTAGAGGGGAGCAAGGAGAGAAATAAGTCAGTAATTCCCTACTTCATTCCTTGCCCTGACTTGAACAATGGTTTGACGGTGGCAGTTTTCCAGGTGATAGGGAGATATGTGGAGCAGAACTAGTGGTTTAGTATGTTGGCAATGGGGACTGCTAATGAATTTATGGTCAGTTTAAGGATTTTAAAGTCAATTCTGTCTGACCTTTTGCTGGGTTTAGGGTTGCTACTTTGGATGAGCTTTATGGTGTCTGAGAGTTTTAGAACTAGTGCCAGCTGTCAGAACTGCACCCATATTCAAAGGACAAATATGCAGGACACACCTCCAACATCACCATGGCACACAATATTGTGCTGCACCTATTCAAATGAGGGTTCCCTCTTGCATATGTGGCACAGCACAATATTGAAAGTGTTCAGAAGTGCTAAACAGCTGCCAGCCGCAGTGCAGTTTAACACTTCTAAAACCCAGCCCTTAACAGTGCACAGACCCGTCTGCCCAATGTCAAGGTCTTGGTACCCTGGTGGTTCAGTGTCCCTCCCCTGCCTCAATCCCTGTCTCCATATTGATAAACAAAAACATTAGTGGTTCAGCATCTCTCCCTTTTCCTGGTCAATATTTCCATATATAAACACAGAAACATTAGTGGTTCAGTGTCCTTCCCCTGCCCCAATCCTTGTCCTGATAGGGATAAACAAACACATTGGTGGTGCTGCATCTGTCCCCTGCCCAGAACCCTGTCCCCAGAGAAAATAGCAAAAACAGTGGAGGTCCAGTATGCCTCCCCTGCTCCGATCCCTTTCCCCATACAGAAAAACAAAAACACTGGTGGTTCAGCATCCCTCCACTGCCATCATCCCCATCTCCATATATGAATAAAAAAACATTGGTGGTTCAGCATCCCTCCCCTGCCTT
This sequence comes from Neoceratodus forsteri, assembly GCA_016271365.2. Classification (NCBI taxonomy): domain Eukaryota; kingdom Metazoa; phylum Chordata; order Ceratodontiformes; family Ceratodontidae; genus Neoceratodus; species Neoceratodus forsteri. Next base: position 535,808,261 of record CM057455.1, read on the forward strand.
GATCTCTGTCCCCATAGATAAAACCATTATCAATGGTGGTCCAGTGGTCCCCCCCCCATTCTCCAATCGCTGTCCTGGTTAGAAACATAAAAGACCTGGTATTCTAGTGGCCCCCCTCCTCATCAGGTAGTGACCCACCATCATACTCCTCCCCTAAGGAGGAGTGTGTCACTGAGAATGTACAGTAGACAGTATGTGCTCATTTTTTGACCAGATAACCAATGAGTGCATACTGTCTACTGTACATGCTCAGTGACAGTTCAGTTTGTGGCTGGCCATGGCAGTGTGAGGACAGCTGTGACAGTCACCGGCATAGGTCAGGTTGGGAGGGGCAGGGTGGTGAGCCACTACCTCATGGTGTGAGGGGAAGGGGGTCACTAGACTAACAGGGATTTTATGTTTCTATGCAGAACAGTGATCAAAGAATGGGAAGGGAACACTGGACCACCACTGATAATGATTTTATCTATGGAGACAGGGATCGGGGCTGTGGAAGTATGCCGAACCACCAATGTTTTGGTTTTTATCTCTGGGGACAGGGATTGGAGCAAGGGAGGGACACTAAATGACCAATGCTTTTTATATATATATATATATATATATATATATATATATATATATATATACATATAAATATATATATATATATATATATATATATATGGGGACAAGGACTGCGGCAGGGGATGGACTGCTGGACCAGCAATGATTTACTCAAGCAATCGGGGCTTGGGGTGACCTGGCCTGGTGCACTCAGACAAGGCTGACATGTAGATGAGCCCATAATGGGGAACCAAATGGCCCCTTGGCACCGTGCATGCTCAAAGGGCTCATTTGCATGTTTTGGCTGAATATCACCCATGGGGGCAGCAGCGATAATCAGTGTGTGCCACACTATACCCCTATGGGTGGTCTTCAACCCCTCCATCTGGTAGCAGTGTACCAAACAAGGCAACTGGATGCTGTGCACTGTGCTACCAGGATACGATATTCAAACAGATAGCACAGTCAGTTTGGATCATGCTATCTGTTTCAATATGGTGCCAGAGCCAGGCAGCCCTATTTTTTGCATGTCACACCTATTTGCAAGCGCAGTCGGCTGGCTCTGAAAATGGGGCCTCTATACTGGTATTTATTTCCATTAGATGACTTTGATCCCTCATCTTTTTTCATCCATTTCCCCTTTTCATTTGTTAAACCTGGGATTCAACTACTCATATCGGCCAGTAACTGAAAATGATGTCTCACCTCTACATTGTACTCCAGTTCTAAATGTTCTCCTTTCTTGCTCTCAATTTTTTGCATTTGCCCATTATTATTTTTTGCTCATCCTGTTTATCAAACCTGACAATAAGAATTCCCAAATTGCCACATTTATGCCCAGCCCTTATTATTTTTTTCTGCTAGCACTCTATGTTGTAGTGTTAAGAAATGGGACACACTCAAACATAAATTACTAACTTCAGAACAGAAATGGGTACCTGACAAAAATAAATATGACAGGAGGGGAATAAGGCCTAAATGGTTAAATAAAAATATTGGTAGACTTATCAAGAAAAATAACACTGATGAGAATAAGTATAGCGGGATGGTTATAAAGTGTAAATACACTACTAGGAAAAGGAAAAGAAGCTATGAAAGGCACTTAGCTAAAACTTCAAAAAAGAAAGCAATTTTATGGCTATGCAAATAAAACATTTGCATATTCCTTTGTTCCTTTGGGGCTTCCATGCAAGGCTGCTCAAACATGTCCCCACCCCCCAACTTGCTACTTCCTCCCTCAGCACCCATCTGACCAATGACCCTCACGTATTCCCCCCGTGAAGTTGGGGCCAGGAATGGGATGGTCATCCCCCCCACAAAGAGCATTATCAAATAGTGGGTCAGCTGTTTTAGGCAGCTGCATAGATTGGGGCTGAGCAGGCAGGATGTCATGGAGCCTGGCTTCCCTATTCTTTTTTTTTCCCTTTTTCATATACACTTTATGCTCCTAGAGCCCTGGCATGTAACTTTGGCCCTCCTGATTGAGGGACTCTCTCACTGGACCTGCCCACTCCCATACTCACTGACATCGGCAGTTCACCCGCGGATTTCCCCTTCTTGTGGGGCCAGGAAGAAGGCAGCACACTACACCTCCTAAGGAGACCCAATCCAGAAGCCAGTGCCAGCCCTCAGGAGTAGAGGCAATCATTGAGCACTGCCAGGCTATCTTTATCTTCTGCTTTTCCTCCTGCTCCCCCTACTGATGTTGGCATGTTGGAACATGCCTCCCAATCCCTAATGCCCTCTGGCCACTGCCACAGGGCAGTCATCAAGCAGGATGACAAGTTTCCCTCCCCTGAGAGAGGAGAGCAGTCCTCCAGATGCTTGATCCTCTTTCCCCCTGCTGACCCCCGGTGGCCCAGGCTAGTTCCTGAACCTGGTTCACCAGTGAGGTGCAAGGTGTAGTGACCAGCACCTCAAACTCCAGTGCCACCAGACCTGCTAGCTTCTCCATTCTTTTCTGTGTTCTTGGTGCCCCCATCCCCTGGCCACAGTGACTTGCTGACATGTATGTATGGAGGCAAATGTACATCACAGAAATGCAGCTTCCTCTCAACTTCAGCACTCAAGCTCTGTACTCTCCCACAGGCCTCCACTTGGATAGCCTAAGACCAAGACACTAATCCTCCCTTCCCTGGGAGAGGAGAGAAGTCCTCCAGATGCTCAGTTCTCTCCCTTTTTGGCTGATTCCAAAACTCGGGTTGCCAGCATGGCAGGAGGTAGGGTGTAAAGCACCTCACTCCACCATTCAACTGGGCAAGCTTATGTAAATTCATTAGGAGAAATATACCCACAATTGAGCCACTAATACATAGAGGAAAGACCCTTGAGACAACAAAGACATGGTCAGCATATTAAACAATTATATCAGTTCAGTCTTTAATACAGACATTAAAGGGGACAGGACATTTGTGCTAATTGGCAGCTGTTTATGAAGTTCTTATTCTCAGAAATGATATGCATTTTCCTAAAGTATATATATTTTACTGATCCTGAATAAAATGTGACAGGTAACACTGTAGTTTGCATTGTTGTGTATATATATGGGCAGCATTCTGTTACAGTTCACTTCATTGAATACTTATGTGGAGTTTTTACCATGTCATGATTTGTGTACAGAATGCTAATTATGAGCTGTTGACCTACAGTGTCAGAACCTTGTTTTGAGTTCTGTACACAAATGATGACATTCTTAAAACTCAAAATCATTGGTTCCATTAAGTGAACTGAAACAGAATGTTGTCCATAAAAACAAAACAATGCAAAATACAACTTTTTATATCACTTTTTATTAAGGTACCGCTAAATATGGGTAATTTCGGTGAATGCATATCATTTCTGAGAATAAGAACGTTATAAATAGCTACCAGTTAGAAACGATTTCCTGTCTTCTTTAATGAAGATTTTGAATCTATGCCTTAAAAATACAGAGATTAAGACTGATGATCTATTTTCTGAGAAAAGGGTAAAGAAGGAGAAAAGGCAACTAGATTACTATAAATCCTCAGAAAGTAACAACCTCAACCCTCACCAATTATGAAATATAGTTGATCAAGTCTATAAACCTGTATGTATTATCTTTAGAAAGTCTCTTGAAAGTTGGGGTCTACCAATAGACTGGAAACATGCTATCATTATACCACTATGAAAGAAAGGAAGTAATGCAATTCCATCAAATTATAACCCAATCAGCTTAACACCACTGTAGGGTAAAATTATGGAAAAATATTAAAATATTACATAATAGAGGTTCAGACTAGAGATGGGAAAATTGACCTCATCAAACATGAATTTACTGAGAATAGATCATGTGTCGCTAATCTACTAGCCTTTTATGAGAACATTAATGAATTATTGGACCTGAATATTCCAAGTGATGTGGTGTCCCTTGATGTTACTAAAGTCTTTGTTAAGGTGCTACATTAAAAAGTTAATTAAAAAAATAGGTAGGATAGGACTGGACACAAGGCACTAAAGTGGATAAGATTTTGGCAGAATGACAGGTTCAAGACACAAGAATAGGGGAATCATTGTCAAACAGCATTCAGATGATGAGTGTGGTGCTGCAGGGTTCAGTCTTGGGTCCAGTTCTATTCATGTTCTGTATCTCAGACATGCACATAGAAATCACAAGTAATATTCCTAAATTTGCATATGATACAAAGTTGAAGGGGGGGCCAGCATTATTGGAAGTAGATACAACAAAATTTGAATGTGATTTGAATAAACTACAAGCATTTCCTGACTTGTTGGGTATGAGCTTCATCAAAGAAAAATTTGCCATGATGCATTTTGTCAGAAAGAACCCCAGGAGACAGTGGGCAGGATTCACGAAGCGATTTGGGACTAAGTCCCACTCTGCAACCCCAGTTGCCACTCGAAATAGCCACAGCTGCAGAGTAGCCTATCCACAGCAGCAGCAGCAGTTGTGGAGGGTGCCACAATGGGTCCCACTGCCTGTAGCAGCCTCCCACAGCTGTGGTGCTGTCCCTGGCAACAGCATCCACAAGCTGCCGTAATCCATGGAGCTGGTCGTACTATGGCTCCACCTTAGTGAATACCTGCAGCTGAGGGCTTCCCGCAGCTTGGCAAGTGGAAACCCACTAGCGCTGAGGTTTTCCCGCAGCTGCGGGACCATCCCTGATGTTTGTGAATCCTGCCCAGTATGTATTAGGCCAACATTTCATAAGTAGCATAGAGAAGGAAAGAGATTTAGGAGTTATTATTCAGCCTGATTTGCCATTTGCAATTAACAAAAGACTAAACAGTAAGAAAAGCACTTAGAACATCTTTGTAGCAGACGTGGTGATGTTATCATGTTAGAACATTTTTGTAGCAGACATAAAGATGTTATCATGCCACTGTACAAATCCCTGGCTAGACATATCTGGATTATTGCTCCCAATTTCTGGTCACCTTCATTAAGAAGTGAATTACAATCAATAGAAATGATGCAAAGATATACTCAGTGCATATATTGCTTTGAAGGGCAAGATTATAAAACTAGGTTGGATTCTTAAAGGTTATACAGTCCAAAAATAAGGAGAATATGAATGGTGCTATACAACATAATCAGGGACAAACACCTTTGCGTTAAAATGGGACTAGTACAGAAGGCCTGTACTTACAAACTCAGGGCCACACCTACAGCTACAGGGAAGAATGTATAGAACAAATATCAGGGGATGATATTTTATGTAGACAATGGTGAGGCAGTGGAATGAACTGCCAAATGCAATTGTTATAGCAAAGCATGTAAACTGCTATAGGATCCTGTTAGATAACTGCACTTAGAGGGGATCGTATCAGTCCACTGACTAGTGGAGGAAAAAGCACAAAGGACATTGTTAGATCTATTCCTATTCCTGACTATCCATAGTAAATTAGTAACCTTAGTAACTTACACAGGTTGGCGCAATGGTGATTTTCAAATCTAGGGATCCCTGAACTAACAGATTTATAAAGTGAGCAAAACATGAAACATGCATATAATCCCCATTATTAACTGCCTTTAGAATATACTTTGCATTATTTGATACTGTAAAACCTAATGTTAATGAGTGTGATATCAGTAAATCCTCAAACTTCTGCTAAATGAAAGGTAAGAGATTTTCCACATAATTGTCATTGTCAATGTCAGCAACACATAATGCTGCCTGTATACAGAGGTTGGAGGGCCCCAGTGACTTGTGGCTTCTGCTACTGCTGCTGCTGGCACTTAACCCAGAGGAGGTGGAGGAAAAGGAAGATAGTAAACTGACCAACTGATCTAATGGGCTGTCATGGCCATGAAATCTGTAGTCTAAACATTGGTCCATAGGCTAGTGATGATGTGAACAGCTGGAAAAAAAACTCTGCTTTCAGGGCATGTGACACAGTTTTGTAGACACTCTGATACAAACATAGAAGAGCAATTGTAGAAAAGTACATATGGGTAGACACTTGATACCTTGGCTCTGCAACTTGCATTGGTGATAGAAAACCTGCATTGTTAAAGAAAGGAGAATGGCAACAAGTCAGGGATTAGGATTTACACAATTGCTCCTGTTACCTTTTTTGTCTTGGGTCTACTACTTTAGCTTTATATTTCTGACCCATTTCCTGGGACACAGCAAGTGACTTTTGAATGTTTTCTCTCTGAATTTGACTGCTGGCTTCTAGTTTCACCACCCATGGTGCCGGAAGTGGATGGGTATATGTGGCACCTCAGAGGTATGGAATTCAGTGGACTGATGAATTTATGAATGGAAGACTTTAGAGTTGTGATTCAGCTATCACTTGAAGGACTTTCTTCCTGTGTCTTTTCTACATGGTCCATTAATGTTTTCCTCCCCCTGCCCATCTTCATCATCTTCACTTCCTGCTAGTGCTGCTGCTGCTGCTGCTGACACCATGCACTGGCATGCATTCTCAAACTAACATTTGTGGCACTTCAGCAAGTACCTTTTTATGGTAGATGTTCCTAGCCTTGGTCCTTCCTTACCCTGACTAAGACTGTCCTTATATGAAAGGTACACTACATGTGTCCATGACTTTCTGTCTGTTCAAAAGAAATTCCTCACAATGGACATCACTGATTTGATATTTTTCTGCTTGCACTTTGTGCTGCTGCCTATGGAGTGGGCTGCCATGGTCTTTTTTTCAGATCAAAAAGTGGTCTGGATCCTCCATAGGTACAGGTAATGTTTGAATTCTAACTGATCATTGAGTCTACAGGGAGTTGAGTCAGAGCCTCTAGTTTGAAAATCCAGTACGTCTTCCTTTGTAATAGGACACATACCCTGTCACCCTTTCTCATACAGTATTCTCTACAAACCTTATTTATAGAACAGTAAAATTAAAAAAAAATAAAAATGAATTATTCTTCTGATAAAATATAAAATACATATCTACTTGTCCTGCTAGAAAGAGAATTACACAGGGTTATGCCCTGTGAAATGTAAAAGTTTTGTTTTTGCACTTTTTTCATAAACCATTATTCCTGAAAGTGTTGTTGGATTTTTAGGATTGTTTTATGTACCAGTACTAGTAGTAGTAAAATATTTTATTCATTACATGAATTGGATACTCAATTGAGCAAAGCTCAGTATCAATGAGGTCCCATAGACTCACATAATATAATACAGTTATCAAGGTTCAAAATTTCTTACAATGTTACACGTATGTAAAGCAAAAAAAAAAAAAAGAAATTTAGTAACAGGACAGACACTAAAAGATATCAACATAATCAATGGTAGAACAGGGTTTTAAATAATTGATTAGCAGTTTTTTTTTCTTAATTAATTTAGTTGTTTAACCAGGTATAGCACACTAAGCTGAAAGCTTTTTTACAGGAGCAACCTGAGAGCACAAGGAGGTTAAGTGACTTGCTCAGGGTCACACAGTATGCAAGTGGAAGCTGTGGGATTCAAACCCAGGTCTGGTCTGCTGGATGTCACCAAATTTGCAGCTCAGAGCCTTAGACCACTGCGCTATACTGCCTCACCAATACTAACTGTACAGAAGGGGCCAGATATTCAGAGAGTTTGTGCATGGCGCAACAGTGTTGCACCAGGCAAAACCCGCTGATGTTCCCCGGTGCAATATTCAGAAGGGGATGTTGCGCTGCTCAAATCCTGATGTGTGGGGGTGCATCAGTAATGTATGCAGTGTAAGTGCGGGGGGCATGCCCATGCATACTTGGCACATCCTGATATACAGCCCAGGATGTGCTGAGCATATGCTGGTGCAACCCGTACTGCCGCTGCACACTGGTGCTCAAAGCTGAGCCAAAACCAAAAGGAGCAAGGGCTGACCACCCACAGGTGAGCTGCTTTATTGCAGGGTGCAACACGGCAGCTGCCAGCTGTGGGTGGCCACCTGAGCTCCAGAGTCAGGGTCTGTCGGTGTCACACCCCCCACTCCCAATTGCGGGCATTATAATAGAAAAGATATCCCTGGTGGTCCAGTGGACTGCTTCCAGCCCAATCGCGGGCATATGTATAATATAGATATAATTGAAAGTATCCCTGGTGGTCCAGTGGACCGCTTCCAGCCCGATTGCAGGCATTGTAATAAATGATATATCCCTGGTGGTCCAGTGGACTGTATCCAGTCTGATCACGGGCATTGTATGTGGAAAAAACCTGGTGGTCCAGTGGTACCCACCTCCCCACCCACCCACTCAGACCTGCCACCCCACTCCCCCTGGTCAGCAGCAGGTGGCAGCTGCCCACCTGCAAGCCACCTGGCTGCCCACTGACTGACTGCATACAGTATGGCTGTACACCCATTGGTCCATGGCGTGAACCAATTGGCGTGCACACCATACCGTACTACGCAGTCCCGATATGTGAATGCTCCCACCACATGATGTTTTGTGACATAGTAACGGTAACTGCAAGGAAAGTGCAACCACTAACGGTTGCTCACATGGTGACAAAAACGTAAATGGTAAAGCAAACGTTACTAGAAACGCAAGCACAAAGTGACGCCAAAGTGAAAAGTAACACATAAGGAAACGCAAACCATGACATGCACAGTCACGGTACCACAATTGCAAGTGCAAATGGTAACGGTAACAGCAGAAATAATGGCAAAGGAAACAGAAACAGATGGGCAAATGCAAGTGTGTACAGAAACACAAACCGTAATTCGCACAGTCACTGTACTGCAATTGGAAATGCAAATGGTAATGGTAACAAGTAAAATAACGCCAAAGGAAACAGAAATAGAAATGTGAACTCAAGCACATACAGAAATGCAAACCGTTACATGCACAGTCATGGTACTGCAATTGGAAATGCAAATAGTAATGTTAACAGCAGAAATAATGGCCAAGGAAACAGAAATGGAAACGCAAACACAAGTGTGTACACAAACAAGAACGCAAAGGGTAACACACACGGTGGTGTACACGGGAACAGTAACCTAAGTGCACACCCTGGTCGAAAATTCCGAATCTCGAACCGTTTCCAAGATACGAGCTTCAAAATGTGCGGCAGACACCACCATGTTAGTCTACGGGAAAAAATTTCAAATTCAGAGTACCGTAACTTGGCATCTTTGCAATTTTTTTTCACCAAAATACAGAAAGGTACATCTGTGAGATGTTGGCTGCGTTCCCCCTCCAAATTTCAGCCCAAAAGACAAAACCGTTCTTTTGCAGAAGGGTAGCAAAGAATTCATGTCATTCTGCCATAGCCTGGAAAAGTAGTGTCGTGATTTGTGAAAGCTTTTGCAAAAATTTGTAAAAGTGTTGCAAGTGTGACACTGCTTTGTGACACTACTTTTCCCAGAAATTTCAAAAACATATTTCTGGGATGTTTAACCCCCAAATAAAGATATGGCTAGCATCCTCAGGGTCTGACTAGGTGAACACAAAAGGAATTGTGTCCCTAGAACGTCCCAAATTTAAATGCAAAGCATTTCTGTGACCAGTAACTGAAAAACAATGGCTGACTCACCACACTACAGGGGTCATTTGTGACACTAAAAAGTGCATTTGTGACACTGTCGAACTTTTTGTTAACTTTTCCCATTGACTCAATGGGAACTTGTTTTTTGAATAACTTTTCAACTGTTCAATATTTTTTTAACGAAATCTTCAAAAGGCACATCGGGCACACTGGCCACACGTTCCTTAAAGATTTTGGACCAGTTGCACACACCATGCGACCTGTAGGTGCAAGCAAAGAATGTGCAAAAAAATGTAAATGCACACACGGATGTCACATAATAACTCTGCAGCTGTATATCCGACCAGTACAAAAGTTGGCAGATCCCAGGATCTATGGTTATGCCCCATGCCTGCCAAATTTTAGGTACATCTGTTGAATGGTGACAAAGTTATTAAGGTGCAAAATTTCACCCTTTAACCTTAAAAGTGCTACTCAGCCCTAACTATGGAAGCACTACTGTGCTACCATAACATATATATATATATATATATATATATATATATGGGGCACAGTTGTGCCCCTATATTTAGGGATGAGTGGGCACTTTAATGTTAAACCTCGAATTCTGCATGTTGATAACATTGCAACCGTTCAAAGGATTTGCATGAAATTTGGAATTCATGGTCTAGTGCGGTAGATCTCCTGATTTACCAAGTTGTATTCTGGTCAAACATACTGTGTTTGCACAGCAAAGCACCAAAAATGCACTTTTCACCACTTTTGTGTGTTTTTTTTTCTGTGGTGCTGCACGGACACCATGTGGTCTATTAGTTTGAACCTTGGGATATAGAAAGAGCTTGGGCCAAGGAACATGACCGCATTTGTTTGGTGAAAAAATATTAATTCATTCAAAAGTTATTACAATTTGAAGTTCCCATAATAGCCTATGGGAAAATTTATATATATATACTGTGTGATGTCCAGATGACCCTTGGAAACACCAGATGGCCCAGATTGGGATTACCATATTTCAATAACTGTTTGGTCTTTTTACTTGACATTTGCAGGGTGCTGAGGAGATGTCCTAGAGATGTAAATTATTCTGTTTAGGTATTGGGAATTAATTGGTTGGAGAGATATTCAATGATGTAGTTGACATTTTTCCCATAGGATTAAATTGTGGTCTGTGTCACGACTTTCGGCGCAGTTGTCTCAGAAATGAAGCGGGGTGCAGACTTTTAGCTACTGGTGGCTCAGATCATCTTTAGGTGATCAATGCCTGTCAAAAAAGATTTAAAATCATAGAGTAAGCCTGAAGTTGAATTTTTTTTCGTACATTGCACAGTTCCTGAGATATTGTGAAATTACTGTCACAAGGGTTCAAAGAGTGCCTGTCCAGTGCTTTTTGGTGCCCACATCTTGGAGACAATGTGAGATATGGGTTCAGTTGTGATTGTTGTGTGATCTACTCAGTGTCATGGTTACAATGACAATTTAATTTTTTTCATTTATGTTTCTTGAGATATTGGCAAATTAGTGTTATGAGGGTTTCTTGCCCTATAGGGCTGCTGTATGGCTCTGGAGCTATGCAGAAGTGGAACATGAGCTCCCTACAGATGCATATTGTTATGAAGAAATGGAGAACTTGGTTGGCCCCCGTATTCCCACCAGTACATGTTTTTTACTTGTTATATTACACGTTTTCAAAAAGTAAGGAAATTCAAGGCAAAAACTGCATTTAATGCATCATTTAGGGTTAAAGAAAAATTGTCAGGAAATGAATCATCATGGTTGAGCCCCTAACCCCCCCCCCACACACACCCTGCACCCTCATCCTCCACAGACTGACTGATGCCGGGGTGTGCCATTGGGATCATGAGGCCAAAATCTTACCCCATTGTCCTTTACTGTAGCATGCCAACCCGCTTACACATGGAATGTGGTGAGAGTGAGGCCACATGACCACAATGGCACACCCTGGCATCTGTCAGTCTGTGGAGGATGGGAGTGCGGGTGTGTGGGGGGTTAGGGGTTCAACCCTAATGTCCCATTTCCTGACTTTTTTTGCTTTAACCCTAAATGATGCATTAACGCAGTTTTTTGATAGAATATATATATATATATATATATATATATATATATATATATATATATGGATCTCTCTCTGTATATATATATATATATATATATATATATTAAAGATCTTGTGGAGCCAAAACAGACACACAGAAAAGTAATACAAATTTTAAGTAGCAATCAGTTGTAATGTTTTATTTCTGAAGTATTTTTTCTTTTTCCTTTTGCTCATCAGAAAGTATTCTATGTGATAATATTGTGCTGGATGGGTGAAACAACCCTTAGCATGGCAACTGACATACTTTCTTCTATTGCCCCTCACTACATCATCAGCATTATGATCTCACTGATAGTGGCATCACAGGTGAATTACCTGGCAGTCACTCAGTTGCTGTTCCTATGTAGCAGTGATGTCACAGTCAGTGAGGTCACAATGCTGATGATATAGTGTGGGGCAGCATAGCAAGATATGTCAGCTGTCAGGCTAAGAGCTTTTCCACAAATCACACCTACTAATATCAGGTAAACAATCTCATAATTAAACAAAGGCAAACAAAAAAGTACCTTAGATATAAAAGGCAATAGTTGGCTACTATTAAAATCTAATAGTTTTAGACAATACACTAGCTCTTTAAATAAAATGGTTTCTAATACGGAATCTTAGAGTACTCCTGACATAATAGGAGTTGGAGTTCATTTAAACCCATTAATAGATCCCACCTGTATTTCCCCTTTAATTATCACTCAGACCAGTCGACAGAAGCACCTGTAACTCTAGCCTGTTGTATTCTGGACAGGAGGACACCATGGTCCAAGATATCAAACAACTTGGATAAGTCAACAGAAATAGCCCCCACAGACCTCCTCCTGTCCAGAGCCTCCTGAAAATCCCTGGTGACCTTTTCAAGGGCTGAGGTGGTGCTGTGAAGTGGTTTGAAACCTGTCTGGCAATTATTCAGTAGGTTTTTCATTTCCAAAAACTTCCTTCAACTGGGAGCATACAAGTCTCTCAAATAATTTAGATACGATGGAGAAAAGAGATATTGGATGATAGTTTTATATTTTATTTTTTTGCCCAGATTTCTAGATTGGGACCATGAAAGCATCCTTCCACTCTTGTGGATAAACTCCAGTAACCATCAACAAACTAAATAACTCTGCCAAAGGAGTTGCTGTTATTGGGGCTGCATATTTCAGTAATAAAGCAGGGATGACATCCATTCCACCTGATTTTTTTATGTCTATTTTTAGGATTTCATCACAAACTTTTGCCAGTTTTATTGACTGTCTGTATCTATAAAGAAACATAGAAACATAGAATTTGATGGCAGATAAGGACCACTTGGCCCACCCAGTCTGCCCATTTCCCTACCAAATGGATAAGCTGCAGATCCTAGTTAACCAACAGCCTATTTCCTCCTACCCCCCACTATTTTTATTTTATTTTATTTAGATTTCGGTAACTGGGTAAGCCCACTGAGACCAGAGGCCCCCTTTTCAGGTGCAACCCGGGATTAGAAACATACAGCAAAATTACATACAGTGGATGAGCTTATGTCCGTCCCATGCATTCTTGAATTCCCCCACTGATTTTGACTCCACTACCTCCTCAGGAAGGCTGTTCCATGTATCCACCACCCTCTCCATGAAAAAAAATACTTCCTCACATTACCTCTGAGTTGTCCCCCCCCTCTATTTTCAAATTGTGCCCCCTTGTTCTTGCTCATCACTTTTTCAGAAAGATGCTCCCCTCTTGGACTTTGTTGACTCCCTTGAGGTACTTGAAAGTTTCTATCATGTCCCCCCTCTCTGTTCTTTCCTTGACAGTATACATATTAAGCTCCGTTAATCTCTCTTTGTATGTATGTCTTCTGGACAGCCTACACCCTGTCAATGTCCTTGTGGAGATGGGGTCTCCAGAACTACACACAGTACTCCAGATGGGGTCTCACCAACTTTCTGTTCAGAGGGATAACAATCTCCTGTTTTCTACTGGTGATTCCTCTCTGTATGCATCCCAGTATCCCACCAGCCCTCCTTATTGCCTTCTCACATTGCTTGCCCATCTTTAGGTCATCTGATATGACTACCCCCAGGTCCTTTTCCATTTGTGTTGTTGTTAGTATGTCACCCCCCATTGTGTACTCTTCCCCTGGGTTTTTGTTTCCCAGGTGCATTACTTTGCACTTCTTTGCATTTAATCTAAGCTGCCATACATTTGACCATTCCTCCAACCTTGCCAAGTCCCTACTCATCCTTTCTTCCCCACTTTCTGTAACGATCGTGTTGCAGATATTTGTGTCATCTGCAAAGAGACATACTTTTCCTTCCAGTCCCTCTGCAATGTTACTTATAAAGACATTAAAGAGGACCGGTCCCAGTACTGAACCCTGTGGTACCCTGCTAGTCACCCCCTTTCTTCAGAGTTGACTCCGTTTACTATTACCCTTTGCATCCTGTTGTCCAGCCAGTTTTTTAACCAGGCTACCACTTTGGGACCTACTCTAAGTCTGGCTAACTTGTATATCAATCTTTTGTGTGGGAGTGTATCAAATGCCTTGCTAAAGTCTAGGTAGGTCATGTCCACAGCCCCTCCCTGGTCTGCTACTTTGGTCACTCAATCAAAGAATTGTATTAGATTCATCTGACACGACCTTTCCACTATGAATCCATGCTCCCTTGGGTCCTGTGCCCCACTGGCCTCTAGGAACTCAACAATTAATTCCTTCAGAAATTATTCCATCATTTTCCCTACCTCTGTATCTATATCTTTATTAAAAAAATAAATCGATGCAGACATTAGGGCTGAATAATGCAAAGTGCACAAAGAAGGGAAATGAAAAACATTACAGATTTGGGTCTCCAGAGTATTGGCCAATCAGTGGTGGGGTCTTTCTTGGGGTTGTCAACTCTAATGCCCACCCCTTCCCCCAAGCTACAGCATCCAGCCTGAAGCACAAGGTACAGCAGCAATCCAGTACCTCAAAGTGATACAGTATTTAAAGGTAGAGAAGTATGGCTTGCCATATGTTGCCAGCAGAATGAGTCATAGCTTACTTCATGAAGGGCAGTGTGGACCCTGCATGAAGAAAATAGATCACATCTGACTTTGTTTGCTCAGGTAAGTGGGTGGGCATTAGGACTGACACCACCACTGATTCACCAACACTCTGGAGACCCAAAATCGCCTACTGTTTTTTCAATTCCCTTCTTTGTGCACTTTGCATTCTTTGACCCTTATGCCTGCATTAACCTAATTTTTTGCAATGAATTGCCCTTCTTTTTGTGATAGTGGAATTGTATCCTCATTTGCATGGGACCTTTCAGGACCTGCACAAAATGAAATAAATACAGTACTGGAGATAGTCCTGACCCAGTGCATGAGTCAAGTGGGCCCAAGCATGCATACCAATACCTTGTGGGTAAGGCTCACTGACTCACCACAGGGTGTGGCATCTGCTCAAAAACACTGCTGCATCCCTACCCTGGTCAGGGCTAGTGCTGCATGCTGCAGCATATTCCCCATCAGCCTCATTCCTTTAAAGTGGCTTATTGAGTTCACACTTGAACTCAGCTCACTAGCACAGTAAGGCAATGTGGTCCACAGTGCTGTAATGGACATCTCTGCAAATAACCCCGCCCATTCAACATAGTCTTCTTATGACCCACCTCATGAACCCAGTAGGTGAAAATGTTCAAATCCCCACTGAAATGCCATTCTACACTACAGGTGCAAAAACAGATTTCAGCCAGGATATGAAAAATAACAGCTGCAATGTTCATGACTTGGTGTGAAAAAAATGGCTATGGTAAAAATTTTGTATCAAAATACTGAAAATTGCCAAAATTATGCATGTGCATAGAAAAATTTCAGTGTACGCTCATAACTTGGTCATTGTTAAGAATTTTTTTCACCAAGATTTCAGCATAACCAGTTCAGGACCCCACCTCATGAATGCGAGTGGTGAAATTTAGTTAATTGGGCTTAAAAGGCGATTTTGTATAGTGACCATGAAATCACTTTCTGGGCCTGATAAACAAAATTTTGCCAACAGTATTCATGAGGCAGGATTTCAAAAAGGTCATATTGAAAATTTGGTGAAAACATTCCTAAAAATGGTGAAGTTATGAAAATAAGTTTAAAACGCGACTGAAATTCATTATACAACACTTACATGTATTCCTCAGTTCATGGTTCACCATTGAAGAGTGCACACATATCTCAGTCCACAGAGGATTACAGTGTTCAACCTCATCTGGTAAGTATAAGGTAAGGGGGTTGTGGGTTGGAGGGTGCTCATTGGGAGCATCAGGATGGAGGAGGGGGACAGCAGCGACAACGAGGGACCATTTTCTTTCTTTCAGGTTAAAAAAGAAGCTGCTGTGGGATGGTTTTCTTCTTTCCAGGAAGGGATACAGCCATCAGAAGGTGAGGGTGCCACTAGACATCAGGGAAATGTAAATAAAACAACAGAGACAGTAATTGGAGGGTGGGGAGAATGTCACTAGACACCAGAGAAATGGGAAAAACTGGAACAGCAATCAGAGGGTGGGGGTGCCACTAGACTCCAATGAAATGGGTAAAAAATGGAGACAGCAATCAGAGTTTAGGGCAGTGCCACAAGACACCATAGAAATGGGAAACAATGGGGAGAGCAATCAGAGAGTGGGGAACCCCCTAGATACCAGAGAAATGGAAATAAATGAGTGCAGTAGTCTTAGGGTGGGGTGCCACTAGACACCAGGAAAACATAAAAATACAACAGAACAGTGATTGGAGCGTGAGAGATGACATGAGACACCAGGGAAAGCTGATTTCCATAACAGAGCACAAGAGGGAAACTTGTTTTTCCTTCGTATCGTTATGTGTGTCCTGTCATATACTATGGTGTTCCACTGTACAAAACACCACAGTATATAATATGCCACTCATAATGGTAATACAATAACAGGATGTAAGGTGGGTAAGTGCATGGGAGGAGGGGCCACTAGCCACCAGGGAAATTTTATTACATATCATCCAGGTGACAGGTTGGGAGAGGGAGCACTGGACACCAGGGAAAGTATTAATATCTATATATATATATACATATATATATATATAAATATATATATATATACTGTATATATATATATATATATATATATATATATATAATTTTGTTAACCAGGTAGAGTGCACTAGCCATGCCAATGACTATTTTCAGGCATGACCCAGGAGATTACAGAACAGTGACGATGAGTACAGAACATCAGCAATAACATAACTATACACCATGACATTACATTAAAATGAACAATGTTACATGAAAGGGAATACCTTGTAAGCAGGAGATGAAGTAACACGCAAGGTAAAAAATACAATTTACAGTAGGTTAAATTTATTATCTAAGTGGGAAAAAAACAATACATTTGCTAATGTCATATAATCAGGGTATAAGGCAAATAAGGTTAGGATAATGCAGGGAGAAACTGTGCTGTAACACAAGAGTGGACATACAGGATAGATAGATAAAAGAGAGGAGGTAGTCGTGAGAATTGGAGTGCAGGATAGGAGGAATGGTAGAGAAAAAAGAGGGTATAGACAGGAGAAGAGAAGAGGACTATGAGTGGTTGTTGGTAGGCCAGATAGGTAACTAGAAAAAGAAGTGCTGAGTGTACAATTGGTTGTGGGAAGAAGATTAAGATGTTGAGCTGCTGGGTAGCAAGGGATGGGGAGGGTAGCAGACAGGAGGAAATCTTATTTGAAGCAGAAACAGTTTCAGTAGTGAACTTCAGAAAAAGAGCTTCGGGGGGGCTGTGGGAGGAAAGCAAAGAGCCCTCAGAGAGGCTGAGAAAAAATAAGGCAAGGCACAGTTGAGAGGAAAAAAATCACAGCAGGCAGGTACAAACAGACAGCTATGGAGCAATAATTAACTTTAATTTCAAACAGAAAGCAGACTAAGTGGGTAATAATAATGACTAGAGCAATAATCTGTTATGCAGAGAAGCTTAGGTTTACACTACAATAAACAGGCTAGACAGTCGAAATTGAAAAATCTGAGTGGCTTAGCTAGCTTCTCAGTTCAGAGTGCAGCTCAAAAAAATCAATGAAAATCCTATACGGAAAGGCGCACCAATCAGATTGGGACTTAGGAGCAGAGTGCCCAGTGGGACTCAGCCTCCAAGAACGCTGCACCAATCAGAGGCTCCCAGCTCAAGCTGGCTCTAGGAAAGTAGAAGCGGTAGTACCTGGCTATGGGATCCATCAGCCAGGACCAGGAGAGTGGCCAGGAGGGGTCGGTTTCAGTGGCGGTAGTGACCGTACAGTTCAGCCACACGATGTCTGTCAGTGTCACTCAGGTGTGGGTCCCTGGCTATGGGATCTGTCAGCCGGGACCAGGATAGTGGCCTGGAGGGGTCATTTCAGTGGCGGCAGTGCCTGTACAGTTCTGTCGCATGATGTCTGTTGGTGCTGCTCAGGTATTGGTCCCTGGTTATGGGATGCAGCCGGGATCCAAAGAGTGGCCAGGAGAAGTCGGTTTCGGTGGCGGCAGTGGCCATAGAGT
Source organism: Neoceratodus forsteri (assembly GCA_016271365.2). Lineage (NCBI taxonomy): Eukaryota > Metazoa > Chordata > Ceratodontiformes > Ceratodontidae > Neoceratodus > Neoceratodus forsteri. The sequence continues at coordinate 535,826,307 of CM057455.1, forward strand.
TCAGCTGTATGATGTCTGTCGGTGCTCATCAGGCACAGGTCCCTGGGGTTGGGGGGGCCTGCTAGCAACCAAGGAAAATGTTTTTACATATCAAGCTTGCTTTTTTATTATGTGTGCTGTGTCATATACCGTGGTGTTCTGCTATACAAACCACCACAACATGTTATACAACACACATAACAGGACATCACAGCTATCCCTAGAACATTTATTTTTTACTCTGCGCATACCCAAGGATGAAAATTCTGTTATAAATTATTTAAAAACTACTTTACTATACAAAAAAACCCCACAAAAGGATGTATAATTGAGCTAAACTTTATGAAACCTGAAAGTTTCAGGTTTTAAATCATTACATTAGTTACTTCATTGGGGAGCAAAAAAGTCTTTAACATGGCAATTTGTACATTTTTTGCACCTCTGTAACTTTGCCCTCACTAAACCGATGTACATGAAATTTTCAGGATGAAGACACCCTTACACACAGGCTGTGCTTGCCAAATTTCATGTAAATCAGTTGAATGGGGCAAAGTTATTAAGGTGCACAAATTAGTTTTTATCATTAAAGTGCTTACTCAAACCTAATGTACTGTACAGCAGGGTGGCAAAGAATTCCTGTTATTTTGGACATAGTGTGGCAAAGTAGTGTCGCAAATCACGACACTTTTGCAAAAAAAATCAAGGAAGTGTTGGAAGTGCAATACTACTTTGTGACACTACAGTTTACAAAAATTTTAAAAACATATTTCTGGGGAGTTTAACCCCCCTAAAAAGACAAGGGTAGCATCCTCAGGGTCCGATTAGGTGAACACAAAAAGAATTGTGTCTCTAGAGGGTCCCAAACTTAAATGTCATGCATTTCTGTGACCACTAACTGAAAAAAATGGCTGACTCATAACACTACATGGGTCATTTGTGACACTAAAAACTGCATTTGAGACAATGTTAAACTTTTTGTTAACTTTTCCCATTGACTATAATGGGAAACTTGTTTTTGGAATAACTTTTGAACCGTTAAATATGTTTTCACAAAATCTTTGAAAGGCACATCACGGACCCCAGCTTTATGTTCCCTGAAGTTTTTGGACCATTCACACAAACCATGCGACCTGTAGGCATGAGCAAAGAATGCACCAAAAAGTGTAAATGCACTATGGCATGTCATTTTATAACTTTGCAACTATATATCTGACCATTATGAAACGTGGCAGATCTAGAGATCTATACTACCGCTCCGTGCCTGTCAAATGACAGACAAATCTGTCATATGGTGGCAAAGTTATTAAGAAGCAAAATTTCACACTTTAACCTTAAATGGATTACTCAACCCTAACAACAGTGGCACTACCGTGTCACTATAACATATATATATATATATATATATATAGATATATACACATATATATATATATGATCTACAATGGTAAGCAGTCAAATAAATGATTTATCTATACAAGTGCTGTTTGACCTTGGGTAACCTCACAAGTGGCATAAGCCACGAGTGAGATGTCTGAGGTCAAATAGCATAAGTGGAGATAAATAATTTATCTGACAGCTCACCATTGTATATTTCATTTATACAACAGGGATGCTTTCTGTCAGTGCAGAGACATTTGCTTTTGATTGTTTTACTTTTTTTGGCATATGTTTGCCAAAAAAGTGAACAAAAAATTGCATTTTCTACTCTTTTTGGCTAATTATAAAAAAATCCATAAGGTGTATATAAATAAAATAGAACTCATTTTGTAGATAATTTTGTGCTGAAGAACTTTCATGCTCACAGTACTGTGCTATATTTTTTCATTTTAAAGTTATTTGCATTTGAATATAGTTAGTACTGGTATTGAGGCTGAACATTCTAAATGAGTTCTGGAGCGATTTAACATACCTACTATGGCCCAGATATTCAAAAGGGTTGCACATGGCGCAACAGTGTTATACCATGCACAACCCACTGATGCACCCCGGTGCGATATTCAAAAGGGAAAAATGAGCTGCACAAATCCCGATGCACAGGAGAGCATCAGTAATATATGCAGGCACAGGTAGGGTGGGCATGCCCATGCATAACCTGCACAGCCCGATATTCAGCCCGGAATGTGCAGAGCCATGCATGCAAAACCCCTACTTGCGCCAGCACAAAGTTAAGCCAAAAAAAGGAACAACTGATGGCCACCCACAGGTGAGCTGCCGCATTGCAGGATGCAACATGGCAGCTGCCATCTGTGGGTGGCCACCTGAGTTCCGGCTGCACCTGGCAGTGTCGTCCCTTGCCCGATCATGGGCATTTGTAAAAATAAAGACTGCTGTCCAATACCCCTGGTGGTCCAGTGGACCACTATCTGCCCGATCGCAGGCATTTGGTTAAAAGAAATATCCCCTCCCAGTATCCCTGGTGGTCCAGTGGACCAGCTATCTGCCCGATCATGGGCATTTGTAAAAAACAATGAATTCCAATATCTCTCATGGACTAGTGTCCCCACCTCCCACTGAGCCCCACAGCCCCGCTCCCCCCCCAGTCAGCCAGTGGGCGGCAGCACCCCACCCGTCTACCACCCCACCACCCACCGACTGACACCTCGGTAGGGCTGCATGCCCATTGGTTCACATACATGTAAGATGAGGTTACAACTTACATTCCAAGTGTCCTGGTGTATTAAAGAACAGATAATGAGAGACAAAATCCTGAAATTAGGTATAACTGCAAGTTGAAAAAGAGCTCCAAATTAAACATATACATATATAGATGATGCATTATAGTATCACTTGTAAATGTAAGTGCAAAATAAAACTACTTGTCAAGGATCCCCAAGAAAACGAGACCATGAGCCTGATAAGTGCAGATTTCAACACAGAGTCAGTGTATAACAAAAATGCACAGAATCAGTCTAAGGAATCTAAATGAAAACTTCCAAGAATGAAATCCTCCAGGCCCCATGCTTTTTTTTTCCTTTTCTCTCCCTCTCTCTCTCTCTCTCTCCTTGGGAAAGATACTGTAACTAGGAGGAATGAGATATGCTGTATGTACAAGAGTCATAATACAGCATCATTCACACCAATATTAATCGTTATTCAAAGGAATTACACCTTTTATGAACCCCCAAGTAAATGAAATATGCATCTTAATATGAGCAGATTTAAAAATGTGACAGTGTGTAATCCAACCACTGACAGCTAATAGAAGGAAGTAAATGTACACTATATGTGAAAACTAAGTGTCCTAGACACATAACAATTGTCCCATGCCACGCTCCCCCCACACAGACATGTGTACATACACCACACCATGACACACGCCACACACACACACCTGCACACCCCACAAACCACAGCACACAACAAATATAACAAACACAACCCACAGATACCGCACCACACTGCGTACACACAAACAAAACACACACACACACACCATACCCACAGCACACAAAAACACAACACATGCAAGACACACACAAACACACACATACATACATCAATACACACACACACACACACACACACACACACACACACACTCACACACACTCACCACAGTGTTAAGGTGAGAAGTCAACATGCAGATAACCATAAACTTACAAAATCAAAGGCCTGCTGAAGAACTAAAGTATTTATGTCCCTCTTTAAAAGTAAAGGTCTGTGTGAGTTTAAGTGGAATACTGTGTCTTATAATCAACAACAATGTTCAATCCATCCGCCACCATATTTAGAAGTAAAATATGTCTAATTTCAGAAGCCTGTCTCTGTTGTGTACTGTTGAAATGTCCTTTTAAGACCATCACAGACATATGAGATTGAGTGGCCATCCTGGGAGAAGTGCTGGGCTACTGGTTTCTCAGTCTTCTTGAGATTAATAGAATGTCTGTGTGAATTCATTCTAGTGTGGAGTTGTTGGCTTGTCTCCCCCACATAACCTGTGTGAGTACATTTCTTACATTGGTTAAAATAGACCACATTACTTGATGTACATGAAAAATTCCCTTGTATCCTGAATAGTCTGTTTTGTGATGTAACCACAGAGTCTGAAGTGGAAATGATGTTACATGTCTTACATGTCCGTTGATGACAGGGTCGTGTACCATATTGTGTCATGATATTCTGTTCCAGTTCAAGCTGACTCCTAATAATCAGGTTGGCTAAATTAGGTGGTTGTTTAAAAGATAGTAGTGGTAGTTCCTGAAAAATACAATTAAGGGTTTCATCCTCACTAATTATTGGATGGAGATCCTTAACAATCTTACGTAGAAGTTCAAGGTCAGGATGGTATATGACTACTAAGGGTATTCTGTTGGTAGTAATCCATTCCTTATATTGCAGTAGGTGTTCTCTTGGGACCTGTGTTGCACATTCCACTGCTCTATCAATTTCCCTGGATGAGTGTCCCTGCTCAATAAAGGTGTTTTTCGACATCGCCAGATGTGTGTCTCTGTCTTCCTCATTTGAACAGAGGCGGTGATACCGAAGTGCTTGACTATACATGACAGATTTCTTTGTGTGGCTCGGGTGATTACTTTTCTTGTGTAAGTATCTCTGTCTGTTTGTTGGTTTCCTGTAAAGACAGGTATGTAGGGTTCCATCCTTAATAGTGACAGTGGTATCCAGAAAATGTACACTGGTGGCAGAATATTCCAGGGAATACTTTATAGTTGGGTGGAGGTTATTAAGTTCCCGATAAAATTCTTTGAGTGTGTCAGTGCCCATTGTCCAAATTATAAACAAATCATCAATTTAACGGAAATAAGCGAGTAGTTTATGTGTACAGTGCCTTAGAAAATCCTCCTCCAAATTCGCTATAAAAAGATTAGCATATTGTGGAGCCATCCTGGTTCCCATTGCTGTTCCCATAGTTTGAACATAATGTTTACCATTGAAGCTGAAGTTGTTATATCTCAGAATGAATTCAGTCAGTTTACCCACAACTCCAGGGTCAATGTTGGGGTCCAATTCTTTGTCATGCAGGTATCTGAGGCAGGCTGAAATGCCATCTGTGTGTGGAATATTAGTGTAGAGGGAGATTATATCCATAAAGCTTCTGAAGAAGGACCAGGTAGGTTCGAAAGCTAGAGCACTTTGTTCTTTTCTCTAACATCCATGTTGGTCCAATAAAATGTATTAAATCATTTTTTTTCCGGAACTGTTCTTAAAAGGACCAATATGGCACCAACAACATTTTTTTGTATGTGCATTTCGAAAACTTTCGCGACATTTTTTCGTGTGTGACAACATCCCATTATAAGGTATAGAAAATCACAAAAACATGTTTTTTGCCATGAAACCATTTTTGTTGCCTAGACAACTTTACTCCACAACATGGTCTCATGTGTTGTTTTCTTTGTCACTTCATTGTTCCAAGGTGGATTGTGCTTGTGGGCTGAAATTTGCAGGGTATCAAACCCTGGTCCCACAGATGTGCCTTTCGTTGGTTTAGTGCCAAAACATTCAGGGGGCCCAAACATACAGCATTCCAAAGTTGAGAAATTTCCCATAGGATAACATTGCTGCACCCGTGATGCCTTTCAACCCTTATCTCAAAAATGAAGCAAGCTACTGATTTTTTGCTACCTGCAGCTCAGCTCACCTTTAGGTGAGCTAACCTGCAGAAACAAGTTTGGAAATCATAGGTTACACCAGCAGTGGAATTTTTTCCTGCCTTCTATGGTTCCTGAGATATTGGCAAAAACATGTTCCAAGGGTTCCAAGGGTGCCTTTTCATTGCATTTCAGCGCCCGTATCTCGTAAACAATGCAAGATACAGATTCGGTCAATATTTATGTCACTTACTTAAGAGTCCATCAGATGGTCAGAAAAAAGTCTGTGGGAATGTGTTTGAAAACGAACAAATGAAATACGCAAAAAATAGTTCATATATTATACTAGCCCGGTAGGGCCATTATAGTTAGGGTTACATGATCACTTCTATGTTAAACCTCAATGTTTGCACTTTAATAACTTTGCAACCATTTATCTGATTTGCTTGACATTGTGCATGCATAACTGCCTTCCATAGATCTCTGGCTCTGGAAAGTTTTGTTCTGGTACGGTCTATAGTTTTGGAACTGTGGGGCACTCAAAATGTGAAAAATCATGCTTTTTTGAGCATTTTTGTATAAGCCATAATGGACTGAAGAATGCATCTCAGTGGCTTAAAATTGGTTTGCTACATGTGGCCTGGGCTGAACTGGTATCTTTTGGTGGTTTGGTGCCAAAACATTCAAGGGGCCCAAAGTTACACTGTTCTGAAGTTGAGAAGTTTCCCATAGGCTAACATTGTAGCACCTGTGATGCCTTTCGCTGCCCATATCTCGAAAATGAAGTGAGCTATGGATTTTTCTCTATATGCAGATTAGTTCAACTTTAGTACCAGCTGTGGAAATCTTTTTCCTGCCTTCTACGGTTACGGAGATATTGTCAAAAACATGTTCCAAGAGATCCTAAGGTGTCTTTTCAGTGCATTTCAGTGCCTATATCACATAAATGATGTGAGCTATGGATTCAGTCAATTTATATTGCATAGACACCTCACTGTTGTGATTACAATGACATTTGAATTTTTTTGTTGCTGCTACGGTTGCTGAGATATTGACACATTACTATTACAAGGGTTCATTGCCCTATAGGGCTACTGTCCGGCTCCTTACTTATGTGCAGGGCCACTGAAAAATTGCACCAGCAATTTTTTTGTGGAATCCGTAATTTTCACCATTCCCCGCAAAAACTGACATGATCTGCAATTTCTTGCACTTTTTGAATTTTTATATTAATCTGTGTAAAAAGTATTAACATTTTTAATAAAATACTCTCAATCTATTGACAATTTTGCAGGCAGAAATGGGTTTGGTTGAAACAATGCAGTGCAAGGTACAGCAAGGGTTTTATGTGACACTGATTTCTTTTGAATCTCTGTCTTGTTTGGTTTCAAAATCCACTGGCCAAGCATAAGTACACTTAAACACTTAACATTTGTTTTGTGTTGAAGCAGTCTATCAGAAAATCATTTGTTGACACAAAGACTGAAACAAAAGATGGGAGAAAAGGTGCAAATTATCCCAATCACTTAAATTGGGTGCTATGAAGACTTTTTGTAAGTGGCAGGGAAAGGTATTCCTTGTGGGCATATTTTCATTCAGACTAGTTTTGATTCAAACAGCTGAAGATTTTTGGATGACCCTGCCGATTTTAAACTTGAATAAGCTAGTTGCTAACAGTGATCTCACTCTTAGCAACTATCCCCTAGATACTCACGAACATACGAACATACAAAATTTGCCAGCAGATAAAGGCCTAGAGGACTATCAAGTCTACTCGAATGTGCAGCTAGCATCCCTTATTCTGCAGCTGCCCTTCCCTTCCACCCTTCCCCTTCATTTACCCTCACCCCTGTCCTGTCCCATCCCCTTTTCAAGCAGTCCACTGTTCTACTGGATATCACTTCTGCAGGTAACGCATTCCACCCAGCCATCATCCTCTCTGTAAAAAAGTGTCACCTCATCTCCCTCCTGAACCTTCCTCCTTCCAGTCTCATATCATGGCCCCGATGTCCCTCTCCTCCCTTACTTTGAACAGCCCCTCTGTACCTGTCTTATTTATTCCTTTCATGTACTTAAAGGTTTCAATCATGTCCCCCCTGTCCCTCCTCTCCTCCAGTAAGTACATGTTCAACTCCCTCAGCCTCCTCTTGTATGATAAGTCCCGCAGCCCCTTGATCATCTTTGTCACCCTGCACTGCACCCCCTCCAGTAACTTAATGTCCCTCTTCAGATATGGGCACCAGTACTGCATGCAGTACTCCAGGTGCGGTCTAACCAATGACCCATACAGTGGCAGAATCACCTCCTCCCTCCTCGAGGATATACCCCTTGCAATACAACCCAGCATTTTTTTGGCCTTTGCAGCTGCCTTCCTACATTGTGCTGAGTTGTTCATTGACCCTATAATGAGCACCTCCTGATCCTTCTCCTCCTCTGTCTGGGCTAGCTGCACTCCCCCCCAGCTGGTAACTCCTCCTTGGGTTCTTCATCCCAAAATGCAGCACCTTGAACTTTTTGGCATTAAACCCCAGTTGCCAAGTGTCTGACCAGGTTTCAAGCTTTGCCAGATCATCCTGCAACTCCTGCCATCCCCCTAGGTCATACCCCACTGCTCCTACCTTGGTATCATCAGCAAACAGACTGATCTTGCTCTTGATGTCCAATGATATGTCTGCAATGAATATCCCAAACAACACTGATCCCAACACTGAGCCCTGTGGAACACCACTTGTCACTAACCTTGGGTGTGAGAGCTCCCCACCCACCACCACCCTCTGTTGCCTTCCCTGAAGCCAGTTCCCTACCCATCTCACCAGCTTTGCACCCGCCCCTGTGCCTACTAACTTACTTCCCAGCCTTTCATGTGGCACTGAGTCAAATGCCTTAATGAAGTCCAGATACAGGACATCCACTGCATGGCCCCTGTCCAGTTGCCTAGTTACCCAGTCATAGAATTCCACCAGGTTGGTTTGGCAGGATCTGCCCCATATGAAGCCATGCTGTCTGCTGTCCTTTAGTCCTTTGGCCTCTAGGAGGGCCACCAGCCTTTCCTTAAGGATAGTCTCCATTAGCTTACCCACGATGGATGTGAGGCTCACTGGTCTGTAGTTTCCTGGTTCATCCTTGGGACCACTCTTGTGGAGGGGCACCACATGAGCCATCCTCCAGTCCTGAGTTACACACCCCAAATGTAGTGAGGCATTAAATAGGTCTGCCAAAGGTCCTGCAAGGACCTCTGCCAGCTTCTACAGTACCCTGGGGTGGATGCCATCTGGGCCTGGCGCCTTATCCACCCTCAGTGCCTTCAAACCCTCCCGAACTCTGCCCTCCATGATTTCCCCATCTGTCACCTCCTCCCCCCTGGTTCTGCCATTTCTCCCCCCCTTGGGTGTCACACCCTCTTCTCTTTAGTAAATACTGAGCAGAAGTACTCATTTAGTGCTTCTGCCTTATCGCACCATGGTTCCACCCAACCCTCCTCCTTCCTAATCCTTACTATGTGGTCCTTACAGCTCCTTTTCTCACTGATGTACCTAAAGAAGTCCCTCTCCCCATTCTTAATGTCTTGTGCCAGCCTGAGTTCCGTAGATGCCTTGGCTCCCCTTACTGCCCTTGTCACCTCCTTCGGTTCGGTCAAGTACTCCTCCCTGTCCTCCCCTTTTCCTGTTTTCTTGTACTTCCTAAAGGCAGCTCTTTTCCTCCTTACCTTTTCCATGACCTCCTTGCTCAACCAGCTCAGTTTCTTATCCCTAGCCTTCTTGCTCTGGGCCTTGCAGCAGGTTTTGGTTGCCTCCACAATCCCCAGCTTTATGAGCTCCCACCTCTGGTTAGAGTCCATACTAGATTGAATTCTGGCCAGGTACCTTTTACCACTTCACCCATCCTCTCAAAGTCGGCCCTCCTGAAGTCCAGCACTCTTGTGCCAGATTCCATTCCTTTCTTGCCCATATCCAATGTGAGCCATACTGACTGGTGGTCACTCCCTGACAGCAGTTCCTCCACTGTAAGTTCTTTCACAAGGTCCCCATTTGTAGCACAAGTCAAGGGTATTCCCTAACCTGGTTAGTTCACTGACCATTTGCAGCAGGAAGCTGTCCTGGAAGGCATCCAGCAGTACCTGCTCCCTTCTGCTCCTGGTTGTTGGGGTACTCCAGTCCACTCCTGGAATGTTAAAGTCCCTCACAATCACCACACTACCCTTCACGCAGGTCCTCCTGATCTGTCCCACTAGTTCCCTGTCTAACTCCTCCACCTGAGATGGCGACCTATACACCACTCCCATTCTAAGAATCCTATTCTTGGAATCCTGGATTTGCATCCAAATTGACTCCGTAGTACCCTCCTCCCCTTCTTCCCTTACACACTTCAGTCCTTCCTTCACATATAGTGCCATACCCCCTCCTTTCCCAATCACCCTGTCCATAAAAAATAACCTGTACCCTGGTATTGACAGGTCCCAGTAATTGTACTGGGTGGCCCATGTTTCTGTGATGGCTGCAATGTCCACCTCTCCCTCTGCCATGAGCACCTGTAACTCTGCAGTTTTCCTCCCAAGGCTCCTAGCATTAGGGGTAACCATCTTCCACCCTTTCCCCCCTTCCATCCTGCCCTCCTTTACTAGCATCACCAATAGTACTTGCCATTTGTCCTTTGTCACTGTTATGGGGGTAAGTTTATATGGTTTCTCAACCTGTGGTCTCTGCATGTCTCTTGCCCAATTGCCACCCCCGTTCCTAGTTTAAATTCCCTACTTCCTCTATGTACTCCTATATCCTCTGTTTCAACACTTTCTTTCCCTCCTCACTAAAGTGTAGTCTGTCATTGGCATAGAGACTACTGTCCTCCCAGGTCCCTCTCCACCCCCCTAACAGCCCATACCCTGTAGCACAGCACCAGATTCTTAGCCACCCATTAAATTCCTCTAGTCTCAGCTTTCTTGTTGTGCTTGCCTTGGGCACTGGAAGTATCTCTGAAAAGGTTACTGATCTTCCTGCCCCCTCACATAATTGTCCTAGTTCCTCAAACCTCCTCTGAACTATATCTACTGTCTTGTCAGCCAGGTCATTCGTCCCAAGATGTATAATTAAATGAGGCTTGTCCCTACCCCTTCTAGCATATTTCAGAACAGATTGTTCCACCTTTTCCACTGTCATTCCTGGCATGACCTCCACCCAAATGTGACTATGCCTCTCCCCCTTGCTACCCCACCTGACTCCTCTTAGTATTGAGTCCCCCAGCACTAAGATTCCACCACTCTTACTCCCTGCTTGCTTCCATTCATCTCCCTCTCTCATTTCTGGCTCCTCTTCTTCCTCCTGCACAGTATTTTCCCCTTTTTCCCCTGTTGCAATTCTCCCAGCAGAACTTCCCCCCACTCCAGTTTGGTCTAGGCATTTATCAATTACTCCTCTAATTTCATCATTTCCCTCCTCCACCTTCTTCCTCTCTAGCAGTGCAAAACTATTTTCTGAAGACCCTTCACAAATGCTCTCTCCCTCTCTCTTCATAGTAACCTGCTCTCTCCTTTCCACTCCATGACTTCTGCCACTTCTTCGCCTCCCCTCACAAGTCCCTATCTCCTCCATCCATTTGTCTTTTGTCTCCTGCCTGTTTCCCTGGCAATCATTCTTCCTGGCCTGGGCCCCCTTGTCCCTGCTTCCCTTCTTCTGACCCTCTCCTTACCACTGATGGCTTAAATCGCCCTCCCTCATCTCCCAATACTTCCTCCCTCCAGCATTGGGCTAAACCCACCCCCAGTCTGTGTTGCCTGTCTTAGTTCCTCCTGCAGACCCTCAATCTCCTTTCTGAGTTTCTCTATGTGGTTGCACACTAAACATCCTCCCACACTCCAGGCAATTTTTAGAAAGATTGGTGCACCACAGTTGTTGCAGCCTACCACCCTACCCATTGCTGCCGTTGCCCACCAGTGACCCCCCACTCTTCCAGATGCAGGATACCAAACACTCCCCCAAATCTCCCCTCTTTCCCCTCTACCAGTGCAAAACATTATTTTCTTAATTTCCCTTACCCTTTTGTTGTACACGTTTAGACAGATTGAGCAACTGCTTTTTATATTCCTAACCTTCCTATCCAAACTCATAAAGAGACTTTAAGTAGCTATTGCACAACCTTCTTCAAACTCCTACTCCTCCTTTCCACAATGCAATAGCAATGCAAAGAAGTAACAATGATAGCTCCTAGATTTGCAGTTACTTCCCTTCCACTGAGATAGCAGTCACTTCTTCACTCACTGCTGTTCCTTTACTGGATGTATGCTTCTGCTATGACAGGTGCATATCCTTTGCCCCTTTGAGGAAGTGATGTCAGAACCCCTGGTATAAAGGAAATCACGGACCAGGGGCGGGCGGTGTGAGGGGTTGGGGGTGGAACCAACCCAAGTCTTCCTGAAACAATCAGGTAGCTGAGGCCCCTGGTCAGATCATTAGCACCCTTCCCCTACTATGCACTAACCTTTGCAGCTAGTGAAGCCAGCAAAAATGAATCACAATTCTACTCAAAGCCCCCAAAATATGTTTGCTACCAAAAGAAACAGGTCTCCAATTCAAACAGCTTCACCAACAACACATCAAAATAGGCTTGAAATTAGAAGATATAATATAGGTCTCTGATTCCAAGAAACAGCCCCAGTAAAATCACACCAAATAGGTTTTAAATCAGAAGAAATAGGCCTCTACAAATGCAGTCTGCTACACAGTGGAACATCAAACAAATGAGCCCACTTATAGCCACCAAAATATTTTTCAAAATTCCAACAGCCCCAAAACAATACCCTGCTAGCCCCTAAGAAGTAGTAAGAAAGAAAAGAAATAACCTTCTACCAAGTAAAAGCCACAAGAAACAATGTAAAAACAAGAAGCTACTGTACTGTAACAAATCTGATCATTTCCCTTCTAATTCCTTCTGAGAAGCCAAATCAACTGACACCACACCTGATTCAGCTCCGCCTTCCTAGCTGAGTGAGACTTGGCCAGACCATTAGCACCTTTCCCCCACTATGTACTAACCTTTGCAGCTAGTGAAGCCAGAAAAAATGAATCACAATTCTACTCAAAGCCCCCAAAATAAGTTTGCTACCAAAAGAAACAGGTCTCCAATTCAAACAGCTTCACCAACAACACATCAAAATAGGCTTGAAATTAGAAAATATAGGTCTCTGATTCAAAGAAACAGCCCCAGTAAAATCACATCAAATAGGTTTTAAATCAGAAGAAATAGAACTTTACAAATGCAACCTCCTACACAGTGAAACGTCAAACAAATGAGCCCACTTATAGCCACCAAAATGGTTTTCAAAATTCCAACAGCCCCAAAACAATAGCCTGCTAGCCCCTTAGAAGTAGTAAGAAAGAAAATAAATAACCTTCTACCAAGTGAAATCCACAAGAAATAATGTAAAAACAACCAGAAGCTACTGTACTGTAACACATCTGATCCTTTCCCTTCTAGTTCCTTCTGAGAAGTCAAAGCAACTGACACCACACCTGATTCAGCTCCGCCTCCCATGCAAAGACTACAATAAAAACCTGACTAAAGTCTAAAAACAAGCTTATAAAACACAAAATGTATATGAACATTTATCTTTAACTAAACAAAATTATTGCAGCCAGAATAAAACAAAAGTAAATTACAGGGTACCCTGACTACTTACATTTTTTGGTAACCACGTAACTCCCACTAAGCACAAATGCCTGTTTTCAGGTACAGCCCAGGAGCACTGAGGAGGTTAAGTGACTTGCTCAGAATCATATGGTATGCAAGTGGAGGTTGTGGGAATCAAACCCAGGTCTGCTAGATGTCGTCAGCTCATTCACAGTTTGTTACTCTTACCTCTAGATTATACTGCCAGCCCCAATAACCCCCAGATTTAATGTTCAAATATGTGATTTCAAAATTAGTTTACAGTACCAACAGTACACATTATGACCATTAAACACTTTAACAACATTTTACTAAAACTCAATAATTCACCACTCTGTCTGCTTATTTTTTCTTGTACTAAAGTGGGTGAATATCTGGCAGAGCACTGTAAACAGTTGTTGATTAGGCTTCATTTTTCTACAGCCAGAAACAAAAAATAATTTTCTTCTGGCTTTATTTAATATTTATTTGTTGTGACTCACTTTATAGAATCTATTGTGCACTGCATGAGACAGATGTTTTTAAATTTTGGAAGATAGGCAACCCTTATGATAGCTTATCAGTTTAGTATTCTTGTTAGGAACACAAACTTTTCTTTATGTTTTAAACATATTCAGGTATCTGTATTCATTTAGCAATTTATACTGACTAATATATGCTGCAGAAAACATTAAAATATTAATTGCGAAGCACTCAGAGTCTATAGTAGAACCCTCGCAATTTCCCACAATTTTTGCAAAATGCTCCACAATTTTGGATAACCTTTTCCGCAATTTTCCAGTGGCCCTGCTTATGTGTGAGTAGGAGTGCAGGGCCCAGGGGTACCATGCTCCCACATACATATACCATTGTTCAAAAATGGACACTGTGAAGAGAATTTAGGGCCCGAGGGCCAGTGCACCTACTAACACATACCACTTACCAGTTACATTACACTTTCTCAAAAAGAAGGGAAATTCATGGCAAAAAAACTCTGTTAATGCATCAATTAGAGTTCATACCACAGTGAAGAAATCATGGCAATGTGGTGCTAGGCTCACCACCCCTACCACCCCACACCCACCCCCCAAACACCAACAGGCATTGGGGCGTGCATTGGGGTAGTCATACCTAACTCTCACCCCATGCACCTATACTGAACCACCTTAGTTTGTTTGCACATGGAATGGTGTGAGAGTTAGGCCGACAACCAGAAAGCACACCTGATGCCTGTTGGTGTGGGGGGGTGGGGGGAGTGGTAAGGGTGGTAACCCTAACACCACATTTCCATGCTTTTGTCACTGTGATATGACCCATACTGATGCATTAACAGAGTTTTTTTGCCATGAATATATATATTTACAACATGGGTTTCATGAAGGAGTTCAGCCAATTGGTCAAACAGCATCAGGTGACTGTGGATTAAATTCCCTTTTAATCCACACTTGGGTGACCCACACTTCTGCCTTCAAAGCACATGATGTGATTATCCCACCAAAATCATATCCCTACCCACAGAAGCAGGATAGTGGTGACACAGAAAATGTTGCTGATAACTGCAATATTGTGAGTAGAAATGGAAAGATTTTCAGCAATTCTAGACATATTTACATGTGACTATCAGCAGTAATGAGTCTAAAATTTCTTTTTTTTTTACTTACCTCATATTTTGCCAACTGCTCCTAGTTTAAAAATATCCAATTGAATCCTTGCATTATGAAGACAGACAATCTCTACTGGTAAGGCTATTTACATTTCCATAATGCAGTGCTTGTAACTCATGGAAGTAATGTATTCTCATATATGGTACAAAGCAAGTAAAACAGATGTTTTATTAATTACTATAGGAAAGGGGCTCTGTTACTTTGTTCTCCTGTCTTTTGAAAACTAAAAAGAAGTATTCAAGTATTTATGTCATTACAATATAAATAATTATACAGTGGCAAGAACATTTCCTAGACTCTGATTGGTCAGTGTGTGCCTGAGACAGTGATTATATCTCAGTATGACATCACGGTATTGATTTGTTGGATCCCCCTTGTGCCATACTCTCAAGAAACACAGAGATATATTGCCACATTAAAAATCTACTAAAAACATTTTTTAAATGTGTTTTTATTTTGTATAACAATGAGCCACTGTATAATAGCAATAAGGCACTTCAGGGTGAATGTTATTGTGTAATAACGTCACTCCTGGGGTGGTGGAAGCACTGGGATTTGCCTTGTGCTTCAGCCCACCCCAGAAGTAATGTTTTTATATGATAACACACACCCTGTCATGCCTTATTGCTTAAACAACAGTCTACTCATATACACTAGGAAGCAAATGGCTATGAAAGGAAAAGTGTTACACAGGTATTCACTTGCTGATTAAGAACATTACAAATTCCCCCCAGAATTGTGCAGTTCACGGCAAGCTTGCAAGTGTTCAGTTGTACTTCCCACATGTTGTGTTTCACTGAGTTTAGATATGATCATTAACAGTAATATGTCTACGATGCTTCTTTTTTAATTTTACAGAAATATTAAGTAATTTTATACATATTGTCTTTACATTTACTAATATAGTACTTTTTTTCCTAACTTACTGTTAGGATCACCTGTTCAGAAGTGTATTTCTCAGAGAATGACAGAGCTACTGCATAATATATATTATTTACCTACCCATAAAGCAGGGCTTGCAACTCATGGGAGTAATATATTCCCAAACATGGTAAAAAGCAAGTAAAACAGATGTTGTGACATGTTTTTATTTATCACTTTAGGAAAGGAGTTGTGTTACCTTGCACTCCTGTGTTTTGAACACCAAAAAAGTATTAAAATGTGTAGGTCACTACAATATAAATAAACAACACTCTACACATATACTCCAGGAAGCAAGTTAATATGTTGGAAAGAGTGTTTTACACAGTCATTCTGCAACTGATTAAAAATAGAACAAATTTCCACAGTATTGTGTAGGCCACAGCAAGCTTGCTAGTGCACACTTAACATGTGATTATTAGTATTAATGTGTTTGCAATACTTTTGTACTTTACAGAAAGGTCTAACTGAACCATAAAATGTTTATCCTCAATCTCCAAGTGGAACTATTTTTTTCAGCTGGAAGGATAAAAAGATAAAAATTGTCTTTTCCAGCCTTAAAATCTTAAAATCCATCTTCAGATGAGACCTTAAACTAAAGTCCCATCTGCCTGTTCTGATGGTTGTTCAGGTGGACGTTAAACATCCCATGGCACTTCTCAAAAAGAGTAGGGAAATTATTTATTTATAACTTAAAGACAATAGCAGTACAAGAATAAAAATATAGATCAATCCAAAAAAAAAATTACAGAAACTTAAACCAAGTTATGCAACATACAATACTGTGAAAACATAAAAGAACAAGAACACCTCTCCTCCCCGTGCCTCTTAATGAAAAAAAGGAAAATCTTAACCTGGTCCATAGTACCCCACACACAACCATAATAAAACTAAAAACTGCAAAACAAAAGGAAAAAGGGCAAAAGTCAAATATCAAATAAAGTCCAGCTTATTCCAGTACAGTCAAAAAGTCTCTGAATCCAATGTTAGTAACGACTTATTCTTCAAGGCCTGTAGTTCCTGCTGGTTTGTGAGAAACAAGTCCTAAGCATAAGTTTGGTTTTGCTGAAAAATAAAAGCACATCTAGTCTGCCACATCCAATAAAGACACATAACCTTCAGAATCTGCAAGGTGCCCACATGAAACTGAAGCCACAGCCCAACATAAATACCATATTACAATTGTTGAGACGTAAAATTGTGTAAAGGGAAACCCTTCCATCTTTCTTACAACACATCCCAAAAATCCTGAATAAAAGAACAATGAAAATATAAATGATCCACTGTCTCTACTTTTGTAATACATAAGGTTGTAGACAAAATCGATCAATTACCGCCTTATACCTGTGAGTCCCCAGAGTATTTATTCTATTTTGAACTCATAACCAGGCTATATCCTACATTTTCTGTGGAAGGCATTTTTCTCCAAGTCTTTGAAGGACATGTTTCTGTTCCACAGCTGACATATGTGAAAACGGTGCCTCAGAAAAAAAATTCCCCACATACTTTTATGAGATAGTTGTGCTACTTGTTCCTTACCAATATTCCATTTCTTAATATAATCAAAAACTGCCCCCCAAGTCCCTGATAAGCAGTACCTCCTCTTATCCTTATGAATAAATACCCCTTCTTCCCATTCTCATAAAATATCTTGTAACTCCCTACTAATTCAATTATCCTATGGCTTCCTCAGTTGCCGTATCAATACTGCCAAAGTAGAATGAAAAAACATTGTGAAAAAAAATACTAAAGGGATAAGCATACCCACCCCCCCTTCCTTAATGGGTAAGTATACAATATTCCTCCTAATCAGATTCAACCTGCTCCCCCCAAAACAGGAAAAGAAACATGCCATCAGTTTAGTTTCTAAGCTTCTGGGGATCAAATAAACATGACTAAGAAATAAATACAAAGGCACAAGAAAGGAATTTATAACAAACACCCTATTCCGCTTACTCATCTTCCATTGACTAACCTGCACTCTCCCCTTATTCAAACAGTTATAATTAGCCATATCTCCACTCCCAAAATAAATACTTAACATTTTACAGGGACCACCAGTAACCAAAATATCTGCAATGTTAGTTTCTTTCACTGTCTGATTCTACAACCTGAGACAAATACTTTTGTCTACATTTAATTTAGCACCAATCACCAATAATAATTGTTTGAGTACCCAATGCACCAATTCCCCAGATTTCGTATCATGTACCAGGAGACATAAATCATCAGCAAATGCAATAGTCTTCAGTTCCCTACTATCAAACAACCTCACACCAGATAAATGAGGAGTTCTATTAAGAATTCTGAGAATGTGGTCAAGCATAAACACATAAAGCAGTGGGCTGAGCTGATATCCCTGTTGGACCCCCCCAAAATAAACCATATTTATTGCCCAACCATCCATTTTCATAGGGTCTCACATATGCTAATGCGTAACACATAGATATCCAATTACAAAATACGACAGGAATCGCAAACGTTCTTAATACTAACCATAAAAAATCATATGAGACACTGTTGAACGCTTGTGACTATCAAGGCTTAAAATAAATTCTGATGCCACATTAGCCGCCCCTTCATCCATTAATTCTCAAACCATAATTAATGCATCCACTATATTTCTACCAGGAATAGAACCAAATTGAGAAGAATGAATCAATGATCCAGCCACTTTTGCCAATCTATTAGCTAGCAATTTTGAAAAAATCTTATAATCTATGTATAGTAGCATAATTGGTCACCGATTTTGTAATTTGGTTCTGTCTCCCTTTTTATATAGGAAAATCATATAGCCCTCATACATACTGTCAAGCAAATGGTCTTCCTATAAAAAGAAATTTAAAACTTTCAAAAAATCCTCCGAAATCAAGTCCCACAACACTTTATAAAATGTCACTGATAAATCATCAGATCCTGGTGCTGTATCATTATGCAAAGATTTAACAACACAATCCACTTTGGCTGTTGTAAAATCCAATTGCAGCAGGTCTGCCGAGTCTTTGTCAAGAGTCGTCAGGGCTGCGGCTTTCACCAACTGTTCCATTTGGCACATGTCACTATGAGAAGAGCCAAACTGTAGTTTAATAAAGGACTCCAATGTATTCATCATACCCCCATTATCAGTAGCCAGATTCCCCCTTCATGTTTCCAAGGCCATAAACTTCCTATGCTCAATACCTACCTTACAGTCCTCAAAAGGATTTATTTGAATTTTTTTCCCTTGGGTCCCAAATGTCTGTTCCTTCTCCAAGGATATCCTTCAATTTCATTGGACAGTTACCATTTTATTTTTGATCAACTGAATCTCTGTCGAATAATCACCTTGGTCAGTGGCCTGTAAGAACATCAACTCTCTGAGTTGATCCTGCAAAAGCAAATACTCTTGGTATTTTTTCCCCACCATTTGTCTAGAACTAATTTGAAAGAACACCACTAAACATAATTTAGTGTCCTCCCACCACTCAATTAAGGAGTCATAAAGGAAAACCACAGTCTGCTTATCCTGCAGGATTATAGTGATCTCCTTCACAATCCCTGGTGGGTCTAACAAACTAACATTTAAATGCTAATATCCTTGGCCTGAAACTCTTGGAGGGTGAGAAGCTATCTGCACCCCATTAGAACATGATCAGAAGTTTCCACAATCTAGTTTGAGCATCATACTCGTGCATCTCCTGAGTCACAAACAAGAAATCTATCTGAAAGGAAAACTTACCCCTATAAAAAGTAGCTTTAGATGTCTGACCATCAAGTAACAATGCATCTTTTAGTTGTATTTGTTGTAATAGTCATTTTAAAGCCAACACATCACAAAAGGATTTAGTAGTGGAACACTGTACTAAATCAATGTTAAAATCTCCCCCCAGAGACACTGGTGACTAGAATATAAATAAGGTTGAATCCTTTGCAACAAATCAATCCTTTGTGCCTTCATTTGTGGCCAATATATGTTAATCAGGTGCCATAACTCCCCTTGGAAGGAGCTATCCAACACCACTGCCCTACCCAGCTCAATCTCCACTAACTTTTGAATCACAATATCTGCTCCCCGAAAACAAATACTTAAACCAGAGCAAAGTTCAGTACCAACAGACCAAACAGAAAGCCCCAGAAACCAATCCATGGTAGCTCTTTGTGTCTCAGGCATTGTGTAAAGATGAGTGTCCTGTAGAAAAGTAATATTATACGTTAGTGCTTGTAACATAACAAAGGTCACTTTTTGCTTCAAGTCAGATCTAACACTATTGACATTCAAGCTTACCACTCCAAATTAATGTAAATCTTCTGTTATTATTTTTTTTTTTATTTCACAGAACTCGATTTAGTCACCCTCTTTTTCACTTTTTCTTGAACCCCGTCTTGTGGAATCACTTCATTGGAGGGTTCTCTCTGTGAGAATTGAAAGTAAACATCAGAGTCTTCTTCATCCATTAGCTCCCTCTAGCTTTAAATTGGGTCAAATCAAATGGCTATCAGAACAGGATCTGGGAGAACACCCATAGGGTCCTGCTTCAAATGAATACTGCGCTGTTTTGGCACAGGTCAAAATTCTGACGTCTCCAACCTTTCCATCTCCATGGAATGTGGTACTATGCCAGGCACAGATGGGGGAGGCATGGCCTTCACAACCTGTTCCTCTGAGTGTAAGGCATTTATGAGGTAGGGGCAGTACTCTGCGATTGCAACACAGGACCGTTCTCAACAGCAGGTACCTGTACCAAAACCTGTGGGTTTTCCTGTCATGAGGTTGGGGCCTTTTGCTGGACATCACCAGGCAATTCTTCCTGGTCACCCTGTTTATATAGAAATCCTGTTCTGTATAGTCAGAGGTATTGTGTGCTGCTAAAGGGCATGCAGGGAAGTTATGATCATGGGCCCCACATAAGTTGTAAATCGGCAAAGCAGTACAATCTGGAGCTAAATGTCCCAGTGACCCACACTTCAAACATTTCAGCTCTTGACATGCAGAATTCAAATGTGCAGTTGAACCACATCTGTAACAAGATCTAGGCTGGCCAGGGTAAAATATAATACCCCGGTTCCTGCCAAGATAAAAACAATTGGGTAAATGTTGTATTCCCTGTTCCATCAATGCCAGTTGTAGAGAAATTCGCCAGCCCCAGTCCAAAACCCATTGACGTCAATAACTGATTCTGGGGTGTTATTAACTGTACACCTTTTTTCTAACCATACTAAAATATCTTGAATATTGACCCCTTCATTACGAAAGAGAATTGTTATTGTTCGTACTGTAGGTTTAGTTATGGGGATAACCAGAAATGACCACCGAGGCTGTGTATCCTTAACTGCATAGTGTGCAACCCAGAACTTATCCAACAGACCCACAAATCTAAAACTAATATCACAGTTGAAATTTTCCAAAGCATGGATGAAAGCGTACACCTCTGCTGGTGTAAAGTGGAGTGAGTCAATCAATGATTGCTTCCCCACCCACTTACAATCGAATGGAAAATCCATACCCCCTTTATTTCTCAGATGTACAACAAATCTGTGTTTTGTTGATTGTACTGGTTTTTGAAATAAGCTAGCATAGCTAGCCTGTTGCGCCTGTGTTTTTTGAAAAGCCACTACTTCTGTAGTCATATCCAAGACCTCATCATCCCATGGTAGCTTACCCCACCAGAGAGTGCATCTCACTCCCCACCTCCATAGCGTCCCTCGATACTGTTTGTCCTCCCGCAATCAGTAAGTCCGGTGCCTGCATCTCTTCCGCAACAGATATGGGAACCTGTCCCTCTAATGGCTCAGCACAAGTACCCAGTATCTGAGAGGTTTGTTGGTCTGATGTAGAACCCGGCAAAACCCTTGCAGCATCTGACAAAGTTCTTGATGAGCAACCAGGTGATCCTGGCAATGGGATACTCGGGTCAGGAACCCAGATCCCATCCAAAAAAAAGCCAACCTGCTTTATTTTTTATTTATTTTATTTATTGTAATATTCAGAAAGACCTTTGAGTCAAAGACTCATTTACAAATGTTCCATGTCATACATAATAGGTACAGGGACAATATTTGTTACAGATTACAGCACATTACAAATAATAGGCATTGAAATTACATAATTGTTCAGTAGATGGCTAACAGAAGTTTCAATACTTTAGCACAGCCGTATAGTTACAGAGGGTTCTGTAGAGGCTGATAGTCCTATAGTATCATAGGTGCATTTAGGTACGGGGACCCGATAATAGTTAGTTTAAATGAGGCCTAAGTCATCCTGGGGGGGGGGTGTCAAGGCAGTCACATAGATTGGAGGCCTGAAGGTATTCCCCTAGCCTGGATTTAAAAGGGTCAAGCCTTATTTCATTAATTATATATGGCTTGGGAGCGAGTTAGTCCAGGAAGGGGCTCTGTAACTGAAAGTTCGCTGAAATTGGGAAGTCCGGCCTAGGGGTACACACAGCAGCCGTTTGTTTGAGCTATGGGTTAATTTGCCTGGTGGTGTTGGGAGGATAATTTGGTCCAGGGCAGGGGAGGGTGAGGCCTAGTAATAGCTTTTTGGTCATAAGGCAGGTGTGATACCTGATTCTGTTATCTAAGTTTAGCCAGTTGGTGTTACTGTAGAGGGAGCAGGAGTGTGTGAAATGGTCACATCCAAGGATGAGATGGCAGGCTTTGTTAAGCATGAGCCAGAGTCTGTTTAGGGCTGTGGATGGTGCTGCACTGTAGATTAGGATGCTGTAGTCTAGCAGGGAGAGGATGGAGGAGTTTATGGTAAGTTGTAATGCTTCATGGGTGAGACAGTGTTTGTACCGGTAGATTACACCTAGTCTGGAGCTAAGGGCTGTTAATAGGTGCAGGATATGTTAATTAAAGCTGCAGGCGGGTCTAGTGTCATCTCCAGATATTTAAAGCTGCTTCCTTGTTCTAGGGGGGGTCTGACTGGCAGTGAGAAATTGGGGGCAGAGGTTCTTGAGTGGGTTCTGAGGGTGGGAGAATATCATGACTTTTGTCTTACTGTAGTTGATTATAAGACACTGGGTGGTGAGCCAGTCTTCGGCATCACGGAAAGAGTGTTGGAGAGTTTGGTGGAGTTTGAGGGGTGTCTGGTCAGAGGCGAACAGGACCGCATCATCCACATATAGGAGCAGATTTCCAGGGCATGATGAAGGGAGGGAGTTGAGGTACAGGCTGAAAAGTAGGGGGCCAAGTATGGAGCCCTGTGGAACACCGGAGTGGATTGGGAGGTGGGGGGACAGGACGGGGCCTACCTTGACTATTTGCATTCTATCAGACAGATAGCTGGTGAACCAGTTTATGGCATCATTGGAGAAGCCAGTGTAAGCCAGGGTGTTCAGTAAGAGGGCATGGCTTACGCTATCGAATGCCTTAGATAGGTCCACGAAGATGGCGCCTGTGAGGTGGCCATGGTCCAGGGCTGAGTGGACATGGGAGGTAAATTCAAGGAGGGAGGTGGTGGTACTATGACCCTTATGGAAACCATGCTGCTATCTGGATAAAAGGTTATATTTATTAAGGTGGTCAGTAAGTTGGTCAGCACCTATGCATTCTAGTGCCTTAGAAAGTGGAGGTAGGATAGAGATGGGGCGGTAGTTGTTTGTGGATGTGCGGTCACCACTTTTATGAGTGGGTGTGATGTAGGCCAATTTCCAGTGGGTGGGGAATTTCCCTTGACAGAAGGAGTGGTTGAGAATGTGCATGAGTGGGGCTAGGACTTCCAGGAGGGTGAGGCAGAGAAGTCTGAGGTCCAGGGAGTAGTGACTACAGTGATTGTGGCTAATAGCTTTGGTTATGTAGGGTTTGGCAGTCTCCGTGGTAAGGACTCATAGGTAGAAGGGTGGAGCAAGGGAAGGATGGGGGCAATACGGGCTGGCGGGGGATAGAAGAAATTTGGGGGCAGCACATTGGAGAGATCAGTGAACGCGGAGTTTAGGGCCGAGGCTATACTGAAGGGGTCGGTGGAGAGGCTACCATCTATTAGCATTTGGTCAGGTGGCAGAGTTGGGGCTTTGCCACAGAGTTCCTTAATGTTTTCCCAGAACTTGCATCCAGTGCCCCAAGTGGAGGTTAAGGTGGTTTTGTAATAGTTCGCTTTGGTGGTGCGTATGGCCCAGGTGCACTTGTTTCGGGCCTCCTAATAACGTTGCCTGTCCAGAGACCTTTGGGACTCATTGGCAAGGTGCGATAGGGCATCACACTGACATAATAGGCCTTGGAGGTGGTTTGAGAACCATGGGGCATGAATTCCCTTGGACATAGTTTTAGTGAGGGGGCGAACTTGTCACAGGCTGTGTTAAAAAGTGGTGATAAATAGTTCAAGGGCATGGTCAGGCTCGAGGGTGTTTGTTAGGGGTGTCCAGTCCCAATCTCTGGTGGGCCTTGAGTTGGGCTAGTTTACCAGGCCCTAGTTTGCGTTGTGCAGTAATTTTAGGAGCGGTTTTGAGGGGGTACCAGACCAGTTGCAGATTACTGGTGAGTGGTCTCTTAGGGTGTCAGGGAGGACTAGGGTACTAGTTATTTTGTGGGGATGGTTGGTGAATACTAGGTCTAGCAGGGAGGATGACCCCGTGTGGGTGTGTAGCCAGGTGGGGGTTTTGATGACCCATGTGAGATCGAGGGCAGCAGCCTCGTTTATGTATGGGGCGGCTGCTTTGGCCAGCTAATTTATGTTGAAATCCCCCAGTAGTATTTTTTTCATGCTTTGGGGGTAGGGTGGTGAGGCAGGACATGATGGCTTGGAAGGCTAGCTTCTGGTCTTTGGGAAGGAAATAGGCAGTGGTTAGGAGGAGAGGGGATGTTGACATACCTAGTGTTAATTTTAGGGCGAGGGCCTGAGTCCTGGAAGTTAGTAGCGGCAGAGGAAGTAGGTGGCCAGAGAGTGAGTCCTTGAGGTAGAGAGCGCAGCCACCCCCTCGCCTACCCACTCAGTCGGAGCAACAGAGGAGGTATCCAGGGAGATTAACTGCCAAGTCAGGGACAGAGGAGGAGAGCCAGGTTTCACTCAGAGCAATGATATCAGGGTGATTCTTGAGTACCCACTCCTGGAAGGAGTCCCATTTTTTTTGAAGGCTTCAAATGTTTAGTGAGGCAATACGTAGGCCATTTCCTGGAGATGGGTGGGACAGTGGGGAATTTAGTGGGCCGGGTTTGGGGTGGACATTTCCCATCAGAAGTAGAAGAAGAGTGAGTGACCTGTGGCGGTTGCTGCTTGCTCGAGTAGTAGGTCTTTGGCATTTATGCTGTGTGTGACCGATAGTGGGTATTGGTACTTTCAGGGTAAGGAGGCAGATAGGAGGAGTAAGTGGGGAAAGCGGGGGATTCGCTGTGTTGAGGAAGTGAAAGGAGGTTGGCAAGAGAAGGAGGGCTTCCAGTGGGTTACTTTCCATGGGAGATGGTATCCAGGGGTGAGGGTGGAGATGTCTATGTATATGTTATAGTGGTGGGGGGTGCTGTCGATAGTTTTTCCATCTGGGTTTGTAAAGGCTGGTAGCTCAAATGTGGTGTTGGGGGATAGGGCTGGGAGTGCCAGGCTACATAATGACAGAGGGTTGCAGTTTTGCACCCCATTGTCACGTTATGAGTGGGAGGCAGAGGTGCCTGAGGGAATAATAGGAGGAGAGTGATGAGGGTTAGTGGGAGCAGGTAGGGTAGAGAGTTTGAAAGTAAGTGACAGGACTGGAGTAAGAAAGTAAGGGGGGCCTCTAGTGGTGAGAGAAGATAAGCTGCAGGTGGGAAAGTTGACTGATAGGTTATTTCGTGATCATGTGATCAGAAATCTACCTATATATGGGAATGCCGACCAAGGGTGGTGGTGGAAGCAGTGGGGCAAAGCCAGCAGTTCGAGTAAACGGTTGCGATCAGGTGAGCTGCTCCTCCTGCATAGCTAAGTACCTGAAGGGTTTTTTTCTGAGCTCCAGTTTTGGTGGTATGGGGGAGGGCTTGCTGTGTAGCCCTCTCGACCACCCAGCTTGCTCCGGAGGGTCTGCTGTGGAGAAGAGAGAAGACAGAGGGAGTTATATAAGTAGGAGGAGGGAGTTTCTCTGTGGTGGGGGTGGGAGGCTGGGCTGTATCGGGATACCTTCACCCTGTTTAAGCTTGCAAATAGATTATAAAGCCCACAAGATTGAATTCAGTGAAACAACAGAAAGAGTCTTACAGGGTAATTTAAGTAATTTAAAGTAGCAGCTGGTAAGCAGAGTCCAATACGGCAATGCTGAGGTTAAAATTGTTGAAAAATTAAACTATCTCCATTCAGTAGAAGCAACAGAAAGTGTCTTAAAGGGAGTTTCAAGTAATTTAAAGAAGCAGCTGGTAAGCAGAGTCTAATACAGTAATGCTGAAGTTAAAATTGTTAAAAAAGAGACTATCTCCACTGCTGTGCCAATACATTTAGAGCCTCTGAAAAAGGCGCTAAGAGTTTAGTTTGAAAATAAAAAGCCAGCAGTTCCAGGAAACAGTCGCGATCAGGTGAGCTGCTCCTCCTGCATAGCTAAGTACCTGAAGGGTTTTTTTCTGTGCTCCAGTTTCAGTGGTGTGGGGGAGAGCTTGCTGTGTAGCCCTCTTAACCACCTAGCTTGCTCCGGAGGGTCTGGTGAAGGAATTTTTTTCTGAGCTCTGGTTTCAGTGGTGTGGGGGAGAGCTTGCTGTGTAGCCCACTCGACCACCTAGCTTGCTCTGGAGGGTCTGAAGGTTTTTTTTCCGAGCCCCGGTTTCGGTGGTGTGGGGGAGAGCTTGCTGTGTAGCCCTCTCGACCACCTAGCTTGCTCCGGAAGGTCTGCTGAAGGGTTTTTTTCTGAGCTCCGATTTCGGTGGTGTGGGGGAGAGCTTGCTGTGTAGCCCTCTTGACTGCATAGCTTGCTCCGGAGAGTACACAAGGCTGACTCAGGTGCCGAATCTGCCTCATTAGCCATGAAGGGAAAAGAATCTTCTTATGACTCCTCCAGAGCTGGGCCTTCCCCACCTCCCATGCCCCTATCAACTTCAATGACCGACTCTTCACCATAGCTGTCGTAGTTGGACTCTGCAAAGAACACTTCCATTTTTTGTCTTCATCACCCATTAGTTGTAAATGCTCGTCCAAATCAGATGTATCCAACAAGTGCTCTAAATTCTGAGCATCCTTTGCCATTAAATCCACATTTACCTCCTCTGGTCCTGTCGGAATAGCAGCCCTCCATATATTACCATTAGAAGAAACTCCTTCCAGAACAGCGCTCTGCACAGCACAAGCATCCCTCTACTCAGTCACTTCCATGCTGACGTCCTCCCTCTCACTGGCTAGGGCAACAGCTCCCCCTATCCAAGAGTTGGGGAATTTCCCTGATGTCCTGGCTAAATGTCTCCCATTCTACTAAAAATACCACCAATAGCTTAATCCGTTCAATTTCAGTTAGATAACATCTGTATCCACCCCACCCCGGTCACCCCTGAAAATGGGGCTTCTAATCTCAGTGGGCCTACCAGGTCAACAAAATTCAATAAATAAATTAATTAATTAAAATCACCCTTTCTGAGTATTATTTGTGTCCTCCATGCAAACCATGTTATAAGTGCATCCCATCAATGAACCATGGTAGAGATCATCCATGAATCGAGGGATTGCTGACTATGTTATAAGTGCAATAACCCACTAAGGGTGTGGGGTTATAGGCATTTAATTCACACTTGGAGCACCTGTGAGGACACTCAGCCTGTGGCCTCATGCCTCACAATGCACCCCAGGCATGGATTAAATGTCTATAACCCCACACCCTGTTGTGGGTTACTGCTAACATAGATAGATAGATAGATAGATAGATAGATAGATAGATAGATAGATAGATAGATAGACAGACAGACAGACAGACAGACAGACAGACAGACAGACAGACAGACAGACAGACAGACAGACAGACAGATAGATAGATAGATAGATAGATAGATAGATAGATAGATAGATAGATAGATAGATAGATAGATAGATAGATTAATAGAGAGATAGATTTCTATTGTGACAGCTTGTGTTGTTCTAGTACAGCTGGGTCATGCTTTACTGCCAGATAGAATGTCAGACAAATAAATCATATGACATGGGAACAGTTCTTGATAGCCAGTATTAAGTAAAATGACGTTAATCAAATTGATTTGAAGTTAGCACCTAATTCTGTTTGTATGCAATCATATTTTTGGCATGACTAAAATTGCAGGTAATAGTCAACATATTGCAGAGAGACAGCAACTATAGGGCTCTGTTGCAGCAGTTCTCCATGTTACATTGAATCAAAAAGCATGAATGAAGGAATGAATGAAGCAAAGTAGAACTGTACTACAGAGCTCCATAGCAGCAGTTCTCTGTTTTTTATTAAGGCAAAAAGCATGAATGAATTAAAGTAAATTGAAACTACTAATTGGTTTATAAATCATTACATGAATTTCAACAGAAGATTCTAATCTGTTTGCCCCGATGTCACTTAGGGTTGCTTGCAGTAATTTACATACAACCTAGAATCATGAATCACAAAGCTCCTTTTGAATAGTTCTCCTTGAATGGGTGTCACTCTAAACATGAACAAATGCAGGCATATGAAAAGGCATACACTTCATAAAACAGACAATTATAAGACAATATGGAATGTTTTAACATGTTTATCATGCTGAGAATACTAGTTTCCAACTTGTCTGAACAGCCAGTCTTTAATAACATTGCCAATGGATCTTGCCATGTACAGTATTGCACTTTAACTATAAGCACTTTTTCACAGCAATGAGCAGGCATTAAATTCAGATGTTACTGACTTGACTAATGTTTTTTTATGATACATGCTTTGAAATAGCCACTCCTCCCTGAGAAAGCCACTTTGGCTGGTGATACATAGGGGCTGTTGTTCTGTGTTCATATGCACCAATGAGCTTTTTTATTTTATTCTGTAAGGGTGATGAGTATGCTGTTTTACTTTAATTTCTAGTTATTTGGCAAAATATCACCATAGAGAGACAGGTGTGTGCTCCCTCTACCTCCTTTAACAGTACGCTTATTATGATGCTGGGGAATGTAAAACTATGACTTTATTTTTATGCATGAGATTTTAACAGTTGCTTACAAAATGAACCCTTGACCTCATAGGGTGGCACGGTATAGATTATTGCTCTAGTAAAATGCTAGATTCGAAAAAATGTTGGTTTGAAGTTTGATTGCGTTGCTGGATATATTGCAAACATGCACATGGTAAGAGTCACATAAGCATTTTGTTGCCTGTCCATTGCTGAAGTTACAAAAAAACCCCACACCCCCAAAAAAAAATCTCTGACTCAGTTCACTGATGTACTTGATAAAAAGTATGGAAGAAGACAGACTTTTGAACTTGACTTTATCAAAGTACTTTGTAAATGATGTGAAAGTAATCTACTGCTTTCCACATTTCAGAGTCCTGTAGTTGTCACATTTTTTCCCCTGTGAAACTAAATTAATAAAAAGAAGAGTATTCCAAGAGTTCTGTGGGGTAATATGTCAAAAGAGAGTTCTGAAACTAAATTTTAAGAAGGATAATTAATAGCACTTCTAATTGTAACTGCTGTTACTTTGAAGAAGGGCTGTGATCAGTCATGAATTAAACTCCATGAATGACACTGACAATGTCTTGCAATAGCACTGCAGCACAACAGTGACTCTGCCCTATGGCCAAGAAATCAGAACTACAATAATCCTGGCTAGAGAATGTGTACATCTACTTTGATTTGGAAACAAAATATGGCGTTCGATTCATAATTTGTCACAGCCCTCCTTCAAAGTAGCAGCAGTTAAGAAAAGTACTTATTCACCTGCTGTGCTTGAAATCGTTCCTATCTGGGAGTTGAAATTCGCACTTTATGCATTCGACTCCCACGTTCATTCTGAGAAACATAAAATACCACCAAAGTTGCTGACTTATACCCAACTTACTCCTTTCTAACACTGAGGGAAGCATAGGACAGGAGAACAGAGAAAGAAATAACAGCTCTGGCAGAGAAACATGTGAGAGCACTTCAATAAGTCTGTCTCTCTCTCTCAACTGAAGTAAAGCATGTGCCTTTGTAAACAAACATTTGTCAATGATATACTGTATGTTTGCCATTTGTATTGCTGTTGTACCGGGTCTTGCTTGTAAAAATTTTTACTATGGCCTAGATATTCAAAGAAGATGTGCCCTTCACAACTGAGTTGCGCTGGTGCATCTCCAAATTGTGCACCTGGGCCATATTCAAAAGGTAGGGGATGTGCCGTGCAATTCTGGATCCACCTCACAAATATAATGTATGCGGCGCAACTGGAGGGGTCATTCCCCTGCATATGCAGCATAATGCAATATTCAGCCAAGATGTGTGGTGCAGCTGCATGCACATCTCAGAGATGTGCTGCACAAAGTTAAGCTTGGAAAACCAGGCATAAGTCATAGCCATCCACAGGTGGTCTGCTGTACTGCCCAGCGCAACACAGCAGCCACAGGCCTTTGGGTGGCTACCCCTCTCCCAGCCACGATCGTAAAATAAACTATCATCCCCAGATGGCCCTGGTAGTCCAGTGGCCCCCTCACACCCTGAAGTATGTTTGTGCCCTTAATACATCCAAATGAAGCTCCCTGGTAGTCTAGTGTCCCCCCTCCGATCCCTGACTCCTCAAATATAAAATATTCCTCTTTCCATTTCACTGGTATTCTAGTGTAACCCCCCCCCCATCTCTGAGCATGAATAAAATAAAATACCCCCTCATACCCCTGGTAGTCTAGTGGTACCCCCTACAATTCCTGTTCATGAATAAAACAATATAACCCTTGTATCCCTGGTAGTCTAGTGGTATCCCTCCCATTCCTGAACACAATCACAGTGTAAGAAATAAATCCCAGTGTCCTTGGTGGTCCAATGACCCCCACCTCCACCCACTGGGGACCCACACCCCACCCCACTCCCCCATCCCAGCCTGGCCACTTGGTCACAGTATCAGTGGGAAGCACATCCCTCCACACACCACCACAGCTGCCTGCCAACTGAGCTGCTAATGAATCACAGTGTTCTGTATTCCTGTAAGCCAACTGGTAGACACTGTTGACCAATGGGCCTGCAGTGTGTACCATACACTGTCATTCACAACTTTGTGTCATTCACAAAGTTGTGAATGAAAGTGTAACAGGGCACAGTGCAAGCCCATTGGTTGACAGTGTCCACCAATGGGCTTACAGGAGTACAGTACACTGTCATTCATTGACAGGTCAGTTAGCAGGCAGCCGTGGCAGTGTGTGGAGGGATGTGCTGCCTGCCGACACTGTGGCTGAGTGGCCAGTCTGGGATGGGGGAAGCAGGGTGAGGTGTGGGTCCTTCAATGGATGGGGGGTTGGATATCAACCCCAGGAAGCCCCAGATACAGGAAATTGCAGTAGTCAAGACAAGAGATCTCTTGCTGTCTGGTAACATCCACCCCAACCCAGACCCTTGTTGAGAGGTCTAAACCTCACTTTCAGATTCTTGACGATATTGGGAATGCAAGTAATCACAAACATGTTGCATTAGAGTAATAAACAAGTTATTACTACCAAAGGGATAAATCACAGTTGCCCTAAGCAGTTCTTACCAATACGAACCGGGAGCCAGTGCTAAGCATTCCCTACACCTCGAGGTTTCTCTGTAGTCTCTTGGGGTCTCTCGGGTCTCCGAGGTGTAAAGCCTGTGCATTACATTATATACCTATGATAATTACTATGGTTACCAAAAGATAGAAACATTTCTAGTTACAGAGATGAGCCCTATTGGCTAAATTAGAGGTGGCTCCACGGTCCAAGATAACATTATACAATTTTGTAAAGTCATCAGTTTGAGAACAAAAGAGTTCTTATACAGAGTCTTACATAATTCAGTGTAGTAGTACAAATCACCAAAAGATGGCAATGCCGTCTTACATATTATGATTACTTCAAGGACACAGGTGTCTTAACATCTAACAAGTAAGAAATAGACAGAAAATGCATGGTAAAATGTATATGTATTAGCAAACAAAGTGGATTACAACAATATGCATTCATATCCTGACATCTACTCTTATACAGTAGATGCCCTTAGCCCTAAATATTAGTATGACCTATATCTAAGTGTTAGCTGTCTACGGTGTACCTCTAAGGGTACCAATTAGGGTGCAGGGACCTCATGTAACACCCTGCTACCTCTAACCAGCTGCTGATCCCTTCAGGGCTACAAATCGTAATATCTGCAGCCTCTCGAAGAAGACTGTATCCCTACAATGCTGGCTAGTGCAACACCAACCGGATGTACTGGCATTGGCGGAAACTTGGCTCTCTAAAATTACCCCTGACTCCTTCATCACTCTCCCCAGCTACTCCCTCTTCATGGAGGATAGAGTGGGAAAGTATAGTGGTGGCTGTGCTTTTTACATTTGAGACTCCTTGCTCTGCCAAGCACTCTCTGCTCCTATGCTGGACCATGAGGCACAAGCCCTCTCCCTAAAACTCACTGCTGATCCTGCCAGAGATCCCCTTATTATTACTGTGGCTTAAATGCAACCATGAAACCAAACCCCTGCAATCCTATCCCTCTCTGATTACCACTCCAGTCTCCCCCACAAAGTAGAACAAATATTGGTGGGCGCTCTCAATGTTAACTGGCTCACCAGCTCAGCAGCCCATGCCAAGGACACTTTCACAGCCCTAGACCTAACTCAATTGGTAACACAACCCACTAAGTCTAGCCCCTCATGTGGCTCACACACCCTGCTGGACATCCTTCTAACCGATTGTCTCTACAGAATCATGGACGTTGTGGTCCTCCCTAACTCACTGAGTGACCACTCTTGAATACTCTTCACTGGTCCTGTCGACTACCTAAACCATCAACCAGCTTTGTTTCCCATCTCTGTCTATAACCTGGCAGCTTCAGTAAACTCAAACACTAACTAGCCTACTGGGATTGGTCCCCCATAAAAATGGCCCAGAACATAGACAAGGCCCTCAATTACTTCACTAGCTCCCTCAACAAGGCCTGTAATATATTCGCCCCATTTGTCAAAACCCATAGCAAGAAGCATGATGCACCCTGGGTCACTCCTATGCTTTTTCAACCACTGCAACTGAGGGACAACCTCTGGCACAATGCCACTGCCTCTGGCAAACAGACAGATCGACAAGCCTATAATACCTTGTGTAACAGATGCAACTGGGCATACATAAAGCCAAGGCAGAATACTACAGATTCTCTCTGGCTGCCTCCTGGGGGAGCGCCTGTAAGTTCTGGGAAAATATAAGAGAACTTAATGGGAAATTCTGCTCTCCACCCCCATCCCAACTCGACATTAATGGTACCACCTCCACAGACCCAAAAAGCATCACTGACTGCCTCAACACTGCCTTTTCTGATCTCAGTGCTGTCCTCCCCAGTAACTGTTTTGACCCAGCTCCACCCTCTCCGGCATCTAATCTCCACTGCTCACCATTCCACTTATGGGTCATTAGTCCGCAAGAAGCCAAACCTTACTTAACCAAAGCACTCAGTTGCACTATCCCCTGCAATGATCCCCCTAACCCAAGACTCCTTCGATTGGTCCTTGACTCCATCCTTGCTCCATTTACGGACTTACTCAATCACTCTCTGTGTCTTGGACAGTTTCCAACCACCTGGAAAATGGCAATCATTCCCCCCATACTAAAAGGTGAGGATAGCTCCTCCGCCAACAATTATTGACCAATCTCCATCCTCTCTCCACTCTTCAGAGCTCTTGAAAAAATACTGGCTGATCAACTCAGAGTACCTTGACACCCACAGCCTGCTATGCAGGGAGCAGCATGGCTTACGATCTGCCCATAGCATGACCACTGCCCTCATGGATTTCTCTAACCTTCTCCACTCTGCCCTAGATAAGGGCCACCTCACCAGTGCCATTTTTATTGACCTCTCCAAGTCCTTTGATACGGTCTCACACCCCCTCTTACTGAACACACTCCACCAACTCAGCTTCTCTCATAGACCCCTTTCTTGGTTCTCTAGCTACCTTTCCTCAAGGTCCCAATGTGAAAAATTCACACCACCTTCTCCAGTAACCAGCCTGTACACTCTGGTGTCCCCCAGGGCTCCATCCTGGGCCTGTTGCTCTTTAGTCTTTATCTGAATGCCCTGATCAGCTTCTGTTCATGCAGGGTTCTTCTTTATGCAAACGATGCAGTTGTCTTCGCCTCCCACTCTGACCCCTCTGTACTCCAGTCCTCCCTCCAGCACTCCTTCAGTCAAATTGAGAACTGTTTCATGGACCGCCAAGTCATCATAAATATAAAAAAAAAAATCTATGCTTTCACCCATTGCCAAAGCAAAGCCAAGGACGCCCCCCCCTCCAGATCCTCTCCAGCTCACTCCATCCACTGGACCAAGTCCTCACCTACAAATACCTGGGCATCAGTTTTGGCTCTACACTTTAATCTCACTCTCACTTCAATACACTCACCTTAGCCACCAATGCATGCATTGGCCTGTTATATAGACATAAGTACTGCCTGCCACCCGAAGCCTGAAGCCTGGCAGTCACCTCCTCTGTACTGTTCCTAATGGATTACGGACTCAGGGTATATGCAGCAGCTGACGCTGCCACTTTAAACAAAATCCACATTTCCATTAACAAGGCATGCTAGCTCTTGTCCGGAGCAGATAAATTGATACATACCTGCACCCTTTATTCCTTAACCGACATACTTACACTCGAGGAAATACTTCAATATCAGTCCTTCCTCCTTGCTAAAAAAATACAACTGGGCATGCCTCCCCTAGGGTCTTCAAGTCCCTTCTCCCTGCCACCCCTACTATTGCCACTCACAGTACCTCCAAGATTATATTGAAGATCCCTAGTATAAGGACTGCACCAGCACAAAGATCCTTCCCCTTCAGTGCACCTTCCTGGTACAATGCTCTCCCCCTGCCATCACCTCTCTCACCAAAATAGGGCCTTTCAAGGTTGCACTCAAGAATCACATTCTGTACACCTGCAACTGTGAGTGTCATCTTCCAAAACCACCCTAGGCCTCTAGGTGCCTCTCTTCAGGGGCCAGAGTCTAGCCAGCCTTCACAATGTCTCTCCTGAGATAGCACACGTTGTACCTCATAAGAAGTTACCATGCTTGTATGTTAGCAACTGCCTAGCTACTGATTATATAGGACTACAGTTCATTCTTCTAATGGACATGTTAACAACTGCCTAGCAACTATTTGTATAGGACTGAAGTTCATCTGCTGAATTACACTATCACCCTGCTAATTGTATTCAATGTTCTCCATCATATGTATTACCTCTTCCTTCAATTTTTGTTACTATCTGTATTTTTCTCTTTGTATCATGACATCGAACCTTTGGAAATGAGTCTATGACTCAAAGGGTTGTAATTCTGATGTACTTATAAATAAAATAAATAAAAATAAATCACCAGCCTGAACAAGGTGTTTGATCGGGGCGATGTTCCTCAGATGATAGAATGAGGACTTGACCACAGCTGACACCTGCAAATGAAGTATCAACCTGTCATCAAGTTATCACCCCCAGATTCTGCACCTGTTCAGAGGTCAACAGCTGGGATCCCTCAAGCCAGAGCCAGGCCAGCAGCCCACCATCTGGCCCCTCTATTCAGTGATCCAGTTCCACCACTAACACCACCATCTTGTCAGGGATTAACCTTAACCAACTGGAATTCATCCATTCTTGGATTTCAGTGAGACAGTTGGAAAAAAGTGAGAGCACACTATCCTGGTAGGGCACATAACAGTGAAAACTCAGCCCATACCATCTTACGATGTCTCCTAATGGTAGTATGTACACCACAAACAATGTGGGGGACAACGCTGAACCCTGCGGGACCCCATAAGGCAGGGAAAATGAGTCCAAGGAAAAAATCCCTGATGCTACCCTCTGTGACCTGCCAGTGAGAAAAGAATGGAACCATCTGAGAACTGTACCAGACAGGCCACAGGTGACCCACAGGTGGTGAAGAAGCACCCCATGATCCATGGTGTCAAAAGCTGATGAGAGATCCAGAAGGACCAAAATGGAATGGCGCCTCTGGTCTCTAGCCATCAGGAGATCACTGAGTACCCACACCAGAGCAGTCTCAGTACTATGTCTCTTATAAAAACTAGACTGGAGCAGACTATAGATAGCATGGATGGTAAGCTGGTTCTTCGACTGCTGGGCAACAACTTTCTCAATAACCTTCTCTATAAAGGGGAGGTTAGAGATCGGTCTGTAGTTTGCAGAAGAATCTGGGTCAAGAGATGGCTTCTTGAGTAGGGGGGTCACCACAGCTTCCTTCAGAGAGCTGGGAAACTCATCTGACTGCAACGAACACCAGATTAGCTCTGCTAGAACCAAGCCGATCACCTTAACACAACCTATTAAAAGATGTGTAGGGCCCGGGTCTAAACTACAGCTAGTTGGCCACATACCCCAGAGAAGCCACATGATATCATCGATCCCCAGTCGGTCAAACTCATCCCAACAGAACAGAGGAACTGCGATCCTGCTCCAACAATCTGCAACCCCCATAGGGTACGATAGGTGAATCTTCGACCTGATGACAGCAACCTTATCATCAAAGAAGCGAACAAACTCACTGCACTCCATTTGCGAGAAGGCTTTCTGAACTCGTAGGCAGGCTGGATTGCACAATCTGTCTACCATCCAGAACAGCTGGGCTGGTCAGTTCGGTGCTGCAACAATCTCGCTGGACATGAACTCTGCCTTTTTACAAGAGGTTGTTGACTGATAATCTCTATAAAGTTCCATCAGTCTAAGCCTATTGGCCTCAAAGCCGGATCTACACCAAGCATGCTCTAACCTTCAACCCACTTGCTTCAGCTCCCTCAAAGTCCAGTTGAACCATGGGCACTGAAGGCAGAGAGTAAGTGGGTGAACATGGAAAGGAGTGATGGTATCCAGATCTCCCACCACTGCTCAATTAAAAGCCTGAAGAAGGTTCTCCAGACCCTCACTTGCATCAGGCATTCCTGATAGATCCAACACTGCCACAAGGCCATCAGGGGTCAAGCCCCATAATGGACAGTATTGGATCATCTCCAAAGGGAGAGGCCTGTAAGGGGGAACCAAAAAACTGAATCTTATGATGAGGTGGTGGGACCTTCCAACTGGTTCCACCATCAAGTTGGAGACCTCCAACCCCAGGAGAAAAACCAGGTCCAATGAGTGACCATGATTATGTGTCATAGAGGAAACAACCTGTGTGAAGCCCAAAGAACTCATAAGTCAGAGGCAGTCTTTTCCAAACTATGAGAGTTCATCATTGATACAGGCATTTAAGTCCCCCAGCACCATCAACCTGGGAGACTCCAACACCACATTGATGTTGAAGTCTGCAACTTCCTGCAAAATCTGATTCTTGCCTCCTGGTGGATGGTAGACGAGAATGATTTTGCACCTCACACCAGTGGCTACAGTACACTTAAAGGATCTGGTGTCCTCAACTGGCAAATAAATAAGGCCCAATTCAGATTAAAACAAATTCCTACACCCCTGCCCCATGACCCGACCTTGCACAGTGTATCACCGAGAAACCGTCTAGAATCGCTGACTCCAGAATGGGACCAGCATTATCATCCAGCCAGGTCTCGGTGATGCACACCTAATCAGATGACCCAACAAGATATACTATAATGGCAGACTTCTTTTTAATAAATCTACCATTGCACAACACCATGTGGGTTGGGTGATCAGCTGATTAGCATAACAGTTGCTTGCAATCAGAGAATAGGAAGTAGGAGGTAAAAAGAGACAACCTCTGAGGTGTTGCTGTAACTGCAAACTGCATATGCGCTTATGACAGTCAAACACTGGAGGACATTAGAGAAATTAGGAAAACAGTAGACTAGAAGGAAAGGTGGGGGAGCAAACTGACAAAGATATTATTCTATTGTTGAAGTGCACACACTACATCCTTTGGAAATCTGAACAAATGACCTGAAATACCTCTAGGATATAATGGAGATTTTTCATTTTTATTATGTCCTTCAGCTAATGCAGCTCATTTTCCAATGGCATTGGATTTTACCTGCACGTAATGTTGTCATTAAGCAAATATATAAATATTTCTTTCTGCATCTGCATCTCCCTTTTTAGTCTAATTTCATCTTAACGTGTCTGAAGTCCTCCAGTGTTTGCCTCATGTTGGACTCCAGTGAGCTCAGAGATTCACTTTTACCAACAGCCATTTGTAATGAATATTTATTACTGTCTTATGCATCTCATGAAAAGTTCATAGTGCAGGTTTAATTATTTAGTAATTACATAGTTTGCCTACTGCTATACAGATATATTTTTATTGAAACATAACCAGTCACTAGGAACATGCTCTTGATACGATGTATTGATAGCTGTATTCAAACAAAAACATTTCATATCATATTATATTGATGTAACTGTAATAAACCAAAACTAACCTGAACTCATTCATTCATCTACTACTTCTTTTGTACACACTTTTCACCACCATCAATAACATCATTTTGTAGCCATATTGTGTATGACAAGAGTATGTTTTTTCTTTGATGTGACTAGATGATTCAATCCCACAAACTCCTTGCCCACTCTGCTGTACCACTGCCTAAAGAGGTGTACTTACAGACTACTAAATTGAAAACTTCAGCTGTCACCATTTTTAAAACATACTGTAGCCAGTCACACAAAATGTTTAAGGTGAAGGCTAGTTTATTTGGTGAAAGAGAAGGACAATATGTCACACACACACACACACACACACACATATATATCCATCAGAGCATTAACCTCCAAAAGACCTTTTTTAAGAAGATAGCAACCTCTACAGACAAACAGCACTGATACTGCCAGTGATTATAACTGCAAAACATGTAATGCAACAGTGTTCACTAAGTCATATATAGAAACAGACTAAAATCACATCCTTAACATATGCTTATTACATTAATTGTAGATATTAATTGTATTACTTTAGCACAAAGAGGTTGTAGAAGGCTATCCATAAAGCCATTGCCTTGTATTCATATTGCACTTCACTTATTAAATCAATTGTTCTATGATTTCCATTGTGCTTGAACATCAATGCAGGATTCACAGATATGTATCAATGTGCAACTAAGTATAACTGAGATACAGAACTGATCAAAAAGAGAAATAACTAAAATAACTGGAACCCCAAACTCCAATATATACAATTAAATGGGTTGGTATTTTGAGAGGTATGGTTAAACTACTTATTCTTATTTTTTGTTAATTATATTCACAGATAGATTGCTTTAGGCCTTGCATGGACGAACTTCAGCAGATGGAGGGAATGTGAAGACTTGTTTATTCATTGCATTTTTTAGTGATTCCTCAAAGGTCACAACTACCAGTGGGTGGCTACTGGCAGACTGCCAGCTAGGACACACTTCTTGCTTACTGCCCAGATCACACTGCAACAGCACAGCTCAGGATGAACATACGAACATACAAATGTGCCAGCAGAAATAGGCCACCTGTTCTATCAAGTCTGCTCGAGTGTGCAGCTAGCACCATCAACTTGCAGCTGCCCTGCTCCCTCCCCTTCCCAATTACCATCCTCTCACCTTGTCCCATCCACTTTTGAAACTACCCACTGTCTAACAGGCTACCACCTCCTCTGGTATAGCATTCAATTCTGTCATGTCGCTCTCCTTGAAAAAGTGTCTCCTTATTTCTGTCCTAAATCTGCCCCCTCCAATCTAAGGCTGTGCCCTCTCATGTCCCTCCCCCCTCATCCTGAGTATCCCTTCAGTGCCTGCCTTGTTTATCCCCTTTATGTTCTTCAATGTCTCAATCATATCCCCTGGGTCCCTTTCTCCTCCAAGGAGTACATGTTCAGCTCTTTTAGCCTCTCCTTATATGGACTGTCCTCCAATCCCTGGATCATCCTTGTTGCCCTGCATTGTACCCCTTACAGTAATTTCACATCCTTCTTCAGATATGAGTACCAGAATTGCACACAGTATTCCAGGTGTGGCCTGACCAATGCCCTATAGAGAGGCAGGATCACCTTCCTGCTCCTGGAGCAGATCCCCCTCAAGATACAACTGAGCCTCTTGTTGAATTTTGCTGCCACCCTCCTATGCTGGTCTGTATTGTTCATCTTCCCCATTACAACCACCCCTAGATCCTTCTCTTTCTTGGTGGAAGCTAGCTGCACCCATCCCAGCTGGTAACCCCTACCTGGGTTCTTTGCTCCAAAGTGCAGGACTTTGCATTTTTTCGTATTGAGCCCCAACTGCCATGCTTCCAGTCACTCCACCTGTTTGATCAGGTCATCTTGAAGCCCCTGCCAACCTGCTATATCATCCACCACCACCCCCAATTTGGTATCATCAGAGAATAGACTTATCTTATTCCTGACACCATACGAGATGTCAGATACGAATATTTCAAACAGCACTGGCCCCAGTGCCAATCCCTATTGCACCCCACTCATCACAGCCCTTAGAGATGAGGGTTCTCCCCACCACTACTCTGTGCTGTCTCCCCTGCATCTAATTCTCAATCTGCACAAAGAACCAAACCTGTATTATGGCAAAGAAAATAACCATGGACCAAGCACCCTCCAGAGTCCAAGCTCTCCTTTCCCCCAGTAGTAACTCTCACCATACTAGGGAATCTGAATTTCAACTCCTGCAGGTCCCTCACTGCCATACCACCCAGGGACAAAGATCCTTTGCTCATAGGGCCCCTAGCTGGTTGAATGGTCTCAGCAGCAACATCTCCTCTGTACCTAAGCTTGGCCAGTTCAAATCCAGGCTCCGCCTACTCCTCTCTGCCTCTAGCACCTGTGACTGTCTCCTTTAATCAGCCCTCCTTACCATTACCCAATCCTTGTCTCAGCTCTTTCAACATAGCACTTCTATTATCTACCCCAATCTCCTACAACCCCTTCCCCCACACTCTCCCCCTTCCCCCTGCACCCCCTCCACCACCTGTTGCTCTCTACATGATGTGACAATGTCTCTGGCTGCTCTTACCTTTTGTGTCCTTGCCATGTCTTGTAACACTATTTACCCTGTAAATGCCTCTGGCTTTAGTTTTACCCAAATGTATGCATTCATATTCATGTAACTGATTGTTAACCTGTTACCCTGCCTTTACTTAATTGTCTAATTTTTTTTGTTTTGTTTTTTCTAGTTATTGCACTGCAACTGATGTGGAACCTTTGTAAAAGAGCCTTGGCTCAAAGGTACTTGTAATCCTAGATTCAAATAAATAAATAAAATCCATTTATCCATCTTAGTCCTCACCCCCATGTATCTCAACTTCCCTCCCAACCTCCCATATGGCACTGAATTGAAAGCCTTACTGAAGTCCAAATATATGACATCCACCACATGACCCTTGTACAATTCCCTCCTGACACATTCGTAATACTCAACTAGGTTCGTCTGGCAGAATTTTCCAGAGACAAATCCATGCTGGTGACTGTCATGGTGCCCATTGTCTTCCATAAAAGTTGCCAGCCTTCCCTTAAATATTGTCTCCATCATCTTCTCCAAGGTGTAAGTTAAGCTTACCAGCTTGTAATTACCCAGCTCATCCTTTGGTCCACTTTTATGGATGGGTACCATGTGGGCCATCCTTCAGTCATGTGGTATGCACCCTGTGTCCAGGGAGGAATTAAACAGTTCTGCCAGTGGTCCAGCCAGGATTTAGGCCATTTCCCTCAGCACCATGGGATGAATGCCATCCGGTCATGGTGCCTTATCCACCCACAGAGCCCTATGACAAACAGATGGATTCGTTCAAGACTCAGGAAGAGGAACATCTGCAACATGGGGAAATGTGACGACTGTTACATAAAAACATTGTATTTTTTTATTTTGAAACAAAGGATGCAGCTACCCATGGTGATGGGGCAGGCTGCCAGCAGGCACATACTTGATGCCTACTGCCCAGGTCACACTGCAATAGCACAGCTCAGGACAACACACAGACAGACAAAGAAGGAGAAAATTTCAGCTTTGGGGAAAGTGACGACTGCCACAAGAAATAAAAATGTAATTTTTATTTAAACATTTTACAGCATATCACAAAGGTGCCAGCTACCAGTGGCCAGGCAATGGCAGGCTGCCAGCTAACATGGACTTGCTGTTCACTGTACAGTAACTCATAAATCACAGGCTTCAGGGGCTGAAGTTGGTCTGTCCTTTTATGCCCTGCTAAAATACTAGTTTTGCAAAACAAATGTATGCCCTGTGTGATAAAAAAATAATTGTCTGCTGATTATGTAATTGGTAACTGGCAGACTGCCACCTCATGCCCCATTTGCCCACTGCCCAAGTACACTCCACTCCTTCCCCTCCCAGATCCCTCTCCAGGTAAGCTTCTGGTCTCAGAGGACTGCTGTTTTGCACTGCACTTTTCAGAGAGTGGTTTAACTTTCTTTTGTTTCTTTTTTTGTTTGAATTGTACTTTTTCTTCCTACAAAATGAATATCAAGTTTGACAAAAACATTGTGTGCTGATAAGATAACTGAGCACTGGCAGACTGCCATCTCATGCCACATCTTCCCACTGACCAAGCACACGACAGTCCCTGCCCTCCCAGTTACCTCTAGGCAAGGCTGTGGTACTAGAATCCTGCTGCTTTGCAATGTACTACACAGCTTGAGGTTTAATTTTATTTTTTTGTCTTTTTTCTCCCTAAATATCCCCCTTTAGTAGCTGTGCTGTTTCTCCTTTTGGTACACTGCAGCTCAAGCTCATATCATGATTTGTTTTTTCTTGAAGAATTTCCTAGCTATTCTAAGTAGATTGATCACAGCCCTGTCTGTGCTAATGTAGCCCAATGAGAAGAGCACAAGTGAGATTTCATGCTGGCTCATATTGTTGAATTCAGTCCAGCACCAAAACTATGCTGTCACTCACTCTCAGCATAGGTGACTCTTTTAGGTGTGGACTGTGGTTTATAGTTCAACCACTTCCTCTAGTCAGCACCTTTCAGATAAAGGGGAACCAGTTACAACAAAAGTCTGCCTATTTGCCCAAAACGTTCACCATAGCCCAAAAGAAATTAACACATGGAATTTAGGGTGTTTGATTCTTTAGTAGAACCAGACCTTCAGCCTTAATTTAAACCAAGTTACCATTCATGATATAATCTTAAAAAGGACGAAACATAGAATACTTTTGATTAATATAATAACTTAAAAAATATGAAAATCATTATGGGGCAGGACACTGAAAACTATAATCTGAACATAGCTACAGCTAAATATTTTAATTTTTTATTTTATCAGCATCTTTTTTCTTTTAGTTAAACTGAACATTGATTTAGCTTCTCTGTTTACTTTCTTTTGATTGTGATGTTTTCCAGAAATTTGTGCAGATTCATCATTGATCAACCATGGACAATCTGATCCACAAATCACGGCTAAACAATGGATGGAGTTATTATTGACAAAGATAAGTAACAGAGCAGGGATTACCATAAATGTCCATTGGCAACCATTTCTGTCTATAAAAGAATGTACAATGAGAGAGTGTGGATGTTTCCTTAGTTACAGATAAGGACAGGAGGGAGATTTTCATGGCCAGTAAAGAAACACTGGAAATTCTTACTGTACATAATACTTAAATTTTACAATTCTGTATTAGTGTAAGGAAAAGGTCAGGAGGAAAAAGAACATTTACATATGTAGTGTTTTTTTTATTTAATGGAGTTTCATTTTTAAGGCATATGTGAAGGTATTTATTGAGTAAATGTATCAGCCATGTTTGTGATTACAACCAGGGACAAGTGAAAAATAAATGTCATTATAAGTTTCCCAGTCTGGAAAACAAGTGCTAACACTTTTCATCCTGTAAAGCTATGGTTAAATAACCATATAGGTCTGGACAGCCAATGAGCAATCAGATAACTGATTTTTCCTTACAGTACCTAATGTATATCACATCATGCATACTGTATGAGAAACATATACAGAAACTAAAGACAAAACAAGAATTATATCAAAATAATGAAGATAACATGATTGCCTGGCATCAGTTTTGAGCCTGTGTAACTTGAGTTTAGAACAAATGTGACATTTATTTATTTATTTGTGTTTGTTCTCTTGGTAGGTTTACTAGAGTTTGAGACTTCATTTACAAGAACTCAAAAAGGGTTCACAGTTAGATAAGCATTAAAGATAAGACTAGATAGATAACAATCATGTGCACACTAAGCATCTCAGTATCATCATATAAGCAATAGAACATATACTGTATTATAACTCACACTATGTGATTTCAGCCAATCTGCATCTAGAACCACTGTTCTTTGTATCTTGTGTACAGTGGTATCTTATGCAGGCATGTTAGGAGTGGAGCCTTCCACTTCAGATCTGGGGGTGAACAAACTTCATTAACCTTTACAATTAATACAACCTTTTGATTTGGTGCATTTTTTCTCTAATATGCATGTATATCTGGAAAGTCAACTCCATTTCATGTTATGCAAGCAATAACA
Source organism: Neoceratodus forsteri (assembly GCA_016271365.2). Taxonomy (NCBI): domain Eukaryota; kingdom Metazoa; phylum Chordata; order Ceratodontiformes; family Ceratodontidae; genus Neoceratodus; species Neoceratodus forsteri. The sequence continues at coordinate 535,870,523 of CM057455.1, forward strand.
CACGATGAGGTGTGGGTTATCGCCTGATAAGAGCATGCCCAGGGGCGTAATAAGGCACGAGGTGCTTGAGCCGAGTGCCTTATGCCCCTGGGTGTTCTCATCAGGCGATAACCCACACCTCGGAGTGTGTTATTGTGCTTATAAAATGGGCCCCCATGTAATTATTTAATGGGTTAAAAAAATAAATAAATAAAGGAGTCAAAACTATATATGAAAAAAGGTTTCAATATCTCAGATATTAAAAAAATAGTCCCCCTAATAAGTCACTTTAAAAAGTGTTTCATTGGCAGCACAGGGTTCCTTTGTATTCCTGAGGTTAACTATCACTAGTGATTTTAGTACTTTAGGACTCCCTTTCACGTTTTGTTTTTTTGTGTGGTCCAGTCCTTTCCCTGAGAGGCAGCATGTGCTTTCAATCACAGCTGCCACAGGGTCTGTGTATTTTGTTGCTTCTTAGTTCGTCTAGCCAATTCAAGCTCCAACTCTGAGTGCGAGAGGTAAAAAATGCAACAGAAAGCAAGGCAAGCACAACAGGACATGGTGAAAGATGTTTTTTTTTTTTTAACATGCAGAATGCAGTCAACCACCCATCAGCTCAGGCTATACCTTTACCGGTTTCAAATTAACACTCGTCTTCAGGAGGATTAATAAAGCTGTTTTTCACCTTGTCCTGTTGTGTGGTGGTTTGCCTCAGAAATAAGGAGTGCATATTTTAAGGGAGTTTTAAAAAAACGAAAACAAAATAAAGGTAGTGCAGTTGTCAGGAGTATCTGGAGCGAGTGTGTACCTTACCAGCCGTTGCGAGCGAGAGTGTCCATTAGTGGCCGCCATACACTACCGTTTCCTCCCTAGTGTCATTGTGTAAAAATAAGATAGTTTTACTTTGCAGCTAATAGTTTTCAGCTCCAGTTTTTATTTTTGCAGTCTTGAGGCTGGGATTTCTACAATGAAGTTGTTGGGGGCATCGCAGTCCAGAGATTGCTGATGAAACAGGACCCAACATGGAAATACATGGATGAAATGCTCAGTGAGTAGATAAAGTGGCATATTTATGGCATGTGTATGAAGGGGACATTCTTTATCTTGAGTGGCATGTATGGTGCTGTTATAAGGCTTCCGTGTTAGGTGGAGAAAAGTGGTTCTTTCTGATGTTACAGTTTGCGTCAATGACAATGACATTTCCCGCTAGCGCTTCACTGAGCTGTGCCAGTCAATTTTTTTGTTTAGTATTGGCACAGCTCAGTGATTAGCTGCTGTTATGTGCCCTTTGGGTAGATGGTAGTCCCGGTTGGCTACTATAACATCTGATAAGGACATGGCTCAGATGATGTAGAAGCCAATCAGAAACCTGGATTTTTAAAGCCCATTTTATAAGTATGTTTAAACACTTGTATGTTTCGTAATCAAAATTTAAATAAAATCTTTATACACAACAAACACCAACTTAGAACTTACTATAAATCACCATAGCTAACTGGAATGATTTGTAATAACTTAATAGTGTCTCTGAGGGATCTCTATGGTACTGTATAAGAGATTCCCTTTTTGCATATCCATTTTTTCTTTATTAAACAGGGTTGATAGCATACAAAAAAGTCATTTGACCTGAGTAAATAAACCTTCTGGTGGAAAAGTATATACCAATACAGTCACATCAATTTCTGTACAGTACATTAAAGCAAATGTGTGTGTGGCAAACCTGATGAAAGGAATTACTCTGACAATTTATATCAAAGTTAATGAGATAATATTTCATATAATTCAGTATAAGCCCTATACTTTTAACTTATTTCAATACAAATCCTTTTTTACCTAATGGTCCTCAACCATTGAGAAGGGCATTTAATTATCCCAGATTATTCAAAACATTCATTAAAATGATACTGTATAATAATGCTTTGAGTATTCAGAAATGTTTTCATAGTGTTAAATATCTATGCATATTAGCTTCCATGCCCATGAAGGGAAGAGCATGATAGCATCTGAGTGTTACAAATATTTATACAAAAATATATTTTATTTCAATGTAAAAGAGGCTGCTAGAAAAGTTAAAATTTTAGATGAATTTTTGACGAATAATTAGAATGTAGAATGCAGATGAAAAATAAATTATGAGGATAGATTTCCTTAAACGTCTTGTTCATTATATTTCTGGTTGCTTGTCACCACAAGGAACACAACTCAAATTCAAATAAAACATGACACATGCAGGCATCCTGTGCCTCACAGTGCCAGTATCAATTATAAAATATTAAGGTATTAATATCAGTTGTAAAGTGTATGCCATTTAAAATATGCCCTCTTAAAATATGCCCTCTTTATCATAGAAACATAGAATGTGTCAGCAGAAAAGGAGCACCAGGCCCACCCAGTCTGCCCTGTATGCCTAGCAAGATGCTAAGACTTTGCTAATGCCTTACACCTGCCCCCCTCCCCAGGACTAACATACCCCTGTGTCTGTCCCACGCTCTTTAAAATCCCCCCACCAGTTCTTGCCCCCACCACTTCCTGTGGTAGTCTGTTCCAGCTTTCCACCACCCTCTCCATAAAGTAGAATTTTGTGATGTTTTCCCTGAACCTCCCCCCTGCTATCTGCATACCATGCCTCCTTGTTTTTGATTGCTCCCATAGCTGGAAGTTGTCCCCTACTGGTACCCTTGTAAATACCCTTAGATATATTTGAAGGTCTGAATCATGTCCCCCCTTTCCCTTCTTTGTTCAAGGGAGTACATGCTGAGGTCCCTCAGCCATTCCTTGCATGACATGTACTAAGTCCCCTTCCATTTTCATCACCCGCCTCTGGACGAGCTCCACCCTATTCACATCCTTCTTGAGTTATGGCCTCCAGAACTAGACCCCATACTCCAGATGTAACATGGCAAGCTGCCTGTACAAGGGCATGATGATCTCCCTCTTCCTGCTAGTTATTCCCCTACATATATAGCCCAGTACCCTACTAGCCCTTGCCACTACCTTTTCACATTGCTTTGCCACCTTTAGGTCCCATGAAATGAATACGCCCAGATCCCTTTCCAGCTCAGTAACCTCTAAGGTGTGCTCCCCTTACAGTATACCACTCCCTGATTAATTCTGATGAAGTGCATGATCTTGCACTTTTTTGTGTTGATGGACAATTGCCTTTCCTTAGACCATTCCTCCAGTTTCTCCAAACTGTTGAGCATGCACTCTACCCCCTCAGGTTTATCCACCCTATTACAGACCTTTGTGTTATCTGTGAACAGACACACTCTTCCCTCTAGCCCCTCCACTAAGTCCTCTATAAAAATATTGAAAAGAAGTGACCCAAGCACAGACCCCTGAGGTATCCCACTGGTAACCCTATCCTCCTCTGAATGTACCCCATTAACAATTACCCTCTGCCTTCTACCCTCCAATTAGTTTTGCACCCACCTAATTATGAGTAGCCCCAACCCAAAACATCTAATTTTGTGCAGCAGTCTCCTGTGTGGCACAAAATCGAATGCCTTTTTGAAACTGAGATATGCAATGTCTACAGACTCCCTGACATAGTACCTTGGTGACCCAATTGAAGAACTCTATTAAGTTCATTTGACATGACCTTCCCTCAGTGAATACATGTTGCTGCCAGTCCAGTAGGCCATTGGCTTCAAGGTAGGTAGGTAGTATTCAACTTTTTTAGCAGTTTTGCCATGAGTTTGCCCACCACCGATGTTAAGTTCATCGGGCCCATGATTGCCCGCCTCCTTCTTACCCCCTCCTCCTCGTGTGTCCTGATTTTCATAAACTCTTCCTCTTTTTCAACCATGAAAAGACTAAGCAGAAATAGCCATTGAGTATCTGCGCCTTTCCATGGTCATCATCCACCAACTCCCCTTCTCCAATTTTTAACCTAATCATCCCTTCCCTTGACTTTCTCCTCTCATTTACATACCAGAAGAACATTTTATCCTCCTCCTTGACCATGATGTCTATTCTCTCTTCTGTTCTTGCCTTCACCGTCCTGACCTCCCTCCCTGCTTCCTTCTGCTTCTCCTGGTATGTAGCCATATCCTCCTCCCTTTGTGTCCTTTTATACCACTCAAATACCTTTCTCTTTGCCCTGACCTTCTACGCCACCTCCCTATAAAACCAAAGTGGTTTCCTCTTCTCCCTATTTTTATTCACCCTCCTGATGCAGAGGCTAGTGGCCTCCACTATTGCCCTTTTTATTTGACCCCACATTTCCTCCACACCCCTTAATTCCCCCACCACTGCTAATGCCTGCTGAACACTTTCCCCATTTTCTGAAAGTCTGCTTGCCAAACATCTAGCACCTTTACTATGGGCCTATGGACCTCAACCATCATTTTTACCATGAACCAGAGAGTGCTATAGTCACTCGTGCACAAATTCTCTCCTACAGATATATCTCTTACACATTCCCCATTTGTAAGGATTAAATCTAGGATCACCTCCTCCCTGGTCGTTTCCCTTACCAGCTGCTTCATGAGACCTCAATGTAGGGAGTCTACAATTTCCCTGCTACTGACAGATGCTGCTGATGGCATGCCTCAATCCATGTCCGGCAAGTTGAAGTCCCTCATCAGCAGCACCTCACCTCTGTTTGCCATCCTTTGGATCTCCTCCATCATTGCCTATCTGTCACATCCTGCTGTTCCTATATAACACCCCAGTCCATATGACCTCTCCCTTTCCTGTGTCTAATGATACTGATAAAACCTTAGCCCCATCAACCTACACAGCAATTCCATAGCCTTCATGTGCTGCTTCACATGGAGGGCAACCCCCCTCCTATCCATCCTATCCTTCCTAAAAAATGTATACCCCAGTATTACCATTTCGAAGTCCTGGCCCTCATGACCCCACATCTCTGTGATGCCCATGATGTCCAAGTCCACCTCAGCCATGACCACTATCAAGTCTGGAATCTTATTGTTCAGGCTCTGGCATTGGTGCACATGTCTCTCCATTAGCACGGTCCTCTATGCTCTCCCCTGGTGCGTGTTGTCCTCCCAACTCCTCTCTTCTGGCTTTTACCATTCTGGGAGGAAGACTGGTGGCCTCCCTCCTGTTTATACTAGATGGTTTTGTTTTTTTTGCTGTTAATGTTGTTTTTTGTCATCATTGGTTTGGAAGATTTATAATCGAATAGATCAGATTTTGTGTCTTTCATAAATTGTATTTACAGTATACAGGTTTATATAGCTTTTTATTATTTATAGTCAGATTATATAGCAGCCATGTGAAAGCAGGTCCTTCCCCATTTTACATTTATATTGCAGTTCTTATGTAACTTTTTATATCCCTCAGAAGTAAGTTCCCATCAATCATAGCTATCTGAGAACATGTGAAATAATGGTGTATACCTAAAAAATCATGCATTGTTTAAGTCATTTTTTCTTTTACAATTTTTGGCCGATAAAATGAGATTAGTTGTCCATGTTTTCAGCTTGGTGCTCTTAACCACTAGACTACACTGCCTCCCCATTTGTGTTTTGTGAATTTGTGTTTGCATTCTTGCCTAAATAAGAATTTCTTCTTAAGTAAAATGTCTTTCTATGGAGCAATACCTTTTTGCCATGTTCTGAAAATGAAAGGTTTATCTTGTATTCTGGATTGCTGAGTAACCAGATCTGATTGGCAGGGTTCAAATCCACTTTACACTTTGATATCTTTTAAAATATTAAAACATTATTTGCTAAGACATGCACTAATCTGTTGTTTATTTTAAATAATTTATGTGGAGCTGACTATAAATTTCTTTATGGCCAAATACATTTTTGACCTTCATTATAAATATAGCCTTCCAAAAACACATTATCACTGTTTTTTTCTTGACTGGAAAATGGCTAATTTTGCCTGAAATGAAAGGTAATGCAAGTAGAGTTATAGGCAGGCTACCCCCGCCCCCCATCCTTTAGCAAGCATAAATACTTCAGGCATGTAGTGGCTTTTAATGATTCCATAAGAAGTTCTAAAATAGTCTGTTAATGTTTTGAACCAGACCAAAGGGGCTTCTTATAACATAGTTTGCATTGTATATGAGATATGGAGTATAGTAAACATTTCAGCAATTGAATGTTTACCCAAAGTAACTTTTAATTTATTAAACACATGTAAGTGATTATGTTGTTCATAAAACTATTGGAATCAGTTTAGTTAAATCCCAAATAGTCCATGCATTGATTCTTCAGTACCACATTAACTGCATCTTGTGTGCCTGTTAAATCATTAATATTGGTTGGTAATATTTCTTATTTACTGTAGACATACAGAAATAGATTCATTGACATATTGGTCCTTATAAGAACAGATCCAGAAGTAAATAGTTTGATACCTTTTATTGGACCAACATAACTGTTAGAGAAAGAAAACAGTGTCTAAGCTTTCAGACCAACCAAGTCCTTCCTCGGAGACTCAAGTCTCAGAGGAAGGACTTGACAGCCTCCGAGGAAGGACTTGGTCTGAAAGCTTAGATATTGTTTCCTTTTTGTAACATCCATGTTGGTCCAATAAAATGTATCAAACTATTTGCTTCTGGATTTGTTATTTACTGTAGTTAACCTTATAACCTGAAAGGTGTGAAAACATTTCAATTTCTTGCCCTAATGCTCACAGACTGGAAAATGAATTTGTACAAGGGTTGATCAAAAAGTGTGTGGCCTGACACTGAAGCAAATGCACAATGAAACTAGTATAATTTTCAATTTATAGTTACACTAATATGAATAGAATATGATGCATTGGTATAATGATCAAATGTATTCTTTTGTAGATACATGCCAAGCAATATCTGATAGGTGATTATCATTTGAGAATTGAGAAATCTGAGATCAGAGCTATCATCAAGTACCTCCATATCAAAGAAATGACTCCAGTGCAAATCCATGAGGATATGATCAGCACACATGGGAAAGAAGCCCTTTCATATTCAACTGTCAAGAAAAGGGATGCTGATTTTAAGCATGGCAGAAGAAGTTTTGAAGATGATCCCAGGTCAGGGTACCCAAGGAAGGTGACCACTGAGGAGAACATTGACACAGCCCATAAAATGGTGATGAAAGACAGACAAGTAATTTTGCAGCATGTAGCCAGCATCTTGTGCATCCATTTTGGGGTAGTACAATCAATCTTGACTAAAGACTTGGGCATGAGCAAAGTGTCAGCAAGATGGGTGTCAAGAATGTTGACACCCGATCACAAATTAAGCAAAAGGGCCATTTCAAGCAAACTTCTTGCACAATACAAGAGGAATCCATCAAACCTTATAAGGTGTACTGTAACAATGGATGAAACCTGGGTTAACCATTTTGATCTAGAGTCCAAACAGCAAAGCAAACAATAGAAACATCCTCTATCTCTAACACCAAAGAAGTTCAAATGGGCCACCTCACATGACCAAATCATGGCCTCAGTCTTCTGGGACTCTGAAGGAGTGATCATGACTGAATATCTTGAAAAAGGAAAGTCAGTAAGTGGTGAGTACTATGCTGAACAACTCCACAGGCTGAGAGAAGCCATCACATTGAGGCAGGGTGTTTTGTTCCTGCAAGACAATGTGCCACCTCACACCACACTGGTTGCTGTGGCTGCTGCAATGGAATGTGGATATGAATACTTCCTCACCCACCCTTCTCACCAGATGTTGTTCCTTCAGACTACTACCTGTTCCCAAAACTGAAGGCTGAACTCCATGGAAAGAGATTTCCTGATGACAAAGAGGTGATAGCTACTGTGGAAGGGTTTCTTTGGGGCCAAGACATAGAATTCTACCATGAGGCGATAACAATGCTAGAATGATGCTTGACTAAGTGTGTTGAACTGAAAGGAGACTATGTTGAAGAATAAAATTATGCTAAATTCTTAACACATTTCTTTCTATGTCGGTTTGAAAACTTTTTGATCGTTCCTTGTAATTATATCAAAAGCAGATAATCAGCGTAAGCACTGAGTTTGATTATATATTTTCCTTTGTTCACACCTTGAATATCGTGTTAACTCAAAGTTGTGAGAAAAATTTCCATACTCAGAATAATGTGAGGGAAAGGTGGTAAACTTGTCTTACACTCCTACCCAAAGATGCACAAATTAGGTAATTTGATACCATTTATTGGACAAACAGAGATTACAGAAACACCTTAAGCTTTTGACCTTGAACACAGGTCTTCCTCAGAAGAAATGCATTTCTTAATAGAAATAGCACTTCTTCTGAAGAATTCCTCTGTTCAAGGTTGAAAGACTAAGGTCTTTCTGTAATCTCTGTTGGTCCAATGAAACATATCAAATCATCTAATTTGTGCATCTTGTTGTGCAAGGACCAATATGGCAACACACAGTTTTTTAGCCCTACACAAAGGAAAGTCCTCAGTTCTGCCATTACTGATAGTTAAAGCAGCAGTGCATGAATGTGGTGAAAATTCTGACCTGTAGTTTTTTTTATTCTATTTTAAATTGCCCCTTATTTACCGACTCATGTGACACCCTTCTTTCCACAGCTTGAGTCAGCTTTAGTACTTTTTTCACATCTGAAATAAAAAAAAATAAGTTTTTCTTTTAATATGGCTTGGGCCAGATTTTCATCGGTATTCTCAGCTGTTTTGGTACATCCATTGTTTAAAATCACTTCAGTTGTGACTAAAATGATCTATTATACAGCAAGCAGTACTCTCTGACCTTATGGGACAGTAAGTGTTCAAAAACAGCTGAGAATACTGATGAAAACCTGGTCCAAGCCATATTAAAAGAAGCACTCATTTTATCACTTTAATGTGACAAAAATATTAAAGCAGACTCAAAATAGAGAAAGAAGGGTATCATACAAGTGAGAAAATAAGGGGCAATCTAAAATAGAAAAAAGTACAGGTCAAAAATGTCACCACATTCAAACATTCACTGCTGCTTTAATCTAGATTTTGGATTATAATATAATGTTTTAAATGATTTTCTGTAATGGTGAGGAATGTCCCATGCCTGCTATTCCTAAAACAGGAAGGGCAATTCTAACATATTAATAGTTTTGCATGCAGCAAATGATAAAAATGCATTTTAAATACTCATTAATAGGGCACTGTCAACCATTTTGCATCACATTATTGCTAGTTAAAACCCCACATTGTACAATAGCTTAAAATCTCTAAACTTCATTTATGTTGCTGTTTGTTTTATCTGCTTCCTTTCTTAGTATAACTGAAATACATGCTAATGGTGTAATTATATCCAACTTGATTTTTGTTTCCAATGTTTGAACTACTGCTACTGCATACTTTGTGAATATTATCAACACTTCCAAACAGTGCAGTCACTCATGATGCAATAGCCTCCTCACCTCCTACTGCATCATAAGGAGCTAGACTGAATGGGGTGCTCCCAAAGCCAGGAAAGATGCAGTGAGAGTTGATCAAGGATTGTAAGCAAACATATTTTTGTGTGGTAACACCAGTAAGGTGGCCAGTCTTTTTTTCACTCTTAAAAAGAAAAAGGAACCATAATCAAACAGCCAGTTACATGTGAAATCTATACAGAATACCAGCAATCCTAAAATGTGTATTGTTAAATTAGGGACAATTTGATGGCAAAGTGGGTTGACAATGTACCTTTAATAAATTGGATTTTTTTGAGTCTTGATTGCATAATATATCTTGGTATGAACCCTGACTGTTCTGGGTTGATTAATTTATTTAATTACTTTCCTAACATGGTGTTCAACAACTTTGCAAAGATCTTACAGTCATATTTTAAGAGCACAATAGGTGCATAAGTTTCAATTTTGTATGGATCTTTCTGTATTTAGGAATAAGTGTAATGTCTGCCTCACCAACGGACTGGAGGGAATAACTGTATTGCTGTAGTTCTTTGCACAGTAATGCTAGGAAGGAGGATAACTCTTTTTATAAATTCTACATAAAATTCTATGTAGAAAAGTCATCCTTTCCTGGATCTTTGCCTTTGTCTACATCATCAATGGCAGTTAATACTTCCTGTTTAAAAATAGGGTCTGTTAGAGCATCTTTTTTTGTTTCATCTGAGGAGTCTGACTACTAATATTCCAACAATAGCCAGATATTTCTGATTCAGCAAGAGATGAAGCTGTGACATTAAGCAATCACCTTTTTTTAAACAAATAATGAACATAAAATATGATATAGAATTTAACAAGGTAGTTTGCATAGAAAATAGACATATTTTGGAGAATTTCAAAAACAATAACTTAGATCAAGGCAAGAATATTAACATAATTCCAAATAAGAAAATACAAGGGTCAAAAATAGAAATGGAAACAGAAAGAAAAGAATTAGCCCTTAGGGAGCCGCTGATGGATATTCAGGTTTTAGTGGGATGCCTCATGGGGGGCTGCAGACAGCTAGAGATGTTTTTTCAGCACTATTTTTGCAGCAGTAGCTGCTGAAATACTGAAGTGCCTTAATACAATTTCTTGTACTAGTTATGTAAAACGGGCCTTGGGCTTTCACCCACTAATCATTTAAATTTTGGATAGTCATTTTTTTTGGTAAGGGAAGTTAAAGTAAGGTTTTGTGCAGCCAACAGAAAAACCCCTGTATTGCAGTCGCGGTTCTCAATCCGTATTGCCGTAAACCTTGAAGTAAGCAGCAGCCAGTATAACATCACAGCGATTGAAATAATAAGCATTGTAGTAATGTTTTTGTACATTTTATAACAGAACTGGATAACAGTGCATGCAAAATGTGCCCTTTACATGATTAGAAAGATCAGAATGAAGAGGTGTGGTAACTTGAATGCCAGCACATTCCTCAACTGCCCCTTCACTTCTGCGGGTGTGCTGCCAGTCTGAAACTATACTGACATGCATGCAGCAACAAAATATGTAACTCTTGGTTTTTTTATCAGCCAAAGCCATGTAATAAGTAACAATCCTGCCCAAAAACATTGAGTCCAACACAGCATAAACTGCAGTTTCAAACAAATGCTTGCCTCTGTGATTTATTTTCAAACCACCCCCCAGTCACACAAAGCACAAAACATAAACCGTGCGTGCTACTCAAGTTACTGTTGCAGTGCACCAAGACCATAACATCCCCTATCTGTTTGCAGCTCCAGGTAGTAGCTAGCTCATTATATCTCTGCAAATAATAAGTCTGAAATAAGCTAATGATGCCCCCACCCCCACCACAAGGCACATACAGATCAGTTAGATCTGTTTTCACTATCATGTTCTCCACTTTTAGTGTTCCAAACTGCAATAACACAGTGAGCTGCCTGCAAAAAAATGGGATACAAGCCTTTTTGTTTTGCTGTTGTAAAACCTTGTTTGGAAAATGAACTGTAAAGTATGAAAGCATAGTAGCTGTCTCCATCATCGAAAGCTTTCCCTTGTCTTTTATGCTAAGCTCATCAGCTGTTGCTTGAAAATAAAATAACATACCTCATTGTTATGTATCTCCTTACTTTTAGCGTGTGTGTGTGTGTGTGTGTTTGTCTGAGTTTCCCCTCCAGTGATCAGTGAGCTGATCAGATGGTTTAAATAAAAACTGGCCACTGGGAGCTTGTTGCTAGGCTGTCACTAGATCCCAGAATATGTAGTTTCTATGGCGACATGAAACTATGTTGCACTGAGGGAGCCTCACTGTATTGACTCAACCACAGGAAAACAGTTTCAGCTGTAGACTGCCTTATGTCTGTTACCTCCACTGACAGTGCCTTCTAATGAAATGGTAAGTGACATTCTCTGAGGATAAATGTGTACATTTTATTCCTTTTATTTCTGTATTTATTACATTTGTGATTCATGGAATGCCTTTTACAATGTAGCTTATTTTTTTTCGTTTTTTAGGCAATTTCTTTTCTGAGAAAACTTTCAAGACACTTGTGAAGAATCTGATTTTTTTCTGGTAAGTTATTTTTTTTCAATTGGTACTATTTTTTTTCTTTTCAGATGTGATTTTAACTAGTTCTTGAGACGTTACTATAGCTATACAGACCCACTTGTGAATACCATAATGATCATGTACTATGCCATGCATTGAGTCCCACACACCTCATTAGAGGCTTTCAGTGATCATAATTGTCTCTCCTCTCAGTATGGAATTTAGGATTCTGGTATAGTCACTGTGATTTTTTTGTTTGTTTTTTTTAGTTTTGGGAGGCTTCACCCTTCAATCCTCCCTTTTTTCATGAAAGGGGTAAGTGTGGCAAGTAAGCAATAAGGCATGATGGAGTGTGCATTACACACTTGTAACGCATGTCTAGGGAGTGTAGTGAGGCATGAGGCCACAGACCGATGCATTCAGTCCCCAGCTGTGCATTTCAATGACCCTATATTCAAAACTAGGTGCCGGGGCAGTGCAAGTACTTGTGCTGCCCCTGAAACCCACAGAGCTATGTTCAACCAGGAATGTGCACTGCCCTGCCTGACTGAATAAAGAGGTCTCAGCACAGCCATGTGCATGTGACCAAATGGCAATATTGAAAAGGTGGCATACACGTAAATCCATTGGGCAGGCAACTGGCAATGGAGCCATTTGCATGCCCATTATGGGCACATTTGCATGGGGTCATGAACTATTACAGTGCATCCCAACCATCCATCCTTCCACCCTGATCCCAGTCTCTGGACATGCATGGACAAAACCCATTCTCTGGCACTAGTGGTACCCCCTTCCACACCCAGTTTGAGTATTTGCTGTATGATCCCTGGCTTCAAGTGGGCTCCCCCTCCTAAGCCCAGCCCCATAGGACAATGAAGTATTCCCGATGTCTAGTGGCACCCCCTCTTCTTGATCCCAGCCCTGTATGATGGTGATGTATCCCTAGCATGCAGTGGTACCCTCTCCCTCCTGATCCATCCTGATAAAACAAAGAAACTCCCTGGTGTCCAGTGGCAACCCCCGTCCCTAACCCCATCCCTGTTTACATACACATATCCCCTGTTGCCAGCAATAACCCCATGCACTTCACTCATCCCAGGCACCACTCACAATTCCAGGTGTCCAGTTTTCCTATCACCGTCTGACCCCCAGCCTGGCAGAGTGGCAACCATCCCCCCACCACGACATCAGTAACCCTATCTGGTACCCCTTCCTGTGCTACTGGCATGTGGTGAAATGATGGCGAGCTGCACATACCCTCCACACACCACCTTGGCCGACTGCCATCTGACAGGAACTGGGAGCACTGCCCATATATAGGCATTGTTTATTTTTGTACTGAGTTATAGTGAATGCAAGTGAAATCTGTGGTTATAATAAGTCATTTGAGTACACAAGGGAACAATAAAATTTGTCATGGATGGTATTTAAATAAATGTCTATAAATAATTACATAGTGTCAGCATGGATTTAGTGGTTTAGTGGCACCCTCTCCCAACCCAATGATGACAGTCCTCGGAGGAATTATTTGTACCCATGCCCCAACCCCAAACCCCGATGGTGCCAATCTTCAGAAGACTTAACAGTGCCCATGACCTCATGCCAAACCTTGATGGTGCCAGTCCTCAGATGAAATATAAGTACACATGTCCCCCTCCCTGACACAGATAATGCCAGTACTTATAATGTGCAATAGTACTCCTGCCCTGGTAGAATAGTGGTCCCCCACCCTCCCCATTTGAGAAGGTAGCATCCACCACCCTGCTTTCCCATCCCAACTTGGAGCCAGTGACCAGCACAACCCATGCCACACCTCCACGGCTTGCCACCAACTGAACTGTCCATGAGCATACCGTAGAGTGTACATGCTTATTGATCTGAGCATGTACACTTCACAGTATGCTCATGGACAGTTCAGTCAGTGGCAAGCCATGGAGGTGTGAGGTGGGCTGTGCTGGTCACCAGCTCCAAGTCAGGATGGGGGAGCATGTGGTGATGGACACTACCTGATGGGGTGGGGATGTTGGGGGGCCACTATACCACCAGGGCAGAGGTACTATTGTGTTTTAAAAGTATTGGCATCATCAGGGTCAGTGAGTGGGGCATGGTTACTAACATTTCATCCAAGGACTGACACCATCGGGGGTAGGGAGCATGGGTACTATTAAGTCTTCTGAGGATTGGCATCAACAATGTCCAGGGTGGGGGGCATAGGTATTATTTCTCTACATACTGGCACCATTGGGGTTTGGGGTGGGGGCCACTGGACCGCTAGGGATGCAGAAAATAGCAATATATTTACAAATTGGCAGGATCAAGGATCAGGGATGGAGGATCACTCGCCCCAGACACAGGGAGCAAACCCCTGTCATGCACCATGTGTTTGTCACATGGGAGAAGTTGCTGTACATTTGGAGTCTTAGGCACCGGACCTCTCCTGTACAAGAATCTGGTGAAGGGTCCCTGGTGCACTGGGCTTTGGCACAAGCTGCTGTTTCTCGCAGCTTGTTCTGATCAAACCCCAGTTTGAGAATTGGGCCCCATGTGTTTATTCTGTTAACAGTGCAAAAAAAATTGTATTTATAAAAAGGTGTCTCTTTTTTTGTTGTTGTGTCAGTTGTAACACAACTCTATTTAGATGTATTACCCAATAAGTATATGGGCTTAAATCCACTACAATTACAAGATACAGGAAATATGACACTGTGTTATACATCTTTATTATACAGGCTCACATTTATTACTGAATATACTGGTGCATACTGCATAGTTTTGTGTTACAATGCAATGTTGTGTATTTTCAGACACCATATTTTCATAACATACCAAAATATGTGTAGGCTGCAAATGTGGATAACATGTTTATCCTACTAAAAGTGCATAACTTTCAAATTGTATTTATAAAAAGTTGTCTACTTTTTTGTTTTGTCAATTGTAACACAATTTTTTTTACATGTGTTCCACAATCATTAAGTGGCCATAAACTGACTACACATGCAAGATGTTGGCAAAGAATGCCATCTAGTTAATCTGCACACATGTATTACAGTTTATAAAAAAAAGTGATGTTTGTCTATGTTTGTGTTACATGACAACATACACAATAATGTATACCTTGTGACACAATATTTTGCTTTCAAGATCTAATAGATACATTAGACATTTACAACAAAGGGACAGTTCCAGTAGTATTGAATTATACATTGTGTTTGGTTATTTTTATTTATTTGCAATGTATTTACACAATCAAATAAACATATTTTGTTAATGATCCAGTATAACACACTTGTGATGTCTCTCCAACACAACATTTAACAGTGATTTGATAGCCAGTGCCTCGATTTTTCAAAACACATATCTTTTCCCCATCAAAGACATATAATCTATCACAGAGAGAAAAAGGTTTTTTTTAAACAACTTTATTTTTGTATATTGTTGCCTGTGTGACACAGTTTGTTATACAATTGTTTTAATAAATAGTGCTATGTCCAGATAGCCAAGTCAAAGACAAAATCAAAACAGTATACTGTGTGGGTATAATACCCACACTTTCAGACACACACGGAGCTATTTAATGCACATGGTGTAAATATGCTTAAATCTGGCCGGTAACAGCTATAAGAAAAAATACTAACATGGTGGCAGCCTAAGGGTTAAATAACATTTCAGAACATGACTTCCAGAAATTGAATATGTTTCCCTTGAGGATCCTACGGGGATGATTATAGGGAAAATAATATATATAATGATCATAGTGTATTTACTGTTTCAGATAATGAATCAGATAAAAGATCAGTAGTAACAGGGGGCTCATACTACAACCTCAGAAAATCTGTAGGGTGGACAGTACATTTAAGGTATTAAAAGAAGAACATAAGGTCTTATGGGATCTCAGAATAGCACAAGAAGGAAAAAGATAAAAGAAAGACATACGGAAAATGCAAACAAATGATAAGAAACAATGCAAAGGAAACCAAAATAAAACAAAAGTTACTAAGTAAAGGAAAAACAAAATAGAAAAATAAATTAAAGCAGAAAGACAACTGGAACTGCAGAAAAAAGATTTAGATGCCATAAGTGCAATAAAAGGAAGCACACCAAAGAAAGAAACGAGGGAAAAAGAATGAGCTGGGCTAATCAAGAAAGTAAAAACAAAATAAACAAAAAAAAAAAACAACAATGAAATGCTATAAAAATCAAGAATTATTGATAACCATAACATAATAAAAAAAACAAAAATGTATAGAATCTTATGTAGAATTAGAAAAACGAAAAAGATCCATTCAATGGGGGAAAAATGCACTCAGAGGATATGAGAAATGAGAATAAAAAGATAGGTGGGACTGAGATTGATCGAAATATTGACAAAAAAAATGACACTCATAATAATAAGTGTATGGAGCATTCTGGGGAATTTTTTATCAAAACAATGGGTTCTGATTATGCTTTGTCATTGTTTAATGCTGGTGTCATACCTGAGAAAACAGAAAATTCACCAAGTAAGATGGTTAAAAACTTGCTATCCACTGTTGGTGAAGGAAATAAACATATAGTGGATCATATGAATGTAATCAGACCTCTCCCTAAGTCAGAACTAGTATTACTGATAACAGACCAGTTCTATATTTTGAAGATTATTATGATTAAGAAAAAAAGAGTTGTTAAAACTCAGAATAATTTTGGAAGAAATCAAGACTTTACAATCTCACTTTCCAGAGTTTTATAAAAATAAACATGCTCTGAAGCAAGATAATAGTAAATATTTATCCATGTTTGGTCTCAAACAGATGACTGGAGAAAATAAAGTCAACTCATGTTAAAAACTGGCAGACATTTTGAGCATAATTACTAAGGATGCTAACTTTAAACAAGAAAAAAAAGGCAGTATGCTGGAAAAGGGAAGGCCAAATTTCAGTATGGTTCAAAGAAGTGGAAATGTACCATCTGTTATGCACCAAAACTAAAGAGCATGATAAACTAGCTATATTTCTATGTATGCAGAAACTGATGAAGAAAATAGGGTAATTAAAAAACATTTAGAACATATTGTACAATCTCCTAATTGGAAATATATGGTCAAAACATGTAACATATATGAGATTCTGGATGTAGATGATTTAACAGATCTTCAGAAAAGGGTCAACATGATAAAATTAATTTAACAGCAAATATAGTAAAGATATTATGTTGGAATGTGTCCAGCTTAACAGATAAATTAGCATACCCAGACTTTGCAGAATAAATTAAAATGCTCCACTGTATTTGCTTATAAGAAACTTGGTCAAAAAATGAGATAAACATTGATGGATATAGAGCTTTTAACAAATTCGCCACTAAATTTAAAAAATAAGGCAGAGGAACAGGCAATCTGCTAACACTCTATAAGATGAACAATGGTGTACACACAGAAGAAATCAAGATTGCAAGTAATAATATTTTGGGGTGAAAGATCAAATCAAGGCTACAGAAATGTCCATATTGAATGTGTACTGCCCATCAAGGAACAATAAATATTATAAAGACAATGTGATGAAATAGGTTGAGGCAGTTATGGAAGAGCTCCTAGAAATGAATCCTCTCATAAATATAATTTTAGTATGGAACTTCAATGTAAGACTAGGAAAACTCAGTGGGATAACAGAATATATTATAAACCTCCTGGCAATAGTTGAAGTCCCCCATATTAAGGAAGAGAGAAGATCTAAGGATAAGGTACTAAATTATAAAGGTTGTAAAACATTTCAGATCTTAAAAAACAGAAATCTTATATTGCTGAATGGCAGGATAACATTCAGTAGGGATGGAACTTTTTTCATATATTGGATCAAGAGGCTGTTTCATAATTGTAAAGGCAAACAAAACAGGTCCAATATTCACTGTGGAGAGCAAGTCAATATAGGTCCAGCCAAAGAAACCAGCACTGACACCAAAGTCACCAAAATGTTGTTTATTCCTTGTTAATACAAGTCCAGCACTTCAAGCCCAACTTTTAAGAAGTGAAAATCCAACTAAGTGCCCCGACCAGTTTTGCAAATGTGCGCTTCCTCAGGGAGGCAAGTCTTGTGCATGTCTTTTACTTTTTATACATTTAGTGCCAGTTGTACCCCATAATGACAATTTAATCACACACAATGACCCAATTCTTAAAACAAACAGTTAAAGAAAAACATTTGAGTTAAAAATAAATAATTATAGATCCATCAGTGTAACAATACTTGACAATGCATAACAATTGATACTGATATTTTAAATCCACAGATAAGAGTTAACTCATTAATTCACTTGGGCTTAAAACTGAGACCCAAACATCTTGCAGTATCATATTGTGGTAGGTCAAAAGGGTCAACCTTGATAATATTCTCACCCGCATTTAGATTTGATAATTTTTGTAATATTTAAGGTTCCAATTACAGGGAATTACTAATTGTACCATCAAAATTAATGTCAGTGTCAAAACTAGTCAGAGGTCATGGGGTCAATCCATTATAATCTCCTGATGAGTAATTTTTATTTTGTGTTAAATTTGTAATATTGATGGATAAGCCATGTGTTACATAAATTATTTTTGCATCCAACCCTGCAAAAAAAGAACAAAATAATACATCAATAAGCCCAAGAACTGTTCACAAACTACCTATTTTAACTTAAACTATACAGGTACTGTTTATTACTAATGACTAATGTATTCACGTGTGTCCATTATCTAACAGATACCTGAAACTAACATACGTTAATAACCCATCAAAAACTTGCCTCACTTATTTAAATTTCCAGGCTCTATTTTTTCTTCTTTTTCTTCAGAAATGGGGCTATGTTAATCCCATCATTCAAACCTGTTTTTATAAACCTTGTAAATGAAAAATCTAGAATATGTAACAGGTCATTAATGTCCCCTCCTCTTCTCTGATTGTAACTTTCTCTGTGCCATTAATAAAAAAGAGTGTTCCCCCAGATTTTAGCTTTGTCGAATATATTTAGAAAGTGCATTTTTAAGCTCCTTATTCCCAATGACTCCACTATGCTCCCCAATTTGTACATTCAATGCTCAACCTGTGTTTCCTATGTAAAACGCATTACATGTGCAGGTTGCCAAATATACAACCGCACAAGTTGAACAATTAATAAATTGTTTAATCTAATGCGTCTTATCACAATGTACTGATGTAAAAGTGTCAGTCTTTATTACCATGTCACAATGTCAGCAGTGGTCACACTCAAAGGTGCCTTTTGGAGATTGGGATTCACCAAGTGTTTTTTTGGGTATTGATTCTAGGCTCTGGACCAATTTGTCCTTTAGACTGGGACTTCTCCTATATACCATTCTGGGGAGATTTTGTACTGACTCTTCAAGCATCTGGTCTGTTTATAAAATCCCCCAATGTTAATGTGTAATGTCTGGTTCTATGTGATACCGGTGATCGCACAAAAATGATCTCTGTTATGATGAATGTACATCGCCAAAAATAAATTTTGCCAATGTACATCCCGGCGCACCCCCCTACTAAAGGATTCTCAACTCTGGGGCGGGTGCATGTTGGGGGGGTGAAAATTCAGAAGAAAAAACATTTGGGCAGGGCGCAACAAAATGTATGCATTCCCAGACCTGAACCCATCACCCTCGCAGCTGAAGCCTGAGACCCACCCACCATGCCACGGGGCAGCTCGGAAGCCCATCGCCACAACATGCCACACAAACTCTCCCTCCCCTTCAGCCATGCTCACTCCCCCCTTCATGCGCATTTATATATAGCGACAGGATGTTGCTATAACTGCAGTTGCTCACCCCATCCAATAGCCATCTGACAAGGCGCCACTATAGAGTTGCCCTTTTTTGGTGTGCTCGCAATAGTGAGTGCCCTTATCACTGAATACCATAATGTCCTCAATCTGATTAGATTTTTTTGCTGTACGTGGAAATAAAATTAATTGTTTTTCCTGTATATTTTCCTGATATTTATTTTGATACACCAACTAACTGTCCCTGTCTTTCATTATGGCAGTTTCCCTTGCTGTCTGTATACACACAGATTTGCACCCTCTGTATATAAACAGCTGCTCCATGAATTCTGCTCTTACTGTGTAAGTCTCATCAGAAGAACAATTCTTGCATACTCTCTCTTAAACTGTGCCCCTGGAATGTTTTCAATCATATGCCTAGGATGACAACTCAATGATAGAAGGATTGTATTGTGGTCGGTTGTTTTTCTGTAAAGGTCTGTCTGTAATATACCTTCTCTATCCTTGGAAATCTGTAAATCCAAGAAATGTACACATGAAGTGCTGCTCTCTACTTCAAACCTCAAGTTCCTATTTGTACTCCATAGGTAATCAATAGCTTCTTTCAGTTGTATCTCAACCATATTCCAATGAGGAGAATATCATCAATAAAGGGTCTTCACAGGCCAATCATTTCAAGAAATGCATTGGCCAGTTGAGACAACACAACATTACATTCCCAAGCCCTCAAGTACAAATTTGCATAATTGGGGGCAGCTGTTGCCCCCATTGCAGCCCCTTTGATCTATTGGTAAAATGTTTTTTTGAAATGGAAAGACATTGCACGCTAATACAAGTTTTGCACATTCTACAATAAATTTTCATTAACCATAACCTAACTCCACATTCCCACCCAAACATTCACAAATCACTTCTAAGCCCTCACATTGTGGGATACAGTATTTGTATACAAGGACTTAATATCCATTGTACACAATATTCAATCAGGTTGCATTCTCTGTTCTTTGAGTATGTTAAGTATGTCAGTGCTGTCTCTAGTATAATATGGCAACTCTTTAACCTTATCCCTAATAAAGGTGTCCACCTATTGAGACAATGGTTCTATGACTGACCCAATGCCTGACACAATCAGCCTGCCAGTTAGGTCAATCAGAGATTTGTGAACTTTAGGTAAAGTGTACATAGTACTTCTAATCATACTTTTTGCTTTCAAAAAATCCACTGTATCACCATCTATGACCTCATTGTTTTTAGCATTGTCAATAAGATTATCAATTATTTCTTTGAATCTTACTGTAGGGTCATGATCAAGTTTTAAATAAAAATTTTGATCATTAAGTTGCCTCTGAACCTTCTGCACACATTCCACAGTGATCAAAACTGCAGCAGACCCAGCTTTTTCTGCTGGTTAAATTGTAATTAATTTGTTACCTACCAGCTCATTCAGGGTCATTTCTTCCTCTGTTGACAAGTTTCTAAAATATTTTGTATTCATGCGGGAATGAAGTAGATTTATATCCCTAAAGCACGCTCTCTCATACACTTGAACTGTCAATGTCATAGGTGGTATAAAGTTTGAAGGTGCTCTCAATTTAGAAGAAACATGTCCATCTGTTACTGGTAGTATTTGTATGTTCTTTGGTTGCAATATCCACAGTTTCAGAGGTAACTTCTAACCCAATGCAATTTCTTGCAAAAAAAAACGCTTTCAAATTTAACTTTCGCAAGAATTTTTTAACATCCAGAAAAAGTTCAAAAGGTGGCTGGATTATAGTAGGTACAAAGGTCAATCCTTTATTTAACACTTTCATCTGTGGGGATGTTAATTCAGTTGTGGAAAGGTTAATAATATTTATCGCTGTCTCCTGCTCCTGACTCTGCTTCAAGATGAGCCCCATTGGTTGTATCTGGGTGTTTGCAATGTTTTTCCTCTTATCGGACCTCCGGCCTGCTCCCCATGTGCAATGGCTAGGAAATACACCAACTGGCTAAATCATCTCAGATCCAGGAAGTTGTCCATCTGTGATATTTCCTTTAAATCTTCCACTCTGACTCACCGATATGGAAGCTTGTGTTGCTGTTCCTTAAGATGGAGTGGGGTCCTTGATTTTGTGGTGGGGGGGATGTCCTTTTTTTTGTTATTTTTCCAGGTCCACACTCTGTCTAATTCATATTATTTTCTAACTTTCTCAAATTTAGTCAACTTAATTGCTTTAATTTTTTTTATATTGTTTCTCCACTATATATTTCAAAGCCAGTTCCAAATCAACAAATGCTGGTGACTGTTTAAAAGTCAAAAAGGATTTTTCTTTATGCTAACATACTAATTGCCAGCAGATTAGGCTTTATGGTCTATTGAGTCTGCTCAAACCTCAGATCCCTAGTTGGGTGCCAAGGCCTTCCCCCCAGAAACCCCTATCATCCATCCCCACCCCCCTGGGCCAGGCCATCATCTGATACATCCACTTTCTGTGTCTGTCCCACCCTCTTTTGAAGCCCTCCAATGTGGATCTCTGAACCAGCTCACCAGACAGTGCATTCCAAGGGTCCACCACCCTCTCAGTGAAAAACCTAATCCTCTTTTCCCCCCTCACCCTTCCATCTTCCAACTTCAAACCATGCCCTCTGGTGATACCTCCCTGCTTTAGTCTAAAGATCCCCACCTTGTTTACTGCATTTATTCCCTTGAGGTACTTGAAGACCTCAATCATGTTCCCCCTGTCTCTCCTCTCCTCTCCTCCAATGAAAACAGGCAGAGCTCCTCAAGTCTGTCCTCATACGTCAAATTCCCTAATCCTCATATCATCTAAGTATCACTCCTCTGTACCATCTCCAGGAGCTGTATGTCCCTCTTCAAGTGTGGTCTCCAGTACTGTACACAGTACTCAAGGTGTGGTCTAACCAGTCCATTGTACAGCGGCAGAATCACTTCCCTGCTCCTAGAGGTGATCCCCCTTACGATGCATCCCAACATCCTGTTTGCTTTGCTAGCTGCTCTCCTGCACTGCTCAGAGTTATTCATACATGCATCCACCATGACCCCTAGGTCTTTTTCCCCTTTGAGGCCTCCAGCACCTCCCCTCCCAGGGTGTACCTGTGTTTAGGGTTTCCCCACCCAAAATGTAACACATTGCGCTTGGTGATATTGAAATTTAATTTCCATGTGTGAGCCCAGCTTTCCAGGGTGTCCAGGTCCCATTGCAGGGTCAACCTCCCCTCTTCCCCCTCAACTGCTGCTCCCATCTTGGAGTCATCAGTGAAGAGACTAATTTCACACCCTATACCCTCTCTGATGTCTGATATGTATGCATTAAACAGAATTGGACCCAAGACTGAGCCCTGCGGTACCCCACTACTGACCGCTCTAGGGTTCGAGAGCTCCCCACTGACCACTACTCTCTGGGTGCATCCAGCTACCCAGTTTTCAATCCATCTGACCATCAAAGGGCCTACTCCCAACCCCGTCAGTTTCTCCACCAGACCATTGTGGGGGACAGAGTCAAATGCCTTGATGAAGTCCAAGAATAATACATCCACAGGCTTTCCCTTGTCCAGTTCTGATGTTACCCATTTGTAGAACTCAGCAAGATTGGTTTGACATGATCTACCTGGCACAAACCCTGTTGCCAACTATCCAGACCTCCCACCTCCTCCAAGTACACCCCCAATTGTTCCTTTAGTATACTCTCCATTAATTTTCCCACCACTGAGGTCAAACTGATGGGTCTATAGTTACCTGGCACTTCCCTTGACCCCCCTTTATGGATTGGCACCACATGTGCCTCTTGCCAATCCCTAGGTACCCTCTCTGTCTCAAGCGACCTGTTGAAGAGCTTTGCCATTGGTGCAGCCAGTATGTCCGCCAATTCCCATAGTACTCTCAGATGAATGCCATCCAGCCCAGGAGATTTATCTTTCTTTAGGGCCTTGAGGGTTAACCACACCCTTTTGGTGGAGATAGCATCATCCTTCCCCTCCACCTTACTGGCCTTTTTATCCTTATCCTGATGTGACACCCCTTGGGGTACCTCTCCCTCCCTCTTGCTCCATTTCTGTTGCTCCCCTGATCCCACTCACTACAGCTTCTATCCCCATTGTGCCTTGCTTTGTAGATATCCCATCCCCCTCCCTAGTGAACACAGAGGTGAAGTACTCATTTAATACCTCTGACTGGTCCCTCACCTCTTCCACCCACCCTCCTTCTGATCTCAATCTGCAGAGATGGCCCTTAGTTTTTCTCAGCTCCCCAATGTACCAGAAGAACCCCTTTTTCCCTCCATGTATCCCCTGTGCCAGCCACTGCTCTTTACTGGACTTTGCTTCCCTCACCATCTGGGTGACTTTTCTAGATGCAAGATGGTACATTTCCTTTTCCCTATCCCCTCTTATTCTTTTATATTTTTTGTAGGCCGCCTTCCTTTCTCTGATCACTACCTGAACCTCACTGGGCCACCAGCATGGTTTATGTGACCTTGCTCCCTTATGTTTCACCTTAGCACAGGTCCTGACTGCTGAATGAAGTCCCTGCTTTATGACCTCCCATCTTTTTTACATTTGTCATTGATGTAATCCCTTCAAGTGATCCTTGAGAACATTTCCCATGCTCACAAAGTCTGCTCCCCTGAAGTCCACTGCCAGTGTCCTAGATCTCTCCCCCCATGCTTATTTGAAACCAGAAAGTATTGTGGTCACTTCCAGTCAGGGGATCCTCTACAACCAGGTCCCTTACCAGATCCCCATTTGCCTATTGGAAACTTCAGTTTTTAATGCTTCTTCCTGGTTGATATAATCCTCAATGATACAGTTCACAAACAGCAATGTTGCCTTCTGCCTGGAATAATTCCAATTAGGTGTAAATCTGAGTCTGTCCTGGCCATACCCCGCCACTTTAATTCATGTAATCCCATCAGCATTCTATCAACTTTAACATATGCCTTGAGGGCTGTTTTATTTCAAAAGTCCCTTTGTGGCTTTAAGGTACATTTTTCTATTCAAAAAATGTTATTTTTTTTTAATGTCACAAGATGCCTTGCCCATTCTGGTGGAAGCTGAGGGCTGTGTGTTTGTTGGTGAGCCTACAAATGGATTACTGTGATCATTCAAGAAGAACAGTGTTATAGAGAAGGCATTTTCACTCCTGCCCAAGTTGATTTCTTTAAGGCTGGTTGAGATGACTGCCCTGGATGTTCCAGGGTAAGAGATAGTGCTGGAAATCTGGTTGTATTTTGCATGCTAACAAAATCATGTCAAGGCAAACAAAGCTGGACATCATTGTCCACCTAGGGATTAATGACTTGGCTCAACATGAGATTAGAGCATTGCAGGAGGAGTTTGTGGATTTGGGGTGGGACCTAAGGCAAGTAGAACATGCAGTATCCTTCTCAGAGGTGCTGCCTGCCTGTGACATGGGTGAGGTGAGGGTACTCTGCACCATGCAATTCAATGAATGGTTGAAAATATGGTGCAGAGCGCAGAGGTTTGGCTTCATTAGGGACTGTGTTTCCACCTGAAGGGATACCAGCCTATACTGGCAAGATGGTCTGCATCTGTCCAGGAAAGGAACAAGTCTTCTGGGTGATTAGTTTAAATGCTTCATTGGCATGCTTTTAAATTGGTCAAAGGGGAAGGCACTGATAAGCAGCAGGGAATTCCCAGACTCCCCCTACAAAACAGGGTACTAAATGAGGCAAAGACCAAGGTAGAAAGGTCATTAGGGAGCAGGACAGGGGTAAATGGAGAAAGCAAAGTCAATGAGGACAGGGATGGTGCAACAAGAGGTAAAGCCATCAAAAAATGGAGAGTAATGAGTACCAATGCCCGTAGTCTGGGTAAAAAGCTTCCTGAACTAGTGGCCTTGATGGAAGAGAAACATCTAGATATCGTGGCAGTCACAGAACCATGACTGGGATGTAAACATACCAGCATGCACTAACTACAGGAGGGACAGGGAGGGTAAATGAGGAGGAGAAGTAGCTCTCTACATAAGGGAAGGAATCAAAGCAACACAACAAAAGGGTTAACAGGGAGGAGAGGAAGCACTGTGGGTCAATTTGGAGACAGGCAATGGCGCCACAATCCACACAGGGGTTGTATGAAGACCTCAATCTCAGTGGGAGGAAATGGAGAAGGAAATCATTGAATGTATCTTTAGAATTGCAGAAAATGGGGCAATATTGTTGATAGGGGGTCTAAATATGCCAGATGTTAACTGGAGTGCATTTGCAGCAGCCACTTCCAAGAGTGGGGTAATTCTGGATGCCCTAAAGGGAGCATGCCGTAGACAACTAGTATTGGAACCCACTCGAGAGGGAGCACCTTAGACCTGGTACTCTTCAAATGGAGATGGAGAGAGGATCACAGAGTTAGAAGTGGGTAGCCATCTGGGAACAGGTGAACATCGAACAGTATGGCTCACAATAAACACAGCAGTAGAGTCAAACCATACAAAGGCAAAGGTACTGGATTTTAGGAGGGCTGACTTTGCCAAAATGGGCAAGTACCTAAGGAATGTACTAGCAAATGAGCAGGAAGGAAGGGTGGAAGAACAATGGGGAATAATCAAAACTGCCATCACAGAGGCAACACACCTTTGTGTGAAGCAAATAAACAAAACAAAATGATGTAAGAAACCACTATGGTTCTCAGAGGAGGTGGCAGGGAATATTAGGGAGAAAAAGAAAGCATTCAGGAAGTACAAGGACTAACAGAAGGAGCAGGACAGAGAACTGTGTCAGTTAAAGCAAAAGGAAGCATGGAAAGCAGTCAGAACAGCAAAGGCCCAAACTGAGGAAAAGACAGCCAACTCAGTTAAGAAGGGGGATAAAACATTTTATAGGTACATCAGGGAGTGAAGGAAGACCAAGGGAGGGATAGTGAGGGTTAATAAAGGGGAGGGGGTGGTCAGAGGATGACTGTGACAAGGCAGAGATACTAAACAAATATTTTTGCTCAGTATTCACAAATGAAGAGGGAGAGGTACCTAAACCAAACAATAGAAACACTCTGGATATATGGGGTGATACCAACCCATTCACAGAAGAAAGAGTTCTGAAAGAACTCTTAAAACAAAGGTGGCCAGCCGCGTGGTGTAGAGAGCTGAGTCGCTGGACACCACACCTCGAACCACACCAGGGACCCAGGTTTGGGAATGGACTCAGGTCATCAGAGCTGGCTGAGGAAGGAGAGGATTGAGCATCCGGAGGACTGCTCTCATCTCCTGCAGTGGGTCGAGTGGGAAGCCCCACTCCAGTAGCAGCCCCCAGTGGATACCCAGGGAACTACAAGCAGTGGCACAGGAGGGACAACCAGTAAAAGCCAGAAAAACAACTTTGGCACCCACTGGATGATGGCCTCTGTATTCTCCACACTTTCTGAACCTCCAGGGGCCTACTCCTTCACAGCAGCACCCCCAAGTCAGTAAGGAAAATAGAGTGCTGGGGCTCCCCTTCCCCGTGCCTTTCCCCTCAGAGAAGGGGGACCCACCTGGAGATGGATTACACCAGGACAACTCCTAGGGTTGTCTGCAATATATGGTACAAAAGCAGCACTCGGGAAGAGGATGACCAGGGAGCGGAGATACTAGGATGGCCTGAAGAAGCATCACAGGAGGTGAAAAGATAATACAAAAAAAAAACTGAAGGTGGACAAAGCAATGGGGCCTGATCAGATTCCTCCTAGAATGCTAAAAGAACTAAGGGTAGAACTAGTGACACCACTGACTACCCTCTTTAGCAAATCATGGGAGGATGGGGTGGTACCTGAGGACTGGAGAAGGCAGATGCTATTCCACTTCATAAAAATGGGGCAAAAGTAGAAAACTACAGACCTGTTAGTTTAACCTCAGTGATAGGGAAAATGATGGAATCACTTCTGAAGGAAAGAACTTTAGAGTACCTACAGGACAAGTCAGCATGGATTCACAATGGTAAGGTCATGCCAATCTAATAGATTTCTTTGACTGGATGACCAAAATAGTAGATGAGGGAGGGGCTGTGGACATGGCCTACCTAGAATTTAGCAAGGTATTTGGCACAGTCCCACACAAAAGATTAATATACAAGGTAGCCAGTCTTGGAGTGGGTCCCAAGATGGTAGCCTGGGTAAAGAATTGGCTGGACAACAGGACACAAAGGGTAATAGTAAACAGAGTCCACGCTGAAGAAAGGGGTGTTACTAGTGGGGTACTGCAGGATTCAGTCTTTATAAGTGACATTGCAGAGGGACCGGAAGAAAAAGTATGTCTCTTTGCAGACTAAACAAAGATCTGCAACAAGGTTGATACACAAGGTGGGGTGGAAAGGATGAGAAGGGACTTTTCAAGGTTGGAGGAATAGTCAAATGTATGGCAGCTTAGATTCAATGCTAAGAAGTGCAAAGTAATGCACCTGGGAAACAAAAACACAGGGGAAGAGTACACAATGGGGGGTGAGATACTAACAATAACAAAAATGGAAAGGGACCTGGGGGTAGTCATATCAGATGACCTAAAGGTGGGCAAGCAATGTGAGAGGACAGTAAGGAGGGCTGGGGAGATACTGGGATGCATGGAGAGGCATCACCTGTGAAAACAGGACATTGTTATCCTCTGTACAGGCATCTGGTGACCCATCTGGAATACTGCATGCAGTTCTGGATACCAATCTCCACAAAGACATAGACAGGATGGAGGCAGTCCAGAGGAGGGTAAAAAAATGGTGCAGGGTCCGCACAGAAGACATATGAAGAGACACTTAGGAGCTTAATATGTATATCCTCAAGGAAAGGGGGAGAGAGGGGACATGATAAAATGTTCAAGTACCTCAAGGGAATCAGCAAAGTCCAAGAGGGTAGCATCTTTCAGAAAAAGAGGTGTGCAAGAACAAGGGAACAGATTTGAAGATAGTGGGGGGGATGGCTCAGAGGTAATGTGAGGAAGTATTTTTTCATGGAGAGGGTTGCAGATGCATGGAACAGCCTTCCTGAGGAGGTTGTGGAGTTGAAAACAGTGGTGGAATTCAAGAATGCATGGGACAGTCATAAGGCAAGTCTAGGGGATGGGGGTAGGAGGAAGTAGGCTGTTAGTTAACCAGAATCTGCAGCTTATCCATTAGATAGGGAAATGGGCAGACTGGGTGGGCCAAGCAGTCTTTATCTGCCATCAAATTCTATGTTTCTATATGAAGCAGCTCCAATACATGACATGCACAGTAAGTCAATATAAGTCCAGCCACATAAACCAGCACTGACACCAAATCCATGAAAAGGTTGTTTGTTGCTTGCTAATACAAGTCCAGCACTTCAAGACCAACTTTAAAGAAATGAAAATCCAACTAAGTTCCCCCACCAGTTTTGCACATGCATGCTTCCTCGGGAAGGCCGGTCTTGTGCATGTCTATTACTTTTCATACATTTAGTGCCAGGTGTACCCCATAATAATAATGTAATCACACACAAT
Organism: Neoceratodus forsteri; assembly: GCA_016271365.2. Classification (NCBI taxonomy): domain Eukaryota; kingdom Metazoa; phylum Chordata; order Ceratodontiformes; family Ceratodontidae; genus Neoceratodus; species Neoceratodus forsteri. The sequence continues at coordinate 535,899,518 of CM057455.1, forward strand.
GACCCAATTTCTGAAGAAAAATACAGCTGGGGAATTTAAATAAGTGAGGCAAGTTTTTGGTGGGTTATTAACCCATGACCTTAAAGATTGCAGGTTTGAATTGATTTATTTTCAGTATCTGTTAGACAATGGGCACAAATGAATACATTAGTCATTATACTAAATAAGGTTTAAGTTGAAATAGGTAGTTTGTGAACTGATCTTGGACTTATTGTTGTATTATGTTGTTCTTTTTTATATGGTTGGATGCAAACATAATTTCCGTAACACATGACTTATCAATCAATACTAAGAAATTAACACAAAGGAAAAACTACTCATTGTGAGCTTACCATGAGTTGACCTCATGACCTCCAGCTAGTTTAGGCAATACAATTCATTTTAATGAAAAAATTAATAGTTCCTGAAATTGGAACCTTAAATATTACAAACATTATCAAATCTACATGCTTGTGAGCATATTAGCAATGTTGACCCTTTTGACCTTGAACAATATGAAAAACACAATGAATGAAGAGACCTATCATGTAATGCAGGATATCTGGGTCTTAGTTTTAAGCCCATGTTGAATTAATGAATTCACTCTTATTTGTGTGTTTGAAATATCAATATCAATTATTATGCATTGTCAAGTATTGTTAGACAGATGGATCTGTGATTATTCATTTTGAACTCAATTGTTTTTTTAACTGTTTGCTTTAAGAATTGGGTCATTGTGTGTGATTAAATTGCCATTATGGAGTACACCTGGCACTTACTGCATAAAAAGTAATAGACACGCACAAGACCAGACTCCCTGAGGAAGTGTGCATGAGCAAAATTGGTCGGGGGACTTAGTTGGATTTTCACTTCTTAAAAGTTGGCCATGAAATGCTGGACTTGTATTAACAAGGAATAAGCAGCATGTTGTTGGATTTGTTGTAAGTTTCTGTGGCTGGTCCTCCATAATTGACTTAGCCTGGATCAACTTAAATATGTTACCATTATGTGTAGACATGGAAGTAAAGTGTTTACCAGAAAGTGTTCATTGAAGTCTTGAAATTGCCATTAGTTTGAATTATCCAGAGAACAGAGAACCAGAAGGCTTGGCTCCAAATAGTATCAGAAAAATAAACAATGTATCGGTTGGGAAAAAATAGCAAGTAAGAATTGTTTACAGGATTGAACAGATCAAGATATTTTTGACAAATTAAGAGTCTCTGATGAAACCCCTCTAGATGAAAAAAGAAAAAAATACATGAAAATAAAGGAGATGCATGGTACAACAGTAAATACAGAACAGCAAAGAAAAAATGAATATACAACTAAGAACAACAAAAGAAAAATCACCAAATCAGGAAAATTGAAAAGCACTTAACAGAGAAAGAAAATAATACAGTAAGATAATCAAAAACAACAGGGAACTAAATAAACAGCAATCATGGAAAAATCTGAAGAAACAGTTATTACTAAGGAAAGTAAAAAGTTCTGTTTACTTTTGGCTAAAGGGGTAGGGAATTATTCCTAAGAACCGGACACAATTATTAAACCAAGCAGACGGGTGAGACATTATCAAAACGTATTCTACAACTCAAAGCTACAGGACTCAAATACTAGTATGGATTCTTTTAATAGCACCAAAATATGGTCTAAGAATATAACACATATTACCTTAAAAGAAGTACATCGAGGTTTGAATGCTTTTGTGCCCCACAAGGTGCCTGGACCAGATGGCGAACCCCTAGATCTGTCACTGAGAACTTCAGACCACTGGACACCTTTTCTGGTTAAGTTATTCAATTTCATAATGGACACTGGAAATATTCCTAATACATCGGAAGATAATATCATACTACTCATATTCAAAAGGGGAGGCAGGGTGCACTCCTGCTGTTATAGACCCATCAACCTTCTAGATTCAATGCAAACACTTTTTACTAGAATAATTAATGGCAGATTAACTACATGGGTAGAGAAAAATAACATCTTAAATAAAGCACTGACTGGATTAAAAATAATACTCTGCAATGAATCAGTGTTTTACATTGGCTCACATTATACATAAATACAAAGTTATTAAGAAACAAAAAGTATATTGCACATTCATTGATTTAAAATCAGTGTTTGATAAAGTTAATAGAGAGATGCTATGGGATTTTCTGAAAAAAGATGAAGGTTGATTCAACATTAATAAAAATAATAAGATCTTTATATCAGAATAAAAAACCAAAGTAAGGGTTAACATGAAGAGGAAAAAGTGAAAAAGTTGTCACTAACATATGGGTAAAGCAGGGATGCACTCTGTCTCCAGTTCTATTTGATTTATTCAATCAATCAATCAATCAATCAAAATCTTTATTTAATCAGGCGAACATCATTGAGCATAGCTCATTTACAAGATGGACCTGAGTGGTCAAGAAGTGCAAGTGTTATTACATTGACAAGGGTATCATAAACAGTAATACAATGACAGGGGTAACAAAAAACAGTAATACAATGACATAAGTGCTAGTATATAACAATATACATATGTACAAGGCATTAACACTTTTAATCTGGGAGACAATAGGCAGTTGGTACATCAGAGTTAATATGTAGATTATAGGACCTAGCGGTTGGTTTCAAACCCAATCCCCCTTGTTTCACTGTCACCCAGCCTCTCGCCATCTGGGATAGCGTTAATCCCTATGCAGTTACTCTGCCATAGTTGTCACTAACATATGGGTAAAGCAGGGATGCACTCTGTCTCCAGTTCTATATGATTTATTCAATCAATCAATCAATCAATCAAAATCTTTATTTAATCAGGCGAACATCATTGAGCATAGCTCATTTACAAGATGGACCTAGCCCTTGGCTAGGCTGGAATGGAGGCAGAGTTCTCAAGGTAGCCCTGCTGGGTGTTACCTTGGGGTAGGCCTGTCTATAGGACCATCAATACAATTCAATACTCATTAAACTATGTAATACAGATTTTATATGCCAAAAACATGAAAAAAAATATGTCTATAGTTAGCTTATGCGGACAATATTGTACTCATTTCCATTAGTCATCTTGTTATGATTAGGATGTTAAAGGCATTTTAGGATGATTGTATAAAGACACAATGAAGATCAGGGTATGTGGAACAGAGATCAAGAAAAAGCATAAATATTTCATTGACCATAATGAATTTGAAGTAGTTTACAGCTTTTATTATTTAGGAATTATGTTAACAAAACATTTTTCATGGAGGAAACATCTAATTGTTTAATTGTTTAATTAGTATTCCAGGAAGAGCTTTGAGCGTGAGCTCTTTTACAAAGGTTCCACGTCAGGGTGGACAATAAGACAATACACATATTCAATGGTTACAGAGGCCTGATCATTAGGCATTAAAGAGCAATTACATGACAATTAGACAAATAGGAGAAAAAAAAACTGAGCAGTTGTAATTGAATACTAAGCTATTTCTAATCAGTTGCCCTAGGTGGCACACCCTTGGAAACCTCCAAATCCATTGATAGACTATGGCAGAGTAACTGCATAGGGATTAACGCTATCCCAGATGGCGAGAGGCTGGGTGACAGTGAAACAAGGGGGATTGGGTTTGAAACCAACCGCAGAGAGTGAGAGGTGGGGGGATAGTGAAACGGAGGGGCTGTGATGGGGAGCAGCTCCAGAGGGCTTTGTCGAGTATGTTGTGTGTGTGTGTGTGGGGGTTGGGAGGGGCAGTACCAAGTGCATTTAAGGAGGACTAATAGCTTACTTAAGCCCTTGGCTAGGCTGGAATGGAGGCAGAGTTCTCAAGGTAGCCCTGTTGTGTGTTACCTTGGGGGTAGGCCTGTCTATCAAGTGTGGCCTGAGAAGCAGGTGCATTTTGAGTTAGACATTAGGTGCTTTTTGAGGCCTACTTTGAATTGAGACAGGCTGTTGTTTGTTTGTAATTTCATTGGGAGTTCATTTATCCAGAGGGGGGCCCGATAGGAGAAAGCACGCTGCCCTAGTGAGGTTTGGCAGAATGGTATGGACAGTGCTCCTTTCTTCCTCCATCTGGTGATGTGTGTAGAAAGAAACCTCAAGTAGGTTTCCTATACAGGGTGTTTTTTTTCTGAGGAGTGCCTTCTTTCCCAGGAGGCAAGTTTGGTATTTGAAACTGTCTTTTAGGTTTAGCCAGTTTATACACTCATACAGGGTGCAAGTATGAGTGTAGTGATCTGCACACAGGGTGAGGCGGCATGCCTTATTGAGTGCAATTTGGACCCTTTTGAGCACTGTATCAGTAGCAGCTCCATAGACCACCAGCCCGTAGTCTATCGTGGAGAGTATGGAGCTGGACACTGAGATTCGGAGTGCTTCTGGGGTGAGGGATTCCTTACACCTATAGAGGACCCCGATCTTTGTGTTTACCACTTTGACAAGGGAGTCTATGTGGTGTTTATAAGTGAGAGAGTCATCAATGGTGACTCCAAGGTACTTGAACAAGTGCACCTGCTCAATCTGCTCACCAGCCTTGTTGGTGATTACGAGAGGAGCATGCTTGTGTTTGCCGTAGGGGCTGGAAAGTGATCCTTGAGGGACTCCTAGGAGTACATCTCTGGAGCTGGATAACATCTGCCTGATTTTGACTCACTGGCTCCTGTGTGTTAGGTAGTCATTGAGCCAATTCACGGCGTTTGGTGCCACACCCAATCTTTGGAGCTGGAGTACTAGTAGAGAGTGGTTGATGGTGTCGAAGGCTTTGGTGAGGTCAATGAAGATGGACCCCACCAATCTGCCTTCATCCAGTGCCTTGTGCGCATAGTCAGTGTATTCCAGCAGTGCCATGGTGGTACTGGGTTTTTGCCTGAAGCCATGTTGGTTTGGGCAGAGCAGATTGTACATATTGAAGTATTTTATGAGTTGACTTGCCGCAATTTTTTCCAAAGCTTTGGATAATGGGGAGAGGATAGACATTGGCCTGTAGTTTGACACCAGTGCCTTGTCACCATTCTTATGCACTGGAGTTACTAGGGCTTGCTTCCATTCCTCTGAAAATTGAGCTAGGGCCAAGGATTTATTAAATAGCATTGTTATGGGCATAATAAGAATATCAAGGGTGAGAGATAGTAACTTCATGTCTAGCCCATCACTCCCCAATCTGGTTTTGCATAGCAATTTCCTGACCATCGTTAGGGCCTCCTTTACCGTCACCTTCTTAAAGTAGAAGGCTGGGTGGTTAGTTATGAGCAGGTTGGTGCAATCTTGGTCCTCCACAGGCAGAAGGTAGTCTGGAGCAGCACTGAGGTCAGGTCTATAAAGGCCTGGTTAAAGGCATCAACAATGGCTAGCGGATCTGAGGAGGATGAGTTATTAATGTTGAGCATCTTAGGGTGCTACTTTTGATCTTTACCAAGGATGTTCTTGATTTTGTCTCTAAACCTCTTTCCATCTCCCCATGCATTGTTAAGCTGGGTCTTATGGAAATTGGCTTTTGCGAGCCTGATACGTTTGGTGCACCGATTTCTAGCCATTTTGTATCACTGTAGGTCATGCTTGCTGCCTGAGTTTAAGGCTTTTTCCCAGAGCCAGTCCCTCTCCTTCAGGAGGGAGAGGAGCTTGCCATCAATCCAGCCATTAACCTCCCCCTGAATTTTCAGTTTTGTGCATGGTGCATAGATATCACAAATGGAATTGAAGCCCTCAGTTAAAAAACTAAGGGCCTGGTCCAGCATAGGTGCCTTGTTGATGGGGAACCAGTTGTAGGCAGACAGGGCCAATTTGAGGGATCCAAGTTTGCCTTTACACAGAACCCTGCTCTCGATGAGGCAGGGTGGGCTTTTGGCAAGTTTAGTGGTCCATATAAAGGAGATTGGGGAGTGGTCACATAGCACGTCCGGGAGAACCCTGAGTTTGGAGAATCGAGTCGGTGAGCTAACTAAGACCCAGCCAATGAGGGTGTTGGTACCAGCCTTGTAGTTCTACCTGGTGGGGTGAGTTAAGAGTTGCATGAGATTGTGGGAGGTGATTAGGTCTCTGGAGGGTGTTGTCTCCCTACATAACCAGTTTATATTAAAGTCACCGGTCAAGATGAGTTCTGAGCCCTTTCTGAGTGCGCTAATTTCTTCCATAACAAGAGGAAGTCCTTCCTTGGCTTTCTTGGGGGGCAGGTAGGTTGTGGTGACGGTAATGGTCTTGCCTTTTAGGCCAACTTGTATTTTTACCACTAGTATCTCACAATCCTCCACAACTTTGGATGCTTTGCAAGCATGATCTAGCAGACATAGAAAATAAAATAAAAGTGTTTTTTTTTCTTTCAATAAATAGATTCATACATAAATATGGTGGAAATTCTGTGAAGGCTTTTTTAAAAGTAATTAATGTGAAAATAAGCATCCAGATTTTATATGGGGCTGAGATTTGTGGAGTTTTGTGGACACTCTAAAGGAGTTATGGAATCTGTAGTCTCATTTTTGAATATTATTGATAAGCTCACATTGCATATAAATACTCAAGATGTTAAAATTGAAACATATTCCTAAATAATTTATACTGTGAAGGTGCGTTAAGCAGGTCTGATACAAGTAATATATGTGACTGAACAATGTTTGTGATTATATTCTCTTCTTTCTATTCTGTTTGTAACAAAAATGTTTATGAAATGTATAAGACTGCTATGATACTGTTTTTAACTTATTATCTATTTATGTATTGGTAAAGACAAGCACTGTTGAACAACAAATGTTTTTGACTTTTGATTCTGAAAAGGCCTTACTTCCCTATAAAAATCAGGAAACATGATTTCTATCTCCTGTCCCTGTAGCAATCTTCCATTCTTCATTTACTATTCAGGTTATGTCATCCTTTTTCACCACTTTTATCCTCTTTGCTAAATAATGACCTAATACTTTTCCTGTAAGTTGACAGTTCTTATTATTATTTTGAGCCAATTGCTACCAGCAAATTAACTTTCTGTCACTGGTAATGTATTTTTGCATAAGTCCTATTCGTTTTTCACATGTTCTGTATTTATTGTTCTACATAAATTTCTCAGTCCCTTAAACTTGTTTTAGGTTATTGATGGTCCTTGATTTAAGACTTGTAAAATTATTATGCCTCTTAATATTGCCTTAAAAGTAGCCCAACAGTAGAATATCATATTTAAACCAGTTAAGTTGTCCTTCCAAAAATATGTAATAGTCATCCTAATTTTATTACAGCAATCCTTATCGTACAGAAGACTATCGCTAGATTTCTAATTATTAATTTTCTTACTTTTAATAGAAATACAATAGAACATGAGCTACCAGGTTACATTCTAAGATAGAGCAACTTTAATTTCTTGGACTATAATGCCAACATTAATTATCAGTTCCTTGGAAAATAAATGGTAATCAGGCATTTTAAAAGCTGCTGAGCAATTGTTGAACTCCTTTGTATCAGGGAAAACCTGTTTTCTTTTTATTTGTCCAACAGTGGGATAGCCAAACAATTAAAATCTTCAGATACTATTATGTATTCCATATCCCATTTGGCAAGCATACTATGTGTTTTGGGAAGGAAACTACTAAAAACTTGAAATGGGGCATATATTGAAATAATCATCTGCTATTTATTGTAATGAGAAATTTAGAATGATGATTCTACCTTTGTCATTCCACCGTGTGTCAATAATTTGACACAGAATGTTTTTTTTTTCACAAGTATCAAGATACCACTATTATTCTTGTGCCCTGAACATATACAGCTTTTCCCATCCATCCTTTCTGTAGTTTTTTTTTTTTTGGTCCTTATCTACCAGAATGTCTCTTGAATGTAGATGTCTGTTTGCTCTTTTTTTAAGTAGTTCAGAATCTTATGTCTCTTTACTGACATTATTGTTTTCAAATTCATATCCATTTTTTTCCTAGAAAAAGTGAATTCTTACCAACTATCCAAACAAGTATGACCCTTGTACCTATAAACCTAAAAAGGCAATAGTGCCATAACATGTTTCCACCATATCATGAAAAAAATATTGTTATTCAACCATGTGTTACTCTTCTCCCTTTTCTGTTCGATAATATAAACAGATAACAAAAAAAAGGCAAATCCAACACAAACCCATAAGCAAAGCTCAGGGACCCCCGGCCCCATGACAGCATCTAGGATCACCATCTGATGCACCACCTCCCTGTATTGGACTACTGGTATATTCAGGAATCTCCCCACCCCGTTGCCCACCGCATTATACATTTAAACAAACCCTATAGGTAAAGTACTAATCTCATACCGCTGCATAGAAAAATCAAAGCAGAAAGGATTCAGCACTCATTGTCAAACACAAAATGTACATATACCACAAGATTTATTCTGTAAAAGATTTATTGTGGTGAAAACAAGCAATATATCCTGGTGTAGCCTGAGAAGACTACCAGAGACCAACATTTCACACTTAAATTGAGTGCTTTGTAAAGGTGTAGAGCACCCCCCTTCTGACCATATTTATACATTACATTTAATTAACTTTCAGCATATAAAAGAATGAGGAATTCACACAAAACAATTTAGCTTAATCCACCACATCAGTGCTGCATTCTGCAGCCCTAAATCTAAATATATATGTATTGGCTTATTGTGGCATAACATTTATATCCACTATAATCTATATATGTGCCAATAGGATTGGACATGTTTACAGCAATATAAATATTTTTCCAACACATTCCTAGAAACTATATATAATGTTAGTAATACTAACTACATCCTGAACACTTCATGAAGCTATGAGACAATATAGAGATAGATAGATAAGAAATGGGGGGGGGGGTAGCAAAAGGAAAAAATAAAAAAATACATTTTAAGGTCAGATGCGGTGAAGAACATTTCCATCATTAATACAACAGCCTTGCTAATTCTATCTGATCATAAATGCATGGCCATTCTATTGCATCAAGTTCATAGATCCAAAAGACCTCTCTTTTTTTGCCAATTTGGACTCTATATCACCACCTCTGTTACCTGTCATTACTTTATCAATACCCATAAACCTAGATGCATATAATGATGCTTCTCTAGCATTATTAATGTGCATTGCAAGTGCATATTTCTCATTTTTATTCAAGATTGCATGCATGTTTTGCCCAGTCCTTTCTTTTAGCTTATGTTTTGTTCTTCCTACATAAAATACCCTACATAAAGCCAAATACATTACATTTTGTGTGTCACACATAATCAGGCTGCATATCTTATATTTTTTGCCATCCTTAGGGTCAAAAAAAGAAAGAGGTCCTTTCTAGAACATTGCAATACTTGCAACATCCACATCTGACACATCCAGGATTTGGAGGGGCCAAAATGCAGATTTTCTCTTGATTGGCTGCATACTACGCACAATTTGATCTCTAATGCTACAAGCCCTTCTGTATGTTATTCTGGTGGGAGGGGGTTCAAATACTTCTTTAAGTTTAGTTTCAGCTTTAATAATATCCCAGTTTTTTTAAACTAATGTTCTTCACTGCACCTGCATTGCAAGAATATGTGGTCACAAAATTCAAGGGCCAGGATATTCAAAGGGGTTGCATATGGCATAACAGTGTTGCGCCATGCACAACCCACTGTTGCGCCCTGGCATGATATTTAAAAGGGGATGTTGCACGGTGCAAATCCCGATATGCCGGGTCTCACCAGTAAGGTATGCGGCGCAAGTGCGGGGGGCGTGCCCATGCATATTCAGCACATTCCAATATTCAGCCCGGGATGTGCAGCGTATATGCAATCACACACCCACCTTGCACCACTCAGAGGGGCGTAAAGATGTACGAAAAAAGGAACAAGTCAGGGGACACCCACAAGCCAGCCGCCATATTGCTGGACGCAACATGGCTGCTGCCTGCTGTGGGTGGCCACCCGACCTCCCGAGTCACAAGCCAGGTATCGCCCCCCCCACACCTGATCATGGGCATAGTAAAACTAAATGTATCCCTGGTGGTCCAGTGGACCTGCCTCCTAGCCTGATTGTGGGCATAGTAATATTAAATGTATCCCTGGTGGTCCAGTGGACCTGCCCCCCCTCAGCCTGATCGTGGGCTTAGAAATTAGAAATGTTTCCCTGGTCTTCCAGTTGACTGAATCCTAGCCCAATCGTGGGCTTAGTAATTATATATGTTTCCCTGGTGGTCCAGCGGACTGAATCCCAGTCCAATCGTGGGATCCATAAATGAAGATAAATCTCTGGTGATCCAGTGGTTCCTCCCTCCCCACCGCCCACTCAGACCCACCACCCTGCTCCCCCCCAGTCAGCGTCAGGTGGCAGCTCCCCACTCTCAAGCCTCCTGGCGGCCCACCGACTGACAGCGTACAGTACAGCTGTACGCCCATTGGTCCACTGCGTGGGCCAATGGGTGTGCAGACTGTACTGTGCTACACAGTCCCGCTATGTGAATGGAATTCATTCCCATATCAGGACTGTGTAGTACAGTGTAGTCTGCAAGCCCATTGACCCATGCTGTGGACCAATGGGAGTACAGCCGTACTGTACACTGTCAGTTTGTCGTCGGCCAGACAGCTTGTGAGTGGGGAGCTGCCACCCGCTGCTGACTGGGGAGGAGCAGGATGGAGGGTCTGAGTCAGCGGGTGGGGAGAGGGGTACCGCTGGACCATCAGGGATTTATCTTCATTTATGGAGCCTGCGATTGGGCTGGGATTCAGCCCACTGGACCACGAGGGAAACATTTATAATATCTAAGCCCACAATCGGGCTGGGGAGAAGGTCCACTGGACCACCAGGGATACTTTTAATTGTACTAAGCCCGTGATTGGGCTGGGGGCCAGGTTCAATGGACCACCAGGGATATATTTATTTCTACTAAGCCCACGATTGGGCTGGGGAGCAGGTCCACTGGACCACCAGGGTGTTTACATTTTTTCAAAGCCCACGATTGGGAGTAGGGGTGCATTCCCACCAAGGGCAGGGGGTGTCAGTCCCCAACGTTGCAGCCTGGTAGGGTGCCAGATGCAAGTCACCGGGGATCGGTGCACTTGCATGCAAATGAGGCCATAATGACATGCAAATGGCCCCATTTGCACCTTGCATGCATAATAGCCCCATTTGCATACCCACCCCTGAATATCGTGGTTCCTGCACCTAGTACAACCGCACTTGCACTGGCGCATCCCCCTGCTCCTCTCTTGCCACTTGGACTGGCGCAGTGCCACTGCACCATACAAAATGCGGGCAGCCACGGTACCATATTCAAAGGTGCTGAACCATGGTGCAGCACTGATGAATATCACCCAGGCCACACCCTGGTGCAACCCAGTTCTGCTGCACCCAGGCTTGCACCCCTGCCTGGTGCAGTCTGAATATCTGGCCCAAGGAGTTCTTTTCCTCAACTAATTGTTCCATCGACTGTCATAATGCAGTCCTACTAATTTGTTCAACATCCTTTCCGGCATTCTGCACATGTCTAAAACTATAACCACTTTCCAACATAAGTGCTGAAAGTGCATCTACACACTCAGTAAAATCCTCTGTGAGGCTACAGTTACATTTTAACCTCATAGATTGACCCTTAGATATATTTGTAACTGTATTCAAAGGATGGCTGCTATCTGTCTGAAGCAAGGTATTTTTGTCCATCCCTGTATTGCAAGGAGATGGACAAAAATACATTGCTTCAGGAAGATAGCAGCCATCATTGGCATACAGTTACAAAAAGAGGTTTTGCATCTTCACTCCTTTTTTCTTTTTTATTTTTGCATTAGAACTACTGGTTCCTGATTCCAATTTATGTTATGAGAAACCTGACTATGCCCGTCCTATCCGGGCTGGGCCGAGTGCACCCCTCTCATACACAGTCGTTCCATATACAAGCCCCAAAATCTGCTAGGCACCGGCCTACCACACCCACTACAAATACCGCATCATTCTACCTGCTATCATTTTAATTGAAACCATTCAACCCAATGGACCTCCTCCCGCTTGGCTGCAGAGCCCGAGGCTCCCTAATGCCTGGCCTGAGTCTGGCCTGTGACCCCCCTTGGCACACCTTGCCCCACATCTGCCCCAACCGGCTGCAGTGGCCCACATGGTGAAGCACAATGTCCCCTCTGCAAGACCCCAAGGCAACCCCTGATTACCATCCTGTAGTCCACTACAGAAAGCAGGCTGTGCTATTAGCAGAAATTGCTGTTAGTGAGGGGATTTGAGGTTTCAACTGTCCGCAGGACTGGTTTGGCCACTGACCATGAAAAACGCCCATCTCCCACATGGACCACCCCCAACCCCCTGACCTGGTCCCACACAAAACCACTGGGCCAATTGACACAGCGGTGCTTCCTGTCGTGGTGGCCAAAATGCCACTAAATTCTACCATGTGCTATGCATACTAGAAAAGGAACAACACACTCATATATTGTGAGCACCAAATGTAATTATTTAAACATGCATCACAAGATAAGTATTTAATATCAGTTTGTTTCTCTAGAGAACGCAGACAAGCAAAACTCAGACTGACAAGAGGTGACGTATCTGTTGATAGCATACAAAATCAGACAGGAGCATACTGCTGGGGAAAAAAAAAACTGAGCGACCAGAACATTTTACCTTGACAGACACAACTCCCTTTTTCAGCACATCTAAACTCTACAAATCTTGCTTAATAACTTTGATGCCCTCCTCACAATTCACCCAGCCACAGATCTTAGTATCATCTGTGAAGGGACCACTGCATCGAAACCAGTGCACCAGTCTCCCCAGTCATTACCGTGTGATATGCATACTAGAAAAGGAACGACAACAACTCATATATAGTGAGCACAAAATGTAATTTAATTAAACATGCATCACAAGGTGAAATCAGTACTCCACAGGCATCCCTTGCTGTGCTGGGCAACCAGGCCACCCCTCTGGATGTATTTCAACAGGAGCTGAACATCCCAACCCCCACACTTCTGATGTCCATTCCACCTTAAACCCTGCAAAGTGGCTGCAGCACACTGTCCACCTTGTCTACCGACCACCAATCCTCCTCCACGCCATGCTGCTCCACCTATCATGGCTCCTTTGTTGGGGCTGGAGCTCCCAGGCTGCACTACCTGCCGAGATTTTCACCACACAACCCACTTCAACCTCGTTCACTACATCACTACCGTCCCTTTTTATTTATTCATTTTCTTTAGCAAACCTCACCCTGGTTTCTTACTGACTAGCAAAAGCAGGAGGGCACATCAAAGACCCACTTGCTGGGATGCCGCTAGACAAAACAACCCCACCCCCCCATGCGCCGTCCCATAGAGGGCCCCTCTCTCAACATGTGGCACACGCCTCCAAAGATCACCCCAGTGGCCCGACAACAGAGGCGCTGACCCGACCAGAAAAAAAAAACTACTGCACCACAGCACAAGCCAACACCCCCTCCTGTAGAGGGCACCTCTAGAGACCAACCCCCCCTCCAAATCATCGCGGGCTCCATGCCACACCTCTAACTCTCCTGAAATCACACGGGGGGGGGTCCCAAAACCAAACCTGACTATGCTCTAATTGATTATATATTTCTGTAGAGTGCAAGCACCTAACCTTGCAGCTGAACCACCTATATTATAAAGCTACTGTTAAGGGTAATCTTCTGGTCTAACCCCTAGCCCTGCGTAATGCCCATAAATTCAACCCATTCTCAGTCCCCTCTCACAGCGATTCTCCTTCATTACTGATCTAGCAAAAACTCTAACAATTCATGCTATAATCACAAACAAAACAAATATGCTTTCATCTCTCAATTTCTGACTGAGAGCACCCTTATTCCAAAAAGAGTAATATTACCATCTTGTATTTTTTTTTTTATTTTAACCTCAACAAACACCAGGGAGACCTCCTGGGTAGTGCCTTCCCTACTGAACTGCCAGCAAAGTGCCAAGAATCTTTTTCCAGCAAAAGAGGAAGTCCATGGAGTTGCAAGCTATATACAATGTTAGTAATACTAACTACATCCTGAACACCGCATGAAGCTATGAGACAATATAGTGATAGATAGATGAGAAATGGGGTGGGGGGGATGTAGCAAAAGGAAAAATTCAAAAAATACATTTTAAGATCAGATGCACTGAAGAACATTTCCATCATTAATACCACAGCCTTGCTAATTGTATCTGATCATAAATGCCTGGCCATTTCATTGCATCAAGTTCATAGATCGAAAAAGACCTCTCTTTTTGCCAATGTGGACTCTATATTACCACCCCTGATACCTGTCATTACTTTATCAATACCTATAAACTTAGGTGCATGTAATGATGCTTTTCTAGCATTATTACTGTGCATTGCAAGTGCATATTTCTCATTTTTATTTAAGATTGCACACGTGTTCCCTAATCCTTTCTTTTAGCTTACATTTTGTTCTTCCTACATAAAATACCCCACAACTACATAAAGCCAAATAAATTACATTTTGTGTGTCACATGTAATCAGGCTGGAGGCTGTTCAGAGGAGGGCAGCCAAAATGGTGCAGGGTCTGCACCAGAAGACATACGAGGAGAGACTAAAGCAGCTTAATATATATATATATATATATATATATTTATATATACCCTTGAGGAAAGGAGGGAGAGGGTGGACTTGATAGAAACTTTCAAGTATCTCAAGGGAATTAACAAAGTACAAGACGGTAGTATCTTTCAGAAGAAGAGATGTGCAAGAACAAGGGGGCACAATTTGAAGATGGGGATGGCTCAGAGGCAATGTTAGAAAGTATTTTTTCACAGAGAGGGTTATGGATGCATGGAACAGCCTTCCTGAGGAGGTTGTGGAGTCAGAAACAGTGGGAGAATTGAAGAATGCATGGGACAGGCATAAGGAAATTTGAGTGGGGGATAGAAGGAAGTAAGCTGTTGATTAACTAGAATCTGCAGCTTATCCATCAGGTAGGGAAATGAGCAGACTAGGTGGGCCAGCGGTCCTTATCTGCCATCAAATTCTATGTTTCTATGTTTCTATGTTTTTGCCATCCTTAGGGTCAAAAAATAAAGAGGTTCTTTCTAGAACATTGCAATACTTATAGCATCCACATCTGACACATCCAGGATTTGTTGGGGGCAAAAATACAGATTTTCTCTTGACTGGCTGCATACTACACACAATTTGATCTCAAATGCTATGAGCCCTCCTGTATGTAATTCTGGGGGTTCAAATACTTAATGCAGTTTAGTTTCTGCTTTAATAATATAATATCCAAATTTTTATAATAATGTTCTACACTGCACCTGAATCACAAGAATATGTGGTCACAAAATTCAGTTCTTTTCCTCAACTAATTGTTCCATCGACTGTAATAATGCGGTCCTATCCATTTGTTCAACCTCCCTTCTGGCATTCTGTACATGTCTAAAACGATAACCACTTTCTAACATTTGTACTGAAGGTGCATCTGCACACTCAGCAAAATCCTCTGTGAGGCTACAGTTACGTTTTAACCTCATAGATTGACTCTTATGTATATTTGTCCTGTATGCTAAGGATGGCTGCTATCTGCCTGAAGCAATGTATTTTTGTCCATCCCTGTATCACAAGGAGATGGACACAAATACATTCTTTCAGGTAGATATCAGTCATCCTTGGCATACAGTTACAAAAAGAGGTTATAGTTTTAGAAATGTACAAAATGCCTGGATGCCTGGATGTGTCAAATGTGGACGTTGCAAGTATTACAATGTTCTAGAAAGGACCTCTTCTGTTTTGGCCCTAAGGATGGCAAAAAATATAAGATATGCAGCCTGATTACGTGTGACACATAAAATGTAATTTATTTGGCTTTATGTAGTTGTGGGGTATTTTACGTAGGGAGAACAAAACGTAAGCTAAAAGAAAGGATTGAGGAACGCATGTATGCATTCTTAAATAAAAATGAGAAATATGCACTTGCAATGCACATTAATAATGCTAGAGAAGCATCATTACATGCACCTAAGTTTATAGGTATTGATAAAGTAATGACAGGTATCAGGGGTGGTGATATAGAGTCCAAATTGGCTAGAACAGAGGCCTTTTGGATCTATAAACTTGGTGCAATGGAATGGCCAGGCATTAAGGATCAGATAGAATTAGCAAGGCTATTATATTAATGATGGAAATATTCTTCACTGCATCTGACCTTAAAATTAATTTTTTGAATTCGTCCTTTTGTTACCTCCCCCCTCCCCCCATTTCTCATCTATCTATCGCTATATTGTCTCATAGCTTCATGCAGTGTTCTGGATATAGTTAATATTACTAACATTGTATATAGTTTCTAGGAATGTGTTGGAAAAATATTTATATTGCTGTAAACATGTCCAATCCTATTAGCCCATATATAGATTATAGTGGACATAAATGTCATGCCACAATAAGCCAATACATATATATTTGGATTTAGGAATGCAGAGTGAAGCACAGATGTGGTGGATTAAGTACAATTGTTTTGTGTGCATTCCTCATTTTTTTTGTGCTGAAAGTTAATTAAATGTAATGTATAAATATGGCAAGAATGGGGTAATCTACACCTTAACAAAGCATTCAGTTTGAGTGTGAAACATTGGTCTGTCATAGTCTCCTCAGGATACATTGTTTGTTTTCACCACAATAAATCTTTTACAGAAGAAATCTGGTGGTATATTTACATTTTGTGTTTGACAGTGAGTGCTGAGTCCTTTCTGCTTTTTTTGAATCTTTTTGGGACTTTACAAGCACCATTCTCCTAGTAGTGACCCTTTTTTTTTCACCTTCAGCTGCACAGAGATACTGTAACAATTTTTCTGCAAAATAAAAACATGTGGAAGCTTAAATTGTAAGTCAGAGTAGGCCTCATCTACTATGGAGTAGAAGAGCACTTGAAAGTTAAGAATAACTGTCAGCCTAGATGGAAACAACAAAGTTGATTTAATTTTCTCTTTCCATGGCAGTTGTTGAAGCAGGTTTTATTTCCTTCTCTTGGCCCACAATTCCTGTGAAAATCTTGTCTTGCTGTGATTGTACAGCCACACAATTGAAATCTCCGCTGCAAACTAAGTGCAGTTAATACTTTGACCTTCTCTCTTGATGAAAGAAATTTAACAATCACATGTCTGTTTTATAAATTATCTGAGCCCTGAATTTGGCCTATCCAATGTGATCTGTCGTTATTGGGGCTTTAGAGTATTTGCCCAGCTGTTCTAGAAACAGTGGGCTCAATTATCAGAAGGCCCTTAGATCACCACAATTTGTAGCAATCTGCAGCTGCATCAAATCCTGGGTGTGTCAGGGATCCTGCATTGTCCCTGCACCAAAAACCTGAGAGCCAGTTCCTCACAGGTTTGCACCAAACACTGGGTGCAACTGCAGGTTTTGATGGAGGAATCTGTCACCCCACCACCCACCACAACCCTAGAAGGGCTGCAAAAGTCTGTGGGGATATGCCAGCAAGGAGGGGGTCTGGGGTCAGAGGGAGCATAGAAGGTGCCCTAGGAAGTGACTGTGGCATGGTGGCAATGTCAGGGGGCTAAGGTGACATCTGGGTGGGTATCATATACCCTTACAGAAAGCCGATCAGCTTGTGTAGATAGCGGTTAACAGGGATGAACCATGATGGGGTCCCTGGTGGACACAGCCCTGGCACCAGCCCCATAAGTGCCACAGCCCCCAACACTACAGTATATGTGGGGGCAGCAGCATGCCTTTATGCAGGTTGCTAAGTACCAGGGGACTGTCATGGTACATGGGGAACATTCCTCTCCACCACCTGCACACTGCAACTTGTAGCCACTCCTGTCCACATACAGTATTGGGGACTGTGTCACCTATGGGGAAGGTGCCAGGGCTGTGTCCTCCTGGGACTGGCCCATGGTCCATACCTGCCAGCACCCTCTATCTGGGCTGAACAGCTCTCTGTAAGTGCACATTGCACCCCCACCGGGTGCCACCTCAGCACCCTGACATGCCCCTGTTGATCCCTAGGGCACCCCTGTGCTCATTCTGTTCTGTTACCTTCCATGTAGGTTTCCCCCAATCACTACCATACCTGGCAGTGACACATGGCCCTTACACCACCTTCTGGCTGGTCTACAGTCAGCCCCCAGTTGCAACCACAGTGGGATTTCTGGAAATCAAAAAATGGGAATGATGCAGCCCTGCCATGTCACAACAACCCTTGTGACCTTGCACACAGGTTCTTCTGCCACAAGGGTGGCGCAGGAAGGTTTTGGCACTCAGCATCTCAATTTCAACATAGCCTATGTTCGATAATCAGGATTGGTGCAGACTTTGACACAAGGTGCCACTTGCGTCATAGCAGTTTGGCGCAGGAACCTTGTGCCAAAGTTTTTATTTTGAAAATCAAGCCCTGTGAGTCCAAAATGATTGTCAAACTCATGATTTTATTCCAATCTTATTCCTTTCCATATATTCTGATATTCTTATGCCTCTGTCTGTTTTCCATGTCCTCTTGCTTTCATTTACTCTCTGACACATTTTTTCTTAACTTTATCATATCTTTTATAGCTGGTGTTATTTGGTCCTCTAACTCAGACTGTCTTTGCTCCATCACATAATCCTTGTAGCTTTTTTTAGTCACATTCTGTTCAAAACTGGCTATTGATTTTTGAATTGAACAACTTTAATTAGTTTTTCCATATTAATTTGTAAAATCTGAATATGATTTAGTAATGTTAACATTCAATCAAGAGGGGTTCTTTTTTTACCTTTACCTCCTGAACACCAACCATATTTCTTTTCTTGACTTTGCTGTGGATCTGTCTTATTGTTTGTTTTATCTTGTTTTTCTTGTGTTCGCATTGTACTTTCTGATTTTGTGTTCCTTGTATGTGTATTATGCTGTTCCTTATGATGTGCACTGGGCAATCATCATTTGTAGAGGGACCCTGCCCCCCCCCCTTTTTTGTCCTGCTCTGATTTTCCCTGTTGTGATTTTTAAAGTCTATTGTTTTCTGACTTCTAGAAAGAGTGGACTTTTATCACCTATGGAGAAATTTAGTTATACTGTAAACCCTCAGTCTCAAAAAAAGGAAGTATACTTTGAATGGTTTCTTCATGCTTCCTGATAGTTTCTTTTTTTATGTCTATCGTCTGGATCTACTTTGAATAAACTGCTATTATCATTTTACAGGAACTTTGTAATAAAATCCAGTCCAGATCACAGTTGTCTCAGATATTTTAACAGAATTTTTTTTTGTTTGTTTCAATATGCCAACCTATGTTTTAAAAGTCACCAAGTGTTAAGTCTTTAGTAGATAATACAACTGTTAACTTCTTGTCTCTTCTGTATTGTTTGTATGTGTCATAATGCTCAGATGTATTCTCTCACATACTTCCAAGTTTATTAGTTTGAGTTATGTTTTGGGCTATAAAAGGATGAGCTCCTTTAAAATGTCTATAATGCAGTCTTCAATCCACCTATGAAACACTCTGTAAAATGCTGCCTTCAGTTTTTAGTCACTCACCAACTTCTGCAATAGTTAAATGTCTGGATTGTGATAAACAAGAGACCTATGCCTTAGCTGAACTTCAGATATTCTCATTACTTTTCTGCTCTCGTTCTTTATCATCAGCTCAAAACCTAAAGTAAAGGCTATGCTCAGGAGTTATTTGAAGGAGCTGCATTGTTTAAATGGCATCAGAAATGTAGGGCTATACTTGGCTACACACAGATAGTTGCCTGACAACTCGGTGATCACCAAAAACTACAAATAAAAAACAGCAGCAGTCTTTCAAATGAACATGGACCTCAAAGACATGATTCCAAAAGATGGCAGCACTTTATCTCTTGGCCACTCCATCTCCCCATGCACAAACCTTGGAACTCTAAGGGATACGGTTGCTGTTCATTAACATTCACAATGCATTTGGAGAGGTGGGTAAATAAACAATGATTCGATGAATCTACTGGCACATTCTTACCTTCAGCACATACAGTTGCAGTTATTCTTATACTCTTAATGCCAACAATAGCATATGGTGCAGGAAGGAGGCAGAGAGGGACAGAGAGATGCTGACTGCTAACTCATGCTCCTGCTGCTATAATTTCCACGTCCAACTTCTCTCATCTGTTATCAGAGACTCCAATTGTGAGCTTCTGAAAGCTAGAACTGCTGAGATGTGCTTTGTAGTCCTCTTGTCCATCTCTCATTATCAAGGCTACTGATTTACGGTGATAAAAACAATGAAATTCCATTTTCAAGACTTTAGATTCCGGAATTGCACCGGCGATTATTACTCTAATTTCCGGATTTTACCAGGATTCTGCTATCATTCTTTTAGTATGTGCGTAAATAGTCAGAATTAAAGAAGACCTTGATTATGGCGTACCCCAGAGATAGTACAGGAAGGAATTAAATGAAAAACACAAGTTTTGTAGATTTGCTGATCTGATATAAAATGCCAGTTTCCATGAAATCTTTGTTTTTACCAGTCTTCAGGCAGCCTTAATTCCAGAATTTTACTGGATTTTCTGGTAAAAAATGAAAAGCAGTGGCCTTGCTCATTATCAAAGTCCCTTATAGCTAAAAGCGGTATCTCATCATATGGTCAAACAAAATTGAGTGACTTGAAAATGAGTGACTCAGTTTGGTCGACCCACGGAATAACAAGTGTGCAGGGATGGCAATGCGAGGGAACCATGACTATGATGCGATAGAATAGCAAGGGTGCACAATGGGGGAGCTATACAGTGATGTCGGCTAAATGGTGGAATGAAGCATGTTGCTGCTGATTTGGCTGCCTGGCATGGTGGATAGGGTCACCAACTAGAATAGTGATGGTCCCATGTTTGCAATAACCTATAGGTAAGTATTATTTTTAAAAGTTCTGACTGTCACAATTTTTTTCCCCTGTGTGTCCTATTGTACCCTGATTGAAGATGCCCCAGCCACGGTATCCCCCCCCCCCGCATACTGTGGTCCATCCTCCTATGTATTCCCCATTCCCCCAGTGTCTGCTCCCCCTGGAGTTGATTATACCAATTTGGGTGGTGTGGGGGGCATAGCCCCCCAAATTAAATTAAAATTGAATTCATATTTTTGCACTTTAGCACTGTATAGTGCCATTGATGTCTTTCCGATTGCTGTTGGGGTTGTGTCGTGCATTACGGTTTTGGAAAAATGTACTCGATGTCGTTTGAGTTGCCCTTGCGTATTCACTGTTGTGACATGGAACCACAAAAAGACACTCCTCCAAGGCCATATTAACTTACATATTAAAGTACAAGCAGTTTCTGGTGTAAAGATTGTTTTCTCCACAGGAACATGATACATACATTGGGCCCTATGCACGATTTGGGCAGTGGCTACGCGTGTGTAACTGGGGCTCATAGCCACTTCACACCCAATGTGCACCCCATGAGGGGTGCACAGAGTGGGGTGCACAGCACCAATACATGGGATCCTCCTGCTGCATGGAAGGTGACATTCCGGGGTGGGCTGGGGGCATGCCAGCACTATGTGCCATGCACAATGGCATGAAGTGCTGGCCACGGGGGTACAGATGTGGTGCAGTGTATGCTAGAGAAAACCCTGCCATAAGCTCCATACTCACCCCATGCACACGTTGGGTCACCACCTGATTAAGGGCGGATAGCCCCCCTAAACACCAGAACTACTGCAGCCGGACCCCTTTATGGCTGCCAGTGCCAAAGGGCACAGCACACAGCAGTGCGGTGTACCTACTATGTGCCCCCCCACCCAAAACACACATCCACACGTGGGCACTGAAGGTTGCTGCCCACTTTGCCCCCCCACATGGCACTGCTAGTCCACCACCACCACTGGCCCCTCCAGGCATGTGGCTGAGAACTGCCTCCCCCCCACTGTGACATCACTCCTAGCCACACTGCGGAATGGCCAGCAGCATAGCCCACCATTCCCCTCTCCTTCCACTGGACATCTGTGGGGCATGCTGCCAATGTGTGACCCACCACATTAGGGATCCACTGTTGGAGCCATGCTGGGCATCTGATTGGATGCCTGGCTGGATCTGTGACTCCACCTGCACCCACCCTGTGCAGACCTGTGTGCCAGGGGGGTGGGGCCACAGGTAGGTGGTCAACAGTTGTGAATGCTGCTGGTGTGCACCTGTCTGCAGGTGCAGAGCTGTGTGGGCAAGTTACATGCCTTCAGCATGTGTAACCCACCCATTCATGCACAGGGCCCATTATGCACAATTTGTACCTTTCTTAACACAACACAGTTTTGTTTTACTTGTTATCCAAATATTTAAGGTAATGTTAAATATGTACAGGGGTGTTGTGAATTTAAACATCTCTAGCAAAGTGGGTTTGAAGTAGACAACTGCACACCATGTGTAGCGTAGCAAAGTTCCTGACTATGAACTAACTTTGCAGAGCAAAGTTCTTTCTTTTACAAAAAAAATGATTTTCAGTTAGTAGTAGCATCTGATTGTTCACTGTGTTCACCAATCATATTTTACAGGGTATCTAATCACTAATTTGTTCACTAATGAGTGAGCAGGTGAGTGCTAAGTAGGGACATTATAATGTTTTCTGTGGTTAGGGATGGTTTTCTCATCTAAAGAGCCCCTGACAGAATCAGGAAAACATTGAAAAAAAAATAGGATTTATATTCAGCTCCATTCCATTATCTTTATTACTCCTTGTATTTTCAATAATTCTTTTCCCATGTCTTTATTACTGAAAACTGCTTCATGAAAACAAGATCTCTGTCCCCTACTCTGGCTGCTTCTTTACACATGACATCATAATCCCCTCTTTATGACATCATATTTATCATTACAGCAGTGGTTCCTTTCTATAATAAATGGATCTGGAGCCAGCTGATGTGCTCATTAAAGCTAGGCATTCACTATAATGAGGTTTTAATATGCCTACTTGTGGAATAATGTGAGTCATCAGATATGTTCACTGAGAGGCCTATTCATTAATGTGGTCAGGGTTATGCGTGAAAGGAACGTAACCCCCCCTGCTCAGCTCCACACCCTCTGGAGTTCCATGCGTTGGCCATATTTTCGAACACCAGCCTATGCATGGCTCCCATCCATGGCCCCACCCACCCCAGTGTGCAGATGCATGGGGGGCAGTCCGGTGCGGAGCTGCGGACCCAGGAAGGTGGCCAATCAGCTGCCTGTCCCAGGTCCCTTGCTGGATCCCCTGTGCCTGTGGGATGCCAGGTTAGAAGCAGGCACAAATGCACCTACAGCACATGGACATGATAGTCCCCCAGATGATTGACCCCCAGCCCTTGTAATGTACCCCAATGTCAGGGGCAGCCTCAGTGTGGGGTTCGGTGACCCCCACCATCCCTGCCATGGCCAGCGATGGCATCTTTGGGGTGGTGCATAATACTTATGGCTGCCTTCAGAAGGCATAGTCAGTGCCCCCTGTGCACTGTACCTGCACCATTGTGAATGGCATGGAGTGCAGACACGCACCCAGTGCTGGCCCCCAGCCCACCCTTGCTTGAAGCTTCATGTCTGGCTGGGAACTCAGGCATGTAGGGGGTGTATTTTGTACCTGCCTGCCATGCAGAGGGTGCAGTGGGCATGAGTAGGCATGGAGTGAGCTATGCACTAGGGTTACATGGCGTGTAGCCACTCTGCACAGTTCATGAATAGAGCCCAATAAGAGGAAGTTTGTTATAGAGGGGTTACTTATAGTGAAGGAGCACTGTATTTTGATGTCATAAACAGAAATATGATATCAGGGTAGGCAGACAGCCAGAGCTAAAAGGGCAGAGATACTGTATTCATTCAAATGCCCCTAGTAATAAGGAAACAGGGGTAAGAATTACAGAACAAAATAGGAAATATAAGCTACATTTATGCCTAAATGTTGATTTCTTTCAAAGTTGTCTGAACTGTGTCAGGAGCTCTGTAAAGATTCTGTGCTACTACAGAACATCACTGCAAGTGTAGATCATCCTCATATCCTTGGTTGAGTGGGGGAGCCAGGAATGTTGGTGGGTGCCATGGGGTGGTGGGATGGGGGTATTTATTATGTATTTCACTGTGCTGGGTCATTTGGGGTGGGGGTGGTGTCAGGAATTCAGTGGGGATGGGGGAATGGTGATTTTTTCACTGAAATGGACAGTGTGATATGATTAAAGACAACTTCACTGGGACAGTGTGGGGGTGGTGTGCTACTGAGACTGAAGAGGTGTGTACTGATTGAATCAGCAGATGTGGTAATATGGGAGTGGAAAAATGGCCTATATGGGTAAGGGTGGGTTGGGATTAAAACAAAGAAAAATAATTATTCATAGTTGCACTTTGCCAGTGAAGGTCTCAGTATGCATACTTTCTACCTTTCTTCACTTCACTAGCTGAAGACAAGCAAAACTATGCATATCCATCTTTACCAGCAAAGTGCTACTGCTTGAAGTCTTTGCCAAGTGAAGAACTACACAAAGGGCCCAATTCTCAAAGCCCTAAGACTGACGTAAAGTGTCTGCATCAAACATGACCTTTGGCATGAGACAGAGAATCTCTAGGCTCCATTCCTCTCCCCACCTTCTTCACAACTGATGGGTCCATGTTGCAAGACACCACTTCTTCAGGTGCCTAAGGGTCTGACATGATGAACACCTTGACTTCTCTGGTCACACGGATGTTATTCTCAAAAAATTACTTCCCAAACTGGGTGCCTTATACCAGAATTGTGAATGCTTCCCCTTGCCAAGCCACAGAGAAATTCTTCTGAAAATGATCCTTCCAACTTTTGACTATGCTGATGCAGTCTACAGTTCAAAATGACCCTAGTCAGACTGGACACACTCTTTCATTCCTTCTGTCACTTTACCCTTAACAGTCCACCCTGCATTCACCACTACTCCTTATATCAATCCCTATTTCTACACTCCCTAAATGACCAACGTTTGATGCACTGCTGAAACTTTATTAGCAAGTTCTGGTTTGGAGAGCTCCCCTTATACCTACTGTCCTCCCCCCCGCCTCCACCTGTGCCCTCAGGAATGGTGATGCCCATACCCTTGCTGTCCCCTATAGATCCTCATCTGCTGGACAGGCATCCTTTTTCCACTGCTAGCCTAAGCTATGCAACTCTCTCCAGAGCAACATTTGAAATGCTCCCTCATTTTTCTCCCTATCCTTTCGCCTGCGTTCTTTTATCTCCCCCAATTGCACCTGCCCCTAACTCCCTTGACTCTGCCACGTTGTCCCTAATGTGTTACCACCCTTTGCAGAAATATGAGCCAAGAGATGTCAGTGTGACCTGTCTGCACTTATCCTTCAGCACTTAATGTCAATTGTTTCACCAGTTTTATGCCTCTAAACATGTACTTTACTGTAATGTTTGCTTGTATGTAACATGTTACCTATATACTGTACCATTTTGTTATGTATGTACTGCACTTGTGATTATTGTGCATCCACCCTCTGTAAAAATCCCTTCTCCTATCCCCCAGGACACAATGGAAATGAGCAATTTGCTCAGTATGTCTTCCTGGTGAAACATTTCAAAAAATAAATAAAACCAAGAAGGACAGAAGTGGCACCTTGCATCATAAGTCGCAGCATCCCCTATTCTGAAATGCAGTCTGTGTCAGAATGGGGAGTCAATGTGCTAAGGGGAACTGCACCATCCAAGCAACCTACATTGTGCTGCACCAGGTCCCAAGGGGGCATGCACCAAGGCGAGGCAACCACATCCCCTTTTTGGTGATTTCAAAAGCCCCACTGAGGCCGCAGGACAAAACACCACTTAGAACAGCCAGGAGGTTGTCTAAGTGGCATGTGCCACTGGGACAGAGTTGGAATAGGGCTGCCAGGGGCAAGTTGGCCTGGGGGAGGTGGCAGAGGAAGAGTAGTGGGGGACAACTTTGACAGAAGATAAGGGAACTGGCACATAACAGGGTGCGTCTACAGCCTAATACATCATTTAAATGCCACTATGTCCACATAATGTACTCTACTGTACAGTGCCTACTAGCCATCCAGAACTGAAAAGTGCAGCCTAATGTGACACATTAA
The DNA here is from genome assembly GCA_016271365.2 of Neoceratodus forsteri. Taxonomy (NCBI): domain Eukaryota; kingdom Metazoa; phylum Chordata; order Ceratodontiformes; family Ceratodontidae; genus Neoceratodus; species Neoceratodus forsteri. Next base: position 535,925,417 of record CM057455.1, read on the forward strand.
AGATGGGCATAGTGATATATAGGCATAGTGTGGCAGCAGTGGCACCGTCATACACAGGACCACATGACTGTACATTGATGTCTGTATTACTGTACAGTCGTGCGGTCTTCTGTATGACGATAATGTTGTATGACAGTAATGATCCCTCTTTACAAGACACTGGTAAGGCACCATCTGGAGTACTGCATGCAGTACTGGAGACCGCTCCTGCACAGGGACATTAACAAAATGGAGGCAGTCCAGAGAAAGGCAACCAAAATGGTTCAGGGACTGCATCAGAAAATATATGAGGACAGATTAATGGAGCTCAATATGTATTCCCTAGTACAAAGGAGGGAGAGAGGTGATATGATCAAAACATTCAAACATCTTAAGAGCATTAACAAGGTGAAAGGGTCTAACATGTTTTAGTATAAGAAAAATAGCAGGACAAGAGGACACAGCATGAGATTAGAGGGAGGCTGATTAAGGGGTAATGTGAGGAAGTTATTTTTCTCAGAAAGGCTGGTGGATGCATGGAACGGCCTACCTGAGGAAGTGGTGAATATGAATACAGTGCAGGGCTTCAAACAGGTGTGGGATAGGCATAAGGGAGCAATACAGATGAGTATGAATAGACAGGCCATTGACAGAGTAAAGGCCTATGGCACATTCATAAGGTAGAAAAAATGGGCAGACTGTATGGACCTTGCGGTCCTTATCTGCCATCAGATTCTATGTTTTTATGTTTCTATGTTATCTAGAGCTGTACTAAAGAACATCTGGATAAACATATAAAATCCAAGGGTTACTTAAATGTTAATCAGTATGGTTTTACTTTGGGGAGGTCTTGTCAGACCAATTTGTTGAGTTTCTTTGATACAGTGAGCAAGGCTCTGGAAGTTGCTTTACCGGTAGATGTAGTGTACCTTGATTTCTCAAAAGCCTTCTACTTAGTGCCCCACGATGGTCTTATCAATAGTTTATACACACTGTAAGTAGAACCCCATGTCATTAAGTGGGTAGACAATTGGCTTAGAGACAGAAGGCAGATAGTATGCATTAGGAATTATTATAAAATGGGTTGGGAGTTTTCTGTATTCTGATTGGCTAAGAGGTACCTTTTGCCATGTCCGTATCAGGACATATTGTGCCAACCGGTACCTCTTTTGCCAACCCAGATGCAGCACACACAACAATCCATGCCTGCCACAAATCTTTTTCCAATTCTTCCTAAAGTCATTGATGCCTGCAATGTGGCAAATCCCTGTCTGACTACCTATTGAGACTCTATAGCTGATGGGGAGTTCCCCCACCTCTGCCAAGTCCTGCAACATACTGACTCTTACTCTGCTGATCATACTATTGAAATCACAGGACAAAATATTTTTCCATCATTAAAATAAAAACTCTCACCTCTTCTACTCAAAAAGTCGTCCCTGCTCCAGTGAGCGTTCACCACATGCCATCAGTAAGCAGCTTTTAAATCTTCAGCATCCTGCTCTGGCTCCTCACCTCATATAAATTTAAAAAACTGCTCACAAAATAAACTACAGCACATGTAGCTGTACCAAGCAGCTGAAACAATGATCAAGAATGGCACATCATAAAACCCTTAAATACGCCACCTAAATGCGATATCACACACCCCCTAAATACGGTGCCTGGTGAGGGACACGCTCACTCCTGCTCCTCTAACAAAATTAGTTGCTCTTTATTTGCTTCTGCATTGGCTGAACACACCTGCTCCTCTACTGGCTCTTTAAGATGCGACTTTTTTTTATAACATTCCTGTTGCTTTCGACATAAAGGCAGACTGAGCAGCCAACCCGCCCCCACTGCTGATGGACACGGTCACTCCGACTCCTCTCACTGAAACATTTAGTCGCTTTTCCACTACCTCACCAAACTACCTCCATTGGTTTTTTCACTGCAGGGTTTAGAAAGAAAATACAAAAAACAGCGTGTGTGTGTGTGTGTGTCACCCTGTACTGGCCATCACAACTTACTAATAGAGGGACTATTTTTACTGTTTCACTTTTAAACATCATTTTTTTAAATGTTTTCCTTTTCTTTTTTGTTTTCTTTTTTTATTCTTAAATAGTTACTTAACTACCCATTTTATAAGTGCAATAAGACACTCCGAGGTGTGGTCATGGCCTGATAAGAGCATGCCCCAGGTGCAAAAGGGACTCAGCTCAAGCTCCTCATGCCTCATAACACACCTGTGGCATTCTTTTTATCAGGCCATAACCCATACCTCATTGTGTCTTATTTCTGGCTTACTCTGACTGGAGAGTTGTGACCAGTGGGGTCCCCAAGGGCTCAGTTCTGGGTTCAGTGTTATTTAATATCTTTGTAACATCCCTCAAGACATCAAATGGAGTGTGGCTATCAAAGTTCACAGATGACAGTAAAATAGGGGCTAGTGTATGATCAGAAGCTGATGCCAAAAATCTGAAGCTCGAACTGAATAAAATAAGCTCCTGGTTAATTAATCAGAAAATGAAATTCAACACATACAAATGTAGTGTTATGCACTTTGGCCACAACAATCCTAAGTTTAGTTATAGTCTGGCTGGACACATTCTAATGTAAGTAGACAGTGAGAAAGATCTGGGTATCTGGGTCTCGAACTATCTTTCTTTTAAACAGTAAACTATTAAAATAGTTAATAGAGCTAACAGGATGGTTCATTGCATACTACATAATATCAAAAGCAGAGATAGATTGGTCCTGTTGCCATTGCGTAGCACAATGGTGAGGCCGCTCGTGGAGTTTGGGGTTCAATTCTGGAGCCCTTATCATAGAGTGGATATTGCAAACATTGAGAGGAGAGCAACAAACAAAATCAATGGTCTTCAAAATCTCCCCTATAAAGAGATATTAAGAGATCTTGGACTGTACACACGAGTATAGGCAACTTAGGGGAGACTTTTGCTTGGTTTACTCTGCCTTTCAAAATTGCGACTTGTGGAAATGTGTGGGACTGGATCTGAAAACTAGAACAGAATCTACAAGAAAACATGAATACCAACTCCAAGGCCGATTATATTAATCTAATAAAGGTGGTCACTGATTTAACCTAAGGGTAGTGTCCATATGGAACAAACTCCCATCTGAAATGATTAATAGTACTTCTATCACCTCCTTTAAGAATAATCTGGACAAATTCTACGTAAGCACAGGGGCATAGTTGTACCTAAAGATACTTCTTGGCACAAACTATTATTTCTTACCTAACTTATGAAACTAATGAAACTTATTATGCCCCCTTCCTTCCTTCTGGTGAGCATCCCCACAACAATCTCAGCCCTTCTAGAATTGCACTGGGGGGGGGGGAACTGGATCCCTGCAGCCATTCCTGCACGTGCACCGATAGTTTGGTGCATTGACCAACACACAGCAACCCTGGGAACATTGACACCTTGACCCTGTTTGTTTTTAGAATCAGGCAGAGGGTCCCTGATTCATCAGGAGTCTGCCACATCCCTAGATTGTTGTAAATTGAAGCTATCTAAGGGACTTACGTGAATTGGACCTAAAATGTCACTTTGCACTATGCAAAGTCAAGAAACTTTGCATAGTGCTAAGTGTACTGAAGATTCCTAATTTCGCCCACTTCTATTAAGTATGTAGAGAAAAGTGAGTAAATGTTAAGGCTCACTAAATTTTTGGAGGAAATAACTTAATATGATAGATTTTCTGTAATGTTTCCATGTGCACGTATGTACTGTACCTTCATGTACAATTGTCTTTTCTTTATTCAAGCTAGATAATTAGAAATGTTATTCTAAGAAAAAAAAACTGATTGCACAATGTGCATTTCTCATTTCCATACAGACAGAGGGGCCATTGAATACACTCTAAGACTGCTGCTGTGCACTGCCTATTTTAACCGTTTGCTCAGTGTAGCCAAGGTGGGATGTAGAATCTCATTACCATCTCATTTCCTTTTTTATGTAACATTTTATAGCAGCTAGCAGTACATAAACCCTTCTCTGGCCCTTGTGCTATCACCTGGACTTATCCTACACTAAACGACAACTGCTGCTAGTCCTCTGGGGTTTGACCCATTCCAGGTCTCTGTGAGGAGGTGCTTCCCACCACTCAATAATCCAGTATCCTGTCTTTTGTCAAGCTGCACATTGTGGAGCTAAAATATTCTGAAGCCATCATTTGGATAATGCCCATTTTTCTTCCCATTTTGTTCTCCATTCCACCCCACCCTCTTGAATTCAGGCCATTGCTTTGTTGGCCTTGCACAGTGCTGCACCTCTCACCACATGAGGGAAAGGCTCCCCTGCACACTGCAATGGATCACTGTAACTACCTGTTGCCCTTCCTTTGATTGCTTGGATGGATGCAATGCATTCAGCGGCACATTCCAGCCATGGCCACCCAATCTTGGCTACCTGAGTCTGCTCCAAAAGCTGAGTCAAAGGCAAAAAAGTGCAGTGCACTTCTGGTGGTCTACTGGGCAGTCAAGGTTTGTTATTTTTAGAGGTGTCTTGTTTCTGCCTAATATAGCAGAGAGAAGTACATGTACTGTACATCATAGGATTTGCACAAAGCCACTGAGTGAGCCAGTGACTGTGATGTGATTTAAAACCACTATCCCTTGGTTCTTAGAGCTATCCTGAAGCCATTGGTTGGGATGTGCATTTACCTATTTGATCAATTTGTTTGGTTCAAGGGCTTCAGCACTCTATTATTATTTAGCCATCTGAAACCCAAACAAGCACAAACATGATCAAAAGAAAAAAAAATGAGCACAATTAACAATGTATTGTAAATAAAATAACAGATACTGCAATAGAGGTCTGATTTTGCAGAATTACTGTCCTCACAGTGCCTTTTATATCTTTAGGGTCATGGTGAGATCAATCAAGAGTCTACAGTTGGTACAGTAGGACTGTAGACAGTGCAGTCAATTGTAGAATAGTGCTCTGTTTCATAACCTTTGTTTTCAGCCATGGCTGAGGCTGACTGCTGATCTACCCACTACAGAAGTAATTGATCTAATCACAAAGTACTAACTGCAGGCAGTAGAAGCTTTGGTAGCCAATAACAGTTCCAAATATTAAAGCCTAAAGCAGGACTGATGCAACTGAAAGTAAGGGAGAAGACATTCGGCCATTAGTGTTTATTGCCTGTCATACCATGAAAGGCTGCAGTTGTTTCAGAAATTATGTCATAAACTAGACTGGGAGCAATGAGGTAGTAGGCATTCTCAGTGTGTGCATTCCACATCAGGTATGATTGAAATAATGTTACAATGTATGAGTCACAGTTAGGGAAATGACAATACGGTCATTATGGTTCAGTGATTGATTTGTTTAGATTTAGAGCCTCAGTAGTAGGTTATGCTTTTCCCAAACCTAAGCAAAAGCCCAAACTTGCCAGCTGAAAACAGAAATTGTTATTACAGACTTCATGTCTAGAAGGGCTCAACTGGCACATGATAATTATGACAGCAGCTGGCCGAGGCCCATACAGGGAATGTCAGTCATCCAATTTACAGCACGATATTGCCTCTGCTGTGGCAGTTCAGTGTGAGGCTCTTCCTGCTACTTTTCTTTTCTTTATAAAGTGATTTGTTTACGATTTCTGAATTCACATTGTTGGTATTAAGAATTTCAATAGATTGGATTAAAAGATGGATGAGACCATATGGACCATCAACATCATCTTCCACTACTCTGTTTATTGTAATTTTCCCTTCCCTTATGTACTTATCCATTATCAACATGATATTGGTGAATGCTTTGCTTCTGCCACTCCTTCTGGTAGACAATTCAAGAGATCTACCACCTCATGCATGCAAAGGTGCTTCCTTTGTTCACTCTAGAAATACATCATTTTACCTGTCGGTGTTGGTCCCTCATGGCTACCTTCCTAATTTCTGCAACTTAAAGAGCCAGTGCACTACCTAAAATTAATATTGCATTTTGAAAGACTGACATCACAACTGCTCTGGAAGAGCCACACCTGCTGCCAGATCAGTCACGTTGATGTCATAATCAAATAAGTCACTATGCTGATGAAGTATGAAGAGGAATATCACTAGATGTGTCAGCTGCCAGGAAAAGCATTGCTTCTCACATCACACCTAATTCTATAAGATAGACACATTACTAATGAGCAAAAGAAAAATAATTCAGGTATGAAAAGTATGAGCTGAATACTTCCAAAAAATATTTTGTACTACTAGCTCTTTCATATCACTCAGGATCTTATGCATTCATAATCTTATTCATGTGCATTGTCCCACTTTAACCATCTGATTTCCAAACAACTGAAGCTCATCCTGTCTTTCTTCTAATTATTATTATTCAGCCCCCAGATCTGCTTGGCTCCTCTCTTCTGTACACTCTCTATGATTTTAGTGTTAAAGAATGATATCCAGAACTGACAGCAATATTCAAAGTGGCACCTAATCAATGACCTGCACTATGGCATGACACTCTTGTTTGATTTGCACAGAACAGTCTTCTGGATGTACCTCAATATCTGAATTCATTTCTTTGCTTCTCATTCACATTGGGCTCCTGACTTTAGTTTGGTGTTAGAACCCTAAATGTTCAGGTCATGCTTGAACAATGGGCATGTAATGTCTAGTGCACTTACCTTGTAGACAATTTAATTAATTAATTAATTAATTAATATGTAAGTACTGTAATTAAGTAAATAAACAAATATATCCCAGTCCTGAATTATCATGCCCTGAACTTCCTATAATGTAGGTATAAACATTTATTTTGTTTTCTTATCAGAACATATCTGTGTGTACTTATCAACATTAAATTATATAGGCCATCAGTGGGTCTCTCCTGCCAGTCTGTCCAGGACCCATTGTAACTTCCTAGACCATTTGTTTCTTCCATCCCTCTCCCGGTTTTTAGTGTCATTTGCACACTTGTACATCCAGCTCTCCAGCCAGCTATTCATGACTAAAATGTGTCTTATGCAACACTAACTCCTGAAGTATAAGACACTTATAAGATCAATATTTTTGGATATTACCGTGTAGCCCCATATTACCTAATCTTTCAATTAGATCCATCTGTGGGTCCATGTAAAATACTTTACTGAATTGCATGTAGATAACAAATGTTAATAAGGAAAAAGATTTGGGAGTAATTATAAAATCAGATGATAAATCATCCAGGCATGTAAGATGACTGTAGTTAAAGCAAATGCAGTAAACATATGAATCAGAAGGGGATTCTGAGCAGGGCAAGAGAGATTATGATTTCAGTGTTCAGGTCATGTGTGAGGTCACACTTTGAGTCCGGTGTGTAGATGTGGTCACCAGACCTAGAAAGGGAAGTGGAAGGAATAAAGAGGGCTCATTAGACATTTACCAGCATGACTGATGGAATGAAGGAAAAAAAACATTATTTTACAACTGATAGGGGCTCAGGGAGGGGGATGACAATATATTTAGAGAGACTGGGGATCAGGGAAGAGGGCTGATATTATTTTACATGAGGTTAGGGCTCAGGGATGGGGGGTGACAATATAATGAGAGAGATTGAGGCTCGAAGCTCGGGGAGGGGGATGACATTATTTTACATGAGATCAAGGCTTGGAGAGGGAAGTGACAATATATTGTGAGAGATCAGAATGCAGGGGGGGAAATGTTATTTTACATAACATTGAGGCTCAGGTAGTGGGACTGTGTTCTCTGCCCTGGACTATGCACAGAGCACCTACTGGCCCGTGCATAGTAAAAGTAGGGTCTGGAAAAAGTAACCATATACCTGCACAGCCTGCCATGGTTACACTTGGGAGGGGTTGAATATTGTAATGTGGGGAATATGCATGAAGGTCCCCTCATTTGCATTCTCACATTGCAATATTCTGCGCAGCGGTGCAATTGGGTTTGTGGGTGGATCAGGGGCTTCTGAATATTGCCATGCCCACAGCAGCCCTCACAAGTCCTGAGATGTGTGGGTGCATCTAGGGATGCACAGCACATCTATTCTGAATATGTTTTCCTACTCTGACCTGTATGTTCTTCTCTTTTCCCACTTTCCAACACTCTTATGACAATCCTGTGTTGGAGAAACTTTTGCAATTTGATTTTTTTTTGCTGTTTCTCCTATCCACTAAACATTATTTTGTTTGTCTTACTCTGTTTTGAGGTATATATTCATTGCAAAAAGCTGTGTTAATGCACCAGTTAGGGTTCGATGTAACCCAACAAAACTAAGAAATAGTGGCATTAGGATTTTCAATACTAATTTCCCATTCCCCCAAGCAGCAAAATGACAAGACAACACAAGCAACCACAGGCAGCCATTATCAGGTAAGAGAAACAACATACAACTGTTTCCAGATTAGACAAATGCAGTAGAACTGATGTGCTACTTTCTCAGATTTTTATCAGTGGCATGCACACTGCAAGACATGCACACTAACTTCTGGCTGCAAATAGAAATCCACAATACCCAAATTATTACTACTTCTGTCTTCAGAAGCAGAGGCCCTTGCAACCACTGTTACAAATCCAGGATACCCAGACTACAACAGATTTTCTGTCTGCAGAAGCACAGTCCCCTATAGGGCAAGCACATCTGTTGTCACAGTACTCATGCACAATATAAGATGAAACATACACACAATTCTGGCTACAGAAACACAGGCCCCTGAGGGGCTTTTGCAGTCACAGCTGTAGAACATACAGTACACACTGGCTTCTCCAGCTGCAGATAGAAATCCATCGCACCTAAATTGCAATACTAGTTCTGTCTAAAGAAGTTGAGGCCCAAAAGGGTCAGAGCTTCTGCAACCACATGTTCACATGTGCACTTTAAGATAAGATGTACACACACTTCTGCAGCTGCAGGCACTAATCCACAAACTTAGCACATCAGTGCTATGACAGTTGTGTCATCTGGAAACAGTTGTATGTCATTTGTCTTATCTAATGATGGTTGTCTGTGGTTTCTTGTGTGGTCTTGTCATCTTGCTACTTATGGGAATGGGAAATGTTTCTCTTTGTTCACCCTACAGTAGAGCAGGCACCATGGAGGGTTGGCCGGCAGAAGCGGCCTCACGCTTTGCACGCCCCAACGGAAGGGGACAGCGCATTAGGCTCAGGTGATGGCGGAGCGAGCCAATATTAGCCAAGGCCTCTGCTAGGGTTTTACAAGGGCAGATCCCAAGAGCAGGCATCAGGGCAAGAAGGTCTCATCTAAAAGGGGAAGGAACCAGAAAGGTCTACCGGGCTGGGAAGGTCATGGATGGCATTTAAAAAAAATAAATAAATAATAAAGCAACAATGGGAAATGGAGCACTGCAGCAAGGCCCATTGGCAGGTGGAAGGGCAAGCATTGAAGGCCAACAGGAAGGCCGTGGGTAGGGAGGGTTGCTAGGCCAGCCACAGGCCTAGGTTGCCACATGGTGGGAAAAAAGGAGGATCAGACACAGAGCATTTTCTGGTGGCATGGGCAGCCCATGGGCCCTGGGGGCTACAAGGCAACAATCAAATAATGTTGTAAATAAATAAACAGGGCTTAAGGGAGTGGACATGCCTCACTACTTGGGTAGGACCGAGAGGGCTACGTAAGGTTGGGGGAGTGATGCAGCGGGTGGCAGAGAAGCGACAGTGGTGCTCACCCTCTGGTGAAATCAGCACAGTGGAGTGGGAATTGGTTGTGGCCTGCAAGCTAGGGAGGAGCCTAGCATGGCACAGGCAATGGGTGGGGACAAAGGGGGGCATGGATCCAGACCAGGGAACCATGGCAGGGGAGAGGGAAGGGGAGAATAAAAAGGGGTGGGGGGCTGGTACAAAAGGCTCAAGGCAGCCCTGTAGGGGTCGGGCCCTATCCAAACATGAGGAACACTGATGATTGACTTACTAGGAAGCCCAATGGAGAGGGCACAGGCAGACAGCAGCAGAAGACTGGTGGTAGTTGGCACGCTGGGCTCAGGGGGGGTACGCCAGGGTGGAATGCTGGGCCAGGAGCATAGATGGGACTAAAAAAAAAGAAAACAGCGAAAGGTTGTCGAGTATGTTGGTGTCTACTGTGAGAATGGGGGATGCTTTTCAGCCCAGGTGTGTTCCACATGACCCGGGGGGCACCAGCCTGGACAGGTCAGCTATGGGGTGTGGGGAAGGGGTTATGGGGGGTCAGGATGGTATTGAGGAACAAAGATCACCCCCCAATTTTGTTTGTGGGGGGCCAAATAGCGGCTTGGTATGGGAAGGTATGTCACATGTGTTTTGTTATGCAGTTCATACAAAGACATGGCACCAAGAAGAGCCCAGGTATCTAGCACTACCATGCTGGCAGAAGCTGTGAAGCTGATGGCACAAATTATCGAGTTGATGAAGGCAGCAAAGAGAAGGGAAGCCGAGGAGGAGGCCCAGAGGAAGCGCAAAGAGCAGGATGGAGGGGCTGGCACAGGAAGGGGCAACAAACAACCAAGGAGGGCAGGACCCAGTGCCCCAGCAGCACTGAGGACAGGGGAAATCCCAGATCAGATCCTGGATAGAAAACTCAACCAGATGGGGTAAGGATAAGGTGGATATGAGCAACGCGGGCTAATCTATGAGAAGTATATTGAGGTTGCTAGGGTGATATGGGAGAGGAAGGGTGTCCAAAATTGAGTCAGCATTGTGGGCCATCAAGGAAAAAAGTAAAGGGGAAAAAGGGGTGGCACCCCTGGGGGGGAAGGTTTTCGACTGGCCACCAGGTTTCACATTAGTGACCACGCACAGTGACAATTAAAGAAAAGATTTGAAAGGGAATATGTGGATATCTTTGGGCTGGTCAATGAGGAGATAGCCAACAGATATGAGCAGAAGGAATAGGTAGGAAAGTCAGAGATGGTGGTGGCATTGGAAGTGGTAGGGCACAAGACGGAGGAGGCTAGGTTTAAAGGAAAAAAACATTGAGACGTGGCAAACAGGGTTTTTGATTTATAGCGCCTTGGTGCTGGAGAAGCAGCCCGAGCTGACAATCCCGCTGCTAACCTACATGGCATTATCAGGGATGCATACCAGGTAAAGTTGGGTTTTGGATTGCTTAAGTACGACAAGGCATTCCGGAGATGAATGGCCATAAAGGTGATCTAGGTGGGACTGCACCCATGCTGAACTCTGGTCCTTTACGTTGTCAGAGCAGTAGTAGCCCAGGGGATGGAACAGATGAGAAAGGGGACTCAAATCCAAGGTACCAAGGCCTGCTGGGCTTACAACAGGGCCTCGTGTTGCTGGCCTAGTTGCAAGTTTAGGCACATTTGCTCTCAGTGCAGGGGGTCACACCTGGCCACTAGTTGCAGAATAGGGGGAGACAAGATGGGACCAGCTGGGGGGCAGACCCAGGTGCAACCCTTTCGGGGCAGCAGGGGGGAACTGGCAGGGGCCAGGGGGGATCTGGGAGAGGAGGATATGCAGCCAACTATGGATGGAACTAGACCAGGACAAGGGGAATGGAGGTGGGGATATCCCCTCTCCAGTACACCCATCAAATGGGTGTTGGTGGAACACTGGACCAGGGATTACCCCAATAAGGAGGAGACGGAGATGTTAAGAGGTGGTTTTCAGAGTGATTTTGTGTTGGGTTTCGCAGGGGTATGGGTGGGGATGTGGGCTAAGAACTTGGGGTCAGTAACAGGAAAGGAAGACATTGTACAGGAAAGATCCAGAAGGAAATCCGGGCAGGGTGGGTGGAGGAGCTACTGCCCGATCCCACTTGTGTGAGTTTCTGGGTGTCACCATTGGGATTGGTACCCAAGAAACAAGGGGGAGGAATTCAGGCTGATCCATCACCTGTCCTACCAGAAGGAGGGATCAGTGAATGGAGGGATCCGAGAAGCTCTCAGCCTGGTCTCGTATGCATCACTGGACCAAGTGGTGGAGTTGATCAGGGCAGTGGAGGGAGCCTGGTTGGCCAAGATGGACATTGAGTCTGCATTCCAACTGCTGCCGGTACAGCCGGTGGATTGGGACCTCTTGGAGTTGCAGTTTGAGGGCAGGTTGTTCTTTGACAAGGCAATTCCCATGGGGTGTTCCGTGGCCTGTGCCACATTTGAGGTCTTCAGTTTTTGGGTACAGTGGGTATTTGGGTGGCATTATGGACACAAAAGGGTATTCCATTACATGGATGATTTCTTACTGATAGGGACCAGTCAGGAAGAAGCAGGACAAATTTTAAAAGATTTCCAGGAGATGTGCAGGTCCATAGGGATCCCATTGGCTGCCGGAAAAACTGAGGGTCCGGCACACACACTAGAGTTCTTGGGGATCAAGGTGGACATGGAGGAGGAGTGTTTTCACCTTCCGGGGTAAAAGTTGCAAGACTCAAGGGGCTATTGGCACTAGTGGGGGGGAGGAGGAGGGTGCCACTGGTACAGGTACAACAACTACTAGGGCACCTTAATTTCCCCTACAAGGCCATGAGTACAGGCAAGGCATTTACTAGGAGATTGGGAAGGGTCACAGGAAAAGCAAAACTACCACACCACTGGGTGGACATTAACAAGGGGTGAGGGAGGATTTGTGGGTATGGGAGACATTCCTGGAAGCCTACAATGAGGTGACATTCTGGCAGGAGGACTGGGCCTTCAACACAGACCTTGAGCTGTACACAGATGCAGACAGGGAACTGGGGATGAGGGCCTACTTTCAAGGAGAATGGATCTGGAAAGCATGGCCAGTCCAATGGCAAGAATGGGGATGGACACAGGACATCACGTTCCTCGAGATCTTCCCGATATGGGTAGCTTTGGAGGTCTGGGGTACACGGATGGCAGGTCATCGCATAGTTTTCTGGTGCGACAACATGGGTGTGGTCAAAGTGATTAATAGACAGACGGGCAGGATGGAATTGGTCAGGGCGGTGTTGAGGGGTATGGTCTTGTTAGCACTGTAACTCAACCTGTCTTTTAGAGCAAGGCATATCAAGGGAGCTCAGAAGGAGGTAGCTGACTGTCTTTCTTGTTTTCAGATGGAGAGGTTCTGAGAGCTGGCACTGCGGGCCATGCTCACCCAGACCAGGGTCCCTGGTCGGCTATGGGAAATTGGAGAGAGAAGACCAGGGCTTTGTATAAAGGGTCATAGGCGGCTGGCACCTTAAGGGCCTATGAGAGGGTGTGAGAGGGTTTCCAGATGTTTAGGGCTGGAATGGGTTGGGAGACAGGTGAGCCAGCCAAGGAAGAGATGGTGATGCAGTACATGCTAAAAAGATGGGAGGAAGGGGTGGCACACTCCACCATGGGAGCACAGTTGACAGAGATCAGCTGGGCTTGCTTGGACAAGGGGTGGGTAGATGTTACGGGTGGCTGGGCCATTAGACGTATGGTGGTGGGTTGGCAGAGGGGTCAGTGAAGGTGGCAGGATGGAAGAAGGCCCCTAATGGGGTCAGTTCTCATAGAGGTTCTATGGGCGGTGGGCCACATCTACTATTCGATGAATGAGGCTTGCCTTTTCAAGGCCATTTTTTACCATCATGGCAAAGGAGGCTTTCCGGGTGGGAGAAATGGTGGCTCCCAAAAAAGGGGCGACCAATGCAGGGCGGGCAGGAGGTATATGAGGTTTGGAGGGGTATGGTGAGATAATCCTACTGCGAGGTCAAAGATGGATCCAGCATGAAAAAGGGCCACCGTGGAGCTGCTGAGGAGGGGGTCAGCAGAGGCCTGTGCAGTCCAGACCATGGGTGCCTGGGCATGAGGATCAGAGGGCAAAGAGGGGGTCCTGTTCGTGTGCACTGGTAACCAGTGACCGGTTTCAGGTGGTGGGGTCCTGGGGAGAAGGCATTGGCATTTAGGTGAGAACCTGAATGAGTTCGCCCCGCACTCCTTCCAGATTGGGGCAGCTTCGGAGGCAGCCATATCAAGAGCAGGGGAGAAAGAGGTCAAGAGAGTAGGGAGGTGGACATCGAACTGTTATAAAAGGTATGTAAGGTGTTGACAGTGGCTAACTGGTATATCCCCTTTTTTCCCTCACAGCAGGTTCCAAGAGACAGGTGTGGATCGTGGGGCACTCTTTCATCTATCGGGTGGAGAGATTTACAGAGGCCACAAGGATGGGCATGCAGCTGTGCCAGGGAATCAATCACAGAAAAGTGAGATGGAGGGGACTGAGGGGGATGAGATGGCCACAGCTGCTGCCTTTGTTAGAGGAGCTGTGGGTGCAATGGGCCAGCCCAGATTGTATTATCATCCACTTAGGGGGCAACGACATAGGGGCCATGCCATGGGGATCTTTGATGAAGTACATTATAGCGGATCTAAAAAGGGTGAAGAGATGGTGGCCCAGGGTGATGATTGGTTGGTCCGAGATTACATCTCAGAGGGTATGGAGGGGGCCAAAAAGGCCCCAGATGGTGGAGGTGGTGAGAAAACACCTGAACAAGAAGGTGTCCAGGGCAGTCATTGAGATGGGGGGGATACATATATAGCATAGGGACATTTCATTTGATCAGGAAGCAGTGTACAGATCGGACGGCATCCATCTCACTGACTTTGGCATGGGTTTGTTCCTACGGCCCTTCTGGGAGCTAGTTGAGGACATACATAAAAAGGGTTTGAAGAGGTAGCCCACAGGGGGGAGCTCCATCTTCCATCACAAGCTGGAGATGGGGCAGTGGAAGGTTTGGGGGGAGCAAGGGGAAAACAGAGGGGCAGATAGAGGGGAGGGGAGGTACCATGGGCTGGGGACAAAGGAACCCAGGTGAGGGAGTAAAGAGGGGGGCGGGGGAAGGACATAGAGCTAAGGGGTGGATCATGGTGTCCACACTCGGTGTGGGGGGGAGTGGTCCAGGTAACCTGGTACCCGAAGGTGGCGAGTGAAAAGGGGGGGCCAGATCATGGTGTCTGGACCCCAAAAATCATGAAAAACAGGAGGAGAGCAAGATGACGATCCGTAAGAAAGAAGACAGGACTGTTATGTCCAAGGAGGCCATGGGGACTGTTATGTCCTAATTGTAGATATGAATGATTAGAAGTATGATATTTGGGATGTAACAAATTAACTGTGCCTACAACATAATAAATATTGCCAGTGAGCATCCAAAAGTCATAAAGCTGTGGACTGAGTTTATTTCAGTTTGGGGATCTGGGGACAAGGAGGCTTGCCACTAAATGGCAGGCCAATTTGTCCTGGGCCCCAGCCAGAGATAAAGAGCCTAGGGGGTAGGGTAGGGGGACTGGAAGGAATGGGGCCTGTGACCTCACTACAGTGACGAATGACAGGCAGTTGAAGCTCACTGACTATTGGCCAAAGGGAGGGGCCCTGAGAGGGATCTAAGACAAAGGCCTCTAGAGGTTATGTAATGGCATGCAACCAGAATTTGCCCTCTTTTACTGGATTTACTGGATAAAGTAGGACAAAAGAAGGCTCAAGGCCCATCTAGATTGTCCTCCCTCAATAGTGGGACATTTGGTTAAATATTATTATTATTATTATTAGGCCAATAACAAGAGATCAAGCCTAGTTTTGAAAATCTCAAAGTTAGCTGAATCTACAACTGTGGGTGGTAAAGAATTCCAAGATGTTGCTGCCCTTATATTGAAAAAGTTATCATATTTTTTGTTATTGACCCATTCTAGTTTTAGTTGATTAGAGTGTAATCTTCCTACAATTCTTTTTTCTGCAAATTCCAATCCACATATATTAAGTAATTTAGGATTGTGAACCAATTTATACATTGAGTAAATCTCCTTTCTTCTTAATGTTAGGGGTAGAGACCAGTTTGTTGTAACCTGGTCTCATAACACTTATTTTTATTTTGGAATAGATTTAGTCAATCTTCTTTGTATCTGTTCCAAGCGATTTATGTCATTTTTTGTATAAGGACTCCATAAGGGAGAACCATAATCCAGGTGTGGTCTGACATATGCTGTATATAGTGGGATCAAATTATGTTCTGATTTACTAATGAAAGTTTTTTTTTAATTTGTCTTATTACAATATTAGCAGATCTAACTGCTTTACTACAATGGTCATCTGATGTCAGTTTATTATTTATTAATATACCCAAGTCTCTTTCACAACTGGATGATTCCAATAACTGGTTATTTAAATAGTAGTTGTGCAATGTATTATTTTTACCAAAATACAAGATCTTGCATTTATTGATGTTAAATAACATTACATTTTTTTAGCCCATTGTTCACTTGTATACAAGTCTTGTTCTAGAATTTTAAATTTTTCTATGGTATCAACTCTTCCACCCAGTTTACTATCATCAGCAAACTTGGATAAGTAATTTTTAGATTCTATTACCATATCATGAATGAAAAATTTGAACAAAATCGGGCCCAAAACGGAACCCTGTGGAACCCCACTTGTAACTGCTCCAGATGTTGAAAGAGCTCCATTTATTCTAACTGATTGAGTACGATTATACAGCCATTCAGATATCCAGTTTACTGAACAAAGTGGAATTTTAAAATTATGTAATTTATTTATTAGTAAGGAATGTGATATATGATCAAATGCTTTACTAAAATCTAGTAGCACTACATCATTAGCTATATTGCTATCCAATAATTTAGGGACATGTTGGTAGAATGATATGAGATTTGTTGTACATGAGAAACCAGCTTTGAATCCATGCTGAGATAAATCCTGAATGTTCAATTTTTCCAATTTGTTTTCCAACCTATCTTTAATTAATCATTCCATTGTTTTCCCCAAAATAGAGGTTAGACTAATTGGACGATAGTTTTGAACATCAGATTTTGGCCCTTTTTTATAAATTGGTGTAACCAAAGCAGTACGCCATACTTCAGGTATCTTGCAATCCAATAAAGATTTATTAAATAATATTTGTAAAGGAATAATGATCGAATCCAGTGTTTCCAAAAGAAATATAGCATTAATTATTGTCCGTCTGGAACTAGTTGATCTTTTAAATTTGGATAGTGAATTTTTAATTTCTTTTAGTTCAAATAACGGAATACAGGAATCATTACTATTAGAATTGATTACAGAATTTCCTGATTGATTAAAGACTGAACAAAAGTACTTATTGAAGTGATCTGCCATATCTTTGTTTGTATTTATAGTGATTCCATCATTACAGAGTGGTCCTATATTTCTATTATTGACTCTATTTCCATTCATATAAGAAAATAAGGATGTCAGGTTGTTTTTTGAGTGTGCTAATTTAAATTCAAATTTTAATTTTGCAGCTTTGATTGATTTTTTTTTTATGTTGCCAGAGCAGTTCTGTATTTGACTCTAAGTAATATGTTAGAATTTATCTTTAATTTTTTAAATAAGTATTCTTTAGTTTTAATTTGTTTTTTAATAGTATTGTTGAACCAGACAGGTATTTTACCTTTTTTAGTACAATTTGACCATAGAGGAATATATTTATCCTCTAGTTCATGAATAATATTTATAAGACATGTATATATTTCATTTACTCCTTTGTTTTTAAATAATTTGGACCGATCGATATGTGATAATTCCTGGTTTATCATAGTAAAGTTAGCTTTATTGTAATTCCTACGTTGAAAGTTGTTTTTAATTTTAAGTGTTTGTAATTGTAAACTAGCAAATATAGAATTATGATCGCTATTGCCAATTGGTGACATAATTTGAGTCTCAGAAATATTAAAACCTTCAGTTAACAATTACTAGATCCAGTATATTATTAGCTCGTGTAGGCTCATTTACCAGTTGGTCCAAACCTAGGTCAGTGATTGTATTCATAAATAACCTTTCATGGTTAGTGTTACTTGTATTTAATTTCCAATTTATACTGGCATGTTGAATTTCAAAAATTAAAGTACAGTTTTTGGGAGAATTCTATTAAGTTCAATAATTCAGTTGTATATTGAATATCTGCTGATGGTGGTCTATAACACACTCCTATATTAATTTTGGGACGGTCAATAGGTTGGATAGAAATCCATATTGATTCTGTCATACTATTTGTAGTGATTTCATATGCAGAAATATCATCTTTAACAAAAGACAAACTCCACACCTTTGCTATCTACTCTATCTTTATGAAAAGGTTATAACCTGGAATATCTTGCATACGTAGAGAAGACTGATCCCACCAGGTTTCGGTAACGGCAATGATACTTAAATCTAATTGGATGCATTTTATTGAAAGTTCATCCATTTTAAGAATTTAAAGATCTTGAGTTAAAGGATAGAAAATTAAACACTTTGTCAGTTCCAATATTCTTTCCTCCATCAAGAGAATTTGGAATAGTCCAATTTTCCCCCATGTTATTTAGTTTAAATGATTGTTAATGACGGTACTCAATGTTTTACCCAGTAGGACACTTCCCCTCCTGCTGAGGAGCAATCCATCCCAACTGAAGAGGGATTCCCTACCATCAAAGTTTTCCCAATGTGGAATGCAATATATTCCCTGTCCATAACACCACTTCCTCAGCTATTCATTGATTTCTTTAATTTTACAAATTTTATTATCTGTTGACCTTGGTACTGGCAAAATTTCTGAAAAGCATGTGGTGCATCCCTGCTCTACAAGTAAATTGTTTAAAGCCACAAAATCTTTTTTAATCTGTAGGATATTATTTTGATTTATATAATTTGTGCCTACATGGATAATAACCAAGGGGTTACTTCCTGCATCCATTAGTATATCATTGACCATATTTGTAATGTTGGCAATCTGTGCTCCTCTAAAATTGGAGCATATTCTTGTGGTCTTATCTGGATTGCAGATTGCCCTATCTAAATGTTTAATAATAGAGTCTCCTAATACATAAACTTGACATGGCAAGTCCTGAAAATTTGATTCAGTGGTATCCATAGACGTAACTAAATTCCTAGTTAAAGTGGAAGCAGGGTCGGGTACATAATGATCTGTAATTAGGGATCTTGAGCACTCATTTATTGATAAAATACAGTTACTTTTTGATTCATATAAAGTTTTTTTTTATTTACTACTGTTGAAGTATCAGTGTTTGTTTGTCCCAGCTTATGCCCACATTTTGAGTTTAAAAAATTACATGTTGTTTTACTAATAGGTGGTTGTAAATCAATGAGTGTATTATTAAAGCTGTCACTGTCACTTGTTTGTATTTGATTTCCTAAGCAATCTAGGTTGTTTGTAATTAGGCAGTTTTTATCTGATAAATTAGAGAGTGTTGAAAAATAATTTTGAGTTGGTAAACAAAATTGATCAGCTCTTCACCCTTTTTCACATGCCCTTGTGCTGGATATCAATGTCCATTCAGAGTCACCCTCTCTAATTCATTGTTTATTTTGCAAATTTTCATTCATAGTCTCGTTCATTGTTAATGAATCATTTTCTGTATCATTATTACTACATGCATCTTTATTTAGGATTGTATTCATATTGCCCGTAGTATCTGGGGAGGTGGTGTGTAGTGCTTTAAAATGTTCACTCATGGTCAATTGGCTCTCCTCAAGCTGTTTTAATCTATCCGAAAACATTTCAATATCCTATAATAATCATTTATTGTCAATACATTTTCCACATATATAATCATTTGTTGGTGTAGTTTTTGTTTTCAACAAGAGATACATATTACATGTTTTACATATTATCCCAAGTTCTCCATTCAATGTCATAATAGTGGGATAGTCACTCCTTAATTGTGAGCTGTTATTTGTTGCTATTAAAGCATCCATAGTACTTTAATCTCTAAATGAAACAAATTATATATATAAACAAGTTGTTTCTCACCCTTATAACACCACCAACACCACCAAACATGCTAAACACGCGCCAATACACATGTTTTTGTGCACGTCTTCGTGTGTGTTGCCACGTGCTCACCCTTCTCGTGCTCGCCCTACTCGCAGCAGAGTGCTATTTATAGCTCTGAGCCCCTGGAAGTCCATTAACAACTGATCACTGTTTAGAAAGAGCAAAAAGTATACAGTGCCAAAATTAGTTTAAAAGCAAAGGTCTCCCCCGAGGTTTGTGGTTCTCAGCTTTAGCGAACATGCACCACAAAGCTCCTCTGCCTGCTATCTAACAACTGCAGGGCTCCAGATATGTAAAAATTTTAAGCAGCAATGCACAGTTTCATAAGGTGGTAGAGGTTTACACTTATGCAGCGTTTAAGCTCTAAAGGAGCTGGTTTCAGAAGCAGAGTGCTATTTATAGCTCTGATCCCCCAGAAGTCCCTTAACAGCTGATCGCTGTTTAGAAAGAGCAAAAAGTAAAAAGTGCAAAAATTAGTTTAAAAGCAAAGGTCTCCCCCGAGGTTTGTGGTTCTTAGCTTTAGCTAACATGCACCACAAAGCTCCTCTGCCTGCTATCTAACAACTGCAGGGCTCCAGATATGTAAAAGTTTTAAGCAGCAATACACAGTTTCACAAGGTGGCAGAGGTTTACACTTATGCAGTGTTTAAGCTCTAAAGGAGCTAGTTTCAGAAGCAGAGTGCTATTTATAGCTCTGAGCCCTCAGAAGTCCCTTAACAGCTGATCACTGTTTAGAAAGAGCAAAAAGTAAAAAGTGCCAAAATTAGTTTAAAAGCAAAGGTCTCCCCTGAGGTTTGTGATTCTTAGCTTTAGCTAACATGCACCACAAAGCTCCTCTGCCTGCTATCTAACAACTGCAGGGCTCCAGATATGTAAAAGTTTTAAGCAGCAATACACAGTTTCACAAGGTGGTAGAGGTTTACACTTATGCAGCGTTTTCTTGCTGTAAAATTCCCACCCACCCTCCTTGCGAGAAAATTTGAATAACTGGTATAGGCATTGGGAGTATGGGACACGGGCATGACTGTGTCCTTGTGAGGGAGCTAGCATGGGCCTAAGGGGCTGCAGAGTGTGGTCAGTGGGCCTGGGGGCTAGGTGGAGTCCTACTGGTGCTGGGGGAGACAAGTAGGCAATGTTGTTTTTTTTTTTTTGAAGGTCAAAGGAACCCAGGCGTAGGAGTAAAGAAGGGGGCAGAGGACAAAGGAACCCAGGCGAGTAAAAGGGTGGGGAAGGACATAGGCTAAGGGGTGGATCATGGCGTCCACACTCGGTGTGGGGAAGTGGTCCGGAACCTGGTTCTCAAGGTGGTGGAGTGAAAAGGAGGCGGGCAGATTACGGTGTCCAGACCCCGAGAAGCATGATGAACAGGAGGAGAGCAGGATGATGATCCACAAGAAAGAAGATGGGACTGTTATATCCAAGAAGGCCATGGGGATTGTTATGTCCTAATTGTAGATATGAATGATTACAAGTATGATATTTGGGATGTAACAAATTAATTGTGAATACGACATAATAAATATTGCCAGTGAGCATCCAAAAGTCATAAAGCTTTGGCCTGAGTTTATTTTGGGTTGGGGATCCGGGGACAATGGGAAGTTATGGTTGGAAACTATAATGCCACATTTCCCTGTTTTTTGGGGGTTAAATTGAACACTAACTGGTGTATTAACACAGTTTTTGCAATGAATGTCCTTTATTCTTAAGACAGTGGAACTGTGTCCTTATTCATGCATGTCCCTTTGGGACCTTTGTGAACAGATGCAGACATACAGAGCTCTCTAGGCCCTGTGCCAACGGATGAGTCTGTTTGTCTGCCTGTGAAAGTGTGGGGTCCTCTGGGTCCTGCACTTCCATGTTGCTGTAGATGAAATTAATTTGTGGGGATGTCTGGGGGCTGCAGAAGGACAGGGCCCCTAGACCTTTTGCATTCATATGGCAATAGATGCAGATGCCCAGTGCTGCAGAAGTAAGGGGACTTCTGGGCCCTCTGTTTCCATGCAGCTTAGGGTGCAGAGGTGCATGTTCCTCTGGGCCGTATGCCAAGAGAAAAGTTCTCTTCACTATATGGTCACAATACAGCACTGTCCATCCTCAGGCTATGGGTGGTGCAACTTGGCAGTGCCATCACCCCAGCTTCAACCCATCCAGCTGGCTTACTAAGCTCACCCCCAAACTGGGCTTACTGGAATGGCATCACAACATTGTGCCAAATGGGCCAAAGGCTGGCCCTGCACACAGTGTTTCTTCATAAATTTTGTTTGACATTTTGGCCTCACATCATGAACTTAGCTGCTAGAATGTGTTAAATCCCACCCAAAAGATGGCATTGCAGAGTGAGTGTATAGACATCTTTTGACCTATGTTTGAAAATTCTCACCATCCTCGTTTATAAGGTAGGGTCATGTTAAAATCTCACAAATCCAAAAACTACAGTACATTTGATTTAGATAGAATTTGGACTTTAAAACATTCTCCTGGTTCACATTGGAGAGAAACAACTGTTGAAAGCAGCATTTCAACAAAGGTTTATGACTGGAGGGGGCATGGTCTGGCCACCGAGAAAATGGCAGCTTAACACCTGAGCTCATCCAAGTCTGGTGACAATCTGTGGTTGGCTGGCCTAATCCTGAGATGTAACTCAACACAACCTATCTATCAATTGGGTAACTGTCCCCAACCATCCCGTGTGACTTTCTTTGAGGTTCTGTGGTGCATTAGTGTTTCTACAGGCGCCAGTTACTAGCGAGTCGCTTGATCAGGTAGTCTGTGGAGGCCGTAACTCTATTTTCCTGGACAATCACACAGCTCTGATTCCTGTTGTGCCCTGCCTGAGCCTATACCTATGCTCCAGATACTACAGCTTCTTACAGACCGAGATGGCAACAGGAGGATCCCAACCCGTATTACCTTCCTTATCGGCTACAGCTCCACAATCCACACCAGTGGGGGACTCATTAAGCTATATCACCTATATCTCGAGGCACTACTGTTGTGGGTGGACGACATAAACTCTACCCTCATGGGCACCACCTTGGATATGCGCCAGTTGCAAGGTTGCCTTAACGTGGCAGAGCAGTGAGTGGAAATGCTAGATCAGCAACAAACTAAACTTAAGCAAAAAATATTGATGCAAGATGAGAAATTAGGGATTTTATTAGCCAGAGTGGAGGACCAAGAAAACAGGGGACTCTGCAATAATCTCTGAATTATTGGCATCCCAGAGGGTTCTGAAGGTGTATCTATGGAACAGTTTCTCAATGATATGCCCCCTATGATGTTAAGGGAGCGTTTGAGGGGCCCATTGGAGGTTGAGAAAGACCATTGTATCACCTGGAGAAAAGACAGACTGGAGCAATCCCTGAGGCCTATAGTGGCATATCTACTTAGATATTCAACTAAAGAGCACATACTGAGGGTTGCCCGGGATCTGGGGGAAATCTGGTGGCAAGGGGCAATAATTCATTTTTATGGAGACTTTGCACAAGAAACTGCCAGCAAATGCCGTGCCTATGGTACACTGAAAAAAATTCATTGCTTCCCATAACTTTCATTATAGAGTCAGAGGACTCACCAAACTCCTGGTATCCAAGGAGGGGAGAGAGAGATACTTGCAGAGAGTCCTGCTGAAGTGAAGCACTGGATTTCTAAGCTGTGGCCTAATTTGCCCCCTTAGCCTACACCTACCAGAAGGTTATGGGACCCATCTGTTTCAGCTACAGCCACCAGGAACTCTGAATCTGGCAGGCAGCCTTCGGGGGACCAGAATGCAACTGGACCAGGTTCCTCTTTTAATGATTCATCCTGGATGAGGAATCCACTTCGCACAGTGCCCTTGGCCACATCTAGCACTGCTACTCCTTCAGAACAAATATCCCTACCTCCTAGAACTACAGGAGCTACCTCCCACCAGTGACAATGCTCGAGAAGTGGCCAACAACCTTCACCTGAGAAACAAGTGGCAGCCCCTCCCGCGAAGATGTCCAGGGATGATTCCTCCTTGATTTCAATAGATTGCCACTCTTCACACCCAGATCTTTCTCCCATAGATAATGAACTCTCTATGGACTGGGCTGATATACCAGACTTCTCTCTTGCTGAAGCATTGGACCTTTCTGGGAAGCTTAAACCTGGGGAAAAAACATATGCTGCTGCAGTTCTAACAACATCTTCGGACCTCATAGTGGCTTCTCTGGACCACAAAATAGCTCTAAGATGCTCCCAAGGTACAGAGTGGATCCTACTGGCTGACTTCTGAACTATATCCTGCACTGACTTTTGCTGTTTAACTAGCTTGCACACACTATGATTTTTATGCATTGTAAGGCTGCATACCTCTTAAGGGGCCATATATGCCAGCACCTGTACAAGCAAATGAGGCTGATCTCCCCCCCCATGGGCTTTTGCATGCCACTGAGCCAATGTTATTTTTTGGCATGCGGCTAATCCTATGCCACCTCAACCTTGCCCAGGCCTAGGAGTCCAAGGGGGGATGGCACCCTCTTCCCCCTCCCCCTCTTTTCTCCAGAAGCCCTTAGGAGTATATCGGCCATTCTCCCCTGGAACATCCAGGCTATATTACTTGGCCCTGGTGCCATCACCTTGGCTGACTCCCTCTATCAAATTGCAGCTACAGGTTATCACATTATGTAATGCTGATTTCGCAGGCAAACTGGCCCTTATGACTTTTGGTTGGGGTATTTACCCAATCCCCCCCTTTTTTCCCTGGAATTCCCTTCCCTATTCCCCCCTTTCCTCCCCCTCCCCCCAGGGCTTATGTTATTTGCCTGAGGATAGGTTACTGGATGAGGAGAAGCAAGTTTTTCTTGGTTGTCTTCCTCCTCTCCTACCCTTGAGCTTTGAAGCTTGCATAGCTGAGGGTACCTTCTTCTTTTGTACCCTATTTCACCAAAGCCTCTTTCTCTCTTAGCATATGAACGCTTGTTAGAATTGTTGTATTGCCCCTGCCTCTTCAAGTACTCTGATTCAGGTGGGACTACAATAACTTTCTTGTGTTCTAATCTATTTGGTGTTACTGCTGGTGTTATTGTTCACAAGTTCTCTCTTCTATTTGTACAGATTTGTGCATTACCTGTTACTGTTAACACTTTGTGATGATACCTTCCTCTGTTTTTGGTACACCCCTTAAATACTCCCTTTAAAGCAATGCAGTTATATCTTCCTGTTACCCAGTAGCGTAGCAAATTCCCAGAGGACCTGGGTGCATGGTGATGTTACTGGGCCCCTCCCCAGTTTTGAATAAACACCAAAATTATGATTTGGGACCCTCAAACCTCATGGGCCTGGGTGCCACTGCACCCCCTGCACCCTTATAGCTATGCCCCTGCTGTTACCCAGCAGCAGTCCATTGTTGTAAAAAATCAGGTTTGCAACCCCTGACACATTCTCCCTGGGTTTTCCTGAATCTCTGTACCTCTAGGTGGGTAAGTACTCTGTTGTTTTCTACCTATGTGCTACTATGACTGCTTCCAATGTTCAAGGTCTATGTCTGGTATCGTGGAATGTTAAAGGTCTCAACCATCCCATAAAGCATACTAAGGTCAGTTAGTACCTTCATTCCCTTTACACAGATGTAGCCCTTTTACAAGAAATGCACCTCCTTAGCAGATCTGTTCCCTGGCTTAAAAAATCCTGGGTAGGTGCTGTTCTTGCTAGCTCTGCCTCCTCCATGTCCAAAGGGGTTGCCATTCTTATTCACCACTCGAGCACGTGGGTAGTTGAAGAGCCTCAGTCTGACTCCCAAGGTCATTGAATTGTGGTTAGATTAGCCTCCCCCACTGGGAAACTGATTGGGGCAATGTATATGCTCCCAGCACTGATCAAGCAGACTTTTTTTCCCAGGTTGAGCCAAGTCATTTCCACTTTAGAGCAACCTAATTCCACCCCCCCACTATTAGGAGGGTACTTTAATTTGGTATCCAACATATTTTTTCACAAGTCCAAACCTTCCCCCCAGATGCATCCTAGGGCCATATGCTACCCTACAAGAGCTGCAAGAAGAGTGGGGCCTGATAGATGTTTGGAGGCATGACAACCCTTCTGGGTGAGACTATTCTTACTATTCTGCTTCCCATGGTTTACATAGTCATATTGACTATTGGCTGGCCAACAGTGCAGCATCAAGTGGAGCCTCAAATAATTCCATAGGTAATATCATCATCTCAGATCACACGCCTGTGTTGACTACCTATACCCCCCCGGGGCAAAGGTCCACTGGTACGTGATGGAGATGCAACCCCATGCTTGTCAAAGATCCAGAATTTAAATGAGCAATGCTGAAAGCAACCCAGAATTATTTTGCTCTTAACTTGGCTTGTGGCATTCCTGCAAGCACAGTATGGGAGGCTTTTAAAGTTAACCTCAGGGGCCATATTATTGCCTTTGCAGCAAATTGGAATAAAGCCTGGAAAAAATCTCTGGATCTGTTACAATCAGAACTTACAGGGCTAAAGGTGCACTTTAAAGCCTCCCCCAATGCTTCCAGGGACTTATCTTTGACCCGTCGAATTGTAGGGCTCAAATACCAAATCAATGCTCTGCTACACCACAAAGCAGAGTGGCTCTTGCTTAGGATCTAAGCACACTTAGTGGCAGGATGGGGACAAAGGCAGCAAGCTTCTTGCCTACCAGCTGTGGAACCAACAAGCCTCCTCTAAAATTCATGCTCTTCATTCTTCCTCAGGCTCGATTACCACTGACTCTGCAGGTATCAACAAGACTATGAGTCTTTTCTACCAATCCCTGTACAAATCCCAGTACTCTCAATCACCAGTTCAGTTGTCCCAAGGCCTGAACCAGTTCTGCCAGTGTTTCAACATACCGACTCTGTCACCAGAACAAGTTACCCTCCTGGATGCCCCAATCACTGTTTCTGAGATACGACAAGCTCTGTCCCAGATGACAAAGGGGAAAGCCCCAGGACCTGATGGGATGACCGTTGAGTTATATCAAGCACTGGAACAGGAGATTGCCCATGCACTGTTGCTAGCACTGCAGGATGCTCAATCCTCAGACTCTCTTCCCACCATGATGAAGGAAGCCCTTATTACCCTTCTACCCAAGAAATCCAATGACCCCCTTAATTGCACTCATTTCCACCCTATATCCCTACTACAAGTGGAAACTAAGATTCTGGCTAAGATTCTGGCCACTAGAATGCATAATGTCCTCACCTTCTTAATACACCCCTCTCAGGTGGGGTTCATGCCAGGGAAAGTGAGCTCCAATAACACCACCAGGTTACTACTCAACCTGAAGTGGTTAGTGACTAGGTCCAAGACTCCCATGGCTGCTTTAGCCATTGGCTTTGCTAAGGCGTTCGATTTCATCAAATGAAACTATTTACACAAAGCCCTCCTTCTATATGGCTTTGGGCTTCAGTTCTGTCTCCGGGTCTCAACACTCTATCATTTCCCTATGGCCAAAATTCTAATGAACTTGGCTATCTCCCCCTCCTTTCCCCTTTATAGAAGTACTCATCAAGGATGTCCCCTGCCTCCCCTCCTCTTTTTGGTTGCCTTTGATCCATTGATTAGGGCACTTACCAATGCTGATGGTCTCAGGGGCATCCCAGCTCATGGTAACTCATATGTGGTGGCAGCATACACCAACAACCTTCTACTTACCCTGTCTCACTCTGAGCCATCCCTCCCGGTAGCTCTCTCAGTCCTCCATGATTTTGCTTCACTCTCTGGGTTGCAGGTTAACCAACGGAAGACCACTCTATCCCCACTTAATCCACTCTGTACACAAGAGTGTCTTTGGGGCATGGAACCAAGCTGGGCTGCCCAAGAATTTACTTACCTTGGGGTCTACATGCCTACCAATTGGGTGGACCTAGAATCCTCTAATTTTGCTCCCCTCTTAAAGCAGCTAAACATAGAAGTGGAGCACTGGGGTAAGCTTCCTGTATCACTACCCGGTAAAGTAGCCACCTTTTGCATGCTTCTTCTTCTTCCCAGAGTCACGTACTTGTTCAACAATCTCCTGATCCATCTGTCTCCCAGACTATTTTCCTCCCTCAAAAAATTAGTAGCCTGCTTCTTGTGGGAAGGACGGGCACATAGGTGGGGAAAACATAAGTTGCGAACACACTGATCCAGGGAAAGCCTTGGTTTCCCCTGGTTCCAGGGCTACCACTTGGCGAGTGTGGTCACCCAAGCCACAAAATGGTTTACACCTTTGGCCACATATCCCACACTGTGGGTTTGTCTTGAAGCCAACATGGTTACCCCCACTCCACTGAGGTCCCTGTTAGGGCCGGGCAGTCCATCAGATAAGGGACTCTCCCCTGTTATATATGAATCCTGCTATGCCTGGCATCATAGCATGACCCTATCTCATACTCCCAAAGAGGATTGTGCCCCCCCTTTGCATTATGCTGAACTATGGCAGAATAACTTTATCACTATTTGAGGGGAACCCATTAAATGGCCTTCCTGGGAAATCAAGGGAATTTGATATGTGCAAGATCTAATGTTACCTGACTTAGATGCCATGTTATCCTTTAACCAGTTAAAGCACAAATTTATCTCGCCAATACTGACTTTTGGCGGTTCCTCCAAGTACGCAGCTTTAGCAATGACTTCTGATCTCAGTATAGAGCAGACAGCAAATGGAAATGGCTTGCCTCCTTGCACAAATCCCCCTTCTCTTGGGCCCGTAGAGGCAATGTTTATGCCCATGAAGAGATTCTCAAGCTGACCCCACTGAGCATTGCAGGGCTAAATGGGAAGCTGACATGGGCATTGCTATTTCAGAAGCCTCCTGGTCTCACTGTCTTAAAGACTCACATAAAGGGTACAGAGACTCCAAAAGCCAATTTCTACAGCTTAAAATTATTCTGCGATGGTACATAACTGCTGCTGTCTTGCATTCAGCGGGAGTCCTGTCCCATTCCAAATTTTGTAGATGTCAGCAACCAGATGCCAATTGCTCCATATACTGTGGACTTGCCCCCAAATCTCAACCTTTTAGTCCACCATTGCTCAGGAGTGCTCTCAAGTTATTGGCATTAGGGAACTACCTCTAGATCCTAAATTGCTCCTGGGTGACCTGTCTGAGATAACCTTTTTGCCTAGGGCACATAGAGAATGGATCATGTTGGCACTGCTGGTAGCCAAGAGGCTACTATTAATGTATTGGAGACAGGTAAATAATCCAAATATAGGTATGTGGCATGCTGCTATGGCCCGACTGGCCCCTTTAGAATGACTGTCCTACTCGCACCATGGTCAGCTAGAATATTTTTTCAAGAAATGGGGAGCTTACCTCTACTCGCCACTTTGCAAAATCCCTCCCCCCCAAGAAAATTCCCCCCGGTAAGGCATTCATAGGTTGTATAATGACTTTACCTTTGTTTGCTGTTCCATGGGAAGCTATAATTAGCACTGCTATGTCACTGAGCTTTATTTAGACTTTCTCCTCCTTCTCTGTATCAGTCTCTCTTATATTAGCATGCATAATACTGATATAAGGAATGTAAATCCTATTTGGTCCGTACAATAATTCTGTTTTGCATGGAAATACAATGTATATAATGTATGAAGGTGTACCACCTTAAAGAAAAATGAAAAACCTTCAATAAAACTTTCTATGATAAAAAAGGTTTATGACTAGGACTTATTTTTCTGAATAAAAATAATACACATGCATGTCACAAATACAAGTACTACTCAAAACAAATACACACCAATATTTCTCATTTTGTACATACAAAGATAACTTTAGTAATAACATTCAGTTAGCTGGAGTATACCAAGAAATAAGCACCTGATGTGGGTGATCAGATGCTTAGGTTGACAGCCGAGCAGTTAATCAACAGCAGAAGTTGGCTATTCAGTGTATACTCTAGATAACTGAATGTTCTTATTATTACACAAGTAGGTATTTTGAACTCAGGATTTTAAATGTTATGTAGTAGTTATAGTTGAACATCCATTCCCCACATTTTTCTGTCAATTAAATGCATAGCCAATTGTGGCCATGTCTGAAATGTACATAACCCAATGTCGATAACCTACAGAGTGCATGTGTAAAATGTGGATAACCTACTGTGGGTGTGTCTAAAATGTGGTTGTAATAGTCTGTGGGGTATTAAATGACAGTTTCCTTCTGTTCTGATCGGCTTACAATAGATACCTGTCATATAATCTTAAATATTTGTATTATTAAACCACATTAAGTACTAGTAGAACTTATCTCTGCTTTTTCCCATTGTGCTTTTATTCATTCAGATGGCAGCTGGAAGAGGAAGTGAGAGGAGGGCTGCACTGGTTGCCATCTCTTTCTGATTTTAATTATGGGTGGCATGGAGTAAGGAGGATAAGAATGGAGTGCCAATGGGCTGGTGAGAAAAGGGAACATACTGTATGTGTATACAACGAGGAAAGCAGTTGGGATAGGTGCTAGTAGGTTTGGGAAGGGTAGAAGTTTTTTTTATTATTTTTTATTTATTCAGTATATCCGATATTGATGAAGGGCACCTTGTCGCAGAATGGAGCAGGTTTTGGTGGTACTTTGGTTGGAATTTCAGTCACTACAAATCATATCTTTTTTTTTAATTCAATATGCTTTGTTCATTTTAAATACACAGACAAATCAAAACAAGGCAAAAATAAACTCTGTTCCATAGACAGAATAGTGTAATAAGATATGGCCTTGAGGTTACATCGGCCCACTAATATATACTATAAAAAGTTAGCCAAATCTTACAAGGAAAAACATTTCTAACTACTATCTAAGATTCCCTTAAACCCACCTCCCTCGCACCCTTGCTAGATACAAAACCATTGGAATTTCTCTATGTGGAAGATCGTATGTTGCACCAATGACTGTGACTATCTATCTTTATGTAGTAATTAGGGTCAATGTGTAAATCTTACCCCATTTCTTATCAAAACTGGCAGGACTGTGTCTGAGACTGGTAATCATTTTCTCTATTCTTAGATTGTACAAAAATTTGTTTAGCCATTCTGTATAGGAAATAAGTTGGGAATCTTTTCAATGTCTTAATACTAACTGTTTAACTCTGTGAGAAATTAGGGACATGGTATACCTGCACTCTAAAATAGGAATATGGGAATATTCCCCCAGGAGACAGATTTCGGGTTCAAAAAAGGGTTCCAGTCCTAAAAAGAGGATCAAGTTTATTTTTGATCATGTTCCATAGGGGTTTAATTGAAGGGCATTCCCTATCATGTGGTAAATGGTACCATCAGTCAAACCACTCCTAACACACTTGGGATCTTGAAGTTTACCCATGGCATATAGTTTTACTGGGGTAAAGTACATATTGTGCAGAATATAATATTGGATTAGGTGCAGTTTATCATTGGAAGTGTAAGAATAAATGGCTTGCCCAATTTTTTCCCAAGAGAATTGATTCCCTAGAAATTGAGTGGACCAGTAAATTGAGATTCCTTGAGTATCTGGAAAGATTAGTGGATAATGTTCTGTTGTAATCTTGGAAACTGCATGTGGGCCCACGCTAATATGTGAAACAGATTGAGAAGATTTGTTTGATCAGTATCCCATATGTTTACCCCCATCTGAGTTGTCAGGAGGTGTCTAATTTGGAGACTTTTAAAGACCTGAGTAGTAGGAAGACATAAAGCTTTAAGAAGTTCAGATGAGGATTTAATTCTTCCTTGCTCCAACAAATCTGAAATCTTAACATCACACTCAGTGGCATCCTTGTTGGGTTTTATAAATTGTTTGTCAATTGTAAAATTTGGGTTCAGGTATATGGGTTGGGAAACATCATTAGTATTATTATATTTAAGGACTTTACAAAGTTGGGCATGCACTTTTAGAGACATACAGATTAGCTCATTATGCAATACTTTTATGCCCATCTTGGGGGTGATATATAATAAGCTATTACATGAAATACCACTGTTTTTAATAATTAGGTGCTCAATTTGTAGCCATATTGGTACCCCAATCTGATCTGGCACAGCCGGAGGTGAAGGTAACCATCGGAAGTATTTGGCAATATGACATGTTAAATAATAGTGGAAAAAAATTGGCAAATGAAGTCCTCCTTTTTACTTGGGGGCACACAACTTAATATAAGACCACCTAGGTGGCTTAGATTTCCAAAGATATTTGGAAATAATCTGCTGGATTTTTTTAAACCAGTCTAGTGGAAGGCAAAAATTCAGCATATTCAAGGGATAAAGCAGTCTTGGGAGAACATTCATTTTAATAACATTGATTCTTCCCTGCAAGGAGAGATATATATGGGGCCCATCTAACAATATCTTGTCTCAATAGTTCTAATTTAGCATCTAAATTCAATTTCTTAACCTGCAACAGATTAGAAGTTATTGCGAGTCCCAAATATTGAAGCAAGGGTCACCCATGTTAACTGAAATTCCTCTACGTGAGAGCGTTAATTATATGAATTCAACACCATAATTGTTTATTTGGATATATTCAATTTATAATTAGACAGAGCTCCATATGATTCTATAAGGGAGATTAATGCTGGTAAAGATGTGACAGGATTAGTTATGTGTAAAATAATATCATCCGCATATGCGGAAAAACGGAGTTCCCAATCCCCAAGCGTGATACCCTGCACTATAGGTGAATTCTGAAGCCAAAGCAAAAGTGGTTCTAAATGCAAGTTAAACAATAGAGGGGAGAGAGGGCACCCTTTACATGTTCCAGAGTGCAAGGGGAACAATTCAGAAAGGATCCCGTTGCAGTAAAGTTTTGCTGTGGGGCATGTTTACAATAACTGTAACCATTGGATATATTTATGAGGGAGACCAAAAGCTTCAAGTACTTCAAATAAAAAGGTCCAATTTACTCTATCAAATGCTTTCTCCACATCCAGAGATACCAGTGCCATTGGGTAAGGTGCTATTCTAGATGTGGAGAGAATAGGGAAAAGCTTTCTAAGATGGTCAGCAGAGGAGCGGCCAGCTACAAATCCCACTTGCTCACGGATAAGTAGAGGGATCCAAACTCGGGCCAATCTGGTAGCTAAGATCTTGCCAAAGATTGTTATATCATAATTCATCAGGGATATTGGCCTGTAATTGGTGACCAAGTGGAGAGACTTGCCTGGTTTAAGGAGAACTATTATGATAGTTTCTAGTAGGGAAGAGTCAGAAATTCCTGAGTTACACAGATAAGTAAACATGCTCAATAGAGGTGGTGAAAGTTGCTCCTTAAATATTTTAAAAAATCGAGGGGGGTAACCACCTAGGCCTGGTGCCTTATCATCAGGTAATGAGTCGATGGCCTCCCACACTTCCTGTTGAGTTATCTCTTTTTCTAAGGATTGTGCCTTTAATTGCTGGAGAGAAGGAAGCGGAAACTCTTTAAGGTAGTTCTGTATGTCTATAAGGGAAGGAGGAGGGAAAGGTTGAGCATATAGAGATCTATAAAAAGTTTCAAATTCCCCTACTATTTCTTTAGGCTTGGTAATTAGGAACTTATCCTTTATGGAATTAAATGCCATCACAAGCCTAGATTCTTCTTGCTTTCTAAGGCGAAGGGCAAATCAATGTCTAGCTTTTTCACCCTGCTCTATGTACTTAACATGGGTTTTAAAGAGCATGTATTGAACCTGCTCCCTGAGTAATTCAGAATATTGGTTCTTTAATTTAGTTAATTGTTCTGAGATGTCCTCATCCATAAAATTAACTTATTGATTTTCTAAAACGTGGATCTGTGATAACAAAGATAGAGCCATATTTACCCTCTTTTTCTTCCAAGTAGCCAATAAACGGATACACTTCCCCCTAACTACACATTTCAGGGCGCACCACATCTTATCTATATTTGGTAAGACCCCTTGGTTATGTTTGAGAAATTGGGTTATATGACCTCTTCGATAGCCTGTTGGTTTTTTTCATCTTGTAGAAGCTGCATATTTAATTTCCATATGCCATTTTTAGGTATTTGATGCTGAAGATTGCATTCTAACCATACAGGTGCATGGTCAGACATGACTCTAAGGGATATACTGCTACCCAAAATACCCTCTAATATTGGATTATTGACCAGGAAATAATCAATTCAGGACAATGATTTGTGTACCAGTGAGTAATAAGTATGCCCTCTAACCTGAGGATTTAGTAGCCTCCATGGGTCATTCAGACTGTAAACCTCTAGAAGCTCCATTAGAGCTCTCTGTGCTGGAGAGGAATTAATCCTTGTACTTGCAGATCTGTCTAATTCTGAGTTCAAAACCAAATTCCAGTCACCCACTATTATTAAGGGTACCTGAGGAAATAAATTTAGAGTATTGATAAGTGATGTAAAAAATTCGGGGGAAATCAGCATTGGGCCCATATACAAAACCCAGAATGAGTTCAGTATGATTTAAAATTCCTTTGAGAAAAATGTATCTCCCCTGTTTATCACTTTGGGATTGCTGTAGTATAAATTGTGTGTCCCTAGCGATTAAGATAGTCACTCCCCTTTGTGCCATTGTGTTGGCTGCTGCAAATACCTGTTCTATTTGTTTCCATCTAAATAGGTTGTTTTCTGTGTCTAATAAATGCATTTTCTGCAATAACGCAATGTTACATTGCAAGGTCTCCAAATGTTTAAGAATTTGGTGACGTTTAATTCGGGAGCGAGCCTCCTTAACGTTCCAGGATATGAATCTCAGCGCCATATTACTTTAAACCAGTTAACCTTCTCTAAGAGGTTTGGATTAATAATGGAATGCACACAAGTGTGAATAAATCAGGTAGAAATGGTTAACAAAGAATTTTGAGTCTTGTCATAACTGACTTCCATCCATTGTGTATAGCAATTGTAGGGTGTATCTAGCAAGTCCCTTTTAATAACATCAAGTATTGTAAAATAACTATTATCAACCCCCCTCAAATAAATTCTTATCCCAACCAAAATATCTATACCTCCAGTCCTATCGATCGTACTCCCTTCAATCGTTTAGTTGCAAACATACCCCACCGCCAAAAAGACAGTTTCCCCCACCCCAACTCTCCTCCACAGTAGGTAAATATCTGTGATCCTAATGCCAGGATTTCTTACATTCCCTATTGTCTGGATGAGCCTTGCCCACATAAACTCATGTAATCTGCCTAATTACACCAAGTAAGACTTAGTACATGTTGCTAATATACATGCATATTAAAATGATTCACTCTACAACTTATAAAGATAAGACATTGTTAGTCACAAAAGAAAAAATATATATAATTGGTCTGCAGGGTGATGTCCTCAGCATCATATTCATTTTAAAGTTTAATCTGATACCCACCATTATGTGGCCTGTAAGCAATTGGAAAGTAATTCACACAGAAAAAAATATATATTTAAAGTGAATTGCTCAGATTAACAGACTCTAACTTATCTGTCCAGCTCAGAAACCTCTCGTTGGGTACAGCACACATTGCTGATGATCCTTAACACTAAATTAAAGAACTACGTTCATTAAAACTAAAGAATAGCTCTAGTATGTATAAATGGCTCAAAAGGTAGTGAGACCCAGAGCATATTAAACCAGTGACTTAACCTGTTATCCAACACTGTTTGTAACCTTGGATGACATAAAACCGATCAGACCAAAATGTATTCCAATCAAGTCTTTAGACGAATCAATGTCCCATCATGGCTTTGCAATTGAGAAAGTTGCATGGGTTACTTGATCAGTTAGTGATGAGCCGTACCACAAAATCATAATTTCTGGAGATTAATCATTGATCTAGCCTTTAAACCAAAAAAAAAAAAAACAGCGTTCAGTTACATACCAATTATTGTGTAAATTAACTGTGTCCTTAGATCATCGGAAAAGATCTAGGTATAGTTTCGTGAGTTCTGTGGTGATTTAGCAAATGGTATCAAAGGATATCCAGTGGCCCTCTTTGTTTATTTGTAAAATCTCTGGGTATCTCATCCAAAATCTCACTCCTGCAGAGATTAATTTGACCACGATGGGGTGCATTTCAGTGTGTTTTTGCCTAACAGTAATTGGCAAGTCCTGGGCTATTTGTATTTTTACATTTTCCCACTGCATGTCCCTTACATCTCTGTGTTTGTCCAGAATATTCTGCTTGTCC
Organism: Neoceratodus forsteri; assembly: GCA_016271365.2. Taxonomy (NCBI): domain Eukaryota; kingdom Metazoa; phylum Chordata; order Ceratodontiformes; family Ceratodontidae; genus Neoceratodus; species Neoceratodus forsteri. The sequence continues at coordinate 535,961,148 of CM057455.1, forward strand.
AGGTAGTTAAGTAGCCAAAATATGAGAGGCCGAGGAGGGGATCCAGCTGGAGGTGTAGGCCTTAATGCCCAGTGCGCCCTCTCAATAATATATGTTGGGCCATTGGGGGAGGGCCCTGCAAACTTGGTGCACATTTTTTGCATAGAAATGATGGGATTCATTCCTTCCTCCCCCTCTGGCAACCCTAGGATCACTAAGTTATTTCATCTGGAGTGACCCTCAAGGTCTTCCAGCTTGTCTTCTGTTTTTCAGAGATGCTGCCTGAGCAAAGCTATCTCCAGATCCATCTGCACTCTCCAGTCATCTAGTGAGGAGATACGTACTTCATTATCAGAAGTATGAATCGTTAGTCTGTCCATATAACTTTTGAGCAAATGTAAATCTTCGACTAACACTTGCAGAGATTCCTTGATCGGGGCTAGTCCCTCGAAGAAAATTTCCTCCATAAGCAATTGTGGATGAGAGGATTCTTCGGAGATGCCCATTTTGGAACACTTTGCTGCTAGGCCTTTCTCAGGAGATGCCGGAGGCATGTGTTTAGATAGCTGGGGCTTCATTGCCATTTTAAGATATTTCAGCACATTTGACATCATGATTCGTTTACTCTGTGGTTTTCTCTTAATCAGAGAGGATTCCGCCGGTTAGTCTAGCTGTTAATGGTAGAAAAGTTAGATTTTCTGTGGAGGTTCAGCGGAGCAGTGTAGAGCATGCCTAACTGGTGGCCATCGCAACCAGAAGTCACAAATCATATCTTTATTAACTGTTTTCAATATGAGTTGGACGCCCAGACTGAGAATGGGGAAAGTCTGTGTTGGCCCAAGGTTTGGGATCCCGGTATCGATAAATCATATCTGTGTGTTTTGTTAATAATTATTTCTTACACTGAGGTTGGGTACCTGCTGTCTGAATTTGAGGGCTGGGAGTTTTTAAGTGTTATTGGGGTTGGACTCCTGGTGGCCACATTTCTTTTTTGTATTTAATGTTTTCAGCACCGTCCTTCACATAGGAAGTAATGATGTAGGAAAACTTCACAAACAAGACAACTGTAATGATTTAATATTACTAGGAAACAGACTTAAAGGAGTAGGGTTATAGGTTGGCCATTTCAAGTATATTACCAGTTCTAAAGTTATCTAAACATGCATTCAGATGGGAAACATTAGTGTTGTAAATGTTAGGATTGACAACCCAAGGAAGACTGCACCCCAGATTTGCATCAGGGTTGGGCGTGGGGTTAGAAACCCTAAATGCGCATTTCACTACTTTTGTCACTTTAGGCTTAACCCTAAATGTTGCATTAATGCAGTTTTTTTCAAAGAATATCTGCATCTATATTTATATATGTCTGTCTATGTATCTATCTATTTTTTTTTTATTTTAGTCTTTGGTAACCAAGTAAGGCCCACTAGGCACAAGTGCCTGTTTTCTGGGGTGACTTGGGAGCACTGGGTGGTTAAGTAACTTGCTCAGAGTCACACAGTATGCAAGTGGAGGTTGTGAGAATCAAACTCAGGTCTGGTCTGCTGGATGTATCAAGCTCATTCACACCTCGTTCCTCTAACCTCTAGGCTATACTGCCAGCCCTATCTATCTATCTATCTATCTATCTATCTATCTATCTATCTATCTATCTATCTATCTGTAAGACAACTGACTGTCTGTCTGTTTATCTATATTATAGGAATGTAGTAGCCCCCTATAGTTATTGTTGAGTAGGATATTTAATGTTAAACCACAAATTTTGCACTTTATTATCGTTGGTGTCGTTAGTCAAACTAACCCAAAATTTGGCATGCACAGTCAGGCTGCTACCCTCTCAAGATGTTGAAAGTTTTGTGATGGCATCTTGTATAGTTTTTTAAGATACATAGTGACATAAAACAGAAAACTGTCACATTTTCCCTATACTGTACTTAACATTTTTTTTTTTTTGCTGTCATGTACAGGCTTCACAGTACTGAATTTCTGCATACAAAACTTTCAGGGTATATGTTGTCTGTGCTGAGGTAATGCCTTTCAAAAGTTTTGTGAAAAAATATTAAATGGTTTCTGAGTTATAAGGATTTAAACAGGTCCTGGCCGGAGCAGATAGGGCTGTGAAGAGCACCAAATGACCAGACTTACACATGTGCATAGAAATTATTGAATGTCCAGGTGTATCGTGGCCATTTTTTTGAGGTGTTACACCAAATTTTCAACATAGCCTTTTTGGAACCCCTCCTGATGAAGAGTGCTAGTGTCATTTTGTTCACTTGTCCTGAAAGGTGATTTCACAGAGCGACCACACCATTCTGAGCCACAGGTGCGAAAACACATTTCAGGCAGGATGTGTAAAATGACAGCTGCACTGTTAAAAAGGAGGTGTGAAAAAATGGCAATGTTGAAAATCAGGAGTGAAAATATTAAATTTGTCGAAGTTAAGCGCATGCTTGAAATTGCACAATGCATGTTTGTAATGCAGTAATTTTTTTGAATTATTTCACCAAATTTGCAACATGGAGTGACACTATCATTTTGTTAATCATTCCCAAAAGCTGATTCCATGCAGCAACTGAGAAATCACCTTTTGGGACTGAGTAATGAAATGACAGTGACCGCGTTCATGAGGTGGGGTCCCAAAAACCCCAAGTTGAAAATTTGGGCCAAAATTCAAAAAAATGGCTGATTTATCAACATAAGTTTAACAACCAATTAAATGCCATTATAGCATGCTTACCTTTGAATCTTAAGTTTGCAGTTTGGCTTTGAAGAGTGCAGACTTCCTGGTCCAGAGAAGATGACAGTGCCGACCTTCAGAGATAAGTATGTGGTAAGAGCTGGTAAGGGGAGGTGCGTGCTCAGAAGGAGGATGGGAAGGGGCAACTGGGGTGATGACAAGGGACAGTTTTATTTTTTACAGGTAAAAAAGACACACGTTGGGGACAGTTTTCTTTATTTACAGGGAAACAAGAAACATACTTTGGGAAAACTGGGGTGGGCTCCCAGTGTGCCGTAAAGTTGGGGGTGGGTGGGTGCATGATGCCAACAAGGGGATTGGGCACCTCAATGTCAGCAGGAGAGGGGAGGGAAGAAAAAATACATTTGGGCACACTGGGGTGGGCTCCCAGTGTGCCACATGAGTTGGAGGGGACACACAATGATGACACAGGGATTGGGCACCACGATATTGAGTCATGGAGGAAATTAATAGCATTTGGGCACACTTGAGTGGGCTCCCAGTGTGCCACATGAGTTGGGGGCTATATAATGCCAACACAAGGCATTGCAGACTCATGGGTGTGCTGCAGTGTCAGCAAGAGGATGCACGGAAATAAAGAAAGTGAGGCAAAACAGTCATGGTTAATAGAAATTTGCCATTCACAACATGATGGCACTAGTAGAACTGCACACGTGTGCAAGTTGTGCATGCACAGTTCTTGCCTGGAATGTGGAAGTAACAGCCAAAATAGTGCAGCTGTTTTCTGTAGTGGCCGATCATGGTGGAGGGTTTCAAGCTTTGTTGGACTTTCAGAAGGATACTTCCAAAAGTCCAATGGAAGGTTCCATGATTGGCTGTTTTTTTAAGGTATTATTCGATCCCAAAATGGCTGTAAGCTCTGCCCACAGCCCTAAAAACTAGTTGCCCCATATGAACTTGACATTTCTGCTTCACGAGAGTGTTGTTTGGTTCAAATATTTGCTGTATTCTGAACCATAAATGGGTCTCAAGGACCACTTTTTTTTGGGGGGGGGGGTGTGATGGCCACCATTTTGTTTCTTTATCTTTCAGTAAAATTACATACTAATTATGTATTTAAAGAAAAAAAAAAAAAAGCATATGGCTATGTTCATGAAAATCTTGTACCAATGGAATGGAAATGTTAAGAGTGTGATATAAAGTAAGGAAAAAATTAAAAAATAATATTTTATATGCTGTTTTAATGCTTTGTATATGTAGAGATACATATAATAAAATTGCAGTCCACAGATGTCTGGAATTTTTGTTGTTGCTGTCCAACCCAATTTTCCTGCTTTTTTATTGCTCCTAAATTGTGACATGGAAAGTCTTTAGGTTTCAGTTGCATGTTTTCTGTCAATTCTGCCATTTTTCTGTTTAAATAAAATATGCTTTCAACAATCCAGATGCTGTCCTGTAGTTCTTTTACCCTACCTATGTTATTTAACCCATTATTTTTATAGTTTGAAGCACCTCCAAAATGTGTTCTGAATGTACTAGTTGGTGTCCTCAGCTAGTACATTCAGAACATGGCCAATTAATTTCTTTTTGACATGCACATCCCTTTTTTTAATGCTCCTGTGTGTTACCAGTGCTGCCCTTGTTATATTGCCGGGTAGTACATCTTGCCTGCTCTTTATCATTTGAGTCAGGTCATCTTTTTCAGCCCTTCCAACCAGTGGTGTCCATGCTCCTCTTAGGTATATTCAGAACGCCTCCTCCCCCCAGTTGGTTGCCCACTTGTTTCGGGATTCCAGTTTTCCCCTGTGATATAGGTGGCCAGTGGGATGTGTAAAATCTGCTGCACATAAGTGCTTGGCCCTTTTCTTGCTGTTTTTTGTACAGCAGAAAGTGTTGGTGTCCACTGTTGTGCATGCAGAACGAGGAAGAGCCCCAGTCATCCAAAGTGCACTCAGAGCATCAAAAGGTAAGGTTCTGACCAGGTCTGCCAGTTTTAGGGACAGGGGATCATTGTGCAGCTTATTTTGACAGTGTTATTTATTTACTATTTACTTCCCGCCAATGTTTGCTTCTGTGGCTGGAGGGTGATTTAGTACTTATGCTTGGCCTTCCTGCTACCAAAATGCTTGTTTAAATCCATGGTTCATTGTATACAATTTTTAAAACCACCCACTATATGGTCTCCACATGGCTGATTGCTGAGCAGACCATGCAATCTGTGGTTGTTGGTGAGGGGCCAAGGTATTGTTTGGGCTTGTCCAAAAATGCTGTTTCTGTTACATTTCACATTGTCAATGGGTAATAACAGTCTCCATGAATTTTTGTAATGTCCATTGTATTTTTTTTTAAATCCATGCTTTGCTGTGCTGATGCTTAACATAGAAACATAGACTTTGATGGCAGATAAGGATCGCTTGGCCCACCCAGTCTGCCCATTTCCCTACCTATTGGATAAGCTGCAGATCCTAGTTAACAAACAGTCTACTTCCTCCTGCCCCTCACCAGAATTGCTTTATGTCTGTCCGTAAGTGCAGGGGGATAGCCATGAATATGTGGCACAGTGCGAAATTCAACACCGGACAAACGGCGCAAGTGTGGAGCAAATGGCATTTGCGCGGAGCACACTTGAACCTATTAAAACAGGGAGCAAGTAGGTGAAAGACACTTATGCCAGAGGGGAGCAGGAGAGAGGGAGACAGAAAGGCCAGCCAGAACCACAATACGGGTGAAAGAGAGGGACTGAGGCAGTGAGGGTGTGTTACTGAGTGATAGAGTGAGTGTGTGTGTGTGTGTGTGAGTGGGTGAGACAGGCATGGAGGCAACTGTGTGCATGTGTGCCTGTGACACCAAGCACAGGAGGGGCAGCACAGGAACCCAGAGGGCTGGTAAGCAGAGGCCACAGCCAACAGTCTGCCAGCTGGGGCAGGTCACTCGGGGTGTGGGCCCAGCGGAGCTGTCCACACAGCAGCACACCGCCAGGAGGGCCAGAGGAGTCAGCTGCCTGGTGGGACAGAGCAACAGGGGCCATGGCCAGTACCACCTTCCAGATGGAGGCAGTAATGAGGGGTGTGGGGAGGCAGGAGGCAGCGTGGCACAGCCATGGAAGGACCCGTCAGCTGTACACCAGGAACAGGTGGTGCCGTGCCCGCACCACCTTCGAACAGAACACCGATACAGAGATTGTGGGCCAGTATCACCTGAACCGGGCAATTCTGAGGCAGCTCTGTGAGCTGTGCAGTGAGGAGATGCAGGCACCCACTAGACGGAGTCATGCCCTGATGGTGGAGACAAAAGTAACAGCTGTCATGTGCCTGCTCACCATGGGCACCTTCCAGAGATCAACAGGTGACACCACAGGCATAACCCAGTCAGCCGCATCATGGCTCCTCACACAGTTCCTCAATGCACTGCTGCCACATGCTGTGGAATACATCCACTTCCCCAGCACACAGGCAGAGTGTTCAGTGAACATGCAGGGCTTCCACAGGGTAGCATGTATGCCTGGCATGCTAGGGGCCATCAACTGCACCCATATTGGCATCCACATGCCACCTGGCCTGAAGGGGGTAGCCTACATCAACAGAAAGGGCTACCCCGGTGTCAACTGCCAGGTAGTGTGCAATGCCAGGGGGCGCATAATCAATGTCTGTGCCACACACCCTGGAGGAGCACATGACGCCTTCATCTGCCACAGCTCGGCACTGTGCCACAGGTTTGAGAGTGGGGAAATCCCCACTGGCCACCTAGTAGGTGAATATGCTGAGACCACTGGCGGCATGGCACAGCAGGGCAAGGTGTAGGGGCCACCAGGGTAGGAGCACTGCAGGGTGTGGCTGGGAAGGACAGGTGGTGCAGCAACATAGTCCACCAAGCTAACCATATCTTTCTTCACACAGTTGACAGTGGCTACCCACTCCGGCCCTGGCTGCTCACTCCATACTGGCGCCCGCTGACCCTTGCGGAGGAACGATACAATGAGGCACACGCCAGCACACAGAACATTATTGAGCATGTGTTTGGGCTGCTGAAGGTTACAATTCCATTGCCTGGACAGGTCTGGTGGTGCCCTACAGTACAGCCCCTCAAAGGCCTGTGGCCTATTCCTGTCCTGCTGTATAATGCACAACATGGCCAAAGACCGTGGGATAGCTGTCTAGGCAGAAGAGGGAAACAGTAGTGGGAATGATGTGGCTGCCGGGCCATGTGGTGTGGGCAGCCCTGCCCCTGGGTGAAGGGAACCCTGGCTGAACAGGATGCCCCAGCAGCACCAGGACACAATTGTGGATGAGCACTACGGAGCACGCAGGTAGGTGAACATGCCCCCATGCATGGAACAGTGCCTGTGGCACAGCGCACAGTCATGTGTGGGCAAGCTGAGTAGCATAAACAACTGGGCGAGGGGCATGGCCAGGCATGAGGTGGGACCCCACGGGAACACACAGCACAGCACAGAACACCCCTCACCCACCCACCAGACACACAACCACCCACCCACACACACACAAACACACCCACACACCCACACACCCTGCACACACCCATACACCCCCACACCCCAGCACACACCCACACACACACACACACACACTGGCACCTGCAGGCATGCGCCTGGGTGCTGGCACCAGGCGTGTATCAGACAGAAAGCACCAGTGGACAGGAGCATCCGGTGCTGTGTTGGCATCATCATGTACACACCACTCTGGCCAGTGGCTGGGTGGATGCGTACATAGCCAGTGTGTGGCACCGTCCACGGATGCCATATCCGTGACACGCACATGCACACACCATACCTATGTGCACACAGAGCGGAGGCAGCAAACTGTGGACAGGGAGGCAGGCACATCAGGACTACCACAAGGTCACACAGCCACCGTGGACACATGGACGGCCCCACCCAGGCTGCCCAGCAGATCCAGGCTTTGTGACAGCCACAGAGGGTGTCTGCAACAGTCCCCAAGGGGTGGTACTGCAGGAATGTGACCATGTCCTAGCAGGGGTCTGCAGGCTCCAGAACAGGGCCACACTGGGCATGCCCAGTACGACCACAGTGGATCCCAGCATTGACACTGAGGGGGTCACTCAATGCCATGACCGAGGGATGGACAATGCACTCTGTGGGATCTGTGGAGTGTGGCCATGCACCATGGCGGTCAGTGGGGGTAGGCTGACCATGACCGCAGTGGTAAGGCGATCCAGAGCTGCAGTCATGTCATCCTGCAGTTTATAGCTGTCAGCCAGGAGCTGTGTAAAGCCCCTGTCATGCTGCTCTGTAGCCTGGCACATCTCAGTGCATAGCACTCACCACTGCCACGAGCAGCACCTGTTGCTTCACGGAGGCCCGCAGCAAACAGGTGTTCTCGGGCAAGTGGTCAGAGCCCAAGGGCACCTGGGCATTGTGCCATCCCATGGGTGGCATGCGACCATGTTGCCCAGCCCCCTGCTCAGGTGGGCACTGCACAGTGGGGTTCCCCTTGGGGCTGCTCATTCACCTACACGCCATTGGCGAGCACTGTACCCTGCCTCCAATGTCCCAAGCTGTCTGCTGCTGCCCCTCCGGCCACTGTGCGCTGTACAGTGCCTGTGCGGTTGCACCACCACAGCCACCACCATCATCCGCTGGCACCGCGATGCCGATGCTCATGGCTACACTGGGAACGGTGGCAGGCAGGCGGACAACCACTACCAGGGCACTGGTGGCACTGCCAGGAAGGGAGATTGGTATGGGTGCCTCCTCTGCAATGGCACCACTGTCCAGGACAATGGTCACATTGTCATCGGTGTTGGACCCCACCACGATCTGTATCTCTGCACACTGTATGCCATGGCTGGTGTTCCACTGGAATACAGCCAGGGCCTCATCCGCCACCACGCCCAGGACATCCAGTCAGACAGCAGTGGTGTGCTGCAGCTGATTGGGCCCCCAGACACCAGTGGAGGTGGAAGGCCGGTCCTCCAGGGCTGGGCTTGCCCCTACAGCTGACACCACCGCCCCTGCCACTGCATACTGGCACTCTGGTGCTGAAAGGGAATACAGTCACATTAATGCTACTGTCACACAGGCCAGCCCCCGGCCACCGCCCCCACCCCAGATGCTGCTGTACCTACCATGCAGTGATGGGCTCCCACCAGTCTGGAAGCCACCGCCAGGCATCCCCTTGATGGCACTGCACCGCATGGTGGCCACCACCATCTCCTCCTGCAGTGTCAGCTGTGGCATGTCAGCCTGACCACTGCCTGTGGCTGCACATGTGGCTCAGATGGCTGCCACCTTTTCTTTGATCCTGGGCCTGTCTGTGCCAACCTTCTTCTTGCACTCTGCACTAACCGCTGATAGCTGCCATGCTGATTCACAGCCTCTGCCACCTCTACCCAGGCTGCATCCCAGGCCTGTGGTGTGCCGGTCATGGCACTCAGCAGTGGCTCCCTGTCAAGGTACACCTTGAACAGGGCATCCACCTCTGCCTTAATAAAGTTGGGCCTATGCTTGAATACAGGCCCATGCTCCTCACCATCCTCACGATCAGTCATAATGCTACCTGTGGGCAATGACATGTGGTCAGTGTCTGCATCAGCCCACACCTCCCACCCATTCCACTGTGATGTTAGTCCCCTCAGCAGTGCAACTTACCTCTGAGGGTTGCAATACCAGTCCATGTCCGGTGTTGTCTTGTGGCGCCTTTATAGTGCATCACATGAAAATGAGCAGATGCGCAACTGAAATAAGATGCAAATACCCACAATGCGCTGATAAGCTAATCTGCATATACTGGCTGAATATCGCACTGTTGTGCCTTGTGCAATGGACTTGTGCTGGCTCAAGTCATGGCGCAATGTTGTGACATGAGCAGTGTGACCGTCAGTACACATGTGCACACAGCCAGTGCCTCCGCCATCTGCACAGTATACGTTCACTGCACAATAGGGGATATGACACAGTTACAATAGGGCATGTGGTGCTCGGGTACTATGTGGTGTATGGCGCCCAGGTGCTATGGGGTGAATGGCGATCGGGTACCATTGGGTGAATGGTACCCATGTACCATTTGCCCCATGGTGCACAGGAACTATTGGCCCCATGGCTCACAGGTGCTATTGGCCCCATGGTGCATGGGCACCATTGGCTCGCAGGCCATGGTGCCCTCATGCCCCTGTTGCATACCTTGCATGGTGGTCCCAATAGTGCACTTGCACACAGTGCTCGTGCTGACCCCAGCCTTGCCCTTGGCAGCTAGCTGGGCCGCTGCAGTCCTGCCATTGTACCATGATGCCTACCTGTCATGTTGGTGGCAGTTGGCCCATGGGTGTTATTGGTGTGCAGCGTTCTACATGGTTGTGGTATGCAGGGTTGGCAGCACATGTGGGTGCACCCACTGCGGGTGGCCAGGGTGCCACCCCAGGGGCATGTGTCACCACTGTCCACAGCACACTGTGGGTGGGCCAGGGTTTTCCGGACACCACTGATCCCATGTTTTCTCCTTTGTTTTAGGTGTCTGGCATCAGGCACCCAGCGGCCACCTCTTGAGGAGGATCCTTGCGGTGTCCACGGCAACAGTGGAAATTGCACGGCTGCTGAAGAGGATGCTCCAGAGAAGGCAGCACCAGGCAGCGGCAGGGCACAGATGCCCATAAGGCCCATTGGCCCGTGACCCCAATGCATCCCTGTCCCCTCTTCCCTTGATCTCCCCTGTCCCTTTGTCTAACTATGACCCCATCCCCTTTTCTCCCTTTCCTCCCTTTCCTGGCTTAGGCCTGATTTGTATATAGGTTCCCCATTCTTTGTATCCTGTACCCCTGTTTGATGTATATATGTTCAATTGTTTTTGTTACCTTTCTATAATACAGTTATTTATGGTTACCCATCTGTGTCTGCTTTGTTGCTGGCATGTAGAGCCATGCTGCAGTGGTGTGCTTGGTGGCTTTGTGGTGCACCTGAGGTGTCCAAGGGGCTGTGCATGGTGGTGTTCACCTATCAGTCAGTGGTTGTGCCCTGGAGCAGCCGTGTGCTGGCTGTTCTGGTTGTGTGGCATGTGTGGTGTGTGCTGTTTGCCTGGGTGTTGCTGAATGTGGACCCGATGGCATTGCATGTGCCATCCAGTGGGGAGTGGCCAGTGGTTGTCCACCCATGGCCATTGGTGCCACCCTGCCTATGTTCACCGCTGTGGTGCACATGGGCGGGGGCTGGCTGCATTCCCATTCACCCTGGGTGGTGTTCATTCATGTGCCGGGCCATGCCTCTCTCCTGGCACCCACGACATCCTGGTGGCATCTCCTTCTACCCCAGTGGTTTACTCCTTGCTGTGCCTGTGGCCTGACCATATGTGTCCTGGAACATGCACCTAGGCCCCTTGTGCAGCCCTGGTTGCACTATTACACATGTCGGCTTGCTACCTGGTGCAACCCTGGCTGCGCTATGGTGCATTTGTGTGATATTCAGCCATGTTCTGCTGGTGCATGCCGCCTTATGCAGCCTTTGAATATCGTGCTCAGTGCACCTTGGTGCACTGGGGATGCACTGCACAGGTCTTTCACCGGCCTCTGGCACATTTCTGAATATCTGGGCCAAAGTGTACAAAATTAAATATCACAGTTTTACACACTTTAAATATAAATATTCATTTTTCAGTCAGCACAAACCGATTTGTAGGCTAGATCTTTTATCTGCACCTGTTAAATTAAAATAGTGCAAATTTTAACAATTTCCTGCATTAATCACTGTAAGCAAATTTAAAATTGTTAAAAATATTAAGACAGAGCATTTTGCTAATTGTAAATTATCAATTATATTATTAATCCAGCTCCATTCTTAGCCTGTTACAGCATTATAATGGGCCTTCAATGTTATGGAGAAATTAATTCCAGGACCAAAAATGGTAACAAAATACATTCAACCAAACATTACTCATCTGTAATCCCCTTTTGGGACCCCTTCATTCTCAAAAGACTCATTTTTCATAACAGTATATCAGTGTTCAGCTAAGGAGTGGAACCAAGTTGCACCCTTCGGTCTTAGTGTCAGATTCTGAGGTCAGTACACAGAATTACTCTGACACTTACAACATTAGTAGGCTGAGTCCCTTGATTCCAAATAAACCCACAGAAAGATTAGAGGAACCTGAAATCTTAGGGGGTACTATCAGGGTACCATGTAGCACATGCTGCTCTGTACCCCTGTTATTGTCTCCCCAGCAGGTATTTCCATCCAATCGAAGTTTGTGTCATTACATATAGGATCATGAGACCTGTACCTACCTTTATGATGGGCCATTTTATCCTACATATCTAGATCTGAAAATCCACATGAACCAATAGATTACCACTTCATTCCAAACTCCCCCAGCTTCCTACTATGTCCACCAGCAGAAATATGAGGACAATACAAGAAGAGAGAGAGAGAGAGAGAGAGAGGGAATGAGAGAATGACAGAGAGATAGAGAAACCAGTAGGCCTAGTAAGTTCTCCCAGCATGACTGCAGTGGCCATCTAATGGCCCAAAATGGGGCTGTCTATGCTGTCGGCAATCATCACCAGCCATTATCAGTCTCAAGGAAGCTAATTTACCACTAATTTTATATCCTTAAATCATAACAGGTGTTCCTGTAAAAGTAGTAATTTATATTTCTGCTAATCTTAAACTTGTATAAAATATGAGTTCTTACTCTGTGGCTTTCTTAATAATATATAGCTTGCCTAAATAAAATATACAGCCCCGTTTACGTTTATAGTTATGGAGCCTGATTCTATAAGCACCCCTATGCATATCGCAAGTTGTGATATGTAAGGGGTGCAGTTGTGCCAAGGACCCTGTGCTTGATTCTGCAATGGGCAGGGTCCCCACGGTTAAGTCCTGCGATTTGCGACATACCCAAATGTACTCCAAAAGAAAGGCGTACCTGAGGAACATGTTGCAAGCCACATCCACAAGTTCTGTCGGATGAAAGAGTCCCCCACCCCAGTCTGCAAGCCTGCAAAACACTGCAGTTCTATAAACCCCCCTCTGCCCCCAGTTTCCCAATAATGTGTAAAGAAATTTCCTGCAGGGTGATGGGACCCCCAATACTGATTAAAAATGCCCAACAGAGCTATTAGACCCTCCAAGTCCCGGTCACCATGTAGAATTAACAGCCCTGCAGGGTTGATCACGCCCCCCCCAGCCCTGATCTCTGAACTCAAGTCCTTGTGGTATTTTAAAACATAACATTGATAATCATATTCCCATTATCCCTGGTAGTCTAGTGGCCCCCACTTCCCCATCCAGTAGTGCCAGACCACCCCGCTCCTCCCAAAAATCCCCAGTTTGCAATTGGCACAGCCCTCCTCTCACCATCATGGCTAGCCACCGACTGAGCTCTGTATGAGTGTGTACCACTGTAAATAGTACACACTCAATGACTGACAGTTTGATAGCCCTGAGGGTAATTTTTAATCAGTATTGGGGGAACGGGGTCTATAGGTCACATAGCCCTGTGGGGCATTTATTTACACATTTTTGGGGAACTGGGAGCAGTGGGGTTTGATAGACCTGCAGGGCTTTTTGTACTGATTCGGGGCTGGGACTGGGTGGTTGAATATACTGGGGGATCGGGGCTGGCGGCACATTGATGCAACCCCCGATGGAAGCAAAGTACACTTACACCAGCTATTTGCTGCTGTAACTGTACTTTGATGGGTGTCCTCGAGGGGTTGTTTTAGAATAGCACATCTAGGGAGTTGGAGGCTACCCTTCCAGAATAGGGTGAATCTGCTGCCATGAACCCCATAGTGCCATGTCACAGGGGTTTATGATGCAACTGGTGGCATAAGTCCACTTTGGCACAAGCTGCCTTCGACATGTCACAGGCTGCTTTGCAGAATACCATATGTCACAATTGCTGGTGTAACTTGCTATGTGTACCATTTATTTTGGTGCAAGTCAAGTTATGCCAGGCATAGGCTTTTGAGAATCAGGCCCATGATATTTAAACTGTGCCAGTGATCGACAGGGCAGATTAATTTCAATTAATTTCAAGACTAGGTTTGCTGGCAAAGGCACCTAGCTTAACCTGAGCACTTTTCTTCTAGGTTGCTTGTAAGGACAGAGCAAAGAACCTTACCAGAGCAAGGAAAAGGATTAAGGCTTCTTTTGGCTAGGCAGATTTACTGTGTGTTATTACTTTCTTTTTTACTCACAGGGATTGTTACTGTTTGTTGTTAACATTTTATTGCTTTATTTTTCTCAGATTCAATGGTCAGATGTCTCCCAGGTACATCAGCATGGAGAGACACTGACCGCATTGCTAAAATTGTACAGGGAGTAGGAGAAAACATTGACATCCTGGTACACATAGGGACTAAAGTTCTCACCAGCCAGTCAGTTGTGGAGATCAAGGAACACCTGACCAGGCTGGGGGACAAGCTATCGTGCATTTCATCTGCTATCTCCTTCTCTGAGATCCTGCCAGTCTGTGTGAGGGGGGCAGAAGGACAGAAATTCAGAGAAGGCGAGATAGGGGAGCTAAACATGTGGCTTAAGCGCTGGTGCCAGGAAAGAGGACATAAATTGTTAGGTAACTGGCAATAGTTTTGTGAACAAAAGTTCTTTAAATTCGATGGACTGCATCTGACTAAGGAGGGAGTCAGTACATTGGGGCAGAAGTTTGACATCTTTGCAGAATATTTAAATTAACAATTGGGGAAAGGGGTGCAGCACCTGATATGTCGAATGGGAAGAACACCCCTACACCCCTCAGCTAGTGATCAAACAGGAGTTCAGAATGTTTGTAGTTCATTTGCATCACCAGGTAAGGAAAAAGGTCTGGCTCTTCATATGATGGAAAGGGGAAACGCCAGACCTTTTCCAAACAACTAACACACCGAAATCTGACCAATGGAAAATCATGTACACAAATGCTTGCAGTCTGGGAAACAAGATCTCAGACCTGCAGACAATAATGACAGAGGCTAAACTGGACATAGTAGCCATTAGTGAGACATGGTTCATCAGTAACCACACTTGGGAGACTTCAGTACCTGGCTATGTACTATTTAGAAGAGACCAAGGTACAAAAAGGGGGCGGGGGAGTGGCCCTTTATGTCAATGAAAACATCAAAGCTACAAAAATTCAGAATACACATAAGGAGCCAGAAGAACTGTAGGTCAACATGGAAACAGGAACTGGGACAGCCATATGAACTGTTTTTTTTTTTTTAATTCTACATCTTTATTAGATTATATCAAACACACCAGATGTAACAAGAATAAGGATGAACAGGATTGCACTGACATCCAGAATCCAATAATTGGTAACATGGGATCAGACTTACACAGAGTCATATACCGAGAAAAATACTCTACTAACATATCCAACTCCCCACTAGCCCACCCCCACCCCTGGAGTGTGCCTTATAAAACGAAAATAACGTGACAAGAAAATATCAAAAATGAGACTACATCACCAATGAATAAGCAACAGCGTAGAGTGATACATGCCAAAACAGACAGAGGTACGCATTACCTAGACCTTAATTCAAATATAAAGCATATAGTTTACCCCATTTCTGGTTGAAGGAGGCTATACAGTTTCGGGAGCTAGCAATTAACCTTTCAGTATTAAAGCAAAGAGACATTTCTTTCACCCATTCAACATATGATACTACCAATTGGTCCATCCAGTGCTTGAGAACCAGCCTCTTGACTGCTATAGAAATTAGAGCCATATGATACCTGCGCTCCCGGACCCTAATATTAGACAACCTCCCTAAGATGCATATTTCAATAGTAAACAGCTCTCCCAACCCCAGAAGGGGGTCCAGATTGGTTTGAATTGTGTTCCACAATGGAGCCACCTTGTCACAATGTCATAGAATGTGTATCGGGTTCCCATCAGCTGCGCCTCATCATGTACAATTAGTCGAGGGTAATCTGCCTAATTTGGCTAATTTAACTGGAGTGTAGTACAGATCATTTAAAATATGATACTGTATAAGCCTGTGCCTATCTTGGGTGAGATATCTATGCAGGTCTTCCCAACCTTGACCCCAAATCAAGGGGGAATCTGGCAGAAGTGGAGCCCAGATTTTCGAACCAATAAGAGCTTTGGGAAATTTAATGCACAGTAGGAAGGAATAAATCTTAGAAATTCAATGGGGTCTGTATGCGAAGTCCTGTATCTAGTCTAAAAAGGGCTTAACTCGGGACGGCGTGAATATGGTACCAAAAATAGAGACCGAAAGATGTCTCAACTTAAATATATATTTCTGAGGAATATTCAATTTAGCTATTATATCAGTTGAGGAAAGGAGAGAATCCTGAGAAAACAAATTTTCCACCAGAGTATCCCGGAGTTGAGGAAGCCAGTCTGGAGAAAGCAGGAAGCCTCCTATTTTAATGTTAGGGTTAGAACTGAGAGGTTGTGCCATATCCTTTTTGGTTGAAATACCAAAGAAGTTCAAGCACTGAACCAGAACCTTTATGGAGACCCCTACCACCAAATTTAGTAAAAGAGAAGGTAATGCAGAGGTAGAATAGTAAAAAATTCTAGGTGAATAAAGCTTGTGGATATCCAAAAGCTTTCTCTCCAGTTGAAGCCAAATGGGAAGATAAGTATCCGGACTAGCCTCAAACCATCTCCCCATTTTAGACAAATGACTCGCCCAATAATATAGCATGAAATTGGGGAGACGTAATCCACCTTTCTCTTTAGATAAATTGAGTTTTAACCCCCATCCTGCCTCCGAGGAGTTAACTCGTCCTACATTAATTAAGCCCCTGCTGCCACCGATGGCATAACTCGTCTTTTTAAACATTTTTTTCAGAGCTACAGAGCACATAGACAGGTTTGATTTCATAGAGATCTGCATAGTGATAGGCAAAGCAGGAACCTTTGACTTTCTGTAATTGGTATCACTCTTAACCAATCACAGCTCACCACATAACAGTAGCCTCTTTTTGTACTGGTTTGACCGATATTTGACGCACTTGCATTTTCCCTTTGTGGACTGCAAGCTGAGCTGGAACCTCTCCCGATTTTCTGAAACAAACGCTCTATCGAACAGTTGCCTGAGATCTACTGCTTTATGAAGTCAGCGTAAGCAGCTCTTTTGTGAGGTCAGTTGTTTGTTCTCTAGTTTTGAAAACGGGCACTAGTAACTGTACTTTCATGGCAAACGGACATGTAAGAAGTGAGGGATTTGAAAGGGAATAAGTGTTTATTACAATTTGTAAATTAGGAGGCAATGGTGCAGACTATTGGCTACCCACCACAAGAAAACTTGTTTTTCTGTCAGCAATTCATGCAGCCGTGACTACCACACACCATTTTTACATCTGTAATGGTGTACTTCATTTCCCTTCAAATTAGTGACCGAACCGAGGATGTAATTTTTCCTAATCTATGGGGCAGAGTTTACCATGATACAGTACATCGCTTTTTTTATTATATTTTTGCTTGGTAGGATAGAAATATTGTTTCAGCATGGATTAGGAAAAAAAAGTAGATCTTCGGCGCATTCACCAGTCAGTGCTGGGCATGTATATTTTTTTTGGTAATTTGTTGATCATTAGCCTTTTTTTATATTGCAGCTGAAGAAAATACCACTGTGTTGTTTTATAGCATTTTGTTTGGGGGGGGTTGCAATTTGAAGGAGATGGAAGGGGGATTTGAATAAATGTCTCTGTTTGCTGTGCCTCCCTCTCTCTAGTATGCTATCTGAAATGATCAGGGCTCCATATAGTATACTCCAACTTTATTGTCTACCAATTTTCAATATTTACTTATTTGTGTCCC
Source organism: Neoceratodus forsteri (assembly GCA_016271365.2). NCBI lineage: Eukaryota > Metazoa > Chordata > Ceratodontiformes > Ceratodontidae > Neoceratodus > Neoceratodus forsteri. The sequence continues at coordinate 535,978,587 of CM057455.1, forward strand.
CATTTTATACTTTACTTTAATTTTTTGTGGTAATCTTCAATAATGGAACAGTAAGTGTTTGTGGAATGCTATTTTTAGAATGCTGCCCATTCTTGTCAGTCCTCGCGCCTTTTTTTTTTTCAGTCCATTCCCACGTTTTTTTTTTTTTTCCTAAGTGAACTGGATCAGGCTATGTTCAAGATCAAATGGGAGAAAAGAAGTGCTCTGCATTGACGGTTGACGGTTTTGAAAGGGGTTAAGTACTATTTTTGTTTGTTACTGTTTGTAAATTGAACCCCCAATCATTTTCACTGAAAAATAAAACGGCATGTAATAAATTGTTTCCGCTAAGCTAGCTAGAGAGAGGAGTGACCATCCGGCATCCGATGGCGATGAGAGTCCGAGAGAGACTGATTGAGGAGGACTGTCAGTGAGCCAATGCAGCCACCTGCCAGTACCCAGTAGTGAGCGAGCAGTTTTTTTTTTTTTCATAAACGGCCAGGCAGGTACAGTAAGTCCATCAGGTCCCTGGATAAGTCTCTGTGAGCTCAGCTGAATGATGGGAGGGGAAACAATCATGAGAGAATAACATAAGTGCTTGTCCTGGCCTAAAGTGAAGTGAGTGACCAAGGATCTACTTTTACTTCTGGGGTATAAAATAAATATTTCCTCATTGTAAATATGTGGCTAGTCACCAATGAAGTTGCTCAGCTGTCAGTCTCATAACTTCTGTTCGCTTCTTAGTTGTTTCTCATGAACTCTGCCTCCTGGTCAAGATAAAGAAGGTGTGATGTAATCAGATGGAACAGCTGACAGGAGACAGTGAATGAGTCTGAGTGCTGCTATCATGACAAGAGATTGACAGCTCTGGGAACGGAGCACGCAAAGTCGAAGAGTAACTTCCTTACTGTTGGCCTAGCATCATTCTCTACTACCCAATCAAATACTGGAAGTCTCAACATACAAGCAAACATCCAGCACTGATAACTGCTCATTCAAGCTTGTTGCTATCAGTTTGGGATATAACCCTATAGGTTTGTCAGATCTCAGAGCCTTTCTACATGGTCAATAGACAGTCTTTTATCCTGAGAAGGAGTAATTAAATATCAACCACAAAGGCTGAAACATGCCTGCAAGAGCTTTTTTTTGCAAAAATTCAGGAGGGAGGCTACATTTGGAAGGGGCTCCTGCACACCAGTGGTTTTGTCTTTGTTCTGACTCTGAGACTGAACAGATGCTTTCCACAAGTCCCCCTTTTCACCTAGTCCAAGAGAGAAAAAAAGAACAGATTTGCTGAATGCATAAATAGGCAGTAAGAGTGCCATTAGTTAATTAGGTAGATAGTACGTTAGTTAGAGACAGACACCTTTTTGCTTCAATGTGGTCCCTGGAACAGTTCGGGGGTAATGCTGGTATAATTTTCAGTGCATGGGGGGAGGGGGTAACGTGACAAGGCTCAGGGGGAATCATGCTTACTTACAACACAGTGGTATTTTCTTCAGTTGCAATTCAGTCTTTCTGTCAAATGTGCCAATATCTGGATGAAGTTGCCACAGTCTAACAACCCCTCATGGTCAGCTCATTAAAAGGGTAAGGTTTGGTTATCTTTGTATAGCAGCTGTCCAAAGCTAACATATGGGTTGCAGCCTTGGGGAAATATGGAACCGCTCGCTGGAGGCTAGCTCTGGTGATTCAGCTACGGAGGATGAACTGTTGCTGATAATTTGTGGGCTTCGAAGAGCTCAGTGTACATACAGGATCCATGATACCTGTAACAGTTCATGTACATGAACTGTCCCATCCTGTGCTAGTTTCACCACTGCTGTATTTTCCCTTCATGAAGATATGCAGAGAAATAGCAGGCAAACACTGGTTGTACTACATGGCATGTTGTAACTTGTGAGCAAGGTCATGTTGTGTGGCATATAATTGCCACTATCACATGGTATCAACAGTGGCCAGCCAGTGATAGTGGAGAGCACAGACACTATGTGTTATGTCATGTCCGTTCATTGGAACACCAGGCCTTTACCAATGTGATGTATTCCGGACCATCTACTGACACAAGTCTGTGTTTGTGTGCAGTGCATCCACCCAGGTGGACACACATATGTTGCACACCCAAGGCACCTGCAGTAGCTTGCCATGCTTGCAGGAATGGCAAGCCCCCCCCACCCAAACTGTTCCAGGGACTGTGTGTGCCCCTGCAGCCATCACCATCAACACATTGTAGGTCCTGTATCTGTGCAATATTGCTTGCAACAGGGGCAAGGCTTGGTACATAGTGACCCTTGGTAGTGACACCACATTGAAGCATGGTCTGGTAATACATTACAAAAGCCAGCCACCCAAGGTCAGTCGCTGAACCACAGAGTAAATGTCCCCAGAACATCACATGATCACTAGTCATCTGGGATCTGTGTTACAGCAGTAGCCAGACTCGGGTTGTTGCCTAATACATGTGCCTGTTGGATGTTGACATTGACTGCATGACAGTACAGAGTGATATCAGGACATACAGACGTAGTGTAAATCCTTACCATAGCCTGAGACAGTCCTTCTTGGATGTACTGCTGGCTCACCCTTCTTAGCCTTAGGGAAGAACACCTTCACCTTCTCGTTCCCCTCCTCATCTAAAAGTGGGGATTTACCAGCATTTTCATTATAATGAAGTGCTGCAAGGAACTACCTAGAATGTGGGATATAGACAATGTTAACATAGGCCATGCTGTTGTCCATGGTGTGCTACATGTCTGAACTGAGGTGAAATGGAGTAACTGTCCGTGTACATATGTCAGCTTCTGGCATCCTGGTGCAAAGCACAGTCCACACTGCTGCTGCTGCTGCTGCTGCTGTGACAATCATGGACATCAGCAGCACATGTACAGTTGAAGTCACATCCATCGCTGGGTCTGCCATGGGTAGAAGGTCCTCCCTTGCAACTTGATACTGGACACAGCATGATGGGTGGACAGTGACTCTGTTCTACAGGCACATATGACTCATGTGTACAGCAGGTGCACGTGTAGTGGACACATTACACATCATGGGCTTTGTGTGAGTGCACAATCAGTCTGTGTTGGCAGTGTCCATTGTGGTGTACATACACCATCATCATCAGTAGTTACCTCTATCCATGAACATACCCAGGAACATTACATCCTCCCCTTTTGTGTGTGTCTGTTGGGTTGGGAGGGTGGCTACTGTGCTGGTAACATACCCAGCACTGACTCCTCCTCTGCCCAGTAATGCAGTTACTTACTGACACAATGATGTTGTCAGCTGTCTGTCATGTTGACAGATACAGGTGCATGTCTATGGTACACTACACAGGGCTGTCATATACCATGAAGATTCACTGAAGGGATAGAAACATGTTTAGCTGCACTTTGACATCAGTGTTTTTTGTGTGTGAGTGTGTGTGTGTGTGTGTGTGAGTGATGTGCATGTGGAAGATTGTGCATGAGGTCGGCAACAGTATGTCCAACACAAAGATTGCAGCAGAAACAACAGGCACATCACCATTGGTCACGCTATGTGCCAACCTCTGTACGCTGTGTACACGGTGATTTCTGCACTGCACACAGATGCACTGGCTCATGTTTCACCAGCTGGTCACATCTGCAAGAGTGTCACAACATGTATCCTGTTCTGTTGCCTACTTCCTGGCCGTTGTCTCATGGACTGCTGGTCAGCCGCCATAACACATGTCATGGTGATGCAGTGTTGTTTCATGAACAACTTACATTGTGATAGTTGACCATCACTGTGGGGCACAGGGTCAACTCATGTCCTGTCACAGTTGGGTTGCACAGTGTTTGTGGAGAGGTTTGTTACAGGTTTCAACATTCTACATGCAATACAAAAAACATGACAAGGCTGTGGTTCACGTAACATTGTGCTGTGAGAAGTGACATGACATGGTGGAATACAGGTGACACAGTAGCACCTGTCCAGTACCTAGCACATACCAGTGTTGCAGGATGTGAGGGATATACAGCACACAGTGGACATGGTAATGTTTACTAGGATCAATATTCAGGCCTGCCTGATTCAAGGTGGAATGCCATGCCATACCTTCACCTCGACATGTGCACTGTAGATCATGACTGGAAATGCCCCAGACATATCACAGGTGTCTGACATTCTACATGACCCATCAGCACAGCAGGTGTGACACTGGCCATGTTCTCAGTCCTTGTCTGCTATGACATCACATGTGTGCCCATCTATGCACAGTGACATTACCAGTGTGTAGGGCTGTCAGTGTCCTCCTGTAGTTCCATGTCAGCCTCCATGAAGGACGCCTCACAGGGTTGATACTCTAGCATTTGTCGTCCCACTGTTCGAGCCACATGCTGACAGGACTGGTGGAATTCACTGGTGTTGAGCAGTGGGGGCATGGGCAGTTTGGTTTCACAGGCACAGAACGTTGTACACATCCAAAAGAAGGTCACATTGTATGGTGGCTGACTGTGTTTGGGGTTGGCGACACACTTTGCATGGATGAGAAGGAACTGTCCAACAATTGGTGTTCAGCATTGTTCACCCTCAGAAGGGACTTTATCCATGATCAGCACTGCATATCATATGTATATATAGATATGGGGACATGTTTAGAAACAGTTCTAAACATGGTTTGGCAGAACAGACAGGAATGAGCACTGCATCACGGGCATGTCAGTATCACTGTTGGACAGCAGAAGTTGGATTGTTCGTGTGTTCCATTCCTTCAATCAGCATGACAGGACAGCATCATTTGATGGTTATGAAATGTATATGGGTGTAGCACACTGAGTGCACCTGAGCAACTGTCATGCCCTAGATGCAGGATACCTCATGGTGGTTTACAGTGGTGGGCCAAGGACACTGGGCAGACTTGACTTTGGTGATGGTCTTCCAACATCGTGAAACCCAGTACCGACTGTGGTCCTGATGGACCCTTTGGCTACATTGTTTGACAAAGGGATGACAGCGGACAGTCTGAGAATGGACTGTTTTGATATACACACCTATACTGGATGATTGCATGGACATGTCTTTGTATGGATTATCTATACTCAGATGCTAGAGTCGCACTGTTGTCCTGTAGTGCCATTACTTGTAATGTGTTACCATTACTTTTCCGAAGTGTCTGTGCATTATCCACCATGGTACACTGGGTCTGAAGCTGCCTGGACGTCCGGCACTGAAGGCCAGGCTGTCATGTGGAGACACATATGTATTTGGCACGCGAATTATCAACTATGTGGATCACCAGTGTCGTCCATATATCAGCACTCAGGTGGGACATGGTGTGCAAAGCACTGCCTCAGCTAACCTCCATGTTCTCAAACATCATGCACTCTATTGTACCCTGAGAGTAATTGTGGATGGTGGTTGTCATGGTGCAGGCACACTGTCGGACAATACATACATAACAGCACTGTCTGTGGGATGCAGAACACCATGTCCCATGCTTGGCAGTACCTGTCAGTGGGATGTTACCTCTCTATCGACACAATTGTACACAGCACCTAAGGCCTTGTGTGCAGAGCATCATCACCTGTATAGTTATTTCAACATCTTTGTTGGTCAAGATGACATTGTACAGATTACACTGACCCCTGATGCAGGCACATGCAATGCAGTGTATATACATTTTGGATGTGTCACTATGGAGGGCTACAGGTGTCAGATCACATGATGGTAGACAACTGGCATGTCTTGTGTCATGTCCGCATGATGGCAGATGCAAGTGTGAACACTATGACCTTAGTGCCACATGGTCACATGATTGATATGGGTCTCAGACATGTCATGGCAACGGGGGATGACATCACTTAGCATATGTTACATCATGACCATGGACACTACAATGGGCGTGGCTGGGGACAGACATGGACTGTGCAGACATGTGAAGTACGTTAACAGCATGACTACATCACAGTTCTGCAAATCCATCATGACATTCATATTCCTGGTGGGGTCAGGAGTGCACATGGTGTCCATGGGAACAGTAGTCACTGTTGTGGGAGGCATGCAACCATGGGCCTCGTGCCTAGCCTCCACACTGCATGACATTGTACCCCGGGTACTGGATGGATGTTTTTCCACAACAGTGACATGTTTACCACACAACTTGGCATCCCAGCGTAGTGTTGGGGTCAGGCACACATATGATGGCTGTGTTCCAATGGGTGTCTACAGCCATACATGTTGTGTCTGTGTGTGTGGACATCAAATTTATTGCATTGGACTAGGCCTCCAACAGTGTCCCACGTGACATGCTGCAGCACAGTGTGTTGTGTCTCTGCAGAGGACACAGGTGTGCAAGGTGTGCTCCTAAATTAGTGGCATACAGGTAGCAAGGTGGTGGTGTTAAATAGGCCACAATCATGGGGACATTGTGAACATATCTGTGCCATCCCCTTTATGGACCCAAGCACCATGCTTGTCTCATACACTATCATTGCAATTATGCAGACACAGCAGTGCTGTGTGTGCCTGCTTGCAGCTGTTACACAAATCACAAAGCAATGTGTGTAAAGCAGACAATGTGCAGACACACAGGGTGACCAGGCAACCTAAAGGTATGAAGATCCAGTTGTTTGAATTGGCATTTACATTATTTCCACAATACTGTAACAGGGAATGCGAACTGTTTCTCATGTTGTGGTATGTGTGTGTGACTGTGTCGATGCCAATATGTACAGACTAGACGTAAAGGAGTGAGAGGAGGGATATGATGTAGACTTTCAGATACCTCAAGGTATGCAAATAAGTTTCAAGGAGGAAAGCCTTTCAGAAGAAAGGATGCACTAAGAGCAAGGGGTCAGTGTAATGACGCTGGAGGGGTAGAATCAGGAAATGTAAGGAAACATTTTGGTCACAGAAAGGGTGGTGTAAGCCTGGAACAGCCTCCCTGAGGAGGTGATGGGAGCAAAAACTGTAATGGATTTAAGAAGAAATGGGATAGGTATAAGGGAATCTTGAAGCAAGAAAAGGTGGGGTAATCCTAGAGATCAAGTAGGGTCTACAATGTGACAGTAGGTAAAGAACATGGGCAGACTTGATGAGCCAAGTGGTCCTCATCTGCCATCAAATTCTATATGAACATACAAAGAAGCCAGCAGGAGAAGGCAATTTGGTCTATCAAAGTATGCTCTGTGTTGGGGTCCACAGCTTGAGGTACTGTCCCTGCCTTCCCCACTCCTCCCATCCTCCCTACCCATGATCCTTACTTCTCTATGCCTATCCCAGCCTCTATAAAGCCTCCCACTGACCTGATGAGATGACCCTTCCAGCAGTGCATTCCATGTATCCACTACCTCTATGTGAAGAAGTGCTTCCTGATCCCCTCCTAAACCTCCCACCCTCCGGCTAAGATCAGCCCCTAGATATTATGGGTTGCCACCCAGCTTTAGAGACTGTCCTTACAACCTTATTTATTCCTTTTCAAGTACTGGAAGGTCCTAATCATATCCTCTATCTCTCTCTCCCTCCTGTCTTCCAGGGAGTATATGGGTCTGGAGTGAGAGAGAGAGAGCAGTGATGAGTGAGAGGACACTGGTGTGAAGTGGCAGAAAAATTGAACAGGGTATCCAATCTGCCAGGGATGACTTGGGCACAAATATCAGACTACATCACAGCAGGCAAACATTGGGAGGATCATCTTGACAAGGTTCACTTGCTGGGAGAGGGAGGCAGTTCCAGTTCCTGTATAAAGCAATTCAATCAAAGAAAAAGGATTACCTTGTGTATTTGGCTTCCACCACACATTCAGTCATTGCAATGTGAGCTGGCGGTACAGGCAGATCAAGGAAGACTAGTATAATAAATCCTTGACATGATGTGCCATTGAGAAAGAGATTGCTCAGCAGACCAGGTACAGATGGGGCAGAGGAGGAACACTGAATGATCTAGGAGCAGGACAAGGAAGCATTTTGGCTTCAAAATTAGTTTTACCTTTCTTGTGGTAATTTGTATTTATCTTTTTTTTCCTTTCCAGGGCCCATAGGAACTGATTTGTCACGCAGGCTATATCTGTGGCCAACAAACAAAGGCTGTTTGCCAATAGTAAGGTAGGAAAAAGGGCCCATTTTTAAACAGATTTGGAGGTTTTTATGAAGGAAGGGGATTGCAGTATTGGACCAGAAAAAATGGTTGATGGATTTCTACTACCATCACACACATTTTCTTTTTCTGACCCAAGAACAGAACTCGAGCCAAGATTGGGTCCCTCTTGGAGTAATACAGCATTGTAGAAGCCAAATGTCAACATATTGACTTTAATTCTGCATTGTAGCAGCATGCTTTTGTCTTACACTGAGAATACTGAACAGAAATATTCATTTAGTAAAGCTGCCTTCTGCTTCTCATCTTCCTCCCACCTTCCTCTCCCTGAGCCTGACCACCCTGTCACTAGTTTTGCACTGTCTGGTCTTGTGTGTATTGAAAGAATGCCTTGTCAGCCTCTTGAACCCTCTCTACACATCTTAGCTTCACATCAGCTTTGCCTGTGCTCAGTTTTCTCTGGCCATCCTCAGCCTTTCTCGATATTAACATAGAAACATAGAAGTCTGTTTGCAGAAAAGGACCGACACGCCCACCTAGTCTGCCCATTTGTATAGCTCATCTGCTAAGACATGCCTCCCCACCCCTGCAACACTCTCCTGTGTCTGTTCCATGTATCTTTGAAGCCTTCCCACTGTTGCTTTGCAACCAACTCATCTGGAAGCCTATTCCACTTATCCACCACCTCTATGTGAAAGAGTACTTCCTAATGTTACCTTGAACTGTCCCCTCAATCTGTAACCCATGCCCCTCATCCTCTGATTCTCTTTAGCAGAAAGATGTTTTATAGTGGCACCGTGGATTATACCCTTAAGGTACTTGAAGTCTTCAATCATGTCCTCTCCTCTCCTCCTCTGTTCCAGGGGTACATGTCTCAGTTCCCTCCCAACTTTTCCTCATAGGACAGTTGGCTGAGATCCTTTACTATCTTTGTTGCCCTCCTCTGAACTCACCCTCCAGCCTCCCACATTGGCATTGATGTTTCTGGGCAAAGGTTCTCGCTATGGGATCAGTATACAGATAAGGTGTGAGAGCCTTCATTTCTGAGGAGACTGTGGCCACACTTTGCGGGACCTTGAGGCTGCTCAGAAGGGATGGTCTGCACCCTCTAACGAAGAAGGGACCATGGTGCTGTGGCATAGGTATGTATAGACACCTAAGAAAGCTTTTAAATTAGGAAAGAGCATGTAGCAGTTGAGGACAATCACAATCACATATTGTTGAGGGGAGGTTGTTAAAAGGGACTCCCACAGCATTAAAGTAAACAGTAGAAACAGGTTAGGAAGGTGGAGAAGGGGGGAAATTGCAGTGGACTGTATGAGAGAGGAAAGTAGCCATGTAATGATGGAGCAGTATGTATAGGCTAGAGAGGAAGGGGCAATGGGATGGTGGAGTAGCAGAGGAGATCTAGGCGTTATAAAAGAGGGGTAAGAGCTGGGGAGTAATTGATATTTGGGGAATTAACATGCCTGACAGGGACTCCAGTATCCCATTAGCAGAGTCCGCAAGGCAACAGATCCTGATATGAAATGCTGGAAGTTATTTAATCCAGATAATTGTGAACACATCATGAAGAAACCATACTGTCTGGTCCTGACAATGGGACAGTGTGGGGGGTCAGGGTGGGAACCATTGGGATCAAGCAGTCACAGGGCTGAGGTTAAGGCAAGCTGCTGGCAGATTGGATGCACTCCAGACTGTTGTACTAGACTTCCTGAGGTCAGATTTGGGCTGACTACAGGCCCATTAGCCTAACCTCAGTTAGTGTAAAATTTTAGAAACATTGTACATAGAAACATATAGAAGTTGATAGCAGATATGACTGCAAGGCCCATCCAGTCTGCCCATTATTTCTACCTTATGAATCTCTCGTTGTTTATAGTAGAAAATGGCGATGATTTCAAATTCTGTGGTTTTGGTCCAATGAGGCAGCAGGGTGAGCACAAGGATAACTGAGGGCCAAATGGCACTTTATTGGCACTTTTTATTTACTGGCATCTATTGAAAGTTAATGTACTCTGGCAGGGGTACTAACCAATCGTAGCCCAGCAACAAAAAGCACATTTAAGGAAAGATAAAGACAGGCTGTAGATAGTGTAAATATACAGGCACCAAAGGATCTTAGGTGGCCAGAGGGCAGCTCTCAGAGGATATGAGGAGAGAAAAGACTGGCACAGCTCACTTACTATTTGAAACACATCATCTGAATGATAGTGAGTGTGCAGCACAACTGCTATAGGAAAGCTAATTTACAGCAGCTGGGCACGCCCCTGTCATTCAGATGGTGGCTGCTTAAGGTAGTTAGTGAGGGGCGTCGGTCGCCATCTCTGACCTCTTCAGCTATGTGCTGAACAAGGTAATTGACCTCCCCTCTCAGTCCATTTCAGCAAAAGTACAGGTAGAAGAAGGACACAACTGAAAATAGAGGTTGCATCACAGCCGCGCTTATCCATCTAAATGATGTGTTGGGGGGTGGAGAGGCAGCCAGCACAGGTCCATGCAAGCTAGGAGTTTGAGTTCGTATATGTGCAGAAAATAATGAATGCTTAGCATTGATTAGGGGGGTAACTATGATTATCACCAGCAAAGTATTGGCCCTCTGCAAGCAGCTAGCAGGATATCACTGTGAGCAGTTTGAAAAACCCCTTCAGTAAAAAAGGTCTAGGAAGGACATGCAAATGTTTACACACAGCACAACCTATTACTTTTCAAGAAGCCTAAAGGACACATGGCAGTAAAATCATTTCATATTTTCACATAGGAGGGACGATGTACAGGTAGAGCAAGCGCTTACAGAAGGTTACTATAAACCAGTGCTGTGGCGGATTCAAACCTGGGGATCTTGTAGTTCACAGCCTGCACTCAGTAACCAAGGGCAACATCGGCTCTTCAGTTGGTACAAAGGAAACGTTGTAATGTACCAGTGTTTTAAAGTAGTCATTGCACATGCTGTTCAGTTGTTTAACTATTGTGACAGGAATGTGTCCACCTAAGGATGTCAGTTGAAGAAATGCCCAGCTTCCTCTGGTGGCTTAATACAGGTTGCTGCAACTTGATTACATATCAACATACAAATATACGAATGTGTTGTAGCAGAAACAGACCTCCTGGTCTGTTAACGCCTGCCTTGAGTGTGCAGCTAGCACCCCCGGTCATCTGCCCACCCTCCTGTTCACTCGCCATTCTGCCACCTTACCACCTCCTGTTCTCTGCCTGCCTTAAAGCACCCACAGTTTGCAGATACACCCTCCTGTGGTAGGCATTTCACTTTGACACCATTCTTGTGAAGTAATGCCTCTCATCTCCCTCCAAATCTTTCCTCTATTCTGGCCCGGCCTCAGTGTTCCTTCCTCTCAGTTTAAAAACCTGTTGCTCCATCCTTGTTGATTCACCTCAGTACTTGTGGAGTTTGATTTGTCCCCATCCTCCTCTCCTCCAGGGTGTTTATCACCCAGTCCGCTCCGCTGTCTCTCCCTCCATTCTCTGTAACATCCTCATTGCCCTCTGCTGCATTCCTCCAGTAGTTTTATTATCCGCCCAGGTATGGCCTCCAGAACTGCACACTGTTCAAGCCAGCATGATTAGTGACCTGTTGAGGGCGATATCTCCTCTGCCTGAATGATAACCCTTGGTATAATCTCTACATCTTGTGTGTAAATTTTCATATACACTACCGCATATATTATTCTTCACAGTAATTGGTATTTTCCTGTCAAACTCCATCTTTCATAGTTCTGTGTCTCACCTCTACTAACCCGTTTCTTCCGCTGGCCTTTCTCTGCATCTGTAAACTGATTTAACTCCTACCTCTGTGACCCAACAAGTCAAGGTTATGGGACTCTCTCCTCTCTCACAATATATCTGGTGTTCTCCATGCCCATCTTGTTTCTACTATTCTCCATTTTCTTAAATGATCTTCTGTCCATCCATCGTGGTAAACCCTCACAAACTTGCCTCCACTTCCTTACCCCCATGACTACCCCTTATGGCTCCCTTGCCAGACGTAGTCCTCATTACAAGTACCGGTATATGACTGAACCCGGCTTGACTACTAAACATGTTGAATACATCCATGTTAAATCACTCTAAACTGGGCACTCTTACAGAAATAAGGATGGCTCTCCCTAATACTTGGCGTCAGCTCCTTACCAAGATGATCATCCCCTGATTTGACTATGCCTGCAGGGGCGGCCCCATCGTCGATGATGTGGCGTCAGTGACTATAAAGTGGGGGGGCAGTCCCTCGTCTGTCTCAGTTCTTTTCCGCCATCCTTATTTATCCCTTTCAAGTACTTGGCTCCAATCATGTCCCTCCTCTCTCTCCCTCTCTTCTGTCTTCCAGGGTACATGTTCAGTGCCTCAACCTCTCCTCGTGTGACTCCTGCTGACCTGCTATTATCTTGTAGCCTTCCTTGCCTCTTCCCTCTTCCATGTTTAGGTGGATGTGGATGTGATTGAAAATCACTGGAAAAGGACCACCAGAGTCCTCGGTTGAAAAATCTACTGCTCTAAGAAGCATGAATCAATGGCTGGAGTGCAGGGTCACTGGCTCCTCTCCCGCCTGCCTCCACCTGCCAAGACAGCCCCGGTGATGGTTGCACTGCTGTAGTTCACCCGTCAAGACCCTATGGGGTCTCTCGCTGGACGATACGGCTGGACCAGAGGAGAAGGCCCCTCTCCCTCCTCTTCCTCCTGTCTCCGGCTGGTACCTCCAGCTAAACTGTAGCACCCCAGCGTTGTTGGGTCTATTGTGTAACCTCTGCATTCCCTCTTGGGTCAAGGAGTGGGGCTCCTCAGCTGCAGGCCTTAATGGGATGCCTTTTCCCTTGTCGTGCGGGACTCCGCGCTGTCCCATGCCAGATGTCCTGATGACAGTCTCTGGCCTTGACCTATTGTCGGTAGCACGCTGGTCCAGATGCGGATCAGTCCAGCTCCGTTTCCTTTGTTCTGCTCAGGCGCTGCACTTCTCTTCTGGCTGTCTCAACATGGACTCCCCAGCCAATCTATAATGACGGGTCTGACGTGTTCCTCACGCGTATCTCATGAAGGGATGTGTTCCGACCCAACTATGCCCACTACCCAGGGGTTTCCTGGGGACCACTGTATCTTGGAGTCATTTTGCAGTTCAACATGGTTTAGCCCCTACTCCTGTACCCAGTGTTTCGGATACTACCCCCACTGTGATTCCTTCTTTACCCTTTAGCCTCTACAACTCAACACCCTCCCTTTGTGGATCGGATTGTGGATTTTAATTCAGTCTTGTGGCATGGGGGTCGGTGGTGTTGGTTTGGGACCTAGTGCAGACTCAGCTGTTGAGGTCTCTGGGTCCCTTTCCCGAGCAGTTCTTCTATTGCTGCCATCCATGTCTCAGGAGGTCCATCAGGACGTTTCCTCCAGATGTCGGGGTTCTTTAACCACTAGGTGGCGCTACCCGAGTGTCACTATCCTGCCTGCACAGTTGGGCCTGAGCTCATGGCAGCGTTTTCAAGTATCCTACCTCTCTGTGGAGAGTGCTTCCTGAACTCCTCGACCTCCCACCTCCAGTTTAAGACTGTGCCCTCATGTTGTGGTTGGCACTGATCTTAAGAAATTTCTAATCAACCTTGTTTTCATTTCAAGTATGAAGGTCCTAATCTTCTCTCTGAGTTTACAACATTGAGTTAATCTGGGATGGCATTTGTGGCGGAGCAGAAGAATTTTGGACGCAGTTTCGCTGGCTATACATCGGTGCACCTCGACATTGTTTGGTCTATAGGGCAACTTCTGCATTCCTCTTGGGATAAAGGAGAATGAGGCCCCACTCAGCCTCAGGCCTTAGCCTGGAGGAACCCCATTTGGTGGGACTGGATGTCCCAATGATCTTGTACAGACCTATTGGCCCGTGCCTTTGGCTTGCTGTATCGGGTCCCGCACCTGCCCTTCATTCTTCTCAGCTGCCATCCCTCCGGGGAGGGGACAAGCCGCGATGCCGACCCCAGCAAATCTATAAGATGGCGGGTCGACATTGATTCTGGCTGCTGGATCTGATGGCGGGATGTATTCCGACCCAGCTTTTGGACCTTCTTGTTCCCATGAAGGAGTACTTGATTGATCTGAGGATTGGCACTATACAGGCTCGTGGGCACCTGGATCTAAGTCTATGTCCCCGGTCACATTCCTCCATGGATCGCCCCTTCTGCTGCTTCCAGCTCACTTGTTGCTCCTTTTGTTTATTCTTGGCATCGGTCCCTCCCCCACTTCCCTGCTCCTGCCTTGTCCGTTTCTATCTCTGTGACATCCGTCTCCAAGCCCCTCTGTCCTACTTGTGCTGTTTCTTTGACCACTCCACCCTTCTATCCCGGTTAGTAAGGGGAGACATGGTGAATGTAGGTGGTTTGGAGTTGAGGTGCGAATTTGAGGTTGGCTATTGGTCTGGTGAGGGGTCCAGTGCTAGAAGAGGGTCAGAGGGGGCAAGTGACAGAATTGAAGAGGGCCAACTAGGGAATGTATTCAGATTAGGAGTATGTGGGTGGAGAACTTATAGCTAACTTTCTTGTTCTCTTGCCTTTGAATACCAATCTGATGCACTGGGTTTGTTGCCTACTAAGGCTTCCTTTAGATGCTTACACTGTTCTTCCTCCCTCCTGCCTCATTCTCCAGAGCTCTTTTGAGACCTCTCCCCATTTCAGCAAAGTCAGCATTTTGAAATCCAAAACCTTTGTCCTAGTATGACTTGAGTTAGTATCTATCCTTATGCTAAACTAAACTATATTGTGATGGTTGGATCCCAGTGTAGAGTTTTGAGAGAGTGAATTAACCACCATGCTATATTAGGTGCTATAGCACATATTATCAAAGTGCATGTTTGGGCGATTTGACGATGAACTGTGATTCTGTAATGCTTTAAATTATGAAGGTGCATGTTGTGCCAATTTGACGGTCCATGTTATCAATTGCATGTACCAATTTGATGGTCTAGGAAAATCCATGATATGCGCATGTAATCAAGGTGCATGTTGTGCCAATTTGTCTAGTCTCATGAAATATTTGTGATATGCATGTTATCAAGGTGCATGTTGTGCCAATTTGTCGATCGCATGGAACATTTGTGATAGTGCATGTTATCCAAGGTGCATGTTGTGCAATTTGTCGACCATGGGAAAATTGGTGATAGCACATGTTACCAAGGTGCATGTTGTGCCAATTTGATGGTCTAAGTGAACATTCATGATAAGCGCATGTTATCAAGATGCGTAAGTTATTCTGTTGAGCAGACGAAGTGAACTAGATGCTTCATTTTACAGAAAGTGGAAAGAAGGAATTCCATTAAAGGGTCAGTGAATGAACTTAATTGATTGCCCAGGCAACAATGGGCCAGTGAACCAAAAGGAATATCACCTATCCTAACCGGGATACTACAGTCACTTGAAATTGGCCATCTAGGGCAGAGAGCACTAGTTCTTTCTAATCATCTTTACTAAAACAAATTTTCTTCTATCTGTTAACTAATTTTATTCCTTTATGTCCTATTAATATTATTATAATACTTTCATCGTAGTAATTTTTTCTTGTACACCATTACCTACTGAGTCAGTGGGCCTTGTGGTATCATCCACTATCGGTTTCTTATCTCATTACTGTATATTTTCTTATATTAACCTATTGTTGTTTCTCTTTCACATGCCTGAACAGATGAGTACTCTTCACCATCAGATAAGTATTGTTCTACTGTGAACATGTCATATTAATAATTTATTAAGAACTACGGATCCTTTGTGACCCATTCCGTATTTCATTTTCAGTACTGATGGACATCGTCCCTTCAAGATTTCTGCTTCCTGACCTACAGTATCCTGGGTGATGCCTCCACGTGACACGAAGCAGGTTCAAGGGAGGCTAAAGGATATGTGTCCTATAATCCCAGATCTTACCGAGAGGGCTCTTGCAGTAGGTAATTACTTAGGACTGACGCTGGCAGGCAGGACCCCATGGAAAGATTTCTACCCAGCAGTCTCCTGGCGCCCAACTATCACACAAGGACGGACATTCCTGTGCCTGTTCTATCTAGGCCCCATCACCCAGTCGGAGAAGTGCCAGCACTGCCTCATCTTCAACGCGGCTACCGGAAAGCGGCAGCAATCCTGGAAGCCCATATTCTGAGAAAAGAAGAAGATGAGTTCATGTAAAGGAGCTCAAAACTGAGACAGGCGCCCACTTCTAAGGCCATCGTGAAGAAGGATAAGGAGGGAGTACCCGGAACAAGGGCCTCTTCACCAGATCTCCTCTGGAGCTGCTTGGGACAGGCATGTCCCTCCATGGGACCGCTCTCGATGGATGACCTAGAGGTTTTCCTGATTCAATCATTCCTCCTGAAGGTACACATGGTGGCCATCTCGGGCCTATCATGTCTTCACAGACAAACTTCTGCTCAATTGGAGGTCTCTAAGACCTTTCTCAGAGGGGTCTCTATCTGAGGCCCCCATCAGTACTCCTTTGTCAAGTAAAGCTACCCACCAGAGGAGTAGCTGCCCCAGCAGGTTGTTTCAAGGGAATGTGTCTGCGGCAGACATCTGTGCTGCCGCCACTTGAAATTCCATCAATACTTTACTAAACACTGCAGTTTGGTGTTTCTGCCCATGGTGGAAGAACTGAAAGGTGGGCATCAGGACAATCCCTTTATACTGGACGCTTCCCGATGCCAGTCACCTGCGTCGGGGGTGGTCCCTCGCCTGGGACCGCTAGCTAGAAATTTTTCCATGGGGTCCTGCTGCCTGCCAGCATCAGTCATGTATGTAATTACCTACTGCAAGAGCCTCTCTGAACATATACTGTTATGTAAGTCTTACATAACTGTACCTTCATGCAGTGCCTGGTTTTGAATTGATTTGAGTGACAATTGGCAATTCGCAATATTTTCGATGTGTTGGTCATGGTATATGAGGTATAATGGAAGAAGGGAGGAGGTAGCACAGTCACTTTTGATGCAAATCCATGATTCCAAGAATAGGTCTCTCAAAATGAGAGTGGTGTACAGTCCGCCTCTCAGACAGAGGAGTTGGGAACTAGCAGGACAGAGAGTGGTAGCTGTGTGGAGTGCATTGTTGGCAAGAGATGGTATCCAGTAGAACAGTGGACTATTCTTTCTCAGTGTGAGGTACCAGTTCTACCAGTTTAAAAAAGTATTTTTACTTTTTTTCAAACCGTCTGTAACACAGTTGGTAAACTCGATTGGGGGTCTTGCCTGTCTTTAAAGCTGTTAAATGCTAGTGGTTAGGATGGCTAAAGAAAGAAAAAGAAAACGGGCCCACTGGGTTTCAGTACTGTAGGAGTGTGACTGATTTGAGAATGAGAGGTTAGTATTTCAAATGCATGCTATACGTCACAACACATGGATCTTAATGGTGTCCAGTGGCCCACAAGCCCTCCCATATCAGGCCACATCACCAAAAGTGCACACCAGGTTGTTCAATGGAACCACAATTCCTCCTATATAAGGCGCTACAACATGTTAACTGTTTCCTGGTGTACAATGGCCCTCACAGGCCCTCCATGCCAGGCCACACCACCAAAAAGAAAAAGATTAAGTTTTCTTAAATGGACTGATAATTCTCTCCATATAAGACACTACAACAATTTAAGCATCCAGTGGTGTAAATGGCCCACAGCAATCCTCATGTCAGCCACCACCTAAAATGCATTCCATGTTGTTCAGTGGACTACAAGTTACCTACCATTTCATATGACATCAGGTTATGCATTCACTTATGGTGACGCCTGACATGGGATGGAGTTAGGAACCACTGGACAGCCGGAATGTGCTTTTGTTGGTAGAAACTGATATGGAATGGTTGGTGGGGGCCATTAGAGTCCTGGGAATGCTTTGTGGTGGGGTCTAATATGGGAGGACTTGTGAGCCATTGGACACCAAATAATGCTTAACCTGGGTGTGCCTGAGAAGGGTGACACCAGTTCATGGTTGAATTACACTGGTCATAACTGACAGCTCCATCCTGTTTATGTCCTTGTAGATACATTGCCTCCAGAACTTCACAGTACTCCAGATGAGGTACAACCAACCAACTGTACAGAGAGATACTAACTTCCTGTTTTCTACAGGTGATTTCTCCCTATGCATCCTAAGTGAAACGATGAACACTCATTAGAAATGAGCTTAAAATCTCGCTTCTGATTGGCCATTTCTTACCCAAAGCCCTGGTCTATCTGACAACGAGCCCAGTAGATAAAAAGTACTAGCCCTTCACGTAGTCCTGTATCATTGTGCCCAGCCTAATTTTCTATTGGCATAAAGTACCTGATAAAATTTCAAATCTCCGCCATTTTTTCTCTCACTTAGCAAGAGCTACTGTCCCCAGAACCCGTAGTGTTTAGTGGAAGCTGCTGCTCTTCATATTTCTTTTTATTTCTGTTTCTCAGTGTCGGGCACTCCTGAGATAGCAAGGAGCACTGACACACACAGCTACTAGAACGCTGAGGCTCTCATAGCAACCCAACACACAGTACTGCTGCTGCCATACATCAGTGCTTCCTCTGTTTAATAGAAATCATATTCTCAACAAATGAAGTAACTCATGTGTGTGTCTGTGTGTTGAGGTTAATCAAGATGACCAGTTAAATCCATGTACTGGAACTATTTTATTACAAAATCATATTAAACAATTATTTAGTCAGCAATTTTGTTTGTAATTTAATATTGTTCTACTGTGCCATTTCTAAGTGCAATAATATCCTCCAGGGTGGGTGGTGTGTGCTATACGGACCCTTCAGGGGGCTATAACCCTCTGCCTTGATAGGGCCAGCCTCATTATTCCCCTGTCTGGTATAGCATAAACCGCCCACCCTGTTGGATATTACGTTGCTTATATAATGATACATTTTTCACTCTCACTTCTACTTGTACAGCAGTTATTTGTTCATGTAATATACTGTTAGTATTATGACACAATATAAAACAAATGTAATCAGAAGAACTGAGAATTGAATTCCAAACTATAAACAATACTTTGTATGTATATGCTTTATTAATAAGACATAAAATTGGTTGCTTTTTATCACTGAATTAAAATGTATGATGTGTTCTTGCAAATGTTTAAGGTCAATTTAATAACACTTATCCTGACTTGATCCCTTAGAGTTTTCCGTGCACCATCTTCATTGGGACAGCACCCGAAAATCAGAATAGAACAATGGTTGATTTTTACATTTATCAGTTCACTGACACATAGACACTTTTGGAACGTTTGACTTTTGATGGATATCAGCTGTACTGTGAATTGTTGATCCTAACTTGATATATGTTCTATATAAGTTCTTCCTATGTTGTGATACCGCATATTGTATGGTTAATTAAAGTTGCAAGTTCCAAAACAAGAAAGGTTTCAATTTGGTGATTTTCTTGACTAGTAAGGAGTAACACTATTTGTTTATAACCAGGTAACATCAGGAGGCATTAACTTTTTACAGGGGTGTGGCGTAAAATGCTAACTGATGTTATCCGGTCATAAAACACGTAGTCATTTACCTTGCAAATCTGATATTCTACTTGGCTTTTCATGTCAGCGATGTCAAGCATCGCACACACACACATATATATATATATATATATATATATATATATATATATATATATATATATATATATATGCAGTAATCAAGTGTTCCTTAGGTCAGTGTAGTAAGGAAAACAATATTTGTTTATAACCGGCAACATCAGGAGGAATTACAAATCACTGGAGGGTGGTAAAATGCAGACTGATATTATACAGTCATAAACCTATAGTGATATATTTGGGGTTGACATTGTACACTAGTGAATGCTTAACTTGATGTTGCACCTGATACGGGATGGGATGTTTCTATTATCATATCACTGTTTCTTCCCATATGTGTGAAAATGAGCTTGAGTATTCCGTTAAAGCTATTACATGTAACTCTTCGAATATAACTTATTTTTTTTGTCTTTCAGGTTGATTCCTTGCAGTACATTTGACATAATTTAACAGAACATAGAATATTTTGTGGCATGTTTGAAAATATAAATCAGTGCACAGTGGGAGTTGGTGACTGGGTTTATTGAGCCAAACTGGTATTCATAGGGCTTCATTTTTCATATTGTTTAGAATCATTAACAAGATAACTTGCAACAATGATGTTTTTTTTTTTGTTTACTTTTTTCTACACCTTACAGAATAATCATCAAGGCAAAAAAAATGACTGCATTGGATGTTTTGCAGAGATCCAGATGTGTGGCGAGTCCGATTTCACTGAATCGCATAGTGAAGATGATGTTGAAGAAAGATTGTACAATCTGATCTGGTGGAAGTGCAGAATGAGTCTTCTGAAGATGAAGAGTTACTGATCAAGATTACATGCGGATGTGGGCAGGAAGATCATGAAGAGACCCCCACAACATCCAGTAGGTGCAATGCATAAGAAGACTCGTGGTAAGTGAGGCTCTGTCATCAGCAGAACAAAGCGTTAGAAGAGAAGACAATGGAAAGAGACAACAACAAGTGACAATGGACACCTATTCACTGCAACTTGAGGTCTCCAAGTACCAGTCCCTAGAAAGTCCACTTGGATTTGTACAACTGTTTTCGCCGATGGATGAAGATTTGGAGCTTATTGCAAGGGAAACAAATAGATATGCCAATGATTTCTTTCTGGCACATCCAATTGATGAGTTGCCACCACATTCAAGGGCCAGGGCTTGGAAGATGACTGACAAAGAAGAACTGAAGAGGTTTTTTGCATTATACATTGTGATGGGACTGGTAGTGAAGAGCAGTAAAGATGAATACTGGGGATTGCATGAAGTCACCTACACACCATTCTGGGGCAGTGTGATGTCAAGGAACCGATTCAACCTGATTTTTTCTTTTCTCCACATGGCTGACAACTCGAATCGGAAGCCTAGAGGGATGGATGGATTTGATCAACTTTTTCACATTAAGAAGATACATGAGTGATTCCTGAAGAGATCACTAGAAACCTATCTTCCCGACTGGGACCTCTCCCTGGATGAAGGTATATGTCTGTGGAAGGGAAATCTAAGTTAGAGAAAGTTTAATCCACAAAAACCAGTGAAGCACGGAATCAAGGTGTACACCTTATGTGAATCAAACTCGGGATACATATGCAACTGGCAATTCTATACAGGCAAAGTCGACGAGGAACAGAGCAAAGGACATACATACAGAGTTTGTTTTGATCTTGTTAGAGAAGAACTGCGAGGAAAGGCTACAGGATTTATACAGACAGATACTACACTGGACCTCAACTACACAGATCCATTTTTATCTGGAGTTGGTGCAACTGGAACTGTTATGCCCAACCGCAAGGGAATGCCTCCCAAAATAAAAAGACATAAAGCGAAGATGAAAAGAAAGCGTTACATTCAGGAAGACACCAATGCTCTGTATAGTGAAGAGACAAGAGGACATATACATGCTGTCAACAACATCAAGTACTGAATTTGTCGATACCGGAAGAAAGGATTGAAGATCAGAGTCGATAAAAACAAAATGTATACTGACTACAACAGATACATTGGTGGAGTCGAGAAATGATCAGCTGGCAGGGTATTACAATTTTAACCGGTGATGCAAGAAGGTATGGCAGAAGGAGTTCTTTTATTTACTGAATGCCATGTTAATTCAGGGTACTATAATGTAAGAAGAAATTTTCCTCAGAAAGAAAGAAGATGACGACTTGAAATACCAATGAACTGTAATTAAAGAACTTGTAACGACAAGCAAAAAATAGATGATCTTCCATAGCATAGCCAAAAACGTAATCGACAAAATTGGATCCATGCCAACGACTGCAAGGAAAGCACTTCCCATCAAAAATACCAAGAACACAAAAGAAGCTGTACCCTACCTGAAGATGTGTGGTGTGCACAAAAGAAAAGGGAAAAGCGGGGAATTGACCTACTGGTGTGCCAGATTGCGGCAAGGGCCTGTGTGAATAAATAGCTTCTCCGAATACCATTCAAAGATGAAATCTGGGATGCCGGATCACGAATACAAAAAGCGATAGCGACACAGAATAGTAAAAATCGCTTGACAGCGAGATTCCCAGTACTAGATCTAGATGGCGGAGGATCGAGATGTAAGATAGGTGGAAATACCAGTGCTGCATCCCGGAATGGACTGCACAAGACTTCCCTCTATCATAGTTAGCATTGCGTGTCCATTGGACACCATGGCATGTTTTATAGTTGCTGTTTCCCAGTGTGGAAAGACATGGGGTGTCCATTGGACACCATGGAATGGTTAATTGGCATATATTCCCGGTATTGAGACTGAGATGGCGGAGTGATCGAGATGTAAGATAGATGGGAAATGCCGAGTGATGCATCCCAGAATGGACTGCACAAGACTTCCCTCTATCATAGTCAGCATTGCGTGTCCATTGGACACCATGGCATGTTTTATAGTTGTTGTTTCCCAGTGTGGGAAGACATGGGGTGTCCATTGGACACCATGGAATGGTTAATTGGCGTAGATTCCTGGTATCGAGACCGAGATGGCGGAGGATCGATGCAAGATAGGTGGAAATGCCAAGTGCTGCATCCTGGAATGAACTGCACAAGACTTCCTCTATCATAGTCAGCATTGCGTGTCCATTGGACACCATGCCATGTTTTTAGTTGCTTGTTTCCCAGTGTGGAAGACATGGGTGTCCATTGACACCATGGAATGGTTAATTGGTGTAGATTCTCAGAATGAGACCGAGAGCATGGAGGATCGAGATAAGATAGGTGGAATGCCGACGAGTGCATCCCAGAATGCTGCCCATAAAAACAAAACAATGCAAATACAGTTTTTCGTGATCAAGTTTTTATTCAAGTACAGTTAAATGTGGATTATTTAGAATAATGCATATCATTTCTGAGAATAAGAACTTTATAAACTGATCAATTAGAAATGATTTCCTGTTCTCTTTAATCCAACTGTGGTTCCAGTTTGTACCAAAAGCACTATACTGTTATATACTGTGTCTAACCTTGTTTTACAGGGGCTCCAGGGTTGAACTGGTGGAACCAGCCCTGGTGGTAAGTGCAAACAGTGTGGGAGTGTATACAGAATAGGGATACTGTGAAAATGTTTGTTGCATATTGTCTATGCTACTACAAGGGAAAAAGGGGATTACAAATGTCAGAAAGCTGTATCCAGGTTAGCCTTGTTACTAACAACCCTGTCCTCCAGGTGAAGGCACCGTGTCAGTACACATGCCCCTTAACCTGCAACTAGCCATGCAGGCAGGGGTAGTAGCCCTTGAGATAGCGCCACCTAGAGGATACACAAGTGTGGGATGACATGGGAAAGCTGAACAACATGTACTGCTTTATTCATGCTAGGTCATCAAACATGACTACTCCAAAATACCTTTCCCATTTGGTAACCATCAGTTTCTCAAACCACCAATCATGTAATGTTTTTATGAGATCTTGTGCCGAAATGCATAATTTTGCTCTGAGTGCCACTATTGATATCACTCTTAAATGTTTTTATTTCCTGGAAGATACCGACATGTTGTCTTTTGCCAGCAAATGCCAGGAATTGAGCACTACTACCGTCATAGATTGGATACACTCGATGCTATAATATGTGTGTTTTCTTAATTAGATATGCAGTGTCCAGAGAAGACTGTATGGATCTGCGGACACTCCTTCGTGCATTGGGCAGGGATTCGGGAGTGGTCTCGAACTGGGGGATCAGTGTTGACCTTTGATACTACAGTAAATGTTCATTGGTTAGGTGAGAGGGGTATGCGTTGGGATCAACTGGTGCCAATGTTGCAACGGGAGTGCCTGAGGGGATCCAAACCAGATGTCATCGTCATCCACCTGGGAGGCAATGATTTAGGATTGAAGACATCAGTGATGCTGCTACGGAAGATGAAGGAGGACATCACCTTGATCAAGCACCGAATGCCGAGAACCATGATCCTTGGTCCCACATCATCCAGCTCGGCAGTGGAGGAATGTTTTGATACAAAGAAATGGACAGAACAAGGAGAAAGATCAACACAGAGATGGGGGCATTCATGAGAGGATTGTCAGCGGTTGTGGTCAAGCATGATGGCATCATGTCTCTTCCCAGAACTACTATACGGCAGGATGGTGTCCATAGCGGATCGAGGGAGCGTATGTTCTGCAGTGACATCAAGAGGGCTGTAGCTCCAATCCTATAGAGGTATGTAATTTATAGATGCAGTGGCAGGGAATGTATAGTATAATCCAATGGACTATTACTTTCAGGTCACATTGGTATAATGTCTTTAAATTCTGTGTTTCAGATTGGAGTATATAGGCTAAAAGTCTTTAAAGCTAAGAACGATTATGGATATACATTCCAAATGCCATATCACTGTCATCGGGTCGTCTTCCATATGACAATCACTGTAATCTATATACACAGTGCATTGTACGAAATATGTCACCTGGCTCAGAATACTCATGCAACAGTCAGAATGGAATAAATTGAAATAATAAGTGCATAAAGAATGTTACATGGAGTCACTAACAGTAAGTTACAGTTTAGCTTAGGTTTTGATATGTGAGAGGAGAGACAGGGGTGACATGATTGAAACCTTTTAAATACATGAAAGGAATAAACAAGACGGGTACAGAGGCACTGTTCAAAGTAAGGGAGGGGAGAGCAACCAGGGGCCATGATATGAGACTGGAGCGAGGAAGGTTCAGGAGGGAGATGAGGAGACACTTTTTTACAGAGAGGGTGGTGGCTGGGTGGAATGCGTTACCTGCTGAAGTGGTATGCAGTAGAACAGTGGACTGTTTCAAATGAGGATGGGACAGGACAAGGGAGGAGGTTAATGAAGGGGAAGGGTGGGAGGGAGGGGCAGCTGCAGAATAAGAAGTGCTAGCTGCACATTGAGCAGACTTGATAGACCTCTAGGCCTTTATCTGCTGGCAAATTTCGTATGTTTGTATGTTCATATGTGTGTATTGATGTACAGTATGTATTCATGTTTCAAAATTAATTCAGGGTTTGACCTCATGAAACTGCTAACAGTGTTAGTCCAGCTGGGTACCTCAACACTGATTCACACTTGCTACCCATATCTAGCAAAAGGGGTGGTGTACTTTGTTTTTTTACCTTTATTTATTTTTTTTTTTTTTTACCTTTGTCATACCAGGAGAGAAACACTTTGCTGAAAGCTTGATTACAGGTGCAACCTTAGGTGCAAGGTAATTAATTGACTTTGTGTCCGTAGTGGATACATAACTGATTACTACCTATACTTCATCAACACAGCCCCATTCAAAGAACTTTTAGCAAAGGTGGCCATTTTGAGGCAGTTAAGAAAAGTCAGCCATTTTGAGGCATTTGCAAAAGCAGCCATCTTGTAGCACTCACCAGAGATTCACACTTGGTGTACAGATATGGCAAATGTTTTGCAGTAGTGTGTTCATTAAGTGGTCACATCACTGATTACCATCATACGCATCTGCCTGACCCATTCAGAGAGCTTTTAAACAAAGATGGCTGTTTTGAATTATTTTAGGAAATGCAGACATTTGGAAGCATTTTAGGAAGGTGGCCAATCTGAGGTGATCATGAGTAATTAACACTTGATGTGGAAAAAGTGGTGCAGTAGTGTGTCAGTCATCATTGATTGACTGCATATTTCTTGTTTCTCAGAGAAGGTGTGTTCAACATATCTCACAGAAGTCACGAAATTACCCTTCTTGAACGACACTGAAGATCAAGACACTGCAATGATGCTACATTGACAACATTTTACTTTGACTTCCTATGATACTATTCAACTGATACTTTTGGGATTACGGTAAGAGACAAACTGTTTGTCTAACATGCTGTGGAAACTCTTGCGGTGTTAACATAAATAGCCTTGTAGACCTACTTAGGCACGCATTGCACATAACAAACTTCACCTTCACCGCTCATCAGTTGGAGTGAATTATAATGCATGGACTAGTTCTGAACACTCAAGATGACTTCATGTGAGGGTGAACTGCACATTTTGGTTAAATTAAATATCACAGAGTATGTAAAATGTTGATGCAATGGTGTAGCATAGGGTAAGATCAGACAGTTTTTTATCTACAGGTCCAAGCCTGAAGACATATATAGAATTTAGAATAGGAAAGGATAGGGCTTTTTTCCACAGGTTTTAGAATAGGAAAGGATAGGGTTTTTCTCACGGTTTTAGAACAGAGAAAGGGTATGGTTTTTCTACACAGGTTTTAGAACAGGGAAAGTATATGGTTTTTCTCCACAGCTTTTTTGAAAAGGAAAATGGTAGGGTTTCTCTACACAGGTTTTAGAATAGGGAAAGAATAGGATTTTTCTCCACAGGTTTTAGAACAGGGAAAGGATAGGGTTTTTCTCCACAGGTTTTTTGAATAGGGAAATGTTAGGGTTTTTCTTCGCAGGTTTTAGAATAGGGAAAGGATAGGGTTTATCTCTACAGGTTTTTGAAAAGGGAAAATATAAGATTTTTCTCCACAGGTTTTTGAATAGGGAAAGGATATGATTTTTCTCCACAGGTTTTAGAATAGGGAAAGGATAGGTTTTTCTCACAGGTTTTAGAATATGGAAAGAATAGGGGTTTTCTCTGCAGGTTTTAGAATAGGGAAATTAGAGGAATTTTTGCCACATATTTCTGGCATTACCATGTCTGATGGAA
The DNA here is from genome assembly GCA_016271365.2 of Neoceratodus forsteri. Classification (NCBI taxonomy): domain Eukaryota; kingdom Metazoa; phylum Chordata; order Ceratodontiformes; family Ceratodontidae; genus Neoceratodus; species Neoceratodus forsteri. Next base: position 536,005,299 of record CM057455.1, read on the forward strand.
TGCTCTTTGTGTATGATGATCCATACACTTGAAAAAGTTTCGCATCAGTGAAATGTGGGCCACTGATGGTAAATGCTAATGGTAATAAAAAATAGTAAACTATTTTGGATTCTTTCATTCTGTATAGTACACTATATAAGATACTGTATGGTGGCCTAAATACACACCACTTTCGTTAACACCTTACTTAATTTGCTGTCCTCACTGTAATCGTGAGATACTGAAGAAACTAGGTCCATTTTCTATTAATTATATAAAACTCATGGGTGACGTATATCTTGTATTTCATCTTTGAACCTTAGGGTGAAGGTGTATCATTGCTGTGTATTGACAACCACCAACTATTTTATATAATGTATGGGAAAAATATCGCAAAACATGGGACTAAGGCATAGTAGGATAGGGTAACATAAGAAAAATGTGTTAATTATCCAAGGGCAATACAGTGATCTAAAACATAATAGTATAAGGTAATACTAGATAGGTTTTTCCACTGTTCACATGCATAAATGCTGGAGATAGATATAGGAAAAGACAGATCTTACTTCGAGAGGGTTCCATCAGTAGGTCATCACATATAGGACTTGCACCACCTGGCATCGGGCTGCATGGCAGACTTTTCTAGCAATACCTGAAGGGGGACCACCCGCCCAATGTCACGTGACCAACAGAACCCCTTCCAGTGCCAGGTTAGGTTGCGCCGGTTACAACATCGGTGACCCTGCCGTGGGCTGTCTCGACACCGGACCCTCCCCCATCTACACAACGGCAGGTCCGACGTGGATTCCTCTGATGCCAGGTCTGACATTGGGGGGCTTATAATCAACCCTGAACTGTCCCGCATTACCCTTTTGGGTATCAAAGGGATCCCTACCTGGGGTGCTCCACTCCAGATTGGAGTAATTTGGGGCAGTTCTACCCTGGATTTTGCCCTTACTCAACCATGGGGTTTCAGGTATTATCCTCCACCTGACACCCTCCTCCTCCTCCTCTCCCCAGTCTCAATAGGATCCACCTCCCTTCCCTGGCTACTCGGATTTCAAGACCCTGATTCAGTCTTGGTGGCAAGGGCCAGGTCAGAACTGGTTTCAGATCTGGAAACTAGGCTCCTGCAACCACAGCTTCCTATGTCTCCTTCTGATCAGCTATCTTGCAACTGTCAATGTCTTGGGAAGACTCGTGGAACGTTTCCCTACCGGACTTTAGACACCGTCCTGTCAAGGAGAGTGGACTTCATGATGTGTTATATAATAGGGAAAGGATAGGCTTTTTTTCTCCACAGGTTTTAGAAAAGGGAAAGGGTAGGATTTTACTCCACAGAATTTAGAATAGAGAAAGGGTAGGGTTTTTTTACACAGGTTTTAGAACAGAGAAAGGACAGGGTTTTTCTCCACAGGTTTTTTGAATAGGAAAATGTTAGGGTTTTTCTCCACAGGTTTTAGAATATGGAAAAAATAGGGTTTTTCTCCACAGGTTTTTGAAAAGGGAAAGGATAGAATTTTTCTCCACAGGTTTTTGAAGAGGGAAAGGATATGATTTTTCTCCACAGGTTTTAGAATAGGGAAAGGATAGGGTTTTTCTCCACAGGTTTTTTGAATAGGAAAAGGGTAGAGTTTTTCTCCACAGGTTTTAGAATAGGGAAAGGATAGGGTTTTCTCCACAGGTTTTGAAAGGGAAAGGATAGGATTTTCTACACAGGTTTTAGAATAGAAAGGGTAGGGTTTTCTACAGGTTTTAGAACAGAAAGGACAGGGTTTTTTCCACAGGGTTTTGAATAGGAAATGTTAGGTTTTTCCACAGGTTTTAGAATATGGAAAGAATAGGGTTTTCTCCACAGGTTTTTGAAAAGGAAAGGATAAATTTTCTCCACAGGCTTTTGAAGAGGAAGGATGATTTTCTCCACAGGTTTTAGAATAGGGAGAGGATAGGGTTTTTCTCCACAGGTTTTTTGAATAGGGAAAGGGTAGAGTTTTTCTCCACAGGTTTTAGACTAGGGAAAGGATTGGGTTTTTCTCCACAGGTTTTTGAAAGGGGAAAGGATAGGATTTTTCTACACAGGTTTTAAAATAGAGAAAGGGTAGGGTTTTTCTACACAGGTTTTAGAACAGGGAAAGGATAGGGTTTTTCTCCACAGGTTTTTTGAATAGGGAAATGTTAGGTGTTTTCTACACAGGTTTTAGAATAGGGAAAGGATAGGGCTTTTCTCCAAAGGTTTTTGAAAAGAGAAAGGATTGGATTTTTCTCCACAGGTTTTAGTACAGGGAAAGGATAGGGGTGTTCTCCACACATTTTTGAATAGGGAAAGGTAGGGTTTTTCTCCACAGGTTTTAGAATAGGGAAAGAATAGGGATTTTCTCTGCAGGTTTTAGAATAGGGAATGGAGAGGGTTTTTTGCCACATATTTCTGGCATTACCATGTCTGATGGAATGCTCTTTGTGTATGATGATCCATACACTTGAAAAAGTGTTGCATCGGTGAAATGTGGACAACTGATGGTAAATGCTAATGGTAATAAAAAATAGTAAACTATTTTGGTTTCTTTCCTACTCTATAGTACACTATATAAGATACTGTATGGTGGCCTAAATACACACCACTTTCGTTAACACCTTACTTAATTTGCTGTTCTCACTGTAACCATGAGATACTGAAGAAACTAGGTCCATTTTCTATTAATTATATAAAACTCATGGGTGACGCATATCCTGTATTTCATCTGTGAACCTTAGGGTGAAGGTGTATCATTGCTGTGTATTGACAACCACCAACTATTTTATATAATGTATGGGGAAAAAATATTGCAAAACATGGGACTAAGGCATAGTAGGATAGGGTAACATAAACAAAATGTGTTAATTTTCCAAGGGCAATACAGTGACCTAAAACATAATAGTAAAAGGTAGTACTAGATAGGTTTTTGCACTGTTCACATGCATAAAGGCTGGAGATAGATATAGGAAAAGACAGATCTTACTTCAAGAGGGTTCCATCAGTAGGTCATCACATATAGGACTTGCACCACCTGGCAACGGGCCACATGGCAGACTTTTCTAGCAATACCTGAAGGGGGACCACCCGCCCATTGTCACGTGACCAACAGAACACCTTCCAGTGCCAGGTTATGTTGAGCCGGTTACGACGTCATGACCCTGCCATGGGCTGTCTCAATGCTGGATCCTCCCCATCTACACAATGGCGGGTCCAACGTGGATTCATCTGATGCCAGGTCTGACATTGGGGGGCTTATAATTGACCCTGAACTGTCCCACATTACCTTTTTGGGTATCCAAGGGATCCCTACCCAGGGTGCTCCACTCCAGATTGGAGTCATTTGGGGCAGTTCTACCCTGGATTTCACCCTTACTCCAACTACATGGGGTTTCAAGGGTATTATCCTCCACCGGACGCCCCTCCTCCTTCTCCTCCCAGTCTCAACAGGATCCACCTCCCAAACCCTGGCTACTTCAGATTTCAAGACCCTGATTCACTCTTGGTGGCAGGGGGCCAGGTCAGAACTGGTTTCAGATCTGGAAACTAGGCTCCTGCAACCACAGATTCCTATGTCTCCTTCCTTGATCAGCTATCTTGCAACTATCAATGTCTCAGAGAAGACTCGGCAGGACGTTTCCCTACCGGACTTTAGACACCGTCCTGTCAAGGATAGTGGACTTCATGATGTGTTATATAATAGGAAAAGGATAGGCTTTTTGTCCACAGATTTTAGAACAGGGAAAGGGTAGGGTTTTTCACCACATGTTTTAGAATAGAGAAAGGGTAGGGTTTTTCTCCACAGGTTTTAGAATAGGGAAAGGATAGGGTTTTTCTCCACAGGTATTTTGAATAGGGAAAGGGTAGGGTTTTTCGCCATAGGTTTTAGAATAGAAGCAGTTTGATACAGAAAATGATTGAACGGTAGCCACCATCTTATTTTTGGTCATGTGACCCAGGGGATGTAGATATGGGTACAGTCTGGGCCTTCATTTACTCATTCACTTTCCTAACATGTAAAACAAGCTGTGTTTTACGTTTCCTTTTTGAATTTATTGGCTTGTATCTCATGATGCAATAGGTGGACACCCCATTGACATGAATGGGCTTACCATGGGTGGTTGGATATGGCACCCCTTCTATCTGCAATTGAGTCTGTAATGAGAAATTAGGGATCAGAAATTTCATCCAAGCCCCTGCAGATGAAAGAAAAGGTGTAATGCCTTGACATTTACCCCTTTTATAATATAGTTATCCCTACAAATGTGTAGCAGAAGCAGTTTGACAGAAAATGATTGAACGGTAGCCGCCATCTTATTTTTGGTCATGTGATCAAGGGGATGTAGATATGGGTACAGTCTGGGCCTTGATTTACTCATTCACTTCCCCGTGATGTAAAACAGGCTACATCTTACTTTTACTTTCTGAATTTATTTGTATGTAACCCATAATGCAATAGGTGTGCCCCTCATGTGCCAGCATGGCCTTCCTTAGGTGGCTGGGTATGGCACCCCAGCTATATGGTGGTGGGTCTATAATGTGAAATTAGTGATCATAAATTTCATCCAAGCGCCTGTAGATGTAAAAAAAATGTGTAATCCATTGACATTTACCACTTTTATGATGTAGTTATCACAATAAATGTGTAACAGAAGCAGTTTGATACAGAAAATGATCAAATGGTAGCCACCATCTTGTTTTTGGTCATGTGATGCAGGGGATGTAGCTATGGGTACAGTCTGGGCCTTAATTTACTCATTCTCTTCCCTGTCACGTAAAACTGGCTACTTTTTACTTTTACTTTTTGAATTTATTGGCATGCACCCCATAACGCAATAGGTGGACACCCCATTGGCCAGCATGGGCATACCATGGGTGGTTGGGTATGGCACCCCGGCTATCTGCAGGTGGGTCTGTAATGTGAAATTAGGGATCAGAAAATTCATCCAAGCCCCGATAGATGTAAGAAAAGGTGTAATCCATTGACATTTACCACTTTCATAATGTAGCTAGCCCTACAAACATGTAACAGAAGCAGTTTGATACAGAAAATGATTGAATGGTAGCCACCATCTTGTTTTTGGTCATGTGACACAGGGGATGTAGCTTTGGGTACATTCTGGGCATTGATTTACTCATTCACTTCCCTGTCATGTAAAACAGGCTACTTTTTACTTTTACTTTTTGAATTTATTGGCATCCGCCCCATAATGCAATAGGTGGACACCCCATTGGCCAGCATGGACATACCATGGGAGGTTGGGTATAGCACCCCGGCTATCTGCATGTGGGTCTGTAATGAAAAATTAAGGATCAGAAAAATCATCCAAGTCCATGCAGATGTAAGAAAAGTTGTAATCCATTGAGATTTACCTCTTTTATAATGTACTTATCACAATACATGTGTAACAGAAGCAGTTTGATACAGAAAATGATGGAACGGAAGCCGCCATCTTATTTTTGGTCATGTGACCCAGGGTATGTAGCTATGGGTACAATCTGGGCTTTGATTTACTCATTCACTTCCCCGCCATGTAAAACAAACTACTTTTCAATTTTCCTTTTTGAATTTATTGGCAGGCACCCCATAATGTAATAGGTGGTCACCCCATTGGCCAGCATGGACATACCGGGGTGGTTGGGTATGGCACCCCGGCTATCTGCAAGTGGGTCTATAATGTGAAATTAGGATCAGAAATTTCATCCAAGCCACTGCTGCCATAAGAAAGGGTGTAATCCATTGACATTTACCACTTTTATGATCTAGTGATCTCAATAAATGAGTCACAAGCATTTTGATCAGAAAATGGCTGAATGGTGTCAGCCATCTTGTTTTTGGTCATGTGACCCTGGGTAGGTAGCTATAGGTGCAATCTGGCCTTGATTTACTCATTCACTTCCTATCATATGAAACAGGCTACTTCTTACTTTTTCTTAATGGATTTTATGACGTGTACCCCATAATCCAATAGGTACCCCCCCATAGGCCAGCATGGCCCTACCATAGGTGGTCCATTCTGGTCACTCTCATAATCTGTAGGTGAGAAACTGATGTGAAATTTGTGTTTATATAAAGAATTTGTATCCTGAAAGTTAAAATTAGTTACATTTTAGACAACAATTTTTATCAGTGATGCAACCGATTTTAACGTTTTACAAACTTCAATATTTTTTGCGAATACAAATTCGCAAAAACAGTCGAAATTTCACTAAATAAACATATATATCCCCAAATGTCTTTGTTGGAAAAGTTATATTTTCACTTTGAATTATAGTTGTGTTAGTTTCTTACTACCCTAACAAAAAAAGTTTACAAGGGAATTAAGAAAAATTATGTAATAACGTCATAACCGATAAGTGTACAAACCCAGTGAAAAAACCTCTGGCAGCAGGGATATGCAATTTTCAGAAAAACCTTGGCAGTGTAAGGGTTAAGAAGGCCCTTCTAGGATTCTTACCTAGCCAGATGAATTTTGAGAGAGAAGAGTGAAGCTGCTGAAAATAGGATTCTGGGAGCCAAATGTTCAGTAAATTAAGGGGATAAAAAATACGGGACAGAACATTCATCTTGATGATGCTGATATGGCTCCATAAAGACAATGGGAGGTTAACCCATCTTTGAAGGTCCTGCTGTATCCTCAACAGTAAAGCATCCAGATTCAGTTTCCTGAAATAATCAGGGTCTCTGGTAAGATGTATGCCTAAATATTTGAGAGATGAAGGAGACCATTTCATACCAAAATGAATGAAATTGGCATGAAGCATGAGATCATTTAATGGGAATATGATGGACTTGGACAGATTAAGCTTGTAATGGGATACTTGACCAAACCGATCAATAATTTGTAATGCATGTGTTAGAGAGAGTTCTGGATTAGTCAGATGTAAAAGAATATCATCAGCATAAACTGAAAGAGTCAACGACTGCTGATGAACTAGACAACCTGTGACCTGTGGTGAGCTTTTGATGCTAATTAGCAGGGGTTCCAAGTATAGGTTAAATAAGAAGGGAGATAGGGGACAACCTTGCCGAGTTCCAGTGAATAGGGGGAATCGAGAAGAGAAAACCCCCATTAAAATAAATTCTGGCAGTAGGAGACTTGTATACTGTCCGAATCCATTAAATAAAGATATCCGGGAAACCCATTCTCCTCAAGGTAGCCCAAAGAAAATCCCAGTTTACTCTGTCAAAAGCTTTTTCCGCGTCTAATGAGATTAAAGTCATGGGAATCTGGGAGTCCTGAGTGGCCTGAAAAATATGCAAGAAAGTTCTTAAGTGATCAGCCGAGGATCTGCCTTGGACAAACCCCACCTGTTCAGGACTCAGCAGGTCAGACCAAACCTGTTTGATTCTGAGAGATAGGATTTTAGTTAAAATTTTAATATCATAATTTAATAATGAAATCGGAAGGTAACTGGCTGGATCTTTCTGGGGTTTATCTGGTTTTAAAATCAAGACAATTGTGGCTTCCAGTAAAGTAGAATCCAGAAGGCCTGAAGTGAGCATATAATCAAATAGTTTCAAGAGAAAGGGAGCAATCTCCTTGCTAAAAACTTTATAGAAATTGGAGGGAAAACCATCAGGACCAGGGGATTTGTCTAATGCTAACCCTTTAATCACTGCTTCCACGTCAGCCAGAGTGATAGGAGAGGCTAGGATTGTGCACTGGTGGGCCTGCAGGGAAGGGAGTTTATGGCCATCCAGAAATTGTTCAATGCAAGAATAGGAGGACTGAGAAGGGCCCTTATTATATAAATTCCTATAAAAGGATTCAAAAACCTATGAAATGTCCCGGGGAGAAGTCTTAATAGTGCCATCTGGGAAACACAATGAGGGGATCAACCTTGAGCTTTCTACTTCCTTCAATCGAAGAGCTAACAATCTACCTGGTTTCTCCCCTTGATCAAAATAACAAGCTTTGGTTTTAAGGATGGCATACTCTGCCTTATCCCTTAATAAATCTGCATATTCATTCCTGAGCTTCAGTAAAGCTTCTAAATCAGATTGGGACGCAGAGGAGGATAACCTGTTTTCTGCCATCTTAATTTGATTCGACAACAAAATAACTCTAGCCTCTCTCTGTTTTTTCCTTTTGGAGGCAAGCTTAATAAATTGTCCCCTAAGGAAACATTTGAAAGAACACCAGAACAAGTCCTCCCTACTTGTAGAGCCCATGTTGGACTCAATAAAGAGAGAGAGAGATTAGCGATCTAATATGAGAAATAATACGCTCCTCTTTTAGGAGTTGTGTGTTTAATTTCCATGAAGTATCTCTTTGAACATGCGGATCAGGAGTGATTGAAATCCAAGCCATGGAATGATCAGATATGACAATTGACTCTGTTCCTGTCTGGTGAATACCTGGCAGAAGAGTATTGCTGACTAAAACAAAATCAATTCTGGACCAAGACCTGTGAACTTGAGAAAAAAAGGAAAAAAGCCAACTAGAGGGATTAAATAAGCACCATGGATCACATAACCCCAATGTATCCATAAAGTCCCTTAGAGCAAGTTGTGAAGGAGAAAGGGATTTTAAAGGCCTATAGGATTTATCTAAATCTTGCAACGAAGCAATGTTCCAGTCACCCCCTAGAATTATCGAGGAGGGCAGAAATCCACTCAGTTTATCGGCCAGCCTCATGAGAAAGTCCAGAATGAACTGGGGTTGTCTACAGGCCTCCAGACCAGGGGGAGGACATACACACATTACTGTTAGAAGATATACAAAACATGACAGCTAAAGGGAAGGTTCTGATAATGGGAAACTTCAACATACCAGATACAGATTGGTCAATGCCAGCAGGAACATCTGCCAGAATTAGACACATAGTGGATTCCCTGCAGGTGGAGGGCCTCAAACAACTGGTACAACAACCCACAAGGGGCAGGGCTATCCTAGATCTAGTACTGACTAACAAGGAAAGGATCACAGATCTCCAGGGAGAAGGTCACCTGGGGGTCAGTGACCATCACATGGTATGGTTAAATTTCATAGGATCATAGGATGTTATGAGTTAAGGGGACCAGTGGTCCATGAGAAACTCGCTACCTATATATAGGTGGAAAAGAAACATGCATTTATCTGATAAATTTTTTTTTTTTTTTTTGGCCCATAAAACAGTCAAGCTTATTTTCAAAAATAACCATGCTTTCACTATTGACAGTATCGGAAGGTAATGTATTCCAGACTGGAATCATTTTCTGGCTATACCAGTTATTGCGCCTGTTTGTCCTATTAGTATTCCCTTTTAGTTTTAAATTACGAAATCTTGTGGTAAAGGTACTAGTATATCTAACCAGTCCAAGGGTTTCAATAAGTTAGTCATCTTTAACAGTGTTATAAGTAAAACAAAGATCTCCCCTGATTTGTCTGTACTGTAAGGAATGCAGTCCCAAGTGTTCAAGTCTTTGGCCACTAGAACTAAATCATTCCATTCCAAGGCAAAAATATGGGACTTCAGAGGAGCTAACTTTGAAAAGATGGCCAACAGAGTTGAGCTAGCCCTGGCAAAAAGAAATACTGGTGAGGGGCTACAGGAAAAGTGGGCAAGCATTAAAGATGCAATGCTTGAAGCAACATTCCATTGTGTTAGAGAGAAAAGGAAGTGCAAAAGAAGAAGGAAACTACTTTGGTTCTCAAAAACAGTAGCAGAAAATGTCGGATCCAAATGGCTGGCCTTCAGAAAATATAAGGGAATGCAGCAGGATGAAGATAGGGAGGCATACCAAACTTCCCTAAGGGAAGTAGGGAACCACTAAGGCAGACAAAAGCCCAAACTGAGGAAACACTAGTACGGACAGTAAAAGAAGGTGACAAGACTTCCTATAGATACATTAGTGAAAGAAGAAAGTCCAGAGGAGGTATTGTTAAGAACACAGACGATAAGGGGGCATGTGAGGAGGAGGACCATGTAAAAGCATTTATCCTAAATAGATACTTCTGCTCAGTATTTATTGAAGAGAAGGTAGGCAGGGCCCACAGCTCAGAACCATGGACACGGGGGAGGTGCACTAGTCCCTTCACAAAAGAAAGGGTCCTACAAGAGCTCGATAAGCTCATGGTGGACAAGACAATGGGATCTGATGGCATACATCCCAGGGTACTAAAGGACCTAAGGGTGGAACTAGCAGAGCCATTATCAGAACTGTTTAGTGAGTCTCTGAGAACAGGAGAGGTCACAGAAGACTGGAGAATGGCTCATGTAATCCCGCTTCACAAGAGTGGTAGCAGGGAGGAGGAAGAGAACTAGAGAACAGTCAGTCTTACCTCAGTAGTGGGCAATATTATGGAGGCGCCCCTTAAGGAAAGGATAGTGCAACACCTGAAATCCATAGGAGCACAGGATTGAAGACAGCATTGGTTTACAACAGGATGGTCCTGTCAAACTAATCTCATAGATTTCATTGACTGGGTAACCAGAGTGGTGGACCAAGGGGGAGCAGTTGATATTGCCGACCTAAGCTGGGTAGGTATGGGGTGGGTCAGAAGTTAGTCAACTGAGTGGCAAACTGGTTGATGGGCAGAACACAGAGAGTGGTGGTAAACAGTATACAGTCAGAAGAGATGCAAGTCACAAGTGGGGTACCTCAGGGATCAGTCCGAGGGCCAGTCCTCTTCAATATCTTCATCAGCGACATCACAGATGGACTGGAGGGTAAGGTTTCTCTGTTTGTCTGTTTGCAGATGACACCAAGATCTGCAACAGACTAGATGAACCAGATGGGGTGGGCAGAATGAGAAAAGATCTGGATAAACTGGCAAAATGGTCAGAAGAGTGGCAGGTGGGGTTTAATGCAAAGAAATGCAAGATCATGCACATAGGGAAGAGAAGCACTGAAGCCACCTATATGATGCAAGGGGAGTTGCTGGCAGTCACAAGGGAAGAAAGAGACTCGGGCATCATTATCACAGATGACCTGAAAACATCCAAGCAGACCACTAAAGCAGTAGGTGAGGCTAGGGGGATGTTGGGGTGAATTAGTAGGGGTAACACAAGTCGTAAGAGGGAGGTAATAATCCCTCTTTACAAGACACTGGTTAGGCCCCATCTGGAGTACTGTGTGCAATACTGCAGGCCACACCTTCACAAGGACATTAACCAAATTGTGGCAGTCCAGAGAAGGGCAACCAAAATGGTGCAGGGACTGCATCAAAAAACATATGCGGACAGATTAACGGAGCTCAATATGTATTCCCTAGAGCAAAGGAGGGAGAGAGGTGATATGATTGAAACATTTAAACACCTTAAGGGCATTAACAAGGTGAAAGAGTCTAACATGTTTCAATATAAGAAAAATAACAGGACAAGAAAACCCAGCATGAGATTAGAGGGAGGCTGATTAAGGGGTAATATGAGGAGGTATGTTTTCACAGAAAGGGTGATGAATGCATGGAATGGCCTATCTCAGGGACTGGTGTATATGAATACAGTGCAGGGCTTCAAACAGGCATGGGACAGACATAAGGGAGCAATACAGACAAGTATGAATGAATATGCCATTGACAGAGCAAAGGTTGATGGCACATTCATAAGGTAGAAGAAGAAATGGGCAGACGGGATGGGCCTTGCCATCTTTATCTGTCATCAACTTCTATGTTTCTAGGTTTCTAAGTTAAAAGTGGATTGGCCTTTATAGCTTCATGACCACTTTCAATTTGCAGGTGACCGACGGATACTAAAATTATATTTTTCAGAGCATAAGAACTTTGAAACATACAAATCCTTTACTGACAAAAGCAAGTATACAGCAATGAACACAGAGGCACAACAAGAAATGCAAATGCAGACATAAATGACTCATTCATATGTAAGAGTCTCATTTAGCATTCCTATATTATATAAAACATATCATACTACACTTCAATGAAACATGCTGTTTCCATAATGCAGATTTTCCCTCCATACAGTTCCTTCTAGCCTCCACACAGTTGCGTGAAAGTTATAGTAAAAGTTGCAACACAAGGGTCCAGCAAGAAAAGTTTTAAAGGTGATATTAAATATAGTCCCCGCTTAAATTCTTATGTTTGAAATGGTAAGAAAGCATTCCGAATCAAATCTTGATTCATCAAATGAACTGGGTATCTGGAAAAATGCTTACCCTTCTTGCAGAAAGTTAACCCAGAGACAGCTCCTATTTTCTCTTAAAAAGCATCCTTACTTAAACAAGCAAGTTACAGACTTGTTTCAGCCCATGGCCAGTGAAATGGTAACTGCTGCTGTTTAGTTCAAGGTTTTTGAAAACAAACCAAATTTTCCCGGGTTTCTAGTAATGTTGCAGCAAAAGCATCCAGTATTTGTAACTGCTGTTTAGGCTTTGGAGTTTTTGGGAAAGCGTAGTGGTAGGCTCCAGATTAGGGAGTCTTTTAGGGGATTGGTATCACTAGACACTTTATATAATTGCTTACTGGAATACACTAATCGTAATCACAGTTTCAGGAAGAAAGCTGCTACAAAGGTTACTGTGTTAGCGTAATGCTCCAAACTTTGGAGTCCATAAAATCTGTCGGATTCACAGGCGTTCATGAAGCACATGAATGTTGCTCCATTCTAATGAGTCTCCTCCAGGACGTTCTCTGGAATTAGCACCCTCCAAGACATAGTTCTCAACATATCGGGTGCACCACCACCAGCCCTCTTTCACCAGCTCCAGGGGCTGCTATTCCTGAGAAAATAAATAGAAATTCACTCCACTGAGCACAATAACTCTGGGTCACCAAGACACAAGTTTAATAGCCCAGTCCCCGTGGTAACATTGGAATACTTTCCCTTAGGTAAAACAAGCCTGTTGGCACCATAGTGCTACCATGGTCCTAACTGCCCTTTTTCTTCTTCTCCCAAATAGTCACTTATCCTACATTATCTAAAATAGTCATCTGGGCTGCTGTATAACTAGGTAGAAAGTCTGTTAGCTCCACAGGACAGGATGCCAACTGCCTTGGGTGCCAGGAACTCTGTACACTAAAACAGCGTGTCAGCCAAGTAGTACGAACCATATTACCACTCAAAAATGTACAAAGCAGCACACATTACTAATTTGGTAGTATAAAAAAAACATAAGTTTCTTTCAGGGAAACAGAGTCAACAATATGAATAACACAGTCCTGCTGCTGGGAGCAGAGCAGCACCATGGCCATCTTGCCACTCTGCCTTGCCTCAACCCCATTTTTATATATGTTCCCGGGGTAAACATATGTAAAAATAGCAAAGTTATCCATACACATTGGAATTTTACTACGTTTGCTTATAACTTTGGTAATTTCAAATATTTTGTTCCCAAATTTTCGACATACAGTAGCCATTTTATTACACCACCACTTGAAAGTATAGCTGTCATTTTTTTAATCCTAGCCAAAATATGTTTTTGCACCTGCAGTGCACAATACTGTATAGATGCTGCAGAATGACATTTCAGCAAGGATTTGAACATTTTCACTACCGGCTTCATGAGGTGGGGTAAGAAGAAGGCTATGCTCACAAGTTGCTTGCTGTTTAGGCAAAAATGCAAGTGCAGAGCCACATGGGCCCTGCACTTCCATAAAACCATACTTGTATGCATCTATGGAGGGATGGGAGTGCCCTGCGGTCCCACAGGCAAATGAGGATACTATTATACTATATCAAAAAGTAAGGAAATTCTTTATGAAAAACTGCATTAATGCAACAGTTCAGGTTCAGATAAAATCAACAAAAGTTGGGAAATCTGATTTTAGGGTTTCAAACCCTAACACCTCTACCCCAATCTGAAACAAATGAGGGGTAGAGTCTACCTTGGGATTTCAGCCCTAATGCTCATCCCATTATATACACTCATGAAACATACACACCTGTCTCCATCACATCTCAAACTGTTTTCTTACTGCAATAGGGTGAGCATTACAGTTGACAACCCCAAGGAGGGTGGGGCACTAACATCAGATTTCACTACTTTTTTCAGTTTAATGTGAACCTTAACTGTTGCATTAACAGTTTATTTGCAAAGAGTATATATATATATATATATATATATACATATATATATGGAGATACACACACACACACACACTTCATCTATCTATCTAGCTATATATATATATATATGTATGTATATATACACACACATATATACTGTACATACACACACACACACACACACACACACACACACACACACATATACATGGAAGTAGGGGAAGGACCAATGCAACACAATCACACACAACCAGCAGGAGGTGTATACCTGTGTTACCATAGCAAGTAGGTAAGAAATCCATCCGCAGGTATGACACAGTATTTCCAAACTTGTTCCACAAGGTTAGTTCTCCTAAATGTGAAAAAAGATGGCAGTAGTGATAACTGTGTACTTCACTACATTTTCAACATATGAGTGGTGAAAGGCATCATGGGTGCCACAATGTTAGTGTATGGGAAATTGCTCAGTTTCAGAAAAGTGTACTTTTGTCATCCTTAAGTATTTTAGCATAAAAGCAGGGAAAAGCACATCTGTGGCACCAGGGTTTGCAGTCCTGCAAATTGCAGCCCAAAGAACCCAGCTGTTTGCTTGCACAATGATGGCAAAGATGTGCAGTGTTCAGGAGCATACTTTAGCAAAACAGTGTCACAAACATGAAAGTGTCATAAATGGAACACACGATAGTGTCGCAGTTTCGAAAGCATGCAGAACAGTGTAGCAAAATACTGTTGAAAACACAAAATGAATACTACAACACTAGCATTTGCGAAAGTGATTTTTGAAAGTATTTCAGTGAATGTGCAAAATCCTGTTTTGGGTCTTATACACCCCAAAATACCATATGAGTAGTCTGTGTTATGTGTTGGTGGCAGTGTGTGGCCCAAGATGAACAGTTGTCCATAGTGCTATGTGTTTTGCGGTTCATAGAATGTCTAGATTCAGAGTTAGCAGTGATGACCCCATGCCACAGCCCAATGGGAGCATGGGTGTGTGGTTTCATGGTTTGGATAGTTGTATGTTACTTCTGTGACCTGCTGCTGGTTGTGTGTAATTGGTTGTGTTGCATTGGTCCTTCCCCTACTTGCATGTATAGTATGTGTGTATGTGGTGGTGGGGGGGAATGTGCAGTTAGGGTTTTCAACCCTAACGCTGAATTTCCTCACTTTTGTCACTGTGGAACAACCCTAAATGATGCATTAAATGGAGTTTTTTGCCATGAATATCCCTTCTTTTTGAGAATGTGCACCATAAATAGAGAATGGTATGTGGCAGTGGGAGCACGGGGCCCAGTCCCCGAGCTCCCACCATGCTTCCCATTTTGTGTAATAACCCTTACAGTAATGGTAATGCTAACAGTAACAGTAATGGCAATGGTAACAGTAATCCTAATGGGAATGTTAACGCTAACTATAATGCCAACACTAACGGTAATGGTAACAGTAAAGAGAACAGTAACGGTAATGAAAATACACACAGAAATGGTAACACAAACAATAATGAAAATGGAAATCATAATGGTAATGCAAATGCAAGCAGAAACAGTAATGCCAATCGTGACATGAAAGGAAACAGTAATGCAAATGCAAGCGCAAGAGCGAACAAAAACAGTAATGTAAACGGTAATGGAAATACAAGTGCAAACGTGAGCACAAACACAGATGGTAACAAAAATGGCAATGAAAACTAAAACAGTAATGGTAATGCAAATGGAAATGCAAATACAAGTGCTAATAGAAAAGCAAATGGTAAACGCACACCGTGACGTAAACAAAAACGATAATGAAAACTGTATCAGAAATGCAAATGATATTGGTAACGCAAATGTGAACAGTAAAGCCAATGGTGACTCGAAAGGAAACATCAACAGTAACGGTAATGCAAACGTAAGTGCAAATGGTAACGCACACGATGACTCAAATGGAAACAATTATGCAAACGGTAACGGAAACACAAGTACAAACATAAATGCAAACAGTAACAGTAATGGAAATGCAAACAGTAATTTGAACCCATTGACATGCAGTCTTCAGTACAAAGTGAATGTCTAAAGAAAATGGAATGTTGGGGATTTTTTACATTTTTCAGCACGGTACGATTCTGAAACCGAACATCCGATCAACAAGAACATTTCCAGATCCAGAGGCCTACCAAAAATCCCACCAAGTAGCCTATTTGTGCAAAATGTATGTCTGGGTGGGAGCGCAGGCCCTCCAGGCCCTGCACTCTCACTTATATATAAGCATGGAGCCATACAGCACCCCAATAAGGCAAAGAGTTTTTTTTTTTAAAGTGTAACATAAGTGTGATACAAATGGGCAGTACTCTCACCAACCTACCTATTTGTGCATAATGTATATGTGGTTAGGAGCACGGGCCCTTCATGCCTACATTCCCACTTATAGATAGCCATGGACCTACCTATTTGCACATAATGTACATGTGGGTGGGGCACAGGCCCTCCGGGCCTTGTGCTCCCACTTATAGATAACCATACAGCCATACAGCAACACTATGAGTCAAGAAGAACTTACTACTAACATACTAAAATGCCAGCAGAATAGACCTAATGGTCTCTCGAGTCTGCTCAATTTTCAGCACCCGCACTGAGGACCGATTTTGGTGTCCCCCCCTTGGGTTATACTGTCCCCCGTCCCAGATGTTCCACCTGTATTGGGCCTGGTCAAATTTAATCTGCCCCTGTACCTGTCCCATCCCCTCTTAAACCCATCCACAGCCTCCACCTCTACCAGCTCTCTGGGGAGTGCATTCCATGGCTCCACCACCCTTTCAGTGAAATAACATCTCCTCCTCTCCCCTCTGAGCCGGCCCCCTTCAAGCTTACACCCATGACCTCTTGTTGCCCTACCCTCTTTCCTTTGAAGCACCCTGACTGGGCCTCCTTTATTGATCCCTTTCATGTACTTAAAGACCTCTATCATGTCCCCCGTCCCTACTCTCCTGTAGGGTGTACATGTCGAGCTCCTTGAGCCTCTCCTCATAGATCCTCTCCCCCAGGCCCAGATCATTTTGGTTGTCCTCCTTTGGACCCTCTCTAGGAGTGTAATGTCCCTCTTTAAATGTGGTCTCCAAAATTGTACACAATACTCGAGGTGTGGCCTAAACAAGCAGTTGTACAGTGGAAGGATCACTTCCACCTTTCTGGGAGTTATCCCCATGGCGATACATCCCAGCATCCTATTTATCCTTGCCACTGCCCTCCTACAGGTCTCTGAGTTGTTCATTTTGACAACTACCACTACCCCCAGGTCCTTCCCATCCTCTGTGACTTGAATCATGTGTACTCCCAGAGTATACCCCTGGCCTGGATTTCTGACTCCCAGGTGCAGAACCTTGCACTTCCCCACATTGAATTTTAGTTTCCATTTTTCCGACCACCATCCCAGAGCTTCCAGATCCTTCTGCAAGGCCACCCTCCACTCCTCCCCATCCACCACTACACCCATCTTTGAGTCATCTGCAAAGAGACTCATCTCTTGATGAGTTTGATTATGGTGACACACTTTATGATTATTCTCATTCTGGAAAATTAAATAGATTGGATGTACTGTATAATCGCCCAGCGAGACTAATCTTACAGTGTTCCAGGGATACCCATCATTGCCTAATGTACCATAGATTAGGATGGATTTCGTTATCAGATAGAAGGCAGTTACATAAATATCTTTTGGCATTTAAAAGTATTACAACAGTAATTCCAGAATATTTGGCTGAAAGGTTAGAATTTAGGGATGTTAAGCCTTCTTTAAGGAATGCGGATTATCGAGAGTTGGTAATACCTAGATCAAAAACTAAACATTCTGATTTATTTTTTTTTTAGCCAGCTAGTCCCTAAATTTTGGAATATGATGCCCTTGAAATTTCATTTGTACAATAGAAAAAGTCCATCATGAAGAGTTGTTAAAACCTGGTTCTTGGAATCACTTTTTGTACAAAAATAGGCTTGCTGTGGTTAACTGGTTATAATTATCAGAATTGTATGTTAATGCATGTATTTTTGTATGTCTGTATTTATTGTAATTGTTGTAACTTTAATTTTGTATAACCAAGGGTCACCATTTTAAATGAGTTTTACTCAATGGTCTAACCCATTTAATAAAATGAAATGAAATGAAATCTCACTCCTGATCCCCCTCCTGATGTCTGAGATATAGGCATTGAACAGGAGTGGCCCCAGCACTGACCCTTGGGGAACCCCACTAGTAACCCACCTTGAGGATGGGGCTAGTCCTCCAACCACCACCTTCTGAGCATGATCAGAGAGCCAATTTCCTATCCATCCTAAAAACTGTCTCCCTACCCCCTTTTCCTTCAGCTTAGCCAGCAGGCCACTGTGGGGTACTGAATCAAACGCCTTGCTAAAGTTCAGAAAGAGGATGTCCACTGACCTACCCTAGTCCAGGGCCCTTGTCACCCAGTCATAGATCTCAGCAAGATTTGTCTGGCATGATCTTCCCATAAGAAAACCATACTGCCTATCATCTAAGTACCCAGTTTGCTCCAGTAACCCCCCCCCCAGCCTATCCTTCTCAATACCCTCCATCACCTTAAAAACCACTGATGTCAGGCTAACAGGTCTGTAATTTCCCACCTCCTCTCTTGATCCCCCCTTGTGGATCGGCATGACATGGGAAACTCTCCAGTCTTAGGGCATCCACCCAGTCCTCAGAGAGATGTTGAAAAGCTCCACTAGAGGGACTGCCAGGACATCCTCCAGTTTCCTCAGCACCCTGGGATGTATCTCATCTGGCCCAGGTGCTTTCTCCATCCGAAGGGACCCAAGGGCTTCCCTTACTCTCTCTACTGGGATTTCAGCCTCCATGTCCTCCTCCTTTTCACCCTGCACTGCTGGGCCCTCACCTGTCTGTGGTGGCCACTCCCCTTCCCCAGACCCATCAGGGCCCCTAGCCTCTACCGGTCCCACCCCTTGCTCCAGTTTGCCCCCGCTCCCCTTGCAAGACAGAGCCACTCAACCCCCGGTAAAAACTGAGGCAAAGTACTCATTTAAGACTTCTGCCTGTTCCCCCTCCTCCTGTGCCCAACCATCCCCAACCTTATCTTGCTGATCTGCCCCTTACTTTCCTTTTTTTCCCTATGTATCTAAAGAACCCCTTGCCCTCCCTCCCTCCAGATCCCACTGGCCTAAGATTGCTCCTTTTTTGCCTTAGCTGCTGTCACCACTCTGGTGACTCTCTTGGCTGTCAGCTCATATTCCTCATGATCCCTTTCACTCCTTGAGCACTTGAAGCACCTATAGATTGCCTTCTTTTCCCTCACCACCTCCTGTACCTCCCAGGTCCACCAGCAGGGTTTTCTGGCCTTACCAAACTTACACCTTTCCCTTACACAGGATTAGGTAACCTCCTGTATTCCCCTCCTAATGACCCCCACCTCCTGTCAGCATCCATATCAGGCCTTATCCTGTCCAGACAATCTTTAAGGATCCTTCACAACTCCCTGAAGTTTGCATCCCTGAAGTTGGTTACTACCATCCTTGTTCGGCTTTCCTCCCACCCTAGGTCCAGGAAGAACCAGACTGTGGAGTAATCACTCCCAGCCAATGGGTCCCTCACCTCTAGGTCCCTTGCAGCAGTAATTTACCCAGTGTAGCATAGGATGGTGGTGGTGGTGTGGTGGTAGGGGTGGCAAACCTAACATTGAATTCCCATACCTTTGTCAGTGTGCAAACAACCCTAACTGATACATTAACAATGTTTTTTCAAAGAATGTCCTTTCTTTTTTAAATGTGTAATGTAAGTAGTAATAGAAATG
Organism: Neoceratodus forsteri; assembly: GCA_016271365.2. Taxonomy (NCBI): domain Eukaryota; kingdom Metazoa; phylum Chordata; order Ceratodontiformes; family Ceratodontidae; genus Neoceratodus; species Neoceratodus forsteri. Next base: position 536,025,029 of record CM057455.1, read on the forward strand.
GGCAGCTTGGTGGGTGCACGGGGCCAGAACTTAGCAGCATATTTGTGCATAATGTATGTGTCGGTGGGAGAGTGGGCCCCCTGGGCCCTGCATTGCCACTATATATAAGCATGGAGCCATACAGCACCCCTATAAGGTAAGGAGTTTTTTTTATTTTAAAGAGCAGCGTAAGTATGATACAAATGGGCAGTACTCTTACCAACCCACCAATTTGCTCATAATGTATATGTGGTTATAGATAGCCATGGACCCACCTATTTGCACATAACATATATGTGGGTGGGAGGGCTGGCCCTCCACACCCGCCTTCCCACTTATAACCATGCAGCCATACAGCAACAGTATGACTCAAGAAGATCTTGCAACAGTAATTTACCCACTGTAGCATGGGGGGTGGGGTGGTAGGGGTGGCAAACCTAACATTGAATTCCCACACCTTTGTTGGTGTGCAGACAACCCTAACTGATGCATTAACAACGTTTTTGCAAAGAATGTCCTTCCTTTTTTTAAAAGTGTAATGTAAGTAGGAATAGAAATGGGCTGCTTGATGGGATATAGTATGTGTGTTTGTTGGAGCATGGGCCCTCCAGGCCCTGCTCTCCCACTTAGAGATAAGTATGGTTCCATATAGCAGATGTATTAAGCAAGGAGATCTAGTTACAGTAATTTGTCCATATCTCGTGAAGCGCGCACGGCGCAAAGCAAAGTTAAGTGTTGTTGTAATCGTGAAACCGAATAGTTGTCATAGTAATAAGGTGACCAAACACATGTCATTAATTAGTTCCCTAATGCAGGCACCAAAAAGTACTGTGGTGTGAACTGTGAAGGCATTGCAATCATCAAAGCACACAGAAATGTACATGTGGCATAGTAATTTGCAAATGTCTCAGGAACCGTACATGGTAGGAAAAAAATTCAAAATGCAGGAATTTCAAGCATTTCCAATCTAGTTCTGTACTTAGTCTCCCTAGCAGGGGGCTAAGAATTATTGTGTCGAAAAGTCCGTATCGCTGACCGTTTTCGAGATACGGACCCCGAAAGGCATCACAGGCACCACAATGTTATGCTATGGGGAATTGTCTGAACTTTGTAATGCTGTAACTATGGTCCTGTTGAATGGTTTTTATACCAAAGCACTGAAAGACACACCTGTGGGAGTAGGCCTTTGCACTGTGACAAGATCGACTAAATAGCTCAATTCATATTGCCACAATGAGAGCACAAAGAAAAACCTGCACTGCAATGTTATCTTATGGGAAAATGTCCAGATTTCATAGTGCTGTAACTATGACCGTGTTCAATGGTTCCATACCAAACTAGCAAAAACAACACCTATAGGGGTAGAGGATTGTACCCTAAATATTTCAGGTCAATACTACAACGCATGTAGCCACAATTAAGTGACAAAGAAAATGACTCCCACAATGTTTTCCTATGGGAAAATTTGTAAATTCGGAATGCTATAACTAGAGACATGGTGAACGTTTTCGAAGCAAACCACTGAAAGGCACACCTGCAGCAGTATGGCTTGCCACCCTGAAAATTTCAGGCCAATATCACAATCCAGCCGGCCACAATCAAGTTACAAAGAAAACATAATGTCAGAAAATGTGGCTCAGCAGTGTTACCACGGTCATTTAAGAAATGTTCATGACACTCCTATCTTTATAATTTGAATACAACTGCAAACGTAAAATATAGTGTCACGGTTGTATTTTAAATGATCGTGCATATTGCCGTGACACTTTCAGATAGTGCAGCGATCAAAAAATGGCAAAATGGTGAAAAAAATCTGAAAACATTTCCAGACCAGCTGTTGAAAAACTAATGCCAGATTCCTGTTCCTCAGGCCCCAAAATGGTAAACCCAATGATTGGTGTGTTGCTAAATGCAGTGTTTTTTGAGTCATATTGTTTTTTCTCTCTCACAAGCTAAAAATAAGATGGTGGCAGCATGACACTATTTTTGGCAAGCTTGACACTGAAAAATACTAACAACAATTTTCGAGCTGCACATATAAATATTCCTGTAGGATATTATGGTGCACTAAAAACGCTATAACTTTGGAACAAAATGAGAGTTTTACACAAAATCTTCAAAAGGCACATCTGGGACCCAGGACCCATGTATCCCATTCAATTTGAACCCACTCGGATGCAGTCTTCAGTATAAAGTGGATGTCTAAACAAAACAGAATGTTGGGAATTGTTCACATTTTTCAGCATGTTACGATTCCACAACCGTACATCCAATTGACACGCAAGCTTCCAGATCCAGAGACCTACACAAAATCTTCCTCCATTCAACATTTCAGGCAAATCAGACAAACGGCTACAAAGTTATTAAAGTGCAAAATTTGAGGTTTAACATAGAAATGGCTACACAACCCTAACTATAGTGGCACTACCATGCCACTATATATATATATATATATATATATATATATATTGGGTTTTTTTATAGGGGCGTAGTTGCACCTCTATAGTTAGAGTTGATTAGGGACTTCAATGTTAAACTCAAAATTTTGCACTTTAATAACTTTGCGACTGTTCAAAGAATTGGCATGCAAACTCTCATGCACTGTCATCCAGCATAGGTTTCTGGATGTGGCAAATTGCATTCCAGTCAAATATGCGGTTTCCAAATTCCAGAGAGGTGAAAAAAGCATTTTTTGCTCATTGACTTTGCTGGGATTTTTTCTTTGAACTTGCCTACAGCCCAGACGGTTTGACATCTTGGTCTGACATGTTCAGGGCAGAAAGGGATTAGCCCACAGATGTGCCTTTTGCTTGTCTTGTGAAGAAATAATAAGCTGTTTGTAAGTTATTGCATTTTAAAAGTTTAAGCCTAAAAGATAGCTGTATGAAACAAAAAAGGAATCCTGTTTCATATGGGAAAATGTCTTTTTCACTTACTGCCATCTTGTTTCCATTTTCTCTTAAATGAATTATTTCAAAAGCCACAAAAATGACATCCTGGAGAGAGACCTAGCTGGCTGATCATTAGCCTGTTAGGTGTAATCTGCACTTCAATGTTAGAGATACTGTATGCCCTTGAAATGCCCCACTTCTGCTCAGTCGTCTGCCTCTGCTTCTTGCCTGCTGCATCCACTCAAGATCCAGAGCCCCCACCAGGGTGAACTGTCCCATGGTGCGGCTTCTATTTGGCCACCCACCTCTGCCACTTGTATGCTCCATCCACTCAAGATCCAGAGCCCCTACCAGGCTGCGCTGTACTGCGGCATGGCTTCTGCTCAGCTTTCTGCCTCTGCCACTTGCCTGCTGCATCCACTCAAGATCCAGAGCCCCTACCTGGGTGTGCTGTCTCACGGTGTGGCTTTTGCTCAGCCGCCCACCTCTGCAACTTGCCTGATGCATTCACTCAAGGTACTGTCTGCTACAGCAGCTGGCAAAAATGGAGATCAGTCTCCCCAATTTTAACGCCTTAAGCCTGGACTGCTTTTGGCTAACTTAAGGAGCTTTCTTTGGCTTTCCTCAAGCTTTTCTCCCTCGCTTCCTCACTGCTGTCAGGACTAATTTTGATCCTCGGCTACCCTGCACAGCTCAGCTCAGCTCTGTACCCTCTTGCAAAAGTGTCTTTTTTTTTAAACTTTGAAGTGATTCAGCACTCTGGCTGAAACGTGTGGTAGCTTTGCTGCAAATTTTGCGCCCGCCTGCCCACCCCCACCTTCTGGCATTTATTAAATGCTCCTTCTCCCCGTCCAAATCCTACAACCCATTTCTCGTTGGTTGTGAGCCAAGGTAGTACTCAGGCTTAAAGGGCTTATGCAGTCCATTTGACACTACCATATTAACACTTGCCAGTTCATCCCCTCTGTATAACTCTACCAGAATACTGAGCTCACTCACTCCAGCACCTGCTGTGAACCCTGCTTTCAGCTAATTCTTATTTTATAACTGCAGCCCTCTTGGCTCTTCCTAGACCAGGCTCCACTGTCCCAAGTATCCGAATTCCAAGCCTCTGGACCCACTTCTGTTTTTTCCAATTACTTTTCTGTCACTATGGGAACCTGTTTCTCCTACCTATTACTCCTCTCCTTGCTCATGATCCCATTCCCCTCTGACACGATCGGGGAATACTCACGCTTTCCTCCCCCACCTCTCCAGACTAGATCTCTCCTGAACAGCTATGTAACAACTTCCAGCAGCCCCGCCCTGCACTGGGATAATTTCTTCACCCAACTATCACCCCCAATAACACAGGGAGCCACCATCACTTTCTGCTGCACCTCACTCCTTCCCTTATGAGGCCACACAGTACAAAACTGTACCCAGAAATATCCAACCAAGAAAAAGGGGTGTATGCTTCAGTGCAACCTCCTCAAACAACTATTGAAGAGACTATTACTTCTTCTTCTACTTATCTCTGGAAACATGCACCCTAGCCCGGGTCCACCTCTGACCTGTAACAATAATAACCCTAAAGCAGGAGCTCTCACCTTAGAAACATAGAAACATAGAATTTAATGGCAGATAAGGACCACTTGGCCCACCTAGTCTGCCCATTTTCCTACCTGACAGATAAGCTGCAGATCCTAGTTAACCAACAGCTTACTTCCTCCTATCCCCCACTAGGACTGCCTTATGTCTGTCCCATGCATTCTTGAATTCCCCCACTGTTCTTGACTCCATGACCTCCTCAGGGAGGCTGTTCCATGCATCCACAACCCTTTCTGTGAAAAAATACTTTCTCACATTATCTCTGAGCCGTCCCCCCTCTATATTCAAATTGTGCCCCCTTGTTCTTGCACATCTCTTTTTCTGAAAGATGCTACCCTCTCTTAGCAAGCATTAACATCTGCAGCCTCCTTAAAAAATGTTATGCTCTTACAGCATGGGTCACCCATTATAATTCTGATGTCTTATCTATGATTGAGACATGGTTGACCCCAAGGATTCCCGACAATGCCATCTTAATTCCGGGGTACTCCCTCTTCTGACTGGATAGGCTAGCAAGAAAAAGCAGTGGCTGTGTCATCTATCTCAAAGAGTCCCTAATGGGGCACACCCTTGACCTGCCCAGCTGTGGAATTGATATACAGATACTTCCTATCAAGATACTCTTTGGTGCCCACAACAAGGCTCTGACTGTCACCTCGGTGTACATCCCTCCCAAGTCCAAGTCACTGGGCCCTAATGCCATTCTTAACTTCATTAACAACCTGAAACACAACTCTGAGGTCATAATGCTGGGTGACTTTAACATAGACTGTCTATCGTCCAATGCTGTCAGCTATAAAGATGCCCTGGCTGCAGTAAACTTCTCACAGCTGGTTCAGTCACCCACAGGTACTAACTATAAGAAATGGAGCAGCACACTACTGGACTGGGTGCTCACAAACTGCCCTGACCATATCACACATACTCACATCCTTCCTGACAACTTAAGTGATCACTCTCCTGTTCTGTGTGCATGGTTGAACAAATTAATCAAGCCCCTGGGAAAATCATTAACAGTAGGGTACTCACCTGTGGGCACTTACAACCACTAAAAACATTGCTAAGACAACAAGATTGGTCACATATCGAGACTGCCTCAGACATGGATTCTGCACTATCATTTTTCATCTCATTGCTCTTACATTCGTCGAAGTCCTGACCCCACTCGCCCTGATTATTAACAAGACTCTCTTGCTTTCCCAATTCTTCCATTTATGGAAGTTAGCCCAGGTAACTCCCATTCATAAAAGTGGTGATAGGGCCCATCACGGGAATTACAGGCCCATCTCTGTTCTCCCCCAATTATCTAATGCTCTTGAAAAAATCGTTGCAGACCAACTGGGAGAATACTTGGAAAAATACATATGCAATCACCACACCAACATGGTTTTCAAAAATGTCACAGCATTACTAGTGTGCTACTTCATTTCATGAGCAATGTCCACCAGGTCTTGAAGCAAAGCCAACTTGTCAACACAACCGACATTGACCTATCCAAGGCATTTGATACAATCACCCACTACTGCTTGACCAACTAGCTATGCTTAGTCTATCAGCAGACAACCTAAGATGGTTAAACATTTACCTCACTGACCAGTCTCAGCAGGTAAGGATAAGAGATGCCCTTTCATTCAAACTGCCTGTTCACTCTGGGGTGCCCCAAGGGTCAATTCTGGGACCATTTCTATTCAGCATCTTCCTCAACTACCTCCCCGGGCACTGCCCGGTGCAAATCCTCCTGTATGCCAATGATGCAGTTACATAAAATAAGAGCTCAGATTCCATCCAGCTGGAGTGCCAGCTACATGCAAGTTTCACTGCAGGGGAGGCTTGATTCATCACACAGAAGCTTGTGCTCAAATACAAAAAAACAAACACCATGCTATTCCATGGCATGCACAACATTCACAAAAACACTCAGTTGAATGTCAATAACAGATCAATAGTTATGCTGGAGCAGATAAACATCTTTAAATACCTTGGTGTAACTCTGGATAGCACACTGTCCTATTCTGCCCATATTAACCACGTCACCAAATCCATAAATGTCCGTATCGGGTTCCTCCACAGACATAAGCACTGCCTTACTGCAGAAGCCCTGAAGCTTGCAATCCAAAGTTCAATTGTCTCCATAATAGACTATGGACTGGTGATATAAAGCCCTGCCTCTAACACTTCCCTTAAGTGAATATCAATTACCCTTAACAAGGCCTGCCATCTTCTAATTGGGACTGACCCATGAACCCAAAACTTGTGACCTCTACAAGCAGGCAAATTGGCTGCAACTTGAGGGCAGGATATGCTACCACACCTGCCTTGTTGTAAGGAAGGCCACCTATGGTCTTCTACCCCTGAGGTTAATAATCTCCTCAGTGCTTCTTGCAATACTCACACCACCAGAAGTGCTGATCGCTCAACCCTCCAAGTCCCTCGATGTCAGACTTCGCAAGGACAATGGTCATTTGCAATCAGAGCTCCAACACTGTTTAACTCCCTGCAGAAGGAAATCACTGATGCAACCTCACTTGGCTCTTTTAAATGCAAACTTCATCAGTCTGTTGTGGCCAGTACCTCTTGTGACTGTTCCACATAAACCTGAGGACAACACTGCTACATGTTTTGCATAGACCATAGGCCCCCAACTCAAGCTCTCTTTACCTCCTTCCTAACCCCTCCATCCTTCCCACCAATCTGACAAGGCCTGCTGGCTGCTCCTCTGGCTACACCTGTAGCCATATCACTCCCTTTAAGTTCTCTATAACTTTTCCCAATCTCCTCACCCCACCCCTCATTTTTCACAAGGCCTTATGGCTACTCCTCATCTCTACTGGCAACCACTGTGTTATATTTACCTACCTTCTCTCATTATCCTTATTCTGCATTACTCCCCAGCACCTGATCACCTCAACCTCCACCCACCTCTTACTGCCCCTACACTCACTCTGATGTCATTGATTTTTAGTTTTATCCATTCAGTTCTTCTATGTTTATGATGTGTTGTAATATTTTGAAGTATTGCTTTGCATATCCCCTATACATTGTGTTTTAATATACCTTGATGTGGAACCTGTGTAAAAGAGTATTTGGCTCAAAGGTGTTAATCTGAGACTTTCAAATAAATAAATAAATGCTATTTTTTTAATAGTATGACTTTCTTGTGACCGCAAAACATGAAAAAAAGAATCCCTTTTTCTATTAAGAGTCACAAAAAAGGATCCTTTTACGTGCTGGGAGAATATTTGTCTATGATTCTCCTTGCCATCCAGGGTAGTGTTATGAATTTCTCTGGTGTCTAGTGGCACCCTCCTCCTGCTGATCACTTCCCCCTCTGAAAAATGTGTTTACCTGGTGTCTAGTGGCACCCCCCCACCGATTGTGTTCTCCAAAAAATGTATTTCTCTGGAGTCTAGTGGCACCCCTCCACCTGCCAATCACTGTCCCCATCACAAATATTTATTTTCCTGGTGCCTAGTGACACCCTCCCACCTGACAATCATCCTATAACATCTGAAAAAACGTGTTTCCCTAGTATGTAGTGGCACACCCGACCCCCTCATCACTGTCCCCTTATTTTGTCCATTATCATATACCTGAAATAAAGAAAACCATCCTCTATGTATTTTTAAGAGAAACTGGTACCTTACCAATCAGCCCCCCACTACCCACTCAGCATCCACCCCCCTATAGCCCACTACACCCTCACACACACTCACTCAACTAAACAGGTCCCAGATTTAAGATCCACTCTCCAATCTAAGACATGTCTTGCTTCTGGAAGCAGAGACTGTTATATGAGAAACTAAGGTAAATGCAGTTCAATGCATTTCAATGGGGGGGGGTTCAACTTAAATTCATAACTCAGCCATTTCTGGACATTTTGACACCAAATTTTCAACATAGCCTTTTGGGAACCCCCACCTCATGAACAGTATGACTGTCACTATGCAACTCCTGCCTGAAAGGTGATTTTGCAGTCACTTGGTGAATTCTCCTTTCAGGTGGGATTTGCATAATGACAGCCATATTGTTCATTAGATGGGGTCTTAAGAAGGCTATGTTGAAAATTTGGTGACACAATATTTAAAAATGGCAAAGTTATGACCATTCATTGTAGTTTTGCTATACACACTCATAACTTTGGAAATTTTAAAGACATTGACACCAACTTCTCGACATAGACTTCTTATTACCCCATCTCATTTATGTCACAGCTGTCATTTTTCAAATCCTGGCCAAAATCTGTTTCACACCTGTGGCATAGAATGGCATTTTAATTTCATGGAATTAAGTTTTGGTGGGGATTCGAAAATTTTCTGTACCAGGTACTTGAGATGGGGTAATAACATGGTTATGCTGGCAATTTGGTCACTATTGTCCTATAAATGGAAGTGCACAGCCTTTCCACTGCAATATACATATTCACATCTGCGGCAGGATGGGAGCACAGGGCCTGAAGGGAACTGCACTCCCACAGGCAAATAAGGATACAATTAGTCTATCTCAAACTATAGATGGGTGGGGACGCAGGGCCCAGAGGACACTACACTCCCACAGGCAAATAAGTCTATAATTAAACTATGTCAAAAAGTAAGGACATTCTTTGCAAAAAAAACTATTTTAATGCATCAGTTAGGGTTGATTTCAAACTGTAAAAAGGAGGGAAATACAATGTTACAGTTTCCAGCCTTGATACCCTACCCCCACCCTGCACACATCAACAGGCATCAGGGGTGTGCCTTAAGGCCATCAGACATAACACGCACCCTATTGTCCTATACTGTACCCAATTCAGCTAATTTACTTATGGAATGGGGTGAGCATTATGGCTGGTGACCCCAAGGCAGAGCCTTGACACTTGTTGGTGTGAGTATAGTGGGGGGGGGAGTGTTAGGATTGGAAACCATAATGTCTTATTTTCCTCCTTTTTATTGTTTGTTATCAATCCTAACTGATGCATTAACATCATTTTTTGCAAACAATATATTTTAGTGGTGCGGTGGTTAGGGTTCATCAAGCACTTTAATGTTAAGCCTCAAATTTAGTGCTTTCATAACTTTGTAACTGTTCAGTAGATTTGCATAAAATATTGTATGCTCAGTCTGGTGGGATAGATCTCATGACATACCAAGTTTTGTTTTGGTCAGATTGGCGGATTTTGCACTTGCATAGTGAAAAAACATTAAAATTCACAATTTTTTTCAGTTTTTCTGTCATCACGCTGTGGCCAAATGGTTTGGAATTATGGTCTGAAATTTTCAGAGTAGAACGTACGTGCCCCACAGAGCTTATTTGTGTTGGATTGGTGACAAAATATTAATTCTTTCCAAAGTTATATAATGTTAAAATTTAGGGTTATGAGCATGCTCAGTTAACCCTTTTGGATAGATTTCTGGAACAAAAAATCATTTTACTCTGATGAAAAAGTATCCTTTTTCTTGAGGGGTCAATCTTTTTTCATTAGAAAAAAATTATTTTTTCATGACCCACCATCTTGTTTTTCATTTCTGAGCAAAACAAACTGTCGTAATTGTGCTCAGGAAATTCTTTTACAGACATTGAAGCATGTATCTTGCTCATTGGGAGTTGATGAACTGTTCTGTCTGTATTTGAATATTTTGTATGCCCTCTGAACTTTTAGTTAAAACATTTAATCATTTCTTGCAACTCATTAATTTCCTTTTTCATAAGTCTGTTTTTGTTATGGTGAAAAGCAAATTGGCTGGCGAAAAATAATTATATCCTTTTTCTCCAGCCAATTTCCTTTTTCACAATGATGAAAAAGTATGACGAAAAAGGAATAAGTCTGGTAAAAAAGGAAAAAAAAATCTAAGTCTCCAATCCTTTTTCACCAGATGAAATCCTTTTCCACTGCCACAACAAGGGACTGGTGGAAATTCTGCCGCCGAAAAAGGATTGTTTGCTTTTTTTTTAATGGGTTCTCCTTTGAACCCCTTATACAAATCCCTGGTGTCTAATGCACCCCACACACCCTGAATGCCTGTATTTGTGTGTCTGTGTAGATATGTGTATATATACAGTATATATATATATATATATATATATATATATATATATACACACATATATATATATATATATATATATATATATATATATATATATATATACACACACACACACACACACATACTGTATATATATGTGTTCAATGTAAAGGGTTACCACCCCACCACCCCACCCCATGCCTCCATCCTCAAAACCTTAACTCTGCATTCCACCTACCCCACAAACACACATGCAAACAGGGGAAGGGCCAAGGCAACACAACCAATCAGAGACAACCAGCATCAGGTAACAAAAGTAACACAGAACTCTGTAAACATAGTACAAGACACATCCATCATCATGGTCCACCAACTGTATGAGTTCTTCTGCCATCAGAGTGCATTGTGGGTACACACACACACTTGACAACCATGGGAGATGACCCACAGTAAGCATTTTTCTGTTACAAACATCAATAACAAGATTTAAGCAGATGTCTATATATCAATTGTTAATAAATGATGCAACACACAGTATGTTATCTATACATAGCTATATCAGAAATAAGAGTGTGGATAACCCTAGCAACAGTCATTGGATGTTTGCCTAATTTTTTCTGATAGAGTGAGTCAGTCCTAATAAAAAATGGTAGTAATAATGAAAGTAATGTTTTATAGTATAGTTTACAAGCAACATGTGACAGCAACAGTTGTAACATCCAAAGCTAACCATACCATGCTGCTAATGAGTATTTCCAGGTAACGAAGCAGTATAATATCTAATGGTGCTAGTTTCATACTTGAGCAGTATCTGAAAAGTACTATCTATGTGTCAGCTCTATCTTTCCTGCTACCTAATGTGTTGATGGGGGACCTGAATATGCCAGATGTTAACTGGAGCACCTTTGCTGCAGCCACTTCCAAGAGCAGAGCCATTATTGATGCCCTACATAGAGCATGCCTCAGACAGCTAGTACTGGAACTCACTCGGGAGGGAGCAATCTTAGACCTGGTACTCTCAAATGGGGATGGAGAGAGAATCTCAGATCTAAACATGGGTAGCCATCTGAGAACAAGTGACCACCAAACAGTGTGGTTCATGATAAACTCAGCTGTAGAGTCAAGCCATACCAAAGTGAGGGTACTGGACTTCAAGTGGGCTGACTTTGTCAAAATGGGAGAGTGTCTCAGAAAAGCATTAGCAAACATGCAAGAAGGAGGAGTGAAGAAACAATGGGGAAACATCAAAACTGCCATCACAGAGGCAACATGCCTTTGCATGAAGCAAATAAGCAAATCAAAATGAAAGAAAAAAACACTATGGTTCTCAAAAGAGGTGGTGTGGAAGGTTAGGGAGAAAAAGATAGCATTAGGAAGTATAAGGAAACACAGAAGGAGCAGGACGGAAAACTGTACTAGTTAAAGCAGAAGGAAGCAGGGAAGGCAGTCTGAATAGCAAAGGCACAAATTGAGGAAAAGATAGCCAACTTGGTTAAGAAGGGGGATAAAACCTTTTATAGGTACATTAGGGAGCATAGAAAGACAAAGGGAGGGATAGTGAGGCTGAATAAAAGGGACGGTGAGTGAGCAGAGCAGGACAGTGGAAAAGCACGGATACTGAATGAATACTTCTGCTCAGTATTCACAAAAGAAGAGGTGGTGGTACCTAATCCAAACAATAGAAGCCCTCTGGATAGGCGGGTCAATCCCAGTCCTTCACAGAAGAAAGGGTTCTGAAAGAACTCCTAAAACTGAAGGTGGACAAAGCAATGGGGCCCGATGGGATTCACCTCAGAATTCTTAAAGAATTAAGGGGAGAACTAGTGACACCACTGACTACCATTTTTAACAAATCATGGGAGGATGGTGTGGTACCTGAGGACTGGAGGAGGGCAGATGTAATTCCTCTTCACAAAAGTGGGAGCAAGACAGAAGCAGGAACTACAGACCTGTCAGTTTGACCTCAGTGGTAGGGAAAATGATGGAATCACTTCTGAAGGAAAGAATTGCTGAGCACCTAGAAAGCAGTGGTCAGAGGAACCAAGGCAGCATGGATTCATAGTGGGAAGGACATATCAGATGACTCTAATTGATTTCTTTGACAAGATGACCAAAGTAGTAGACCAGGGAGGGGCTGTGGACATGGTCTACCTAGACTATAGCAAGGCATTTGACACAGTCCCATGCAAAAGATTAATAAACAAAGTAACCAGCCTGGGAGTGGGTCCCAGGGTGGTAGCCTGGTTAAAACATTTGCTGGACAACAGGACACAGAAGGTAATAGTAAACAGTGTCCTCTTTGAAGAAAGGGAAGTTACTAGTGGGGTATCACAGGGTTCAGTACTGGGTCCAGTCTTTTTTAATGTCTTCACAGGTGACATTGCATAGGGACTGGAAGGAAAAGTATGCCTCTTTGCAGACGGCACAAAGATCTGCAAGAGGGTTGATACACATGGAGGGGTTGAAAGGATGAGAAGGGACATGGCAAAGTTGGAGGAATGGTCAGCAGTATGGCAGCTTGGATTCAATGCAAAGAAGTGCAGAGTAATGCACCTGGGAAAGAAAAATACAGGGGAAGAGTACACAATGGGTGGGGGAGGTAGTAACAACAACAAAAATGGAATTGGACTGGGAGGGTAATCATATCAGATGACCTAAAGGTTAACAAGCAACGTGAGAAGGCAGTAAGGATGGCTGGTGGATACTGGGATGTATAGGGAGAGGCATCACCAGTAGAAAACAGGAAGTTGTTATCCCTTTGTACAGATAGTTGGTGAGATCCCATCTGGAATACTGCGTGCAGTTCTGGAGACCCCATCTCTGCAAAGACATAGACAGGATGGTGGCAGTCCAGAGGAGGGCAACTAAAATGGTGCAGGGTCTGCAACAGAAGCCACAGGGGAGAGACTAAAGGAGCTTAATATGTATACCCTTGAGGAAAGGAGAGAGTGGGGGCAATGATAGAAACTTTTAAGTACCTCAAGGGAATCAACAAAGTCCAAAATGGTAGCATCTTTCAGAAAAAGAGATGTGCAAGGACAAGGAGACTCAATTTAAAGATAGAGGGGAACGGCTCAGGGGCAATGTGAGGAAGTATTTTTTCACAAAGATGGTGGTGGATACATGAAACTGTCTTCCTGAGGAGGTTGTGGGGTCAAAAACAGTGGGGGAATTCAAGAATGCATGGGACAGACATAAGGCAATTCTTGTGGTGGGTGGGAAGAAATAGGCTGTTAGTTAACTAGGATCTGCAGCTTATCTAGTAGGTAGGGAAATGGGCAGACTAGGTGGGCCAAGTGGTCCTTATCTGCCATCAAAGTCTATGTTTCTATGTTACCACATGTGTATGTGGTAGCAGCGATACCTGCAGTGAGCCAATTGTTGAATTATGGCACATAAAAATCAATATTTTGAAAATGTGTACAGACTCAGTTTCACTGTATGAAAAAGATATGCCAGCTATAATGTGTCATCATACTGTGCTGGCAGTATAGAGTCGATCAAACTGTATTTGTTTATTCATTACATAGTGTTATGTGACATGAGTACAGTGTAGTGATTATTGTGCTTACAGATGTGACTGACTCGTATAGTGTCTTACAATCTTGCATTTGTCTTGCATGTGTGTGTGGGGTTGGGGGAATGCAGAGTTAGGGTTTTGAGGATGGGGACGTGGGGGTGGGGTGGTGGGGTGGTAACCTTAACATTGAATTTCCACACTTTTGTCGCTGTGAAAACAACCCTAACTTATGCATTAATGACGTTTTTTGTAAAAGAATTTCCTTTCTTTTTGAAAAAGTGTAATATGAGTAGTAAATGATATGTACAGGTGGAAGCTCGGGGCCACCAAGCTGCCCATTTGTGCATAATGATATGTGTCTGTGGGAGCATGGTCCCTCCTGGCCCTGCGCTCCCACTTACACATAACTATGGAGCCATACAGCAGCCCTATAAGGTAAGGAACCCTTGTAACACTAATTTGCCAATATCTCGGGAACCATAGCAGCTGAGAAGAAAATTCAAGTGTCACTGTAATCATGACAGTGAGACATCCTCTAGACATAGATTGACTGAATCAGTATCTTTCACCATTTACAAGATATGGGCACCAAAAAGCACTGTGAATGCTAACTCTGTGGGTGTAACAGTGGCCTACAGACATGAAAATGAGCAATTGGAATACTAATTCCCAAATATCTCAGTAACCATACGAGGTAGAAAAAAAAATCAAATTTCGTGGTATTCATGGTTTTCTAACCGACTTCTGCACTTACTCCCCCTATAGGGGGACTAGAATTTTATGCGATGAAAAATACATATCTGGAACCATTTTCGAGATACAACACTGGAAGGCGTCACAGGCGCCACAGTATCATCCTATGGGGACATTTCTGAAATTCAGAATGTTGTAACTATGGGCCTGTTCAATGTTTTATTACCAAACCACCAAAAGGCACAACTGTAGGAGAAGGGCTTGTCACCCTGAAAATTTCAGGCCCAATAGCACAATCCAACTTGCCACAATGAAGTGACAAAGAAAATAACACATTTAAAAATGAGTTTGTGCAGTGTTACCATGATTATTTTAAATGTTTTCGTGACACTCCTATCTCCAGAATGGGAATATGACCACAAACCAAAAAATATTGCCGCGGGTATTTGTCTTATGATCGCGATTATTTTTGCAATAATATAAAATATTGCCGTGATCAAAAAATGGCAAAATGATGAAAAAAATTTGAAAAACACATTTCCAGACCAGCTGGTGAAAAACTAATGCTAGGGTCATGTTCCTCAGGGCCCAATTAGGTAAACCCAACTGAGTTTACCAAAGTGCACTATTTTTTGAATTACAATGTTTTTTCTCTCTCTCACTAACTGAAAACAAGACGGCAGCAGCACGAAAACAATTTTGAGCAGCTCGACAACAAAAAATATGATCACAAACATTTTTGCAGTGCACATATAAATTTTTCCATAAGCTATAATGGGACATGAAAAAATGGAATAACTTTTAAACGGAGCAATATTTTTTCACCAAATCTTCAAAAGGCACCCATTCAACCCAGGAGACATGTAGGCAAACACATTTGAAGTCACTCAAATGCATTCTTCAGTCCATTATGACTTACCAAAGAATACACAAAAAGGGTGATTTTTCACTTTTTGAGCATCCCCACTGTTCCACAAACACACATCCGACTGGAATGGAACTATTTCAGATCCAAAGAGCTATGTTAGGCAGTTGTGCATTCCACATTTCAGGTAAATCGGAGAAATGGTTACAAAGTTATTAAAGTGCAAACTTTGAAGTTTAACATAGAAGTGGCCGTACTATCTTAACTATAGTGGCACTACTGTGCCACTATAATATATATATATATATATGTATATACTGTATATATATATATATATATATATATATATATATATACACCACGGCTGAGAGCTTTCTCAGTAGGACAACTGGTGTTATTTCCACTGCAGTGAGGATAAATTCTGATGACATCACCAGAGTGAGGATAAATGCACTGCAGCTTGCAATCTAAAGGAAACTGCTTCAGAGAAAGTTTATTTTTCTCACTGAAGCTGCAACTTACTCAATTGGATTTGCAAAAGACTCTCACCTATGTCCCATTGAGTTTCTAACATTGCTAGCCTATTACTGTGCTGATCTCAGCTTCAAAACAACCTGAATTCTTTTTTTTTTTTTGCAATTAACTTTATTTTTACTTAACATAAACGTAATCCAATATTGGCCATAAGTGGATAATACCTAGTAATTATGCAGCCAAAGCAAAATTACATAAAAGGCCTAGAATAAAGAAGAAAAATACCTAAAACAATACAAACCCACCCCCTTCCCCCTCCAACCCACAGCAGGTCCCCTACTGTCCACTACTAGAGATAACAGTGTTATGGCCACAATGGTTCTATACCAAGAAAATTCTGGAGTACAGTTGCAAAGAAAAAAAGGACAAAGGCACAGGCACACATCCAGGTTCAATAACTGAACAAAAAGCTATATTGTAAAGAGGGAGGGAGAGGAGGCCCGCCAGAAGAAATATTGCCAGGGAAGTTGTAAACATACCATGGAGAAGGGGGATAGAAAAAAAAATGATAAAAATATGTCAGGACAGTTAACCTATCCTGGGGAATGAATCTGATCAATTAAAAGGAACTTGCCCCAAAGGCCTTCTATAGGGGGACCAGTGTGAAAGAAGGAAAACTAAACAGTTAATCTTAACATTGATATCCAAATTTGCAGCTAAGGCTTAACAGGAAGCCACCCCAGCAATTCTGAAACTTCTCACTAGTATGGAAAAACCGGGCTACACATCTCTCCGCATTTAGACCATTGAGAAACTCGGCCCACCATTCCTTAAATGAGGGTTCCCATTTATTTCTCCAATGCCGAAGTATTAGTAGTTTAGTAACCATGGCAACCATGGCTTCTTGTGCCTTTAGAGAAAAGGTAGGGATCAAAGAGTACATACCTAACAGGCATGTGTCTTCATTAAGATAAACCGCAATGTTAAGATGTGGAGCCACCCACTGCTTGACCGAGTTCCATAGTTTAACAATTTTGGGACATGCCCAGAGTTTGTGATGTAAAGTAGCAAATTCACACCCACAATCCCCACATTCAGCTGAAGGTAGTTTTTTGATCCGAAATAATTTGGCGGGCGTAAAATATAGATTGTGTAAAATATTAAACTGGATATTTCTTAAATGGTCTTGTTTAATCAGGGAGTAGATGTCAATCCAAATCCTTTCCCAGGTTTTAACCGGAAAGCCTTTGTTATAATTATTTTTCCAGTAATAGGCTATGGGAGTGAACTTAGATGTGACATGGGTCGAGATTGATTTATATAACTTAGCTATTGCTTTCCTGCCCTTAGATGCTTCCCATAAGTTAAGTAGCACGGCTCCAGCTCCATCAGACCATGGAGGTTTCCCCAAAAAATGATAAATACATTGACGTATCTGGTGCACTTGAAAAAGACCCTTATGAGCCACCCCAAATTTTAGAACCAGTTCTGGAATAGGCAGAAGGGACTCGCCCAAAAAAAAGCTTGCTAAATGCAGTTTAATAGAGCAATTGCCTGGAAAGGTTCAAATTGGGTGCTTGCCTATCTGTAAGTTTGGATTATTCAATAGAGGTTGCCTTAGGTCTTTTAGGTTAGATTTCTGAAGTAAAGAACAAAGTTGTTGAAGGGCCTTCATATCCCAACCTAGGGGGGAGTTCCTCACATTTGATGGAATATTGGACCATGGAGTATATAATAGGGCCTCTAAGTCCAGCCTATAAGAATTTGCTTGCAACCAGTCTAAAACCAGCCAAGGAGGGGAGCTTGGTATAGAAACCGTAGTGGACAGCCAGTGCAAAAATCTATTAGCATGAATAGCCAGATAGTAAACATAAAAATCAGGTAATTGGAGGCCCCCAGCACCTTAGAACGAGTAAGCTTCGCATACGCCCGACGTGGGGCTTTGCCTTTCCAAAGAAAATCAGAGCAGAGCCTGCAAAGGGACATAAAGAAGGATTTCGGAAGGTAAATATTAAGATTGCATAGGGGTTAAAAAAATCTGGGTAAGATTGCCATTTTAAGAATATTAGCTCGGCCCCAAAAGGATAGTGGTAGCTTGTTCCATCTCGCCAAGTCTTCTTTAGTAGTTTTTAATAGTGGGGCTAAATTGAGGTCTGTGAGATTAGCAAAGTCACTAGAAATCTTAATACCAAGATAGACCAAGTATTCACTTTCCCACTGTAAACCCATGGAAAGACTCCAATCCTTCAAAAGGAGAGGAGATAACGGATAAACTATAGTTTTATTCCTATTGAGTTTATAACCTGAAAACAAACTAAAGTGGGAAATAATTTATAGGATACGAGGGAGAGATTGTCTACTATTGGATATATGAATAAGTAAATCATAAGCAAAGAGGGATAGCTTACATTCAAGATGCTTCTAGTGGATACCCCATATTGCGTCGTCTAATTTAAGAACTCTGGCTAAAGGCTCTATATACAAATTAAATAAAACCGGGGAAAGGCGGCAGCCCTGACAGGTGCCACGACATAAGGGAAATAAGTCAGAAATAAGATTGTTACATTGAATTCTAGCTGACGGACAGGAATACAAAACCCAAATCTGATTAATAAAAGGTTGCGGAATACTAAACTTGTGCAGTACTGCAAACATATAGTACCACTCCACTCTGTCGAAGGCTTTTTCTGCATCCAGGGACACCAGAGGTGCCTCCAGCTCGGGAGCCCTGGACGCAGAAATTAGGTGAAATATCTTTCTAAAATGATCAGCAGAGGAACGTCCTGCAACAAACCCTGCCTGTTCAGGGCTCAGCAGACCTTCCCACATCTTCCCCAGTCTATTGGCCAGGACTTTGGCATATATTTTTAAATCGATGTTTAAGACTGAAATGGGCCTATAGTTACTAATCTTTGATGGGTCCCTCCCCGATTTGGGTAAGAGAATTATTCTCGCCTCAAATAATGATTGCTCAAAATCCGAGTGGGAACACCAATAACTATACAATTGGAGTAACAAGGGAATTAAGTATACTTTAAAAGTCTTATAGAATAAAAAAACAACCTGAATTCTAAACGAAAGTCTTTTACAAAGCAGGTTCTGTTTCTCAGTGCTACCTGCAGCAGTTTGTCTTTCTCACTGAGCCTCTGACTCACTCAATTAGCTTTGCAAAACACACTCATCAGTGTTTCTGACTCCCAGTCCATTCAGAACACACACACACACACACACACACACACACACACACACACACACACACACACACTGACAGCACACACAGAATGAGCAGGAAACACACAGACTCAGAAAAAATGTTCCTGCAGCTCTCACCCCTGTGGTCTAAATCGCACACATGATGGGCAGATCATGGCATGTTGAAAATATTCTCACTCCTGCCTAGTGAGCTGTATATTTTCACTCGTACCTTTGGCACTCACGAGAATACACAGCTCACTCTGCAGGAGTGAGAATATTTTCCATATCCCACTCCTGCCCATCATGTATCCCATATAGATATATATTTACATGGCAAAAAACTCTATTAATGCATGTTAGGGTTCACAGCATAGCGACAAAAGCATGGAAATGTGGTGTTAGAGTTATTACCCTACCATCCCACCTCCACCCTCCACACACCAACAGGCATCGTTGTGTGCATTGGGGTCATCAGCCCAGCTCTCACCCCATTCCATGTGTAAACAAGTTGAGGTGGTACACTATAGGAGAATGAGGTGAGAGTTAGTCATGACAACCCCAACGCACACCCTGATGCTTGTTGGTGTGTGGAGGTTGGGGTGGTAGGGGTGGAACCCCTAACACCACATGTACTTACTTTTGTTGCTGTGCTATGAACCCTAACTGATGCATTAGCAAAGTTTCCTTTGCCATGAATTTCCCTTCTTTTTGAAAAAGTGTAATGTAACTGGATAGTGGTATGTGATAGGGGAAGCATGGGACCTCCAGGCCCTGCGCTTCATTCATATTGCTCATTTTTTGCATAATGGTATATGTCTATGGGAGCACAGGCCCTCCAGGCCCGTGCTCCAACTTACACATAACTATAGAGCCATACAGCAGTCCAACAGGGCAAGGAACCCTTGTAATACTAATTTGCTAGTATCTCAGCAACCATTGCAGATAGAAAAAAAATTCCAGTGCCATTGTAATCATGACAGCACATACTTCATGCAAGATTAATCAACCAAATCCACATCTTACAAGATATGAGCACCGAAATATGCTAAAAATGCACCCTTGGAACCCTTGTGACACTAATGTGCCAATATTTTTGTAACCTTAGAAGTAAGAAAAAAATTCCATTACTGGTGTTATCTGTGATTTCCAAACTTATTTCTGCAGCTTAGTTCACGTAAAGGTGTAATAAGCTGTAAGTAGGAAGAACTACATGTCTCGCTTCATTTTCGAGATATAGGCGCTGAAGGAGTCATGGACTCCACAATGTTATCCTGTAAGAAATTTCTCAACTTCAGAACACTGTCACTTTGGGCCAGTTGAATGTTTTGGCACCAAACAGCCAAAAGGCACATCTGTGGGACTAGGGCTTGCCACTCTGCAAATTTCAGCCCAAATGCCCAAACTGTTTTGTTGCAGGCGGATGGCAAAGATTTGCAGTTTTTGGGTAAAGTTCATTTGCAAATTGCAAAAGTTTCACAAAAAACAGCACAAAACTTTTGCATTTGCGAAAATGTCACAGCAGTTTTTCCTGCAATTTGTGAAAATACTGTGTAGCCAATTTTTAGAAATGGCATTTCTAGGGGTTTTGCCCCTCAAAAAAGATAGGGCTGGCATCCTCAGGACCCGACTAGGTAAACTCAAAAGTCAGTATTTACCTACAGAGTCCCACATTTAAACACCAGGCATTTTTCTCTCTCGCTAACTGAAAACAAGATGGCAGCAGCATGAAAGTGAAAGGGCCATGTGCGCAAGGAAAATGTAGTTGTGACACCTTTCATGAGACACATATCTTTTTTTTTCCTTTGACTATAATGAGACATTTGTTTTATGAATAACTTTTGAACAGTTTAATATTTTTACATCAAAACTTCAAAAGGCACATCAGTGACCCGGAGTGTATCTTCCTTGAAGTATTCAGACCAAATGGACAAATCTTGTGGGCTAGTGGCGCAAGCAAAGAAACGTGCAAAAAGTCTGTTTTTTTGTGTGTTTTTTGGCATTCTGCAGCTCCACAACCATACATCCAACTATAACACATCTTGCCAGATCCAGAGTTCTATGGTACCAGACCTTGCATGCAAAATTTTAGACAAATCTGTTTTATAGTGGCAAAGTTATTAAGGTGCAAAATCTGATGTTTAACATTAAAGTGCTTAATCCTAACTATAGTGCCGCTGCCATGGCACTATATGTATATATGTGTGTGTGTGTGTGTGTGTGTGTGTGTATTTATATATATATATATATATATATATATATATATAGACTGGCACCTGCTTAAGGCTATCAGCCAGGATGAAATGCAGAAATGCTGCAGTTTACTGCAGGGGCCATCATAAGTCAATGGCAATTAAGCCCTTTTGTCCTGCAGGATGTTGTGACATGTCATTACTGAAGTTACTGTGCTTCATTGTGGCTTACTCCACTATATGGTGTGTGTGTGTGTATATATGTATATATATATATATATATATATATATATATATTCTTTTTTCCTGCCACTATTTATCCTGGGTGAATAGTGGTACCCCCATCACCCTCCGATACCTATTTTGCACTTATGAATGGTGGTCAATGGCTTCCCCCACCCTCCCACGTAGTTTTTGCTGACAAGAAGAAAACCATCCCTTGATGTCCATTTTTTTAATTTCTTTTTACCTGTAAAAAAAAAAGTCCATCGACAATCATGCTTGCATCCCCAAATGACCACCCACTGTCAACCACCTCCACACACCCCCTTTGACACCCCTACACCCTCACTCACCTGAAGAGGTTCCAGGTTTGAGATCTGCTCTCCTGATTGAAGACATGTCTTGATTCTGGAACCTATGACTGCATTATGAGAAGCAATGGTAAAGGCATTACAATGTACAGTATTTCAATGGGGATTTCAACTTTTATGCACAACTCAGCCATTTTTTTGAGATTTTGATGCAGATTTTCAACATGGCCTTTTGGGGACACCTCCTCATGAACAATATGACTTTCATTATGTAACTCCTGTCATAAAGGTGATTTTGTGATTGGTTTGCAAAATCATTTTTCCAGTGGGATTTGTGTAACAACAGTCATATTGGGGCCTATTCACGAAGTTGTATAATGGGCTACGTGGCATGCAAATTGGGCACTCCACAACTGCCCAGCCCCTCTGCACATGCATGGAACACATACACCCCCTCTTACACATCTGATCCCCCAGCCAATCATGGAGCTCTGCACGGGGTGGGCATGGGGGTAGAAGAGGGGGCAAGCTGGCCCTCCGCATATTCACCACCATGTGGAGTGATGTGCATGGAGTCTGCCAGCTCCATATTTGAAAAACAACTGTAAACCACTGGGGCAGATTACATGCCATCCAGGGAAGCTGACACATAACACAGTGGACACAGCAGGGGGAATGGTCCCCCCACTAATGTTGCCCCTGCCATCGGAGTACACCAGGAGGCCAGGATTTGAGTGGCCGTGGTACTCCCCCACATCAGCTCGGTCGGTGCTGTGTACTACTGCCGACAACATGGCACCCCATGGGCACAAGGGATTCACTGCAGGTCCCTGCCCGGGCAGCCACTTGAGTGCCCACCCAGATCTGGCGCTCAGCACCTGCATGCCCCCCATGGACCTGCATGCCAGGGGGTCAGGCCCACATATGGGAGATGGGTGGAGGCCAGTATTTGTGAATTTGGGCCAAATTCCCACACAGAAATCCCAATGGTGCAGATATGCAGGCCTGGATTCACACTTTTGTGGCACAAGTTTGCGAATATGGCCCAGTGTTCATGAAGTGGGGTCATAAGAAGGATATGTTGAAAATTTGGGGTCAAAATTATTAACTACTGACCCCCGAAGTATTGCCACTGCCCTTAACTCGGCCTTCACTGATCTCTCCCATGTACTTCCCCCAAATTTCTTTGACCCCCTGTCCATAATCCACCCCAACTACCCCATTCCACCTTTCTATCTGTGAGTCCTCACTCCTGCGACAGCTAAACCCTACCTAGCCAAGGCCATCAGCCGCCATCACTTTAACCACGACTCCCTGGATCTGAGACTTCTCCACCTCACCCTACCGGAAGTCCTAGCACCCCTCACACACATTCTTAAGTGCTCCCTCTATCAAGAGAAATTCCCCACCCCCTGGAAATTGGCCTACATCATGCCCATACACAAAATTGGGGATTGCACATCCACCAACAACTATCACCCCATCTCCATCCTACCCCCCATCTAAAGCGCTAGAATGTATAGTTGCTGACCAACTTACTGAACACCTTAATAAATATCACCTGCTAACCACCCAACAACAAGGCTTCCATAAGGGTCATAGTACCACCACTGCCCTATTTGAGTTTACCTCCCACGTACACTCTGCCTTGAACCGTGGCCACTTCTCCTTGGCCATCTTCATTGATCTAGCCAAGGCATTCGACACCATCAACCATGCCCACTTACTAAACACGCTGGCCTACACAGGCTTCTCCAAGGATGCCATGAACTGGTTTACTAGCTACCTCTCGGATAGAATGTAGATGGTCAAGGTTGGATCCTGTCCTATCCCCTTGCCTCCCTATCCGCTTTGGTGTCCCACAAGGCTCCATACTGGGCCCCTTGCTTTTCAGTCTCTACCTAAGCTCCCTCCCATCTGCCTGCACCAGCAACCTGCTACTGTATGTGGATGATGTTGTCCTGTACGCCTAGGATCCGGCACCCTCCAAACTCCACGTAACCCTCCAACATTCCTTCCGAGAAATCGAACAATGGCTGACCACCCAATGGCTCACAATCAATTACAATAAAACAAAAGTCATGATTTTCTCTCATCCTCAGAACCCCCTCAAAAACCTCTGCCCCACATTTCTCACAACTAAACTGACACCCTTAGAACAAGTAAGCAGCTTTAAATACCTAGGGATCACACTAGACCCTGCCCTCAACTTTAACCTCCATATCCAACACCTATCTAATGCCCTTAGCTCCAGACTAGGGTTTCTCTACAGGTACAAGCACTGCCTCACCACTGAAGCACTACAACTCACCGTAAACTCCTCTATCCTCTCCCTGCTGGACTACGGTATCCTCGTCTACAGTGCGGCAGCTCCTATAGTCCTTAATCATCTCCGGCTGGTGCTTAACAAAGCCTGCCAGCTCCTCATAGGATGTGACCGTCTCACACACACACATGCTCCTTCTATAGCACAACAAACTGGCTAAACCTTGACAATAGAATTAGGTATCACACCTGCCTTACGACAAAAAAAATTGTCCTTGGCCTCACCCCCCCGCCCTAAGCCAATTTATCTGCACAACAACTCCAGGCAGAACAACCCGCAGCTCTGACAAACCGCTGCTATGGGTTCCACATGGCCGTACCACCCAATTCCAGTGAACTTTCTGTTACAATGTCCCAACCTGGACGAATGCCCTCCCCAGCCCAATCGTGGCAGAGACCAGGCTCGGCCCCTTCAAAACCGGACTAAGGAATCACCTACAAGTCTCAAACCCATATGACTGCAACTGACCCTCACCCCCCCATTTCGCTGACCCACTGTAGCATATTGGCCCAAGCAGCCCAAATACCACTTTGACAAGCAGCCACCAAGGAAACTCTCTGCTCCTCTAATGGCTGTGTGACTCTGGTGCTAAAACATCCCTACCCTAGAAGGATAGCTCACCAGTTGAAACAAATGTACCACCATGTGCTGATAAAAAAAATTGTTTTCCATCACTGTGTATGATCCTTGTTAGGGTCTAACATCTTGTAAAGCCTGTATTGTATCTCTGTTCTTTATGTATGATGTGGAACCTTTGTAAATGAGCCCTTGTCTCAAAGGTATTTCTGATTATCTCAAATAAAAAATAGCAAAGTTATGACCATTCATTGCAATTTCACTGTGCATGCTCATAACTTAGGGAATTTTAATATTTTGACCACAAATTTTCCAACATAGTCTTCTTATTACACCACCTCATGTATGTCAGCTGTCATTTTTCAAATCATGGCCAAAATGTATTTTCGCACCTGTGGTGCAGAATGGCGTTGCACTTGCTCAGAGTTATGTTTTGTTGGGGATTTGAAAATTTTCTGCAGTGGATGCATGCATGTAATAAATTGCAAAAAACTTCTTTAATGCATCTGTTAGGATAAAAACAAGAAAAGAAGGCAAATATGACATTAGGGTTTCCAACTCTATCACCCCATTACCCACCCTTTACAGACCAAGAGGCAGAGAAGGTGTCTTGGGGCCATCAATCCTGATGCTCACCCCTTCTATTATACTGTACCCATGTCACCTTATTTTGTAATGAAATGGGGTGAGTGTTATGGTTGATGGCCCCAAGACACACTCCACTGCCTGTTGGTATGTGCAGGGTGGGAGATGGGGTGTTAGTATTGGAAACCCTAATGCCACATTTCCCTACTTTTGTCAGTTCAACCTTAATAAATGCAAACATACAGATGGAGTAGATAGGTAGATAGATAGATAGATAGATAGATAGATAGATAGATAGATAGATAGATAGATAGATAGATAGATGTATTTATTATAGGGGTGCGGTTGCACCCCTATAGTTAAGTTTGAGTAGCCACTTTAATATTAAATTTCAATTTTTGCATTTCAATAACTTCACAATCATTCAATGGATTTGCATGATAATTTACTTACACAGTCTTCTAGGGTAGATCTCATGATGTGCTGAGTTACATTCTGGTCACTTGTGCAGTTTCTGAGTTCTAGAGAAGGTGAAAAGTGATTTCTCACTCATTGACTTTGCTTGTTTTTTTTCTTTGAACTTGCCTACAGCCTGGAATGTTTGGAATATTGGTGTGGAACTTGTAGGGCAGAAAGGGTCTGGGCCACAGATGTGCCTTTTGCTTGTATGGAAAAAAAATATTAATCTGCTTCAAAGTTATTTAATTTTTGCACTTTAACAAATTTGGTTCTGAGCAAGCTCAGTAAACACTTCAATATGGCTGTATGAAATGTAAAAGGAATCCTGTTTCATATTGGAATAATCCTTTTTCATTTACCGCTATCTTGTTACTGTTTTTTTTTTTTTTTTATAATTTCTAAAGTCACAAAAATGACATCCTGGGTAGAGACCATAACTTCTATCTAGTTGATTGGGACCCCGTTAAGTGTAATAAGTACTTCCGCTGTTTGATAAATGCCCTTGAAAATTAATTTTTTAAATATTATAAATCTTTTTTCACGACTCGTGATATGAACATTTTTTTTTTTTTCATATGACAAGTCATGAAAAATGATCCTTTTTCGTGAAGGGAAAATCCTTAAAATCAATGGCAATGTTACATTTATTAAATTAAATAAATACTTTTGCTATGAGATTGTCTAATTAAAAACAGTAAAATATTCTATTTTCAGTTAATCTCAGCCACCTCCTCCACAATGTTCAGCCTGGAAAGCCGGTCACCTTCGCCATTATAAAGCCACTGGGAAGAAGGTTGGTCTTGTCACCATGCAGGACATAAGGAATATCCTGAAGTAAATTCAGGAAGCTAGAGACTTGCTCATTATTCGAACAGATGCTGAAATTGAATCCTGCTGGGTGATATTGTTCTTTACACTTTTTTTAACTTTGCCACAGACTCTCCCCAATATTAACAGGTACATTCTTTGTAATTAATAAATTCCATATGTCTCCCTGCTCTGAACTGTGCGCTATGACCGGCTCGGTGAATCCTGGTCCATCCCCCCATATTTAGATTACTATACCTGAGGCAGGATTTATGCAGCCCAGATTTTCCACCTCTGACTGGTTCTGTAGGTTGGAGCAGGCACCATTGGAACTGTCCATCAGTAGGGGCTACTACTAACTACTTTATTTATTTATTTATTTATTGAAAGAAATGGAATTACAACCTTTGAGCCAGGAATCCTTTGCAAAGGCTCCACTTCAAAAATTAAATAACATAACATGGTACAAGAAAGACAAGAACAGATCAATATTACAATGTTGAAAAAGAGGACAAGTAACAAAATTTAAGGGTGGAGAGATACAGCCTGAGTCAGATAGTGAGCAGTAAACAACAATAGTTACAGTATCAAAAGACGGTGATCAATAAACTTCAGTCTGGTTACAATTTCTGCATGGTCAAGTGGCAGAGGCAGACCCCAGGTCGAAGGGGAAGTGGGGGAGAGTGGTGGGTGACTTGCATCAGCTTTGCAAATAGGGACTAGGCACAGTCACAGCAGGAGTGGGAGAGAATTTCCGAGTGGAGTCAGGATTTAAATGAGCCTAGACACTGCTCCAATGGGACAGCAGGAGGTGGTTCATTAAATGAGAGGGGGGCTTTGTGGAAAAAGGAGCTTTGGCCCAGGGACATAATGAAACAGGGTACTAAGAGAGGGGCAGGCAGACAGCTTCAAGTTGTCTGGAATTGGGTGTAGTGCTGCACAAAATGGTGAAGACCCAGAGGGGGAGGAGCAGAGTGAGAGCTTTTGGCAAGGAAACGGGTCTGGTATCTGAGCCATCTGTCAAAGTTAAGCCAGTTGGTTTGATGGTAGAGGTCACAAGTATGAGTCCACTGGTCACATCCTGTGACAAGACTGCAGGCTTTATTTATGGAGACCTTAATATGGCATAGGATGAGGGGTCAGCAGAGCCACAGATGACAATCCCATAGTCAATAAGTGACAGCACCAAAGATGTCACATCAAGGTTTAGGGTGTTTGGGGGCAGGCAACTCCTATACCTATACAAGAGCCCTATTCTAGCATTGACAGTGGAGCAGAGGAGATTGATGTGTTTGTGGCAAGCGAGAGAGGAGTCAAGGGTGATGTCTAGGTATTTAAAGGTGGGTACAAGGTCAAGAGGGGAGCCCTTGGAGTTGAGGATGGTGAGGAGAAGGTTTTTATGTTTGTTTTGTCTGTGGGTGAAGAGCATGGCCTTGGTCTTTTTGTAGGTCATCACAAGGTGGTGATCCAAGAACCAGGCTTCAGCCTTAGTGAAGGAGCACTGCCGGGAGGCTTGAAGAGAAAGAGGGTGAGGATGACTGTCGAATATGGCCTCATCATCGGTGTAGAGAAGCAGCCGACCCAAGCAGGCCTGGTGAAGAGTGTTCAAGAATATGCTAAACAGGAGGGGGCACAATATAGAGCCTTGGGGGACCCCAGAGCAAACCAGTTTACTGGGTGAGAGTGTGGTGTTTAATTTGATCCTCTCTGTTCTAACACTCAGATAGCTTTTAAACCAGGTGGGGGCTTCCAGAGATAGCCCCAAGAAGGGCAGGGATTGTAGGAGAAGTGTGTGGCTAACAAAGTCGAAAGCCTTGGTTAAATCAATTTAGGCAGAGCCAATCAAGTGTCCTTAGTCAAGGGCTTTGTTGATGAAGGTGGTCTATTCAAGAAGGTCAGTGGTAACATAGAAACATAGAAGATGACGGCAGATAAGGACCGCAAGGCCCATCCAGTCTGCCCATTTCTTTTTCTGCCTTATGAATGTGCCATCGGCCTTTGCTCTGTCAATGGCCTATCTTTTCATACTCATCTGTATTGCTCTCTTATGCCTATCCCATGCCTGTTTGAAGCCCTGCACTGTATTTATATTAACCACTTCCTGAGGTAGGCCATTTCATGCATCCACCACCCTTTCTGTGAAAAAGAACTTCCTCACATTACCCCTTAATCAGCCTCCCTTTAATCTCATGCTGTGTCTTCTTGTCCTGCTATTTTTCTTATATTAAAAAATGTTAGACTCTTTCACCTTGTTAATGCCCTTAAGGTGTTTGAATATTTCAATCATATCACCCCTCTCCCTCCTTTGCTCTAGGGTATACATATTGAGCTCCATTAATCTGTCCTCATAAGTTTTCTGATGCAGTCCCTGCACCATTTTGTTTGTCTTTCTCTGGACTGCCTTAATTTGGTTAATGTCCTTGTGAAGTTGTGGCCTCCAGTACTGCACGCAGTACTCCAGATGGGGCCTAACCAGTGTCTTGTAAAGAGGAATTATTACCTCCCTCTTCCGACTTGTGATACCCCTAATGATACACCTTAACATCCCATTAGCCTTACCTACTGCTTTAGTGGTCTGCTTGGATGATTTCAAGTCATCGGTGATGATGGCGCCCAAGTCTCTTTCTTCTCTTGTGATTGCCAGCAACTACCCTCCCAGCCTATAGGTGGCTTCAGGGTTTATCTTCACTATGTGTATGATCTTGCACTTCTTTGCACTAAACTCCAGTTGCCACTCTTCTGACCATTTTGCTAGTTTATCCAGATCTCTTCTCATTCTGCTCACCCCATCTGGATCAACTACTCTGTTGCAGATCTTGGTGTCATCTGCAAACACACCAACCTTACCCTTCAGTGCTTCTGCAATGTCACTGATGAAGATATTGAAGAGGACTGGCCCCAGGACTGATCCCTGAGGTACCCCACTTATGACTTGCATCTCTTCTGACTGTTTACCGTTTACCACCACACTCAGTTTTCTGCCCGTCAACCAGTTTGCCACCCAGTTGAACAACTTTTGACCCACCCTGAGCCTACCCAGCTTATTAATCAATTTTCTATGTGGAATAGTATCGAAAGCTTTGCTGAAGTCAAGATAGGTGGCATCTACTGCTCCCCATTAGTCCACCACTCTGTTTACCCAGTCAAAGAAATCTATGAGATTAGTTTGACCTACCTTTTTGTAAACCCATGCTGTCTTGGATACTGTGCTCCTATTGAATCTAGGTGTTGCACTGTCCTTTCCTTAAGGAGAGCCTCCATAATCTTGCCCACTACTGAGGTAAGACTGACTGGTCTATAGTTCCCTGCCTCCTCCCTGCTACCACTCTTGTGGAGCGGGATCACATGAGCTCATCTCCAGTCTTCTGGGACCACTCCTGTGCTCAGAGACTCACTAAACAGTTCTGATAATGGCTCTGCTAGTTCCACCATTAGCTCCTTTAGTACAATGGGATGTATGCCATCAGGTCCCATTGTCTTGTCCACCTTGAGCTTATTGAGCTCTTGTAGGACCCTTTCTTTGGTGAAGTGACTAATGCACACCTCCCTCCCCCCCAGTATCCATGGTACTGAGCTGTGGGCCCTGCCCTACCTTCTCTTCAGTAAATACTGAGCAGAAGTATATATTTATGGTAGTTGCTTTTACATGGTCCTCCTCCTCACATGACCCCTTATACCCTTTGATCTTAGCAATACCTCCTCTGGACTTTCTCCTTTCACTAATGTATCTATAGAAAGTCTTGTCACCTTCTTTTACTGTTAGTGTTTCCTTGGTTTGGGCCTTTGCATGCCTTATTGCCTTCTCTGCTTCCTTTAGGGAACTTTGGTATGCCTCCCTGTCTTCATCCTGCTGCATTTCCTTATATTTCCTGAAGGCCAGTCTTTTGGCTCTGACCTTTTCTGCTACTGTATTTGAGAACCAAAGTGGTTTCCTTCTCCTTTTGCCCTTCCTTTTCTCTCTAACACAATGGGATGTTGCTTCAAGTATTGCATCTTTAATGCTTGCCCACTTTGCCTGTACCCCCTCACCTGTATTTATTTTTGCCAGTGCTAGCTTAACTCTGTTGGCCAACTTTTCAAAGTCAGCTCTTCTGAAGCCCCATATTTTTGCCTTGGAATGGGATGATTTAGTTCTAGTTTCTAAATTGAACCATACCATGTGATGGTCACTGGCCCCCAGATGACCTTCTACCTGGAGATCTGTGATCCTTTCCCTGTTAGTCAGTACTAGATCTAGGATAGCCCTGTCTCTTGTGGGTTGTTGTGCCAGTTGTTTGAGGCCCTCCTCTGCAGGGAATCCACCATGTGTCTAGTTCTGGCAGATGTTCCTGCTGATATTGACCAGTCTGTTTCTGGCATGTTGAAGTCTCCAATTATCAGAACCTCCCCTTTAGCTGCCATGTTTTGTATATCTTCTAACAGGAATGTGTCTATGTCCTCCCCCTGGTCTGAAGGCCTGTACACAACCCCAGTTCATATGGCTGTCCATTTCCTGTTTTCAGGGTGAGCCACAGTTCTTCTGGCTCCTTATGTGTATTCTGAATTTTTCTAGCTTTGATATTTTCTTTGACATAAAGGGTCACTCCTCCTCCCCCTTTTTGCACCTCGGTTTCTTCTTTTTTTTATTACATCTCTATTTTTTCTCACCTTGCAGCCACAGCCCTGCCGTACATCAAGACACTGCTCCTACCTTGACTTCCAATCCCAAAGCTGACAGGCCCAGCTGGCATACGCAGCTACAATGGTCGAGAGGGGATCCCCCTTAAGTCCCCGTGCCTGGCGAGGATCGAATACCGGCACACACCTATTTCAGGCATCATCGGCCATTGAAGCTAGTGACTATCAAACTGCCGCAGACCATGCTGTCTTTACCTTTTTTCTCCCAATGGGAGCAAGGACGTGTAATGATGTCCATGCACAGAGTGCAGACATCTGCTGTGCTCCCCCCTACTGAGCACCTGTGCTACTGCAGTTCCTCCAGGTGTCCCCAGGGACCGCCAGAGCTCAGCGTGCACCCACCCCTTTCCTCAGGACTGAGAGAGCTGTCGTCGGACACTTGATCCTAGTACTCCCCTGCTGACCCCCGACGACCCAGGCTCATTCCCAAACCCGGGTCACTGGTGTGGAGCGAGGTGTGGCGTCCAGTGCCTCAACCCTCAGTGCCACCGGGCCAGCCCCACACCTCGGCCTCTTCTGAACAGTACATAGTCAGGTACTGAGGTCTCCCAAGTGTGGATACTGGTACACCATGTCTCACTAATGGCTACTATATCCAGTTTAGCCTCTGTCATTATTGCCTGCAGGTATGGGATCTTGTTTCCCAGACTGCGAGCATTTGTGTACATGATTTTCCATTGGCCAGATTTTGGTGCGTTGGTTGTTGGGTGAGGTCTGGGTTTCCCCTGTGCATCATATGGGGAGCCAGACCTTTTTCCTTACCTGGTGATGCAAATGAACTACAAACATGCAGAACTCCTGTTTGACCACTAGCTGAGGGGAAGAGGGGTGTTTTTCCCATTCGACATATGGGGTGCTGCACTCCTCTCCCCATTTGCTAGTTTAAATATTCTAGAAGGATGTCAAACTTCTGCCCCAATGCACTGACTCCCTCCTTAGTCAGATGCAGTCCATCAAATTTAAAGAACTTTTGCTCCCAAAACTGTTGCCAGTTCCCTATAAATTTGTGTCCTTTTTCCTTGCACCAGCTCTTGAGCCACATGTTTAGCTCCACTATCTCCCCTTCTTTGACCTTCTGTCCATCTTTTCACCCTCTCCCAGACTGACAGGCTCTCAGAGAAGGAGATGCTGGATGAAATGGATGATAGTTTGTCACCCAGCCTGGTCAGGTGTTCCTTGGTCTCCACAACTGACTGGCTGGTGAGCTCGTTAGTCTCTATGTGTACCAGGACATCAAAGTTTTCTCCTGCTTTCTGAACAATTTTAGCAACATGGTCAGTACCTGGGAGACATCTGACCATTACCCTGTTACCCCTGGTTGGAGATACGTATCAATTCCCCGAATCATGGAGTCTCCTATGTTAAGAAGTTTTTTGGATTTCCTGTTTTGGGTGAGTTTTGTTGTGTTAGCTCCTGTGCTGCACTGTCCTGCTCTGCAGTGTCCTCTGCCTGTTTGTTTGATTTCAGAGCTAGAGGCAGATACCTGTTTGTAGTTTTTATATGGTTTGTGGAAGTGATATGTTGGAGAACAGCGAGTGATGGGGCACCCAATTTGCTCCTCCTAACCACCTACCAACCTCCTGGACCAACTACCCTTTGCAGTTGAGGTGCTTCTGTTGGATGTTGGGGAAATGGCGGGTGGTTCTTATAATATATTTCCTCTTGAATATGCAATCTGAGGTGTGCAATCTCTGCCCATGCTGCCTGGAGATGAGCATTTAGATCTCCAATGGCCCAGAATGTAGGACAGTGTCCTAATTCCTGTAAAACTGCCCATCTGAAATGTGTTCCACAGTACCTGCAGTTAATGATATCCATTCCAGATAAGTTGCTGGGTTTATAACCTGGCCAGAGTAATTAGGAAGAAAATGAAAACAAAAGTTTTACTTTGTGTTTTGTTTGTTTTTGTATAACTTGTTATAACAAGTTAAATTACTAGTGCCCCTGTAAATGAGGTCACTGTATGCATACCCCTCTGATCCACCCCTTCCTGCTTTCCTACAGGAAATGTCATGATTGTGCTACCCTATAAAAAGAGTGTAGAGTGTGGTGGTTGCAGATGGGGTTGGGTGGCTGGGCCCTTCCCCTGTCGAAAAAGAAGAACCACGGATGAAAGAAACAAGGAGGTAAGAGCAGAAACAATCAGCCAGCAACAAATGCAGTAGCCCTGAAAGCTTATCTTAATGATAGATTAAACTGTAAAACCTGTAAAGCACCACCTGTAATAATTTCACACAAGATATACCCTGTAAGAAACACTTTGCTACAGAGAAAAATAAAGCAGTAACATACGATATACCTTGCAAAAGACAATTTGAATCAGAAGATTACAGCAGTAATCTATAAGCACACACCTCTGGCACACCCTGTAATAATGCAGCAGATGGTATACCCAGCAACAACAATTTGAATCAGAGAAAAATAAA
Organism: Neoceratodus forsteri; assembly: GCA_016271365.2. Lineage (NCBI taxonomy): Eukaryota > Metazoa > Chordata > Ceratodontiformes > Ceratodontidae > Neoceratodus > Neoceratodus forsteri. The sequence continues at coordinate 536,058,819 of CM057455.1, forward strand.
GCAATAAAATGTTAGCAACAAACAGTAACCATCCCTGTGAGTACAAAATGAAAATAGCAACACACAGTAAATCTGCCTAGCCAAAAGAAGCCTTAATCCCTTTCTTTGCTCTAGTATGGTTATTTGCTCTGTCCTCTCAAGCAACCTGGAAGAAAAGAGCTCAGATGAAGCTAGACGCCTTGGCCAACAAACCTAGTCATCCAGAACTGTGTCCCCTCCTGAAACCATGTTGTTCAGGACAGAGAAGATTATATTTGGTGAGATAGTCAATGATTTGATCTGACTCTATTTTTTCTAAAGCCTTGGAGATGGGGGGGATTGAGATGAGGCGGTAGTTGCCAGGGTAGATAAGGTCCCAACCTTTAAAGATTGGAGTGATGACAGCTGATTTCCAGTGTGCTGGAATAGTCCAAGGCAGACAGACCAGATGAGGATGTCCATGAGGGGGGTGATTATAGCATCTTGGATGAGAAGGATAAGTTTGAGGTCCAGTGAGTCACTACTAAAGCATGATTTGCTCAGGGCTTTGGTAAGGTAAGGTCTTGCCTCATGTGGGAAGAGTGTACGGAGCCTGAAAGTGAGGGTGGTTGTAGGATGGGGGGTGTTTGGGGCAGCTCAGGGCAGGGTAAAAAAATTGGGGAAAGGACACCGCTGATGTCAGAAAAGGTTGAGTTAAAGGTATCCACAATTAGAAAGAGGTCTTGGGATAGGGAGCCATTTACCAGCAGTTGGGCTGGAGAGTGGGGAGATGGTTTTTCCATTAAGTTCTTTAATGTTATTTCAGAACTTACACCCCAAGCCCCAGGTGAGGAAAGTGACTCCTGGTAGTGGGCTGCTTTGGCTTTCCAAATTTCCTGGTTGCATTTGTTCCTGAATTCCCTGTATAATTGCCAGTCATGTGGTTTGTCTGATTAATTAGGTAAGTGCCACTGGTTGTCCCAATGCTTCATGAGGTCAAATAGGGTGTGGGAGAGCCACGGGGTATCATAATTTTTAATCAGTTGTTTGGAGACTAGGGGGTAGCAGTCGTAGGCCGAGTTAAATGAAGAGATAAAGTGGTGAAGGGCAAGGTCTATGGTGGGTACAGAATTGACAGGGGACCAGTCACAGAACAGCAGGTGCTGCTTAAGCTGGGGGAGGGAGCCCTTTTTTAAGTGACAATGAGAGGCGCATTTTTGTGGCTGTTTTTGGAGATGTTTTTGAGGTCCATTTGCAGAGAACTGTAGAGTGATCTCTCAAAGCATCCAGGAGTACTGAAACCTCAGAAAGGTGAGAGGGTTTGTTTGTGAGGATGAGGTCGATGACAGTGGAGGTGCTTGTTTTATGATTGAGTCTTGTGGGGGACTGGACAACTTGTGTGAGGTAAAGGGCAGTAATGGAATCCTTGTAGGGGGCAGAGTAGACGGTGAGCCAATTAACATTAAAGTTGCTCAAGGCAATGATTTCTCTGGAGGATGGTAACTGGGCAAGGCAGTTCATTACTGAGTCAAATGCAAGCTTTTGATTCTGGTGGGGGCATACCGTAAGTATGTGGAGAGCTTTTCCTGAGGCATCAGGTTACAGCCTGACAGTGTGGGCTTGGGCCCCCTCAGACAGGGTGGGGACATCAGGGACTAGAGAGGCTTGAAGTGGGTAATGGTAGTATAAGGCACAACCCCCTCCCTTTTTGACCTGACTGTCAACTCTGAGAATAGAGTATCCAGGTATATGGATGGCAGAGTCTGGTGTTCCAGGGTCAAGCCAGGTCTCAGTTACTGCTAGTATATCAGGGGAGATAAGTGCCATCCAGCCTTGTAAGATATCATGCTTTTTCTGGATTCTACAAATATTGATGGTGGCTATGAGTAGACCACTGGATGACCCATTGGGGGAACTGAGAGATGGGAGTGATCCAGGGTTTGGGTGCACATTGCTAGATATTAAGAGGAGGAGGAGGAGGAGAGCATGGTAAAGGACTTTAAGTCTGAGCAATCTATTTATGAGCTTGGGATTCTGGTGCCAAAAGTTGGGGAAGCTAGTGGATACAACAATAGGGAGGGTGGATATGTGAGCAGCCACCCAGAGGGCTGAGAATGTAAGAGGGAACGGATTCCTGTGATCCAGGCAATAGAAATTTATATGCATGGCAGGCTGGGCATAGTTGGCTGTCCCATACCAGGGGGCATAATGCAGAATTCCTGTAGGGCTATTAGGCAAGTCATTTGATTGGGGGGAGGGAACACAAGTACAAGCAGCACTCCAATGAATAGGGAGGAAGACATAGTAAGACACAGAGATGAGCTGAGGTGAAGTAACCACAAGAGGGCACTGTGACCTTCATGCCACAGGGACTCAAGAATAGCAGTGTGCCTTCCTGAGTGATCTTTGTCAGATGGAGTAGTGATAGGGTTGCTGCTTTGGATACAAAGAGTACAGGGTTCAAGGATGGAGAGGGGAAGCTCAAGGAAAGAAGGGAAGAAGGGCCAGAGAGGCAATAACTGAACAGGAGAAGGAGAGCAGTTGATAAAAGTAAAGGGCAGGGTGTGGGTTGTGAGAGGGGGGAGAGAATGGAACCAGTGTGTTGACTTATGTTGTTTCTACAAGCTATGTACCTTTTTCCCTGGCTCTGTTCTCTATATTGTAAAACCGCAATAAAGTTTGAATGGAAAAAAAAGTAAAGGGTGGGGTGCTGGGAGGTAGGGAGCAAGTTAGAAGGCAGCAAGGGGTGGGAAGCACAGTACTGACCTCTGGTGGCCATTTATGATACCCTGCTAAACAGGAAATGGACACTTAGGAAATGACAGGAAAAATTGAGGGTTGGCCTCGGGTGGACGGGTGGCTGGAGCGGGTGGGGAGTCGATGCAAAGCATCGACAGGTAAATACCCTTCCAATGGTATCTCTGCAGGTAGGAGAGAGGTGATTACCTTTACAGCCTGCCCAGCCTTCCACTCATGATGCTGGCTGTGTGGGTAATGGGGGGTCCTGGCTGAGACCTAGTGAGAGAGGAGACACAAATTATTAGCATAGGGTGCCTGAACTGGGCATGTGCAGCTTTCCTGCTGGGGGGGGGAGGGGTAGGGAAGGCCTCACAGAGCTCCAAACAACAGAAATAGTAACTACAAAGCTGTATATCATGCACACATTTTAGGATTTCTGTGTGAAGACTACAGGCTAAATGACACGGAATGCAGGATTCTAATCTTAGCCCAATAGCCCACAAACAGTATCACAGCCCACAGACAGCAAGCACAATCCCCTTAGAACCCCAGTTAAAATAACACAGTGAAACCACCTCAAATGCAATGAAAATGTCCAGAAAGCTCCTGAAATAATCTATCGCCCAGTATCCTCTGATTAAAAAGCACCCTTCCAGTGGTATCTCTGCAGGTAGAAGAGTGGTGATTGCCTTTAGAGCCTGCCCAGTTTTCCACTCCTGATGCTGGCTGTGTGTGTAATGGAGGGTCCTGGCTGAGGCCTTTAGAGTCTTCCCAGCCTACCACTCCTGATGCTGGCTATGTGTGTAAGGGAGAATCCTGTCTGAGGCCTTTAGAGCCTGCCCAGCCTTCCACTCCTGATGCTGGATGTGTGTGTAACGAGCTTTGCTCACTGCATGGAAAATTGTCCACCTTTCAGTCAGATCAAGAGGTACACCCAGAGTGTTCTCCCTCTCTCATGATGTTAGCACTCTTGCACTGGGTATTTTATCACTTATGTACCCTGTATCGATAACTTATTTTATGAAGACTGGGGGGGGGGGCAGCTTTGTAAGTGATCGGTTTACCAGATCTGTTTGATTCCTGAGGATTTGTAGGGATGACTTTAATGTTGTCATTTTTGTTGCATATTATGCAGTTAATATTTGCCTATTACCATGTTTCTTCCTTGAACATATTATCTTTCTGAGACAGGCATCAGGGGAGTGTTATTCCTTGCATTACATCCCATGATTTGAGCTTTATTTTTGTGAATGGAGCTCTTAGGGATCACTGTTACCTATGATAGTGCTTTCATCCCTAGCAGGTGAGTAGGCACTGCCATATGATGTTATACTCTTACAGGCTGAGGTTTACAGTTATGTGGGACACTAGTGGTGATTGTCTCTCCCGACTTCCCTTGCCCCAATCAGTCTGAGTTTTCTCGAGACCAGGGAAGCCTGCCACATTCTGTGGTTCCCTTACCTCCCCAATGGGATAGACCACAATTTGTTTTCTATGTCTGGTTGATTAGAGGGACCCTCTTTTGGCCCTTCTACTTGTAAGCCCATTTAGAACTCATAGTTTGTTACATGTATTCTTGTTGCCTCTCTATATAATGATTCTGTGCACAGTTTGTAGTATTATGGTTTATGCACTTCTTTTCCTTTTTGTTATTTGGCTGTGCAATGTCTATGGTCTTATATCCTCCTCCATGACTTGGGATGTATTGCTGCTTGCAGGGTAAGTCCCTCATGTCTGAAATGCAGAGGGGCTCTTTTTACCTGCTTGGTCCTTAGAGAGGGGACTCTTTCTCAGAGTCAGGTCTTAGTAATGAAGACCTTTACGTATGTAGTCTCTTTCCTTTTAGGGTATCACATTGATTGGACAACTATTTGGGAGAACTCTTATTGGACTTCTAATGATGGTTCCTACTACAACTGTTCTACTTTTATCTCAAAATGTTAATGTGTTAAACAACCTGGTTAAGCATTCCAAAGTTTTAGCCTACATTAGAAAATCCTGACCTACGCTTGTCTTCCTCCAGGAAAAATATTTTACTGAGTAATTGTGGATATCAGCTCCTCTTTTGATTCCATAGACAGGTTGCAGTATATAGTAGTTATTCTGGTACACTGAGAAAAAGGAAAAAATGGCACCTGTAAAGCACAATCCCCTCAGTTATTTGATTTTACTTACAGTTCACATAGTTCTCAGAAGGAATTGCTGTCTGGACCAGTATATGAGAATATGCAATTTCTTTATTGATCCATTAAAATCATGTTGAACAACAATCAAAGGACACCAATAAATAGCAGCTATCCAAGCATCCAAGTGTAAATATTTCAGTTCCCAAGGCTCCACCACCCAATATAGTACTCCTCTTCCCAATGAGTTTCACTCAAAATGAGCTTTTTCAAGGGTAAACAGCCTCCTTTAGTGTTGATGCTTATATACGGAGCATTTAAAGAAACAGTGTTATAAAGTGCATAATCAAACCTCAAGCTTGTTATATAGTAAGTGTATATTAAAGTGCATAACCAGCAATACCCAATTTAATTTTTGACTAATATATAATAAATAAACTCACAATACATATTAAAAACAATTTGTTTAGCACCCAAATCACAAAAGTTCTATGTCATTTAGACAGAGCAACATGCGGAGACACTTCAAAGAAGATGGCAGTGGTTAGTCAGACACGCTAGAACGCTCTCGCTCTTGCCTTTGTTTTTTCTTGTTTCAGACCCGCTATTTATTATTGCTGGAGAACGAGAGATATAATCTTTAAGGATATTTATTCACGTTTTTATCTTGACAAACTAAGCACTTTCTACTGACTGAGCATCAGAAACAAAAGAAGAATTCTTCTTCCTCTAAAATGGATACACCACTTTGCAAGGGTCCACTGGATCGCTATGTTACTGGTGTTACTGAACCCTGAGGGAGACCAAAATCTTGATGCCTTGATTACTGTGGAGGCGTTTGAGGGAGATTTAGAAGATATCAACCAGTGGGATAAAATAAATACTACATTTTCGAGTCCTCAAACACAGTGCCCCAAACTGAGTTCCGACATATCCATGACAAGTAATTTAAAATGTCACTATACTATAAGCTTTGCTAATGAGTTTTCAATTATGAACAAAACTGCTGGGGTAAAGGTGGAAGAAGCAGCTACTGATTTGAATGTTAAAAATCAGGAACTTTTATTTAAAATGAAAGCTGTGTCCTCTCCCAGCCTGCCTGGCATGTCTTCCACGAGTATTATACTACCAGCCAAGGTAGAGTTTAAGTCCCTCAGGGAAGCATCTGCCTCCTTTACAAATGTACTTTCCTTCCTCTCTTCCTTTGACCAAAAACTTGATTTGCTACTTAATAGGTCCGAAACTATGGCTTGAGAAGTTAAATCAATTAAAACTGAGGTGGAGAAAATTACTTTAGTGCAAAAAAGTATATAGGATGAAGTTGTTGCAATCCAACAAAAAAACACAACTAACACAACACTTGTTATGACAAATTTCAAAGCAATCATAGCACTACAAAGGAAAACTGAAAAGATGGAGACCTCGTTATGCAATAAGAACCTGCATTTGGTGGGGGTTCCCAATATATATGATAAAGCCTATGAGTCCTTAAGAGATTTGCTTAAAGATCTTTTCATTTTAGCTGTAAATCTTTCGAAAAAAATCTGCCCTTTGTAACAAAAGTGTTTTATGTGCCTACACATCAGAAAAAAAATAGTTTAAATGACCAGAAAAATCCGGTCAATTAGGATGACAGTTTTAGTTTACTTTTTCCGGAATATGCTGCACTTCTTGGACAAGCTCAGACCATGACAGACATCTTCCAAAAGGTAGCTGGTTCAAAGTGCATGATTATCTTTACCTTGGCATTTGTTACCAAGCATGAACTCATTCTAAACACTGCAAGGAAGAAGGGAGCTTTAAAATTCAAGCAAGCTGTGTGCCATATCTTTCCGGATATAGTTATGGAGACCCTTAAGCGACGTAAGCAATTTTTCCAATTTAAAGAGGATCTGACAGATCTGGGTGCAGCGTTTAGTGTTGTACCCTACCAAATGTATTTTGACACATGGGGAGGAGAAACATTTATGTTTTGATCTGGAGCAACTCTGAGATTATATTAGAGCCAAGAGAACCAAGCGATTGACTGACTCTGATCAAGATCTGGATGTACAGGAGGAAATGCCTTCCCTTGAGGGAGAAGAAAATTAATTCTGGACTTTCTTTCATTTTTTTCTCTCATCTTTGGATAGAACATTTATTTTCATTTATAAAAAATAAATGTATTCTGTCTCTTTACTTTTTGATTTGGAGGGCACAATGTGATAAGAGGATAGAGAAATTAAAGATGAAGTTAAGTTAACTGGCTAAATTCTTTAAGCTTGTGACTGATAACTGCCCCATCATTATATAGTATATCTTTGTTCTTCCATTTACGGACTTGATCTAAATTTGGGGGTAATCCAATTTAAAAAAAAAATCTCTATATGTTAAACTTTTATTGAAGACTATCAACTGTTTACATGGATAACTCCAATTTTGTTGTTGTAAGTATAATGTACAATGTGTTGATAAAATAATAAAACAAACTTAATGGCATTCTTGTAATTCTGGTACAGTTCATGACAAAGTTGCCTGTTGGACCAGATTCTATGATCAAGATATCATTGGGGGTAGTATGTTGACTGTATTTTTTTGTTGTAAATTTTTCCAGATTGCCTATAGTATGCTCTCATCAGAACCATTGGTATACAGATTCAATGTCACTGTGGTTATTGTTTGCTCGGTTATGATGAAATTTGTAAGGCAGACAATATCGGTGGTGTCCTTAAGGTATGATGGCAATTCCATCACCCAATTCTTTGTAAAGAAATCCATAAATTGTTATGCCTCTCAGTCAAATGTCCAATACGCAACAGAACTGTTCTCCCTGGCGTTATCAACACATTCTTGTGTATTTTAGACAGAAGGCATACTCACTGGCTTCATTGGACATTTTATCTCTCGATCTTTGCAAATGTTTCTTTTAAATTTCTCTACACTATTTACCACCAGGAGAGGGCAAAAGCACTTTTGGAAATCTTTTATGGAGATGAGCAGTAGAATCAGCCATCTTGAGCAATAAGTTGAGGAGCAGCTGTACTTTGAATAGTGCTTTCTTTGAGATTCTTAATTTTGATAAGGGACTGGAATAGCCATGGTCTCAGCAGCTTGTCCCACATGAAAGTATAAGAAAGCTGTTTAATCTTTGTCACTAAGGAACTGCAGAGTTCGCTCGACCGCAGCTCTCAAACTCAGTAAAAACCCATTACTGCAAGACAGCAGATTTAGACCATAGAAAAGATAAAACAATATTTGCCATTGTCACAGATCCCCTTTTGATGTGTTCCTCAGTGCTGCAATCGCGTATTACCTTAGAACTTGTCCTGCGTGGATATTGTTTATAAACTTTTTGGATGATTGCATTACACTCACAAAATGGTACAGTGAAACCCAAGTTATCTGAACCCTGGATAATGGAAACTCTCAGTTAACTGAAGCTGTGGTTTGTCTCCTGAATCTGTCAGCTGTTTTACAGAGCCAGCTCAGATTACTGTACTAAAGAGTACTAGAGCTAATATAAGTCAGCTAGTTCATCTTAGACTATGTTTTTGTTTTATTTGTTTTTCTGCTGTAATCAGCTCACCTATTTTGCCTACTTAGGTGGTCATTAGCATTATTATCTAACAGACACTAAAGTGGAACTAAGGGAATTTTACTGGCATACAGCCTCAGTGCTCACACAGTCTCATAGCTTCTTGCTTGTGCCAGTTAACTTTTACCCTCAGTCCTCACATTGGACAGAAACTCTGATCAGTCAGCTTCTACAGTGAATGAGTGAATTTTAAAAAAGTCTACACCTCATGGATTCAGCAGTGTCATTGCATGAGGCAGGTGGGAGGTGTTGCTAACCAATGTTCATGCAGGTAGCTGCAGCAAAATCCTGGTTATAAACTAAGATGTAAGTTATTGCAATTCTAAGATTGTTTAAGCAGTGTGATTGTTTTGTTTTGCTTTCAGAAAACTAAAGCATAACTAATGGGGATGTTACGGGCTTGCAGTCTCAGTGCTCGGTGCTCACACCAGTCACATGGATGCCAGTATTTTTTTTTTGAGAATGGATAAACATCAAATGTTAAAAATAAAACAAAAAACATCTGCAGCCATGCTGCTCGATCAGCTGCTCTATAGTGCAGCTTCTGCAAGTATGAAGTTTGAATGCTGCAGCACAGCCACAATCAAACCTTTTAAAATATTCAATCAAGTAAGTCTTCTACATATCTACAACAGTTATGCTATTGAATACTTTTACTATACCTAAACAGCTCAGCTGTCCAGTACATTATGAGTTCCAAAATGTACTGACATGCATTGAAACCTCACTTATTGGAAACCCTGTTTATGCGAACATTTTTCATGTCCCCAAAGATGTTCAGATAAATAGGGTTTTACTGTATTCCTTTCAGTCAGCTTTCCTAAAACTGTCAGTATTAAGTGTAGTGCCATGTTTAAACATGACCAGATCCAAGAAGTTAATGATTTGTTGTTTATACAAGACCATTTCAAATATTGGCTGCTGGAATTCAAGTATCTCATAAAATTAAGTTTTCTTTCAGTCTTCTCCCACAAAAATGAGCACATCATCAATTTAATAATTCCATCACTTGATTTTACTAAGTCATCTGTTATTGTCTTCTGACTATATCGTTGAGTTTTATTAGAAAAATGCAGAAATAACATATTTTAATTCCATTAACAAATATTCTAAATGCTGTATTTAGTATTTAAAACATTGTGCCAGGAAAATGTGCCCACAAAAAAAAAAAATCAGGCTAAGCTAGGCACTGTCTCGGACTGAGCTCTGCAACTCCTAAAAGTGCACCTTTAGTCACATATATTTTAGTCAGCTTCTCTCCCCATTTTGTCCCATAACAAATCCACTGTAGCTCATTTACAAGCACCCATGCATCTTAGTATGGGTATTTTGTTGTTGGGTATGACACCATTTTCCAGCTACTAAATTGATGTGATCAATGACAGAACTGCTTTCTCTGGACAACCTTTGAACACCTAGCTGGAAGACCAATAAATAGACACAGTCGGTAAAATAAATTATCAGCAAATTCAATCTGCTATTGAACACTTGGGAAGTTACAATAGATCTAGAATGGTCTGCTGCACAGGAGAAGCCTGTTATTGTTTCAATCATTTCTTTATGAGAATGCTTTACCTACATTCATAGCCCCAGATATGCAGGCTTGTAATCACCTGCTTTACAATTCTTTCTGAAAACAAAAGCTCCAAGAACTTGAAGAATACACTGAAGCGATGGACACAAATTTTAAGAGCTATAATCTCACACTTTATCTTGTCAAAATCTTGCATGCTGAGTAATAAAATTCCATAGCACGAAGCAGTGTACATCCTTTCCAAAGTCCATATTTGAATCCATATTTGCAGCTTTAATTCCTGAAGCACCCATTTGTTTAGCTCAAAAATTACCGCTAACAAAATCCTTTTAGCAGTATTTTGTATACTTTCCAGTGTACACACATCTCATTTTCTTGAAACCCTATTTTTTATCATCGTTGTGTTTAAAGGCTACATGGGTTTGCAGTTCATCTTGATAAAATATTTATACTGTAGTTCATTTTTAAGAGCAACATTTTAATTGGATGTTTTAAAAGTTGCACTTTATGTTTACTGATCTATATAGATAATATATGCATTTTTCATTTCCATAAACATACTAATAATTTGTAAAAAAAAAAAAAAACAAGGCGCTGCATCAGCATGTGATCTAAAAGCAAAACAAAATGGTTATATTAAATGCACTCTGAAAATAGAAAATAGAGTTAAAAATCTACGTTTCGACCTTAGGTCTTCTTCAGGAAATATCTAAAAGAGAAAAAAAAAAATTTGCAACAAGATATTACAAAGTTAATATAATTTGAGCTGAGCAGTGACTTAAGCAAATGCAAATTTCTCTTTTACAGTTTGTTAAATGTGTTACAATTATACAAAAAAAGACAGATTGTGCTGTGGTACATCTCTCTATTTTGTTATCTCATGGGTTAACATGATTCTTTTTGGTTGTAAATAAGACAACAGTTGTCACCTTTGCACTTGGTAAATACATGCACTGATCACTTTTGTAGATTTTATTGTAGTCATCAATCCACTACAGCACTCAAAGAGTAATGCAGAGTTTTATTCAACTTCAAGACATGATGCAGTGATCTTATATGCTTGCTGTGGACACATTCTCTGGATCATTGAGGAGGAACAGTTGCAGCAGGAATTGACAAAATGCTTTTTCTCCTCTTACAGCAGGTATGCCATCATTGCCTCATGAGAGGAGTGTTATTTGCTGATCTTTCCAGGCCAACTTTGGTGTCAGCACTCCTAGAAGAGTGAGAGAATGAGAGAGCAAGGGGTGGTAGAGCAAGGCCTCTGGGTACCTCCCCACTGGAGTGGAGTCTATGAGTGGTGGAAAGAGACCCCTTCATAGAGAGACTGTCCCAGTAAAGCCTGCAGGGTTCTATCAGCCTTGATAAAGTCACCGGCGCCACTCAGCACTGAAACAGCACCTCAAACAGTATTAGAACAGCACTGAATCATCATAAAACTTTGTTGTGTGTTGTGGTTGTGATTATACTGAAATAGTGATGAACATAAACTCATATAGAATGAGCAATTGCAGCTTGTGTTTTTGTCTAGCCAGGAGTGCACTGTGTGTATAGTGTGTGTATATAGTATGCTTGTTTTCATTTCCTTTTCTACCAGGTATTTTCTGTTATCTCGTGTTTTCTCAGACTGTAAAGAATGGTGAGGGAAGACACAAAACTGTGTGTGATGGAATTCTAGAAGGTTAAAGTTGTTGTACGTAGACGTGTAAATAAAAGGGATAGGTAGCTTTTTGCTTCTCTGAATTTGATCAAATATTTATATATCTACTACTGTTTGTTCTCTAGAACTTACCTACACTCAGTTTTAGGAGATTTAAGAGATTTTATTGCATGAGATTGAATTTGAAATATAACTTTAACTTTAACTTTAAAAAAAAAGTTTTTTTGTAAAGATACAAGGATGGAACAGCTTGCAGACTGCTGATTGGTCATACTACACTCATGACCTTTTTGCATATAAGGCACATGCACTTGAAGTTAAGACAAATCACTTTTGAGGGGGAGAAGGCGAATGCACATGGGAGAACTGAGTGCAGATAACAGATTGCTGTTCACTGGTAAACATTAAGCCCTGAAAAGTTTTGAGTGCTCTCCTTTTATAGCAGTGGATGCAGCTTCTTAACACACATCCTTTTGCAGTTACTTTGGAAGTAACTCAGTGCTTCTGAGTTTTCATAGAGTCAGCTTGAAAGTTTTTGTTTTGCACCTTGACCTTGGCATTACAACCTACAGTCCACAGACTGTCCACAGCAGGAAACAACAGAAAAGAGTACCTGAATGTTTCAAGAAGTTTAGGGGATACTATACTTCTGCTATACCTCCACTACATCTCTATAAAAGTAAGCTGACACATGATTGTGGATTATGATTTTAAGGTTTAAAGTTGATTACCTCCTTTTAAACAAAGTGAGCTAGGATGAACTAGTGTGAGCTAGATCGTGCATTGCAGGTTAAGAAAGGTAGGGACGTATTAACCTTGCTAACCCTGTTATTAAGTCTTAAAGAAAATTTGAAAATGGTATTTTTTGTGCTCTTTTGTAGTTTATAATACTCATGTTTTTTTCTCTTTTCATTGTCCCTCACTGTGTTATAAAATTGAAACAGATACAGTATTATCTCCTTTGTTAGCCTTGTACATTTTGTATTATTTTTAGTGGAAAGAATAAGGAACCGGGAACCAGGAAGGAACAAGTGGAGTGAGGAAAGTCCAAAATTAGAAGTGAAGATGTCCTTGAGTGATCCATTTATGTTTGATGGCCTGGTGGAAGTCAACATTTTAGATACCAGAAAACCAAAAAAATTCAGAAAACCCGAGACTAATGTTCAGAATTAACCAGAAAAGCTTTTTTTTTGTGGTGAACATTTAAAAGAATAGTGGAAGAATAGTGGAAGATTTGGTAAGAAACCCTACATCCCACAGAACTAAAGTAAAGCTTGCAACTTTTCTTTTTTATAGCTTGTAACAGACTGGGCATATTGTAGTCTGTATTTTTTTAATAGGTATATGGTTGTATCCAGAAGTGACTGGAAGTATATATCCTGTTTAACATTGAATGTTAATTTAGAAAATTGTTTAATAGTTACTAGACACTTTGTTGGATAATTTTATATTTTAAAATTTTATGGATGTAATTTTAGCTTCTTACTCTGGTTATTGTGCTGCTAACCAGGATGTTGTCATGGTATACAGTCTGAACTGCAAAAAAACACCTGAAACATCCTACTAGCAGTCATCCAATCTATCAAAAAGGCAGGTCTGACCATTAATCCTATCAAATCTACATTGGGAATGCAGGAAACCAGATATTTGGGTTATGATTTGAGAAATGGAGAACTAAAGTCAGCGATATCTAAGACAGAATCTATAGCTAACAGTCCTATCCCTAAAACAAAGAAACATGTCAGATCCTTTTCAGGGCTGACTGGTTACTACTGGAGGCTTGTTCCCAACTTTGACCAGATAGCTACCACCCTCACTGAACTCACAAAAATATGATACCCAATTGATGTGAAATGGCCCCCTGAGTGTGATGAAGCTTTCCAGACCATGAAGGCTGCATTATGTTTAGCCCCTGTTTTAAGAAGCCTAAACTTTGAGAAACAGTTTTTGTTACAGACAGATGCATCAGAGGTAGGTCTAGGTGCAGTCTTGAGTCAAAATATAGATGTGAAGGAACATTCCATTCTATATATCAGTGTGAAATTGCATGGCAGAGAGAAAAGGTACTCCACCACTGAAAAGGAATGCCTTGCAGCAAAGTGGACCATGGACTCTGTTATGTTTTATTTGCTAGGAGTTGATTTTGCACTTATAACAGATCACAATCTTCTCAGTTTTCCTAATCAAATGAATGATACAAATTCCAGAATCATAAGGTGGTACTTGGCACTACAGCCTTTTAAATTCAAAGTGGTGCACAAATGTTGAAAAGAGAATGTCAATGCTGATTTTCTGTCAAGATATGGATCAGGAATTGAGAATTCCATGGTTGAACAAAATGTGTGTGTTTAAACTTCACTGTTTGCTGTGCTGGTTGATTTTTAGAAAGGGATGTTGCATATGCACAGAACTTTAAAGGTTATATAATTAATGGGCTTCCCTTTTTCCCGTAGGGAAACCGTGGCATAATTTACCATAATTAAGGAGTGTTTATTACTGCAAACACGGGCATGGTTTCCCTCATTCTGCGCATGTCCATCCTGCAGTTCCTTGCTCTGTAACCGCTCACCTCTGCTCGCCTTCTCACTCCAAGCAAAGCCGCCAGACAAGCAGAGCTTGTAATGTTAAAGTCAATGGGGGAAAAGAAAGCACTTCTTCAACTGAATTTTTTTTAAATTCAGATGGGACAGATGTGTACAGTGGCGGAAAACAGAACCGGAGCATGAGGGCACCAGAAGGGCTAGTATTTTATATAATTACTGTGGAGAAAAGAAACTCAGCAATTATATAAAATAAAAATAAATGAGTGGTAGGGAAACTCGAGTTTACACATGAGGTGTTAGATGCTGTAATAAACCCTCGAGCTTTGCCTCGGGTTTATGTAGCATCTAACACCTCGTGGGTGTGTAAACTTCTCGTTACACACACCACCCCATACTTTATTCTATATAAGGTAATATTAGAAGAGAATTAAAAGAAAGTCTTAGAAGCCTATGTTTCAAAACAGATTCCCTCTTAAAAAGAGGGGTATGAGACAAGGTTGAATAAGGCCCTGTCTCATTTGTTATGCAGAAAAATTTAAAAGCAAGGATCTGTTTTATCGTATCATTTTCTGTGTCTTGCCTGTCTGATTGCACAATTAAATTGTCTTGTGAGACCTTGAATTGATCACTCAGAAGGTCCCATGATTCACCCTCTTCTGCTATCTCTCTGCCTTCACTTGCTGTTTCTGTCTATTCTTCCTGTTTGCTTATCTGTGCTTGTAAATATATATGTGAATGTGTTTGTTAAATTGGGATCCCTCTGTTTTCCAATGTAAATAACTCTATTGTTGAAATTATTGCAAAAAGCTATTTGGAACTTAGGGGGTTAACATTGAGATGCAGCACAAGCTTATTTGCAGAGCTATCAATGGGAATTAGTTTTTGGACACCATATTTTATTTTGTTCATCTGCCAGAATGAAACTGATAAGAACTCTGATACATTTTGTGTGAAAACTGGATCTTTCTTAATGAGCTCAGGATGTAGAAATTAATTGCCAGGCAAAGACTTCTTACACAAACAGCAGCATTGTTTGTAAGAGAGAGAGAGAGAGAGGTGGACTGAAATTTAGAATAAGAGATCTCCTCAGAGGAAGGGCTTTGTTCGTTTTGGACTGCCTATGTTAAAAACAATTCTGAAAATTTTATTTTTTATTTTTATTCTGTTGTTATAGAAATATAGAAACATAGAAATTGTCAGCAGATAAGGATGGCTAGGCCCATTCCATCTGCTCACAGGCCTTACATATGTATGCATCCACTCATCCTAAGTGGTCAGTGGCTTTTCATCACCCTCTCCCCACCCATTGTTCCCTTGTTTTTGTCCTAGGCATGTTTAAACCCATCCACTGTGTTTACCCCTACCACTTCTTGTGGCAGACTATTCCAAGTGTTCACCACCCTTTCTGTGAAGAAAAACACTTCCTCACATTACCTCTTAATCTAACCCTCTCCAATTTGATATTGTGCCCCCTTGTTCTGGTATCTTTTCTACATTGGCAAAGATCCCTCACCTGCACCACGTTTATGCCCTTGAGGTATTTAAAAGTTTCTATCATTTCGCCCCTTTCTCTCCTCTCCTCCAGTGAGTACATATTGAGGTCTTTTAGTCTCTCCTCACATGTTTTGTGGTGCAAACCATGCACCATCTTTGTCACCCTTCTCTGGACATCCCCCACCTTATTTATGTCCTTAAGCATGTGTGGTCTCCAGTGCTGCATGCATTACTCCAAGTGAAGCCTTACCAGTGTTTTATACAATGGCCTCAACACCTCCTGTTTCCTACAAATAATACCTCTGCCTATGCACCCCAGATTGCCAATGGGCCTCCCTGGAGCCTCTGCACACTGCTTTGATACCCTAAGGTAATCAGATATGATATGGCCTTGGTCCCTTTCCTCTTTAGTGACAGTCAGCACCTCCCCCTCATTCTGTAGCTCTCCCAAGGGTTCCCACTACCCAGGTGCATTATCTTGCACTTTTTTGCATTGAATCTTAATTGCCACACCTCTGACCATCTTTCAAGCTTCTCCAGATCACTCTTCATTTTCTGCACCCCTCCTGGAGTATCTACCCTGTTGCAGGTCTTGGTGTCATCTGCAAATAGGCACACATTTCCTTACAGCCCCTCTGCAATGTCACTAATGAAGACATTGAACAGGACTGGTCCCAGTACTGATCCTTGTGGCACTCTTGAGAATTGAGAATTGAGGATTGAGAATAATAAAATGCTACTTGTGAATTGTATAACTTCACCTGGTTTTCCTGTGCTTCCTGACCTATGCCTTGATGATACAGGTCCTTGTTAAGACAACACTTAGAGTTCTGTTCCCAGTTCTTGAACCCCCTCTTGAATAAAGATAACAATGGACTGGAGTCCAAAGGAGAGTAACCAAAATGATTTAGGGTCAGCAAGGTAGTTCTTATGAAGAGCAGCTCAGGGCCCTGATTATGTACTCCATAAAGGCTAGAAGAGATAAGACTAATATGACTGAGATGCTCAAATTCCTGAAGGACATTAGCAAGATTTGAGGAGATGTTCACTAGAAATCTCAGCTCCATGACTAAAAAACATGATTGGAAACTGGTAGCAGGAAGATTCAGTAGGGGTATGTGGAAATATTTCTTTATGAATCAGGTGGCTGAGCTTTGGAATAGCCTGCCAACAGATGCAGTGAAGGCAAAGACTGTGAGTGGGTTCATGTACAGATGGAATAAAGCAAAAGATGTCATTCACACAGATTCTAATGGATGGTAGGCCCAGGGTATAGGTAGTACAAAAAATGTGCAGACTGGATGGATCCTTGGGCCCAGATATTCAAAAGGGTTGCACCATGCGCAATAGGGTTGCTCCAGCGCAAGTCCGAAAATGTGCCATTCTGTGATATTCAGCAGGAGGCAGATGCACCCCACAAATCACGCTGAGCAAGAGCGCAATGATAATGAATGCATGTGCAACTAAAGGGGGAGGAACCATGGTGCAGTGCGATATTCAACAACATGCATCATTGCACAATAGGGGAGCAAGCAGAAGTTGCGTGATAGTGGAAATGTGCCAAAATAAAAAGGAACAAGGGAGAGGCGCAAGAATGCTACAGGGAAGGCACATGTGGCTGAACTATAGCCAGACACACAGGGCAGGACAGACACATAGGGCAGGACAGAGAAAGGGTACCCTGAACCCACAGGCAGAGGGAAGGTGTGGGGAGCCACAGCCAAACCACGGTGCAGAAGGGGGAAGTGCCACACAGCACTGAAGCCACCAGAGGAAGGTGTTCCCAGTGCAGGGGAAGTAGCAGCTAGGACAGCGGGAGGAACACAGAAACAGCTGCCGGGGGCAGCACAAGCAAGGGACATGGTCAGTGCCACCATCCATATGGAGGCAGTAATGAGGGGGGTGAGAAAGCATTCAGCAGGGGCGCGGCCATGGAAGGGCCCGTCAGTGGTATGCCCCCAACAGGCAATACCGAGCCCACACCAGCTGCGAGCTGTACACTGATACCGAGATCGTGGGCCAGTACCGCCTGAATCAGGCAATTCTGAGGTGGCTCTGTTAGCTGTGCAGTGATGTGATGCAGGCACCCACACGATAGAGCCATGCTCTGTCAGTGGAGACAAAAGTGACAGCTTGCATGTGCCTGCTCACCACGGGTACCTTCCAGAGACCAACAGGGGACACCACAGGCATAACCCAGTCAGCCGCGTCATGCCACCTCACCCAATTCCTCAGCGCACTGCTGCCACATGCTGCGGAGTACATCCATTTCCCCACACACCGGTGAAGCACACAGCAAACATACAGGAGTTCCACAGGGTAGCACGTATGCCCAGCATGCTAGGGGCAATAGACTCCATGTGGCCATCTGCACACCACCTGGCCCTGAAAGGGCCGCATATATCAATCGGAACGGCTAAGCAAGCATCAACTGCCAGGTGGTGTGCGATGTTAGGGGGTGCATAATCAATGTCTGCGCCATGCACCCAGGGGAGCACATGATGCCTTCATCTGGCACCAGTCAGCATTGTGCCTCAGATTCGAGAGTGGGGACATCCCCACTGGCCACTTAGTGGGTGAGTATGCAAACCACGTGGACAAACATAGAGCTTGGGAGGAGCATAGTCAGAGGTGACATGGGTATTGACCTAGATGGCCCAAGGCAGGGTGACGCTGATCACCAAACTAACCTCCACCCTCTACACACAGGTGACAGTGGATACCCACTCCGTCCCTGGCTGCTCACACCATACCGGTGGCCTGCGACCCCATCGCAGCAACGCTACAATGAGGCACATGCCACCACATGCAATATCATCGAGCAGGTGTTCGGGATGCTGAAGGCACGTTTCCGTTGCCTGGACACATCTGGCGGTGCCCTACAGTACAGCCCCTCAAAGGCCTGCAGGCTATTCCTGGCCTGTTGCATCCTGCACAACATGGCCAACGACTCTGGGATAGCCGTACAGGTCAAAGAGGGTGACAGTGATGGGGACAATGAGGACCCTGGTAAAGATGGTGATGGGCAGCCCCCCCTTGGGTGACGGGACCCCCGACTTTTCCGGCTGGCACAGCTGCACCGGGACACCATCACAGAAGAGCACTTCAGCCAACCCAGGTAAGTCATGGAACCACACGCAACCACCAGTGGCAAAGGCACAACCAACAAACATGCATGGACACACACCAGGGGTGCATGTTGTCAAGGGAAGTGGCCGAGCATGGAACCGCACACACCACCAGGGATGGGCAAGGTCTAACATGGCACGTGGTCATACACACACACACACACACTTCACTAGACATGCACAAAGGGTAGGAGGCATGCTGACCCAGACCGCCACCCCTTGCCACACACACATCCATAGGCCACCATGCCCACTGCCTGTCATTGTGTGTGTGTCAGACGCTGCGCACCATTGCACAGTGGCATACAGCGCAACGCAGGCATCATCATGCACACACCACAGCGGACACCAGCTGGGAGGGTGTGCAGATGGAACGTGTGTGTGCATGCAGGGCTGGGTACCCCACCTGTGCATTGCATGGTGAATGACACAATGCACACAGGGCAGTATCAGACAGTAGCCATGCTGAGAGACAGGTCAGTCATGCGCCACAGTGCCTTGGCCTCCACGGATGCGTGGTCAGCCCCGTCAAGACCCGCCAGCAGTGACAGGCTGACCACTGGCCTCATGGGGTGGCACAAACGGTCCCCCAGGGGTTCCACTGTGTGAACACGACCGTGCTCGCACAGGGGTCTGCAGCACACTGAACATGCCTGCGCCAGGTGTGCTCAGGATGCCCACAGCTGAACCCGGTGTCGACAAGGAGGGTGTCACACAACTCCGGGAATGGAGGGTGGACATTGCACTGCGCGGTGTCTGTGATGCATGGGCAAATAACTGTGTGCCCATTGTGGCCATGACAGCTGTGAATGCCTGTGTCTGCCTGACAATGGCAGCAGTCACATCCTCCCGCAACCGGTCCATCCCTGCCAGGAGCAGAGCGGTGTCTCTGCTGCGCTACTCCTCTGCCTGGTGCAGAGCCGCACTCAGTGTATCCACCACCGTCACAAGCCGCATCTGCTGATTTGACTGATGCTTGCAGTATGCGGGTGTGCTCATCTAAGAGGTCATCTGCCTGATCGGCATACTGTCCCTCATGGTGTTAGCAGCCCTGATGGTCAGCACCCCTTGAGGGTGGGTGCTGCACACAAGAGCCAGGCCTGGGCATGTCCACAGGGGGTGCACTGATGCCACCCACTGACACTGTACCCCCATGGCCATTGGCCGACTGCTGATACTGCCCCTCCGGCTGCTGATCTCCAGGGCTCAATGGTGCTGCCACAGTGGCGGCAACAGCCCCACTGTCCTGGAGACACACCAGTGCTGCCCCACTGGTGCAGACAGGCACAGGCTGGGACTGTGATGTCACGCAGGCCTCCACAGCAGCACCACCCACAGCCATGGCCACGATGTCACCTGCTGTGTGGCCATCCTGTGGCCCACACGTCTCACTGCCCATGACGTTAGCTCCATCATCATCGGTGACGGATCTGGCACCTACCTGAGTCTCAGCATGCTGGCATCCATGGATGCTGGCACACTGGGATATGGGCAGAGCCTCCTCTGCACCTGCTTCACCAACATCAGTCCGGATGTCCAGGCGGGCCCACTGTCACCCTGACCCCGTATGTCTGTGGAGGTGGACGGGCCCTCCTCCATCTCCATGCTGCTACCCTCAGTGGAGAAGCCCACCACCACTGACCCATGTAGATGCTCAGGAGGTGTAAGGGAAAAACAGTAGCATTAATTTATGTGACCTACCCTGACCCCCCCATTGACAGATCAGGACCTACCATGCAGTGACGGGCTACCACCCATCTGGAATCCACCACCCAGAACTCCCTCGATGGCACAACACTGCATGCTGCCAGTGACCCGCTCTTCCTGTGGGGTCAGGTGTTGCACCTCCGGCTGTCCCCCACCGGTCACAGACCATGCTGCCCTGATGACAGTCACCTTCTCTTTAATTCTCCGCCTGTCTGTGCCCATCTTCTTTTTGCACTCCTGCATGGAGCGCTGGTGGCTGCCATGCAGGTTGACAGCATGCGCCACCTCGTCCCATGCAGCAGCATGGGCCTGTGGTGTTCCCTGGCATCCACTGAGCAGCAGCTCCTTGTCAAGGTAGGCCTCAAGCAGGGCATCTGTCTCTGCCTTTGTGAAGTTTGGCCTCCTCTTCCTCCCACGTCTCTGTTCCTCTTCCTCCACCTCACGATTGGTCATGATTCATCCTGTGAGAATGACAGGTGTTACCTGTGACTGTGCAGTCCCATGCATGTTCCAAACACCACAGTCCACACTCCCAAACAGCAAGCAACTCACCGCAATAGACTGCAGTTACCGACTATGGCCAGTGCAGCCCAATGTCGCATTTTTATAGTGCAACCCTTGCAAATGAGGCAGGGCGCATTATTAAGTGGATATAAATGCAGTGACTGCACCATTGAATGGCTGATTAGATGATTTGCATATGCCAGCTGAATATCGTGCTGTTGCACTTTGCACAATTGTGTTGAATGTGCTGAGCCAAGGGCTCAGTTCTGTGACATTCGCAGTTCACACCTAACTGCGCATGCCCGGGTTGATGACGCAGGTGCCTGCTGCACTGCTGATGTGCTGTGCATGGGAGGCAATGCAGGGCACGGCCACCATTGTGCCAGTGGTGCTACAGCACTGTTCACATATATGGAGCTGTGGCACTTGGGAGTTATAGGTGCACTGGGGCAACAGCGCTGTAGGTCACTACAGGAGGTGGCACACAGGCACCCAGTCATGCTACACACATTGGGTTCCAATCGCGCTGTGGCTGTCCGTGCGCCAGAGACCCTTGACCCTGTGCCCGATCTTTGCCCTCCAGGCACCACGTGTCAGGCATGGGTGCACCACTATCATGCTGTTCAGTGACAGTGCAATAGGGAATGGCAGCACTGTACCATGCAGCATCTGCACATGGCAGGACCGTGCTGCGGAGTGCCATTTTGAATCCACCACACTGATGAGATGGCTCGGACGCGAGCAGTAATGTGGAGCCAGGTTGAGCTTGCCAACCTGGTGGCAATAGTAGAGCCTCATGCTGGGGCTTTGTATGGAGATGCACCCCTGGACAGGGCCAGGAGTGTGGTGTGGCAGGAGGTGGCCGACGCCCTGGAGGAGGCCACTGGAATGGGGAGCATGGCAGAGCAGTGTCGCCACCATTATGGGGACCTGAGGTGCAGGGACCCAGACCTGCTTGCCCACCTGCGGGCACGTGCCAGGAGGGGCATGGTGCCACAGCCAGGTAGGTGCCACATCCATACTTTATTATCATCCATACGGGTATCACGATTGCACGTGTCTGGCACATGGGGAGGGGGCCATCCAGTGTCGGCTGTGGTGGTGGTATTGGGGTGTGGGGTGGATGGGTATGGCTGTGTGGGATTGCACACACATGGGGTGGGGGGGACTTTGCTACTGGATTGTACTGATGTTCCTTTCTCCATGTTTGCACCTCAGGGCCCGAAAAACGCAGGCAGGCCAGGGAGTGGAGGCGCCGCTTGGAGGAGCAGCAGGGCAGGAGGGATAATGGTGTTCAGTGGCACGTGGGCCAGCCTGATGATGGTGAGTGCCTTACATCCATGATTACTATTGCATGCTGTATAACTGGGTGGGCAGTGGGTCATGGCCACCATCCATTGACACCACTGCCACGCATGCAACTTGTTACAGTCAGCCCTGTCCAGTGGCACTGCATGTCTGGGAGTGCATCAATGATGGTCCATGCATGCACCGGGCACATGGCTGTGGCACTGCTTTCACACAGCATAGCCAAGTCACTGTACGGCCATGGTGGTGCTGTACAGGACATGGGCGGTGGGTGTGTGCAGTGGTCCACATGGCTGTGGCTGCCTGGGTAGGCAGGTCTTGTAGACATGGTCACTGTGGTTGGTCACACACCATCACAGGGGCATGGTACATGGCTGTATGTCATGCACAATGGGTGGGCTGCAGGGGGCTGGACAGTCACACTTATTGACTCTGTTCCCTCATCCTCGGTGGACAGCGACTCCAGGCACTGGGGAGGAGTGTGCAAGAGCTGCTCCAGGTGGCAAGGGTGACACTGGAGCTGTTACAGAGAATCCACCGCCATGGGGTGAGGAGGAGGAGGAGCGGCAGACGTAGGCGCCATGTGGAGGAGGACCAGGGTGCACATTGAGGACTCCATGCCCCTACTACCACTTTCCCCCCTTTGACCCACCCTCACACCCCTTCTTCCCTCTCCCATATGTTCACCCCTGCTCCTTACCTGCCCCCACCTGTTATGTGGCCCTTCCCCCCTCTTGTAAATAGTTGTAAAGAGGTTTTGTTATTCCTTTTAAATATAAGCATTTTGTTATGACAACTGTGGTGGTCTCTGATTTGCAGCAGGCTACAGGTGCTCAGCTGCAGTGGTGTGCATGGCGCCAGGGGTGGTGCATGCATGGGCGTGTGTGTGTGTGTACAGAGGTGAACCGCCTTTGGTGTGGGCAGGGGGATCAGTCACTGTCTGTGATTTGTGTGTTGTACTCTGTGCACTGAATGCCTGTGTGCTGTGGTCCATGGGGCCTGCACTGTGTGCATGGCACCCCTGTCAGACTGTCCATGGCCTGTGCAGCTGACACCCGTGCATGTCTGTGATATGCACGGTCTGCTGGGGTGTCAGTGGTGGCTGTCCATGCTGGATAACAACTATACCCGGCACAATGCCAGGTTGCCTTCCATCTCCAGTATGGTGCACTTCTGCCTCCAGTGGCACTGTGGCCTCCGCTGTTGTTGTTCCCCCTCCATGATGTCGCTTGTGTCTGTTCCAGGGGATGTGCTCAAGTGTCTGTCACCTGTGCTCCGGCGGCATGCTGGTGGCATAGAGCTTCATGGTGCCTGCGCAGGATGGCTGGCACACCTCTGCAATGTAGGGGTGCTGGCCATGTGTACACATCAGCCATGGCAACACACCAGTGGCTTGGTTGACCTGCTAATGTGCCCCTGTGTTGGTGCACCCTTGGGTATGGGTGGGTGTTTGTCCATGCGCTGTGTTGCATCCTGTGTGGTGCATGCTTCCATGCTACACTGTGTGTGTCTGTGCTGGCTGTTGTGAACAGTGCTGAGACAGGATGTGTCCTTGGGAGGGTGTACAGGGTGCTGTACCACTGGAGGTGGGGTCCGGGGCATGCTCTGTCACATGTGGGGTACCTCGTGTGGCAACGCTTGGTCAGTCTCTCAGCTGTACTTCGGGGGGATGTGCAGGGTGGTACTGTGTATGCTGTTGTTGCACTGCTGTCTGCTGCCACCCGCAGCAGGGTGCACATGGTGGGGATGCCTTACATGGCTCCGTGATGCACAGGGTTGCATTGTCACAGTGGGGGTGGTGGCATGCATAGGGTGTCTTGCACTGTTGGGCACTACTCCTGGGAAGGGTGTATGGTGATTGTGGTACAGGGTGTGCTCTGCATTGGTGGGATGGGGTGCCACGGGGTGGTCATCCCTCCTTGTGTGCTGGTCACAGCTTGCCAGGGGGTTTGCTGGGGCACCATGGCCTGGCTGTGGGTTGGTTGCTGGTATCCATGGGCCGGTGGTTATTCCAGCTCTCCCCCGGTTGTGCAGTGCATGGGGTGTGGGGGACGATGTCTGTTCTGCTGTGTGCTCCTCTGCCCATCTGTGGCATGGGTGGTTGGCCCCTGCATCCCTGGTTGTGCTGTTGCATTGCTGCCCTGCTGCAGGGGGCATCCCTGGTTGCACTATGGTACATCTGGACTGCTCCACTGTGCATCCCTTGTTGCACTATGGCACATCAGATATGCTCAGCTTCACATCCCTAGTTGCGCTATGGCACAGGTGGTGTGATATTCAGTTGTCGGTCATAGGCTCATCTTGACATGCACAGTTTTTGAATATCATGCTTCTTGCACATGGGCGCAGTGGACTTGCGCTGGCTCCTGCTGTTGCGCACTTTTTGGGCGCAGTTTGAATATCTGGGCCTTGGTGTTTATCTGACATCATGTTCTATGGACAATAGATACAAGAACATGCATTGTACAAAAAAAAATCACAGTACAAGTAATGAATTTGGAGAATGACAAAAACAATGTAAAAAAAGTGCATGTACATTGACTAGCAGGTAACCAAGTTGAGTGCTAAAAGACCATGCCACCAGTGTTAGGCACAACATTAGTACAGAAACAATGATGCCTAAAATTCAGACTACAGAGTACCTTTTGTTTTAAGTTGTACAACTGAGCAGGCAAAAATGGGTAAAACTGGTAATATAGCATTGGGAGGATTGATGCGACTTGGGTTGTTGTAAAGTGGAGAGCGGAGAAAGAAATCTATCTGCAGTTACATTATTTTGTGAAAGTGTGTTAGTAGGAGTGGTTTGGGAGAGTGGAGGTAGGAAGAGAAAAGATGGGGAGATGGAGGCTTTTGCAAAGTGTAGAAAGTCAGAGAGAGAAAGCAAACTGGACTGCTACAGATTTACCATAAGGGACATTGAAAGGAACAAGCAGCAGATGAACGGGGGAGAAGGAGGCAGGGATGGCAAGGCTAAGGAGAGAGGTGAGGTACAGTAAGTGGGAATAGAGGCAAATCAGTAGTTGGCCATAAGTAGGAACAGTGTGAGAGACACCCAACTTTAAGAGAGGGGAAGAGAGATTAGCATATAGAGAGCAGTGATAGGTGAGAGATGGAGCACTAAGAACAAACCAGCAGAAATAATGAAAAAGGGAGTCAAGCCTAACAAGTGCAGACTTTCAGCAGCACTATAGAGTATATCTGTGTAGTCCAACACAGACAAGGTCATTTTAAGGATGATCTCAAGGCAGATGAGAAAAGGAACGTATGATTTGTTTTAGTACATCACACCAAGTTAGGGTAAAATTTCTTGTGCATGTTGTCAAAATAGGTGGAATAGCTGTGATTCCAATCCAGCCACACCCCTAAAACATGAAATTGGGTAACTGTTCAAGCAGTTCGCCATCCAGAGATGTGAAGGCAGGTATATGTTGGAGCCTTTCTACTCTCTGTCTAGTGCCAAATGTAAGAAAGAGACAGTTTTTTGGGGCATTTAGTGAGAACCAATTTGCCTGGAACCAACACTGGACATTGTCAAAGTCAAACTGGAGTGAGTACTCCAGCTCATGGACTGAGACACCTGAAGCAAATAGAACTGTGTCATCTGTATACTTGTATATGTGGGAAGAGATGCAAGTGGGGTGAGGTCTTTTAAGAATATGAAACAAAGGATTGGACCAAGGATGGAGCCCTGGGGAACACTAAACTTGATTGGGGAAGGGGGTGGATAGGGCATCAGCAACTTAAACTGACTGGAGCAGATCTGTGAGACAGGAGCTGAACCATCTAAGGCCAGGTCAGATAGACCTACAGCACCGAACGCATTTAAGAGAAGGTAGTGTGCCACTGTATCAAAGGCCTTTGCAATGTCTTTTTTTTTCAAAATGCCCACATTGATCCATGCCTTTCAGCACAAAATCTGTAAACTTCAGGAATGATGAGACAGTTGTGTGGTTCTTGTAAAAACCAGACAGAAATAGGGCATAGAAGGAGTGGGATTCAAGGTAGATGGATAACTGCAAGAGAACAAGTTTTTTTTCTTGCACTTTAGCCAAGGCAGGGAGGAACAAGATGGACAGGTAGTTGCCTCTTCAAATCTCCTAAATGAGAGTGGCCACACACTTAAGTGTGTGACTTTTCAAAACTGACATTCCCTTTTAACCTTGTGATATTCTGTGAGTGGACTTTATAGTAGTATTATGATATGCAGCTGTCTGTTCCAAAGAACAGTAAAGAATAATAGAATCCAGCAGTGACTGAAGAGTCTCTTATTTTTGACATACACAGTCTGTATATCCTGACATTAAACATTTGATAGTAATAACAAGTTGACATTTTGTCATTTTTGAGGCCTTTAGCAGCAACCCTGCAAGTCATTGGCTCAGAGATGAAAGCCTGTTATGTTGGGTGTTTAAGTATGATAAAGTTAACAGTTGCTTCAGTAATGGTTTTTGCATGTCTTATGCCTAGATCAAACTGCTCCAGAAATTAGGTGATCCATGAACCCCATCAAAGAAATGTAAAATTCACATTTACTATTCAGTTTTAGCACAGTTCTTTAAAGCAAGAAGGAGCAGCACATATATTCTCATCATATGCCTGCTACATGCATACATGTACAATCTCATAATCTGAGTAGTGATGTATCACTTGGAGTTCAGACAGAACAGTAGCTATCAATCTTTAAAATATCAAAGGTATTAATGTCAGTCTATAGCATGCATGTTTATGCCAGAATAAGATACCTTAATGCTTATTGAATGCAATGTACTTACCACTCTCAGTCACTTACACTGGTTGTGGTGAGCAGATGAGAGCTCTTAATGTGAAAATCTAGTTAAGTAGAATAAATTTCTAAATTGCTCCACACATGATTTTAGAAAGAGTTTCCTTCTGCTGATCTAACATGAACTGGCTTCCAGAGGTCTATATAGAGCCTACATGACCCAAACTTTTTCAGTGCACAGCAAAGGAGATCCACTGTTCAATTCAGATCATGAATACTAGTTTGATTACAATTAACATTAGCCATTCAGATGTTATGGTTTCTTTTAACTTAATGTGATGAAGGTGAACCTTCAATTCTTCTTATAATAATTGATGGAACTTTTTTTTCTTTGTCCCCAGCTGTGTGTAAAGTATAGGCAGGAAAGCTGCATCTCTTTTTCCACTGCTTCTTTCGCTTTGTACTCAGCACTCTTCTACATACATCTCACTGTTCATTTACTCCTCTCTTACACTCCTCTCTCTTGATTGAAGGTGTCTCTCTCACAGTACCTTCCTGGCCTCTATATTCTGGTTTGGTTCTCTCCAATTGCTACTTCAGTACTCTCTTTACTTGCCTTACCCACTGCTTCTGTTCATCTGACTCCCATTCATGTACCCTAATCTATGCCAGAACCTCTGCAGGGTGATCTACTTTCTCTGAGAGACTGCCCAAACTGTGGTTCAACCTCCACCTCAAAATGTGCTTCTTGTCCTTCCACTGTGCCCTGAAATCCATAATATGTGCTCACACCTCTAACCTCTGCTCCTGTAACTAATCACCCTCCCTTTTCTTCTTCCCTCTCTCTCTCTCTCTCCCCTCTATTTTTTATTCTCAATCCTTACTACTTGCCCTTTCCGGTGCTGCTTCTTTTGTGCCTTAAGCCAACAATACTGTATTTTCCTTAGCCTGTTTTCTTTGCATTGATACCTCAGCTCTTTCTTTCTTTGCCCATCCTTCTACTTCCTCCATTCCTCTGACTCCCCTTTATTGTCTCTAACCTATGGCAGCTAGGTTTTAATGCAAATAAGTGCAGAATAATTAACATGGGCCATAGAAACCCAAGGGCAGAGTGCAAAATGGGGGGAGTGATACTGACAATGACCAAGCAGGAAATAAACTTGGGAGTAATCATATCAGATTATCTAAAGGTGGCCAGGCAATGTGACAAGGCAGTTGGTACAGTTAGTGGGATGCTACAGTGTTTAGGAAGAGGTATCACCAGCAGGAAGAGGGAGGTGGTGTTGACCCAATATAGATCTCAAGAAAGACTTCACCCTGAGTGCTGTGTCCAGTTCTGTAGACCACATCTATGGAAATACATATACAGAGTGGAGGCAGTCCAGAAGAGGGCTAACAAAATTGTGCAGAGTCTGCATCAAAAGCCCTATAAGGAGAGTCTAAAGGAGCTCAATATGTACCCATTGAAAGAGAGGAGAGAAAGAAGGATATGATAGAGGCCTTTAAATACCTTACAGTGTTAATAAGGTACAGGTGGAGGTATTTTTCAGAGAAAAAAGGTGCCCTAGTAAAAGGGAGACATGCTATGAAGCTGTAGAGAAGTAGATTCAGAAGGGATGTAAAGAATTACTTCTTCACAGAAAGGGTGGTGGATTCCTGGAACAAACTTACAGCTGAGGTGATGGGAGCAAAAACAGTGGTAGTGCTCAAAAATGCATGGGATAGGCACAAGGGAATCATTGGGGTAAAGACTGTATCAAGTAGGGTCTGCAGCACAAATGAAGATTAAAAAAGATGGGCAGACTTGGTGGGCCCAGCGGCCTGTACCTGGCATTAAGTTCTATGTTTCTATGTATGCTAAAACCACTGTATGGCAATCTGCCTTCTTCAACAGGCTGCCAAAAATTAGGTCTAGCCTCCACCTCAACATTTATTCCTTGTCCTTTCCCTCTCCCTGCCTGAGAGCCCTCCTTTGTGTTCACATCTCTTATATCTGCTTCTGTAACAAATCCTTCCTCCCTTTCTTCTCTCTCTCTCTCTCTCTCTCTGTATCTCTGTCTCTCTCCCTCCTCCCTTTTTACTCTTACTCCTTAAATTCCACCCTTACCTCTACTGCTCCTTTTTTTTCTTTATCCTAGCACTATTCTACCTAGCTTTGTTCCAATATTTGCTCATGCCCACTACCCATTTTCTTATGAATTATTTTTGTACTCATCATATTTGTTTTACTATGCACAATCTGGCCACATGTCAGGTCATCTCATGGACATTGTTTTGTACTGGTTTGCATTTTATTTCACTTACCAGATCAGAATTAGATGTTACTTGTCTACATAGCGCTTAACACTCCATTGTGTAGGATTATTGTATTGTGTTTTCCCTGTATCACTTCCCTAGGCTGCTAATGGATGTGATCTGTTCTTAGCTCATAGGTGTTTCCTAGTGAAATCTAAAAAAAAAACTAAAAAAAACAATAATTATTTGAGTGGAAATTGTATTTCATCACGACTTTGTGTTTGGGGCCCATAAGTTGAATACTTCACCTTGTAAGACTCTCTTACAAGAGAGGTTTGAAGACTTTTTTGCGGGAAACTGCATTTTTAGAATATTGATTGAAATGACTGTTTTGATACAGCTGTATTTATTAATGATTTTTATTGTTTTTATCTGTTATTTATGTACGGCGCCTTGGTAATTGAAAGGCGCCTTATAAATAAAATTATTATTATTATTATTAATTATAAAAGTCTAGACATAGAAACAGATCCATCATATTCTGGGTCATACTTTGGTGTCAGAGATGTAAATAAGACAGGGAATGTCCATACTACTCCATCCTATGAATCTTATCAAGTAGGCTTTACATGTGGCTCCTCTATGCATTTTTCAATGCATTTTTAAAGGTTTCCATATTTACACTGTTAACTAAATCAAATGGCAGATTGTTCCATATGTTTACCACCCTCTTCCTATAGAATTACTTTCTGACCTTAGTTCTAAAATTTGATGTTTTAAGTTGTTTACTATGTTTTTGGAGTGAGTAAATGTATTTCCCCATGAAAAATGCATGTTCTCTATTAACTACTGATCCCCAGGCATATCATACTTTTTTTTGTAAATACATGTTAATCAAGCTTTTTAATAACAAAGGCGCCAAGTGAACAATCAATGTGCAAATACAGTATATTGGTTCCCCTGAGTACACCTCAAGGGAATTTGTAGATGGTAATAATATAATATGCATTATACCCACTGGGACTTTACACAACAATGAACCCCATATGGGTTCTAATTAGACTTCAAAATTCCCCGTGACGCATTGTACTAATAAGTGGCAGAGGAGCAAGGAGGGATCTTATTGGCTGCTGTCTTAGACCCCCAACTCTGTGACAACTCCTCCCCCCAAGCAACATGGGAGCCACCCCCCCTCCTCAATTTCCAAAGGGACAAAAGCAGGAAGGGAGGTTTACTATATGGATCATAGCCACTCTCCTAATGAGGCTGAGAGGCAAGGTTTGCCAATGTTTCAGGTCAGCATTAATTGCAGATTGATGATATTGGTTTCATAGAGTCCATTTGATCTGAGTGGGATTTTAATGCCCAAGGATGTAATTACTTGCAAACTCCACTGAAAAGGGTACTAGGCCAGCAACCCTGCTGTTGTCTGCCAGTGAATCGATATCACCTTAGTTTTTGTAGTGTTTAATTTATAGACAGCATCTGGATTGGCCAACTAGAGGAGGAAATCATCTGAACATAAGGCCATGTAATGTTCCCTATCAACATGCCAAATCCCCTACACTTCAGTGCTTTCCCTGATGGCCTGGGCAACAGGCTCAATATACAAAGCAAAGATGAGGGGTGATAAGGACAGCCTTGCTGGGTGCCCTGACCCAAGGTGAAACACTGTGAGATATTGTTTGTTCACCTTTATGAAGGTCTGAAGGGAGAAATAAATCCTCTGCAGCAAGGCAAAGGAGTCTGCTGAGAAGGCCGATTTCTGTAAAATCGCAAATAGATTGGGCCAGGAGACCCTACCAAAGGCATTCTCAGCATCCAAGTGCCACCCACCCTCACACACACACACACACACACACACACACACACACACATACATATACACTTACTGTGATGCCTCCATGTTTGCAATATATATATATATATTTTTAAGTCTATAGGTTTAGCAACTGCAAATGTGTGTGGGGGGTGGGGTGCTCATGTAACTATTTATCTGAATCAGCCATGATATATGTGGGCAATGCATTCACAATTATTCATGTGGATAGACAGGATGATCTTTGTTTTATTCTGACTGGAATTTGCTCTCAGTACAAGGTATATTTAATAACTGCAAATTGTGACTTCATGGTGATCAGTTCACGATGGGTGTGCATACATAAACAGACTGTTTAGTCATTTAGTCCACAGGTTCAGAGTATACAGTATATCACCCTCACCTGTCCTGGTGTTGTCAGCTATGAGTAACAGTTTTAATACAGCATGTATTAATGTGAGCCTCTAGAGAAAGAAAAGTTCTATGCCAGCATGCTACCACTATCTTCTCTATTAAATGAAAACAAACTTCAAGAAGAGCACAGTTCAAGATTTTAGGACTTGAAAAGTTCAGAGAGGGTAGCATTCATACTTTTTTGAAGAGTTTTTACAGATCAGTTCATTTTGAGAAAACTCCTAAAAGATAATGGTGGGGCCAAATTCAGATTTAAAATGTTTAAAAGAAAGGTTGTTTTCAGTTACTCAGTTTTTTGAAATATAAAGTAATTAGGTTTCTGCTGAGTACTCTTTTTTTTTGTCTGTTAATATTTTTTTGGGGGGGGTGCCCTTACTCATATGCTATAATAAAAACATTTATAGATGACATTCACATTGTTATCCCTGATTCTGAGAAGGTTGTCAAGTTTCATTGAGAAAGGGTACTGAGTTCAGTATATGGTCACTTCATTGACGTCACTTCTCATTAGAGATCTTGGCCTGGATATTCAAACTGCGCTGAAAACTGGCGCAACAGTAGGAGCAAGCGCAAACCAGTTGCGCAAATGCGCAACAGGTGCGATATTCAAACATGGAGCAGAGCAAATTGCGCAAGCAACCAACGTCTCAATATCGCACATACTGTGCCATCGCGCAACCAGGAAGGAGAAGCTGAGCCAAAATGCTGCGCTATGGCGCAACCATGGAAGCTCAGCTGAGCATTGCAGAGCTGCCATAGCAAGCACAGCCCCCAGAGCAATGGAACTGCACATCCAGGGAGGCAGGCTGGGGCCCACCGCCAGCCATGCCACACATGGGCACAGGAACTCACTGCAGAACCCACACCACACCGGCACACCCCAAGCACAGCATCACTGGGGGTGGGACGGATGATCCACGTGCCCATGGGGACAAGCCAACTAAAGCATAGCAGAGCCATGACACCCCAGCACAACCACTGGCAGGCAGAGAGTGCCACACACAGGGGGTTGACAACCACAGTGCACATCAGTCCCCCCCGTACGCACAGCACACCGTGCACCGTGCCCCCAAGACACTGCTCATGTGCAGTGACAGGCACTGCAGGAAACACCATGCACCCTCCGTGCCACACGTCAACCCCATGCTGCAGAGAAGCATACCAGCCAGACCCACCCTGTGCACCCAGCAGTGGGTGGCAGCAGATGGCAAGACCAACAGAAAGGCAATGCCATGCTGGTGACTGATACCTCCCCATGGACACACACACACACACACACACACACATATATACCCAGGACCATAGCAGCCCAGATGGCATGTACACCCCTGCAACGGAGCACCCATAGCCAGTTGCAAAGCAGACACCAACACAGCAGTTGTATCAAAATAGAAATGTATATTTAAAAAACAACATATAAACAATAACAGGTGAAACTATGTACAAGTTGGGGGACGGTAAAGGCAGGGTGTTCAAGGGGAGGGAATAAAAACTTGGAGAGGGAAGGCAGGGTGAAAGGGATGGGAGAAGTGGGAAGGGAATGTGGGCTACGGCCCAGCTGGCTCCTGGTCCTCCCCCTGCTGGTGTCCCCTCCTGTGCCACCGCCGCTGTTCACCCTGGCGCTGTATGGCCTGCAGGAGCTCCCAGTTTTGTAGTCCAACCTGGGTAAGGCGCCGCAGATCTTGGGACATGCGTCTCAGCACCCCAAGGCCTAGGAAAATGGGAACACAGTCAATGGCTGAGACTGACCACGACCCTGAACACCACCCAACCTGCAACCCATATAACCCAATGTCCTGCACCTGTGATGGCATGCACCCACCCACAGTGAACATGCACATGGCCATCACAAACAGGCGGCACCAGCTATGCGCACCACCGCCCACACACACCTGCCCACGCCAATCACAGTACAAACTAGGCTGTCAAGGATGTGGCAACGTGGTGCTGATGCCAGTTACACAGCTATGTGCCCAGTGCATGCCTGGACCACCTGTGATGCATACACAGACGTGTCGTGATGCTGCACTGTGATGCAGGTCACCTGTGTCATGCCTACATACATGGATACATAGACAGTGTCAGCAGATAAGGGCCTATGGGACACCCAGTCTGGCCATTTGGCCTTGTACGCTCACTCTGTTGTCCTATAAGTCCGCTCCCTCACCCTGACCTCCAGAATTCCTTCATGGCTAACCCATGCATTCATAAATCCAGTAACCAAGTCAGCCCCACCACATCCTCTGGCAGGGTGTTCCACTTGTCCACCACCCATTCTGTGAAGCAATACTTTCTCATGTTTCCTCTTAACGAGCCCTCCAACTGCATCCCATGCCTCTAGTCCGGGAACATCCTTTACGCCACAAATATTGTTTTCCTGCACTCTGTTCCCTGTAAAATACTTGTATGTCCCCATCATATCCCCACACCCTCCTCCCTCCAGGGAGTACATGTTCAGTTCCGTCAACCTGTCTGCATAGGACTTGTGATGCAATCCATGCACCATCCATGTCGCCCTCCTGTGAACCCTTCCACCCAGTCCATGTCCATACGCAGGTATGGTCTCCGAACTGTACACTGTACTCCAGTGGGGACTCACTAGTGTTTTGTATAGTGGAACTATGACCTCCCCTTTGGTTGTGTCCAGCATGGTTGGTGGTCTTGCCCCCCCAGCATGCAATAGCATCCATGACGTAATGATACTCACACTCCTCCAGCAGCTTGGTCTGACGCTGCTGATGCCGCTGCTGCTGCTGCTGCTGCTGCTGCTGCTGCTGTGGCACAACATCCCGTGGCACCGGGGCCCTGGCATGGCCCACATCACCGTGGTCCGGTGTCCTCACAATCCGGCCTGTGGGAGACATATGGTGAGACAAACATCAGTGTGACTCAAAAGCAGAGTGCCCCCTGCCCCAGTGAGAGTGCCTGCCCACACAGCCATAACCATCCATCGCACAGCTGCACACACTGACACACCTATGCACAGCCACCCAAGCACACACACACCCCTACAGAGAATATAGGTGCATAGATGGTACACTCACGTGGCCTAGGCACCAGGCCCCGCCTGGCACGTGAACGCAGCCGCGTCAACAGGTCCAGCTTTTCCGGTGGAGGTCATTGACCGTGCCGCACTGCCCAGCAGACCGCCCCGCCAGTGACCCCACCAGGTCAGTGGCCACTTGCTGCCACATGGGTTCAGGCATGGTGAGGGGCCTCACCATACAGTGCCTCACAGTGGGCTCCACCAGGGCCACCAGGTTGGCCACTTCGCGGGCTCCAGGACACCTCCTCCTCCCAGCCATGGCACCAACTTTACAGCAGGCAATATGGCCCGCTGCGCTGTAACCCCACGTGGAGTTGTTGCGCAATAGACCAGCACAGGCTCCAATCGCGCTGTTTGAACAGCGCCATCACTTTTATATGGCGCTGTCACCAGACAGCGCATAGGACGATACATGGCATGCCAACAGCACCAGGGTCCGAGGGCATACACAAGGTCTTGGCATGATGCATGGCATACGCACAGCGCCATAGGATGTATAGGCATCCTGCGCGACTGCTAAGCACAGCACCAGTGCCACAGTGGACTATCGCGCAGAAGTGCCACAGCGCCATATAGTGCCCAGTGCTGTAGCGCCACTGGCACAATGGTGGCCATGGCCTGAATCGCCTATCGTGCTCAGCAGGTCTGCAGCGCGATCGACGCATGCGTAACCTGTCTGGGCATGCGCAATGCAGTGTAGCACACAGCCACAAACATGCGCCATTGGCTCAGCCGGACCTTCCGTATTGCGCTAAGCGCAAATACGCGATATTCAGCAGACATATGCAAATCATTCGATCAGCCATTCAAAGGCACAGTGGCGCGATAAGCATGTCATTAAAGTTGAGCCACACCTCATTTGCATGTATTGCGCTATAAAAATGCGCCACTGGGTTGTGGCGGCCAGATTTGGTTGTTGCAGGTGAGAGGTGAGTTACATGCTGTGTGATGCTCAGGACAATGCTCATGGGCAGGGGTGCTGGAGGATGATATAGGTTGAGGGGGCTGAGCATGATGAGGGCACTTAGAAAGGGACAGAGGGCACCCTTTCCATCAGTATCTGCCATGCGGAGAGGAAAGGGGGGGCTTCTGCCCCCCCCGGCCGGCAGCTATGCTCATGGGGAAATGCTGTGGACTGCACAGTGACAGGTGTCCACTTCCACCCATAGAGATCACCATGACTGACGAGAACCAGGCTGAGGCTGTGGATGGCGGGCGTAGGAGGAGGCCAAACTTCACCACGGCAGAGACTGAGGCCTCTTCCAGGCCTACCTGGAGGATGAGCCACTTTGAGTGGATGGAGGGCACCCTCAGGAGCGTGCAGCTGCATGGGAGGGGTAGCTTGGTCGCCAACCTGCATGGAAGCCACCAGCGCCCATGCAGGAATGCCGAAGAAGATGGGGATTGACCGCAGGAGGCTGAAGGAGAAGGTGGCAGCCTTCAGGGTGGCGACGTGCTGCCACTGGTGGGGACCACTAGTGTGTTGCAGCTGACCCCGACTGAGGAGACACTGGTCGCGCCATGCAGCCGAGTGCCATTGCGGGCGCTCCAGGCGAGGATTCCAGACAGGTGGAAGCCCATCACTGCACGGTATGACATGGTGATGTTGTTGGGGGGCTGTTGTTCACATGCACTACATGTACTCTCTTTCTGTTACAGATCCTGTTCGCCTGCAGGAGACGGTGGTGGTGGTGGGTGCAGACAGTGAGGCAGACCTGCTGGACCTGGAGGAGGGACCATCCACCTCCGCCACCAGCCTGCAGGCACTGCAGCAGCATGCAGGCTGGCCCAACAACTCCGGCGGCAGTGATACAGGTGCAGGGGTGCACAGCTCAGTCACAGCAGTCTGGCATGGGCATGCCAGCCTGCTGTGCCTAGGGCAGTGGCACGACCGCACCATTGATGATAGCAGGCCTGCAATGGCCAGTGATAGTGTGTGTCCCACGACAGACACATGGCAGGCCAGCACGTGCCCCTGGGCCATCCTGGTTCACACCTGTGTACCAGCATGCTGGCACAGTCACAAGCTGTGCCTGTCAGCACCGGTGGGGCAGCATTGGTGGCTGTGCAGGTGTCTGGCACTGTTGACAGCACAGAGGTGGAACAGGTGGACCTGGGGGCTCAGCAGTTGGAGGGGCGGCAGCAGCAGTTGCACACCAGGCCTGGGGGGACAGCGTCAAGCAGTGGCACTTGTCCACCGCCCTTAGATCCGCCCATACCTGGTCCTGGTGAATAGCGGCCACCCTCAAGGGGTGCTATGCGCCAGGACCATCCACACCCTGGGGGTCACGATGCCATTGGGGCACAGTACCCATTGGACGCACACACCCGCCTGCTGCAGGAGTTGGTACAGCTGCAGGGGCAGGTTGCAAGGTCCGTGGAGGCACTGTCTGTGTCCGTGGAGCGGCATAGCAGGGAGTGTGCTCGGGACCGAGCCGAGATGGTCCTTATATGGACGGATGTGACCGCTGCCATTGACAGGCTGACCCAGGCAGTGGTCTCTGTGGCCAACGATTGACCACACGTCAGGTGCCCCTGTACCA
This sequence comes from Neoceratodus forsteri, assembly GCA_016271365.2. Taxonomy (NCBI): domain Eukaryota; kingdom Metazoa; phylum Chordata; order Ceratodontiformes; family Ceratodontidae; genus Neoceratodus; species Neoceratodus forsteri. The sequence goes on from CM057455.1 coordinate 536,095,871, forward strand.
CGCACCCCACACAGTGCGCAGCTCCACTCCCCATTCCCGCATCGCATACACCAGGCCTGTTGATGCCGGGTTCTGCTGTGGCATCCCGAGCACCCCTGGTGCAAGTTTGTTTGGGCGGGATGCAGACCCCTGTGCGGGCAAGGTCACGGTCATGCACTGGGACCCCTGTGGTGCACTAGCGCCACCATGTGGCCCCTGCTCAGCCTGCCAGTGCTGGCAGGGTTACGGCGGGCCGCCCCACGCATCCGTAGGCCGTGGGACAGTGCTCCCCTGACTGAGCTGTCTCCCCAATGCAGGCCCTGTCTGGGCTGCCCTGTGTGCAATGTGTGCATGCGGTGGTGGGCAGTGCACTGCTGGGCTGCTCATCTCAAGCTGACATCGGACCACCTGCACACTCTCCCAACTGCTGTCCACAGGTGCGTGTGCATGATGATGCCTGCATTGCACTGTACACCAAGGTGCAAGGTTGCCCAGGTCCTGACACATGTACGTGGACAGTCCAGGTGGTGGGGGTGGTTGGTGGTGCTGTGTGTTGGCGATGTCATTTCCGCAGTGCTGTGCTGCTGCCCCTGTATGCTGCCTGGTGTGTGTGTGTGTCCATATGCATGCTCACCCTTCTCTGATGGTGTGTTGGTATGCCTGGACCCTTCAACTCCCCTGACCTTCATGCACGGTGTATTCCCCTGTGTGCCTGTGGTTTGCGCATGGACAGTGTTGCCTGCACATGTCCCCTTGACTTACCTGTGTTGTGCGTAGTGCTCTTCTGCAATGGTGTCCCGGTGCAGCTGGGCCTGCCGTGTCAGTCGGGGGTCCCTCCGTCCTGGGGGGTGCTGCTCATCACCCACATCACTGGCGCCACTGGCGCCCCATCGCTGTCCCTCTTGGACCTGTACGGCTATCCCATGGTCTTTGGCCATGTTGTGCAGGATGCAACAGGCCAGGAATATCCCACAGGCCTTTTGGGGCTGTACTGTAGGCTCCGCCGGAGGTGTCCAGGCATCGGAAGTGCCTTGAGTATCCCAAACACCCGCCTATGATGTTCCGTGGTTGCGGCATGTGCCTCATTGAAACCAGCTGTGCTGGGGTCGTGGGCGCCTGTATGGTGTGAGCAGCCAGAGACGCGAGTGGGTATCCACAGTCACCTGTGTGGAGATAGTGGAGATCAGTGTCATGTCAGGTCCATATTGCCTATATCCTTGTGTGCCACTACCATGGCACCTCAGTCATTCCCACCTGCACAGAGTTTGCATTCCATACATGTGTACTCACCCACTAGATGACCCGTGGGGATGTTCCTACCTCAATCGATGGCACAGTGCAGATTGGTGCCATGAAGGCATCATGTGCTCCGCCAGGGTGTGTGGACAGACATTGATGATGCACCCAGTGGCATCACACACCACCTGGCAGTTGACACTGGAAAAGCCCTTCGGTTCCGATAAGCATGGCCATCAGGGCCAGGTGGTGTCGCGAATGGCCACATGGGTGCAGTCTATGGCCCCTAGCACGCCAGGCATATGTGCTACCCTGTGGAACTCCTGCATGTTTGCTGTACGCTGCCGTGTGCTGGGGAAATGGATGTACTCGCGAGCATGAGGCAGCAGCGCTTGAGGAATTGGGTGAGGATGCGGACGGCCGACTGTGTACGCCTGTGGTGTCCCCTGTCGGCCTCTGGAAGGTGCCCGTGGTGAGCAGGCACATGCAGGCTGTCACCTTGGTCTCCACGGACAGAGCATGACCTGCCGTGAGGGTGCCTGCATCACATCACTGCACAGCTCGCTGAGCTGTCTCAGTATTGCCCTGTTCAGGTGGTACCGGGCCACAATCTCGACATCTGTGTACAGCCTGTGCTGATGCGGCACGATATCGCTTGTCGGGGCATACCTGACGGGCCCCTCCGCGCCACGCCCCCTGCAGCATGCTGTCTCACCCTCATTACAGCTCTCCATGTGGAAGCTGACTGTCCATCTCCCTGGCTTCTGCCCCAGCTGCTGTTCCTGTGTTACCTCGACTGCCCCACTGCTGCTTCCACTGCACCGGCACCTCCACTGGCCTCTCTGTCCTCCAGGACCCACTGTCCCTCTCTGCCCTTCCTGCTCCTGTCTCTCTCTCTCTGTCTCTCTGTCTCTCTCCAGTTTGCGGCCTGCTAGGGTTCTTGCACAGCCCCTTGAGCCTTTTTATTTGGCTCACATCCCATACTCGCGATCCTCCGGTTGAGCCACTCTGCGCATTGCGCAAGTGTTCGATATCACATTGCGCACTTTATGCATGGACTCCGCCTTCGCTGCGATCCCTTCATTTCCATTGTGCTGTTGCTCAGCATGTTTTCGGTGGCGCAACTGGCCCCTTCTGAATATCGCAGAATGGCGCATTTTTGGAGTTGCGCACGCGCAACCCTGTTGCGCATGGCGCAACCCTTTTGAATATCCAGGCCCTTGTGTCTGATGGGTAGGGTCCTGTCCTTTTGGATTATGGCCCAGGTGTTCAGAGTGAGTACAGCACAGAGTTGGGCAAAGGGCTCCCCAACAAGCTGGTCACTGGCCAAAGGCTGCAGCTTTTGTGTGCTACTCAGGATAACTTTGAAGAGCCATATCACCCAAGAAGGATCGCCAAGAAGAGAAAACACATAGAAGCACCTAATCATTATTTCTGCTAAGTAAAAACTTAAGGGGCGGAAGGTATACAAATATCCATTCCAATAACAGGAGGTGCAAAGAATCGGGTTGGATATATTAAAAAAAAGTTAAACATTTTTAAAAGAACAGAATGGTAACAGGTAAAATAAAGAAATGGAAAAAAAAGACAAGAAGACATAGAGGATTTGGTATGTGTCAAAGATAGGGAAAGAAAGATACAACAATCATAGTGCTGAGTGTCACATGTATAAAACACTGTGCATCTGACTGGCTTGTCGGGAATGACAGAGTACAGGTACACACTGCACGCCCATTGGTCTGCAGGGTGCATCAATGGGCTTCCACATGTACAGTAGCTGTCATTCACAGACAGCTCTGTCAATGGGCAGTCATGTTGGCATGCAGGTGGGTTGAGCTGCCCGCTGATGATAGGACCAACTGAGATGGGGGATCGGGGTGGGGAAGGGGTGCCTGATTTGGTGAGGGGTCTGCTGGACCACCAAAGAGTCTTCAGGACTCCATGCGATGTTGCAATCGGGTCGAGGCAGGGAATCTCTTATTACTACTTTACCGCTGCATCGAATGGCATTCTACTGGGGATTCGGGCAAGGAGGGGGGTTCTGCTTTTACACTGGGACATCTGCCATAGTTTGTAGCATACTACTGGGGATTTGGGCAGGGAGGAGGTTCTGCTTTTACATTGGGATATCTGCTGCAGTGAGTGACATATTACCAGGGATTCAGGCAGGGAAGGGGGTTCTGCTTTTACATTGGGATATCTTCTGTAGTGAGTGGCATACTACCAGGGATACCAGCAGGGAGGAGGGGCCCCCTGGAGTACCAGGGCTCTTTTGTGGGCATGCATATGGACAACGTGAGGGCCTGAGACCTGTGGGGGGTACAACATGCCTCCTTGGGGCTATGTGTGTGGCCCACAGCCTTTGCAAGGCACCTGGCACATACTGATAGGCACATCCCTGCAAGATGCATGCAAATGGGGCCAAAATGACTTGCAAATGGCCCCACTGTGTCTGACAAGCCTAATGGCCCCATTTGCATGTTGTGGCTATGAATGGGAACATTTGGCACAACGCATTGTGAGATGCCCTGCTCCATTAGTTTCCCTGCCTGAACAGGGGGTTGTGCCAGCACATCTTGGGTTGGGCACAACTTTGGTATTCACAGAGGGGATGCACCAAGAGCACCAGAGGGCTGTGAGTTCAGTTCCCACATCTGGCACTTGGGTTAATATCCCAGTACTGACTCTGTAGTGCAGCATGAGAGGGGTGCTGCACTTCTGAGGTGCCGCCTTTCGGATGAGACATTAAACCGGGGTCCCATCTGCCTGGATTGGTGGTAGTTCAGGTGGATGTTAAAGATCCCATGGCACTTATCGAAAAGAGTAGGGAATTTTATTGAGAAGAAAGTGGACTTCATTACAGATGCATAAACAAAAACAATGCAAAGGAAAAACAAAATAACCTGAAATAACAAAGGCATCATAGAAAAAAAAATGGAAAACAGGTGAAACAAATACATAACAGCATAGCATAAATAAGTCAGCAAGTTACCCTATATTCCAAATGTCAGTATTAGTCCATAGCTGAAGAAATTGCTGTCTGGACTTGAGATCAAAATCTTTCAGTTTTACAGCAGTTACTGCATTTTCAACATTCTGCAGAATCTCATGTAGTGAAATCCATTTCTGGTGTAAAACCAACAGGCATCTAGCCTGCCATAAAAAATATCGTATCAATGTAAAAACAACATACATCATGTCAGCATTATATTTCTTATTTAAAGCCATATTAGTCCCAAACATAATGTCCACATGCATCAGAGTAGAAAATAATGGTTCAGGCCAAACTCCTGAAATGGTTCCCCAAAAATCAAGTGCAAACTAACACTCAAGGGATAAATGCTGTTGAGATTCAACAATAGAAACACAGGACTCCCTTGAGTAGTATCTATCGTCCAATGATTTGTGCTTACGGTTCCCTTTAACACTGAGTCTATCATACTTGCCCAACAATACTGTATCCCACACATACGGTGGTATCCTTGGGTTCTGAAGTTGTTTTAAAATCCAGGCCTGTCGACTGGGAGGACAAGAAGGGAATACTACAAGGTCATGAGTGCCCTGTCTCCAAATACTGTCATATAAAGCTTACCGGCTAGTAACACAAAAATCCTTGAGTTGGAAACCCCAGGCCATGGCCAATTTAATGGCGTCCAAACCATAAGTAGGAAGTCCATGAATTCTGGCCAAAAAAACCTTCTTTCCCTGTTCCCATTGGGCAATGCAGGGTACCAGCCACAACAGAAGAAAGGGCTTCCAACCTTTCTCCTCAGGCTTCAAAGCCCCTCCAAAATTATAACTCAAAAAAATACTATAAAAGAAAGCTACCACATTTACCATGCCTACCCCACCCTCTACAATAGGCCTATAAGTAAAACCACATTTGATAGGGTTCAACCGAGACCCCCAAAACCCTTGGAAAAAAATACTGAACAATCTGGTGAATAACTTCATGGGTGGGGGATAAACATAACAAAGATACAAAAAAAAATAGGGACCACTAAAACTTTGAGCGAGTAGACATGTTTCTTTTTATCAATCTGATGTTGCCTCCACCCAGCCAAAAGTCTATCAGCCTTCCCCAAAGCAATATTCCAGTTAAGCAATTGTACATCTCCTGGGCCAAACCAAAGACCTAGAATTTTTATAGGTTCAGGAGAAATCCTGATTCCAGCAAAGGACCCAGACTCAGAAACAGAGAGGCACACCAGGGGAAGTCTAATACTTTTCTCAAAATTAATCTGGGACCCTGCAATTGTGGAGTATTGATGTAAGACACCAGCCAAGGCCGGTTCATCAGTGTCCATAGCAACAGTAAGGACCAAGTCATCCGCATAAGCCAAAATCTTCACAGGAGTAGGACAATTGGTCCCTTGCAATCCAATCACTCCAGGGCAGAGAAGAATGGCCCTAATTAATACATCAGTCCCAAAATTATACAAAATGGGGCTTAAGGGGCATCCCTGCCTAACCCTACATTTAACTAATACCAGCCTTCCCAACCACCCATTAACATTGGGAACAATAACAGCCTCAGAATAAAGGGCTTTAATCCACCCTATAAATTGGATCGGGATCCCAAACGCTGCCAATACAGAAAACAAAAACTGATGTGAAACTCTACCAAAGGCCTTCTCCTGGTCAATTCCAAACACCCACCCTTTGATGTGGTCCATGTCCCCCAAGGCAAATAATTCCCTCAACAAGACAAGATTATTATTTTGGCATCTCCCAGGGATACTGCATGTCTGTACAGGACAAAGAAGTCTCGCAACCCAAATCAACCTGGCTAACAACATTTTTAAAGAAAGTAAACATTTTAGCACCCATACAGCAATAAATCGGACAACAGATGGAATAGAAATCCAAAGTTTATAAAAAATGCAGACATGCACAAATACAAATAATGGCTTAGAAAAGTACTAACATTCCACCTGGTACACTGCCAGGTTTCATCAGAGTAAAAGATCAGCTCACAAGTGCTTCAAGAAATACATAGCATAATTAAACATGTGACCCAAACTCACCAATTCATATTATGCACCCATTAAATGGGTTATTGTTGATTGTTTAAAATCAAAGGGTCTTTAAATAAATCCCTAGTTCAATACATTAACTCTTTAATTCCATGTTTCAATGTTTCAGTATGTTAGCACAAGTAAACTGACTTGGTGACCTCAAAGAATATATGTCCTCAGTTTTTTACATTTTTGTGTTATGCTTTGTTATCACTATTTAGGGACAAACAAATTCCAATTTATATTTATTTTACAAATTAGTCCCAACATTAGTCCCAACTCATATGTATTACTCTTATGGGACACATTTCATTTTATTTTTATAAATAAAACAACGTATTACATGAGGTAACCAGGCACTATCTTAAATCACAGCAACAGGGGGAGAAATGGAATAACATATAGGTTATATATCATCATTTATACTTTTTAAGGAAAGCTGAAAGTTCAGTGTTTTCATTAAGACCCTTATGGGAACAAGCCCCTAAGACATATATCCAATAACTTTCTCTCTGTTCAATCTTTTTGTTCAAATTGCCACCTCTGGGACACATGGGGACCAATTCCAGGCCCCAAAATTTAAATGCATGTCTTTGAGAACTATGTTTCAAAATGTGTTTAGCAATAGCATAGGTAGTATCTCCCCTTTCTACTGCCCTCACATGTTCTCCTGTCCTTACCTTAAATTTACATATAGTGTGTCCAACATAGTATGCCCCACAGTCACATATTAATAGATATACTACACCAGAACTGTTACATGTGATGAAATCATTTAGTTCTATATCACTCCCTGTAACAGGATGTTTAAAGTGTTTACAACAATAAACATATTTACAATATGTGCAGTTACCACACCTATGAGTGCCTTTAGGTCTAGATGTTAACAACATTTGTTTATCCCTTCCGCTAGTAGTTACTATGTTGGACCCTACATAGTCTTTTACACTTTTACATTTTCTAAAAATAACTTTGGGTCCATTATTGGTTTACTCTTTTAATTCAGATTCAAGTTCCAGGATTATCCAATTATTTTCAATGATTTGCTTTACTTCATTAGCCTGTTTTGAAAAACTAGTCACAAAGGGAGACTCTAGTTTTTGTTTACTAGTCTGTTGTTTATGCAACAGTGTTTCTCTCCTATCCAATTCATCAACTTTTTTAATAGCTGATACAATACTTTTTTTACTATAACATCTTTCCAGATATTGATGCACCTGTTCACTTTGTTTTGTATCATATTCTGCTTGTAAAAAAACAAAGACAAGGCGCTGCGTCAGCATGTGGTCTAAAAGCAAAACAAAATGGTTATATTAAATGCACGCTGAAAATAGAAAATAGAGTTAAAAATCTACGTTTCGACCTTAGGTCTTCTTCAGGAAATATCTAAAAGAGAAAAAAAACAAGTTAGTGCAGAGGAGAGGTAAAATGAGAGGGGTATATATGTGGAGAAAGAAGAAGGGGGATGCAAAGGGAGAAGAAGTGATAAATGATAAGATTAAAAGAGAATCTGTGAAACAAAAAGGTGATGATGGGAAAGATAAAACATAATGGGAGAGAAAGAGCTGGGGAAGATCCCAGGTAGAGACTGATTAACAGTGCCTTGTAAGAAGGCTGAAAGGTGACAAATGTGTGAGAAGGAGACAGAAATGGAGACATATGGTGAAAATGAAAAGCAAATCAGTACAAAAACAAATTGACTTTAGGGAAAAAAAGGGGAGGCTGAAAGATGTTAGTGGAAAATAAGTCTATCATTTAAACCAGAGGGTTGCTGGGAGCCAAGGCGGATGATCAGCTTATTTCCATAAGTTTCTATGGTTAGGATCCCAGAAGCCCTGCTGAAGGACACAAACAGAAAGGTCATTGACATTGCGGTCCCTGGAGATAAAGTGGATACAATGGGTTTAGCAGTTTCACCATTCCTGACTGCTCTGTAATGTTCCCTGAAATGGTCAGCAAGATGCCTACCAGTTTCTCCGATGTAATAGCTGAACACCTCCTGCAAAGAATACAGTACACTACATTAGTGGAGGTGCATGAGAACTCCTTGGTGATGTGAAAACACCTGTAGGCCCCGAATCTCAGTTACACTGAAATAAATTTGCAGAGTGTGAGCCGAGCCCTATTGCAAGGTTTGGTACCTGGGGAGGAACTGTTAGGAGTGGGTAGGCTGCTTTTACCAGGAGATTGAGTGAATGGGTGGTCATGGGAGGCACAGGGTGGTTCTGGTAAAGGAAGCACCAATGTTAGGTCAGTTTGCAAAATGGGAAAGTTACTAGTGATGATCCTGTGAAGAGAAGGTGTGCTCTGATGGAAAGGAAGAACTAGTGAATTCTCGTTGTTCTTGTGTGACAGTATCCTCCCGCGGGGTCCAGGTTACGGGCATGTTACTGACCCGGGAGAGTGCTCTGTCCACTGTGCTTTTAGGTATCCCTGTTGATAAAAAACTATGCATTATTTGGGTCTGCTCAGCAAAATCATCCTCTTCACTGCATAACCTGCGAAGTCTAAGAAACTGTGAATAAGGCAGGCCATTCTTGACAAGTTTAGGATGGAAGGAGCTATGGAGGAGGAAACTGTGAGAGTCAGTGGGTTTGTAATAGACTGATGTCTTCAGACCAGTGTTCTGGACTGAGAGCTGGATATCCAGGAAAGGCAGTGTAGAGGAGGATACTTCAACCGTGTACTGAAGGGAAGGATGAGCGTGGTGAACTTGTCAAGGAAGACTTGAGGGTCTCCCTGGAGCAGGAGGTGGCCCCACACAGTCATCAATGTAGCGTGTAGAGTTCAGGCACAGTCCCTGTGAATGAGAGAAAACATTCCTCCACCCAACCCACAAACAGATTAGCAAAGCTGGGCCCATCTTGGTACCCATGGCAACTCCACTGACCTGCTGAAAAACTGTTATTAAAGAAAAGCATTGAGTGTTAGAACCAGTTCTTCCAGATGAGTTAGTGTGTGTGTGGGTGGCTGCTGGACTTCCCGTGTTCAAGAAATGCTGCAAAGCTGTCAGACCATCATCATGGGGGATCACTGTGTAAAGAGATTTGATGTCCATGGTGAAGATGAGCTGATGAGAGTCACCGAATCTGAACCTGTCAAATAACTGGAGAGCATGGTTAGTGTCTTTAACATAGGAGGCAGGGACTCAACAAGGGGTCTCATGAGGCCATCAAAAATGCGGAGATGTGGGATGGGGCAGGAGCAGGCAGACACTATGGGACGACCGGTTACCTGTTTTGTGGATTTTGGGAAGAAGATAAAACCTAGATGTCTGTGGATGCTGGACTATAAGTCTCTTAGCAGAAGCAGGGAGCTCATTGTTTTTCAATAGCAGAGGTGATGGTGGTGGTGACCTCCGTCTGATAGTCAGCAGTGGGGTCCTGTGGAAGAGAAGAATAAAACCTGGTGTCAGAGAGTTGCTGTGTGGCTTCCGTGATGTATAGCTCCTTTGCCAGACCACAACAGCACCTCCCTTACCAGCTGGTTTAATAACAATGTCATTCCTACATTGTAGAGATCTGAGGGCTGCAAGCTCACCAGGTGTCAGGTTGGAATGGTTGTGCCTTGCAATGAAGATTAAAGTTAGTGGTGTTTCCATGCATTGGTTAACAAAATAATCAACAGCAGCAAAACGTCCTGGAGGGGTGTCCATGCACTTCGCTGGGATTGATGTCATTGATAGTTCTGGTGATACGTCATCATCTGTGGGAAGAGGAGTCATTTTAGAAAAATGAGCTGCAAGGCGTACTCTACGATAGAAGCACTGCAGATCAACTTGAACCTGGGGTGCATCAAGATATCTGGGTGTGGGCACAAAAGAGAGACCTTTGCTAAGGAGTGAGTGCTCATCTTGTGTCAGGAGAAGGTCTGGAGGAATACAAAATACCAAATTGTTAGGTTGTGTCTGACTCGAGGGCTCATGCTGATTGTTGATCTGCTGGGTGAGAGACTGGAGTTTTGCAGCTTTGGTATCCTTGAGAAACTGAAGAGAGTGGAGTTAAGGTTTTGGATGCAGTGCTTAATAAAAGGAAGGTTATGTGGAGCCGTTCGCTGCAGGAAACTTTTGCCTTTGAATGGTTTTGTCCACAGAGATCAGCTGTGTTTTGATGGAGAGAATGTGTGCACGATAAGTTTCTTAGAGAAAGTTTTCAAAAGCTTGTTAGTAGAGGAAACATGTGTCTCAGATCCAAATGAACATAGATGAAATTTCAAACAGAAACCTTTAGGAATAATACCCAGGTAGTGGCATTTGGAAAGAAACTGTAAGTGACTGCAGAGTTTAGTCTTAGAGCAAATCGCAGAAAAATAATTCAAGAGAAGGCTTAGAAATATGAGAAGGGAATGCAGACATAGAAGAAATGAAGGAGCATCGCAGAGAATTCAGAAGAGATTTCAGATTAGGCATAGTGGTTCGCAAGCAAATGTAGCATACAAATTGTGAAAAACAAAGACAGGCACTCACGTCAGCATGTGGTCTAAAAGCAAAACAAAATGGTTATATTAAATGCACGCTGAAAATAGAAAATAGAGTTAAAAATCTACGTTTCGACCTTAGGTCTTCTTCAGGAAATATCTAAAAGAGAAAAAAAACAAGTTAGTGTAGAGGAGAGGTAAAATGAGAGTGATATATATGTGGAGAAAGAAGAAGGGGGAGGCAAAGGGAGAAGAAGTGATACCTGATAAGATTAAGAGAGAATCTGTGAAACAAAAAGGTGATGATGGGAAAGATAAAACATAATGGAGAGAAAGAGCTGGGGAAGATCCCAGGTAGAGACTGATTAACAGGGCCTTATAAGAAGGCTGAAAGGTGACAAATGTGTGAGAAGGAGACAGAAATGGAGACATATGGTGAAAATGAAAAGTAAATCAGTACAAAAACAAATTGACTTTAGGAAAAAAGGGAGGCTGAAAGATGTTAGTGGAAAATAAGTCTATCATTTAAACCAGAGGGCTGCTGGGAGCCAAGGCGGATGATCAGCTTGGCTTCCATGTTTTTTCTGTGGTTAGGATCCCGGAAGCCCTGCTGAAGGACACAAACAGAAAGGTCATTGACATTGTGGTCCCTGGAGATAAAGTGGGATACAATGGGTTTAGCAGTTTCACCATTCCTGACTGCTCTGTAATGTTCCCTGAAATGGTCAGCAAGACGCCTACCAGTTTCTCCGATGTAAATAGCTGAACACCTCCTGCAAAGAATACAGTACACTACATTAGTGGAGGTGCATGAGAACTCCTTGGTGATGTGAAAAACACCTGTAGGTCCCTAATCTCAGTTACACTGAAATAAATTTGCAGGTGTAGCAGCGAGCCCTGTTGCAAGGTTTGGTACCTGGGGAGGAACTGTTGGAGTGGGTAGGCTGCTTTACCAGGAGATTGCGCAGGTTGGGTACCAGCGGTAGGAGGCAATAGGTGGTTCTGTAAAGGAAGCACCAATGTTAGGGTCAGTTTGCAAATGGGAAAGTTACTAGTGATGATCTCCTGAGAGAAGGTGTGCTCTGATGGAAAGGAAGAACTAGTGGAATTGCTTGTTCTTGTGTGACAGTATCCCTCCCGCGGGGGTCCAGGTTACGGGCATGTTACTGACCGGAGAGTGCTCTGTCCACTGTGCTTTTAGGGTATCCCTGTTGATAAAAAAACTATGCATTATTTGGGTCTGCTCAGCAAAATCATCCTCTCACTGCATAACCTAAGAAGTCTAAGAAACTGTGAATAAGGCAGGCCATTCTTGACATGTTTAGGATGGAAGGAGCTATGGAGGAGGAAACTGGAGAGTCAGTGGGTTTGTAATAGACTGATGTCTTCAGACCAGTGTTCTGGACTGAGAGCTGGATATCCAGGAAAGGCAGTGTAGAGGAGGATACTTCAACCGTGTACTGAAGGGAAGGATGAGCCGTGGTGAACTTGTCAAGGAAGACTTGGAGGGTCTCCATGGAGCAGGAGGTGGCCCCCACACAGTCATCAATGTAGCATTTGTAGAGTTCTGCTTGTTCAGTACAGTTCCTTAAAGTTCTTATCAATTGTCCCTTGGGGGTGCTAAATCTTGTGTGAAAGGGGTGGCAACTATAGAATCTTAGTAAGGTGTTCCTATCAGTGTTTTTCTAAAATAGGGTGGTGCAAGCTCCCTCTTCTCCATCTTTGTATATTCTTAAATCTAGGAATGTGATATTGGTCTGGTTGAGTTCATACTTGTATCTCAGCCTGCTACTGGTAGATTCCATCTACTTGATGAAACATTCAAAATCCTTTACCATGCTCTTCCAGACGATAAAAATATCATCAATAAAGCACTGCCACAAATCCAAACTATCAAAATGTGGATTTGTAGTGGCGCTATACAGATGATCCAACTCCCATTTCCCCATGAACAAGTTCGCATAGCTTGGGGCCATAGTAGTGCCCATTGCTGTACCCCATAACTGATGGTGCAATTGACCAGCGAATAAAAAAATATTTATGGTCAAGACCAATTCTGCTAACTGTGCCAAAAATTGTGTTGGGGACTTTACTTTGTCTTCCTCTGATCTCCTTTCCAGAAAGAAAGACAAGGCTCTCAGTCCCTCATAGTGTGGTATTACAGTATATAAGGAATTGACATCCCCAAGGGACAATTGATAAGAACTTTAAGGAACTGTACTGAACAAGCAAAATATGATACAAAATGAAGTGAACAGATGCATTGATTTCTGGAAAGAGGTTATAGTAAAAAAAGTTTTGTATCAGCTATTAAAAAACTTGATGAATTGGATAGGAGGGAAACATTGTTGTATAAACAACAGACTAGTAAACAAAAACTAGAGTGTCCCTTTGTGACCAGTTTTTTGAAACAGGTTAATGAAGTAAAGCAAATCATTGAAAATAGTTGGCCCATCCTGGAACTTGAACCTGAATTAAAAGAGTTAACCAATAATGGACCCAAAGTTATTTTTAGAAAATGTAAAAGTGTAAAAGACTACATAGTGTCCCACATAGTAACTACTAGTGGAAGGGATAAACAAATGTTGTTAACATCTAGACCTAAAGGCACTCAAAGGTGTGGTAACTGCACATATTGTAAATATGTTTATTGTTGTAAATACTTTAAACATCCTGTTACAGTGAGTTATATAGAATTAAATACTACACCGAGTAAAGTCAGTCAGAAGACTTGCTGTTCCTTTTGGATACTACACAGAGTAAAGTCAGTCAGAAGACTTGCTGTTCCTTTTTGTAAGCTGAGAAACTGGCTATACTGCAGAGAACAAACTAGAACGCATTTGAGGAACTGTTAACTTGGTAAAACATAGTATTGTAGGGGGACTAGGAAGGTAAGCTACACTTTCTACAGAAAGTTTCATTATTTTCTTATTGGCATTAAGAATTGCAGGATTCCATTAAAGTGTAGTAATTTTATAACCAGAGGGGTTGTAATACAACTGAAGTTGCTTGATTTCTGTGCTAGATGCATAGGATTTGGAAGGATAGTTGTGCAATATTTTGGAAGTGTCCTGCTGGCTGAACAGTGAGTTCATTTTTATCCCTGGACTCAGTAGAGTGGTTTGTGTAGGAGCAGTGGTCTAGTACATTGTGGTGTTGGTTGACTTACTATAAAGGGCAGTACTCACCAGGGTGGTGGAGCAGTGGTGTATTTGATTGTTTCTAACAGTCACCAGTGGTTGTGGCATTTCCTTTATAGCCAAGGTTCTGACATCACTTCCTCAACAGGTCTTGGAGCAGAACTGTCATATTCTTAATTACCCAGCACAGTGCACAAAGCGTAAGTATATACACAAAAAAAAAAATAATAATAAAAAAATTGTATATTACTCATTGTATATTATAAGGAAGAGGGACATGTGGGGAGTGGTGCAATGCACTGGCTGTGGGGTAGCAATTTTCTGGGAAACATTCTGGAACCTGCATTGCTGCCCTATTTGCAGGCAACTGTCGGCTCTGAGGGAGGAGGAGGAGGTTGCCCACCTCCAGGCTGAACTGGCAAGGACTAAAGAGGACTCCCCCACCCAAAGAGCACCTGTGCCACAACCACTGCCTCAGAGGTTGCCATGTGTGAAGAGCAGATGGACCACAGTAGGTTCTGGGAGGGTGAGGGTGGTGGAACAGAGGCGTAGCCCCCGAGTTGCACCTCTACACAAATCATATGTCGGTCTGGCAAATCAAGGTTACTCTATGATGACACCCTCATTGGAGACCAAGAAGAATGCTGGGGACATCCACAAGGGAGACCCACAAAAGAGTGGCAAGGGACAACACAAAGGAAAGAAACAGCTTCTGATAGGGGACTCAACTGTTAGGGGTGTAGACCTAGGGAAGGGAGAGGAGAGGGAAGTAAGGTGCCTGCCTGGTGCCATGGCTTGGAGGGACAGGAAGTGAATCCTCAGGATTGCAGAAGCAGCATCACAAGAGAGGAAACTTGATATCATTGTCCACCTCGGGACAAATGACCTAGCTAGGCATGAGATCAGTGCAGTGCAGGATGAATTTGTGGAGTTGGGGAGGGGCCTCAGACAGGTAGCAAGCACAGTAACCTTCTCAGAGGCACTGCCAGTCTATGGCAGGGGTGAGGCTAGGGTACTGCACACCATGCGGTTTAATGAATGGTTGCAAAACTGGTGCAGAGCACAGGGCTTTGGCTTCATTGGGGACTGGGGTCCACCTGGAGAGATGAAGGTCTATACTGGCATGATGGTCTGCATCTGTCCAGGAAGGGAAACATGCCCTAGGTGACAGGTTTAAAGGCTTCTTGGCAAGCTTTTAAACTAGCCAAGGGGGAGTGCTGATAGGAAACAGGAAAGTTCAAGCCTCCCCGCAGCATGGCAGGTAGTAGGGTAAACACTGAGGTACAGAGCTTGACAGAGGGCAGGACAGGGGTAAATGGAAAAATGGACAAGGGCAATAAGAGCAGGGATGGGGTAAAAAAGGATAAAGCCAACATTAAATGGAGGGCAATGAGTACCAATGCCCATAGTCTTGGAAACAAGCTTCCAGAGCTAGTAGCCCTAATGGAAGTGGAACACTTGGATATTGTGGCAGTCACAGAAACATGGTACACAGAGAACCATGACTGGGATGTCAACATACCAGGGTACACAATCTACAGAAGGGACAGGGAGGGTAAAAGAGGAGGTGGAGTAGCTCTCTACGTAAGGGAAGGGATCAAAGTAACAGACCTAAAAAGTAAAGGAGAGGACAAGAGGAACTCTGGGTCACATTGGAGACAGGGAATGGCATCACAATCCGCACAGGGGTTGTATACAGACCCCCGTCTCAAGGGGAGGAAATGGACAAGAAAATGATAGAGGGCATTCTCAAAATGGCTGAAAAAGGGGAGATACTGTTGATGGGGGACCTGAATATGCCAGATGTTAAATGGGCAACATGGACTGCAGCCACATCCAAGAGCAGGGTCATTCTCGATGCCCTACAGGGAGCATGTCTTAGACAGCTAGTGGTGGAACCCACTCGGGAGGGAGCAATATTAGACCTGGTACTCTCAAATGGAGAGAGGATCACAAACTTAGAAGTCAGTAGACACCTGGGAACAAGTGACCACTGCACAGTGTGCTTCACAATAAACACAACCATGGAGATGCTTATACAAACACAAGGATACTGGACTTTAGAAGGGCTGACTTTGGCATAATGGGTGAATACCTGAGGAATGCATTAGCAAATGGCCAGAAAGGAGGGGTGGAAGAACAATGGAGAAAAATCATAACTACCATCATGGAGGCAACAAGCCTTTGTGTGAAACAAATAAAGAAAACAAAGCGGAATAAAAAAACACTATGGCTCTCAAAAGAAGTGTCAGGTAAGGTTAAGGAGAAAAAGGCTGCATTCAAAAAGTATAAGGTATCACAGACTGAACACGACAGGGAACTGTATCAATTAAAGCAGAAAGAAGTGGGGAAGGCAGCCAGAAAAGCAAAGGCCCAAACCGAGGAAAGGATAGCCAACTCAGTTAAGAAGGGGGATAAAACCTTTTATAGGTACATTAGGGAACATAGAAAGGTTAAGGGAGGGATAGATAAGATTAATAAAGGAGAGGGGTGGTGGGCAGAGGGAGACAGTGAAAAGGCAGAGATAATGAATGAATACTTTTGCTCAGTATTCACAAAAGAAGAAGAGGAGGAGTTACCTAAACCAAACAGTAGAAGCACTCTGGATAGTGGGGTTGATACCAGTCCATTTAAAGAAGAAAGAGTACTGAAAGAACTTCTAAAACTCAAGGTGGACAAAGCAATGGGGCCTGACGGGATTCACCCTAGAATCCTAAAAGAGCTAAGCGAGGACCTAGTGACACCACTAACCACACTTTTTAACAAATCATGGAAAGATGGGGTGGTACCTGTGGACTGGAGGAGGGCAGATGTGATTCCCCTTCACAAAAGTGGGAGCAAGGCAGAAGCAAGAAACTACAGACCTGTTAGTTTGACCTCAGTGGTGGGGAAAATGATGGAATCACTTCTGAAAGAAAGAATTGTTGAGTACCTAGAGGCCAGTGGAGCACAGGACCCAAAGCAGCATGGATTCACAGCAGGAAGGTCATGTCAGACAAATCTAATCGATTTCTTTGACTGGGTGACAAAAGTAATAGACCAGGGAGGGCTGTGGATATGGCCTACCTTAACTTTAGCAAGGCATTTGACACAGTCTCACAAAAGATTAATAATCAAGTTAGCCAGCCTGGGAGTGGGTCCCAGGGTGGTAGCCCTGGAGTGAAAACTGGCTGCACAACAGGACTCAGAAGGTAATAGTGAATGGAACACATTCTGAAGAAAGGGGTTCTAGTGGAGTACCTCAGGGCTCAGTACTGGGTCCAGTCCTCTTTAACGCCTTTATAGGTGACATTGCAGAGGGTCTGGAAGGAAAGGTATGCCTCTTTGAGGATGACACAAAGATCTGTAACAGAGTTGATACACGGGGGTAGAAAGGATGAGAAGGGACTTGGCAAGGTTGGAGGAATGGTCAGACATATGGCAACTTAGATTCAATGCAAAGAAGTGCAAAGTAATGCACCTGGGGAAATAAAAATCCGGGAGAAGAGTACACAATAGCAGGGGAGGTACTAACAACAACAATAATGGAACGGAATCTGGGTGTAGTCATATCAGATGACCTAAAGGTGGGTATGCAATGTGAGAAGTCAGTAGGGAAAGCCAGGGGGATACTGGGATGCATAGGGAGGGGCATCACAAGTAGAAAAAGGGAAGTGGTTACCCCTCTGTACAGACAGTTGTTGAGACCCCATCTGGGAGTACTGCGTGCAGTTTTGGAGACCTCATCTACGCAAGGACATAGACAAGATGGAAGCAGTCCAGAGGAGGGCAACTAAAATGGTGCAGGGTCTACATCAGAAACCATATGAAGAGAGACTGAGAGAGCTTAATATGTATACCCTTGATGAAAGGAGGGACAGGGGGACATGATAGAAACTTTTAAGTACCTCAAGGGAATCAACAAAGTCCAGGAGGGTAGCATCTTTCAGAAAAAGAGATGTGTAAGAACAAGGGGGCACAATTTAAAGTTAGAGGGGAGACGGCTCAGGGGTAATGTGAGGAAATTCTTTTTCATGGAGAGAGTGGTGGACGATGGAACCGCCTTCCTGAGAGGTTGTGGGGTCTAAAACAGTGGAGGAATAGACATAAGGCAATTATAGTGGGGGTTGCAGGAAATAGGCTGTTGGTTAACTAGAATCTGCAGCTTATCCAGTAGGTAGGGAAATGGGCAGACTGGGTGGGCCAAGTGGTCCTTATCTGCCGTCAAAGTCTATGTTTCTATGTAAATGATTTCATCACATGTAACAGTTCTGGTGTAGTATATCTATTATTATGTGACTGTGGGTCATGCTATGTTGGACGCACTATACGTAAATTTAAGGTAAGGATAGGAGAACATGTGAGGGCAGTAGAAATGGGAGATACTACATATTCTATTGCTGAACACCTTTTGAAACATAGTTCCCAAAAACATGCCTTTAAATTTTGGGGCCTGGAATTGGTCCCCATGGGTCCCAGAGGTGGCGATTTGAACAAAAAGATTTGACAGAGAGAAAGTTATTGGATATATGTCTTAGGGGCTTGTTCCCATAAGGGTTTTAATGAAAACATTGAACTTTCAGCTTTCCTGAAAAAGTATAAATGATGTTTTATAATCTATATGTTATTTCATTTCTCCCCCCATTGCTGTGATTTAAGATAGTGCCTGGTTACCTCATGTAATATGTCATTTTATTTATAATAATAAAATGAAATGTGTTCCACAAGAATAATACATATGAGTTGGGACTAATGTTGGGACTAATTTGTAAAATAAAGATAAACTGGAACTTACAGTATTTGTCTTTAAATAGTTATAACAAAGCATAACACAAAAATGTAAAAACTGAGGACATATATTCTTTGAGGTCTCCAAGTCAGTTTACTTGTATTAATATATTGAAAGATTGAAACATGGAATTAAAGAGTTAATGTATTGAACTAGGGATTTAATTAAAGACCCTTTAATTTTAAACAATCAATAATAACCCATGTAATGGGCGCATAATATGAATTGGTGAGTTTGGGTCACATGTTTAATTATACTATGTATTTATTGGAGCACTTGTGGGCTGATCTTTTACTCTGATGAAGCCTGGCAGTGTACCAGGTGAAACGTTAGTACTTTTCTAAGCCATTATTTGTATTTGTGCACATCTGCATTTTTTATAAACTTTGGATTTCTATTCCGTCTGTTGTCCGATTTATTGCTGTACGGGTGCTAAAATGTTTACTTTCTTTACTCATGTTTCAATTATAGCACCATACTAGTCCTGGTGCTCCTCTAGTCTCCCTTTTATTTCTAACAAAATTTTAGCAATAAGTTTACTATCAATATTCAAAAGACTTAATGGTCTCCAATTACGAAAATCAGCCTCAGAACCTTTTTTATAAATAAGAACCAAAACTGCTTCCTTTATAGATTTAGAGAATGTAGCCTTGGCCAACATATCATTAAACAAAATAGCTAAAACTGGAACCAATTCCTCCTTAAAAGTGACATACAAACCTGCAGTAAGGCCATCGGACCCAGGCGCAGAGTCCAAACTTAAACCATCAATATCCTGCAACACCTCCTCAGCACAAATGTCTTCAGACAACATATCATACATAGAAAAATAGAATTTGATGGCAGAAAAGGACCGCTTGGCCCATGTAGTCTGCCCACTTCCCTACCTAGCGGATAAGCTGCAGATCCTAGTTAACCAACAGCCTACTTCCTCCTACCCCCCAGAATTGCTTTATGTCTGTCCAATGCATTCTTGAATTCCCCCACTGTTTTTGACTCTACAGCCTCCTCAGGAAGGCTGTTCCATGTTTCCACAACCCTCTCTGTGAAGAAATACTTCCTCACATTACCTCTGAGCCATCCCCCCCATCTTCAAATTGTGCCCCCTTGTTTTTGCACATCTCTTTTTCTGAAAGATGCTACCCTCTTGGACTTTGTTGATTCCCTTGAGGTATTTGAAAGTTTCTATCATGCTCCTCAGGTGTGAGCTGAGGCAAATTCAAAGAGTCCAAAAAGGAATCTGCAGGAGCACCATCAGATACTGTCCCTAACATATCCAAAACATGATTCTCAACAATCTCAACCAACAGTTCAGGAGAACTTACAAGAGCCCCAGAGGGAGACAGTAAGTTATGAACAATCCTAGAATCCACTCTACCCTGACAGGTCTTAAAGGGGTCTAGCTCCCCTTTGGCTAACCTAGTCCCAAACCTGGCTTCCTGCCCCAAAGAACTTGCTCAATCATACTGCAGGTCCCTCATCTGATGACTAATGACAGGAGTTTGCCCACTATAATCATGAGAAGAGCTATCTAAAAGTGAGATCAGATTCTGTAGTTGCTGATGTAGTGCCACATACTGCAGATATTTGCCAGTATGATCAGCAGCTGCTTTCTTCTGCAATACCTGTCTCCACCTAGCCTTCATATCCTCCCACCACTCAGACAGATCCTCATAGAGATCAGCGACAGACAGTCTAGCAGCCCATTCCCAGCACCACATTTTTTGTATTTTAGGATCTCGTAGTATAGAGTCATTGAGTCTCCACTTATTCTTTTTACAACGTGGAATATTATTCCAAGAAACAGTAACTTGTATGCCAGCATGGTCGGAAAATTAATTCCCAACATTTTTACACTCGACAACATGAAGTATGCTAAACAAAAATATGAAGTCAATCTGTGTTCTAATCCCCCCCCCAAAGTACGTAAACCCACCCCTAGGATGCTGAGATCTATAAACATCCAGTAGATGAGCGGTGGAAATCACATTCTTGAGGGCAATGGAATCACAAAAAAGCTTAGAGGTCTGAAGCCCCCTTTCAGCCTGATGCAATCCACAATTAAAATCCCCTGCCCAGATAATCATTCTAGAGGTATGTAAAAAGGGCAGAACTAGTTTAAAAAGGGAAACCCTCTGTGCCTTAGTCTGGGGAGCATACAATATGATCAACCGAAATCTCTCCGAATGAAAGGATATATCCAATAACAATGCTCTCCCTGGATGGATATCCACAAGTCTGGACACTTGACGGGTAGAATTAGAAAATAAAATTCCTATTCCATCACATCTGTCTACCCCAGAGGACCAAAAGGAAGGACCATGTGGCCAAGCCTTAGAGGCTTGTTGTAATTCCTTATTGGTCTTTAACCTGGTATCCACCAGACATGTAATGTCACAATGCATGTCATGCATAGTAAGCATAACTTCCCCAAGCTTTCTATGCCCTTTGACATTGTTGACATTTAAAGAAAATATTGATAAGGAATCCATAGGAACAACCTAAGGTGACTTACTTCTTCTACACTGCCTGGTTCTCTTAGCAATCGGGTCTGTATCACCACCCCCTTCTGTATCTGTATTAGAGACAATGGAAGAAGTATCCATTTCTTTATCCACAGATTCTTGATCAGTCAGATCAGAAGATAGTAAAGCAAATTTGTTCCCAGTATTCCAAGACCTAGCCCCCAACTCCTTACTGTTTTCTGAAACAGCCAACCCCTTCCTATTTCTTTTGTGTTTTACCTTAACAAATGAGGCCTTCTCAGGTGGGTTCTGATGTGGAGGCTGGGGGGTGGCATAACACTAAAATCCTCAGATGCAGAATTGTCCAGGGCAGGGCCAACGCCCCCTGGGTCTCCATTTGTCCCTGCTCTGTTACCACCATATCCTGGGGTGACCCATCCTCCCTAACAGCCTCAGACCCAGAAATTTCCATCTGCTGAGTATGATGTAAAGTTTCCAAGCCAACCCGTAAATCATGCTCAGCAATTCTCCTCACCTGATGCTGCTGGGCAAGATTTATCAGGCCCTCATGTGAAGGACGACCATCCTGATTATGGGAGGCCCAAGGGCATTGACCATAAGCATGACCTGTACGTTCACAGAGGTTACATTTGAACAAATTCAAACAAGAACTTGAGTTGTGACCAAATTTGAAACCATGACTGCATTTAACAGTATCGTAAGTAGAACTGACATGTGCCCTACAGCAACACTTAAAACAGGATCTAGGTTGTCCTGCATAAAAAAATCATCCCTTTATCTCTCCCAAGATAAAAAAAAAAAAACTAGGCAGGTAACTAGGGCCTAAATTAGTGTAATACAGCTTAACTCTAACCCTCCACCCATCATCCCAGATTTGTTCACTATTCAAAGTTGGGGTCGGTTTGTTCAAAACCTCACATCGCTGCTTCAACCAAAACAAAATATTTTCGATGTTCACCCCTTCATTTTTGAACATTATAGTTATGTTCTTGACAGCAGGTTTAGTCAAAGGGATGGCATGAAAAGGGGACCAAGTGGGAGAGTTCTTACAAGTGGCATACTGGGCCCAAAACCTATCCAGACTTGATACATTCTTAAAGCTATCATCATAGTTAGCATTCCCCAACCCAATGAGAGCAAAGATCTCAGAGGAAAGGAACCTCATGGATCCTTTAAGCAAGGTTTTGGCTATATATACCCTGTCAGGGGGGTTTTCTAGGTTCTCTAAGCCACTTTTGTATAATAAACGGATAGCATTACGCCTTTAGTAAAAAATAAATCCATGAGCTTAAAGCTTTGCCTGGTCAACCTAAGACTCTCGTAGCAACTCATGGTCAAGGCCCAATCTGAGAAGTGCTGCGTCCTCCCCCCAAACTGAACTAGACAAAGCAGAGTCAATAGTAGGAAGCCCCTCCCCAGGTTGCTCCGCACTCCCACCAACAGCCTGTATGTTACTAACATCCTTAGACACAAGTACATCATTATGAGCAACAACACTACCAGAGTCTTTAGCACAAAAATCAGAAAATTTACCCCAGTGTGAGTTGGAGCTCTGAAGAGAAGAAGACTCGGTGGCCACAGGTGCTGCAGCTTTCTTTAACATGTTTAGATAGGAAGGGTCTTGGGGATCTGGCAACCAGGCACCCCCTTCCAACTGTTCCCAACCAGCATTTTGAAGTGCGGCTGCAGGAGACCATGTCATCTCCTCCAGTACAGTCAAAGGTCCTGAACCTGGAACCATGGTCTGTATGCCACAGGGATGCAAAACTGAGGAAGCTTCACATGACTGCGTGTCTGAATGTTTGCATGACTGTTTGCTCCACCCGGGAGCTTGCTGGGTAGAGGGGAAGGAAAAAACAACATCAGCTGCAGCCTTGCCCTTATCGGTTTCCTTGCTTCCTGAAACAACCTGCGAAGCGCCTCGCTGCTAATTCCCGAGATGCTTACTCTGCTTGCCCTTTAGATCCGTCGGGGGCTTTAGGCACTCGGGACCAGAACCCATGGAACTGCCAGCCCCCAAACAAAAGTTTAAGCTGCCAGAGCAGTGGAATCCTTCGTTGCACTGCCAGACACAGGTCCTACCACGTCATCAGATGAATGCGGCGCAAGAGAACAAACAGCTGCACCGGGAGAGCTGCAATCACTTTATCCAAGGATTCCATCTGTTGGACCAGCAGTGATCTTTTGGACAGTAACTAGACCATATCAGCGCTAGTACAAGGCACTACATCCACCGACTGTTGTACAGGATGCACAACCCCACTTGGAACAGTGGGTTCCACCACACTAAGGTCAGTAATTTCAGCCACCACACACTCTTGCTCTATGGCCTATAGTGCAACCAGCACATGAGAGGAGGCCCTGTCTCCTGCACCCTCCATGTCCATCTTCTCCAGCATTTCCTGTGGACTGGCCATCACAATGCAGGAGGCCAAGGATCCCCCTGCATGCAGAGTAGGGGAATTTCCCCGGTGTCCTTGCCAAATTTCCCTCATTCACTGAAAATATCACCAACAGCTTAATCTGGTTCAAGGTCAGTTGGCATTCATCTGTATCACCTTCCCCCAGGTCGTGCCTGAAAATAGGCACTATTTGTCTAGTGCACTTAACCAGTCAACAAAAACTAACTAAATAAAAATAAATCTCCTGGCACATCTTCTGTGAATACCACAGTTTGAGCTTGGTGCATCTCATTTGTGCCCAGATATCCGAGATGCACCAAGTGCATGTGTTTTGTGAATCCTGCCCGAGGTGTTTAAAAAGCTAACCAGGTTAGATTTAACAAAAGGGCCAGGACATGATCAGGCGGAAGCCAGATTACACACAGATTGCACAGAAATGTGATGGCAGAAAAAGGCGCTATGGCCCATCTAGTCTGCCCAATACCCTACCCCCCAGCTCTTATGCTTCTACCTTGTTTCCCAACCCCTTAAATCTATCCCAGATTTCTGAAAGCCACTGCAGCAAAGATGTCCATATCCTTGAAAAATATGTATAACCAATCTCTATGTAAAAAAGTGTTTCCAGATTTATGGGAATAGGCATATGTAATCCTGATCCACTGGGGTGGTCTTTGAATGTCTGTAAGGAACATATACCTATTTCCTTACTGTCTCTGTTGCCTAAAATTCAGAAAAGACAACTACGCACACAATTGATAGAATACCTGAAACATTTTGAGATAATATTAAAGGCACAGCATGGCTTCAGGAGAAATGTCAGTATGGTTCAATTCATTCACTCTTCTGGTGGATAGTGGTTCCTCTATGGAGGCACCTGTAGTGGAGACCATGGAGGATGCTGGAGACCTTCACAAAGGAGACCCAAAGGAGGGTGGCATGGGACCCCACAGGGGAAGGAAACAACTCCTGGTGGGGGACTCAATCATTAGGGGGGTAGAAATGGGGGATGATGGGAGAGGGAGGTAAGGCCTTCCTGGTGCCACGGCTTGGAGGGCAGGAAGCGAATCCTCAGGATCGTGGGAGAAGCTGCACGAGGGAGGAGCTGGATGTCATTGTCCACCTGGGGACAAATGACCTGGCTAGGAATGGGATCAGAGTAGTGCAAGAGGAGTTTTAGAGTTGGGAAGGGCCTTAGACAAGAAGCGATACGGTAACCTTCTCGGAGGTGCTGCCTGTCTATGGCAAGGGAGATGCTAGGGCACTTCTCACCAGGGAATTCAATGAGTGGTTGAAAACTGTGTGGAGCTCAGGTTTTGGCTTCATTGGGGACTGAGGAGCCACCTGGAGGAATGCAGACCTATACTGGTGCGATGGTCTGCATCTGTCCAGGGGGAACCAGGATCCTAGGTGAGAGGTTTAATGCTTCATTGGCAAGCATTTAAACTAGCCAAGGGGGAAGCACTGAAAAGGAGCTGGGAAATCCAGCCTCCCACAAAAACATGGTGATTAGTGAAGTAAATGCCAGGGTACAGAAGTTATTGGAGCAGAACAGATTTAAATGTAAAACAAGGCAAAGGCAGTAAGGACAGAAATGGGGCTAAAAGGGGTAAGGCTATCAAAAAGTGGAGGGTGATGAGTACCAATGCCCGTAGTCTGTGTAACAAGCTCCCTGAACTAGTGGCCTTGATGGAAGAGGGTTGCCTGGATATTGTGGCAGTCACAGAAACATGGTACACAGAGAACCATGAATGGGATGTCAACATACCAGGATATGCAATCTACAGAAGGGACAGGGAGGGTAAAAGAGGAGGAGGAGTAGCTCTCTATGTAAAGGAAGGGATCAAAGCAACAGAACTAAAGAGTAAACAGGGAGCAGATGAGGCACTTTGGGTCACCCTGGAGACAGGAAATGGCACCACAATCCGCATGGGGGTTGTATACAGACCCCCATCTCAGGGGGAGGGAATGGACAAGGAAATGATAGAAGGCTTTCTTAGAATGGCAGAAAAAGGGGAGATATTGTTGATGGGGGACCTGAATATGCCAGATGTTAACTTGAGCACCTTTGCTGCAGGCACATCCAAGAGCAGGGTCATTCTTGATGCCCTACAGGGGGCATGTCTCAGACAGCTCGTATTGGAACCGACTCGGGAGGGAGCAATCTTAGACCTGGTACTTTCAAATGGGGATGGAGAAAGAATCTCAGATTTAGAAGTGGGTAGCCATCTGGGAACAAGTGACCACCAAACAGTGTGGTTCACGATAAACACAGCCATACAATCAAGCCATACGAAAGCAAGAGTACTAGACTTTAGGAGGGCTGACTTTGGGAAAATGAGAGAGTGCCTCAGAAAAACACTAGCAAACAGGCAAGAAGGAGGGGTGGAGGAACAATTGGAAGTGATCAAAACAGCCATCACAGAGGCAACAAGCCTTGCGTAAAAAATCAATAAAACACAACGAAGGAAAACCGCTATGGTTCACAAAAGAGGTGGCAGGGAAAGTTAAGGAGAAAAGGGCAGCATTCAGGAAATATAAGGAAACACAGAAGGAGCAGGACAGAGAACTTTATCAGTTAAAGCAGAAAGAGGCTGGGAAGGTAGTCAGAATAGCAAAGGCCCAAACCGAAGAAAGGATAGCCAATTCTGTTAAGAAGGGGATAAGACCTTTATAGGTACATTAGGGAGCGAAGAAAGACCAAAGGAGGGATACTGAAGCTTAATAAAGGGGAGGGAATGTGGGTAGAGGGTGACAGTGAAAAAGCAGGGTTACTGAATGAATATTTCTGCTCCGTATTCACAAAGGAAGAGGAGGGGGAGTTACCTAAACCAAACAAGAGAAACACTCTGAAGACGGGGGTCGATACCAGTCCATTTACAGAAGAAAGGGTTCTGAATGAACTAATAAAATTGAAGGTGGACAAAGCAATGGGGCCTGATGGGATTCACCCAAGAATTCTAAAAGAACTAAGGGTAGAACTAGTGACATCGCTGACTACTCTCTTTAACAAATCATGGAGGATGGGGTGGTACCCGAGGACTGGAGGAGGGCAGATGTAATTCCTCTTCACAAAAGTGGGAGCAGGACAGAGGCAGGAAACTACAGACCAGTTAGTTTGACCTCAGTGGTAGGGAAAATGATGGAATCACTTGAAGGAAAGAATTGTTGAGTACCTTGAGGCCAGTGGGCACAGGACCCCTAGGCAGCATGGATTCACGATGGGAAGGTCGTGTCAGACTAATCTAATAGATTTCTTTGACTGGGTGACCAAAGTAGTAGATCAGGGAGGGGCTGTGGACATGGCCTACCTAGATTTTAGCAAGTCATTTGATACAGTCCCCCACAAAAGATTAATACACAAGATAGACAGCCTTGGAATGGGTCCCAAGGTGGTAGCCTGGATAAAAAATTGGCTAGACAACAGGACGCAAAGGGTAGTAGTAAATGGAGTACACAGTGAAGAAAGGAGGGTTACTAGTGGGGTACCACAGGGTTCGGTACTGGGACCAGTCCTTTTTAATGTCTTTATAAGTGACATTGCAGAGGAACTGGAAGGAAAGTATGTCTCTTTGCAGATGACACAAAGATCTGCAACAGGGTTGATACACAGGATGGAGTGGAAAGGATGAGAAGGACTTGGCAAGGTTGGAGGAATGGTCAAATGTATGGCAGCTCAGATTCAATGCAAAGAAGTGCAAGATAATGCACCTGGGAAACAAAAACCCAGGGGAAGCGTACACAATGGGGGGTGAGATACTGACAACAGTAAAAATGGAAAGGGACCTGGGGGTAATTATATCAGATGACCTAAAGGTGGGCAAGCAATGTGAGAAGGCAGTAAGGAAGGCTGGGGGGATACTGGGATGCACAGGAAGAGGCATCAATAGTAGAAAACAGGAAGTTGTTATCCCTCTGTACAGACAGTTGGTGAGACCCCATCTGGAGTACTGTGTGCAGTTCTGGAGACCCCATCTCCGCAAAGACATAGACAGAGTGGAGGCTGTCCAGAGGAGGGCAACCAAAATGGTGCAGGGTCTGCACCAGAAGACATACGAAGAAAGACTAAAGGAGCTTAATATGTATACTCTTGAGGAAAGAAGGGAGAGAGGGGACATGATAGAAACTTTCAAGCACCTCAAGGGAATTAACAAAGTCCAAGAGGGTAGCATCTTCCAGAAAAAGAGATGTGCAAGAACAAGGGGGCACAATTTGAAGATAGAGGGGGGACGGCTCAGGGGTAATGTGAGGAAGTATTTTTTCACTGAGAGGGTTGTGGATGCATGGAACAGCCTCCATGAGGAGGTCGTGGAGTCAAGAACAGTGGTGGACTTCAAGAATGCATGGGACAGGCATAAGGCAGTCCAAGGGCCGGGTAAGAGGAAGTAAGCTGTTGGTTAACTAGGATCTGCAGCTTATCTGTTAGGTAGGAAAATGGGCAGACTAGGTGGGCCAAGCGGTCCTTATCTGCCGTCAAATTCTATGTTTCTATGGTGACTGCATTAGTTAAGTTCATGAATGATCTGCATGTGAACATGGAAGATGGCTTGTTCACAGGTGCATGTTCATGGACCTGACCAAGGCATTCAACCTAGTATACCTCTCCCCCTCCTGAAGCTAAGGCTTGGCAAAACTGGTCTTGGTAACCCTGTAGTAAACTGGATTTTAAATAAATTCAAAGACAGAAAACACATAGCTGTAGTTAATGGAGTGGTATCTGATCTATGCAATATTGCATATGGGGCACATACCTGGATCTCAATTGTTTTCATTGTTCCTAAATGATCTGCCAAAAGTATGCAGCACAGCTAAAATTTGCATACAATCCTGTGCTGTACACAGCAAATAAGGAAATGAATGCTCTTAATAGAACACTGGATGCTGAATTCAGAAAAAATGATCAGTTTGTTTATACAAAACAAATTACTGGCAGGCAAACAGAATACAAAGCTGGTGTTATTTTGCATGTCACAGAAATCACATAAAAATACTGCTACGTTTCAGGTCAGATTTGATAGAGAAAATGCTCTTGAGGTGGTTACTGATTTTAGGTAATTGTGTGTAATTGCATCATTGCAGTTTGTATGCCAGACTAGACTGACTACCGTTATGGCACAGAGATAAGTTCTACATGAACTGTTCAGTCCATAATGCATCAAGAAAAGGAGATGTTGGCCCTCTGTCTGGCATTGTTGTACCAAAAACAAATCAACATCATTGAATTCTGATGACAGTGTAACTTGACATTTGCACTCCCTGCCAGTACATACTGTACAGTAACCAACAGAGGCGGTGATCAGAGTGCTGTGCCAGTTGCCAAATGGGTACCATGGC
Source organism: Neoceratodus forsteri (assembly GCA_016271365.2). Taxonomy (NCBI): domain Eukaryota; kingdom Metazoa; phylum Chordata; order Ceratodontiformes; family Ceratodontidae; genus Neoceratodus; species Neoceratodus forsteri. The sequence continues at coordinate 536,124,647 of CM057455.1, forward strand.
ACTATTTTGGTATGGGGGAGAGGTTTATGGGCAGGTGGTCAGTGCCATGGTGGGGGGGGGGTTACACAAGATGCCAAGGACCTTTGTCATGCTGCTGTCGTTCTCATAACATGGGGGTACTACCAGCAGTGTGTGCATTTTGTCTTCTGTCACACAGCATACTCAAGGGTTGGTTTTTGACTGCTGGGTATATATCAAAGGCACTGTTACTGTATAGGGGCTGGAGACTGAACATGAGGTGGAGAATGGTCCACAGGTTGTAATCACAATTAGATGGGGTTGGGGATTGGAAGCCAGTGGACGGGAAGGGGTGACCTCTGGCCACCAGTGAAGGTTTTGTCCATGATGGGACTAGGGACAGGTACCTGGGGATGCTAGGCATGAGGGCTGCTGTCTTTCATTAAATGCAAAAAATAGGGAGACAAAGTGCAAATAAGCTCTCCTAAAGGTGCTTCAGTCCAAACCTAAGTAGCAACAAAAGCAGAGAAAAAAACTGGGCACACACCATTGAACATTGCAGGAAACACTCATTTTTTTCTTTGTTTTGTTGCTGTCTTTCATTACCTGGCTGGGGATTAGAGGGAGCTGTGTACACTAGCCACCAGGGAATCTATCTGTCATTTCTAGACTGAGGATTGGGAGGGGGGGACCACTAGGTACCAAGGCATGTTTCTGCAATTACCGGGCTGAGGATCAGAGAGGACCACTCTGCACCAGGGATTGGGTATATCCTGGTCAGGCTGTTGATCAGAGAGAGGGGGTCCACCAGTCACCAGGGATTCAATATATCCTGGTCTGGATGGTGATCAGAGTTGGGGGGACCACTAAACACCAGGGATTGGGTATATCCTTGGCAGCCTGGTGATCAGAGGCAGAGAGGACCATTTGGCACCAGGGATCGGGTATATCCTGGTTAGGCTGATGATTGGAGGGAGGGAATCACTAGGTACAAGGTATTTCAATACATCTATGGCACAGGGCAATGGGTGGTGGCACCTCACTAACCTGCTGCCACTATCCAGGCAAGTGAGTCCATGTTGGGAATTGGAATGGCTTGCATGTCCATTTGGCTCATTTGCATGGGTCCCTATGAAATTTGCAGATAGTGCTCAGGAGCTATCCACTCTTGTGGTAGACTTCACTGAACTGCAGGGATCCATGTCAGGGCAGAACTACTTGACTTAGTGCTGCATCATCATGGCCCTATATTGAGCTGGATAGTGCCAGTGTGCTATCCAAGTGAGTATAGCATACTCGGACTCTTGGGCAATTGCAAAGTGGAGTGCAAACCTTTGAACTCCACTTTGCGCTTTTTTGAATATCGAGCCTGTCATAGGGCTGTTGAGACCCTGTGTGTTAACTGGTGTCCATTTCTTTTCTTCTTCCTACAAATGTTTGCTGCAGCAGCACCTCTATTGTCCTGTGCACTTTGTCTATGTAAATCTGCCCCTTCCTCCTTTCTAGTTAGGCCAACTGGGAAAGTTCTCTGCTATCACTAACTGGAGCCAGTATACATCGGTCTTCCGACCCTTGGTACCCCCCCTTTCTTGTGAGCCCCTATTTGTGTTTGTAAACAAAGGCTCAAACAAAATGCAGTAGCCACGGCTGTGTTAGGCTTAAAAGCTGCTAGAATATAGCACAGAGAGTGCTGTCCTTATGGAATAGAAGTATCATTGCTTCTTCAGCTGAGCTGGAAAGACGATAACTGTGCCCTGTAATTTTACTGGAAGGTTTAGAAAAGCTCTTTAAACCAGTTAGTGTCTCCCTTGAAGCACTTAGCATTATTTTTGCTCCCTGGGATTATTTTTTTTTGTATAATAATTGATTTTCCTCTTTTTACGCCTAAAGAAAAGGTGTTCTTGGTAACCCAATGTGAGCTCTAGAAATACAACTAGTAAGACACTGTGTTAAGCCTTATATGCATAAATATAGGCCTTTATGGCCACTCGTTGCTATGCACATTCGTGTGGTATTAATTAAGATTGTGCGGCTAAGCGTACACTGGCACAGTACTGTGTTAAAAAGCCTGCATCTGTGCGGAGGTTCACACAATAGTGCCTTGAATTGTATTGTTTTTATTTTTCTTTGTGCATCTCTTATCCCTCACAACCAGCAATCAGTCTTGCAGCAGGATATTTGTATGTGGCAGACTTGCAAGCTAGGAAGCAGTCCAACACTACAATCTATGAATGCAAGAAAAATAAAGTAAGAAAGTTGAATTCAAATAAGGTAGAAGAAAGTAGCACTTGTGTTAAGAATGTACAGTGAGAGTGTAGGTTTCAAAAAACAGGGAGTACTTATGTTTGTTATATAATTTGGGCCAGACAGAAACAGTGACCTAACGCTCCCTGTAACTGAATGTATGTTTGTTTGAAATTACCTTACTAGAATGGGCACATATTTAGAAAAGTGACACAAAGTAATACAAAGCTACTCTGTTTAAATGGGTAAACAGAGTGGGCCAAATTCTAGAAGGTTGGCGCATATCACCACCAAACACGATTTGCACCAATCGGAACTGTGACATTGACCCTGCACCCTATTCTAGAAGGGGCAGGGTCACCGCGTCTAAGTCCTGTGACTTGTGACATGCAGCCAGGTATGCCAAACAGACGGAGCACCTGGTGAGCATGTCACAAGCTGCAACAGCTCTACTGCAGGTCGCAAGTGCCCCCCCATGCCCAGCAAGCCACATTAGGTGCCCCACAAGGCTGCCCACACCCCCGCCCCCTGAAACTTACATGATGTGCCCTGCAGTGCTGTAAACACCAACTGCCCCCCAAAGCTTACATGATATGCCCCACAGGGCTGCCTGCACCAAGTGTCCCCAAAACTTACATGATGTGCCCCACATGGCTGTCACACCAACTGCCTCCTGAGGTGTGACATTAAGTCCCCACAGGGCTGCCCATTTCTATCCCTGAACACCATTACAATACGCCCGCAGGGCAGACAAGTCATCCCCCACCCATGCCCAACTCGCAGTCGCTGCTCGCAAATGCAGCATATAACCAGCTCAGTCTCTGTAGCCTAGTGGCCCCACTGAGCCAGGCCAGCCACCCAGCACCCTCTCACCTGTCCTCAGCAGGCACTGGCACAGCCCACCTCCTCACTCCATGGCAAGCCACCAACCGAGTTCTGTAGGAGTGCTACTGTAGAGACCCACTGAACCTCAGTCGGTGGCTGGGTCGCGGAGATGAGAGGTGGGCTGTGCCAGTCGCTGGCTGGGGACAGTTGGGGGTGCTGAGGAACTGGCATAGCTAGGTGGGGGGTGGGGGCCACTAGACTACCAGAGTTGGACTGTGTATATGTCACATTTGTGGCCATGTCTCGGTGTTGGACATGGGTGGGGGGTTGGCTGCATTGCCCTGTGGGGCATATCTCAATGGTGGATTCAGGGGACAGGAGATGTGGGCAGCCCTGCTGGGCATTTATTGTATGCTCTTTGGGGGGATTTGGTGTGGGAAACCCTGCAGGGCACATAATGTCAGCATCAGGGGCAGTTGGTGTGGGAAACCCTGAGGGGCACTCACTGGGGTATGCTGGTCATGGGGGGAGGGCAACTGTGGAATGACTGCTGGACTGCTGGTGGGTCTACAGGACCCCCGGGGGTGTCCGTAAGTTACACCAGCTAAAAGCTGGTTTAACTTATGTTGCCAGTTCTCCTCCGGGGGTTCTTGTAGAATCCCAGCATTGGGGACTCTGCTGCTGCCCTTCTGCAATGGGGTGCAACTGCTGCCATAAACCCCCTAGCGCCATGTCACAGGGGGTTTATGGTGCAACTGCATCCTCTGGCCTCCCTAAAGACATTAAGATTACAAAGTTGGGAGAATCAGATGGCATCAAGTCATATCTAATGACCTTTGAATGGGTGGCACAGACCTATGGGTGGCCTAGGGAGCAGTGGGTCATCCGGCTGACACCATATTTAACAGGGAAGGCTCAACTGGCTTATAGCCATATGGACAGCCAAGAAGCCCAGAACTATGATACCATGCATCAAGACATCCTACGTCAGTATTATATAAGCCCTGAGACTTATCGACAGTGATTTCGAGCCATCAGGTACCATGCTTCTGATAACCCATGAGAAGTATGTGCTAGACTTAAAGAACTATGCCACAAATGGTTGCAATCAGCACAGAAAATACCAGATCAGATCATAGAAATGATCATCCTTGAGCAATATATTCGGGTCTTGCCACCTAATGTTCAGACTTGGGTGAGGGAACATCAGACAGAAACATCAGAGAAAGCTATCTGCTTCACTGAGGATTATGTGGCCACTGGTTTAAATCGTCAAAGAGGGTATTCTGGATCTGGTACCAGGACTGCCAATCCTACGGTAAGGCCTAATACTACTTCTTCTGCTTCTACTGAGACTGCTATAGGGGATTCACAGACATTTAGACCTACAAGACAGTTTAACCCCAATATTATCTGCAGAGAGTGCCAGGGCAAAGGTCATATAGCCCATTTTTGCCCTAAAAGAAGACCACACCAACTCAGTTGTCCCTGGCTAACTGGAGCCAGTATTTATTGCCTGTAACCATCGGCCAGGAAGTTGTAAATGGACTACTCAATTCAGGCAGTAAACAAACCCTGGTTAGAGCTGATGTGGTGGAGAGTCATATGACTTCTGATTCTAAGACTGGGGTAACATGTGTGCATGAGACATCCATTACTTCCCCATGATGCAAGTCAAGATGTGTATTAAAGGACTTGATTGACAAATGGATGTGGGTGTAGCTCCTTATCTTCCATTGCCTGTGGTAGTTGGTCATGACCATCCTGATTTTAAGCACTTTGTGACAGGTGTTTGACATTAGCGTTGTAACTACCAGGGCACAAACCCAGCAAGAGGAACAGTGGGAACACCTTTTTCCTTTTGATCCTGAACTTTATAGGCCCCCAGGAAAAGACTGAAGACCAATAGGGAGAGAAGGCATGATACAGCCCAATGGACTATAAGTCATGTGGACACTATGAAGGACATTTGTGAGAATGCAAAAAATAATGTGTTTGGGGTTCAACAAAAGAATGACACATCATTACAAGCTTTTTTCCAGCAGGTGGGGAAGGGTGCTACAGAAGGACCCAAGTTTATGATCAAAAAGGGTGTGTTATGTAGAGAATGTATACATCCCACTACAGGGAAAATGATAGAACAGATGGTAGTCCCTAAAATGTACAGGGAACATATTAGGCACCTTGCTCACAATATCCCCTTGGCAGGGCATATGGGCAGAGACCAGACTTTGAGTCATCTCCTGCTTAGATTCTATTGGCCAGGCATGTATGACAAAGTGGCTGGGAATTGCCAGAGTTGTCCTAAATGCCAGAAGGTGGCAGTGGTAAAGAAAAAGGAAAAGCTGCTCCTACAGCCCCTACCTGTGATTGCTACACCATTTAAGAGGATAGCCATGGATATAGTGGGGCAAAAAAACTCAAAGGGCAATAGGTTTGTCTTGGTTATTTGCGAGTACTTTACAAAATATCCAGAGGCTATCCCTCTACATGCCATCACTGCTGAGAAAATAGCAGAAGAGCTAGTAAAACCTTTCAGTCGAGTCAGAATACCAGATGAAATACTCACTGATCATGGTACTAATTTTTGTTCTAGACTCCTGAAAAGGTTTTACTCAGCTCTGAATGTTGAAGCCTTGCAAACATCTACATATCACCCACAGACTGATGGTTTGGTTAAGTGGTTCAACCAAACCATGAAAAAGGTGCTTCAGAAATGTGTGCAGGAGGAAGGGAAAAGATGAGATGAATATTTACCCTTCCTCACGTTCGCCTACAGAGAGGTACCACAAGCATCTACTGGATTTTCTTCATCCAAATTACTGTACAGCTGAAACCCAAGGGGCCCCCTAGATGTGATTAAGGAAGAATGGGAAGAGAATAATTGGGAAATGGCTCAAAGTACACTGGACTATATGTCGTTATTAAGACCCAGACTTGTGAAGTACAGTAAGCTAGCTCATCAGCAAAAAACTGAGGAGCAAGTCTCCCAGAAAATACAATATGATAAGGGTGTATGGCAGAAAGTATTTCAACCTGGAGAGAAGGTATTATTGTTATTGTCCAGTTCTGACCAAAAACTGCTGATGAAATGGCAGCGGCCATATATAGTCCTCGGGCAGACTAGTCCAGTAAATCATGAAATTGAAGTGCCTGCCAGGAGAATTAAGAAGGAAATTTACCATGCAAATCTCCTGAAGAGATGGTACCAAAGACCTACCTCAGGACTGTATCTATGCCCTGATCAAAATTAAAATGAAATGGACATGGCATACCAGAGGCTTAAAACACAAGGGGCAATTGCAGACTTGGTAATAAATCCAGGTATTATTAGACAACAGCGATAGGAACTGGAGCAGGTACTTACTAAATTCCAAGATACTTTTACCACCATCGCTGGGAAGGTAGACGGGATTCAGCACCACATTACCTTGACCAAAGAAACCCTGGTAAGGCAAAAAGCATATAGAATCCCAGAAAAACTGAGGGATGAAGTGATTCAGGAGGTGAGCAAAATACAAAACCTCAATGTAATTGAACCTTCAGAGTGACTGGGCCTTTCCAGTGGTTATATTGGGTAAAAAGGAAGGTGATATCAGAATCTGTTTGGATTTTAGGAAATTGAATGCTATGTCTACATTTGCCATGTATCCAATGCCTAGAATCAATGACATAATTGACAGGCTAGGAAATGTCAAATATATAACCACATTTGATTTAACTAAGGGTTATTAGCAGATTCCTTTGGAAACACAGTCAAAAGAGAAGACAGCCTTTGTAACCCCTATTGGCCTACTTCATTGCAATACAATGCCTTTTAGGTTACATGGTGCCCCTGCTACATTCCAGCAGTACATGGACCATACATTACATCAGTACATGGCCTATTGTGATGCCTACCTCGACGATATCATGGTATTTAGTAAAACATGGGAGGAACATCTACATCATCTTGAGGCTGTTTTACATGCCATTACCCAGGCTAAATTAATGATAAACCCTTCCAAATGTGCCATAGGAATGTAAGAGACTAAGTACCCGGGCTTCTATATTGGCAATGGTCATGTTAAGCTTGATATAGGTAATGTAGATGCTGTAGCCAATAGCTCTCACCCAGTAACAACGAAACATGTGTGGTCCTTTCTGGGGTTGGCTGGGTACTATCGAAGGTTCATCCCAAACTTCACTACCATAGCCACACCCCTTACTGACATCACAAAGAAATTTCATTCTACAAAGGTGAAGTGGGCTCTGGGATATGAGGAAGCCTTCTGTACTGTTAAGTCACAGCTATGTTGCTCACCTGTGCTAAGAAGCCCATATTTTAAACTGGCCTTTCTATTACAGACTGATGCATCAAAATGGGGTATTGGATCAATATTATCTCAAACAGTGGAAGGGGAAGAACATCCCATAATTTACATTAGCCATAAATTACATGAAAGAGAGACCCGCTACTCAACTTTTGAGAAGGAATGCCTAGCCATTAACTGGGCTATTGAGACATTAAAATTTTATGTATGGGGGGTGGAATTTGAAGTTATCATGGACCATAATCCTCACTGTTGGCTGCATGTGATGAAAGACAAAAATCCATGCATAATGGGTGGTACATGTCTCTGCAGCCATACAGGTTTACTGTCAAACACAGGGCTGGAGTCCTTAATCATAATGCAGATTTTTTTCCCGGTATGGGGCAGATTTACAGTCAGACCAGTCAGACCTTGGGGTAAGTGTTTAGGTATGGATACAGAGATAGGTATCTCCATATCATTTAGTAATTGTTTTGTTTAAGGGACCATGAGGTGGAGCTTTGGGAGCGGGAGGGCTAATGCTCCATCTCTCCTTGGAGAGATATGACACTGCTTCTGACCTTAAAGAAACAGAATGGGTATGAAAACCCTTTGATTCTCCCCGGGTTTTCCTCTTGAGTAGGGAGGAGATTGCCATAGGGCTGTTGAGACCCTATGAGTTAACTGGTGTCCATTTCTTTTCTTCTTCCTACAAAAGTCTGCTTCAGCAGCACCTCTATCATCCTATGCACTTTGTGTACGCAAATCTGTCCTTTCTCCCTTTCCAGTTAGGCCAACTGGGAAAGTTCTCTGCTATCACTAACTGGAACCAGTATACATCGGTCTTCCAACCCTTGGTATACCCCCCTTTTTTGTGAACCCCTATTTGTGTTTGTAAACAAAGGCTCAAATAAAATGCAGCAGCCATGGCTGTGTTAAGCTTAAAATCTGCTAGAATATCACGCACAGAGAGTGCTGTCCTTATGGAATAGAGGCATCATTGCTTCGACAGCTGAGCTGGAGAAACGATAACTGTACCCTGTAATTTTACTGGAAAGTTTAGAAAAGCTCTCAAAACCAGTTAGTGGCTCCCTTGAAGTGTTTAGCATTGTTTTTATTTCCTGGGATAGCTTTTTGTATAATAATTCATTTTACCCTTTTTATGCCAAAGGAAAAGGTGTTCTTGGTTACCCCGTGCGAGCTCTAGAAATACAACTAGTAAGGGACTGTGTTAAGCCTTATGTACTTAAACACAGGCATTTATGGCCACTCGCTGCTTCACACATTTGTGCAGTATTAATTAAGACTGTGCAGCTATGTGCACACTAGCACAGTACTGTGTTAAAAAGCCTGCATCAGTGCACACATTCGCACAGTAACGCCTTGTATTGTATTGTTTTTCTTTTTCTTTGTGCATCTCTTATCCCTCACAACCAGCAGCCAATCTTGCAGCAGGATATGTGTATGTGGCAGACTTGCAAGCTAGGAAGCAGTCAAATACTACAATCCATGAATGCAAAAGAGATAAAGTAAGAACGCTGAATGCAACTAAGGTAGCAGAAAGTTGCATTTGTGTTAAGAATGTACAATGAGGGTGCAGGTTTCAAAAACAGGGAGCGCTTATGTTTGTTACATAAATTGGGCCAAATAGAAACAGTGACCTGAAGCTTCCTGTAACAGAATGTATGTTTGTTTGAAATTACCTTACTAGAATGGGCACATATTATTTAGAAAAGTAATACAAAGCTACTCTGTTTAAATGAATAAACACAGTAAACATATCCAGTTCTAGAAGATATGAAGTTGCATTGTTTTGTTTCTGAGTGCACCAATATTTTATAACCCTGTTACCAGGAAAATGTTTCAGATAATACTTGTACTGCATAATGAAAAGCATATGAATGGCAATTCCTTTATTTTGCACAACTGTTGCTACATAATGAATTGCATAAGAGTGGTAGCAGAGATTACTTGCATTCCTAGCTGGAGGTCATCACCCCTGGGCTTCCCATTGTTTTCTAATAGCCGGCCGGCCTTTTCCTTCATAACTAAATACTGGCAAGCTCAAGGGGAAGGACTTGCTGCTAAGGATTTTTTGTAAATATTAGCAAAAAAGCTAAAATATCAAGATTTAAAAGCATTATTATCAGTATCTACTTCTCTTTTCAGTTTTACTGTATGTTTTACCTAAAATTGTTAGTTTAATTGGAATTTAGATGTTTTAAAACATTGGTGGGTGTAGTTTAAGGTAAACCACCTGACCCCACTGGTATAAATGAAACTTTGCTGTGTAACCACTTCAAATGAGTAAAGAGATTGGTGGAGTGCTGACCTCATCTGGAGCTCTAGCTGTTTAATAGAGAACAATTATTCATGTTATGTTTTTTATTTATTTTTGCTGTTTTCCAGTCCACTTTTATTTTGATTTCTGGCTGTAAACAAAATACTGGCCTTGCTTGGCACTTTGAACCTTGAAACCTGACTCACGGTCCATCCTTTTTCAAGGCTCTTTGACAGAGCTCCAGAAGTCCTTTATGTATATAGCTGCAAAATCCTGGAATGAGTTCGATCCAAATCTTAGGAATATAAAGACATCTCAAACAAATCAAACTACTATACAAAAATCATTTGAAGTCAGAAGCAACTTGTTGTTATTAGCTATATAATTTGTACAAATTGATTGTATAATGTATGCCATGTCAGTCTAAGTTCCACTCTTCTGTTATTTGTATCAGTTGTTATGGTTATATTGTCTGTATTTTTCAACATGTCTATTTTTGCAATTGTCCAAGTCGAGTCTGTAAAAGAACCATGGGGCCCAGTGCATCTTACCAGGGTAACACATTTAAAATAAATGAAACAAATAATATGAGAGACACTATTATGGTCTGTGCAGAACTTCTCAGTATGTCTCTCTCATATTGGTTGGAAATCCCCAATAAACATCACTGTAATAAAGTGAAAACTAAATCATACTGTCAAAATGAAATGGCTTATGAAATGATACATGTCAACATTAGCAGAAACAGTTTTTGTTTATTCGGAGTATATGCAGGGTATATATTATTGTCTAAAACAGTCTGAAGAATAATGCCTTCTGTTTCTTTTCCAGTTAGAAGTCTTCATGTAAGTCAATGGAACAAAACACTTAAAAGCAAACTTATACAAACTATTTGACTGGGCAAATAGATTTAAAATGCACTTTAGTGTTGATAAATGTATTGTAATATAAACAAGCACAAGAAACAATTGTTAACAATGCAACCTAGATGTAAAAATAATAATGGTAGCTGGAAGAGCTGTAATTAGGGCTGTGCCAACCTCCCAAAGTTTGACAAGGTAAACTCTGATCGTCAAACCAGCTAAAGTTCATCAAATATCTCTTTTTGGTGGAGTAGTCTGCAATGGTTTGACTATTAAAAAGCATTATGGAATGGGATAAAATGAAATAACATAATGCACTTGCCCAGTGAAGCACCCAACACTGCAGGATGAAGAAGTGACCCACATTAAATGCTACAGGTTCCAAGTATTGTGCCTGTTCAGTCAGAGCCAAACATGGATAAGCTAGTAAACAATAGTCTGTAGCTAACACTGTTCAAAATAGAATGGCTTATAAGGCCTATGTGCACCCAAAAATATCTGTACAACATCCTACAACATAGGCTAATGTTTCAAAAAAACTGTGTCCATTAGGACAATGCTGCACATAGACATCGTGTCCCATTATGCCATCAATATTTGGATAACTGATGTACATACTGATTAAATGGCACAGTTGCCACCTCCCAAATTATTTATTCTGCCCTCTGTAGGTCTGCCAAAAGTCATAAAACATTAGTCTGAAGATGAATGAGTGAAGACAACAGTTCAGCATCAAACAGTATAGGCTACTAGTTACAAGGTTGTGTGTCCTGTGAGACAGAGTCACACACAGAAAATGCTTCCTTTTATTCCACAGATGTAATTCCTTACCTGCATCTTTAATTGGTGTTTGTAACACAGTTTCTAGTTTTAAACATGCTTTTAAACATCGCTTGATTGCCAAATGTCAGTTTAAATGTGATTACCATTTAATGTATTTCCTTATGTATATGCCTTTGGATGCATCGTTGCTATATGTAAGTATGTTCTGAATCTTGTCATATGTACTGGTCACCCTTGTAAATGGATTTTTTGGCCCAAGGTCTTACCAGATTTGAAATGAACACTACAAACAAACATTAGTTTCATGGACAATGGTGTTCCTCCAAATTATATATTTTGTCTGCACAGGCCTGCAAAAAGTTCAGAAAATATTAATCTGAAGATGACTGAAAAAAGGTAACAGTGTGCATGTAAGCTACTGGTTCCAAAAATGCCAACAGGACACAAAAGCCTGCTTATCCACCTTATCATCCATTGTCTTCAGCCCAGATGAAAGTGTAAGGCATTAATTATATATAATTACTGGCAAATAGGGCTTTAGAAAAATAGCCAGGTTATTTTTTTTTAGTGTTGTGTGAAGTGTGAAAATTTCACTACGTAAAAAAATAGTTTGCATAATTCACTCATTACCAGGGACAATGGTTTTCCGTTTTTACCGGTAACACCGGTAAAAATCACGGAATCCTGCTTGGTTTGCGGATTTTGAATTCTTGTACCGGTGCCTCACTGAAATTGCATTTCACTGCACAGAATCCCTAAGATATCAGCATATTTTTAAATGTTTTTATTTTCTCTTTCTATGCCCCCTTCTCACAGTGTCAGTCTCCACTTTTCAGAGATCCCTAGGTTGGGTATCTTCTAGCTTCACCCCGGGTAATGCTCAGGAGTTCCTGTGAGCCTTCCCCCATCCAGCTTAGGTTGTATCCCCCAGGTGGGAAAGGAGGGGACCCCAGGTCACCCCTCCACAGTTCTTTAATGTGTGTCGGGCAGCCCAGTGGGTCTCTCATGGAAACTGGTTATGAAGTCTGGGGCAGCTGGGTCCCTTCTACCAGCAGCCAATGTGGGGTGATTTTTACTGGTTTTATGGTCTCTGTCCCTGAGGGCACCAACACTCGAGGGGATCCAAGGAAGTAGGGCACATAGAGACATGCCGCTACTCCAGATCCTGGCTAGCTTCCTCTCTTCCCGATTGCTCTGCAGCCTCATTGCACCATCATCTGTGGTCACCCAGGTGGCAGTAAAGCAGCAGGACCTGCAGGCCACCATTTCCAGAGGAGGAGAGCAGCCCCCCAGGTGCTCGATTCTACTCCCCTGGCCAGACCTCTAGCAACCTGAATTCACTTCTGATCCTGAGTCCCTGGCATTGAAAGCCGTAGTGCTACCTCAGGCTATTTACAGTGCTCTGTCAACTATACACCCACTTTGGTGTAAGAAAACATAAGCAGATGGAGAAAGATATAATTCAGTTTTAGTAAAATGTTGCAAAGTGTTCAATGTTCATAATTTGCACTGTAGGTACTGTGCACTATTATTGAAATCATATATTAAAACATTATATATGGGTGTTTTGGCGGCAGTATGGCCTAGTGGTTAGAGTAACAAACCATGATCAAACTGAGTACATTCAGAAGACTTGGGTTTGATTCCACAACCTCCACTTGCACACTGTGTGACTCTAAGCAAGGCACTTAACCTCCACAGTGCTTCTGGGTCACCTCAGAAACAGGCAGCTTTGCCTAGTGGGTTTACCCAGTTTACCAAAAAAAAAAAAATATATACCAATATATGTTTACTACATCATGCAGTAGTCAGGGTGCCATGTAATTTATCCGAGTTGTACTCAGGCTGCAATGATGTTGTATAGGTAAATATAAATGTTCAGATACATTTTGTGTTTTATAAGCTTGTTTTTAGACTTTAGTCAGGTTTTTATTGTATTTTTTGCATCTGAACATCTAGGATATAGATTGCTAAGCGCAGGATCACTGCTACCAACTAGTTTATTCAAGTTTATAATCAGCAGGGCCATCCAAAATCCTCAGTTGTTTGACTGAAAATTAGTCTGAATGAAGGTATGTTCACAAGGCACACGCTGCCTTACTACTTATTTAGGTGAATGGGATAGAAACATAGACTTTGACGGCCCACCTAGTCTGCCCATTTCATCATTTTCCCCTTCTCTCCCACCTGTTGTGTCAGTCTCTGTGACAACAAAAAGTTTTCTGACAGACTGCTTTAATAAAAAGCAAATGTTAAGAGTTTAAGTGTACTTATGCTTGTCCAGTGGATTTGAAAGCACATTCAGTGACACACGGAAGGTAAGCCCCAAGGGGCTGTACAATGCTGGTGGGTAGAGTGGTGCTCAATTCACATCTGAGCTCAGACATGAAAACTGAGAAGGCAACCTTTTCATGGAGACCAAGGGAAAAAAAGGAATCCACATGTTTGTGAGATGCATTAGAAGGTCCTCCACTAATCACTTGCAAATTTTTTTTTTTAGGTGAAGACACTATTTCAAAGAAGCAAATTCAGGCATTTTTTTTGTTCCTCCTACCCCTGGCCATCCACTCCTTCAGGTCTGCCAAGTCCCCCTACCACTGCTGTTGAGTCCCCACCACCATCCACTGCCCCTTATGGCCATACTACCAGGTAACCTGAAGTAACCCTTCATCGGTGGGCTCCTACCCCTGTGGGAGGCGAACAGGGAAGACAATCACCCTAAAGAGCTTCCTGTATATCCCAGGCATGGCAGGGTCAGAACAGACACATGTATCTGGGGCTTCATGTTTATGGAGGGACCGGAAGCCATCCTCTGGGTGGTCAGCAGGTGTTTTTCTATTTTTGTAGGAGCGTGACAGGCCACATGATGTCAAGGCACAGCTGACATCCATCACGCTCTCTTCTGCAATGAGGGCCAATATGTTGCCATGCCTCCAGCCTCCACCTGAGGCCAGCAAATGCTGAGCTGTGAATATACCCTCCCTCCCAGGAGAAGGCGAGTGGCCATTGGACACTCAAGCCTTCACCCCCCCGGCCGTTCCTCCAACACCCAAACCTGTTCCCAAACTCTGGTCAGTTGTGTCACTGGCAGAAATCCAATTCAGGCAGTTAAATGATAGGAAAAAACAAATGTGGTCCACCTCAGTAGTGGTGGTGGTTCAGATTAATTCACATCTGAGTTCTAACAAGCAAAGGGACTAAGTAATTTGTAAGTTGTGCATGTCGGGTGTGGGTGTTGAAGAAAGGGGATCATAGTGCTGTCACTACTCCCATCATCCCTGAGGATGTGGACTGCATTGTTGCTACTGCCATCACACTTGAGAAGTGGGAGCTATAGTGCTTCTGCCATAACCACTGGTGGATGGGGAATGTTGTACTGCTGCTGGCCCACCTGAGGGATGGGGGCCATAGTGCTGATACTGCCATCACACCTGAGGAATGCAGAATGTGGTACTGCTGCCATCACACCTAATGGATAGGGACCGCAGTGCTGCTGCTTCCACCACACCTGAGAGAGGGTCGACACAGTGTTGTTGTTGCTGCTGCCATCACACCAGAGGGATGGGTCTGTAGTGTTGTTGGTGCTGCCATCGCACCAGAGTGATGGGAGCCTTACTGCTGTTTCCATCACACCTCAGGGATGGGGGCTGTAGTGTTGTTGCTGCCATCATATTGTGTACCTCAAATAACTTTAAATTGGTACAAGGATGAAAGGATGTGCAACAGTGGAGGTCAAAACTGCTAAAATGCATGTTAGCAGAGTTAAAAATTGTTAAATAAAGTACACAAAACCAGACACCGGTAAAACCGGATTTTGGCTTAGCAGACACCGGTGACAGTACCATTTTTTACAATGTGCAAAATGGAATTTGCCCTTTCTCAATCCCGGTAAACCAGTGTCCCTGCTCATTACGTAAAATGTTTCGCTTAGGCGAAATTTAATTTTGCCAGGGATGGCAGTTTCATGTAACAGCAAAATTTTACCAGTTTCACTGCATTTCCAATTTCACCTGTGAAATTATGCTCAGAGGGTGAAATTTGCAATGCATTGTGGGTAAATAGGTCAAATATCACATGTAGGCTGTTTCTAGCACAGTGAATTGCCTATTGCATCAGAGAGCAGTTCGGTGTGGTGCATCACAGTCAATAAACCACTTAAAAACCTCTTTATATCTTATTTTTGAGAGCTAATTGCTTTAAAAATATACAGTGTGTTCTTAGTGCTGCTAATGAATATTCCCTTCTGTTTTGGATCTTTGGATAATACGTAGTTTAACTTAGGTAGTTCTTTCCATTTTCTCTGTGTCTGTGAATGAGTTGAGTGGGGGAGGGTAGGTGTGGTGTGTGAAAGTAGCACAGGCTAGTTCCTAATTTTTGACAGATTTCTCACAAGTTGTGAGTGAGTTTTTGTTATTTCTTTTAAGTCTTTATATTTTGTTGGTGTGCTACATATTCGTAATATTTTTCTTACATATTGAACAATTTTCTTGTCACTTTACCCAAACAGTTACTCATTTTGAGATGTCCTGTTCCTGTTACACTTTGTTTAACCACTCCTTTACTTTTGTTTTGAGATCTAAATTTTTGAACTCACAGTCTTGATCCCTTATCTCTTTTGTTTTGCGGTCACTTGTGTCTGCTGTTAACTTGTGTCAAACAAAACCTCTTTCCCCTTATATATTACCCTACTTGTTCTTTCATTTTTCTGTGAAAATCAAGTTATATATTTTTTTTGTATTGGAACTACTTGTAGTTGACCACTTGTCCATATCCAGGTATGCTGCTTTGGTGAATTGCTCACATAATTTAATAGTGTGAGCTAGCCTCTGCCTTGCGGTGTTTCTGTTTTTCTGTGAAATTTGCTTACCCTCTCCCTGTTACACCATTGTTGTTTACTATCTGACCTCTACTATATAAAAAAACTACATTTTAATACTGTAGATTTCAAGAGAGTGCTGGTCTTTCCCAGATTGTTCATTTAAAATCTTGTTGTCCCTGCGCTCTTTTATATCTATATGCAAAAATTGTGTTTAGTAAGTAATAACATATTGCAGTACTTATCTTGTCCAGATAGTGCTTATCCTTAGGTCCCTAGATCATATTATGAGATGTTCTGTGCCATTGTTTTTCAGTTTAGTTTTCTGTAATCCTACCCATATATATCCAGCTATTATTGAGTTGTGGAATAAGCATTCCATTTAAAAACTGACATTGTATTAAAAACTAATTCAGTAGTTTTTCAGAGTCACTACAGATTCTTGTTGGGGGTGGGGTGTTCTCTATTGGTGTGGTGTTTTAAGTAGCTTACCTTTGCCCTGTTATCCAATGTTACGTAATTCCTATTTTTGGAAAGGAAAAAATAAAATTGTCTTTTACCACTAGAACAGGCTACAGTAGTAGTTGTAGTTGTATATACTACAGTGCTGCTAAATGTTCTGATTTCTGTTTGGCCATTGAAGACAGTACTGCAGGCATTATTCACACTTAGTAAATAGTAATACATCATCATATACTTCCAGAGAAAGGCAAACATTGGAACAAGCATTTAAATATGCCTGCCAAGAGACGTTCCAGTTCAGAGGAAAGTGACAGGATGGGAGATGATTCAAAGAAGTCTGTTGAAAAATTAGAAATGCAATTCCACATCCACAAAGCAAATGTATTTCTGCATCAGTGCCTTCTGTGGGCTCTGGTGCTGTGGCAGCCAGTACCAGCAAAAGAGAAGTTAGAAGTGGCATAAGTGTGATTCAGTTTTTTATGGCCAAATCTATAGCTACCATGCTTGTTGGGGATGATACTGAGAATAAGGGAGACCCTCACACCAGTGCAGGCACAGTGGTCCATGAGGAGGAGGAGGATAAAGCTGTTGGTGTGACTGTTCCTGTTCATGGTGCAGTTGTTGGTGATGATACTGTTCAGCTTCAGTCTGTTTCTCCTGGAGAAGGAGATATGGAAAGTCAGCCCTCTGAGGAGATGCAAGAGAAGGAAAAGTTTCTGTTGAAGTAGACAGTGATAGGAGGGAGGAGGAGTAGGAGGAGCACATAATCAGCTGTGGTCCGTATGATGACAAGGTGTTGGATACCCTGTGGGATCCAGAGTTCAAAAAGCTGAATGGTGATGTAGCCCATTTAAATGCAGAACCTAAGGATGAGGCTATCAGCAAGCCTACAACAAGCAGTCAAGTAACCCCTCTTGCAAAACTAGTATAATGGAAATAAGGAAAGTGGCCCAAAAAGAAAAAAAGTCAACACCTTTGGCTCCATTATCCCAGTCCCAGCACCATGTAAAGTCCAGAGGTGCAAAGTCCCTAATTTGGGATTTTTTGTGCTTGATGCAGCTGATGAGATCATAGCAATCAGTCAGCTGTGTCAAGCACGTGTCAGTTGTGGCAAAAACTGCAGTCACATAGGCACCAGTGGCCAACACTCCCACTTGAATAACAAGCACTGGTTACGCTGCAACCAACACCAGAAAGATGCCAGAGCTGTTGGTGGGATTTCCTTTGTCAAGCTAAATGTCAGTGACAGCAGTGCAATAGAGCAGGAGGAGGGAGGGCTGAGTGGGTTGGTGGAGGAGGTGTGTAAGCAATTATTTGCTCTCTCGAGTAGCGGGCATAATAGCAGTGGAGGTGCCACTCCCTTGAGTTATAAAAGTACACCACCAGTCACCAAATCAACCAAAATAACCAGTTTCATACATGCTGTACATTCAAGGCCCCAAGATTCAACTGGTACCCAAGAAAGAACAACATTGGTGGCACAAGTGCAGCGTTTTGTTTGACCATCCCCAAAGATGCAACCCACATTGAAGAGCATCTTTGAGTGGCACTCAAAATACCCCTAATCATGCTGCTGCATGTGAAACGAATGCAGCCACCACTGAAATGCTGGCCATCAACCTGTTGCCTTTCTTGTTTGTGGAGAATTCTGGATTCCACCATTTGATGACCCATGCCTGTCCCAAATGGCTGGTGCCATCACAAACCTATTTCTCAAAACATGCCATTCCAGAACTTTACAGCAGAGTTTCAGAGTCCATCATACATGCCATGAAGCATTCTGCCTCCAAATATATCCACCTTAGCATGGATATGTGGACAAGTGGACAAACAGTGGCAAGCTTATATCTGTGCACAACAGCTCACTGGGTATAGGTACCTGGGGTGGTAATTGATTTGGGGCCTGGCAAAATCTGCATAAAGCAAAATTGTGGTGATAGCAACACACTTGGTATTTGGCAGCATGCCACCCTAAGTATGCAAAGTATTGCCAGGTCTCACACAGGTGAGAAAATGCTTAATGTTTTTCGAATTGAGACTGATGAGTGGCTACACACACTCACTTACAGTGGGGTTTATTGCCACTGACAATGGCTCCAATGTGGTGAAGTGCATTAGTGACAATGTTTTTTTTTCAGATTGCCCTGCCTGTCACACTGCCTTAATCTGTTTGTGCATAGAAACATAGAAACATAGAAACATAGAATTTGACGGCAGATAAGGACCGCTTGGCCCACCCAGTCTGCCCATTTCCCTGCCTACTGGATAAGCTGCAGATCCTAGTTAACCAGCAGCCTACTTCTTCCTACCCCCATCCCCTAGAATTGCCTTATGACTGTCCCATGCATGCTTGAATTCCACCACTGTTTTGACTCCACGACCTCCTCTGGAAGGCAGTTCCATGCATCCACAACCCTCTCTGTAGAAAAATACTCCTTAAACTACCTCTGAGCCGCCCCTCTATCTTCAAATCATGCCCCTTGTTCTTGCACACCTCTTTTTGAAAGATGCTACTCTCTTGAACTTTGTTGATTCCTTGAGGTACTTGAAAGTTTCTATCATGTCCCCCTCTCCCTCCTTTCCTCGAGGCTATACATATTAAGCTCCTTTAGTCTCTCTTCATATGTCTTCCGGTGCAGACCCTGCACCATTTTAGTTGCCCTCCTCTGGACAGCTTCCATCCTGTCTATGTCTTTGCGAAGACTGGGTCTCCAGAACTGCACGCAGTACTCCAGATGTGGTCTGACCAGCTGTCTGTACAGAGGGATAATAACTTCCTGTTTTCTACTGGTGATGCCTCTCCCTATGCATCCCAATATCCCCCCAGCCCTCATTGCTGCCCTCTCACATTGCTTGCCCACCTTTAGGTCATCTGATATGACTACCCCCAGGTCCCTTTCCATTTTTGTTGTCGTTAGTATCTCACCCCCCATTGTGTACTCTTGCCCTGGGTTTTTGTTTCCCAGGTGCATTACCTTGCACTTCTTAGCATTGAATCTAAGCTGCCATACATTTGACCTAATTTCTAAACCATGCCAACATCAATGAAATGGTGTTTGTCACCCGACACATCTGTGTGCACTTCGCCTGTTCTGCAAAGGCCCATGACCATCTACATGAACTGCAGTGCAATAACCATCTGCCTCAGCACCATATGAAGCTTGATGTTGTGACCAGGTGGAACTCCATGCTGTACATGCTAGACTTGCTGTATGATCGATATATGGCACTTCAGACTACCTGTTGCTGCACACCACCTGGGACAGTGCTGGAGTGTCCATCGCTCTAACAACAGAGTAGTGGAAACAAAGGAATGGCATAATATGCATTCTCCATCTATTTGAGCATGCAACACATGTTGTGAGTGGAGACACTGCCTTCATAAGTCATTCAATACCCCTTATACATGTGCCAAGGCAGACACTGGTGAATGTCCATCACCAGATGGAGGCAAATGGTTATCACAGTGGTTGTAATCTAATGGGTCGCATGCTCCACGTACTGGAGTGCAATACACATATCTCTGGCATTCTACAGTCAGATGAATTTGCTATTGCTACCATGCTTGATTCACACTACAAACATGACTTGACTGCAATAATTGAAGGAGGTCATCAGTAACTGGAAAAATTGACGGATTACCTTATCAGATGGGTATATGGTACACAGAGGAAAAAGGCACAAACACAAGCTGCACAGAGACCAGGTGTTGCTACCACCACCAGCAACTCACAGGCCACCAAATCTGAAAAAATAACAAAGTTTCAGCAGAAAATGGTAAGTAATACCATTTGGGATGCTCTTCACCAGGTATGAGTGGAAGAAATGGAAGACAAGGAGGAGGAGCCTGATGAGGCAGCAGGACTCAGGGCAACACAATGAATGGTGGATGCATACATGGGAGACACCAAGCATCTTAGCACCTCTAATGAGTCATTGCAGTACTGGAACAGCAAAATGAGTGATTGGCCCACATAATTGGATTGTCATCAGTTGCTGTTAAATATCTGAGCTGCCCATTATCCAGCGGCAGTGTGTAATGTGTGTTTAGTTTCAACTGGGGACATTGTGCATGACAGGAGGATACATTTGTCATCCAATAGTGTGTCCATCCTAACATTCATAAAAATGAATGAGGATCACATTCCACATAACACAGTTATGTAAATGGTGTTGCCACACAAACTGTGTCTCAGAGACAATGATGACAAGGAAGATGTCAGCACTGCCAAGGTTTCTACCAGCAGGGAAGTAGATGAAGCAGCACTGATTAGAGAATTTCAACATTGTGACAACTCTAGTCTTGAAGACTGTGAGGGCTGCTTCATGGATGATTTGGCACTGGAAGAAGACTAACGTTGTTATGGTATACCCCCCCCACCCATTTCCACTGAGTATATTCTATTAAGTTATTGCTATACATTTTTCATTGGATTTTAATGATAGTTCTGTGTTATCTTCTATTAATCAGGTTAATTTGATTACCCTAGTAACACAGTTTACTTCAGTTGGTCATTTTTTAAATATTCCTTACTCCTGCTATGCTAACTGTAGTTTCAGCACACAATGGCCACATTCAGTGAGAATTAATGAACACCATCTGCACCATTTCCACATGTGCCTCCTTCCTGAATACGTGGCTGGTGTCCCTCAAGAATATATTCAGTGTAATTGCTTTGCCTGACAGTGCGCAACCAGTACTAGGTGAATCAGCAATGCATGCAGGCTGTAGCTATATACAGATTTTACCTCTATGTACTTCTCCTCCTTGGCATCCATCCTTATGTCTATAACACAGAGTTTAGCAGTCTGGGCCTTCACTCTCATACTGCCAATAAATTAAGGTAAAAATTAGCTATGAAGCTGACAAGATGCATGCTCCACCATAAACAACAGTCACAGTACATCGATGCTGCCTCCAGCTATTACTCCTCCTCCTCCAGTGTTCCAGCGAGAACCCCTCACCCATGATGCATTGTCAGCACATTCGGGGCCAGTACCTTGACCAGCATGACACAGCAGTTTCATTCCAGACAGCCCACTTGCTGTGTTTGCCTCCAGCCAAAGAAACATCCTCTAAGCAACACAGATCATCAAACCATAAATATATCTGTTCTTCCTCCATGGCCTGTCTTCTGGACAAGTGATTCATGAGATGTTTCTTTCAGTTGTGTTCTCATCTTATTACGTATACCTCCATTGTGAATTGCTTTGCCATAGCAGGTCAAAATTGCATCAAAGGCAGCCCAACTTATGTAGAAATGATGTATATGTTATCTCATGTATTTCCATTTGATTCCATGTAGGTTTTGCCATGAGCACTCCATGTGAGGCCAGGAATAAGACTGATACATCAGACATGGTACCATCAGTGCCTAGTCAACATTGCAAGCATCATTATGTACACGGCAGTATCATCATCATTTACCTTTTTTCAGCTGGTCAAATTTGTGTATTCCTCAGATATAAAATAGGAATGGATTAGGTAACATTGTTTCCTCACTACAGCATCATAATAAAATAGAAAACTAGGAGGTGAAGTAATGGCACGGTTTTGTCTTTCAAGGTGTGCAAATGCACATTGTCTGTGTACATGGAGGTACTGTGGTTCTGTCAATCAGTGTAGAGATATAAAGGTCAAAATATGGGCAAAGTATTTAATTGGGTTCTTTATTTTAAGATGAATGCCACAAAAAGTACCTTAAAGTTGTCCAGCTTGTCTTTTTGCTTTCTCAGGACTGGCAGCACATCTGAGAAAACTCCATTTTCTCTTTATTTCATGACAGTTATAGTCAGCTCTGAAAACTCCACTTTCACTTTATTCTTTTTCAGTACATGTGGCACAGCTGGGAAAAGTACTGTTTGTTTGTATTATTTTCCATGACAGGTGCCGCAGAAGAGAAAAAGCACATTTTTTCAATCAGAGTCAAGATGACGTGTGTGACACTGGAATCAGACAAAAAGCATTCAACTTTATTTCATGATGATATTAACATGTTCATTCTTTCAGGTTCTCTACATCCCTGTAGGTTTCAACATAGGCTCATAAACAAGCATTTCAATCCATGAAAATATTGATCGAGGGCACCAACATGAATGGTAAGCATCATTGTACAGGTAAGTATCAATGCAAATTTTTTTTCTTTCATTTTTTTTCTCCCCCTTTTCACAGATAACCTTGGTTCAAACAACAGTAGTAGTGAGTGGCAAATTTTGTTTCCAAAGGAATTCATTCTTTATTACATGTAACACTGTTAGTTCAGAAAGCATCGGAGTGCTGGGAATGTTTATATCACAATTTATAGTGTCATTTGTGCATTATCAGATAAAAGTACTATATCCTTCCTTTTCACAGTATTTCAATGAACTTCACTATGTGCTGTATATGAGGTCTTCAGCACTGGAAATGGCCAAACACATGTGGATAAAATCCAAGCTCACACTTTGCAACTTCACTAAACAGTATTACTAATATTATTCTTTTTCTTCACAGGTGTCCATTGTTGATGATGACAAATTGTTTACTTGTTCATGGCAGCAGTGGCCCACATCTCGCAGCTCAAGCACCATGATCCAACTTCCACACATGAGCTCCTTCATGACCTGGATGTAATCACCATACAAACATGGGATGCCAACTCACCAGAGGAAAATGAACCAATCATTTCGATTAAAGTACTGTATACCTGGCTATCAAAGAAAATGAAGGAGACATTATGAGAAATGTTACAAGTCCCTCCCACTCCCACTAAAAATGAAGAAATACTTACCTCAGGTACTCACTTGGAAACTTAGACAATTCGAACACCAAATGCAGCTCAGAAGTTGTGACCAGCAGCAGCAGAAGCCATAGGTAACACATGCCCCTGAAAGTTTCTGAATATTGACAAAGTGAAACAGAACAGAACTACTGTCAAACTTGAACATCTTTATTGCAGTAACCCCAGCCTTGGAAAATTAAATACTTACCTTTGGTGCTCTGAAACATGGTTTATTCCAAAATCCAAATCCCTGATGAAGCTTCACATCATTATGATGTAATCATCCCACAACTGGAAAACAATGTAAAAGCAGTACAAAGTAATTATACTTTTGGAGGCCACAATAACAACCCACCCACCCACCCTTGTATTGCCAAGAAACAAAAACCATACTTATGTGTGAAGTATGTCTGCGATGACGATGATGATCTATCAACACCTGGAAAAACATTTCTTCTCTCACCCACCAGAGCATCATGCCAGTCAGCGAGCTATAGCCTGTTCTGTACAGCACAGCAGCAACAAGAGTCATCCTGAAATTATTTGTAAACGGGTGGTGGCGGGGCTCTATAAAGCTTCTGGACTGAGACAACATTTATGTCTTGATTTTCTGTAAAATTTATCATGTTATATTTTTGGACTTCTAAGGCCAGTTATGCACAGCAGAGCAGCAAACAGCAACAAGATTCATCCTGAAATCATTTGTAAATGGTGGACAAAACTGCATTTTTTTTGTCTGGGTGGTGGTGGGGCACTATACAACATCATGATTCAGAGCAGATTTATGTTTCAATTTGTTGCTACTTTTTCAAGTCATTTTTCTCATCTTCTCATGCCTTCTCTGCACAGCAGGGTGGCAAGAGGCTCTGTTAAACAGTGGCCCAAGTGCACATTTTGGATCAGGTGGTGGTGGGGCACTATATAACATCATGACTGACAACAGATTTATGTCTCAATTTCATGCAACTTTTTTCCTGTCATATTTCTTTTCTTATCAGACCTGCTTTGCACAGCAGGGTAGCAAGAGGCTATGTTAAACTGTGGCTCAAGTGCACATTTTTGACTGGGTGGTGATGGGGCCCCCAAGTTAACATTTGTGGCAAGTGCAGGGGACACATGTTGTATTAAGCACAAAAAATATATTTATGTATAACACCACAATAACATTGCTTATGTTTCTATGATTGTTGTGTATGTCTTCAGACTGTTGCTGCACACAACCACAACAACTGCCACAACATCACATAGCATTGGGAAACAATATTTGCTCATAGGAATAAATTACAATACTTGATATTTGTGGATAGGAGGAGAAAATACATGAAGAAGGAGTAACACAAAACAAAAAGAAAGGTACAGTGTTTATGGGTACACTGACAATAACAACAGAGGGGACACACAGGGTCAGGGCAAGGATATTCATATGAGAGGGGAAAAATAAATTACTGAACAAGGAAAGGGTTGAATGCTATAGGAAGGGAGCATAGACATTACATAATAAACAAAAACAAAGAAATATAATTAATTATAAGACAAGAAAAAGAAACAAGAGGGTATAGACGAAGAAAAGGGCAGAAACGATTTATGGGGTGTTTTCTTTGACTTTTTTATTTATTTATTTTTTCTCTTATTCTTAAGGGTGGAGATGAGAAGAATGACTCTAACACATGACAGGAAAAAGAAAATAAAAAAAAATTGGCTGCTGCCTGCCTCAATGACTGCAAACTTACATGACACCGGCACCAGGCCCCAATCCAGAACTGCCGCCACCCCCACCCCCACGACACAGAAGGCAGGATCTACTGTTTGAACTGATGGAATTCTGGCAAAATGTGACAATTTCACAGAATATTTCATGGCAAAATTCCCGATTTCACTAGAATTTCACTGGTGAAATTTAATTTTACCCCCTCCCTAATCTCCAGATTGGTTTAATTCTGTATGAATATTTTACACAGTTGTTCATACTAGGTATATTTTTCTTATTTCCTCTTATTTCCTTATATTAGTTTCTGTTGTTCAGTTTTTTTTATTGTGCAACACTATTAAGTTTTAACTTGAACATTCGTGCTATAAATCTAAAGGTCTTGCTTTTAATTTTGAATGTATTCTCATAACACACTTATTCATTAATTATTTCAGTTAGAGGTTTTGTCTACTTGAATCATAGAATCATAGAATCCTGCCAGCAGAAAAAGGCCATTTGGGCCATCCAGTCTGCCCAAAAGAGTTATTGACTGTTCAGCTTATCTAATGTGGATGTCATTTGACCTTGAAAGGATTCTCAGTAGTAGCAAATGAATGGAATGCTATTCATTCCATTTAAATCTGTGATTTTTTTGAAACAGGTACTTTAAACCAATTAGTTTTTTCCTGTTTGTTTTTTCTGTATGATTTAGGTGTTAATAGAATGGGACTCTCTGAACAACTGTCATAGTGTCTGAGGAAGGACTTGGTTGATCCGAAAGCTTAGACATTGTTTTCTTTTTGTAACATCTATGTGGATCCAATAAAAGGTATCAAACCACTTGCTTCTAGCTCTGTTCTTACAAGGACCAATACAGCAACTAATTTATTTCTGTATGAACATTTTGTGTCAAAAGGCATGTTCTCTCGTCGGTGACAATATTGCATCCAGTACTGAAAATTCTCTCTGACTTTGTATTTGCAAGTGGCAACTGAGCTGTTCAATATCTACCTGTATCAATGATAGCCAAATGTTCTTTCTTGGTACCACTACATTAGAAGCACCTTTTATTTTGCTAATGGCACATTCTCACCCAGAAAATCCTGCACCTTTATGTTTGTTGGCATATCAAGAACCACCGTATCATGAAGTGACTTATGATGCTTTTCATCAAGCTATAATTAAACAATTGTTCCCAGAGTGGTCTGTCATCAGTGACTGTCTTAATGGGGCATTTAACATCAACAGAATTGCTAGGTTTTAGTTGGCTTGGAGACACAAAATGAGCAACTCCATGATGTTCATCAGTAGCAGTGACAAACCCTTGGGATCCTCCTTTTTACCCTCTCTTCCACCCAGCCTGTGCATAGGATTTCAAGGGATGCTGAGCGTTCTTCTTGTGATCTACTTGTGATTCTGGCCTTGTTTTGTGCCATTCATACAGAAACCAGATGGATAAGTCAGACTTTATAGTACTGCTGATCCATATCACATGCTTGTGTATCAAAGAATGTCTGGAATCTTTCTTTGAAACAAGAGTCCAAGAGAGTGGTCAGGATGGAGTGGTCAGCTGTATGAATTTCCAAAATGCATGTGTCATTCCAGAAACATGATCTTATCCTTTCTACAAGATTGACAGCAATACTATTCTCCATTTCTTCATATGGTGTTTTCATGCAATGAGGGGTAGTACCTGACTTAGATGAGTCGCATCAGCACTTACCGCTTATGCAGTCTCCTCAAAGGGCTTTAGCATAGTGCAGAGGATCTCCATAATATGCCACTGATTTGGGCTGATCTTTATCACTACCTTACCAATACCATACTCAATGATATACTGGTGGATAGCATTCTGTTGTTCTAGCAGCCCTTTCATCATGTAACAGGTGAAATTCCACCTTATTGCCATATCTTGCTTCAGGTAGTGGAGTTAAAGGTGGTTCAACTGTTGAATGTTTAATAATAGCTTCCATACCTTTACAGAATGGTTAAAATAATCACATACATTTTTCTTCAGACCTACACAGGTCTGCTGAATTGTCTTTTCCTCATCTAGTTTTTCCTGAACTACTAGATTTATGTAGTGAAAAAAACATAGAACATGTGTATAATCCTCCTCATTGACTGCTTTTACATTGTTCTTCACATTATCTGATACTATACAGCCGGTGTTAATGAGTGTGGGGTCAGCCATTCTTCTATCTTCAGCTGAAAAAACTGCAACAGGTTTCCAGCACAAGGGTCAGTGTCAAAATCAGCAATACATAAAGCAGCCTGCTTGTGGAGGTTGGAGGGTTCCGACTGCAGTAGGAAAAGGAAGAGAATGAAGATGTGAAATTGACCCAATAGGCAGTAACTTCCATGTAATCAGTAGTCTGACCACTGATCGACATGTCATAGGTGATGTGAACCACTGGATCAAATTATTTTTTCAGGACATGAAACACAGCCTTGTAGACACTACATGCAAACCAAGAAGATCCACTCTGGAAAAGTAGACATGGCTGGGCACTTCATAGCTTGGCACTAGAGATGCAACAACATTTTAATTTGTTTCTGAAGTTGGTGCAATTCACGGAAATTCACATGTCATGAATTTTGAATTTTCATATTTCCTAATGACTGCACCAACTTCACTACACAAATTTCTTTAAGAAAGCTGTAATAAAAAGAAAGAGAGAATAAAGTATTGGGTGGTGTGTATAACTTGATTTTACACACACACGAGTTGTGGGATGTTACATAATCCCCGAGGCAAGGCCCTTGGGGTTTGTGAAATGCATCCCACAACGAGGGTGTGTGAAAAATTGAGTTTTACACACCACCCCATATTTTATTTTATGGAGTTGCTGCAAAGCATTTTCTCATCATAGCAACTATATAAAATAAAGATATTTCTATGTAACTGCAGATCGGTTGGGTTTCAATGTGATCCACGGCACATGATAAAAACAATTGCTCGTGTTTTTTTTTTTTTCAGTTTTTCCCCCCTTACCCAGCTGATGTAAAACAATGTTGCCAAATGTTTTAAAAATAACTTTGCGCCACTAACTCCGAGTGCAGTGAACTGTGTAGACCTTGGGAATGGCAGCCGGAAATGAGAAGTGAAGGAGCAATGGCTGTGCATGCTCAGTATGAGAGAAATCCAGTCCATGTTCACCATTATAATCCACAGATTATAACAGAGAATTACAAGCGGGACTCTCTACAGGAGAAAATGCTCCCCAGTTATATATATATATATAGATGTATATATATATACACTGTATATCACATTCTAATGCTAGCAGACTAGCAGGCAAAATGATCCAGCTGGGGTCTTGGTGGAGAATGGGAAATATGATATTGTAGGTATTTCCAAGTCTTGGCTTTCAAATAAGAATCCAGAATCTGAGCTAGCGCAGAACAGTTTTGACATATTCTGTTATGATGGACCTAAATGGGGAGGGGGGTTGATATGTATATCAATAATAGGTTGGGCTAAACTGTTTATTTTTTGGAAATACGGATGAAATTGAAATAGATTTGGTGTACCTTCTTAGACATAAGTTATGTACTGGAGTAATTTATGCTCCCTTAAAGGTTAAAACAATGGCATTTGAAACCCTCACTGCTAAACATGCCCCTTTTACCAATGATAGGGAGGCAATACTGTGAGGGGATTTTAATGATGCCTTGGTTGGGCCCAGAGGATGTAGACTAACATGTAGTCTCTGAACTTTGGACCTTCTATAGATAATTGTGACTCTCACCGGGAGGGTCACTCTACAAAGCCCAGAAAATATTTTATATTTTATTTTTAAAACTCCTGTAGCTTGATTTTCAAAGGTTGACAAAGGGCTTGCATCAAGCTTTGCATCAAAGCCATTTTTTGGTGCAGCTGCACCAAACTCTTTTGCCGCAACTGCACCTTACCTTATTTTCTATTGGCAGGTGCCATGTTGACAGTTTACTCAGTTTACAGCAACTTGTGCCAAATATTTGGTGCAAGGCCTGTAAAAGGGTCCCCCAAATACCTCAAATTAGACAAGGGAAAAGCTGGACAAACTTGCAGCATTTGGCACAGATCCCAATCACCACTGGGAGAATGATGCATGCCCTATTTGCCACATGATCAACAAACCAGGGGCTTGTCGCATTCTTGGGAATTTGAAAGTCAAGACCCTGTAATCCAAATAGAAAATTGTTTTGTTGGAACCCCCTACTTGGTTGACCACTGCCCATAGCATGTTCAATGATCACATTGACATGTCATGTAAACTGAGGATGCTTTAAAAAATGTAACCCCAAGAACTTTAGAATCCAGATAAAATCAACTAAATTGGGACTGAATTTTACATATTCCTGATGTAGACACTGCTGAAAGAGAACTTACTAGTACTTTTGTTAATGTGTGCGACAGGAATGCTCTATTTAAATCAACAAGGCTAAGGGAAAATAACTTTCTCAGTTGAGTGAAAAAATCAAAAATAGCTGAGGTGGAAAGATAGCTTCTGGAAGATGGCTAACCCCAATCTGAATATTGTGGAAGGATAGACTGTGGAAGAAGACTAACCATTCTCTGAATATAGAGGTGTGTATTTTTTTTTAATATAAGGAATAAATGTAACAGCATGCTTCAAAAGCCCAAAAATGTATTACAATAGCAAAATAGATCAAACAAATAAACATCAACAACAAAAAAGACAGACCAGAATTGGAATACAAACAAAACAATTAGAATGAAACTCTAAGAAGCTCCACAAATAAGCTTTCTTAATTAGGAATGAATAGAACTGACTACATTTCAAACCACAAATTGTTTAAATAATTACTTGTGTCACCTACCTGATGTACACATAGTGTATAGAAAATGAACAGTCTGGTAAAGATGACACTAAAGTCTCTGAACAACTGGGCCAGGATGTTATGGTTCCTAAATTTTATTTCAGATCATTGAGGCCAAATCAAGTACATCAAAAAATAAGAAAATGTCTTTCCAAAAATACAACCATCCTGATTAAGGTGGAAATTAAATTTTTGAAGTATTCAGCAAATTGCATAGCCCCTGTTCTGTTTCATGTTTTTAATTTAAGTTTGCAGCAAGCAGCATTCCATGATTTTTGGAAAAATTATAAAACAGTCCTCGTTTTTAAGGGACGTAACAAAAATAAATCTTTCAATCAGTGTCCCATATCACTTCTCTCAATTGTCTCAAAATTGTATGAAAGGAAGATCAGCAAGCAGCTTTACCAATTCCTTGACTAATGTAACTTTCTGTCCCCATTTCAAGCATGTTTTAGAGTGGGGAGGTTGAAAAGCACTGCACTAGCCGACTTCATGAGCATATATTCAAGAGGGCTCAAATAGAAGAGTCAGTGACTGTATTGTTCGTTGACCTCTCAAAGGCCTTCAACCTGGTTGATTACAACATTTTGAGCTCATCTTTTCCACGGGCAAATGCCTCTCACAGTAATAGACTGGCTCACGTCTTACCGTGTTGAAAGAACTCAACAGATACCTCTTATGAATGTTTTG
The DNA here is from genome assembly GCA_016271365.2 of Neoceratodus forsteri. NCBI lineage: Eukaryota > Metazoa > Chordata > Ceratodontiformes > Ceratodontidae > Neoceratodus > Neoceratodus forsteri. Next base: position 536,155,136 of record CM057455.1, read on the forward strand.
TCAGATATGCAGTAGCTATTTAGTGGCATCCAACAAGGATCCATGTGGGGCCATTGTTGTTTCTGGTCTATGTTAACCCTCTCCCAAGTTCATAACAAACTATGAAATTGATCTTTACACTGATGATATAGTATGTATTGATGAGGAAAGCTCTAAACTAGATTTTCAAGCAAAACTGCAACCAGATTTTAATATACTGAAATATTGGTTCATTAGAACTAGCATTGTCTTAAGAGTCAAAAAAATTCAAGTTATGGAATATCAAATGAAAAACAAAAATCAGATTGCTAGCCAGGATTTGCAAATATGTCTATTACATGGGTAAAAATTAATAAGCACCAAATGCTTATAAATATCTGGGGGGTGACATAGACCATGAAGTAACATTTAAGGAACATATTGGAAAAACAATAAAAAAAGTAAATATTTACTTGGAGGACTTCAGAAGAAAGGCATATATTTTACCTAGAGAGACAAGAAATAAAATAGCTATGCAAGTGTTGCTACCCATATGGGAGTTTGGAAGTGTAGTCTACCGACACACAAATAAAATCTTATTATGCAAACTTGATGAAACTTATTATAGAATGGTACATTTTGTGTAGTGCTGTTGTTTATTTGTTTTATTAATTTATTAATTGTGTTAACTGAGTAGACCCACTAAGACATAGCTGTCCCTTTTTCAGGGGTGACCTGGTATTAATTGCAGATCTGCAAACAGGTAGAAACAATAAACAGACAGAATACATAGTCAGGAGAAGACAGATAAGACAGAATTGCTATACAATAGATGTAAGATGACACAGTTGGTCAAAACAAACTCAGCCCATGATGACGGGTTAATAACAATCTTGGATTACAAAAATTAGGGAAGGCAAACAGTACACTAAAGTACAAGCACAAGGTCCAAAGAGATCACTGAATAAGAGAGCATAATCAAATTTTAGCACAGAATGAGGTCACCTATTGCAGACAAAGAGGCCCCATTCTAGTAATATAAATCTTTAAGCCCATTTTTAAAAAACCCAAGGGATGGTCAGTCTAGTAGGGCAGTGGGTAGGGAGTTCCAAATGGGTGGAGCTGAAAAAGCAAAAGACCTCTTTTCCACACAGGTTCTGATTTGTGGTGTTTCCAATAGATGATTGCTGGAGGGCCAAAAGATCCTACTAGGGGTCTTGAGTTTTAGAGTGTCTCACAAGCTAGGGTGTGAGGAGGGAATCTTTACAAGTCTGAAGTCCAGGCAGAGTAGCGGGTACTCAAGCTGACCATCGAGTGATTGTCAGTTAAGTGAACACAGTTCATTACAATGATGCTGTCAGATGAATCACTTGCGGCATAGTACCTAATTTCGTTATACAGAACTTTGGGTTTATTGAGTTCAGAGCACCTAAGAGACTGCAAGTCAGGGGCACCATATTACAAGAGGGGAAGTAGCATGCCAGTGACAATTACGGGCCTTGATTCTTTTGGAACAAAATTGCCAAGTTGGTAGAGTAGATCAATTTTTTGCATAGATTAAGTGTTATATAGTCAGTGTGTGCTATGTAGGAAAGTTCCTGGTCCAAGTAGACCCCTAGGTACTTGGTGGACTCAGCTGTTTTTAGTGGTGCTCCAGTAGAGGTAGTGAGAGCAGCAGATGTTGTCTAGCCGGGCCACAGTTCCAAGAACCAAAGATCATTGCCTTGTTTTGTGGGTTTTTTTGTCATTAAGGATCAGCTTTCTAGCTAAAGGAGGTCAGACTCAGTTTGGCCATTAAGGCAGCTTGGGTCCCTGGAACTCCTATAAAGCAATGCATCATCCTGAGTAGTAAGCTTGGCTTTCCACAGTTCCCCAGAATGTCATTTACAGATAATCAGGCCTATGCACTACTAGGTTGGAATTATGCACCAGAGGCACATATCCTGCCCGCATAGCTCTGCACCTGTGGACAGGTGTGGACAGGCTATATTCATCAACAGCCATCACCAATCCATGGCTCCGCCCCCTCAGCACACAGCACTCTGTGAGGTGGCTGGGGTGGAATTGCAGGCCCATGTCGGCATCCAATCAGATGCTTGCCATAGCTCTCACAGTGGATCCCTTGCGCACTACAGCTTGGGTCCAGGTGAGTGAATGCATAGTGCTGGCACTGAGACCCACGCAGCATGGCCCCCTTGTCTGCGATCTCCCCTGGCCCAGCCTGTATTGCAAGGTGCCACCCTGGTGCACAGAAGGACCCCTGGTATTGAGACCCCACCCTATCCCACAGACAGCCCCCCCAGCTGCACCCTGACCCCTCAGTTGCATCCCCCCCAGACAACCATGTGCCTCGTCACTGAAGAAGTACCCCCCAATGAGCCCCAACAGTACCGCCCAGCCAGAACACCACATGGTACATCCCCACAACCCCATTTTGGTACCCCCACTCCCAATGCTGGTCAGTGCCCCCAATGAACACAGGTGCCCCACACCTGAATGGCCATGACCCAGTCCCATCACCTCCACTCCCACATTGGTGGTCAGTGTTACCCCCACCTGCCATGGCAACGATGACCCCTCCCCCGGTACATGTTAATTGATGTCTCAGCCAGGAATTGCCAGTGGCACAGCCTTCCCCACACCTCCTCAGCCACAGGCCATACAATGGATGCTGGGCGCACACCCTTATAAATAGGCAGTATGCTCCCAGCATCACTGGATGGCCAGCAGCTGAGGAGGTTTGAGAGGGGTTGTGCCATAGACCATTTCTGGCCACAGCACCAATTTACAGGGACTGGGCAGGGGGAGGTGTTGTCAGTGCCGTAATTGGTGGGGGAACATGGAACACCAATGATGTTGCTGTGCAGCCTAGATCGGAGGAAAGTGTTGGTATGTATGACTGCACGGCAATGGTTGGGGGCCATGGAACATATGGGGTTGGGACAGGCATGTGTGGGGAGGGGGCTTTTAGTTACTGACAGGGACTTTGCCACCTGGCACAGGTTGGGGGTATGGATCTGCACACCTCAGGGCATCTGCACATGCGGGCACTCAGATGATCAGCTGGCTTAGCCCTCCCCATCCACCTAGTGGGCTGGGCTGGCATGGCTGTACAGTTCCTGGTGCCTCCATGAATGAGCAACTATGGTCCATGGGGATGCACAGTAGGTAACAGAAGGGTCTCCCCTGGCATAACCTGTGCCCTCTTCTGCACTCCTGTGGGCAGCACTAAGCACCTTATTGAATGGTGCATAGGGCTGGCATGCCCCCTACCGGCCACTGCCACATTGCTGTCCAAGTGGCTGGGGGATCAGGTTCATAGGGGCTGCACACCCAGTTCATGCATCCCATGCAGGGAATGCAAAGGGTGCAGAGTGACTACACACCATGGATCTGTGGCATGTAGCCACTCCTCACATTCATGCGTATGGTCCTATGAAAACAACAGGGGTCTAAAATAGAACCTCAAGGGACACCATCAATGATTGTTTTTTCTTGGAGAGCTAGCCCTTCCACCTTACAAACTAGGAACTCTCAATGAGGTCATGGGAGAACCAGCTGAGAGAAAGTGCCTCAAGACCAGGATGCCTTAGCTTTGATAGAAAGAGGCTATGATTGACTAAATCAAAAGCTTTCGTTAGGTCAATGAAGACTGCAGCAGTGAGCAGAATTTCATCCATGGCACTATCAGTGGTCAGTCTGACAAGGGCAGTGTCAGTACCATGATACCGCTTTAAGCCATGTTGCCTATCAGTCAGCAGGTGCCTCTGCTCCAGGAAATCAAGGACCTGGTTATAGACCAGACATTCTTTTACTTTAGCCAGGAAGCAGAGGAGAGAGTGAGATAGGCCAGTAGTGCTCAATAGGTTTTACTGCACCACCTTTACGTATAGGAACAACTATGGCAGTCTTCTAGTGTTCAGTAACTCATCTTTCATGTGGAGATTTGTTTATGAGAATGGTAACTGCCACCAGTATCATACATCTGAGTTGCTGGGATGGGACTTCATTGAGCTGAGAAATAGGAGAGTGTTTGCAATGGTGACTTTCAAGGAACTGAAAATAGAAAATGCCCTAAACTCATTGAACCTGTGTATTAAATAAGTTTTCATCACCATCTTAAATTAGTGAAAAATCATGGAAAAATGTACTTATGGCGACAAATATATTTAATAGAATGCAACCTAACTTGTACCTGCTTAAAATCTGGAATGAAGTGATCAAAAATGTTATTTTTATTTATTTAAAAGTTTCACCTGGAAAGGCATACTGAGCAGTGAATGCTTGTTTCCAGATATGTCCTGAGGGAGAGGGGATGGGACAGACGTAAATAAATTTAAATTTTTTAAAAGAGTTATAATTAAAGAATTAACGGATATCTGTTCCTGTGACTAATGCTGTATATATATATTTACTCTAGTATTTAGGCCCTGTAGGTTTTATTGCTTACATTGTACTTACATTATTTGTCTAATTACATAGAAACATAGACTTTGATGGCAGATAAGGACCACTTGGCCCACCCAGTCTGCCCATTTCCCTATCTACTGGATAAGCTGCAGATTCTAGTCAACCAACAGCCTACTTCCTACCACCCCCACTACAACTGCCTTGTGTCTGTCCAATACATGTTTGAATTCCCCCACTGTTTTAGCCCCAACAACCTCCCTAGGAAGGCAGTTCCACGCATCCACCATTCTCTCCGTGAAAAAAGATTTCCTCACATTACCCCTGAGCTGTCCCCCCTCTATCTTTAAATTGTGTCCCTTGTTCTTACACATCTCTTTTCTGAAAGATGCTACCCTCCTGGACTTTGTTGATTCCCTTGAGGTACTTGAACATTTCTATCATGTCCCCCCTGTCCCTCCTTCAATCAAGGGTATACATATTAAGCTCTCTCAGTCTCTCTTCATATGATTTCTGATGCAGACCCTGCACCATTTTAGTTGCCCTCCTCTGGACTGCTTCCATCCTGTCTATTTCCTTGCATAGATGAGGTCTCCAAAACTGCACACAGTACTCCAGATGGGGTCTCACCAACTGTCTGTACAGAGGGAAAACCACTTCCCTTTTTCGACTTGTGATGCCCCTTCCTATGCATCCCAATATCCCCCTGGCTCTCCTCACTGACTTCTCACATTGCTTACCCACCTTTAGATCATCTGATATGACTACCCCCAAGTCCCGTTCCATTTTTGTTGTTGTTAGTACCTCCCCTGCTATTGTGTACTCTTCTCCTGGGTTTGTGTTTCCCAGGTGCATTACTTTGCACTTCTTTGCATTGAATCTAAGTTGCCATATGTCTGACCATTCCTCCAACCCTGCCAAGTCCCTTCTCATCCTTTCTATCCCCCTTGTGTATCAACTCTGTTACAGATTTTTGTATCATCTGTAAAGAGGCATACCTTTCCTTCCAGACCCTCTGCAATGTCACCTATAAAGATGTTTAAGAGGACTGGACCCAGTACTGAGACCTGAGGTACTCCACTAGTGACCCCCCTTTCTTCGGAATGTGTTCCACTCACTATTATCTTCTGTGTCCTGTTGTGCAGCCAGTTTGCAACCCAGGCTATCACCCTGGGACCCACTCCCAAGCTGGCTAACTTGATTATTAATCTTTTGTGCTGGACTGTGTCAAATGCCTTGCTAAAATCTAGGTAGGCCATATCCACAGCCCTTCCCTGGTCTATTACTTTTGTCACCCAGTCAAAGAAATCAATTAGATTCATCTGACATGACCTTCCTGCTGTAAATCCATGCTGCTTTGGGTCCGGTGCCCCGCTGGCCTCTAGGTACTCAACAATTCTTTCCTTCAGAAGTGATTCCATCATTTTCCCTACCACTGAGGTCAAACTTACAGGTCTGTAGTTTCCTGCTTCTGCCTCGCTCCCACTTTTGTGAAGGGGAATCACATCTACCCTCCTCCAGTCCTCAGGTACCACCCCATCCTGCCATGATTTGTTAAAAAGTATGGTCAGTGGTGTCACTAGGTCCTCCCTTAGTTCTTTTAGGATTTTGGGGTGAATCCCATCAGGCCCCATTGCTTTGTCCATCTTGAGTTTTAGGTGTTCTTTCAGGACTCTTTCTTCTGTAAATGGACTGGTGTCAACCCCCCTACCCAGAGTGCTTCTATTGTCTGGTTTAGGTAACTCCTCCTCATCTTCTTTTGTGAATACTGAGCAAAGTATTCATTCAGTATCTCTGCCTTTCACTGTCTCCCTCTGCCCACCTCCCCTCTCCCTTATTAATCTTCACTATTCCTCCCTTAACCTTGCTATGCTCCCTAATGTACCTATAAAAGGTTTTATCCCCCTTCTTAACTGACTTGGCTATTTTTTCCTCAGTTTGGGCTTTTGCTATTGTGACTGCCTTCCCCACTTCTTTCTACTTTAATTCATACAGTTCCCTGTCGTGCTCCTTTTGTGATGCCTTATACTTTTTAAATGCAGCCTTTTTCTCCTTAACCTTCCCTGCCACCTCTTTTGAGAACCATAGTGGTTTTTTACTCAGCTTTTGTTTTCTTTATCTGTTTCACACAAAGGCTTGTTGCTTCTATGATGGCAGTTTTCATTTTTCTCCATTGTTCTTCCACCCCTCCTTTTTGGCCATTTGCTAGTGTATTCCTCAGGTATTCACCCATTTTGCCAAAGTCATCCCTTCTAAAGTCCAGTATGCTTGTATTTGTATGGCTTGTCTCCATGGTTGTGCTTATTGTGAAGCACACTGTGCAGTGGTCACTTGTTCCCTGATGTCTACTGACTTCTAAATTTGTGATCCTCTCTCCATTTGAGAGTACCAGGTCTAGTATTGCTTCCTTCCGAGTGGGTTCCAACACTAGCTGTCTAAGGCCTGCCCCCTGCAGGGCATCAAGAATGACCCTGCTCTTGGATGTGGCTGCAGTACATGTCATCCAGTTAACATATGACATTTTCAGGTCCCCCATTAACAGTATCTCCCCTTTTTCAGACATTTTGAGAATGTCCTCTATCATTTTCTTGTCCATTTCCTCCCCTTGAGATGGGGGTCTATATACAACCCCTGTGCGGATTGTGATGCCATTCCCTGTCTCCAAGGTGACCCAGAGTGCCTCTTGTCCTCCCCCTTTACTTTTTAGTTCTGTAGCTTTGATTCCTTCCTTTATGTACAGAGCTACTCCACCTCCTCTTTTCCCCTCCCTGTCCCTTCTGTAGACTGTGTACCCCAGTATGTTGACATCCCAGTCATGGTTCCCCATGTACCACGTTTCTGTGACTGCCACAATATCCAAGTGTTCATCTTCCATCAAGGCTACTAGCTCAGGAAGCTTGTTTCCCAGACTACGGGCATTGATACTCATTGCCCTCTATTTAATGTTGGCTTTATCCTTTTTTCCCCCATGCCTGCTCTTTTTGCCCTTGTCTATTTTTCCATTTACCCCTGTCCTGCCCTCTGTTGAGCACTGAACCTCAGTGTTTACCTTACTACCCATCATGTTTTGTGGGTGGAGGCTTGAAATTTCCTGCCTCTTATTAGCACCTCCCCCCCATGGCTAGTTTAAAAGCTTGCCAAGGAGTGTTTAAACCTGTCAGTTAGGATCTTGGTTCCCTTCATGGACAGATGCAGACCATCATGCCAGTATAAACCTTCATCTCTCCAGGTGTACCCCCAGTCCCCAATAAAGCCAAAGACCTGTGCTCTGCACCAGTTTTGCAACCATTCATTAAACTGCATGGTGTGTAGTACCCTAGTCTCACCCCTGCCATGGACTGGCAGCACCGCTGAGAAGGTAACTGTGCATGCTACCTCTCTGAGGCCACTCCCCAACTCCACAATTTCATCCTGCACTGCACTGATCCCATGCCTAGCTAGGTCATTTGTCCCAAGGTGGACAAAGATATCTAGTTCCCTCTCCTGTGATACTGCTTCTGCAATCCTGAGGATTCGCTTTTTGTCCCTCCAAGCCATGGCACCAGGCAGGCACCTTACTTCCCTCTCCTCTCCCTTCCCCAGGTCTACCCCTCTAACAATTGAGTCCCCTATCAGAAGCTGTTTTCTTCCCCTGTGGTGTCCCTTGCCACCCTTCTGTGGGTCTCCCTTGTGGGTGTCCTCAGCATTCTTCTTGGTCTCCACTGAGGGTGCCATCATAGAGGAACCTTGCTCTGCCAGACTGGCATATGGTTTGTGCAGAGGTACAACTAGGGGGCTTCACCTCTGTTCCACCACCCGTACCCTTTCAGAACCCACTGTGGTCCGACTGCTCTTCATACTTGGCAGCCTTTGTGGCAGTAGTGCTCTTTGGGTGGGGAAGGCCTCCTTAGTCCTTGCCAGTTCAGCCTGGAGGTGGGCTACCTCCTCCCTCAGAGCTGACAGTTGCCTGCAGATAGGACAGCAATGCAGTTTCCAGAATGTCTCCTGGAAAACTGCTGCCCCACAGCCAGTGCATTGCACCACTCCCCACATGCCTCTCTCCCTTATAATATACAATATGTAATATACATATATATATTTTTTTCTTCCTTTGTGTGGTGTGTTCTTACTCTTTATGCACTGTGCTGGGTTATTAAGAATATGACAGTTCTGCCCCAAGACCTGTTGAGGAAGTGATGTCACAACCTTGGCTATGAAGGAAACATCCGCCTGGGGGGTTGGGGTGCGGGGAAGGGTGGGTGAGTAGTCCACAACCACTGGTGACTGTTAGAAACAATCAAATACACCACTGCTCCACCACCCTGGTGAGTACCGCACTTTGTAGTAATTCAGCTAACCTCTAGTAACTGATTTGTCAACTATTTAAAAGTCATTTGATGCAAACTGTTACAGAATACTAGTAGACAGTCCAGTTAGCCACAAAGAAAAATCAGATATGCAGTTATTTCAACCCTTCTGAAGTTGCTCACAAGATAAGTAGTTTTGAAAACCCCCTTCTTGATTTAAAAACGAAATTAAACACAAAGCAATACCAATGTAAGACTGTAAAGTAAGGAAAACTTCCCTCAGATGTAATTTCGCCAATTGACTGTGTTTTATGTCCAGGAAAGTCAAGTTATACTTAATGTATTTTATGTTAGTTGTGCAATTATATTCGTAACAAATTCATAGTATGTTGACAACTATGCAGCTTTTGATCTGTGTCACATTTTACACTTGTCTATTCTTTTTTATGCCGCAGCTGCAATCTTTTCAGAACAACCCTGCTAAATAGGGTCTCACAGACCTAAAGTTTTATCCCATGGAAAAATGTGTCTGTCTGTCTGTCTGTCTGTCTGTCTATCTATCTATCTATCTGTCTGTCTGTCTGTCTGTCTGTCTGTCTGTCTGTCTGTCTGTCTTTCTGTGTGTCTGTCTGTGTCTGTGTGTCTGCCTGTCTGTCTCTCTATCTGAGTTCAGTATACCCTTCCCGTCCACCCATGCATCAACCTCACTCCCACCAACTGAGTCCTATCACCAGCTCAAATCATAAGACCCCCTGACTTACCCCTCTTTGACCCCTACCACTTTCCTCCCACCACCAGCACCAAGCAAATTTGTCATTTCTAATAAAGAAAATGGTTCCTCCTATACAGAGCACCTGTTTTGTTCAGTGCCCATCTTGGTAATGTGCTCCAAATGAATACATGCTGATGTAGTTTGCTCCTAGTAAAACCTGATTTGTTGAGGAGTAAATACATCTCCTTGATTTGTGCACCAGCACCATTATCAAAATGGACACTGAATAGAGCAGACACTCTGCACAGGGGGACCATTGTCTTTATTACTGGTCAAAAATCTTTTTCTGGTGCTGGTGGTGGGAAGAGGGTGGTAGGGGCCAGAAGGAAATATGAAATGGGGTACGATGACATGATCTGGTGTTGGGATTCAGGTGGCGAAAGGGTGTACTAAACTTAGATGTCACTAAAAGAAAAGAGGACTTTGATATACACCTGTGGAGAGGGGAGGAGAGTGCTGGCAGGGGAAAGGGAGGGAGAATGATGTATGTATGTATGTATTTATTTATTTATGTATGCATGCACGTATGCTATGTATGTATTCATTTATTCAGAAAGTAAGTTTGTGCACAGGTGCACATTTACATGGATTCCACAGGGCTGTTAAATACAAAAAGAAATACTTCAACAATTCCAATGGAATATAGTCAGAACAAATCTACAAAATTCATAAAAAATACAAGTTAAATTATTTAGTTACAATTACAATTATAATATGACTAGAAAATTTTTGGAAGGTGTGAGGGGGTGGCATTAGAGCACAGTAGGTTGAGGAGGAATTTCTTTATAGAGAAGCAATTTGCATAATGTTTTGCAAGCAAACTGCATATATTTAAGTGGACAACTACAAGAATTGCATAATGCACATAGAAATTGGCAATTCAAATAGAGTCACTGCCCAAATTTGGCCAATTTGCTTGGTGAATAAATACATGAATTGTGGTTGCTGGCAAAGCAAAGTTGCTAAAATTTGCAAATTTTGGCACAAAACAAATTTCAGCAACTTTGTCCATCTCTACTTGACACTGCAACATCCATTCATAGTAGAAAACCTGCATTGCTCACAAAGAAGACCCATAGCAAGTTGTTGACTAGCATTTGTGCAATTACTTTTCTTAATTTGTTCACCTTTGGTCTGTTGGCTTTATATTTCTGACCCATTCCAGGGACTAAACCAGTGAGAATTGCGTGCTTTGTCCTCGAAGGTGACTTCTGACTCCTATGTGTGCCACCCTTGTGGTGGCAGTGACAGGATTGGAAACTGTGACCCCTTGGAGGTATGGGTGTCAATGGGCTAAAGAACCTATGCATGGAGGATGTTGGATTTGTGCATCTGCTACCAATAAATTAGTTTCTTCCTCTTCCTCTCTAGAGCCCTTAGCCACCATTTCTGAAGATATTCTCACCATCAAAGTGTGTTTTCCTGATAGCTTTATGTGAGCTGGAGATGCAACGCTGCATGCTAGCAGGCTGAGGAGTAGCCTGCGGAGTAAGAGCTGTAGTTCAGTTTTCTTACTTAGTAGAAAAGGTATGCCACCTAAGCAATTTGCCATACTTGTCCAAGACTACAGCTCTTACCAGGCCATCTTGTACGGCCATCCCTAGGTTTTCTGTTCATTGCTACCTCCTCTCTCTCTCTTGCAGGTCTGGAGTGCTGAAGGTGGTGCAACCATCCCGACAAGGGACATGAAGGAAGCACCATGGGGCGTTAGAGGCTACAGAAGAAAACAGAAAAACAAAAACATAAAAAAACTCCTAAAGGAAGTGTTTGATTTTATTCATGTTTTCACTCTTGTTTACCTTGAGAATCTATTATGTTGCAAAGATTCTGTGATAAAACCACAGGAGAAAGCCAACTGTTAAAACATTAATTTTTATTCTTTACTGACCCAATAGTTAGAATTTAATTAGTGGGTACAATTGTTATATAGGTTGTATAGTTTTTTTTATGCTTCTCAAACAATACTGATTTTAAGAAATATAAGTCTCTCTGTTTTTTTTTTAAATTTTTACTTTTTTCATGCACTTAGGTCAGGTGGTGTGATCACATAAAGTGCATGCATGGCATTCCTAAATCAGAATTGCCATTTTCTAAACATCTCCATGCATTGCACACCCCTCTGTGAGAAATGAGACTGATACCATTGGGAGTAGGCTGTGAGCTGTGTCACAAATTTTACAAACTGCTTAGCTAGCTAGCAGCTATTAGTAGCCAGTACTGATCCGAACTGGGGTGAACCTCGAGGAGGAGTTTAATTTCCAGTGGAAAATCTAGAGATTCAAGGGAGACAGAATCCTAACAAAGTAAGCTAATATAACACAGCTTCCTTTTTCTCTTGTGGATATGTTCATTTTTAAGTTAAAGACCTAGTGATTAATGTTTAATTTTATGGGGTGCTGGCCCTGGACTCTCTTTGTATTTTTTTTTTTAATTACAAAGTAGCCTTATTTGGGCAATTTAATTCCCTTAGTACTTTTCTCTTTTTTCTTTTCTGTTTAAAGAATATCAATTAAAGCAGTGCAGACAGACATGGATCCAATTGAACTAGATCCATCTGATGATCAAAAGAAAGATACTTCTCTGAGGAAATATTGGCCTGTTTGGTATACTGAGGATCAAAAGATTGATGTGTTTTTAAGGGAACACTAGCCCGTTTGGCATATTGAGAAATTTGAGAGCTGTGTATACCCAAGGGCAGAGGAGAAAGCTGAAAGTGACTGGCTACCCTTAGAAACACTCGGGTACAAGGACCCCTGTTGGGATTGTGGTGGTGGAAAGATTCACAAAAAGGAATAAAGGCTACCATCCCTTTTATGATGGAGATAAGAACAAACAAAAAAATGATATGGCAGCCTGACTCAACATGAAACCTAGATGAAATTCAAGCAACTCTAGTTACAAAAGAGAGCGTAGAGCTTTCTGTTAATCTTAATAGTGGACAAATGATTGAAGCACTGTACCTAATATTTCAACAAATTATAACAACATTAGGTACAAATATACTGTAAAGGGGAGTAAATAATAGTAATAAAGGGTGCTGGTTTGATAAAGAATGCAAATGACAAAAAGTACTTCTAAGAAATATGCACAAACAGTACATAAAGCAAAAAAAAAAAGAATTACTGAATAATATTAATAGAAAAAGGAAGGAATTTAAGATTCTTATGAAAGACAATTGAAAACTACTACAAAATGCAACTGGAAGAAATGAGTAAAGGAGTTAACAATAGGGATCAGAAAGGATTCTGAAGATTAGTGACTAAGGGCACAAATGTATATAAAGACTCAGATGCTTATGTTTTAGAACAGGTGTGGATTGATTACTTCTCCCATGTTTTTACTGATCCCTTTGAAGACATTAATGCTTACTCAGCAATACCTAGTGATAATGTAGTAAACAATGTAGTCATAGACAACCTTGAAGTTTTCTTTGCTAATAACTCCCTAAAGACACACAAAGCACCTGGACTAGACAATATCCATGCAGATGTTTTTAAATGCCAACCGGGAGTCTGGTCCAGCTTATTAACAGTCCTATATAATAAGTGTATACAAGAAAACAACCATCCTACTATATGGAAAGGAGCCCACATAATACCAATTCATAAAAAAGGTGACAGCATATCCAGCTATGTACCGCCCCATTAACCTGAAGATCTTTTCTAAAGTTACTTTAAATAAGCTTAACATGGAAATTAATGAGTCCGGAGGTTTATCACCATATCAAGCTGGCTTCCAAAGTAATTTTCAAATCTTGACAATATATTTGTACTAGACCACCTCATTGAGAAGTATGTGTTGATAAGAAGACAAAGACTATATGTTGTATTTGTAGATTACTCCACAGCATTTGACTCCATCTCAAGGAAAGTTGTTATGGGAAATCCTTTTTAAAAAAGGAACAGATAAATCGCTAAAAAGAATTATGTCCAATTTATATTTGCAAACTTGGGCTACAGTTCGAAGGGGATGGGAAGGTGAACTCTCTAGCAGGCTTGAGGTCCACAAGGGTGTGCAACAGGGGTGTGTCCTGGCAGTGACCCTGTTTTCACTTTATATTGATGGGCTACAAAGTGAACTTGCCACACTTGTCTCTGATTCTCCGAAAATAAATGAGCAGAGCTATGTTTTCTTGTCCTATGCCAATGATCTTGTACTATTCTCCTTAATTAGGAAAGGGTTGCAGAATAAGCTCTATCAGCTAGAGAATTGCTCAAGAAAATTAAAATTAAAGCTCAACCTAATTAAGACCAAAATAATGGTATTTGGCCCAAAGATTGTAACAGAAGTGCGAAGTGGACTATTGCTGGGGAAAAAGTAAAGCAGGTAAAATAATTTGTTTACCTTGGAGTAGAGTTTAATGTGAACAGAACATGGAACACACATTCTCAAAATACCCTTGATACCATGAAAAGAACAATGCTGGCTCTGTTGAGATTTAATTACAGATATGGGGGAGCTAGTGTTAGACCCTTAATTGAAGTAATAAAATGAAAGTGGAGTCCCAACTACTATATGGGGTGGAAATATGGGATGTAAAGTATAGAGAAAAATTAGTTGTCTCATTGTTCGAAATGTTAAGAAAAACAATGGGAGTAGGGCATTCTTGCCCTTCTACTTACATAAGAGCTGAGATGGGCATTTTGACTACTAATGCACTGTTTGAATGTAAACAACTTGGATTCTGGTTAAGGCTGACCAGATTCCCACAAACTCGAATCTCTGTCCAGTGCCTAAAGGAAAAGATGAAATGGCATAACATACTAACATACTAAAATGCCAGCAGAATAGGCCTAACGGTCTTTCGTGTCTGCTCGTTTGGTCAGCCCCCAACCTGGGTGCTGACCTTGCTGTCCCCCTCGCCTTCTCTGGCTTCTCCCTTCCCAGTTCCGGATATTCTTGCTGCATTGGATTTTGCTTCAGAACCCTTCCCTGTACCTGTCCACCCTCTTGAACCCCTCACTGTCTCTGCCTCCACCAGCCCCTCGGCAGTGCATTCCATGGCTCCACCACCCTCTCAGTGAAGTAGCACCTCCTCCATTCTCCCCTGAATCTTCCCCTCCAGCTTCCACCATGCCCTCTAGTGGCCCCTTCCTCCTTCCTCAAGCACCCTGACTGTTCCTCCCCTATTTACCCTCTTCATGTACCTAAAGACCTCTATCATGTCCCCCGGTCCCTTCTCTCTTCCAATGTGTACATATTTAGCTCTTGAGCTCTCCTCATAGGTCCTGTCCCAAGCCCCAAATCATTTTGGTTGCCCTCCTCTGGACCCTCTTCAGGAGGTTAATGTCCCACTCTTAAGTGTGGCCTCCAAAACTGCACGCAGTACTCAAGGTGCGGCCTCACCAAGCAGTTATACAGAGGAGTATCACTTCCCTCCTTCTGGAGGTGATCCCCTAGCGATGCATCCCAGCATCCTGTTGGCCTTGGCTGCTGCCTCCTACAAGTCTCAGAGTTGTTCATCTTGACATCCACCACCACCCCAGTTCCTCTCAGCCATTGAGACTTGTAGCATTCCCCAGGGTGTACACTTGGCCTGGGTTTCTGCCCCAGGTGGAGTACCTTGCATTCCTGCATTGAACCTCAGCTTCCACTTTCTAGACCATCTTTCCAGAGCCTCCAGGTCCCCTGTAGGCCACCCTCCCTCCTCCCCATCCACCACCGCCCCCAGTTTCAAGTCATCTAAAAGAGACTCATCTCACTCCTGATTCCTGTCCTTATGTCAGATCGTAGGCATTGAACAGAAGGGCCCAAGAACTGATCCCTGTGGGATCCCACTAATGACCCTCTTTGGGATGAGACTATCCCACCAACTACGACCCTCTGGGTCCAGTTCTGGAGCCAATTGCCTATCCATCTGATCATCTGGTTCCCCACCCCCATTTCCCCCAGCTTATCCAACAGGCCCACATGAGGAACAGAGTCAAATGCCTTTCTGAAGTCTAGAAAGAGGACATCCACTGGTCTACCCAGGTCCAAGGCACTTGTCGCCCAGTCATAGAACTCCACTAGGTTTGTCTGACACGATTTCCCTGGGATGAATCCATGCTGTCTATCATCCAGGCACCCTGACTTATCCAGGTCCCCCTAGCCTCTCCACAATGCCCTCCATCACCTTGCCCACCACCGATGTCAGGCTGACAGGCCTGTAGTTCCCTGCCCCTCTCTTGATCCCCTTGTGGATAGGCACTATATGCCACCTTCCAGTCTTGGGGCACCACCCTGTCCTCAGAGAGATGGTGAAAAGCTCTGCCAGGGGTTTGCCAGGACATCTGCAAGTTCCTTCAGCACTCTGGGATGTAATTTATCCGGCCCGGTGCTTCTCCATCTTAAGGAGCTGAGGACTTCTCACTCTCTCTGCTATGATTTCCACTTCGGTGCCCTTCTCCCTGCTTAGCCCTCCCCACCTGCCAGTGATGCCTCCCCTCTCCCCAGACCTGCCCGATCCAGTGGGGTCCCCCCTCCTCAGTATCTCTGTCTCCTCCCATGTATGATGCAGCACCCCATTTTCCTGGTGAAAACTGAGGTGAAGTATTCATTTAGTACCTCAGCCTGCTCCCCGGGTCTTGTACCCATCTCTCCCCTGATTTAATCCTGCTAATCTTCCCCTTCACCCTTTGTTTTTCCCCAATGTATCTAAAGAACCCCTTGTTCCCTCTCCTAATTTCCCTGGCCAGGTTCTGCTCCTTCCTTGTCTTAGCCACCCTCACCACTCTAGTGGCCCTTCTAGCCATCAGCTCATACTCCCTTGATCCCTTTCACTCCTTGAGCACTTGAATTGCTTATAGGCTGCTTTCTTTCCCGCACCACCTCCTGGACCTCCTGGTCCATCAACAGGGTTTTGGGCCCTACCGCATTTTCGTCTTACTCTTGCACAGGTGCTGGTAGCATCCTGCACCCCTCTCCTGATGATTTCCCACCTACTATCAGCGTCTATGTCTGGCCAATCCCATCAAATGCTCCTTAAGGATCCTTCCCATTTCCTTAAAATCTGCCCCTGAAGTCGGTTACTTGCGTCTTTGTGCAGCCTTCTACCCTCCTAGGTCCAGGCAGAACCAGACTGTGGCATGGTCACTCCCCACCAATGGGTCCCTTACCTCCAGGCCCCAATCTGGTCACTGTCTGCAGGACCACATCCAGTACCCATGCCTCCTGGTCGGTTCCCTCACCTGCTGAGTTAGGAACGCGTCTTGAAAGACATCCAACAAACTCTGTTCCCTGGTCACAGAGGATGTCATAGACTCCCAGTCTGTTCCTGGCATGTTTAAGTCCCCCAACACCACCACCGTTCCTCTGCCCAGTCTGCAGTGTCTCCTAACATCTGCCACCAGACTGTCCTCCAGCTCCTCTGCCAGGGCAGGGCGTCTATACACTACTCCTATTTTTACTCTCTTGCCCCCCCTTGTTATCAAGGTGACCCAAATCACCTCCATGGTTCCCTCTGCCTCCTCTACTCCCCCTATGCCAATGCAGTTTTTGACTATCATTGCTACCCCTCCTCCCTTCCCTCCCCTGTCCTTCCTGAACATAGTGTATCCCTCCAGGTTCAGGTCCCAGTCATGTCTTGCAGTGGCCCAAGTCTCAGTGACCACTGCCACATCCACTGCTCCCTCAGTTAGCATCACCTGGAGCTCAGGCATTTTATTGCCCAAGCTCCTGGCATTTAGCAGGACTACCTTCCACCCTTTCCCTATAGTTCCATTTCCCCTGCTCGTGTTCCCATGGGGATTCTGTTTTCCCCTGGTCTGCACTTTGCCAGTTGGCCTTTTCCTGCAATCCTCCTGGTCCCAAGGGGGGTCCTTTATCGGCACCCCCTTGACAGCCTTTTCTCCCAGACTTGGGGTATACAAAGGGTCTGTGGTAT
The DNA here is from genome assembly GCA_016271365.2 of Neoceratodus forsteri. Lineage (NCBI taxonomy): Eukaryota > Metazoa > Chordata > Ceratodontiformes > Ceratodontidae > Neoceratodus > Neoceratodus forsteri. The sequence continues at coordinate 536,172,423 of CM057455.1, forward strand.
CTGAAAATAATCACAATAACAAATAAACACAAAAGTGATGTGTTACTGAAGTATGTAGAGAAGAATATACAGACAAGTGATAAATGCAATAAATATATGTTTTAAAAAATTAAGAACTTTTGGCAAAATCAAGATTTCAAGGAAATAAAAAATTATCGTTACTCTAGGTGGTTTGCCAAAAATAATCTTAAGTTTGGATACAAGAGCTACTTGGATACCCTAAGTGACCTTGAAACCCATAAAGTGTTTATAAAATACAAGTTCGAGCAATTCAATGGTAATCTGCTGAGATACAGACATAAGAAGTCACCGGATGAAAAGTGTAGTTGTTCGGTGGGAGAATGTGAGGACTTGATGCATGTTATGTGGCACTGTACATGGTACCTTAAAGAATGTAAATATTGGTTAGGACCTTTTATGGATATCAAATATAGATTGGAGCTAGAAGCACTGACCTCCATTTTATTACATACTGAAGATAGCTGATCTATACAAAGTGGCAAGATATTTTCAAGCAATCAGTAAACTTAAAAAAAGAATTAACAGTACAACTGTATAGGTTAACAGATAATATGATATGACATGATACATAAATGTTTTCCGTTATGTGTTGCCAATTTGATGTGCAATAGCTTTTTGAAATAGGTACAGAGAGGTAGAGTGAAATGTCATAGAAATATATAACTTATGCATAAGTATTTAAAAGTGAAGTGTGTCTCCTACATCTTTTATATCTGATTTAATTTGATTTTTATTTATTAACTTGAAATTGTTGATGTTTTTAACATGTAATTGTTGATGGCTTTCTAGTCAAACAATAAACTGTAACTGAACTGAACTGAACTCTTTCTCTCTACCTGGTCCCCTAAAGTTCTACTCTCCCTGTCCATAATCATCATCATCATAACCAGAGCAACAGCAGCTTCACTACTTGGTTGTATTGCTGCTGCTGTTGCTGAAGCTATGTATAGGCATGCCTTCTCATATTGAGATATGTCAGACTTCAGCAAATGTCTTTCTATAGTAGATGTTCCCAGCCTTGTTCCTTCCTTATTCCAACTCAGCCTGTCTTTACATAAAAGTCACACTGAATGTGTTGATGATTCCTTTTCCAGTTTAAAGTAATCCCACACCACTGATGTCACCAGCTTTATCCTTTATTCTGGCACACTCTGCTGTGGACTAATGGGTGGGCTAATGGGGCCTCCTTCCATATTACCCTCCTCCTTTTTTCCATCTCCAGTTGGTCAGGGTTAGAATGGTTCTTCTTCTGCCTCTATCATCTGTTCTCTGCCACCAGTCTCATCTATGATTCAGCTGCTTATTATTGTATTTCCCCATCTCATTTTGTGGCTCCTTTCTATTGTTTTGTTTTCTTCAAACACCACGTTAGGTATTTTTTGATCTCGTACTTGCCCCTGTCCCAAGTCTGACTCCCACCTGTTCCACCTCCTCCTCCTCCTCCTCCTCCTCTCAGAACTACTGTTGCTATCAGTCTTATTGGGTATATAATCATAATCTGTATCTCTGACCCCAAACTGTACCAAATGACTTTGCTCCTCCTCTGCCTGTGTCACAGTATGAGGCATTCCTTTTGTTCCATTTTTCTGCATGATTGCTTGTGTTGTAACCTTTGCAGTGTCACTGCAATTTGCTCCTACAATGTGTGATACTTTACTGATTGACTATTGTGATCTTCCTCTACACTTGTAGTTCTCACTGAGGAAGAAGCTCTGACAAATGGAATTCTGCTTTGTTTTTTCTTTGATGCAACTGGATGACCCCATGCACCATCTCCTTGCCTTTTCTGTTTGTTATTGAAATCAGGAGGAGGAACCCAAGCCATTTGGGAGAAGTCTTATTTAATTGCATTTTTCTGTATTGTGTTTATTTTTTATGTTTTTATTATATTTTTTGAAGGATGCCACCAGCGACTACCTTTGGACAGCCACTGCTGCACTACCAGCTGGAACACTCACTTGCTGCACACTGCTGAGATCACAATGCAACAGAAAAGCTCAGGATGTCACACACATAGGCTGCATCAGGACTCAGGAGGAGGAGGAGGATGGAACATCAGTAACTTGGGGGAATGTGGAGATCTTTTAAATTTTATTTATTTTTTTAACATTTCTATGGTATGCCACCAAGGTGCCAAATATCAGTGGCTTTGCTATGGTCAAGCACTCTGCTAACTGGTACACACCTGCTGCTCACTACCAGGTCATACTGCAAGAGTACAATTCAGGGCAACATACATAGGGCTCAGGAGGAGAAAGAAGAAATTTACTTCATGCTTACCATAGTTTTCTTTTCTGTTAGCTCCAAAATTATTAATTCAAAGTCATAACTATTGGGTATAGTGCACCCCTACCAAGGGGATGGCACAGCCCAAACTTTAGAATACTGGGCATATGAGGATTTCAAGCAGCAGCAAATCCCCAGTCATTACTGACCTTACAGTGCTTCAATAAACCTAACTACCATAATGTCCATTTGATAAGTAATCAAACATTAAACTGAAAAATTTAATACACTCTTTCTGATTGTTAATAGAAACTGTCTTACCTTGCTGATGGATTTTGAAAGAAGGCGCCCCTCACATCTGACTCTTGGTTTGGTTGAATTAGGTTGAATTGATGCATAAAAAGAGGGGAAGAGAGGATGATACAGAAACCACAGAACTAATGATGATTGGTCTATTGTATCATCAAATAGGGTATGCAAAAGGGGACATACAGCAGAAAAGTTCTGTATTCCTATTTTTAATTCTTATTCAGCACTTTCAAATCTGCCAGATAGTGATCATATAAATGTCATTCCATCAGAGTTACTGATCTGGTTTCCCAGCTACCTAGTGGATCATTTACAAATTCCAAATCTAGGTCCACCATCAGTCCATTTAATCAGGGGAATTTGACCACAGATACAATTATACCTGGTTCATTAGAACATGGCAATCCAACCCCAATTGTAGATACTCCAGATCCTTATCCTAACAATCACCCCCGTCCTTCAGATCAGGGGAATCTGTCCTCAGACATGAACATTCCTGGCCCTTCTGAACATGAAAATCCAACCCCGGTTATGGATATTCTTGGCTCTTGTCCTCAAAATCATCCCCGCCAAGTGTTAGTACTTGGCAACTCTTTCTTGTCGAATCTACCATCTTTCAGATGAGACATTAAACCGAGGTTCCATTTGCCTGAATTGGTGGTAGTTCAGGAGGATGTTAAAGATCCCATGGTACTTATCGAAAAGAGTAGGGAATTTCCCCAGTGTCCTGGCCAAATTTCCCTCATTCACTAAAAATACCACCAACAGCTTAATCTGGTTCAAGGTCAGTTGGCATTCATTTGTATCCCCTTCCCCCGGGTCATGCCTGAAAATAGGCAGGATTTGTCTAGTGCACTTACCCGGTCAACAAAAACTAAATAAATAAATAAAATTAAGCATATTGATAGGGCAATTTGTAATCCAGAAAAATCTCTGAGAACATGTTCTAGTTTCAGAAGGGCTAAAGTATCAGATATTTCTAGAATGGTTAATGATATTCTTGCCGATGCAGGTCAAAAGCCACTTGTCATTATACATGCTGGCACTAATGACTTAAATCAAACCAGTCCTTTAGAAATAAGAAAGGATTTTGTGGCCTTAAATCATTTTCTCACTAAGAAAGGCTGTACTGTATGCTTTTCTGAAATCCTACTAGTACCTAGATCAACAGACAGTATGACCTATTTAATTAAAGAAACCAATGAACGGTTAAGAAAATGGTGCCTTAAACAAGATATTTGTTGTATTCCACATTGGGAAAACTTTGTTGGGAGAGATTCTGTTTTTAGTTGGGATGGTTTGCATTTGAGCAAAAGAGGGAGTATATTGCTAGGCAGAATATTTGTTTCAGTTATTAACAAACATTTAAACTGACTGATTCGGGGGAGAATAGGTATATTCCTTATTCTCTAAACAGCAAAGATATAATAACCAGCGAAGAAAAAACTTGCAATGTACTGTGCTTTAGTGCGAGATCACTGAACTCACTTAAAATGGCAGAATTAACTCTAAAATGTACTTTACTTAACCTAGACATTATTGCTGTTACAGAGAATTGTTGGGATTCTTCCTCAGCCTGGTCAAGGCATATCCCCAAATACATACTCTATCATAAAGATAGAAGTAATCAGAAAGGAGGAGGTGTTTGTCCTTATGTTAGTGAAGACATTCTTTCCCATGAAATAGCAGTTCAAACCAAAACAGAATCTATTTGGATATTTATCCGAATGAAGGATAATTGTAAATTCACATTAGGGGTTTGTTACCGTCCTCCCTCAGCTGACATCCAATATATCACTGATCTATTAAATTTAATTACTGAAATGACACATAAAGATGATATCCTCATTCTGGGTGATTTTAATTTACCAGGTATCGATTGGAATCTTTGTACTGGTCAAAATAACTATGAAAATCTATTTCTAAGTTAAATAGTTGATCTAGGTCTAGATCAATTAGTAAATCAGCTGACTTGAGGTAATAATATGTTGGACCTCATTATTACTAATGAGGGTTTCAAAGTCTCCAATATAAATAATATGGCCCCTATTGGTAATAGTAATCATAACTCATTGTTCTTTAATATCCCCTCACATTTATTCAAGAATACTAAAAACATTATGCAAAAGGACTGTAATAAAGCTGATTTTGAACAAATTAATTCTGATTTAAATAAAATGAACTGGACAGAAACATTTGAGGGTATGGATACAAATCAGGCATATGAATGTTTTATTAAAATTATTCACCAACTTGAAGATCCCGATATTCCCTTAAAAGCTAAATATAATAATAAAGGTAAAGTTCCTGTTTGGTTTAATAAAACCATCAATAAACAAATAAAAACCAAAGAACAACTATATAGAAAGCTGAAAAAAGAACATACTCAATATCTCAGCTACAAATATAAATTATCTGTCTCTACATTAAAAAAGTCAATCAAAAATGCTAAGCTTAAATTTGAGTTTAATTTAGCCCATTCCAAATCTAATTCAAAATCTCTTTATTCCTAAATTAATGGTAACAAGGGAGGAAACTGTCAAATAGCTCCACTTTGTCATAATGAGCTTATTATTTCATCAGATAAAGAAATGGCGGATCACTTTAACAAATATTTTGCTCTGTCTTTGACTCAACAAATTCAGTATTTACTCCTATCAAAACAAATGACTCACAAATAACTCCATTCGATCTCTTAGAAATTAAAATGTCCTTCAAAATGTCAAAAGATCCAGGCCCCTATAATATCAATGCTATTTTTCTACTTGAAACACTCAATTCTATTGCTATTCCTCTTCAAATTCTATTTAATAAATCGCTAATGGAAAACTCTATTCCTGATATATGGCATGTAGCCTTTGTAACTCCTATTTTTAAGAAGGGCAATAAGGCAGACGTTCAAAATTATAGACCGATTAGTTTAATATCTATCATAGAAAAAGCAATGGAGCATTTAATTAAATCCAGACTGGATATCATTATTAGGGATGTAAGTTTGCCATGGCAGTCATAAACGTCATTGATTCCATGATGTTTGATCTTTATTCAGGACTTCCATGACTTTCACTAGTGTCATCAGAATGTAGCAATGATGACAGTGCCACAACATTTACTACTGTTTACTAATGATTTCATGAACAAACAATGAGTCATTAAAACCTCATCCATGACAAACTTACATCCCTAATCATTATTGATCAGCTTGGTATTTCTGATAATTCACAGCATGGTTATAAGCCAAGCCACTCATGTACAACCAAATTAATTTCTTTCTAGCGTAAGATAGGTAAGTGACTGGATAATAACACGCCAGCTGATGTTCTGCTATTTGATTTCAGCAAGGTCTTTGACTATGTATCCCACTCTTTGTTGATTTTCAGACTTTACAATATGGGAATTCCCTCACTTTTGGTTAAATGGATATCACAATGGTTATCCAATTATACCCAACTGGTCAAAATAAATGGGGCATTTTCTTTTTCTGGCAGGGTAACTAGTGGAGTCCCCCAGGGTTCGGTACTGGGGCCTATTCTTTTTAACCTGTTTATTCTTGACATGGACATCACTTCTAATAACTTTTTATTGAAATTCGCTGATGACACAAAGCTTGGAGGCAGAGCTGACACCATAGCTGATTTACATATCCTTGAGAGGATTTATCTTCCACGTATCCTGGATTTTAGGGGGGCAGACTTTGGGAAAATGGGGAGATACATGAAAGAGGCATTAAGGGGAATGGGACAGGAATCAGGGGTTGAGGAACAGTGGGCAGTATTTAAAATGGGGATTACAAGAACAACAGAATTATGCATTAAGCAGGTTAGCAAGAGGAAAAGGAAGAGGAGACCATTATGGTTTTCCAAAGAGGTAGCAAAGAAAGTGAAAGCCAAAAAGATTGCATTCAGGCAATACAAAAAGACACAGGCAGAAGGGGATAGGGAGAAGTACCAGGAGAAGCAAAGGGAGGCAGGGAGGTCAGTAAGGGAAGCCCAAGCTCAGACAGAAGAACACATTGCAAAATCAGTGGGTAGAGGGGACAAAACCTTTTACAGGTACATAAGTGAAAAAAGAAAGACAAAGGGAGGGATAGTGAGACTGAAGTGGGAGGATGGGGCCGTGGAGGATGACAACAGTAAAGCTGACATATTGAACAGGTATTTCTGCTCAGTCTTTACTGAGGAAGAGAGGTAATGGGTCTGAAGGGAGTATAAGGGTGAGAATGGTGCAAATGGACACAAGTCCCTTTACATGAGAAAGGGTCCTGAAGGAACTGGAAGTAATAAGAGTTGATAAAGCAATTGGGCCAGATGGGTGCACCCAGGGTCCCTAAAAACTAAGAGAGCTGGTGGCTGAACCTCTGGCTATCCTGTTTAGCCGATCACTGGAAACAGGGAGGTACCCAAAGACTGGAGGACAGCAGATGTAGTCCCTTATACAAAAGTGGGAACAAAGAGGAAGCAGGGAACTACAGACCAGTCAGCCTCACCTTGGTAGTGGGAAGATCATGGAAGCACTACTGAAGGAGAGATTGGTGGAACATCTGGTTGTCAGTGGACTACAGGACCCAAGGCAGCATGGTTTCACCAGTGGGAGGTCATGTCAGACCAACCTCGTTGAATTTTTTGACTGGGTGACTAGGGAGGTGGATCAGGGGAGGGCAGTGGACATGGTCTATCTGGACTTCAGCAAGGCCTTTGACACTGTGCCACATAGAAGACTATTACACAAACTGGGGAATATGGGTGTGGGCAGGACAGTAGTGTGGTGGGTAGGTAACTGGCTGGGTGGCAGGACACAGAGGGTGGTGGTAAAGGCTGTCACTCCCACAGAGGGAAGAGTGACCAGTGGGGTACCACAGGGATCAGTGCTGGGACTGGTCCTATTCAACATCTTCATCAGTGACATTGCAGGACATAGAAGGCAGAATTTCACTGTTCGCTGATGACACAAAGCTCTGTAACAGAGTGACACACCAGAGGGTGTAGACAGAATGAGAAGCGACCGCAGAAACTTGAAGAATGGTCAGGGGTTTGGCAGTTGAAATTCAATGCAAAGAAGTGCAAGATAATGCATATGGGGCACAAAAACCCTGGCACAATATATCAGTTGGGGGGTGAGGATATAGCATGCACCAAGCAGGAAATGGATCTTGGGGTTATCATCTCTGATGACCTCAAGGTAAGGAAGCAGTGTGACAAGGCAGCAGGTAAAGCAAATAGGATGCTGGGATGTATAGGCAGGGGCATCACCAGCAGGAAATGGGAGATCATAATTCCGCTATACAAGACACTAGTGAGGACCCACCTGGAGTACAGTGTACAGTTCTGGAGACCATACCGACGTAAGGACATAGACAGGGTAGACAAGGTTCAGAGGAGGGCAACAAAGATGGTACATGGATTGCATCACAAGTCCTATGAAGACAGGTTGAAGGAACTGAACATGTACTCCCTGGAGGAGAGGAGGAGAGGGGATATGATAGAGACATACAAGTATCTTACAGGGAGGAACAGGGCAGGAAAACACTATTTTAAGCGAAAAAGATGTTCCAGGACTAGAGGGCATGGGATGAAGTTGCAGGAGGACAATTCAGAGGAAACATGAAAAGAATTTCTTCACAGAATGGGTGGTGGACAAGTGGAACACCCTGCCAGAGGAAGTGGTGGGGGCTGAAACAATCACGGGATTTAAGAATGCATGGGATAGACATAAAGGAATTCTGGAGGTCAGGGGTAAGGGGCAACAGACTTCTAGGAAAACAAACTGAACTTACAAGCTCAAATGGGCAGACTGGGTGGGCCATAGGCCCTTATCTGCCGACACTGTCTATGTATCTATCTATCTATGTGAAGTGGGCAAATGAAAATTCAATGTTTTTTAACATTGATAAATGCAAGGTTCTACACTTCAGTAAGAATAAAGCTGCTCATAAATTTTATCTTAATAACCAAGAAATTATGTCATTGTATTGCGAAAGAGACCTAGGTATTATGATTAATACTTCTCTGTCATCAAGTGATCATGGTAGTAAAGTAGTTAGAACAGCCAATATTATCCTGAGACAAATCAATAAATCTTTTATTTGTAAATCTGAACACTGTTTAATTCCTTTATATAGAGCCTATATCAGACCAAATCTGGATTATGGCTCTCCCTTCTGGAATCCATGTCTTAAAACTGATATACAGCGTGTTGAACAGGTCCAAAGGAGGCTTACTAAATCAATCCTGAGACTGAGTAATAAATGCTATGATTCTAGACTTAGGGAAACTAAGCTCCATTCATTATGTCTGAGAAGGCAAAGGGGTGATTTATTACTAATGTATAAACTAGTGCACAATCCCAGTCTGTTTAAGATGTGTGAACTATCATGGGCCAATAAGAGAATTGTAGGTAGACTTCATTCTAAGCAATTAAATGTTGAATGGGCTAATACAAAGAAATCTGATAACTTTTTTAATGTAAGAACAACTAAATTTTGGAACATTCTCCCACAGTTTATTGTAGACTCGGTTAACTTTGATTCCTTTAAATCTAATCTTAATTCCTGGCTATTGCTTAATTACCCTGTATAATATCCCTCTTTTGAGGGAGGACAATCTTGATAGGCCTTGTGCCCTCTTTTGTCCTATTTTATCCAGTAAATTGATTTTCTTTCTGGAAAAGGCAGGTGGCCAATTTGACCTGTCCAGTACAGCACAATGATTAACTCAGGCAATCAAAACTGTATACCATGAGAACTACCAAAACACCAATAGAGAGTTGCAACTGAATCTGTTAACATGTGTGATTCCAGTCCGATTGCGAAATCTTTTATTTGTTTTTTTTTTAAGAAAAACAGTGCAGTAAAATAAAATACAGGATGCCCAAAAGTCATATTAGGGGTTTTAATTAAACAACAGATATCCCCCACTGGCAAACCAGATAATGTTCTCCAGCAGGGGAAGGCTCCTGGGATGGGGGGGGTCCCATTGACAATGTTGGTGCTAACAGAAAAGGAAATTACATTAAGTATGAAGTAAATTTCTTCTTTCTACAGTGCTCCACATTGTCAATTGGAAGTCATAACCACTGGGTTTTAAGAAGCAGTAACCAAAATGACTGGAAGGGGATAGAATATTATCCCATATGTCAGAAAACAATACTGTAATAGATTACCTATGAACTGTAGCTTGTAGTGCTCTGAGACAAAAGGCTGCATCAGCAGAGCTCTGAACATCCAGTTTGTATTTCCTTGCATAGCTCTTAAACAGATGCTTCAACCCTCTCTACAGGAAGTAGCCATAGCCCTGGTGGTGTGAGCTTTGATGAGGGCTGGAGGCCTCTTCTTTCCTGTGGCACAGGCCTTAGCAACGCAGGCCCTCATCCACCTACAGTAGCTAGAGTGGCCTTCAAGGCTTTTTGACCCTGTTTGGCTGCTCTGAAGAGCACAAACAGGTTGTCTTATTTCTGTAACATAACCGTCCATTTGCGATCTGTCCTAACAACCCATCCAAGTCTAACTTGTGCAACTCCTTCTCCTTCTCCTTTGGGTGAGATGGCTGTGGACAGAAAGATAGAAGACATTTTTCCTGGTTTACATGGAAGGCCATGGGCACTTTTGGGATGAAAGATGGGACTGTTCTAAGTACCACCTTGTCTACATACATAATAAGGAATGTTTATTTATGGGACAAGGCCTGGAGTTCACAAATCCTCCTGGCTGAGCACATAGCAATCAGAAAGTACACCTTGTAAGACATCCCATCCAGCAAAATGGAAGACTGCAGTTTGAAAACCATTCAAAACAGCATTTAGATCCCATGAAGGAACCGGGGCTCAGAAGACAGGTTGACTCTTTCAAACTGCACATAGAAAACATATGACCTCTCTATTAGTCCCAGAGGGATATCCAAAGACACTCTGAGGGTGAAGACCTGGCCCTCAGAGTTCTTAGGGCCAAACCCTTCTCCATGCCTTCCTGCAAGAAGTTCAAGATCTGTAGGACTGAAGCCTTGGAAGACCAGGGCTCCTTCTGCCTGCCCAATTGAAAAAAAGTGGACCATACACATGCATAAGCTTCAGAGGTATAAGTTTTCCTCACTGCCATTAAAGCATCCACCACTTTCTGAGAAAAGACTATTTTTAGGAGTCTCCTCCTTTCAGGAGCTAATCCATGAGCTGCATCGCTCCTGGGTTTGGGTGCAGAATAGGACCCTGAGATTGAATGTCTCCTTGCACTGTAAGGTGATAAGGTACTTGCTCAGCTAGGTTTACTAGATCCAAGAATCAAGGTCTTCATGACCACTCCAGAGCTATTAGAAGAAAAGCTTCCTCTTGAGTGTCTCATCTTTTGTATTACCCATGGGCGAAGAGGCAGTGGAGGGAATGCATATGCTCTGTTGAAGGCCAATTTCTGGGACAAAGCATCCACTGCTATCACTTGGATACACTGATAATGGCTGAAAAATTTTTGAAGACTGGGCACTGTTGCTGGAGATGAGAAGATTGATCTGAGGCCAGCTGGACCTCTTGTACAAGAGGTCGAACACATCTGAGTTCAACCTCCACTCCTGCAGGTGAACATTTTCATGGCTTAGCCAGTCTGCTTAAATATTCAACTCCTGTACAAAGTGGACTGCTGACAGAGAGAGAGAGAGAGAGAGAGAGAGAGAGAAGATTCTCCTCTGCCCACCTGAGAAGATTGGAGGCTTCTTTTAACATTTCCCTGCTCTTTGTGCCACCTTGATTGTTTATGTATGCTACAGTGACGGTGCTGCCTGACCTTATTTTCACTGCTCTTGACAGCAGCAGATTTTGAAAACGAAGAAGAGCTAGGTGGACTGCCCTCATTTCTAGAACATTTATATGGAGATGTTGTTCCTGGACTGACCAAGTTCCCTGAGTGGTTAATTCATCCAGTACTGCTCCCCAGCCATGCAGACTGGAATCCATTGTTAGAATACTGTAAGTTCTGTGGAAAATTCAAATGGAAACCCTTGTTCAGATGTTGCATACTCACCCACCAACTCGGGGAGTGATGCAGCCTAGGGGAAACCGAGATACTGCCTTGATAATATTACAACATTGCATCCCTTGTCATCAGCAATCCCATTTGCAGGGGTCCCATATGAAAACAAGCCCATGGTACTAGATCTATTGCTGCCACCATGAGATCCAGGATGCATAGCATACTGAGGGCTAAGGCCTTGAGCCACGGAACCTCCTTCAAGAGAGCTTCTTTCCAAGTATGACAATAGAAAAACCTTCCCTTGTTTGGAGTTGTAGACTTCCCCCAGGTGCTGCAAGGTCTGAGATGGTTCAAGAGCGCTTTTCTTTCCAGTTCACCACCCAGCCATGGGATTTGAGTATCTCGAAAGACCTGAACACCAACCTCCTTGCTAAGGACAATGTGGGTGCATGAATAAGCAGATCATCCAAATGAGGATAGACATAATGTCCTTCATTTTGAAGTTGAGTTACCAGAACTATCAGCACCTTTGAGAAGATTCTGAGGGCTGTCACATGGCCCATGGGAAGTGCCCTGTACTGGAAATGTTGGCCCAGTATCAAGAACCTAAGATTCTTCTGGTGAGACTGATGAATGGGATTGTGAGGGTAGGCACCATCAGATCTATTGACGCTAGGAATTCCACTGGCTGAACAACATGAATGATTGACTTCAGGAATTTCATCTTGAATGTTGTGTGGTACATGAACCTGTTCAGATGCTTCAGATCCAAAATGGGCCTGAAGCACCCAGTCTTTTTGGAAACTACAAAAAAGATTGTGTAGAATCCATGACCTTGCTCGCTTGACAGAAAAGATATTATGGCCCTGATTTGAACAAGGTGATTCAGAGTCTCTAACACTGCCTGACTCTTTGCAGCATCCTTGGAGACTGGGGATGATAAAGAGCACCCCTTTGAGGGAAGTGTTGAGAATTCTATCTCATAGCTCAGTGCTAGAATTTCTAGAATCCACATGTCTGACACTGGGCCTTCTTAAGTAAAAGTCCTGTAGTCTTCCACCAAGGGAAGGGGGGGCAGGGATGGGCTGCGTACCTCTATTGTGAGGTACCAGGCTTTTGGCTTGGGCCTCCTGCATGGCATCTTGCCAAGGCCCGTCTATTATTGTAACACTTGATACCTGAGTAGGCTCCTCTATTTCTTTGGTTGCAGAAGTTTCAGAAGGGATGAAAACCTCCACAAAACTGGTCGTACTGGTTGTTTCCTTGATCCCTCTGAGCTTAGGTACACTTCAGCTGTTGTTTTGATACTGGAAGATGCCCCTTCCTGTCCTGGAGATCCTTTAAAACTGCATCCAGGCCAGAACCAAAAAAAAAGCCCTCCCTCAAAGGAGAGGTTAGAAAGCTTAGACTTTAAAGCTTGATCGGCAGCTCAGTGACTAAACCGTACACCATGCATGACTGACTTAATGTGGTAAACTGAATGGACCAACATCTGCAAGTTCTCCACTGTAGAATCATTGAGACGGTAGAGGCCATGGCAACCAATTGAAAATTTCTCACCCCTTCTGAATTTGGTGGGCAGAAGCTGCCCAGGGTAGTGACCCACAAGTTTAAGGCTCCAGTGACAATAAAGGATTCATAGGCGGTACAACAGCAAAGGCCTTCCTACATGTGCATCCACTCATTTGTAATGGGAATCTGATAAGGCAATACAGCCCTTGATAAGGATAGCAGTGTGCTTGATTGAATTATACACAGCCTTGTCCGCCAGCAGAGGGGCTTCCCACCTGTGATATTTTTCCTCTTAAAAGGGAAAAGGCCATGTCTCCTGTTTTGAAAGATCCTTCCTCTGATCCACACCTGCCCATTCTTGTTCAGTAATCAGGCCACAGCAAAATAAGCTTGGAAAACATATTCCGAGCAGAAGAAAATGCAGACAGAATCAGATTGACATCCACGGTCTCTATGGACTGCTTCTTCTTGAGCTGTAACAACCTATATGCCTCAGCTTTTAAAAAAAGACAAGGATTTGTTGTCAAAAAGGGGAGGTATAGGAATTCTTAACCTGGGTTCCTGCCAATCCCCTTCCTCCTAATCCTCCTCTTCATCATTTCTCCAAGATTCCTGAAATCTTCATCCTGACCCACTAAGTAGTCAGGGCCGGGGTCTGCCTGCACATCTATCTCTGCAGCCTCTTCTCACTGAGACACACCTGGCCATGGCTGTGTGGTCTTGTTTCACTATGCCACAGTGACAGGGATGTTGTCGACCTCCCCTACAGTGGCACATGGTCACTGACATCCCTGACATGGCCGATCCTGACCTTCGACCAGAAATTAAACTGACACTTGTTCGGTGTACATGAGGAGGGGCTGTGCACCCGTGGACCCCCCATGTGGGGTCTTTGCCCCCCCGGACTTATGGATTACATCTCCGGAGGGTGGGTGGATGTCGGAGGAGAGAGACCAAGCTCCAGAGTAGATGACTCAGTCATCGGTCTGGCAACCCAGTCTACACTGAGGGTGTTGGGTTGGTGTCACTGTAACAGCATCACTGTGATAGTGTCGCTGTTACAATGGTATGCTATGTGAGCCTGAGGGGCATAGTTTGGGGCCAGGTGTATGTGCTGGGATGTTCTGCAGGAGATTGGGGTTCAAAAGCTCACCAAGGAGCAACAAAGGTTATTCTGGCAATTCTGATTTGCCACTGGCAACTGAAGATCCAGGTGCTCCTCTCCCCGCCTCAAAGGACCAACTGGGAGGAACCGTTAGAGAAATATTGTGCTGGGTAACACAGTGAGGGCAATATGAACCCATGGGGAAGGGCCACATCACCCTTTTCCAGGTTTTACACCTTCTCATGATTAATGGTCCCCGATAAGTCATTTTGCCAAAATGACAGTCCTGTATCTAATTATAAATTTTTTAGTACAGTAACAGAATTAGAGAAAATAACTATCTTGCTTTCTCTAAGAGATCCTGTGAGACGTTAGCATGCTAAACACATGTGCGTGTGAACTTACGTGCACAGTAACAAAATTGTATAACATAGAAAATAGCAGAGTGAGTCAAATGAGCACTTGAGTGTGTTCACTACACAGTTTGCGTGCACTCTCACGCAGTTGCATCAAAAATTATATGTTGTATCAACATTTTATGCACTTGCAACACCCACTGGTGCATAAAAGTAAGTACACAAGAACGCAACTGAAGAAGAAGTCTGCACCCAACCACCAAAAACAGCTTAATGGCTGCAGATCGAACGTTCACAACTCTGAGGTAAAGGAAAAGTACTCAATCCTTCTAAATGCCAACAGAATAATTCAAATAATAATAATAATATAATGATAAATCCAACACTGATGCTTGAAAAAGAAAGACTGAGTCCTCAGCAGCCACCGAGGAAAACGCTGCTTGAGGGAGCTTACTGCCACTGCTAATGGGACAAGGGCAAGGAAATGCCCTCACATAAAAAACATTGCAGTTTTTTTTTTGAACTTGCATTAATATAACCTGACAACTGGGGAGGTGGAGTTGGAACCGATGCAAGAAGCCCAGGGAATGGAGACCTACACTACCCTAGAAATAAAATATAATGTAACTACCTATGTCACCTTTTCTTTTTTTATCAGAGACCATTAAAAATAGCCTAGAGCAATGCAGATATGGCCCTCAGTCCATGAATGGAAATGGGTGAGGCAGGTGAGTCAGTTTGAAAGCTGCAGCTTAACAGGCACATTTTTAATTTAGGGGTGCTCCATTGTACCAGGTAGCAACAACCCGCTTTGCAGAATTAAAGTCCCAACTGAAAATCTTGAAAAGTCTTGAAAGAAGGTAGACAAGCTGCTTCCCCAGTGAATGGCACAGCTGAACTGGGGAGTGGCTGCTGCTTGGAATCCTCATCTGCCCAGCATTCTAAAGCTTGGGCTGTGCCACTCCCCTTGTAGTGGTGCACTATACCCAGTGGTTATGACTTCCCATTGACAATGTAGAGCACTACAGAAAGGAACTACAGAAAGCTGGGAAACAGGAAGACTACCATAAGCAAAAAAATGAATTTATTTAAAACGAAAATGTATAGGATGCCATCAAGGTGCAACTATTGCTGACTGGGCACCTGTCTGGTATTCTGACAGCTGGCACAAACTTACTGAACCCTCTCTGACTGTAATTAGCTGCTGAATAACCCTTCTTATTGGTCTGATCACTACTCAGTTGGGTTCAATTTTGGGGCCTCCCTGGGTAGGTCGGCCCCTGTGGAGTTAGTCAGGTACTGCCCATTGTGGGATGTGGTCCCTGAAGACCTGATGGCGGTTATTGACCTCTCTTTGTTGGATGAGTTCTGTAATGATCCTGAGCAGAAGGTAGTGGCCTATAATAGGGCCAAATCAACAGCCCTCGATCAGATTGTGCCTGTCCATGTTCGCCCCCTTCCGCGTCGCCCCAGCGCTCCATGGTTTGATGGAGCTCTGAGAGGGTTGCGGAGGATAGGGCATAGGTTAGAGCGTCATTGGAGGAAGACAGCCACTGATGCTGACCACCTTATTTTGCTAGAGCATTATAAACTCTACCAAACATAAATTTCTTTTAAGAAGGCAGAATTCCTGTCCAGGGAAATTTCTGTCACATGGAATCAACCGGCCCAGCTCTTCAGAACTGTTGACAGACTGTGCAACCCAACCTGTCAGCAGATCCATCGAGTTTTTACTCAAACTGATTGTGAGGAGATCGCTCGATTCTTTGCGAATAAGGTTGAAGACATCAAGAGAGAGTGCCTCCAACTTCATTCTAAGGGTGTTGCCATTGATCAGTGCCCTGTCACAGAGCCCGGAGTTTCCTGGAGTGCCTTTGACCTGCCGGATTTCATAGATACTATGAGGATTTTCCAGGAGATGCGTCCCACGTGCTGTAGTTTAGACCCTGGCCCTACTTCCCTGATCTTGGGTTGTAGCGAGATCATCGGCCCAGTCTTAGCTCAGATTATCTAGTGCTCTTTAGATACGTGAGTGTTTCCTAGCACCCTGAAGGAGGGGATGGTGATCCACCTTCTGAAAAAAAGCCTCTTTAGACCTGGAGAACCTAGCAAACTACAGACCAATCTCTAACCTCCCTTTTGTGGGGAAGGTTATTGAGAAAGTTGTGGCTGCTCTATTGGATAACAATTTAACCATCCATAGTTTATACGAACCTCTCCGGTCTGATTTTCGTAAGAGACAGTACTGAGACTGCTCTGGTTCGGGTGCTCAATGATCTCCTGATGGTGAGAGATCGGAGACATCGTTCTATCTTGGTTCTCCTTGATCTACCATCAGCTTTTGATACTGTGGATCATGGGGTTCTGCTTGAATGCCTGAGGTCCATTTGTGGGCTGTTGGGTACAGTCCTCAGATGGTTTTCATCTTTCCTTGCAGGGAGAACGCAGAGAGTGGTCTCGAGTTTGTTTTCATCCGGGGCCTTCTCTCTGCCATGCGGGGTGCCTCAGGGTTCAGTGCTGTCCCCCATGTTATTCACAGTATATATGCTACCCCTCAGAGACATTGTAAGACTTTATGAGCTGAGGTTTCACTGCTATGCGGATGATACCCATCTCTACCTGTCTTTCGCACAGGACCAGTTTGGTGATATCTCGGTACTGAATAACTGCCTCGCAGAAATCCAAGACTGGATGAATTCCAGTGGTTTAAGGTTGAACCCAGGAAAGACTGAGGTTTTGGTTGTGGACCCAGGTCATAGAGTAGAGGGATTGAGAACTGGGCTTCCCTCCGGTTTAGTCCTTGGGGACGACCAGATCCTTACCTCTGAACGGGTGCGTAACCTGGGAGTGGAGCTTGACGTTGGTTTGACCCTTCAACATCAGGTGTCTGCAGTCATCAAGCTGGCCTTTTACCATCTTAGGAACATTGCCAAGATTAGGCACCTTGTTCCACCCAGTGACCTGCCGGTCTTGATCCATGCCTTTGTGACATTGTGCCTTGATTACTGTAACTCCCTTTACCTAGGGCTTCTTGGAGTTGATATCCACCGCCTGCAGCCAGTGCAGAATGCAGCACCACGTTTGTTGACTAGATCACACACTACCCCTGTGCTGCACTCTCTGCACTGGCTGTCAATACAGTGGCGGATCACCTTTAAAGTGGGTCTTTTGACCTACAAAGCCCTACACGGTTTGGGTCCCGATTACTTGAAAGAGCTCCTGGTGCCTTACACCCCTCTGCGACAGCTCTGCTCGGCTGACGAGGGGTTGCTGGAGATTCCGAGGGTAAATTTGAAGTCATCTGGTGCTTGTGCCTTTGGATTTGCTGCACCTACCCTCTGGAATTCTCTGCCCCGTCAGCTCTGGGAGTGCAGGACGGTGGGGAGTTTTAAGCAGGCACTAAAGACTTTTTTATGGGAAAAGACATTTCCTATTTTATTCTGATTTTATATTGAGTGTATTTGAATATGTGTTTGTGTTTGTATTTGCTGTACAGCGCCTCGAGATTTTGAAAGGTGCTTAATTAAATGCTTATTATTATTATTATTATTATTATTATTATTATAGGAGTTCATCTAGTTTTGATACCAGCTCACTGAGCACCCTAGGGTGCATCCCATCTGGCCCTGAAACCTTATCTATTTTTAGGGTTGCAAACCCTTTTTTAACCTTTTTATCTGTAAACACCAACTGCCCCATTTCTGAGATTCCAGTTGCAGCAACCATTATGCTGATATTTGACAAAAGGCCCACTATCATCCACTGTGAATATTGAAAAATGGTAGTCATTAAGAAAGGCTGCCTTTTCCTCATTGTCTTCTATTACCCGGTCCCCTCTGTCATCCTTGCAATTTCACCTTGTCTTTCTTTTTCCATAGTGTTTCTGAAAAACTGCTTTTCCCCTTCCCTTGACCCCTTTCCACAATACACAGCTCTGTGTCTGCTTTTGTGCCCATGACAGCCTTCTTGGCCTCCTTCACCTTTATTTGGTATTTATTCCATTTCTCATCTCCCTTCTTCTCTTTGCATTTGATGAAGATCCCTTTTTTAGCCATCATTGCCTACTTATCTTCTTCAAGAACAAGGTTGCACTCTTGCATGTGGCTCTCTCAATACCTATTCTCATGTATGACTTTATTGCCTTGAGAATAGCTCCTTTAATTACTACCCACCTCTCCTCCATTTCCCTGATTTTGTCCACTCCAACCAACTTATTCTGGACTAACTCTTTCATCTGCTTAAAATCAGCATTTCTGAAATCAAGCACCTAAGCCTGTGACAATAGAATATTGGTACCCAGAGGCCAGTTCTAACCATAAGATGTTATGGTCATTGGAACCCAGTAGTGGCCCAGCCCACACCAAACCTACTATTTCTGAGTTGATGGGTTCCACATTGAGATTGGCATCCTGTCTTGTGGGTTGCTGACCAGCTGCAGCACCAGGCAGTCGTGTGATATATCTATTAAGATCTGACTTCTGGTGCTCTTAGCTTCTGGAATACTCCATTCTATGTCTGGTAAGTTGACCCCCCCCCACTACCACTACTCTACTTTTTCTGATCCCTTCTATTCCTCAGCCATCCAGTTCCCATTTTGTCATCCTGTGCCATCAATCTATAGACCAGCCACACACCATGTGCAACTTGTTACCTATTCTGTTATGAGATCTACTCAAAGCAGTTCTGTTTTACCATTCTCTCATTTCATACACCAGTCCTCTTCCACCTCAATGTCTTCTTTGACATATGGGGCAACCCTTCTTCCTTTTTCCTTCCCCCATCCTGCTTATGTATAGTTTAGTTTGGTACTGCTAGATCAATGTTGTTATTCCTAATGGCATATGTTTCCACAGTCATTATGAGGTCTAACTTCGTATCTGCCACCATTGCCTGGAGCTCACTAACTAAGCAATAAAACATGACAAGGAGTTAGACTGAGAGACATTAATCATGCTGTAGGGGCATTATGTGGCATGAGATGCAGCCAAGTGCCATATTGTCACTTGAGGGTGACTGACTGTTAATCTAACTCATGTGAGTGTCTTATTGCATTTTTTTAAAAATACATATTTCAAAAGGAAAGTGTTACAAGTGTACTTTTTGAATGTTTTCCTCACTAAAAGGGAGTTTTTTTTTAACTTGTTCATCCACCAAGTGATTAAGAATGCTGGTTCAGAATCAGAATTCATCATTCCAGTCATTCAAGAGTACTATGGAATGGGATGCTTACAGAAAGATTTCATGTGCCATGGTGATCAGAATTGTACATGATAGTGTAACATAGATTAATGTATGGCTGTCAGAATGATGACAGCCAATGCAAATGGATAATTTCTGAGATCCTTTTCACAATTTTGATTCCTAGGCTCCTGGCATAAAGGCAGACTGCCTTCCAGCTTGTTCCTCCATCCCTTCCCCTCCCTTCCCTGTTTTTCAGCTCCTCTCCCTATGTCCTTCCCTTCCTTCCTAAATTATCTGAATATCCTGCTCCTTATCATCTTTGTGAGTCCTCCTTCCCTGGCACCTTTTCTCAGTGCCTTTTATTTGACACCCAGTCTTCAAAAGTTGAACTTCATTGCCTCAATAGGGTGGTTCACCAGATTGTTGTTACCCAAATCTACCAACACTCCAGCTCCCCGTCCCTCTCCGCTACAATATTCCCTAGCCAATGTATGTCCCAGATGGATGATGCACCAGGAAGACATTTGACATCTCCATCCCCTCCCCTTCCCCTTACTCACATCACCTTCCCCACACCATTATTCATAAAGTCCCCTATGACTATAATACTCCTTGCTGTCTTTCTCCAGTTTTCACTACCAGGAGATACCCTTCCCTTACTTCGTCATTAACTTTATGAACCCCTTCCTTGCTGTGCCCCTCCTCTCAGACCCCTTATTTTATAGGAAACAACAAGAAGAGCTGCACTAGGGTAGAGTGTGGTGCTCTATGGCAATGGCTACTACTGAGAAACAAAAGTCATGGCACTCACCAATGGTACTAAAAAGCAAGTAGGTACACATGAAGAGTTCTGTATTTCAGTTTGAAGAAGGACAATTCCTTCATTTATTCACAGTCGTCACACAGTCTAGGAAGACCCAAAAGGGCCTGGAGGACACAGAAAAACTCTCTGACATTTCACCTACAAAAGAGGCTTTCTCAAAGATACTGACTTCTAGTGTTCATCCTTATTTATAGCACCATATAAATCACATGATCAATTAAAAAGCTCCCTTAGTGTAACATCACATTATAATAATAATACATCAGGCAGAACCATACAATGCAGCCAAAAAAGTGCAACAGTGCTTAAAGCTGCACTATTTCTTAGTTACCATACACATTTTTTAGTAATAAGGTTTGTCTGGCAAAAATATCTAGACACAAACATACACCATACACCATATAAATCACATGATCAATTAAAAAATTCCCTTAGTGTGGCATCACATTATAATAACAATACATCAGGCAGAACCATACAATGCAGCCAAAAAAGTGCAACAGTGCTTAAAGCTGCACTATTTCTTAGTCACCATACACATTGTTCAGTTATAAAGTTTATCTGGCAAAAATATCTAGACACACAATTTTCTTTTCATTTTCTTTCATTCCTGAACCAAGATATGGTGTCTTGAAGTTTTCAAAAGTTCCATGCTCATGCCACACCCACCTTGAAAAAATGTAATATTTTGTGCTGTTTACTATTACAAACATGTGGAAGAGCCATCCTAATGCATGTACATTCAACAAGTAACATCGGGTGGGGGTGAGATTTTTACAAAATGGCAAATGGCGGATATCTTTAATGGTGTGAGTCATTAACTAAAAAATGAGCCCTAAAAGAAGTCTTAAAATATCTGAGAAAACTAAACAATATACTGAGCATGACTATTAGGTTGTCACAAACACATGTTTGCTAAAAAAAAACTATAGGATGAGAGTTTTCACCGACTAACAAATACTGCTATTTTAATTGTGCATAAATACAAATGTAAACAGTTGACAAGCACAAAGTTCAGTATTTAAAATGCTCTTACTGTTAAAGGTTCAAAAATCAGATTTATCAAGTACACTCTAAAATATAGGATCACTAACTCCTAATAAATTCACTTTTATTCTGATTCAAAGAAACCATTTAGAAAGAGAAAAACAGTGGAGAGAAATTCAGAAAAAAATGTGTGGCTGCAGTACATTGTAAAAAA
Organism: Neoceratodus forsteri; assembly: GCA_016271365.2. Lineage (NCBI taxonomy): Eukaryota > Metazoa > Chordata > Ceratodontiformes > Ceratodontidae > Neoceratodus > Neoceratodus forsteri. The sequence goes on from CM057455.1 coordinate 536,194,107, forward strand.
TGTACATGTTCACATGTTACTTTAAGATGGAGACCACCTTATTCATAAGATTTGGTCTAAGCCCAGAAAAATATGTATGGATGCAATCCGTTGTACACTATTTACATGTTCACATGCTATTTTAAGAAGTGTGCCAACTTGTTCAGAAAACTTTGTTTCTAAGAGTGAAACATAATTGCAGTAATCATGCTGAAATGATGACAGAATTTGATGATTTAGGTAGCTGTTTTTTGGTGAGGGGCTATGCAGGGTCCACAGTGCAAAGTACAAGATCAGCAGTAGAAGGGACTGAAAGAGGTTCACTATTAGCAAAAAAGGCTGGTCAAGCAGAAGAAAATGATGTCGATAACTAAATCAATTTTGTTAGTGACTATTGTATTAGGTCACACAAAGTGAAGGACATAACTCAAAAGCATTGATACGTGTTGGGGCAGATCCCTGCCTGACTGAGATAGCTGAAAAAACACCCAGGATGATGTATAGAAGAGCGAGCAATGTTAAGGATGTACTTGTATATTCGGCTTACACTGAGGAAAAGACCAGGCACCTAAACTGCTTACCCCCACCCCAAAGGGCTGCAAGAAGAGTGGGCACTGCAAATACTGCTCAGTGGTGAGAGAATGTGGGATGTTTTAATGTACAGATGATAATAAAATGCACAATATTTTAAATTTAATTACTTGCGACACCACTTATGTTATGTATTTATCAACTTGCAAATGTGGTGGGTTTTACTTAGGAAAAATGAAAAGAAAGTTTAAAGAAAGAGTGGGGGAACATATTAGGGAAGTGGCAAACTATAATATGGAATATGCATGGGCAGCACACATGGTAAATGCTAAAAGGGCAGAGGAACATGAACTGATGCTTACAGGGATTGAACATGTAACATTGGGCCCAAGAGGTGGTGATAATGATGGTATTTTAGGGAAAAGAGAAATGTATTGGATTTATACTTTGAATACATATAAAGGTAAAGATCTTAATGAGCAATTTGAAATAAAGCCTTTTCTAAAGGACATGCATTAATAAACCAATTTTTTGTTCTATTACAGATTTAGGAAGAGACATATTGAGCAAGCCTGTTTAGGAGGTTTATTTATTCTTGATTCGTACTTTCCCTTTACAGTCTCCCTAACTATGGCTGCTCAATGTAAGTACAATTGTTTGGGTACCTTACAGAAAGAGCACTGGCAGCATACAACTTTTTCATACTTCTGCCTTTTATTCAAATGTATGATTCCAACATTACCACACATTTTTGCCATCCAGTCTCTCCCCCTCCTCCCCAGCACTACACCCCTCAAACATGCCCCAACAAGTTTCTCTGTTCCTGATCCTTCTTTTTGGACTAGCCATATTTAAACTTCACAGAAAATCCCCAAATTGTTTTGAATAGTTGGCTGTGACCAAGCTCTTAGACAAAGTTTTCTGAACACGTTGGCTCACTCCTCAAAATAGCATTGAACATGTAAATATTATACACTAGATTGCACCCATACAGATTTTTCTGGACATAGACCAAGTTTTATGAACAAGGTGGTCTCCATCTTAAAGCAACATGTGAACATGTACATTTTTTATAATGGACTGTAGTCATATGCTAATTCTGAACTTTTCTCCACTGCGTTGCTCTTTCTAAATGGTTTCTTTGAGTCAAAATGAAAGTGAATATACCAGGAGTTAGTGACCCTATATGCTATGGAGTACTTGATAAATGATTTTTGAACCATTAGCAGTGAGAACATTTTAAATAATGTATTTTGCGTCTGTCAATTGTTTACATTGGTATTTAAGCACAATTAACCACTGTTGCACTTTTTGGTTGTTTATATGGTTCTGCACTGATGTATTGTTATTATAATGTGATGTCACACTAAGGGAATTTTTTAGTGATCATGTGATTTATATGGTGCTATAAATAAGGATGAAAACTAAGAGACAGTATCTTTGAGAAAGCCTCTTTTGTAGGTGAAATGTCAAAGAGTTTTTCTGTGTCTTCCAGGTGCTTTTGTGTCATCCTAGACTTTGTGGGGATTGTGAATAAATGAAGGAATTGTCCTTCAAACTGAAGTACAGGACTCCTCATTTGTGCCTACTTGCTTTTTAGTACAATTGGTGAGTGCCATGACTTTTGTTTCTCCTTTATTTTATAGCTTATTAAGTTTTCATGATATAAACACATATATAACACAGACAATGAGCATTGCAACTAGATATTAGAATAGCCTAGCAGATACACTGGATTCAGTGACAGTCTGATAAAAATACAGCTGGATTGCCGGCTCACTGGAGCAGTGGTAAGGCATCCACTTGTGGTGCCAGCATCCTGGGTTTAGGGATGGACTTGGGAGTAGTTGGAGGGCTGGCTGGTGGGAGAAGGATTGAGTGTCCAAGAGACTGCTCTCCTTCTCCAGGGGGATGGGGGCTGAGTGTCTGTCACTTTGCGGACCTCTGGTGGAGGCTGGGGTTACTGCCATGGCTGATGCCACATGTAAGGGGGTGCCACATGTTAGGGGGGGCAGTGTGGATGCTTGTCATCATTGCACATCCCCGCCCCAGGAATCCTCTCAGCATGAAAAAATGCTGGCCTCTAAGCATGATGCCAGCCCCACCTCAGTCCTCCACTGCCAACCCGTGTCTGCTTGGGGGGGGGTCTCCCACTCCTGTGGTCCTGACTCAGGGGTAAGACAGGTCTCACCTACTCCATTGTCCATTAGAGGGGTGCTTGCCTGGTGGCCCCACCCAGGGGGTAAGCCTGAGCATGGGAGAATGTAGGTGGGAGCAGGGCTGAACGTCCAGGAGGCCAGGCCCCAAAAATAAATACAGCTAGACTGAGACCACCTGCACTAGGTAACTGTGTCCCTGTACAACTTTTATAATAGATATACAACTACAAACAAAGTAACAATAACAGAACTTGTGAGCTCTGTGTTAGCCTTAACTGTAAACTAACCAGTCAGGATGGAAAACAATGTTCAGAGTACAAATGAGGGATCTATCTTCATGATCCGCAGAGCCCAAGGTTACCAAATGCTGATGGGTTTTTGTAGACAGTTCCAAAGGGAAAAGAAAAATTGTTCCATATGGTAAAATTGATTTACTATAGCAAAGTGTATCTTCCTGTGGCCAAAGTCTTATAATGGCTTGAGGTGCTCTCACTAGCAACATGCATACTAAAGTTTCAGAATTGCTACAGACTGCAATTCGACTGTGAGGTATGATAAAGAGAACCAGGTTTGCTGTTAGAGATGACAATTGGCAAATACAATTTGTAAATGAGATTTAACTCCCCCTCCCATTAGCGAGTTAATTCTGGGAACACCCAGAATATGTGAAGCTGGTCTGCTTCTGCCTCCTCACACTTTCTCCTGCAATCCCCCCCCCAATTATTCCCCCATCTAAAAGGCTTGAACCATGGGTGTATGGAAGCACTGTAAGAATTCCATCCAAAATGAGATGAAGTAATTGTAATTGTGTACAAGGAATGCTTAAGCCTGGTCTCATAGCTTATGTCTACCTGAAGGTCATGGTTCCGTCTCTGTAATATTATCTTAGTGTTTATGTATCTGAGTTTGTGAAGCCCGCTGTAGAAGTTTCTAATCAGGTGACACCAGGTGTCCCCCATAAGTGCTGTGATAAATAATGTACAAATGAGCCCCAAGGGATTTGGAAGTCTAGCTCTTTCCCTGCCCTGTTTCAGTAAATATGCTCTGATTTGTAAGCACCTGAACTGTTCTCTATTAGTAAAGCAACATTTATTGTGAAACTCTTCAAAAGTAAGGATACCTGACTCACTGAGAAATTGTTGGGTACCGATCAGCTTTTTTCACATTTTAAATATATTCAGCATGGCCAAAAGAAAGCTCTCACATCAGGGGGAACACCAAGGGATTGGCAAAAAGATACTGAGTAAGTATTTTAAACAGAATTCTATATGCTTCCATGGAGCGATACAAACATGAGAGATACAATAGCAAATAACAAGAAAATGAGAGGCCAGAGCTTAACTCTGTAAGTCTAGAAGACCCAGCCCAACCCTTTCCATCTGAAGTTGCAGGACTGCAAACTTGATTCTGGAGGATTACCATTCCTTACAAATCTACAAATCAGTTTATACTAAGATCAAAAGTAACATGGGGTAGGCTGGAGCACTAAGATCTGTAAGAAGTATATAGGTCTGGGTAAAACATTCATCTACGAACATACGAAATTTGCCAGCAGATAAAGGTCTAATGGTCTATCAAGTCTGCTCAAATGTGCAGCTAACACCTCTTATTCTCCAGCTGCACTTCCTTCCCACCCTTCCTCTCCCTTGACCCTCACCCTTGCCCTGTCCCAGACCCTTTTGAAGCAGTCCACTGTTCTACTGGATACCACTTCTGCCGGTAATGCATTCCACCCGGTTAACACCCTCTCCATAAAAAAGTGTCTCCTCATCTCCTTAATGAACCTTCCTCCCTCCAGTCTCATATCATGGCCCTGATGTCCCTCCCTTCCCTTACTTTGAACAGCCCCTCCATACCTGTCTTGTTTACTCCTTTCGTGTACTTGAAGGTTTAAATCACATCCCCCTCTGTTCCTACTCTCCTCCAGTGAGTACATGTTCAACTCATTCAGCCTCCTGTCACATGGTAAGTCCTCCAGCCCCTTAATCATCTTTGTCACCCTGCGCTGCACACCCTCCAGTAACTTAATGTCCCTCTTCAGATACGGATGTCAGTACTGCACCCAGTAATCCAGGTGTGGTCTAACTAATGATCTATACAATGGCAGAATAACCTTCCCTCTCCTTGAGGATATAACCCTTGCAATGCAACCCAGCATTTTGTTGGCCTTTGCAGCTGCCTTCCTACATTGTGCGGAGTTGTTCCTTGACCATGTAATGAGCACCCCCAGATCCTTCTCCTCCTCTGACTTGGCTAGCTGCACTCTCCCCAGGTGGTAACTCCTCCTTGGGTTTTTTATCCCAAAATGCAGAACCTTGCACTTTTTAACATTGAACCCCAGTTGCCAGGTGTCTGACCAGGTTTCCAGATTTTTCAGATCATCCTACAACCCCTGCCATCCCCCTTGGTCATCCACCACTGCTCGCATTGTGGTGTCATCAACAAACAGACTAATCTTGCTCTTTATGCTCAATTATATGTCTGCAATGAATATCCCAAACAATACTGGTCCAAACCCCAAGCCCTGTGGAACACCACTCATCACTACCCTTGGGGATGAGCACTCCCCATCCACCACCACCCTCTGTTGCCTTCCCTGAAGCCAATTCCCTACCATCTCACCAGCTTTGCACCTGTATATTTGCCTTCTAACTTTCTTCCCAGCCTCTCATGCCACACTGAGTTGAATGTCTTACTGAAGTCCAGGTACAGGACAATCACTGCATGGCCCCCATCCAATTGCCTCATTACCCAGTCATAGAACCCCACCAGGTTGGTTTGGCAGGATCTGCCACTTACGAAGCCATGCTGTCTGCTGTCCTGTAGTCCTTTGGCCTCCAGGAGGGTGACCAGCCTCTCCTTCAGGATAGTCTCTATCAGCTTACCGATGATGGATGTGAGGCTCACCAGTCTGTAGTTCCCTGGTTCATCCTTGAGGCCACTCTTGTGGAGGGGCACCACATGAGCCATCCTCCAAACCTGAGGTACACACCCTGAGTGTAATGAGGCATAAACAGGTCTACCAAAGGTCCTGCCCAGACCTCTGCCAGCTCCTTCAGCACACTGTGGTGGATGTCATATGGGCCTGATGCCTTGTCCATCCTCAGTGCCCTCAAACCCTTCAGAACCCTGCCCTCCATGATTTCTCCATCAGTCACCCCCTCTCCCTTGGCTTCTGCTCTCCCTCCCCCCTTGGGTATCACCCTCCTCTTCTCCTTAGTAAATACTGAGCAGAAGTAATCATTTGGTGCTTCTGCCTTATCACCCCCTGCTTCCACCCAACCCCACTCCTTCCTAATTATTACTATATGGTCCTTACAGTTCCTTTTCTCCCTGATGTACCTGAAGAAGCCTCCCCCCTCATTAATGCCCTGCCCTAGCATTAGTTCCATAGATGCTTTGGCTGCCCTTACTTCCCTTGTCACCTCCTTCAATTCCTTCAGGTACTCCTTCCTGTCCTTCCCTTCCTGTTTTTTTTACCTCCTAGAGGCAGCTCTTTTCCTCCTTACCTTTGTGATTACCTTCTTGTTCAACCAGCTAGGTTTCTTTTCCCTTAACTTCTTGCTCTGGGCCTTGCTGCAGGTTCTGGTTGCCTCTAGTATGCCTCTACTATGCCCGGCTTTATGAGCTCCCACCTCTGGTTAGTGCCCATACTAGGTTGAATTCTGGCCAGGTACTCTTTTGTCACTTCCCCCATCCTCCTGAAATTGGCCTTCCTGAAGTCCAGCACTCTTGTGCCAGATTCTACTCCTTCTTTACCCATATCCAATGTGAACCATAGTGAGTGGTGGTCACTCCCCGCTAGTGGTTCTTTCACTCTAAGTTCCCTCACAAACTCCCCATTTGCCAGCATGAGGTCAAGGGTATTCCCTAACCTGCTTGGTTTGCTGACCATTTGTATCAGGAAGCTGTCCTGGAAGGCATCCAGCAGTACATGCTCCCTTCTATTCCTGGTTGTTGGGGTACTTCAATCCACTTCTGGCATGTTAAAGTCCCCCACAGTCACCACACTACCCTTCTCACAGATCCTCCTGATCTGTCCTGCTATTTCCCTGTCTAACTCTTCTGTCTGAGAAGGTGGCTTGTACACCACTCCCATCCTGAGAGTCCTATTCTTGGAATCCTGGATTTGCATCCATAGTGACTCCGTACTACCCTCCTCCCCTTCCTTCCACACACATTTCAGTCCTTCCATCACATATAGTGCCCCCCCATCTCAATCACTCTATCCCTACAAAATATCCTGTACCCTGGTATCGACAGGCTATTATATTGGGTGGCCCATGTTTTGGTGATGGCTGCAATGTCCACCTCCCCCTCTGCCATGAGAGTCTGTAGCTCTGTAGTTTTCTTCCCAAGGTTCCTAGCATTCAGGGTGACCATCTTCCACCCCTTCCCCTTCCTCCTTGCTTTACTAGCATCACCACTAGTACTTTCCCTTTGTCCTTTTCCACTGTTATGGGGGGTAAGCTCATATGGCTTCCCAACCTGTGATCTCTGCATGTCCCTTGCTCACTTGCCTCCCCCCACTACTAATTTAAATTGCCAACTTTCTCTATGTACTCCTCCAGCCTCTGTTTCAACACTTTTTTCCCTCCTCACTCAAGTGTAGTCTATCCTTGGCATAGAGACTAAAGTCGTCCCAGGTCCCTCCCCATCCCCTCCCCATGAGCCCATACCCTTTAGCATGACACCAGATTCTTAGCCATTCATTTCAAGTTTATTAAAGTTTCAAGTTTATTTATTTTATACGGAAAAGGTATGTGAGCAAAACTGCCTGTTTTCACAAATGTCCAGTTTTCGAACAGTTAACATAAATTAAAAGATAAATGAACAAGGGCGATAACTTAATATATACAGGATGACAACAATTACACTTGATATAGACAAAAGGGTCATATATTAATATAAACACAGGTACAATAAGATATAGGCCAAAGACTGCAGAAGTTTAGACACAATTGCCAGCAGAGATACCTAGTTATCATACATTTGATATTATTGATACATTTCAGAGTTGATGTGGTGGAGCCGGATCAAGCCTTTGATTATGTTACAGATAGAAAGAGAGTTAGGGTGTGGGAGGTACAGTCATCTTGAGAGTAGATTCAGCAGGAGTATCTGTAGTATAGAGTATCTTGTTGAAACATGGCCTCCTGCCCCCCCTCCGGTGGTACTGTTGCAGGGGTTGATTACAGTGACCCTGGTGGGTAAAGGCAAGGGAGCTGACTTTGCTTTAACTAATGTATTGAGAGCAGTTGCAGGATTGTTTAGAGAGAAAGTGGCTTTTGAGGGAGCTCTGAAAGGCACTGGTGGAGTTACATGCCAGAATTAGGTAGGGGAGCTCATTGTAGAGCTTAGTCCCGGGTTAGGTGATGGAGTTTTGAGTCAGTGTGGTGAACATTGGTCGTTGCTCCTCTAGTCATGTGGGAGGGGTAGAACTTGGGGAACAGGATGGATATGCTATGGGGAAATTTGTCAAGGTGGACTTTGTGAAGGTAGAAGAGTCTATTGATGTTGAACCAGTGTTCTAATGTAGGCCAGTCCAGGGCCTCATAAAGAGTACAATGGTGAGTCATCCCTGGGAGCCCAGTGACAAATCGGATCGTGCTGTTCTACCAGGAGTTAAGTTTGTTGAAGAGTCGAGAGGCAACAGCTGGAGCATAAATGATGGCCCCATACATCAGTATAGGTAGGAGAAGGGAGCAGGCCAGGTGAAGTCATGATGAGGGGATGAGGAACTGCTGAGTCCTGGAAAGCAGCCCTAGCCTGTGGTGGAATTTATTAATAACATGTGAGGCATGGTTGCTGAAGGACAGGTGTGGGTCAAGGAAGATGCCCAGGTATTTAAATTCTGTTACCTGTTCTATGCTCACCCCATGGTTATGAGTGAGGGCTAGGTGATGAGAGGGAGGCTTCCTTGGCCCAGAGAACACCATGAATTTGGTTTTCTTGGAGTTGAGAACTATGCCTTTGTCAGAGAACCAGATGTAAAGTTTTGAGAATTCAGTTTGAAGGTGCTTGATTATTACATTTGGGTCTTTGTTGCTGTAGTAGCGTACAGCATCATTAGCATAAAGGACAAATTTAGTATTGGAACAGATTTCTGACAGTTTGTTAATGAAAAGTGTGAAGAGAATATGGCCCAAGATACAGCCCTGGAGAACTTTGTACTTAATGGGGCATTCAGAGGAGAGGTGGCCATCAATGCTGGTAATGTGAGATCTGCTGAAGAGATAGTTCTCAAACCATTTCACAGCTTCAGCAGACAGTTGCAGTTCTGACAGGGTGAGTAGAAGGAGATGGTGGTCAACCAGATTGAAGGCTTTTGTCAAGTCCATGAAAGCAGAGTCAGTGTACATCCTGCTATCTATGGCTTCCTAGATGTCTGTGGTGAATTTGACAAGGGCTGTCTCTGTGCTGTGGGAGTCCCTGAACCCATGTTGGGCATGTGTGAAAATGTGGTGCTTGTTAAGGAAGGAGGTAACCTGGTTGTGGACCACCTTCTTTAGCATCTTACATAGGGGGCAAGGACAGAGACTGGTCTGTAGTTGGTGATCTCATTTCTAGATCCTGATTTAAGCAAAGGTTTGACAGATGACATCACTTCTGAAAGAAAGAATTGTTGAGTACCTAGAGGCCAGCGGGGCACAGGACCCAAAGCAGCATGGATTTACAGCAGGAAGGTCATGTCAGATGAATCTAATAGATTTCTTTGACTGGGTGACAAAAGTAATAGACCAGGGAGGGGCTGTGGATATGGCCTACCTAGACTTTAGCAAGGCATTTGACACAGTCCCACACAAAGGTTAATAATCAAGTTAGCCAGCTTGGGAGTGGGTCCCAGGGTGGTAGCCTGGGTTGCAAACTGGCTGCACAACAGGACACAGAAGGTAACAGTGAGTGGCACACATTCCAAAGAAAGGGGGGTCACTAGTGGAGAACCTCAGGGCTCAGTACTGGGTCCAGTCCTCTTAAACATCTTTATAGGTGACATTGCAGAGGGTCTGAAGGGAAAGGTATGCCTCTTTGCAGATGATACAAAGATCTGTAACAGAGTTGATACATAAGGGGGGGAAGAAAGGATGAGAAGGGACTTGGCAAGGTTGGAGGAATGGTCAGACATATGGCAACTTAGATTCAATGCAAAGAAGTGCAAAGTAATGCACCTGGGAAACAAAAACCCAGGAGAAGAGTACACAATAGCAGGGGAGGTATTAACAACAACAAAAATGGAACGGGACTTGGGGGTAGTCATATCGGATGATCTAACGGTGGGTAAGCAATGTGAGAAGTCAGTGAGGAGAGCCAGGGGGATACTGGGACGCATAGGAAGGGGCATTACAAGTAGAAAAAGGGAAGTGGTTATCCCTCTGTACAGACAGTTGGTGAGACCCCATCTGGAGTACTGTGTGCAGTTTTGGAGATGTCATCTACACAAGGACATAGACAGGATGGAAGCAGTCCAGAGGAGGGCAACTAAAATGGTGCAGGGTCTGCATCAGAAATCATATGAAGAGAGACTGAGAGAGTATGTATACCCTTGATGAAAGGAGGGACATGATAGAAATGTTCAAGTACCTCAAGGGAATCAACAAAGTCCAGGAGGGTAGCATCTTTCAGAAAAAGAGATGTGTAAAAACAAGGGGACACAATTTAAAGATAGAGGGGGGATGGCTCTGGGGTAATGTGAGGAAATCTTTTTTCACGGAGAGAGTGGTGGATGCGTGGAACTGCCTTCCTGGAGAGGTTGTTGGGGCTAAAACAGTGGGGAAATTCAAACATGCATGGGACAGACACAAGGCAATTGTAGTGGGGGGTGGCAGGAAGTAGGCTGTTGGTTAACTAGAATCTGCAGCTTATCCAGTAGGTAGGGAAATGGGCAGACTGGGTGGGCCAAGTGGTCCTTATCTGCCATCAAAGTCTATGTTTCTATGTTTCTATGTTAAGTGGCAGTTTTTCAGATGTGTGGAAACATGCAGGAGCAAAGTGAGAGATTTAAGATGTTTGTAATAGTGATAGAAAGACAGAAAATTGTGAGTTTGAGGATTTTGAAATCGATCCCATCGGCAACTTTACTCGGGCATGGATTGTTTGACAGGATAAATTTGATAGTGTCTGAGGGTTTCAGAGCTTGGAAATAGAGTTTGGGCTAGGATTCACACTGAGTTTTAAAGGGCTGGGGCCTTGCTGAATTGGCAGTGATAATATGAGGGTTTGAAGTGGAGGGTTTATATTTGTTCAGGTCCCTGAAAATATGTTGAAGATGTCATGACCTCAGCTGGGTTACTGGCTTTCTGATCACCTTGAGACAGAGTGATTGACTCATTTTTCCTGACCCTATCAAGGAGGTTGTTTAGGGTACCCCAGAGTTGCTTGTGGTTAGAATTTTCCCCTAGTTGCTTGTTGTGAAGGAAACTAAAGTTTGCTGACCAAACAGTCAATTTACATTTGTTACACAGGGTTTTAAAGAGTGAGAGGTGGGTAGGGTTGCCGTGTACTCTGTGGTTTTCCATGCCTTATCCCTTTCCCTCATAAGCTTTAGTATGGCCAGAGTGATCCATTCCCCTGCGTGCCTGTGGATTCTGATTTTCTTTAGTGGAGTGAAAGCATCACATACCTCATTGATATCATTCACTGCTGAGGTGAAGGACAAGTCAGTCCATTGAAGGGCGAGCCTTATGCCTGTGAGGGCATGGTCCTCAAACCTCCTCATGAATATAAAATTGGGGGTTGCTTATTAAGGTGAGCAGACCAGTGATAGAAGACCACACAGTGGTCACTTATGCAATCTGAAAGGGTCCCTGCCTTGAGAATTCTGGCAGGGTGGGAGACAATTATCCAGTCAATGAGAGTCTGAGCACCTGTTCTGTAGTTGGTGCTGGTGGGATATAAGATGATCTGCTGAAGCCCAAGATCAGAGATGATGGATCTGGCAGAGTCAAATTGGCCAGAAACCCAGCTAATGTTGAAATTCCCCATAAGGATCCACTCCCTGTTAGGGGGAAGGGAGTCTATGATTCCGAGGAGGGCATCAAGGTCCCCCTTTGGGGTACTGGGGGGGGAGATAAGCAGTGGTTATTGTTATAGTTTTGTTGGCCCCAAGACTCAGGTGAATGGAGAGGGTCTCTAATTTCAAAGGGGAGAAGCTAGGGCAGAATTTTTGGAAAGCAAACCTTTTGGAGATGTAAAGCATGCAGCCCCCACTTTCTATCTGGCCTGTCCTTTCTGATGGGGATAAAACCATCCAAATCAGTCTCTCCACATGAAATCTTGTCTGAAAGCTAGGTTTTAGTGAGATCTATACTATCAAAGCTGTTTTCTTTTACCCAGGCCTGAAAGGCAACTTTCTTGGCAGTGAGGCTCTCTGTACTGATGTGGACTATCCTGATGTATGTGTTTGCTTTCAAAGGGTTACCTGGGAGATTGGTGGGAGGGTTGTGTTGCACTTGTTGCAGGAGCATGGTTGACTAGGTTTGGAGATGTGGATAGGGAGTATAGGAGACCTTGGAAGAAAGTGGGTGAAGCTTAGCTTCTGTTTCTTCAGCTATGTTATTTAGCTGCAGTAAGTATCTATAGTACATACCAGGGGATAAGAGTCAAGCAGAAAGCATCAGTAGCAGAAGGGATAAGGAAAGGGCAGTGGAAAAATAATGTACCTCGGGTGGCCTGTTAGAAACTGTGTCTGGTCCCAGCTGTGAAATATTAGAATTAGGCAGAAGAGGAATGGAAGCCCTATAGTATATGAGAGTTTTAGTGTGAAACCAATAGTAGTAGAACTGTAGAGGTCCTCTAGTGGCTAAAAAATTATAAGGTGTGAATGGAAAAATGAGGAGATAGCCAATCAGTGATTCTGACCTCCCCTATATAAGAGAGAGTCCATATGGGGTGGGGAGACACCACGTAGCTGCGTCAGGAAAAGCAGTGTGAGCTGGAGACATGCTGCAGTATTTCAAGAACGCAGCACAAAGTTGGGTGTAGCTGTGGTCTGTTTACAAGCAAAAGCAGCCTAAAAAAGAGCTGCAGTGAGCAGAAATCAGAAAAATATCCCCAATGGTACTAAGGCAGGACTTCAGAGATCCATGAGAGTCCATAGGGTGTGTGAGCAGTAGAGAACCCGCAGTGGCACTTTTCAGTAAAAAAGGTGCCAAGTTCAAAATTCAAACAAAGAAAAATCACAGCAGTGACTGCATGGCATCCAGTTTCAGTACCTTGATTTTGTCCTTGGTGTTGGGTGGCAGGTGAGCTGCACCTAGGCGTGGTCTGCACGAGTAAGGAAGGAGGTTGAGGAGAACAGAGAGAAAGAATGTGAGTTAGGCAGATACAGTATTGGTAGCTGTGGCAGGTGCAAACAGGAGGGACAAGATACTGGAGAAGGTGAGAGAGATATGTAGCAGCAGGGGAGGGGCTGATGAGGAAGGCCAGGTATAGGAAAAAACAAAGTAATGAGCAGTTTACAGTCTAAACAGCAGTAGTTTAAAACAATTTAGCTGACCCAGGGTAGCAGTGCAGACTTCACATAAATAAGTTGTTTAGGAAAGATCGGAAGGGGAAGAGGGGCAGAGCGGTGGCATTATATATCAGGGAAGGGATTGGGGTCAAGGAAGGGCAGGATGAGGAGGGGGAAACAGAGATAATGTGGGTCACCCTAGAAAGGGGCGGCAGAAAACCTGCATGATGGGGTAGCGTCTACAGGCTCTATGCAGGGGAGGAAGGATAGACACTTTAGAATCAGTAGGAGATGGCAATGGAAAGGGAAATTGTGCTAGTTAGACTTAAACCTTCCGGACATCAACTGGGAGGCCCAGACAGCAATCTCAGCAAGGAGTAGGGGCATCCTAGAGGCTCTTCAGGGCATATTCCTGCAACAAAGGGTCAGTGAGCCCACTAGGGGTGTAAATCTGTTGGATGTGGTCCTCACAAATGGGGACAGTGTGGAGGAGGTGGAGGTGGGGGAAGACCTTGGCACCAGTGACCACAAGGCTGTCAGGTTCAGGGTGAGAGCGGGCAGGGAGAGGATTATGACAAGAACCAAGGTAATGGACTTCAGAAGAGGCTGACTTTCATGGAATGAGGAAGGTAGTTGGGGAAGAAATGTTGAGGATAGGGGATGTGCAGAGGGTGGTGGAATTATGGGCAGCCATCAAGAGAGGAGTATTTAAAGCCATGGACTCATGTATAAGAAGGGTAAGAAAGAATAGAAGACAGAAAAGACCTCTATGGTTCACTAGACAGGTGGTGTTAGGGGTCAGGGAGAAGACTAGAGTATTCAAGAGGTACAGGAGGATGCAAAAGGATGAAGACAAGGAAACCTACAGGGAAAAAAGAAAGGAGGCTGTGCAAAAGATAAGGAGGGCTAAGGAGGCCACTGAGGAGAGGATAGTGAAAAAGGCAAGGAGGGGGGACAAAACCTTCTTTAGGTATGTTGGAGAAAGAAGGAGGGAACAGCATGGGATTGGAAAGATAATGGGGGAAAGTGGAACAATACTGGAAGAGGACTTTGAAAAAGCAGAGGCATTAAATAGCTATTTCACCTCAATCTTCACGGAGGAAAGGGACGGTAGGGAACCAGGATGGGGTGGGGAGGGTGACAGCCACAGGCAGTTGGCTGTGGCAGAATTCACTGCTGAAGGAGTAAGGGAAGAGCTGGGTAGACTTAGGGTAGACAAGGCAATGAGGCCTGACAGAATACACCCAAGGGTTCTCAAGGAGGGGAAGGATGAACTGGCGCTGCATCTAGTGAGGCTGTTTAACTTGTCCTTGGTCACAGGGGTGGTGCCAATGGACTGGAGGAGGGCAGAGGTGGTCACACTACATAAGGGGGAGCAGAAGGACGAGGTCAAAAACTATCATCCTATTGGTCTTACCTCGGTGGTGGGGAAGGTAATGGAAACACTACTTAAGATCAGGTTGATAGAATACTTGGAGATGAATGGCATGCAGGATGACAGGCAGCATGGCTTCACCAAGGGAAGGTCCTGTCAGACTAACCTGATAGAGTTTTTTGATGGGGTGACACAGGTAGTGGACCAGGGAGGAGCAGTGCGTGGCCTATCTGGATTTCAATAAGGCCTTCAACACCATTCCGCATGGTGGAATGGTACATAAACTGGACAGACTAGGGGTGGACAACAGGATCACCAGGTGGGTGGATAACTAGTTGAAGGGAAGGAGTCAGATGGTGGTGGTAAATGGGACACATTTCAGGGAACGGGCAGTGACCATTGGGGTGCCACAGGGGTCAGTGCTAGGACCAATACTCTTTAACATCTATGTTAGTCACCTAGAAGAGATTCTAGAGGGATGGGTGTGCCTGTTCACAGATGATACAAAGGTCTGCAATAGGGTGGATTCACCTAGTGGGGTGCAAGCCATGAGGCAGGACCTGGAGAGGCTGGAGAGGTGGTCTGACACCTGGAAATTGAAGTTTAATACACAAAAGTGCTTGCTGATGCACCTGGGGAGGAAGAATAGGAGGGAGACTTACTCTCTTGGGGGGTTGGTGATTAAGGAGAAGGAAACAGAAAGGGACCTGGAGATTATGGTATCTCGTGACCTCAAGGTGGGCAGCCAATGTAGCAGAGCATTGGGAAAATCAAGTGGAATGTTGGCCTGCAATGCAAGGGGTTTTAATAGCAGGAAGAGAGAGGTGCTAATGCCATTATACAGAACCATGGTTAGGCCGCATCTGGATTATGGGGTGCAGTTCTGGAGGCCTCACCTATGAAGAGATGTTGAGTTGATGGAGAGGGTGCAGAGAAGGGCAACCAAAATGGTACGAGGGATGCAGGATGTACCCTATGAGAGAAGATTGAGAGGGCTGAATTTGTACCCTCTGGAGACTAGGAGGGAGAAGGGGGACAAGATTGAGACCTTTAAGTGTCTGAAGGGAATAAATAAGGCAGAGGGTAACAGCTTGTTCAAATTGAAGAAGGAAGTGAACACGAGGAAACATAGACTTCAAACTGGAAGGTAGGCAATATAGAGGTAATGTCAGGGGGCAGTTTTCCATGGAGATGGTGGTGGAGGCCTGGAACAAGCTGCTGCAGGAGGTAGTGGCAGCTGAAATGGTGGAGAGGTTTAGGAGGGCTTGGGATAGATTTAAGGGGTTGGGAAAAGAGGGTGGAAGCATAACAGAAGGGTGGAGGTAGGGTGTTGGGCAGACTAGATGGGACAGGGTGCCTTTCTCTGCCATCATATTTCTGTGTATCTGTGTAAAAAAAAGAAATAAATTGATCATGAACAGTTTCATTAAATACTGTAAGCCCCTAAATTCAAGTTAAGATTGCAGTTGTAATAGCAAATAACATTGATCAAGGCTAGAGATCTAGACAAATAGCTATTAAGCAAGTACGTCTAAGCACTTTGCTATTTAGTATGTTAGAACAGCAGAAATTAAACATTGTGTAGGCTTACTTAGAACAGAACTGAAGCATTCTATATAAAAAGAGCATAAATTTAGCAGTAATTGAACTTTATTAAAATCCTTTATTCTCATCTTTCATGCTGTGCTTGCCCTGGGCACTGGCAGTATCTCTGAGAAAGTTACTGATCTTCCTGCCCCCTCACATAATTGTCCTAGTTCCTCAAAAATCCTCTGGACTATATCTACCATCCTGTCAGTCAGGTTGTTTATCCCCAAATGTATAATTAAATGAGTCTTCTCCCTATCCCTTCTAACGTATTTTAGAACATATCTGAATTGTTTTTGATTTTAGTGGATAAGTCCAAAGATAAGTGTGTATATCTTTTAAGGTCACCATTATTTACTGTGAGATGGGTTCCAAATGTAATAATTTCAGACTTCTTAAATCTTGAGGGAGACTCACTTCTTGATATTTAATATCAGTTTTGTTCCATTTAAACCGGAGTGCCTTTTTCATGTCTTCATTATGGTGATATTTAAACTTATAACATGGGGCAGAGAAATAGAGTTACCTGATTGGTACAGAGCCATCAGGTGACCATTGATTAATCCACAATATAAGCACAGTAAGTAGTGAAGGGGCCCCAGGGAACAGATCAAAAAATGGCTCAATCTTGCTATTGTGCCAGAAACAGAGTTTGGAAGGCAGCCATTACTCCCACTGGTAAGCAGAAGAGACATCCTTGACTAAACAGGAGAGCCATTGCAGAAGCACGGTGGAGGTCAGCTGCTAGTTATTCACTTAGTCAAATAACACAGATCACTTCTGTCATGCTGTTATCTACCCCATGTTATAAACTGTAACTTATTTCCCCCTCCCTGCTGAGCATTCTCTAACTCCTCACCCACCCACCCACCCTGTAGACCTCTGGGGACCCAGCTGACAGTGCAGCTCATACAGTGTTACCCAGTGAGAATAACATGTGTCTTTCATCCCGGTTCAGCAACTCCCCCACCCCAAGAAACTGAGGCTTTGCCACTAGCAAACTTGTGGCAGTGTGTTGTCTATGTAAGAGCCAGCGTGCAACAGAGAGACACATGCAGTAGTATGACAGGCTGAGACATGCCCCCTCCCTCCCAGAACACAGAGTATCCCCGAAAATCCAGAGATCACAGCAAGAGCCAAGAGACAGTGAATGTCCCCCCTGGTGGACTGACAGCGGCTGCACTGTTTCATTTGCATTGCTTACAGGGGGCACAGACAGAGCACACAGCAGTCCATAGATGTCTACAAGCATGCAGCCATTGTAGGAGTTGTAGAACTTTAGTGGAGTGAAAGTGAGAGATATCAAAACTGCCATCACAGAGGCAACAATCCTTTGTGTGAAGCAAATAAACAATTCAAACAAAAGAAAAAGCCACAATGGTTCTCAAAAGAAGTGCTGGTGAAGGTTAGAGAGAAAAAGATAGCATTTAGAAAGTATAAGGAAAACAGAAGGAGCAGGACAGAGAACTGCACCAGTTAAGGCAGAAGGAAGCAGGGAGGGTAGTCAGAATAGCAAAGGCACAAACTGAGGAAAAGATAGCCAACTCAGTTAAGAAGGGGGATAAAACATTTTATAGGAATATCAGGGAGCGTAGAAAGACAAAGGGAGGGATAGTGAGGCTGAATAGAATGGATGGTGGGTGGGCAGAGAGTGACAGTGAAAAAAAAAGCAGGGATACTGAATGAATACCTCTGTTCAGTATTCACAACAGAGGAAGTGGGGGAGGTGCCTAATCCAATTAACAGAAGCACTCTGGAGAGGGGGTCGATCCCAGTCTTTTCACAGAAGAAAGGGTTCTGAAAGAACTCCTAAAACTGAAGGTGGACAAAGCAATGGGGCCCGATGGAATTCACCCCAGAATTCTAAAAGAATTAAGCAGAGAACTAGTGACACCACTGTCTACCCTTTTTAACAAATCATGAGAGGATGGTGTGGTACCTAAAGACTGGAAGAAGGCTGATGTGATTCCCCTTCACAAAAGTGGGACCAAGACAAAGGCAGGAAACTACAGACCTGTCAGTTTGACCTCTGTGATAGGGAAAGTGATGGAATCACTTCTGAAGGAAAGAACTGTTGAGTACATAGAGGCCAGTGGGGCAGAGGACCCAAGGCAGCATGGGTTCACAGTGGGAAGGACAAGTCAGATGAATCTAATTGATTTCTTTGACTGGGTGACCAAAGTAGTAGACCAGGGAGGGGCTGTGTACATGGCCTACCTAGACTTTAGTAAGGCATTTGACAGAGTCCCACATAAAAGATTAGCAGTCAAATTAACCGGCCTGGCAGTGGGTCCCAGGGTGGTAGCCTGGGTAAACCATTGGCTGAACAACAGGACACAGAAGGTAATTGTAAATGGAGTCCACTCTGAAGAAAGAGGGGTTACAAGTGGGATACCACAGGGTTCAGTACTGGGTCCAGTCCTTTTTAATGTCTTTATAAGTGGCATTGCAGAGGGACTGGAAGGAAAAGTATGCCTCTTTGCAGATGACACAAAGATCTGCAACAGGGTTGATACACAAGGAGGCATGGAAAGGATGAAAAGGGACTTGGCAAGGTTGGAGGAATGGTCAGAAGTATGGCAGTTTGGATTTAATGCAAAGAAGTGCAAAGTAATGCACCTGGGAAACAAAAACCCAGGGGACGATTACACAATAGGAGGGGAGGTAGTAACAACAACAAAAATGGAAAGGGACCTGAGGATAATCATATCAGATAACCTTAAGGTTGACAAGCAATGTGAGAAGGTGGTAGGGAGGGCTGGGGGAATACTAGGATGTATAGGGAGAGGCATCACCAGCAGAAAACAGGAAGTTGTTATCCCCCTGTACAGACAGTTGGTGGGACCCCATCTGGAGTACTGTGTCCAGTTCTGGAGACGCCATCTCCACAAGCACAAAAACAGGATGGAGGCAGTTCAGATGAAGGCAACCAAAATGGTACAGGGTCTGCAAGAGAAGCCATACAAGGAGAGACTAAAGGAGCTTAATATGTATACCCTTGAGGAAAGTAGGGAGGTGGGGACATGATAGAAATGTTTAGGTACCTCAGTGGAATCAACAAAGTCCAAGAGGGTAGCATCTTTCAGAAAAAGAGATGTGCAAGAACAAGGGGACATAATTTGAAGATAGAGGGGGGATGGCTCAGGGGCAATGTGAGGAAGTATTTTTTCACAGAGAGGGAGGTGGATGCATGGAGCAATCTTCCTGAGGAGGTTGTGGGGTCTAAAACTGTGGGAGAGTTCAAGAATGCATGGGACAGACATAAGGCAATTTTTGTGGGGGGTGGGAAGAAATAGGCTGTTGGTTAAATAGGATCTGCAGCTTATCCTGTAGGTAGGGAAATGGGCAGACTAGGTGGGCCAAGCGGTTCTTATCTGCCATCAAAGTCTATGTTTCTATCCCATCCTGAACATTGAGCCTGTGTCACAGAGGGAGAGAGAGACAGACTGTGAGCAACTCACTGTTCCTCTGACAGCGCGACTGTGTGAGAGAGAGAGAGAGAGAGAGAGACAGGCATTGAGGTGAGAATTGCTGTGATGCCCTCTTTCCAGTCTTTGTGATGTTACATGTGCAATCTCTCTGGTGCAGTTTCTCTTGTGTGAGTGGTTAACACTGGGCAAGCAAGAGAGAGAGAGGGAGATAGGTGGTCAGAAGTGCAAAGCAGGTCATTACACAATATACAGCACGAACAGCAGACAGTGACATCAAACACCATTAAACAGCACAGGTCAGTATGTGATGAGCTTCTTCCCAATGACATTGTCTGAGATGTGGTTCATCGCTGATGAGAGACAGAGTGTATGTGTCACATCGCTGATGAGAGAGTAGCACTGTGCCAATGAGAGAGTGAGATTGTGGCCACATCCCCAAAGAGACAGATAGACAGTGTCCTACAAAGTCGATGAGAATGAGAGAGAGAGAGAGAGAGAGAGAGACACACACAGAGAGATAGATACAAGTTGCGCATGGAGGGGGCACCAGAAAATGGTACTTGGCACTGTAGAATACATTGTTATGCACAAGAAATGTCACATATCATGTAAGTAGTGTCTGTGTGATATTTCTATGTGCATAACAGCACCACAGCATGCATTATTTGTTACAGACTTTTTTCAAGGTGGCAGGATACACTACATTTTTTTGGAATTTAAACAGCAATAAAACAGCTTTCTGCATATTTGTTTGTTGTGTAAACATACCCCATGTTATAAGAGCAATAACCCACTACAGGGTGTGTGGTTTTTGGGGATTAGATGACACTGAAGTGCTGTGAGGACACTCAGCTTGTGGCCTCATGCCTCACAACGCACCAGGGATGTGATTAATTCCCAATAACTGCACACCCTGTCGTGGGTTATTGCTTACATAAGCATTTCTACTTTGTGAATATTTAGTTTGTAATCCTAGAACTCAATAAATAAAAAATAAATAAATAGTTCAAATCCTGATATGGCTCCAATACCCTCTAATGTGTCCCATAATGCCTGTAATGAGAGTTTAGGGTTAGCAATGTTAGGAGAATATCATCAGTATAAAGGCTGAGCTTGGATTCAATCCCTCTGAAAGGGATGTTCAGTATCCTCTCATGTTGTTTAATAGCTGGCCCTCAGCCAATAGTTTAATATTATAAAGCAAATAATGATCGTGACAGAGTGCATCTCTTATGGGGACCCCTTTCCAAAGAGATCATCTGGGTAAGGGAACCATTTATATGGAGCCAGGCATGTACAAAAGTATCCATGTTTTGTAACATGGAGATAAAGGGAGTTAGGAAGTCAAAGTTCAACATGGTGTTCCATAAAAAGGCCAGGACACCCTGTCAAATGCCTTCTCCACATGAAAGCTGATTCCAACTACATATATAAATATCTGTACAATATGTTCCTCTTCACAGTTCCTATCCCTCAGTTCTGGGGGAATCTTATCTAAGTTCCTCTCTTGCTCTCTGTCCTCTCTCTTTCTTCCAGATTCAGTCTCCCTCAGTCAGTTTAAATGTCCACCAATGTAGAAATCAATGTTCTGCTCTAGCACAGTAGCCCCCTCTCTTATTAGGTGAAGGTCATCACACTTTGAAAGTCTCCTGTCCCACCCCTAGTCTCCCAGAAAATGGTATTCTCCTCCTGAGACCATCCCTTGGATCACCCTTTAACTCTGCAATCTCCACCTTCCTCACTCTATCTTTCCTGGTGATGTTATGCAATGCCATGTCTAGTGAAAATAAGACTGCAGTGGTTTCTGATTTAGTAACCTCTGTAGACCTGGCTTGCATCACCAAGACTTGACTGGATGAAAATGCAGGGCTCATTTTGGCAGATGCGATTCTAGATGGGTTCTCTGTAATTTCCCACCCGAGAGTGCACCGTAAGGACGGCGAGGTCACAGTCTGTTTTATACAAAATGTAAAAACAAAAACAAGGCACTGTATCAGCATGTGGTTTAAAAGTAAAGCAAAATGATTATATTAAATGCAAAGACAAAGAACCTCAGCGCTCAAGCAGTGAGGCAATGGTTACCCCAAAGGGCACTGGCCGGGAAGCCAAGGTTATATTAAATGCACACTGAAAATAGAAAATAGAGTTAAAAATCTATGTTTTGACCTTATGTCTTCTTCAGGAAATATATAAAAGAGAAAAGAAAAGTGTAGAGGGGAGGTAAAATGAGGGATATATATATATATATATATATATGTGGGGAAAGAAAAAAGGGGAGGCTAATGGAGAAGAAGTGATAAATGGCAAGATTAAGAGAGAATCTGTGAAACAAAAAGGTGATGATAGGAAAGATAAAGCAAAATAGGAGTAAAAGAGCTAGAGAAGTCCCTTGGCGGGGACTAATTAACAGGGCCTAGCAAGAAGGCTGAAAGGTGACACATGTAGGGGAAGGAGATAGAGGTGGAGACTTGTGGTGAAAATGAAAAAGAAATTAAATGTGTACAGATACAAACAGACTTTAGGGAAAATAAGGGTTGGCTGAAAAATGTTAGTGGAAAATAAGTCTATTACTTAAACCAGAGGGCTGCTGGGAGCCAAGGCAGATGATCAGCTTGGCTTCCGTGTTTTTTCTATGGTCAGAATCCCAGAAGCCCTGCTGAAGGACACAGACAGAAAGGACATTGACACTGTGGTCCCAGGAGATAAAGTGGGATGCAATGGGTTTAGCAGTGTCACCATTCCTGACTGCTCTGTAATGTTCCCTGAAATGGTCAGCAAGGTGCCTACCAGTCTCTCCAACGTAAATAGCTGTACACTTCCTGCAAAGAATGCAATATACCACGTAAGTGGAGGTGCATGAGAACTCCTTGGTGATGTGAAAAACTCCAGTAGGCCCCGGAATTTCAGTCAAACTGGAAACAAATTTGCAGGTGTAGCAGCAAGTCCTGTTGCAAGGTTTAGTACCTGGTAGGAAGGAACTGTTAGGAGTAGGTAGGCTGCATTTAACAAGGAGATTCTGCAGGTTAGGTGGCCAGCGGTAGGAGGCGATAGGTAGTTCTGTAAAGGAAGCACTAATGTTAGGGTCAGTTTGCAAAATGGGAAAGTTACTGGTGATGATCCTGTGAAGAGAAGGTGTGCTCTGATGGAAAGGAAACACTAGTGGAATTCGCTGTTGTTCTTGCCTGACAGTATCCTTCCTGCAGCGGTCAAGGTTACGGGGCATGTTACTGACCTGGGAGAATGCTCTGTCCACTGTGTTTTTAGGGTATCCCCTGTTGATAAAAATACTGTGCATTATTTGTGTCTGCTCAGCAAAATCATCCTCTTCACTGCATAACATGCAAAGTCTAAGAAACTGTGAATAAGGCAGGACATTCTTGACATGTTTAGGATGGAAGGAGCTGTGGAGAAGGAAACTGTGATAGTAAGTGGGTTTGTAATAAATGGATGTCTTCAGACCAGTGTTCTGTACTGATGGTTGGATATCCAGAAAAGGCAGTGTAGAGGAGGATACTTCAACATTGTATTGAAAGGAAGGATGGGTCATGGTAAACTTGTCAAGGAAGACTTGGAGGATCTACCTGGAGCAGGAAGTGGCCCCCACATAGTCACCTAAGTAGCATTTGTAGAGTTCAGGCACAGTCCTTGTGAATGAGAGAAAAAAAACATTCCTCTGCCCAACCCACAAACAGATTAGCAAAGCTGGGACCCATCTTGGTACCCATGGCAACTCCACTGACCTGCTGAAAAAAAATGTTATTTAAAAAAATTATTAAATGTAAGAACAAATTCTGCCAGGTGAATTAGTGTGTGTGTGTGGGTGGCTGCTGGACTTCCCGCTTATTTAAGAAATGCTGCAAAGCTGTCAGACTATCACCATGGGGGATCACGGTGTAAAAAGATTTGAGGTTCATGGTGAAGATGAGCTGATGAGAGTCACTGAATCTGAACCTGCCAAATAACTGGAGAGCATGGCTAGTGTCTTTAACATAGGAGGGCAGGGACTCAATGATGGGTCTCATGAGGCTGTCCAAAACTGCAGAGATGTGGGATATGGGGCAGGAGCAGGCAGATACAATAGGATGACCAAGGTTACCTGTTTTGTGGATTTTGGGAAGGAGATCAAACTTGAATGTCTGGGGATGCTGAACTATGAGTCTCTTAGCAGAAGCAGGGAGCTCTTTGTTTTCAACAGCAGAGGTGATGGTGGTGGTGACCTCAGTCTGATAGTCAGCAGTGGGGACCTGTGGAAGAGAAGACTAAAACCTGGTGTTGGAGAGTTGTTGTGTGGCTTCAGTGATGTATAGCTCCTTTTGCCAGACCACAACAGCACCTCCCTTATCGATGGTTTGATAACAATATCATTCCTACATTGTAGAGATCTGAGGGCTGCAAGTTCACCAGGTGTCAGGTTGGAATTCTTGTGCCTGCAATGAAGATTGAAGTTAATGGTGTTTTCCATGCAGTCTGTTTTAGACAGGAACTGGACCTCAAGGAGTTGCCAGTGGGGATAATCAACTCATTTGAGTGGATTGGAGCTACGGGTGCAGGTTTCAGGATCCTTCTCATCTACCATCCACCTGGGCATGGGAGGGTATTCCTGAAGGAAGTAGCTGTCTTCATCATCGAGATGGTGTTGGAGGCCCCCAGATGGTTAATTCTGGAGGACTTCAATGCCTGGATCGATGAAAAACTCTCACTTTTTGGACAAGACCTCCTCCAATTGATGGAATCATTTGGCCTGAACATGGGTTATTACAACCGCAACACATGGGGAGGGCACTCGTTGGACTCGGTGTTCCATCCTGGAGATGGAAATCTCCAGTATGAAGGTGGATCCTATCGGATGGTCATACCATCACGCCTTGAGGTTTAATTTTGTGACCCTTTGAAAGGGGCCTGCCCCTAAGGAAATGGTACAGTACCATCCTTTAAGACAGGTAACACCAGAAGGCCTAATGATGATTTTAGACCTTTCTAGAATTCCATCAAATAGTAGCGGCCCAAGACCTCTTGTGCTGGCCTATAATAGGGCAGTAATTGTGGACCTGGATGTCGATGCTCCAGTTCATTTTCATCCCCTTACCTCTCGCCCGGGTGCCCCATGGCTCAATGGGACACTAAGGGCATTGAAGAGACAGGGGCGGAGGTAAGAGAGACATTTGTGGAAAACTCACCTGCAGGGGGACAGGCTTAGGTTTTTGGACCATTATAAGGTCTACCAATCATCAATGTCCCATAAGAAGGCAGAATTCCTGTCAAGGGAAATTGCTGCAGTGAGTAACAGACCAGCCCAGCCCTTCCGGATGGTGGACAGTCTGTGCAATCCAGCCTGTCTGCGATCTGCTGGAGCACTGTCACAAGGAAAATGTGAGGAGTTTGCTCAGTTCTTCACTGATAAGGTGTCCACCATTAGGATAGAGATCAGCCAGTGCCTCTCTATTGAGCCTTGCAGTGGTCAACTGGATGGTATTAATGCCCAGATGACCTGGTCTACCTTCAGCCAGCCAGTAGTCATGGACATAGTGAGGATCATCCAGACTTTGCGGCCAACTTGCTATGGTCTGGATCTGGGCACAACGCACCTTCTTGTAGGGTCCATTGAGGTTATTGGCCCGGTCCTAGTTCAGATAGTCTGGCTTCATTGGAGAGAGGGATCTTTCCGAATCCCTTAAAAGAGGTGGTAGTTAGGCCTGTGTTGAAAAAGCCCTCCCTTGACCCAGACTGCCCTGCTAACTACAGTCCAGTCTCAAACCTACCTTTTACAGGGAAGGTTATTGAGAAAGTGGTTGCTCTGCAGCTGAAGGATCATTTATCCAGCCACAATGTCTATGACCCTCTCCAGTCTGGCTTCGAAAAAAGGCATAGCATCGAGATGGCCCTGGTTCAAGTACTTAATGACCTCTTTGTGGAGAGAGATCAGAGAGCCCGTTCCATCTTGGTTCTCTTGGATTTCTCAGTGGCATTTGACACTGTGGACCATGGGATGTTGCTCGAATGCCTGTGCTGTTTTGTGGACTAGAGGGAGTGGTCCTCAATTGGTTTTAATAATTCCTTGAGGGCAGATCACAGAGGATTGTGTCAGGAATTTATTTGTCATCCCCTTGAAGCCTGCCCTGTGGGCTACTGCAGGGTCTGGTGCTTTTCCTCATGTTGTTTACAGTGTATACGCTGCCACTAGGTGGCATTATACGGCACTACGGCTTAAGTTTTCACTGTTATGAAGATGATTCTCAGATGTACTGTACATGTCCTTCATGCCGGGCCAGGAGTTTGACACAGTCTCGATGTTTAACAACTGCCTACTGGAGATACAGAACTGAATGAGTGCCAGCTGGCTGAGGTTAAACCCAGAAAAAACAGAGGGGTTGGTTGTGGACCCTGATCTGAGGATGGTCAGATCATGGGCAGGAAAACCCTCCAGTTTACAACTGGAAGGAAACCTGCTCAATGCTTCGAGCCAGGTGCAGAACCTTGGAGTGGCGTTTGATGAAGGCCTGACCTTGAAGGCTCAGGTGTCGGCCACAGTGAAATCTACTTTTTATCATCTGAGAAACAACGCCAGGGTGAAGCACTTGGTTCCACCTGAGGATCTTTCTACATTGGTCCATGCCTGTTACCACCCATTTGGACTACAGCAATGCCCTCTACCTAGGGCTTCCGAGAGTGGATATTTACCAATTGCAACTGGTGTAGAATGTGATGGCTAGGCTGTTAACTGGAACCACTAGATCCAGTCATATAACACCTGTGCTGCATGAACTGCACTGGCTGCCTGTACAGTGGCGAATCATGTTCAAGGTCACATTGCTGACCTACTGTATAGAGCCCTACATGATTAGGGATCTCAAAACCTGCAAGACCTCCTATTTCACTACTGTCCCTCCCGTTCACTCTGATCCTCCAGTGAGGGATTGCTAGATGTTCCCAGGGTATGTCTGAACACATCTGGAGAAAGATCTTTTGCCTTTATGGCTCCTACCATGAAGAATTCTTTACCTCATTGGATATGAGAGAGCCTGACTGTAGAAGGGTTTAAAAATTCCCTTAAGACATATCTTTTCAGAAATGCCTTTGAAGGAACTTACAATATTAAGCTTTTATGTGTTAAATTTAGTTATGTTATTTAAATTTTAATGTGTTTTTAATTTGTGTGAGTATGGTGTAAAGGTGCCCTGAGCTATGGAAAGGTGATTTGTACAAATAAAATTTTACTTAACTTACTTACTTCCCTTCCCCCACACAAAAAGGACCAAGGAAAAGGCCAAGGAAGAAAAGTGTGCCTGTATTCTTTATCTCAGCCTCTAAAAGTTGCACTTCACTTCCTAATTAGGCTAACTCACAAGATCACTGGTACCCAAGTCTACCAACACCCCCAGCTCTCCTCTCCCTCATCTACCATCCTTCATAACTTATCCATGTTCCAGATGGCTGATGCACAAGGAAGGCATCTAGCAATCCCCCTCTCCTCCCCCTTTCTCACATCATCTGCCCACCCTTTTAATCATAGAGCCCCCTATAACTATGATACTCTTTGCTGTCTGTCTCCTTTTCTCAATACCAGGAGAGACCATTCACCTTACCTCTCTAGTAACCTTACTTTTTTCTCATTTAGATATTTCCTAAATAAAACCTCTGCTTAAAACATCAATTCTAACTCTATATTCTATTTTCAGTGTGCATTTAATATTACCTTTTTGTTTTGCTGATATCAAGTTTCATGTTTACTCTTTTTGATGTGCCCTGAGCCCTCCCCCCTAACTCAGGAGTGAGTTACATGCTTATCCTCCAGTAGCACAAAGGGATTACATGCCAGGATTTGGTGAGTTAAGCTGACCATCTTGCAACTGACCCTGCTATCCTTCTCCCTAACCTCCAGCCCCCAGGCCAGTGGGTCTCTGGTGGGAGTGGGGATGTAGGATGTACCTTTGGATATCAGCTCTGCTGGAATAACTCCTCCCTTGCTGTTTCAAGCTGTTATGAATGTTGATACAACTTTTATGTATAACTTTCATATATTGAACTTTTATATTTGATATTTGAAATTTTAGCCAAAATTATTTCCAAGTCCCCCTGGTTCCAGAGTTATCAAGTATGCACAAAATTGTCTTCAGAAATGGCTAACTTTGGAAACATTAGGGAATATAGACATATTTTTTAATTAAAGCTTTTAAAATGAAAGCTTGGGGTTAAGTCAACAACAATATCTGATAGTAATGTAGTGTTCATGTAGTGATATAAAGCTTTCTCGATAGTTGCAAATGTTATTATGAAAATACTTCAATAAAAGTTAAGATAAAAATTTGATATATTGATATATGAACACTTTAACTCTACATTATATCAATATTTAGCCTTTCAGGGCACACAGACAATTCACTGGTTCATCCCTGTAGATAACATCTCCCACTTTGGGTTTCCCCTGGAAAGTGCTGTCATATGGGGCATCTCCCAAGATACATCTGAATCCCAGCTACCATCTAAGTACGAAGTATGACACACTATCTCCACTTCTATTAAAGCATGGATAAGACTAGGCACCCTGACACAATTTCTCCTTACCACAGTTGAGATGGTCCCCTTGTAGCAGAATTGGTCACTGCACATTCGTATAAAACACATACACTGAACATCCTGGGAGATGAAAGACATCAGGGAAGGACCTGCTTCAACATGAAACATTACATTTAGAAAAATTTGAACATGTTCAAGTCAGATATGACCTTCCTTGTACCGACATTTGGTGATGTTTAGAAATCAGGGACCTAGTGACCCCAAAACTCAAAGATGGACCCTTCTGAAATTCGAAGTCTGAACTATCACATCTGATTCTGTAGTGTACAATCAAAATAGTAAGGGCATGGAAATTATGCCATGCAATCCCTGCTGCCGTACCTGATCCCTCTCTTGAGGCAAAACAAAAATGTAAACATCAATGCAAACATGTATTCAAACAAACATGGCCAGGTTTGTGAAAAATGGCACATGATGCATGCCCAAACAGCAATATCCTACTGATCAAAAATAAGACTCTTCACCTCTGGTACCACAATCCTGCTCAAGTTCTTGTGTCTCCTGTCACACGATTAATGCTGGAGGTCTGACTCCTGAAAGATGATCCTCTACATGTCCTGTGGCACTGCCACAGTATAACAAAGTTTTGGAAGTTTGTGCACTCCACTTGTGGGCAGGTTCTGGGTTCCAGTATCCCCTTCACCCCACAATTTTTCCTCCTGGGACTGACTTCCCCAGATGTTTAGATTCTCCATCAGGGCTACATTGGTTGATGATAGCCAGGGTGGGAGGGCTGTATTACTTGCTACAAAGGTGGAAGTCAACAGCCATACCCACAAGGAAGTAATGGTTAGCAATGGTCCACAACCTGCCTACACTGTCCAGAATGTCACACATAGCAAAGCAAACTTTGGAGCAAAACCAAATGGTATGGGCACCCTTCCTTTCCTCTCCCTTAAGCACAATAGTTTATATTGTTTCTTTCAGAGAGAAACGCACTTGCTATGCTCTCACTAAAATACAATGCAAGAAGCAGTAAGCTGTTATCCATTTTATTGCCTAAGACCACAGAGCACTGGTATCTTATTACTAAGAGTTCCCATAATTCTCAGATTTTGGGTGAACTCCACTTGGCTTTCGTTTGCAGGAACTTACAGCCCTAACTCTCAAGGGAGATGGATAGGTTTGAGGGGACAACTTCCCCATTCTCCCTCCACCCTTACTCCTCTTTTTAGGCTGGAAACTTCCCTCATGGTGACATCTGGGTGGCTTCCTTTAGAAAATCCCAATCCCCCCCCCCCAGATTTCTTCCCATCTGCTTGTACACCTCCCTCACCATGTTCAGTGTCCGTCAAGCCTGAATCTCTGTCCCTGATAAGGCAGAATGCGTCCCTTAAAAAAGATAGCTTCATTCTTTATAGATAATGAATAAAATGGATGTCATTTTATGTCATTTTCTGAAATCTGCATTACTGTTTTACATGAAATTATCTTCTGATATTAATGCACTAGTTATGTCTATTGTTGTTTTTTATGCTAATAGTTCTTACAATCAGTTCACTCCTGTAATGGATGTTTAACTGTTTTGTGTTTGTTTAATAAAAATAATGAACTGTAAAAAAATATATCAATATTGCTTAACTACAAACTTTTGTTAAAAAAAGAGTCATGTTTCTAGCTCCTCCATTAAACAGCTATCATCCTTTGAAGATTTTGGGCTGAATTTTCATCCAGCTGGGGTACGATTCTGGTGCACTTGTACTTGTGACGAGACTGATAGAGCACAGAAAATGTGGTCTGTTTTCTTGTTGCAAGTGGTGTAAGTAGCACACTAAATATTTAAATCATTTGTAATTTTTCAGCTGAAAATTGTACAAAGTGTCATGAATCTGTCAGAATATTTGAAAATCCCACACAGACATTCTGTCACATTTAAAATGGATGCAGCTGAGGCAGTACAATAATTACAGGTACTGCATCCAGTCTTTAGAAAATGCATGCTCTTATCATTATAGAGGGTCAACTTTGGAAACGTTAGGGACCAAAGCATTTTTTTAAATGAAAGCTTGGGGAATATCAATATAAGATAGTATTATAGTGTTCATGTATCAATATAAACCTTTATCTATAATTGAAAATTATATTTGGAAAACGTGTTGACAAATGCTAAAAATAAAATGTTCACTGATGTGTGTATGCTGTAACTATACATTGTTTTAATATTGCTATAACTAAAAGTTTTCAGTTAAAAATAAAAAAGATTTAAGTGACCTGAAGCACTCCACGCAGTGCAAGAAAGCAGCAGCAAAAGCAAACAAGATACTGTAATGCATATCTGGGGGAATCAGTAGTAGGAGAGAGGAGGTTATACTGCCCTTGTACAGGTCACTGGTAAGGCTGCATCAAGTGTATGGAGTTCAGTACTGGTACCCACACATCAAAAAGGACATTAACCTGCTGGAGAAGGTCCAGAGGAGGGCTACAAAGATGATAGCTGGTCAGCAGGGTAAGGAATACTGGAAGAGAAGTTGAGGGCATTGAACATGTACTTCTGGAAAGACAGAAGAGAGAGAGGGCATGATTGAGACCTTCAAGAACTTGAAAGGGATAAATAAGGTTGATAAGGAGAGTCTATTTAAGCTAAGTGGCAACCATAACACAAGAGGGCACAGTCTTAAGCTGGAGGGTGGGAGGTTTAGGAGGGAGGTCAGGTAACACTTCTTCACAGAGGGTGGTGGACACTTGGAATGCACTGTCAGAAGAGGTAATCTCATTGAAAACAGTGGGCAGCTTTAAGAGAGGCTGGGAGATGTGTAAGGGGAGGGTAAGGATCATGAGTAAGGAGGATAGGAGGAGTGGGGAGAGGGGGCAGGGACAGTAGCTTAAGCTGTGGACCCTGCAACATGAGCAGACTTGATAGACCAAATGGCCTTCTTCTGTTGGCTTCTTCGTATGAATGTATGTTTGTATGTTCTAGCCCCTACAATTTTAGAGTAATCACATGTAGAAGAAATTATCACTAAAGCTGGCTAACTTTGGTACTATCAGGTATGTGAACTTATTTTTTTCCTTTAATTAAAAGCTTGGTATCAGGAGATGTAGTAAGATACTGGTGGTGTTCCTTAAGAGAGGATCACACTCTTTCTAGTTTTCCTGTGTTTCCTTTAGTGGTTCCCTCCACGTGGATGGGTGGACTTCACAGGGACACACCTGTAAATTCTACAGTATGCAAACCCCAGTCACAGTCTTCATAGGTTAGAGTAAAGTTGCAAGATTGCCCAAATGTTTTTTTACACATAGTATGTCATTACCAGGCATGCTTCAGATGTCAAAGCTGAAATTTGTTTTGTAAAAAAATCTGTCATAGTAATTTTTTTTAATGTTTTGTCAGTGTTTTGTTCTCAAGTTTTCTGCATGTGGCCACACCCCCAAAATAATGTCATGCCATGTAGTTGTCAATGATTTACATACAGCAACAAGGAATTTTGGGTAATTTTATTGTTGCCTTAAATGTGCCTTATTCAGTTGTACAGTCCCTTATGTTGCTGGTGGTGAACATTAATATGCGGATAACTGTAGCAAGGCATTGTGGGTAAAGTACAACCCTGTTTTACAATTTCCTTATTCTGAGGTGCTGTCCCATATTAGTGTGGTGGTGTCAACAATATAAGCTTTTGTACGATTATTTTCCTAACAATGCATTGTGCATATCATACATAACTACAAGCCTTCTATACCGAGAGATGTAGTTTCCTATTTTTGCAGTGAGCAGAGAAATATAATATCCTGTATACTGATTTACACTGTGAGGCATTGTGGGTACAGTACATAGCTGATTTGTCCATCTAAAACTAAAAAGTGACACTGTCCCTTTAATTACTTTGATTCCCTGGCATGATGTCACAGTTGGGGGTAGCAGCACTGAGAAAAAAAGGGGCAGGTTATGCAAATGAAGCAGTGCACTGAAATGAAAGCCATTTTTTCAAGGAAAATATTATTTGGTAGTTTGGAAGTTAGGAGACTGATACACAGCGCATACAGATTACTACTCGCATTTGCTATGGAAAACTTGCACCTTTACTTTAACTGAGTCCTTGATAGGCCAGACTTGACCTTTAAGCAGTGCTCTCTGCAATTATCTGAAGTGCACTTCTGTTACACAGCAGATCTGTCAGATGCATCCAGAAGCATACAAATCTGAAGACCAGGGTTTAAATCTTAGAGAAAAAAAAAACTATCTTGCAAACTTAAAAATGAAGTGATATTTGATCAAAAACATTTACAAAATGCAAAACCAGCCGATTTAGAAAAACAGATTAGCCATATAAAGATGATGGGCTGTATTTTAAGAGGCTGTATCATGTTGTTAGTACAGTTGTTTTACTTGCAACATACTGTAACTGCAAAACTGACTAAAAGTTGGTCTAACATTTTGACACGTGCCATAAGTTGTTCATGGAAGTTATGCATGTGTCAAAATAATGATGCAGATTTGCCAGAGCTGTTAGCAAATATATCAAAACATTTGAAAATTGCATACAAATGTTTTGGAACATTTGAAATGATGCAGGTTTCATTTAAAAATCAGGAACTGTGCCTGCACGATGTGTTTTGAAAATGCAGCCCAAAATATTGAAAACAAGAAAACAACTAAATTACTCAAATTATTTTCTGTTGGTTTTTTTTTGTTTGTTTTTCTCATTATTTGTACACGACATGGAACCTATGTAAGGAGATTCCAGCTCAAATGGTATTTCCAAGACAGTAATCAATATAATAAAAATAAATAAAAACTAAGTTAGATGACTGGAATTTATCCAAAAGTGTAATATCTTTTCAGGAAATTCAAAATAATTTGCAAAGCTTATCCCATCAACTAATCGAAAGTCAGTCTCCATTTTTTTTATATGAGGGGTAGAAATGGCTAATGACAGTTGCAAATAATATTACACTGGCCCAGTAGGGGCAGTATAGTTAGGGTTTGTAGGAGTGTTTAATATTAAAGGGCAATTTTTCCTGGTTAATAACTTTAAATTGGTTTAACACATTGTCTTGATATTTGACATGCATCATCTGCTGTGGAAAGTCTGTTGATATACCAAACTTGGTTTGAATCCCTTTTGAGAGTTTTGAGATATAAAGTGTTGAAAATACAGATGTCCTTGGTTTTTGCTGTTTTTTTGGCCACCTGTGTCTCAGAAACGCCTTTAGGTACTCTGCTGAAATTTTCAAGGTAGAAAGCCTTGGCCTCACAGATGTGCCTTTTGAAGGTTTGGTAAAACAATAGTAATCCATTCCAAAGTTATTAAATCTTGAATTTGCCATTATTTCCTATGGCAGAAAATAGATGTAAAAGTTAGTGATTTTTCACACTGTCATCCAGTTTTGCATAATTTGCACCTGAGTAACTTTGCAACACTCTAACAGATTTACAAGAAAGTTGACAATCATCAGCCTAGGGCAGTGGTCTCTTGACCTGACAAATTTGGTTTGAATCCCTTGTTTGGTTTCTGAGATACGTAGTGTTGAAAAAAACAGATTTTTGAGGGTTTTGCTGTTTATCAATGTTAAAGTGCAATTTTTGGATTTTAATAACTTTGTAATGGTTAAAGTGATTTCTACAAAATTTGGCAAGCATAATTACCATGGGGAGGTGTTTGTAAGTGAAAAAGTTTATCTTAATAGCTGTATCCATTTCCGAGATACAGGGTATTAAAAATAAAGGGTTGGAGGGTTTGACACTTTATTTGTCCACCTGTATCTTGGAAATGGCTTTAGCTTCTGGGAAGATATTTTCAGGGTAGAAAGCATTGGCCTCACAGATTTGGTGGGAAAATATAAATTTGTTCCAAAATTATGACATGTTGAATTTCCCATTATTTCATATGGGGAAAATGGATGTCCCATACAACACATGATTCTGCTTCGAACTAGGATTCTGCTTAGAACTAGGAGTCTGATTTGAACCAGGATTGTGCTTCAACCTAGAAGTCTGCTTTGAACTAGGATTCTGCTTTGTGTGAGCCCTATGGAAAGAGATTCTGCACTGAACAAGGATGCTGTTTTGCAGTACTAAATCCCTTTTGGCAGACAGAACCAACACAGTGGGGAGACAGGAACCAACAGTCAACGAACCCTGCCTATTCTACAGCCCCCAGGGCCCCACCCCATGCTACATTAACCCCCTAGAGTTTGTTTTTTTAAACATAATCTCCACTTTGGGGTGATCTGCCAGGTTTTGTTTTCTGCAACACTGTCAACTGAGATTTAAACTTACTATATGACTCAATGAAGTGATGACCTTTTTGCTGGTTTTCCAGCTCAGTGCTTTTCAAACTGAGTTTAATACCCTAGTAAGTGCACCTCATGCTTGAAGGCTAAAAGTTTTGTGTCATTGAGATACTGTCTTTTGTGCTTTTTTCTATTTCAGTATCTTCTTCCCCTTCCCCCCCACCACCACCACCAGCACAGTAGGACACTGCAGAATCCACTCCCAGTGTTCCAGAAAAAGCACCACTCCCCCCCCCACTGTGGGGCACTGGGAACCTACTTCCAATGTCCTGAAATATGTATATAATGGCTTTTCCAACAGTGGGGTGCCAATCCCCATGTCAACACTACATTCATCCCCACCAGCAGTGTGTGACTCAAGGGAGCCCACTCCCAGTGTACATAGTGTATCCAGTAATGTTGCACCCCCCCAGAGTAGTATGGGACACTGGGCAACCTACCCCCAGTGCCCTGAGAAATGGTTCTACTGTTCCTGTGAAAAAAGAAAACAGTCCACAACATCTTTTTTAAACTCCTGTAAAAAAAGTCTCTCATTAGTTTCCCATTCCCCTCTCACATCCCGATCCTCACACTGTTCAACCAACCACTCCACACCCCCTTGCCCTATACTTACCAACTGAGGTCAGTGGCTGTCATCTGCTGTGGACTGGGACACATCTGCACTCTTCAAAGTCAAACAATGAATTGAAGAATAAAGGTAAGTGCCATATAGAGGCGGTCAATAGCATTTTGAGCATACTGTATGTTAATATTTCAGCCATTTTGTAGGTATTTTACATAGATACATAGGCACTGTTGGCAGATAAGGGTCTATGACCCACCCAGTCTGCCCAGTTGAGCTTATAAGTTCACTTTATGTTTTCTAGAAGTCTGTTGCCCCTTACCCCTGACCTCCAGAAGGTCATATGTTTATTCCATGCATTCTTAAATCCTGTGATTGTTTCAGCCCCCACCACTTCCTCTGGCAGGGTGTTCCACTAGTTCACCACCCTTTCTGTGAAGAAATTCTTCTTCATGTTCCATCTGAATTGCCCTCCTTCCAACTTAATCCCATGCCCTATAGTTCTGAAACATCTTTTTCACTGGAAAATAGTGTATCCCTGCACTCTGTTCCTCCCTGTAAGGTACTTGTATGTCTCTATCATATCCAATCTCTCCCTCCTCTCCTCAAAGGAGTACATATTCAGGTCCTTCAGCCTGTCTTCATAGGACTTGTGATGCATTCCCTGTACAATCTGTGTTGCCCTCCTCTGAACCTTCTCTACCCTGTCTATGTCCTTACGTAGGTAAGGTCTTCAGAACTGCACATTGTACTCCAGATGGGGCCTCACTAGTGTCTTGCATATTGAAATTATTGCCTCCCTTTTCCTGCTGGTGATGCCCCTTCCTATACATCCCAGCATCCTTTTTGCTTTACCTGCTGCCTTGTCACACAGTTTCCCCACCTTGATGTCATCAGAGATGATAACCCCGAGGTCCCTTTCCTGCTTGATGCATGCTATATCCTCACCCCCCCAACTGATAGGCAGGAGCAGGACAAATATGGTAAAGGGATTGCTTCGCAAGTCCTATGAGGACAGGCTGAAGGACCTGAATATGTACTCCCTGGAGGAGAGGAGGGAGAGAGGGGATATGATAGAGACATACAAGTACCTTACAGGAAGGAACAATTTGGTTCACGATAAACACAGCAGTAAAGTCAAGCCATACAAAGGCAAAAGTATTGGACTTTAGGAGGGTTGGATTTGCCAAAATGGGTGAGTGCCTAATGAATGCACTTGCAAATGGGCAGGAAGGAGGGGTGGAAGAACAATGGGGGATAATCAAGACTGCCATCACAATGGCAACAAGCCTTTGTGTGAAGCAAATAAACAAAACAAAATGATGTAAGAAACCACTATCATTCTCAAAGGAGGTGGCAGGGAAGGTTTAAGAGAAAAAGAAAGCATTCAGGAAGTACAAAGAATCACAGAAGAAGCAGGACAGAGAATTGTATCAGTTAAAGTAAAAGGAAGGTGGGAAGGCAGTCAGAACAGCAAAGACCCAAACCGAGGAAAAGATAGCCAACTCAGTTAAGAAGGGGGATAAAACCTTTTATAGGTACATCAGAGAGTGAAGGAAGACCAAGAGAGGGATAGTGAGGCTTAATAAAGGGGAGGGGGTGGGCAGAGGGTGACTGTGAAATGGTAGAGATACTAAACAAATATTTTTGCTCAGTATTCACAAATGAAGAGGGGGAGGTACGTAAACCAAACAATAGAAATGCTCAGGATACAGGAGTTGATACCAGCTCATTTACAGAAGAAAGGGTTCTGAATGAACTCTTAAAACTGAAGGTGGACAAAGCAATGGGGCCTGATGGGATTCATCCCAGAATTCTAAAAGAACTAAGGCTAGAACTAGTGCCACCACTGACTACCCTCTTCAACAAATCATGGGAGGAAGAGGTGGTACCTGAGGACTGGAGGAGGGCAGATGTCATTCCACTTCATAAAAGTGGGAGGAGGGCAGAAGCAGAAAACTACAGACCTTTTAGTTTAACTCAGTGATAGGGAAAATGATGGAATCACTTCTGAAGGAAAGAATTGTCGAGTACCTAGAGGCCAGAGGGGCACAGGACCCAAGGCAGCATGAATTCATAGTGGGAAGGTCATGTCAGATGAATCTAATAGATTTCTTTGACTGGGTGACCAAAGCAATAGATCAGGGAGGGACTGTGGACATGGCCTACCTAGACTTTAGCAAGGCATTTGACACAGTCCTGCACAAAAGATTAATATACAAGTTAGCCAGCCTGAGAGTGGATCCCAAGATGGTAGACAGGGTAAAGAATTGGCTGGAGAACAGGACACAGAGGGTAATAGTAAACGGAGTCCACTCTGAAGAAAGGG
Source organism: Neoceratodus forsteri (assembly GCA_016271365.2). Classification (NCBI taxonomy): domain Eukaryota; kingdom Metazoa; phylum Chordata; order Ceratodontiformes; family Ceratodontidae; genus Neoceratodus; species Neoceratodus forsteri. Next base: position 536,231,315 of record CM057455.1, read on the forward strand.
GGGGTTACTAGTGGGGTACTGCAAGGTTTAGTACTAGGACCGTTCCTCTTCAATGTTTTTATAAGTGACATTGCAGAAGGACTGGAAGGAAAAGTATGTCTCTTTGCAGACGACACAAAGATGGGGTGGAAAAGATGAGAAGGGACTTGACAAGGTTGGAGGAATGGTCAAATGTATGGCAGCTTAGATTCAATGCTAAGAAGTGCAAAGTAATGCACCTGGGAAACAAAAACCCAGGGGAAGAGAACACAATGGGGGTTGAGATACTAACAACAACAAAAATGGAAAGAGACCTGGGGGTAGTCATATCAGATGACCTAAAGGTGGGCAAGCAATGTGAGAGGGCAGTAAGGAGGGCTGGGGGGATACTGGGATGCATAGGGAGAGGCATCACCAGTAGAAAACAGGAAATTGTTATCCCACCATACAGACAGCTGGTGAGACCCCATCTGGAGTACTGTGTGCAGTTCTGGAGACCCAATCTCTGCAAAGACATAATCAGGATGGAGGAAGTCCAGAGGAGGGCAACTAAAATGGTGCAGGGTAGTCAAACAGGGTAGCATCTTTCAGAAAAACAGGTGTGCAAGAACAGGGGAGCACAATGTGAAGATGGGGGGTGGCTCAGAGGTAAAGTAAGGAAGGAAGTATTTTTTCACAGAGAGGGTTGTGGATGCATGGAACAGCCTTCCAGAGGAGGTTGTGGAGTTAAAAATAGTGATGGAATTCAGAGAATGCATGGAACAGTCATAAGACAATTCTAGGGGGTAGTGGGTAGGAAGAAGTAGGCTGTTGGTTAACTAGGATCTGCAGCTTATCCATTAGGTAGGGAAATGGGCAGACTGGGTGGGCCAAGCGGTCCTCATCTGCCATCAAATTCTATGTTTCTATGATGTTTCAGGGTTTTTGTGCCCCATATGCATTATCTTGGACTCCTTTGCATTGAATTTCAACTGCCAAACCCTTGATCATTTGTCAAGCTTCCGCAGGTCCCTCCTCATTCTGTCTATACCCTCTAGCATGAACCGCATTTTCAACATGGATGTTTTGGGACCCCACCACATGAACATTGGCACTGTCAATTTGTTACTCTGTCCTGAAAGATGATTTCACTCTGGCTGAAAGAAATCATCTTTTGGAACTGAGTAATGAAATGGAAATGCCATTGTGCATAAGGTGGGTTCCCAAAAAGCCGATGTGGAAAATGTGGCGCAAAAATACCCCAAAAAGCCCAAGTTATGCATGGTCATAGAAATTTTCCTTCGCACATGTGTAACATTGCTAATTTATATTTTCACTCCAAGTTTTCAACATAGCCACTTTTCACATCACCTCATGAACAATACAGCTGCATTTCTCACATCCTAACCAAAATGTGCTTTTGCACCTGTGGCGTGGAATGGTGAGGTTGATGTGCAAAATTTCCTTTTGAGATTGAGTAATAAAATGACAGTGCCAGTGTTCATAACATGGGGTCCCAAAAAGGCAATATTGAATTTTGGAGCAAAAGGAACAAAGAATACCTGAGTTGCATGCAATGAATGAAATTTTCCTACACATGTATGTAACTGCCAGTCATTTACATTTTCACTCCAAAGTTTGAACATAGCTATTTCATCACAGCACCTCATGCATACTACAGCTGTCATTTCTCACATCCTGTCCAAAATGTGTTTCCACAGCTGTGGCATAGAATAGCATTTTACCATGGATTAAGAAATTTACACCTAATGTACAGTATGAGGGTTATGAGGTGGGTTGATAAGAAGACCATATCAAACATTTGAGGTCACAATGTGAAAGAAAATGACAAACTTATGAGTATTTGTTGCAATTTTGTTACACACCTATCTCAAAAAGTAAGGAAATCCATTGCAAAAAAATATGTTTTACAAAACCATTTAAGGTTTCCATTACACCTTTAAAAGTATGGAAATTCAATGTTAGGGTCAATATGAGTATCAGCACAACACCAATCTCTGCAAACATTAGAAACAAAACAGTTATTTGATATATCCCTTGGTGTCCTTCCACCTAACTAGTGCACCATACAAATATATTGTTCTATACCACATGATTAACAGCTCAAATGGTGTACAAATTAAGTAGAGCCATACAAAGAGAGACTAAAGGAGCTTAATATGTATATCCTCGAGGAAAGGGGCAGGCATGATAGAAACTTTCAAGTACCTCAAGGGAATTAGCAAAGTCCAAGAGGGTAGCATCTTTCAGAAAAAGAGATGTTCAAGAACTAGGGGACACAATTTGAAGATAGAAGGGGGACAGCTCAGGGGCAATGAGAGGGTGGTGGACACATGGAATGAACTTCCTGAGGAGGTCATGGGATCAAAACAGTGGGAGAATTCATGAATTCATTGGACAGACATAAGGCAATTCTGGTGGGGGGCTAGGAAGAAGTAGGCGGTTGGTTAAGTAGGATCTGCAGCTTATCCAATAGGTAGGGAAATGGGCAGACTAGGTGGGTTAAGTGGTCCTTATCTGTCATCATAGTCTATGTTTCTATGTTTCTTACTATCTCAAATAGAAGGGAGTTTCATTGCAAAAAAACTCTGTTAATGCATCAGTTAGGGTCTCTATTACAGCGACAACAGTCTGGAAATTGGGTGTTAGGGTCACCAATCCTAACACGCTACCCTACCCTCCACACACCAACAGGTGTTGGGGTGTGCCTTGTAGTTGTTGAGCCTAACTCTCACCCCATTCTCCTATACTGCACCATCTCAGTTTGTTTCCACAAATAATGGGGTGAGATTTAGGGCCAAAGACCCTAAGGCACACCCTGACATCTGTTGGTGTGTGAAGGGTGGGTGGATGGGGGTGAGGTGGTAGTGTTGGTGACCCTAGCACTGAATTTCTAGACTTTATTGCTGTACTAGCAACCCTAACTGATGCATATATATACACATATGAAAGAAGCAATATAGGATCCTTATGGATTAAACTAATAAATAAAAGTGGCAAGCCCATTATCCATGACATATTCTACAGGCATATCCTATAGACCACTAAATACAAGTAATGACATATCTAAAGCAATAGGTAGAAAACTTGGAAGAGCGTGTGAATTAGGAGACGTGGTCTTCTTGTGGGATCTAAATTATAATGACATTAATTGGGGAATGATGACAGCAACAAAATACCAAAGTAAAGAGTTGCTAAAATAACAGAGTATTTTGGCCTCAAGCAACACATAAATTTGCCAACTCGAGGAACAAATACTTTGGATGTTGTGCTTAGTAGCAATTAAATAAACATCACTGACTGTGAAACTGATGTATCATTAGGCAGCAGTGATCATAACAGTTTTTATTTCTCAAACCTAGAATGCATACCAATAAACATGGGATGCAGACAAATTTATAATTAAATTCTGCTAACCAAACTCTCATCAGTGAGGAGCTAAGCAAAATACAATGGGACACAATATTTGAAAATAAGACAACAAACGAAATGTGGGAAATGTTTACAACCCAGATATTTAAAATATATGATAAAAATATAAAAAAGATAAATAAATTTAATAACAGCGGTATCAGACCTTAATAGGTTATGAATAGCTTGAAGAAGCTACTGAAGAAAAAGAGAATACTATATAATACATACACAAAAAATATACTGGAAGAGAATTGGATTAAATATAAAGAAACTCTGAAGAAATGTAAACATCAAATCAAGAAAAACAAACAAAGACTAGAAAGTTTGCTAGCAAGAAATAAGAATAAGGATGGCATGAGGGAAATGTATGCATATGTGAATTCAAAAAGAAATTCAAATAGTGGCCTTTGTTCAACTACATCACAAAATCAGGAGACTGATGAACTGAAAGAAATGGTAAAAATATCTAATATCTGCTTTGCATCTGTATTCTCAAAAAAGTAACCATATACTCAAACAATAAGCAAAAACATCACAGGAATACCAGAACCCAAAGAAAAAGATATCAATATAAAAATCACTAAATTAAAAAATACACATTCTTCAAGGCTAGACAGCATATCCCCAAGACTACTAAAGCTTCTCACACCCACTCATCTCAAATCCTTTAAAAAGGATATTCCTGTCATCTTTACAAAAATAATTAAGTCTCCTTTGATTGGTTCAATGCCACAGTAATTCCAATACACAAAAAGGAGGATAAGACAGATTGCAAAAACTATAGGCCAATTAGTTTGACCTTGGTCCCTGAGAAAATAGTACAATCTATAATAAAAAACATGATTACAGAACACCAAAAGAAATATGAGGCACAAGATGCAGAACAACATGGGTTTACACAGAATAGATCATGCTTGACAAACCTCATATGTCTCTATGAGAAAGTGTCAGCAGCATTAGACAAGGGTTTGGTGGTAGATTGCATACATCTCGATTTCTCAAAGGCCTTCATCACTGTACCATATGGGGCAATAATACAGAAATGAATAAATATAAATGTAGATACAAGAATCACAAAATAGACACAGATCAGGTTGGAGGATAGGATCCAGAAGGTGAGCATCAGGGGATATTGCTCCAACACAAGAGAGGTGCCTAGTGGGGTGCCACAGGGCTCTCTGCTGGGACCACAAATGTTTTACATGTTCATAGCTGATATGGGGGAGCATGTGGGTATCTGGATCAGTAAATATCTATAGGAGACACAAAGATAGCTAGCAGAGTTAATTCAGATAATAACAAAGAAACATTACAAATAAATCTCAATAATATCTTGACATGGGCAAAGACCTGAGGTATGAGTTTCAATAGGGATAAGTGCTGCGTCATTCACCTAGGAAACCAGCATCAAGTAAAAACATATTACCTGGATGGTTCCAAATTTAGAAAATCCAATGAAGAAAAGGACTTGTGAATAATTATAAACCAAGATTTGACTTGCTCATTCCACTGCGATCCCCAGATAGGTAAAGCAAAAAGGTTAATCTGGACTATAAAAAGAAACTTCAAGAATAGAAGTGAGGAAGTGTTTATGCCACTATACAGGACATACGTCAGACCAATTCTAGACTAAGGGAGCCCTGTGTGGGGCCCAGTTACAGTGGTGGCTATTGACAGGGTAGAGCGGGTTCAGAAACCTGTTACAAAAAAATATATTGTATAATAAAAAGACATTTCCTTATGATGAACATTTAAGAAAATTAAACCTAATAACACTAGAAACTTGAAGAATTCATTGGGACTTACTCCTCTTCTACAATATTTTACATTATAATTACTTATTTAGCAAACTCAATCTAGAATTTAAAAATGATTGGAAAGGTACTAGAGGTCACCCCCTACAGTTAAGACCAAGACATTTTCATACTAACAGAAGAAATGTTTTCTATACACAAAGGATAATTACCCTCTGGAAAAAACTCCCACTGGAGATTATAATCAGCAAAGATATAAAGCAATGTAAAAGTAGATTAGACTGCTATATACAAAAAGATAACAACCATGCCTATTATGGATAATGGAACTGCCTTCTCAGCTCCCCACATCTTAGTATGACCCTTAATATAATCACACCCCTATAGTTAGCGTTCAACGGTCACTTCTATGTTAAACAAAACATATTATACTTTGATAACTTTGCTACCTTTTGACCAATTTGCATCACATTTTGCAAGCTCCATCAGGGAACAAAGATCTCTTGATGTGACATGTTTTGCGTTGGTCAGATTTGCGGTTGGAGAGCTACAGAGTGTCCAAAAATGTGAAAATCACCATTTTTATGTAAATTCTTTGTCGTGTAATTTCTCAGAAACTGTGTGGAGTTGTGGTCCATGATTTGCAGTGTAAACAGGTCTTTGGTCACAGATGTGCCTTTTAAAAGTTTGGTATAAAAATAATAATCTGTTCAAAAGTTATGAAAGTTTCAATTTTCCCATTATTTCCTGTGGGAAAATTAGATGTGCAACTTGAAACAACTGTTTTGTTGTCACAAAAGTGGTATCTATTGTCACAAATGTGAAATGTAGTGTCAAGATTCTACCACCTTGTTTTCAGTTAGCAAGGCAAACATATTTAAATATTTCAAAAAATAGTGACAGATGGTAAACACCAACAGTTGTGTTTACCTAATCGGGGCCCAATACATCTGATTCTGTGGTCAGTTTGCACCCAAAATGTGCAGAAACATGTTTATTTTATCTGTGGAGTTGTTACTGCAGCAAATTGCAGCACTATTTTGTGAAATTGGGGGTTGTGCCAAATTGCAGTAAAGGACTCAGTGTTTCGTGAAACACCATTCCTTTGCCGCAGTTTGCAGAACATATTTTCTATGTCTGTTTCTAACATAATTTCATTAAACATAATGACTCTCTACACTTCCTTCCAGTTCAGCTCCTTTCCCATTAAATAAAGTTACAAAGGAATAATAGTAATGCTTAATAGAGGTTTGAGAACACCTGAGAGAAGTCACCATTTAAACTTTAAAGCAGACTTCAGCATTCCTCTAATTTTAGTAAAATAAATCAATATAAATTCCAGGGAAATCATCTGTATCATGTGACAATCTTTATGTTGGAATAATAAAGCACATCTGGACTGCCATAAAAATACTTAATAGTAGTGAACATCAATCAAATTGTAGTCTTGTCAGAATTTCTAGCAGAAGTAAATCTGCCCAATATAACTTCCTCATATGTACCCCCAGCACAAGACTTGTCATTGCACTCGTGCACCAGATCAAGCCAAAACAGCTGAACATATGAATCTAGCTATAAAAAAAAAATGTTTTCCAGGTGATCTAGTCATCCTCCCTTCCTGATCGCCGATCTTAAAATTTGTATTTATCATTCAAATTTCCTGGTGGTCTAGTGGTCCTCTCTCCCCAAAAACTGATGCCCATTTTGCCATTTCATTGGTGGCTAGCAGCATCCACCCCTTCCCATGTTCTTTTCATGCTGAAAAATAAGAAACCCATCCCTCGAAGTCTGTTTTAATTTTTTAAAACCTGTAAAAAAAACACATCCATCACCAATCACACCTGCATCCCCCCACCAGACCTCCCAATATGTACCCACACCCCCCTTGACACCCCCACACACCCTCACTCACCTGAAGAGGTCCCAGGTTCGAGATCTGCTCTCTCGATTGAAGACACATCTTGGTGCTGGAACCGTCGACTGCAATATGTCTAAGGTAAATGCTTTTCCATGTATTTCAATGCAGGTTTCAACTTTTATGCATAACCTTGCCATTTCTTGAGATTTTGAGCCCAAATTTCAACATGACCATTTTGAGACCCCACCTCATGAACAATATGACTGTCATGATGAAATGCCAGCCAGAAATGTGATTTTGCGATCGGTTGGTGAAATCATTTTCCAGTTGGATTTGTGTAATGACAGTCATGTTATCCATGAGGTGGGGTCATAAGAAGAGTATGATGAAAATTTAGTGTCTAAAGTATTAAATGTTGCAGAGTTATGATTATTCATTGCAATTTTACTATGCACACTTGTAACTTTGGGAATTTTAAATATGTTCACCCCATATTTTCAACATAGCCTTCTTATTACCCTACCTCATGTATATCACAGCTGTCATTTTTCAAATAATGGCCAAAATGTGTTTTTGCACCTGTGACATGGAATGGCATTTTGGTTGTGCAGAGTTACATTTTGGAGGGAATTTGTAAATGTTCTGCACTGGGTACATGAGGTAGGGTAATACCATGGCTATGTTGACAGTTTGGTCATTGTTCTTCTATAAATGGAAGTGCAGGGCCTGGAGGGCCATGTTTTTCCACAGCTTCATACATATACGCATCTATGGAGGGATGGGAGCACAGGGCTGAAAGGAAAATAAGGATACAAAAATACTATCTCAAAAAGTAAGGCATCAGAGGTGTACCTTGGGGTCGTCAGCCCTAATGCTCACCCCATTCTCCTATACTGTGCCCGTCTCAGCTTACAGTATTTACTTATGGAATGGGGTGAGCATAATGGCTGATAACCCCAAGGCACAACCCTAATGCCTGTTGAGGTGTGGAGGGTGGGGGTGTGGTGTTAGGGATGGAAACCCTAACATCATATTTCCCTACTTTTTCACTTTAACCCTAAGTGATGCATTAACAGAATTTTATTCAGCATATATATATATTCATTGCAAAAAAATTCATTTTACAAAACCAGTTAAGAGTTTCCATTACACCTTTTAAGGTATGGAAATTCAATGTTAGGGTTAATACGTGCATCAGCACAACATCACCAATCTCTGCAAACATTAGAAACAAAACAGTTATTTGATATATCCCCTGGTGTCCTTCCAGCTAACTCGTACACCATACAAATATATTGTTCAATACTACATGATTAACAGCTCAAATGGCATATGAATTAGGTGGAAGGACACCAAGGGATATATCAAACAGAAACATAGACTTTGATGGCAGATAAGGACCACTTGGCCCACCTAGTCTACCCATTTCCCTACCTACAGGATAAGCTGCAGATCCTAGTTAACCAACAGCCTATTTCTTCCTACCCCCCACAAGAATTGCCTTATGTCTGTCCCATGCATTCTTGAATTCTCCCACAGTTTTAGACCTCACAACCTCCTCAGTAAGGCAGTGCCATGTGTCCACCACTCTCTCTGTGAAAAAATACTTCCTCACATTACCCCTGAGCCATCCCCCCTCTGTCTTCTAATTGTGTCCCCTTGTTCTTGCACATCTCTTTTTCTGAAATATGCTACCCTCTTGGACTTTGTTGATTCCACTGAGGTACTTAAAAGTTTATAACATGTTCCCCCTCTCCCTCCTTTTCTCAAGGGTATACATATTAAGCTCCTTTAATCTCTCCTTGTATGGCTTCTCTTGCAGACCCTGCACCATTTTAGTTGCCCTCCTGTGAACTGCCTCCATCCTGTCTATGTCCTTTGGAGATGGGGTCTCCAGAACTGGATGCAGTACTCCAGATGGGGTCTCACCAACTGTCTGTAAAGATGGATAACAACTTCCTGTTTTCTTCTGGTGATGCCTCTCCCTGTACATCCCAGTATCCCCCCAGCCCTCCCTACTGCCTTCTCACATTGCTTACCAACCTTAAGGTCATCTGATATGATTACCCCCAGGTTCCTTTCCAGTTTTGTTGTTGTTACTACCCCCCCATTGTGTAGTCTTCCCCTGAGCTTTTGTTTACCAGGTGCATTATTTTGCACTTCTTTGCATTGAATCCAAGTTGCCAAATTGTTTTGTTTCTAATGTTTGCAGAGATCTGGGTTGTTGTGATGATACACGTATTAACCCTAACATTAAATTTCCATACTTTTAAATGTGTAATGGAAGCCCGAACCGGTTTTGTAAAATTGAGTTTTTGCAATGAATATATATATATATATATATATATATATATATATATATATATATATATATATATATATATATACAACACACACAATAGGGTGAGCATGTAACATTAACAATAAAACACTTAAATTCTTACTGCAGTGGAATAACTCTGTGATGACACAGACACTGTGGGTTTATTTCCTGATAAACCCACAGTGTCTACATCACCAGAAAATATACTCACAATGGTGATGTCACCAGAGTGAGACTATCTACACTGCAGCCTGCATTTAATAGCTTCACAGTTTCTCTTTCTCACTGAATCCTGCAACTAACTCAGTTAGCATTGTGAAAGACAATCACCTGTGTCCCATAGTTATTCTGAGAATCCTAGCACACTAGGCTAGCTGTGTTGCTCTAATCTTCAAACCAGCCTCCTTCATAAACCAGTTTCTCTTTTTGTGTGCTGACTGCAACAGTTTCTCTGTCTCAGTGAAGCCTGCAACTTACTGAATAAACAGTCTGTTTCTCACTCCTAGCTGCAGATAGCACAATTATCATTGCAAATCACATGCACCTGTTTCTCATCATGTCTAACAGTCTCAGCCCATTCAGAAACACTTACACACACACTCAGACCACACACAAACAGTGCTGTTAGTATAGCTTAGAGTTTAAAGTAACAAGCAATAAACAAACTTTATACATCCAGCAGCCCAGACCAGTGTTTGATTCTCACAACTTCCATTTCAATACTGTGTGACTCTAAACAAATCACTTAACTGCCCAGTGCTCCCAGGTTCCACCTAAAAATGTACCCATTTACCAAAATAAAGTAAACAGGAAGAGAACACAGGAAAAAATGTTCCTAAAGGATACTAGCCCTATTGTATAAATTGCACACATGATGTGCGACTTGTGGAATATGGCACACATTTGCACTCTTGCAGAGTGAACTGCAATAATATCACTTGTGCCTTCGGCACTCATGATATTATCACAGTTCACTCTGCACTCATGCAAATATTTTCAATATTCCACAGTCGCCCATCATGTATCCTTATATATATATATATATATATATATATATATATATATATATATATATATATATATATATATATACACACTTATATATTTATTTATTTATACAATAGGGGTGAGGTGATATGCTATGAAGTAAATGGTGTTATTTTCAGAGCCATTGTATAAGGACTGTGATGACATCACCACTGTGGATTTATTTCCTGATAATCCCACAGTGTCTACATCACCAGCAAATATACAACAATAGTGATGTCACCAGAGTGAGACCATCTACACTGCAGCCTGCATTTAGTAGCTTCACAGTTTCTCATTCTCACTGAATCCTGCAACTAACTCAATTTAAAAGACAATCACCTGTGTCTCATAGTTATTCTAACAATCCTAGCCCATTACTGTGCTGCTCTAAACTTCAAATCAGCCTCCTTCATAAACCAGTTTCTCTTTCTCAGTGAAGCCTGCAACTTACTGAATAAACAGTCTGTTTCTCACACCTAGCTGCAGGTAATACAATTATCATTGCAAATCACATGCACCTGTTTCTCATAGTGTCTAACAGTCTCCGCCCATTCAGAAACACTTACACACACTCAGACCACACACAAACAATGCTGTCAGTATAGCCTAGAGTTTAGAGTAACAAGCAATGAACAACTTTTCTGCAGCCCAGACCAGTGTTTGATTCTCACAACTTCCATTTCGATTGTCAGAGGGTCTCCAAAAATAACATATTATTCTGATAGATGTTGTAGCAGCCAGAACCCCCCCCCTTTTTCCCCTTCATGTGTCATATCCTTGTCTCTTCTGTGTTGTTTTGTTGTGCATAGACTGGCCACCTATGCAATTTTAATCTAAGTTTTGTCTTTTTGTTTCTCCTCCTCTTATTCTGGCTACTTGAAAGGACATCATCTGTTTGAATTATATGAGGCTGTAATATATAGAAGCATGGCCCCTTTAAATGGCCATTATGTTGAAAGCCTCTGTAAAGCCACTGTAAAACTCTTTATTTTTCATGTGCCAAATGATAAAAACACCTTTTGTCTAGCAGGGTAGTTTATTTCTGGAGTTTAGTACCCAAGGAAGCACCTTTGCGTCTATTTCTTCCTTCGCGATGTTTTTCACGAGCTGCACGAACGTGCGCACTATCGTGCAGCTCGCAAACGCCGCAACTATTAAATAAAGCTGTCCTCTACATTTTCAAGCAGGGATAAGAAATTAAATGTGTGCCCTTAGCGCTAAAACGCTGTATTTTCAATGTAAAGAGGATAGTTGTGATGCAGAAACAGCTAATGTATAAAAGCTGTATGTTATTGTGCAACACCAGGTTTTTTTTTGCTTTCTACTTCCTGATACACAAACGAGAGTGTTTTGTGCCATTCAACCTTTTGTTTTTACTTGTATGCACACACTTAAATACAGAAAGAATACTATCAAAGAAATGGTATTGAAAATTAACCAGGTAAAGAAATATGAGTGGTACAATTATATTACCTGGTTCTGCAGTATGTCCTTCTGTAAGCCTTTCCTTTAGGAGCCAGCCGACCATTGTGTTGCTACCCTTATAGAGAGGGAGGACTTACTTTGAAACCCACTAAAAGATGCATTAAACCAAATATTAATGTGCTCACAACCATTATGTGAGGTTAAAAGGTATCAAGATAAATACCTTGTTGTATGGAATTCATAAATAAGCTGTTTGTAAAATAAAATTATAAAGACATTTGATTGATGGGTAATTCACCCAATAAGAGCTCAGTATCAGGTATATAATTTGGTCAGTAGCAAGTAAAGAGTCAGCAGCGGTTGGGATGGTGACATGTAAGCATCCAGAACTAGTGCTCTAGTTTAATGTGGATACTACTGCTCATGTTTGATGCCTTCGCATTGATGTTCTTTTACTTTGTTTTATTTTATTGTTTGCCGGAATCAGTCCGCTTGTAATTTTCGTTGGAATTATTATGTTTGGAACCGGTTGAATAAAAACTACCCGAAGTTCATCCTGAAGAATAACGATTGTGTCAGAGTCCTTGTGTAACCCACCTAGTGTCCTCTTACACTGGTGTCAGAAGTGGGATCCCTGGCTAAATACACCTGGGTGAGTCTGTCCGAGACTCTAGTGGACTCTGCATGCAGGAGAAGCAAGTGGACATTGATACTTTTCCTGGAATTGTTACCCGTTCAGTGTCTGCAGCCTTCCATATACCTTTATTACCAGGGATGGATCCTGTCATGAGGAAGAAGGAAGGGAAACCTATTTCCCAAGGTAGAAGGCGATCCAGAAGAGCAGGCAAGTGGAGGAGGTATGGAGGAGGAGATACCAGAGATACCCCCTTTGGTGACCCACAAACTGGTAAGGTGGTTATGCATGCACCAAATGGAAATGGAAAAACAGAGAGAAAGAGATAAAAAGGAATATGAGGCTAGATGGACTGATACCCTGAGGGCAATACAAGCTCTGGGTGTAAGTCGGCCACCAGATCCACCAGCTAGGGGATATAAAGACATTAAACTAGTGAAACTTTCAGAAAACTGATGACATTGAAGCTTATATTATGACTTTTGAGAGGGTTGCCACAGCCTGTGCGTGGCCCAGGGATCAGTGGGTGATTCGCCTGGCCCCTTACCTAACTGGAAAAGCTCAGCTTGCATACAGTCATGTAGAGGTAGCACATGCTAATAATTATGATCATGTGAAAGCTGCAATTCTAAAACGTTACAACATAAACACCGAGACTTACAGGCAGCGATTTCGAACTTTTAAATATCAGAATGCGGATAACCCTCAAGACGCCTATATACGTCTAAAGGACTTGTGCTTCAAGTGGTTAAAGCCAACCATCAGGACACTTGACCAGATCCTAGAGGCCATTATTTTAGAACAGTTTATTAAGATCCTCCCACAAGATGTACAACTGTGGGTAAAAGAACACCGACCTGAGACTTCGGATATAGCGATTCGGCTTGCAGAAGATTTTGTTGCTGCAAGGTCTACACGACCAAAAGGGACTTTACCACAACGTCCATCCGCCTATTGTTTCTAAACAACCTGTCTCACCTTTTTCACCAAAGAATCCGCCCATGGTAGCCAAAACGTACCCAAGGGTGCAAAGGGGGTATAATCCAGACATCATCTGTCATGAGTGCGGCAGTAAGGGACATGTGGCACGGTTTTGTCCCAAAAATAAAATTGGAACCCACACATTTGGCGTTAGCAAATTGGGGACATTATATCACCCCAGTTCAAATTGGGCAAAACACCCTATATGGTCTCCTTGACTCAGGGAGCAGACAGACCATTATTCAAAGCAATCTACTAGACTCATCTATTAATACTGAGCTTCAGACTACTCATGTGACTTGTATACATGGGGACACCCATTATTACCCACTATATAACTTAAATCTAACAATACAAGGACATACTTATAACATCCCAGTAGGGGCTGTCCCTAACCTACCAGTCCCTGTGCTGATTGGACATGACTACCCTGACTTTCAGTCCCTAATCTCTAACAATGCAGTAGCCCTGGTAACCAGATCCCAGACTACAGAAAGTCCGGAACAAGTCTTCCCATTTGCCGCTGATCTATTTGAGGAGACAAGAAAGGCTAAGAAGTCTAAGGCACAAAGAAGAAAGGATAAGAAGCAGTGGAACCAGGAACATAAGAAGGAATTTGATTCCTTGGTATCAAGTATTGACTTTAAAACTGCACAACAACAAGACCCTAGTTTAAAAAGTTGTTTTTCCCAAACGTCTGAGGGCGGAGATGGTTCAAGTGCTGACATATATAAAATGTATAATGGTTTGTTATACCGCAAGTGTGTAAACCCAAAAAATGGGGAAATAGTAGAACAGCTAATGAGTGCCCAAGCTTATAGAAACAACTGTTGAGGGCTCATAATATACCTTTAGCCGGACATTTAGGCAGGGACCGCACACTAAGCCGTCTAGTATATAGATTTTTTTGGCCTGGTATACACGAACAAGTGGCAGACTACTGCAGAAGTTGCACAGAATGTCAAAAGGTAGCTAAGTTGGACAAGAGTAATAAAGTACCCCTGATGCCTTTACCATTGATAACTACCCCTTTTGAATGAATAGTGATGGATATAGTCAGGCCACTACCCAAAAGTTCAAAGGGTAATCAATATATATTAGTAGTGTGCGATTATGCTACTAAGTACCCAGAGGCTATTCCCCTACGCAATATCACTGCCCCAAAAATAGCGGAAGAACTGGGCAAACTCTTTAGTAGGACAGGCATACCAAAATAAATTTTGACTGATAGAGGCAGTAATTTTTGCTCTCTCCTACTAAAAAGATTGTATCATACCTTAGGTGTTACTGCCATTCATACCACTCCATATCATCCACAGACAGATGGTCTGGTTGAACGTTTCAACCAGACACTCAAGAAAATGCTGCAGAAATTTTGTCAAGAAGAGGGCCGAAAATGGGATGTACTATTACCCTATCTGATGTTTGCATATAGGGAGGTACCCCAAGCTTCCACAGGGTTCTTGCCATTTGAGTTGTTATATGGACGAAACCCTCATGTCCCCCTAGATGTAATAAGAGAAAAATGAGAAAATGGGCAGACATCTCGGGATCAGGACCCCAATGATTACATCTGTCAGCTTAGACAAAAACTAACTAAATACATAGAACGTGCTCATCAAGTTAACTGTAAACAACAGGAAAAACAAAAATATCACTATGACAAAGGCACAAAGATCAAAGAGTTTCAAGAAGGTGAGAAGGTGTTGTTACTACTCCCATCATCAGATAACAAATTATATATGAAATGGCAAGGTCCTTATACAGTGGTCAGACGAACAGGCCCTGTAACCTATCAAATTGAACTATCAGATAAGAAAAAGAAATATAACATATTTCATGTAAACCTATTAAAAAAATGGGTAGAAAGGCAAGATCCCCTGTATGTTTCATTCATCCAGAAAGCTCTACTAGTGAATTGGACTTAGTCTACCAACGCTTAGAGACAGAGGGTGGCATTAGTGACCTTAACATAAACAATGAATTGTCAAAGCAACAAGAGGCTGAACTCTACACCATGTTACAGCCTTATGCTAGTTACTTCACCGGGATACCTGGCAAAGTAGTAAATGCAAATCATAAGATTAATACTACCCAAAAAGAACCTATAAGGGTACGACCTTATAGAATACCAGAAAGACTAAGGCCTGAGATAGAAAATGAATTGACTAAGATGCAAGAGATGGGTGTCATCGAGCCCTCCAGCAGTGAGTGGAATTTTCCTATGGTAATTGTAACAAAAAAGGAAGGTGGGGTCCGAATTTGTTTAGATTTTAGAAAACTAAACAAAATATCTAAGTTTGATAGTTATCCAATGCCACGCATCGATGACATCCTTGACCATCTGGGAGGAGCACAGTACATCTCGACCCTTGACCTCACCAAGGGATACTGGCAAATTCCCTTAAATCCCGATGACAAGGAAGAAACAGCCTTTAGCACTCCATTGGGCCTCTACCAATTCACTGTCATGCCATTTGGACTCCATGGGGCCCCAGCAACATTTCAACAGCTAATAGATAAACATCTTTTACCACATTCTGCATATAGTGCAGCCTATATGGATGATGTGGTAATTTTTAGCAACACATGGACCGACCATTTGTACCATTTAGCAACCATCCTAAAAGTCATTACCTCTGCAGGTTTAACGATTAATCCAAAAAAAATGTTTTTTGGCCATGAAAGAGACTGAATATTTAGGCTTTCAAATAGGTGGGGGCCTGATAAAACCTATAAAGTCTAAAACTGAGGCTGTAGCAAACAGCCCAAGACCAAATACTAAAAAAGATGTGAGATCCTTTTTAGGACTTGCCAGTTATTATAGACGCTTTATTCCAAATTTTTCTATGATAGCTAGCCCACTCACTGAACTAACAAAAAAAGTTAACCTGAAAAAGTAAGGTGGACTTCAGATTGTGAAGACGCATTTGTCACAATTAAAGCAACATTATGCTCATACCCAGTTTTACGTACACCAGATTTTACACTTCCTTTCATAGTACAAACTAATGCTTCAAACTTAGGCATAGGGGCTGTATTGTCACAAATCATAGAGGGGGAAGAACATCCTATAATTTATATCAATAGGAAGCTACATGAAAGAGAAACCAAATACTCCACCATTGAGAAAGAATGTTTGGCGGTACGCTGGGCCATAGAGTCATTGAGGTTTTATCTGTGGGGAACTGAGTTTGAATTATGGACAGACCATAATCCCCTATGTTGGCTTAATGTTATGAAGGATCGGAATCCCCGTATAATTAGATGGTACCTAACTCTACAGCCATACCGTTTTAAAATAAAACATAGGAAGGGTAGTGAACATAAGAACGCAGACTTTTTATCAAGATATGGACATGACCAGACTACAGCAGACCTCGGGGTGAGTTAAAAAAAAAATAAATAAAAACTTGTTATGTAAGTCTAATCGAATTAGATTTTGTTCAAAAAGCAACAAACAAAGTTTGTTGCTATGTGGGACCCCGAGGTGGAGCCTGAGGAGAGGGTGGGCTTTGGCTCCATCTCTTTTAGTAAAGAGATCTGCACATAATGATCTAAACAGAAAACTCTGATAAATCAGTATCTTCTGTTATTTTAAGGTGGGAGGAGACTGTCAGAGGGTCTCCAAAAATAACATATTATTCTGATAGATGTTGTTGTAGCAGCCAGACCCCCCTTTTTCCCCTTCATGTGTCATATCCTTGTCTCTTCTGTGTTGTTTTGTTGTGCATAGACTGGCCACCTATGCAATTTTAATCTAAGTTTTGTCTTTTGTTTCCTCCTCTTATTCTGGCTACTTGAAAGGACATCATCTGTTTGAATTATCTGAGGCTGGAATTTATAGAAGCATGGCCCCTTTAAATGGCCATTATGTTGAAAGCCTCTGTAAAGCCACTGTAAAACTCTTTATTTTTCATGTGCCAAATGATAAAAACACCTTTTGTCTAGCAGAGTAGTTTATTTCTGGAGTTTAGTACCCAAGGAAGCACCTTTGCGTCTATTTCTTCCATCGCGACGTTTTTCACAAGCTGCATGAACATGCGCACTATTGTGCAGCTCACAAATGTTGCGACTATTAAATAAAGCTGTCCTCTACATTTTCAAGCAGGGATAAGAAATTAAATGTGTGCCCTTAGCTCTAAAGCGCTGTATTTTCAACGTAAAGAGGATAGTTGTGATGCAGAAACAGCTAATGTATAAAAGCTGTATGTTATTGTGCAACACCAGGTTTTTTTTTGGCTTTCTACTTCCTGATACACAAACGAGAGTGTTTTGTGCCATTCAACCTTTTGTTTTTACTTGTATGCACACTTAAATACAGAAAGAATACTATAAAAGAAATGGTATTGAAAATTAACCAGGTAAAGAAATATGAGTGGTACAATTATATTACCTGGTTCTGCAGGGTATATCCTTCTGTAAGCCTTTCCTTTAGGAGCCAGCCGGCCATTGTGTGCTACCCTTATAGAGAAGGGAGGGACTTACTTTGAAACCCACTAAAAGATGCATTAAACCAAATATTAATGTGCTCACAACCATTATGTGAGGTTAAAAGGTATCAAGATAAATACCTTGTTGTATGGAATTCATAAATAAGCTGTTTGTAAAATAAAATTATAAAGACACTTGATTGATGGGTAATTCACCCAATAAGAGCTCAGTATCAGGTATATAATTTAGTCAGTAGCAAGTAAAGAGTCAGTAGCGGTTGGGATGGTGACGTAAGCATCCAGAACTAGTGCACTAGTTTAATGTGGATACTACTGCTCATGTTTGATGCCTTCGCATTGATGTTCTTTTACTTTGTTTTATTTTATTGTTTGCCGGAATCAGTCCGCTTGTAATTTTCGTTGGAATTATTATGTTTGGAACCGGTTGAATAAAAACTACCTGAAGTTCATCCTGAAGAATACCGATTGTGTCAGAGTCCTTGTGTAACCCACCTAGTGTCCTCTTACATCGATACTGTGTAACTCTGAACAAATCACGTAACTGCCCAGTGCTCCCAGGTTCCCTCCTAAAAACTTACCCAGTTACCAAAATAAAAAAAAAGAGTAAACAGGGAGAAAACAGAGAAAAAAATGTTCCCAAAGGATAGTAGCCCTATTGTATAAATCGCACACATGATGTATGACTTGTGGAATATGGTAAACATTTGCACTCATGCAGAGTGAACTGCAATAATATCACAGTTCACTTTGCACTCGTGCAATTATTTTCCATGTTCCACAGTCGCCCATCATGTATCCTATATATATATATATATATATATATATATATATATATATATTTATTTATTTTACCATGTTAAATATGATACAACTGGATGTTACTTGTCCCTTTTCCATTTTTATATGCACATTCTGGAGGCCAAGTAATTGCCAGTTGTGTCTTGTTTAGCATAGCCAATTATATTTTTCTTTTGTAGCTTGAGTATTTTTTAGAAGTGTATGGGCCTGTAATTTACATAACTAAAACCATTTTTGATGTAAAATTATTTGAACTATAACTGTAAGAACAAATTGAATTTCCTTTTTCCAGTACCCAAATCCTTACCACTTGTATGTGCAACATGTTTATCAATGTTAAATTCTTACAAAAGGTTACAGCATATGCAAGGCTATTTGTGAAATAATACTTTTTTTAGTGCTGCTTTTCCTACCTCAGTATTTTTCATGTAAATTCTTTCTAATTTAGTCAACTGGCAAGATTCAAAGAGGGAATAAGATTGGTGCAACTGCAAAATTTGATCTGTACCTCCATCATTTCAGATGTGGTGAAAATCTCTTGCCCTATTTTCTATAGACCAGAGAGATTTATGATAATTACTGTGATTTTATCTTAGCTTGCATAATTTTTTTGATGCAAGTGACAAAGTACATCAAATTGTGGCATTGCACCAAGGTGGTCTAACATGTCTTTCTTTCTTTCTTTCTTTCTTTCTTTCTTTCTTTCTTTCTTTCTTTCTTTCTTCCATCCTCCCTCCCTCCCTCCCTCCCTTCCTTCTTTCTTTTCAAATATTTATCCAGGAAATATGCACTGAGCTAAACCAGCTCATTTCCATAAGTGTGTTGGGAGAAAGGGAATAAGAAGTAACAATGCACAGAACAGCAATTAAGCAGTAAGGCATGACAAGGTGTGCATTATGGTGGATGACAACCAGCCTTCTGAGAGTTGAAGCACAAACTGACACCGAGTGTTTCCACCACTCGAGAGGGGCTGTTAGCCAACTATAACACACTCCCTTGAGTGCATTATTATTACTACTAAGAAATGGGTCCTATCTAATAAATTGGATATACTTTTTAAAGATATTTTTGTTGCACTACCTTCTGCCGGGCTGTTGTGCTGGGATAATGGCAGAGTTGGAAGTACCTCTTCACAAATCAGGATCCAACATTCATTCTACTCATTTCATAATTATCAATACAAGATGAAGCACACTATTATTAGCATTTAGTGAAATATGTTGGTGAAGAGTAATTTAAAAAATAGCATCAATAAAACAAATAATAAATGTATTAAAAATAGAGGGAAAATACAATGTGTGGTGTAATAATGTCTGTACAGTTATGAAAGCAAAACAATAACACACAGAGTAGAGGGGGCACTTTGGTGCAGTTTGCTGGGACACAACAGGAACATGATGCAACTCTGCAGAATAGTTTTGAAAATCCTGCCCAAAATCTTACTGATAGCAAATTATATTTCTTTTTACTAGAGTCAAAACTTTAAACTACCCAGTGCACAACATATGCTTTTTTAAGCTGCTTTCAAATAAATCTGTATATTTTTTTGTTAAGACAGCATTAATTTAGAGCCAGCTCATTGCTCCAATAGCAGTGCTTCTGCTTGTGATACTGATGACCCTAGTTCAGAAATAAGCCTGAGTAGCCACAGAGCTGCAATATGAGAGTATTGGAGCCTCCCACACATGTGCAACCTTTCCATGAGAGAGCAGTTATCCATTCCATCATGCAAACACCTCCTATGGAAGCACAGGTGGTGCTGCATGCATTGACAGCAATGCAAGGATGAGTGGGCTGATCCTGTCCACACCATTTCCATGCATGCTGGCATGTGTTCATGCTGCCAACTCAAGGGAGAAAGAATATGGTAAAATGCCAACCTGGGGGCCTGATCGCCACTCCCAGTGGCCTCTCCATGGGGGGATACACCATGGGGCTACAGAAATTGAAGGTAAGCCCTGCAGATGGTGGGGTGATGGAACTGGGGTGCAGTTTATTTTGGAGGTGTGCTGGATTGATGAGCATAAGCAAACATTACAAAGACAACATTGTTAACAACAACATACTACAGGATAGCAGGGCTACAACATGGACTAAAGTAAGATTTCTCATGGTTGATTTTTACCAGTGACATCAATCACTGGAAACATAGAAACATAAAAATGATGGCAGGGAAAGAGCATTGGTTCATCCAATCTGCCCTGTTTTATGTTTTAGGAGGTTTTGGGGGGGGTGGGGTCAGGATGACGTCCCCTACAGGATGGTCTTACAGGTTTCAGAAGCTCCACTTTAATTTTTACCAGTGCTATTTCTAAGCCAGTCAAAAGTAAATACTCATATGCAGAGTGACTAGAAATAACCATCAGAACTCTACCCCACATCAAGAAGTGAGCTGGTCACTAGCCTTCATTAACCCACAACCTAAGAGTCTAAGCATCTCATACAACCATATTTCCCAGTTGAAAACACAGTGAGCTTCCAATTCAGTGACAAATTGCATTAGGACTGGACTTTTCAAATATTCTTTCAGCATGTGCAGCCACATCATTGACAGAGTCAGACAATTAACTCTTTATTACTATCATCCTTAATATTATGCCTCACAGCTATGTAATCTAATACTGACACCTACAGAAACATAACACAAGATGTGGGTTATATTGCTGTGAAACACTGAAGTGACTGTGAGACATAAAACTAATACTTCAGGTTGCCACACTTTTTTTGGCCAAGAATTAAACAGAGCTGTGCCTTGAAACATTTCTTTTAGGCTGGAGACTGTGGAAATTGATTAGAACAGGTGCTACTTTTCCAGTTTGGATCCACTGCCAAATACAGAACAAATGATGAATAATCAGATGACTGACACTTATGTCAAGCTACCTATTCACAGAAAACATTGCCATGTCCAGTCAGTTAAAATACTACAGTAAAAATACTGAATGGTGTTCTTTGTAGATAAACTACAGCTTTCATGAAACACTGAAGGAGGGCATGTGAAGTAATAGATACAAGGGCACAGCGGCAGAAATACAGGAAAAGAGATTTGCAGATAAATAGAGACAAGGACTTAAAGAAAGCATGGTAGTTTTGTGATTACTGGAAAACACAGTATTTTATGATTAAAGGAATGCCCTAGTCATGCGAGTAATGAATAAGTATGAGCCACAGTAGAACTTGTATTTAATAAATTTGTCATAATTTAGCCCTAGTACATTTGATTCATCCTAGTCAAACTTTTCGGCCACTTCAGGATCACTTGAACCTTGGTAAGTTAATTAAAAAATACTTTAGCCCTCCCAGGTGGCCATGGCTAGTCACATGACCATCCTTCACCCACTTTAGTCAATCCCACCCTCCTCCTCTTAGTATTGTTTTTATACTGTAGAACAAACATTTTCTCTGCTTGGTACTTTGCTTGGTGCTGACTAAAATTTTCATAATCTGACTGGAAGATCAATGTAGGGTGGAACAGGTTTGGATTGACTGAGGTGGCAAGTTGTGGTTAAGGGGTGCCACTTATTGTTATTTGTAGTCTGCTAAATTCCAGTACCAAGGACCAGAAGTTTCTTTGGCAGTTGTGTTAAAGCCAAACTGAAGACAGGTGGTCCAACTGAAGCTGAACCAATGTCAATTTCCACATTTGTTTATTCACACTGAGTAATGGATATCATGTCCTCAAGAATCAAGATATATTTGAGATCTTAAACTCATTATGTACAGTACTCTGCTTACAGATAGAAGGCAAGTTGATTCATTTAAACTCTAATGGTAAGTATCAAATAGAGCAAAACACTATGTGCCAAATATTCAAAGTCTTGCACCCAGCGCAAATCGGCAGCACTGATATAGCGCCAAATTTGCACCAGGTTGCAATATTCAAAAGGCATTTCATCACTGACGCTAACATTTAATATATGCAGAGGAAGGATTGAGGGGAGGGGCCATGAATGCTGGTGCAGCAGGCATATTCAAAAGAGTAGTGCCGCTCTACAGGTTGTTGTGCCACCTGTAGTGCAGTGCCAATTACCATCTGCAAAAAGCTTGCAGTAATACTGGTGGGGTCCCTGGCAGTAATTCAATTACTTCCAGTAGTAATCCCTGGTAGTCTAGTGGTCCCCTCACCCCACCAACATGACCCCCAACCCCATAGTTTATTTTAATAAATAGTATCCCTGGTAGTCTAGTGGACCCCCACCTTTCTAGAATGATCCCCAACCCATAGTTCATGTAAATAAATGATGTTCCTGCTAGTCTAGTGGCCCCAACCCCCCTTATGATAATGACAAGCCCCACCCCAACTATTCCATATGGGAGCCAGCGGCTGGATCAGCCCTCCTCTTACCTCCTCATCCAGCTATCAACTCAATTATGAATGAGCACAGGTACTGTAATGAATGACTGCATCCTCATGTGAGGACGTTCTCATTCATTACAGTACCTGAGCTCATTCATAACTGAGTTGGCGGATGGGCATGGAGGTGAGAGGATGGCTGATCCATTTGCTGGCTCCCTTCAGGGATAGTTGGGGAGTGGGAGTTATCACTGCTGGGAGGGAGGTGAGGTGGGGGACCACTAGACTATTTATTTACATGAACTATGGGTCAGGGATCATGCTGGTGGGGTGGGGGGCCACTAGGCTACCAAGCACATAATTTATTTACATGATCTATGGTTCAGAGATCATGCTAGTGGGGTGTGGGAACCACTAGACCACCAGGTATGGGGACAAACACTTGGATACATAATTCTTGACAGTAGATAAGGACTGCTTAGCCCACCCAGTCTGCCCATTCCCCTACCTAACGAATAGTCTGCAGATCCTAGTTCACCAGCAGCCTACTTTCTCCCATCCCACTCCACCCCTACCAGATGTGCCTTTTGCCTGTCCCATACATTTCTGAATACCCCCACTATATATGAACCCAAGACAGGTGTATGGTGCGGAAGCACCAAGTTTGGTCGACAGCGACAATGCCAACTTCCCCCACAGCAATGGCACAATACCGATGCAGGTATTGTGCCACCTGTTCTAAGGGTGTTTTCTGTGTGGGGCTGTGTTCCCCACACCCCTAGACTTTAGGATTCCAACTCCAGGTCAGAGTTGGTCAGGGAAGGGGGTGGAACACTGGGGGAAGGCGAAACACAGAAAAAGGATCATTATCACGAATGTTGCCATAATGGTCTTTTTTCCTGTTTCACTATCAGGGTGTAGATGAAAAGCGGTGCACCGGTATGGTGAATATGTCTGTGTTGGGGGCACTTGGGGGGTTGTCTACCAGGGCAAACATGACCACTGGCAGTAACATTTATATATATATAATATATATATATATATATATATATATATATATATATATATATGCAAAAAACTTCTACCATGATTGCAGTCTTTTATTGTTAGTGTATTTAGTTCTTGCAGGTACCCAACGAGATATACAGTACTGTATTTTTCATTTGTTTTCTCCAAGTGTTTTCCAAGTTTTGGGTTGATAGCTCTGCTTCCAGTTCCAAGCTCTTAGATAGTCATTAATCCTATTATAGTTAGCCTTTTAGAAATCTTTAACAATAGCTGTACTTTAATGCAGCAAGCTTTTAATGCAGTCTCAGTTTCGACCATACTGTGATCACTATCACCTATGGGGGGGGGGGTACTACTTTAGGTTCAGAGATACCAGTATGTATATTTGTTAAGAAGAGATCAAGGATGTTATTTCCTCTGGTCTGAACCATGACTAATTGTTCTAAATTATTGGAGATAGTCATATTTATAAATGTATTTTCACTGGCTCCAGAACCTACAAGTAAATCCCAGTTGATTGAGAGGAAATTAAAATCTCCCATCAGGATGTAGTCCCCATCAACCATCATATTATCAATGTCAGAGAGAAATGTATTAGTTTAATCTGAATTCAAACAAGGTGCATGATACCCCAGACCAACAGTAAGTGTTTTATTATATATGTTTATCTTAGCCCAAATTAGTTCAGAGTTGTTAGGTTAACGGCTTATACCGTAAACCTTATATCTTTCATCAACATAAAGAACAATTCCACCCCCAGTTCTCTCTGTCCAGTTTTTACAAATTTTGATATAACCTGGTATTTTGGTATTCCAGTCTTTGTTTCAAAACCAATTCTCTGTGACACCACAGATTGCTGCTTGGTTGGATGTCAGCAAACTCTTAAACTCAGCCATTTTATTATGTAAACTCCTAGCATTAAGTAAGATGATCTTCGATTTTTTCCCTGTTGATATTTGTTTTATTTTATTTATTTTTTAAGAATGTTTAGTCTAATTATTGTTATTTGTAGGATCTGTGAAAGTGTTACTTTTGCTGGAATTTTGAGTTGGTTTTAGAGAGGTAGAAAAATCATGCCTCTCCCCCCTGTCTATAAGTTTAAATAATCACTTATGTGAGCCAATAGTTTTTTTCCCCAACAGGTTGCATCCTCTTCGACTAAGAAGAAGACAATCCCTGCAATAATAATCACTTCAGTTTGTAAACTCTTCCATGTGGGTTACATTTTATACCCTGTCTCATACATCATTTTCTTAACCATTCGTTCACTGACATGATTCTTCTGTTTTGATATTCAGTAGCTCCTGGCACTGGGAGATGCCCCTTCATTAGATGGGGTAGATATAGTAACTCTGCCTTGTAGTATTGAACTTATTTTGATCTGACTTTGCTTGATATAGGTTAATCCCTTATTGAATATGCTGATTTAATTTATTAACTCTTCATTTTGTTGGCATTTACTGCATTTAAATAAAGGTGGCAAATCAGCCAATGTATACAGCTGATACTCAGCACAGAAAGAGTACTTAATTCCCACTTGACCATCTAATATTTTTATTGTGTCCATATTTCAGATAATCTGCTTTATTGGTTACATTATAACAAACAATACAGATACAATGACCATAGGTCAGTATAGACTTGGTAACACACACAGCAAATATCAGGCCCATTACTTTATCCAAAGTATAAATATATAAGCCTCATCAGTAGGCCATGTTCAGTCACTGGATACTCCTACTCTATCCAACCCACAAGACACGCATGGCACACGCAAGTATGTGCATGTCTTTGCGCATATCTTTGCATGCATCTTCATGCATGAAGGTCTAAGAACCTGACAAATCCATGACTCGGAGGTCACCAGATCACTAAACACGCCAATTTAAAAATGCAGGAAAAGTGGGGGAAATCCACTCATTCATGGAACTTGCATACTGTAATAAATATTGTGTAGCCCAATAACAGAAAAACAGCCCCCGTTCTGAGCAATGGAGTGTATCAGAACTACAACCCATTCTCCCTGCTTCCTATTGAGAAGCAGGGCTCCAGCAAACACACTGTGCAGTTATGCAGTATGTGGCATCCAAATATGCTAGTTTACTATGCATATTTTAAGTAAACAAAGGTATGTAGTAAAATACAGTAGTAACACAGTGCCATTTTCATTTAGGATCAAAAGGGTCAATAGGGTGATTAAGTCCTCTTCACTCCATGTTTCATGAGTAAGGACTAATAATTTGCTGTGTAAATGTATACTACTTTCTGAGGATTTCAAAACCTCACTACTATCCAGTGTACTCTATGACTCCCCTGCCAAACAAACCTTTGGCTTACCTTGAAGGTCTGTATTGTCTTCATGCTCACTGTCTCTGCTGGCTGGCTGTTCCACAGGATTATGACCACCTGGGTGAAGAATTGCCTCCTAACATTATCCCTGAATTTACTACTTTTGAACTTCATGGCATATCTCTGCATCCAGCTAGTGCACACCAGATCAAATATTTCTGTCTGTTTGACCCTGTCAGTGTGTTGGATGGGGTTCTGTTCCCAATTCTTCTCTCACCAGACTGCACACCCTTTTCTATGCCATCTTTCAATTTGCCTCTAAAGTCTCTCCCCTCACAAATCACTGTTGCCTCAACAGTAACCTCTCTATTCCTCCTCTTGCTGCCTGCCATCTCCAACATTGTGCATCCTTCTGTCTAAATAATGGTTCTCCTCCCGCCTCTCCTCTGCTTCATCCTCTACTTCTCTCTGTGGACTCCCATAGTTTTACTGTCCCTAGCTGCTAAACTTCGACAGGGCAGATTGCTTTCTCCTTCTAACTCCCCTCCCTCTTGAACAACCTGTTTCCCCAGCTGTGTAGGCCCCCACCTTACTTCTTCCTTAAACACCTACTAAAATGTCATTTTTCTCCCTCTTGTTCCTGCTCTGAAAATGGTTACAAATTGTTGCCACTCTGCCTTACCAAAGGGGTATCTAGGTTGGTTTCCCAAGGGCTTTATTTTGCCCTAATCACAGTCTGAGTCATTGTACTGTAAACAATATGTTAGTACTCCTTTCAACCATATAATATATGTTGTATTCCTTATATATCCCCCATGCTTATTGTCTGTTTGTTTGTTTATAAGTCCACAGAGTACAAGTACCCATTTCTGAGGATGACCCAGGTGCTGAGCAAAACACATATAAAAACACAGTTCATGCAACAAAAAATAGCAATAAATAATACAAATAGTACATTGCCAAGTTAAAACAATAAGTATCAATCAATCCTTAAAAAAATGTCATTTACAAATATCAAGCAAATACATTTCCAAGCATTTTTAAAACATTGTATTGACTTGACTGTTCTGATCTACAGAGGTAAGGCATTCCTTATGTTAACAGCAGTATAAAAAATTAATTCTGGCCCAGGTAGGCTTCGTGACTAGACACTGCAAGATTTTGATTAGTGTTGGCTCTACTATACCACATACTGTTTGAACACTGAAATATTCAATTGTTGCAATTCTTTGTATATTTTTGTTTTAACAAACTAACACTGTTAATTTATTGTAACTAATTGCACTAGTGTTGTCTGTACTACCTTCTGCAGTCTGCATTTTACCTTTTGTACTCTTCCACTGGGTCACAGCTGGAAACTAGCATTGGCTCTCTACTCTTTTCTGGTGGCCAATTTTGAAAGAAAGAAAGAAAGAAAGAAAGAAAGAAAGAAAGAAAGAAAGAAAGAAAGAAAGAAAGAAAGAAAGATTAATGTTTGGTTAGTATGCAAATAATATGCTAGATACTTCCAGTAATCATACCCTTCAGCTAATTCTTAATGATCCGTGGGTCTCATATACAATTAAAAATTAGGTCTAAGTTGCTGTTGTGACTACACAACACAATGCAGACTGTGAATTTTCATAACCCTTCCATGCTCAGCTTTTAAACAGTTAGCATCTATGTGAGGAAGGGGATGGGGCCAATGCTCAAAAAGCCTGCAGGGTGATATCATCCTCAGAATATGATGGCTGCTGTTAACCCTGCAGCTGCTCATTGCAATCCCCTGTCTATAAAACTGGGAGGTGGTTGGGAGGATCGCAGTGCTGAAATAGGGTACCTTGGGACTAGCAGGACAGAGGAGAGCTGTTTGCATGTGGTGGTCGTGACAAATGAAAGGGCAGGAAAAAGAAAGAGGGAAGCATTGTATGCCAGAGAATGCAGCAAAATCAGGGAGTTGTTGACTTGACCACTGAAATTCTAGACAAAATGGTCAATGGACTCAAATAATTTAGTGTCCAAACACCAACAGCAAACTGAGGCACACACTCACGCTAAGAAGAATTGCATCAGCAGTCCAAGAGATGCTTAAATCCTTTTATTCATAACATCAGCAAACTTACAAAGTCCAGTGCGCCTGCACAAAAATGTTTAGGTATACTTTTTCTGGGTTGGTGTGGAGATGGTGAGGGTTCCTATTTACTGACTTTATGAATAAAAAGATTTAAGAATCTTTTGGACTGCTGATGCAATTATTCTCAGTGTGAGTGTGTGCCAAAGTTTGCTGTTGGTGTTTGGACTTTAGGTACTGAGGGTACCACATTCTGAGCAGCAGCTCTTACTGCACTTTCTTTAATTTACTGTGCAGTTGGCCATGAATTCATCCAAAATGTGGTTGTGAGGGTAACTATAGGGTGGCATCACCCACTGTACACAGTCACAGTATGACACATACCCGTTTTCACACCATCATTTTAGGGGATGCAAATCACATTCCCGCCAACTAATATCTTGCTATGGTGGTACACAGCATTAGGTTCACTTATGTTTAGTTATGTCAATTAGTAGCTTGAGGGAAGAACCATCAAGATTATTCAAGTCTGTCACTTTTTATTTGCCATTCTTTTTGCAATTTGCCTTCCAACTGCTAATGCTTACTGGCTAAAAGATTTCTCAAGATGCACAAAGGCCAGTATATTCATAGGTCAATATTAGGACCCACTAAATGTTTGCCTAAGGAGCAAATTAGTGCCTGGAGCAAACAAGAGGTATGTTGGAATATGCTAAGGAACTTTGCAAGCACTAAAGGCATGTTCTAATATACCAGCCAGGCACTATTTTAATTGCAATCACAAACCCCGGCCCCCTACCGGCCATAGGCACTATCTTGCCAATAAGATGTTATGAGGAATTGGGACCACAGTCAGGCTGTTAGTGCCCACTAATGGTGATTGATCCTCTGGAGCAATCACCCATATTGGTACATTAAGATGCAAATGCTTCTGCAGCACTAGGAAGTAAAGCTGTGGCAGAATGAGAAAATTCTGAATTCATGGAATTTTAATGAAGGTATATGAAATTCCTGAAATGTTGTGGATTTCATCAGAATTTTTCAGAATGATTCTTAATTATTAATTTAGTAATTACTAAGCCATCTATTGGGCTAGATCTCTGAAATGTCACATGCTTACCTTCTGGAAGGAGTTCTAATGACATGCCAAACATTCTGAAATTAGGATGGTTTGTCTGAAATGTGCTCAAAGTCTGTCATTTTATTTTTTGTGTGAAACTTCATGAAACATTTTGACTACACAGACCTCAGTCATCTATTGGGCCAGAGATCTTACATTTTGCATGACTACTTGAAAACAGGTGTTCTAAAAAAGGTGCCAAATGTCATGACAGTAGGATGCATTGTCTGAAAAATACATCTGCTCAAAGTCTGTCATTTTAATTTTTGTTGGAAATTTCATGAAAACATTATCCACATATAACTCATGCACCTTTGGAGCTAGACATGTGTGCACTGGCATGAATAACCTTTGTGTAATAACTACAGCATGATCTAAATATGGAGAGAACTGGTTTAGAGATTTGTAAGTTACAGGGGGTTCAACATGTACATGTATAAATACTTGTAAAAGTTAATGAAAACTCTTAAAAATGTGGTTGTTTGTAACTTCTCTCCTTTTCCAGGCATAACTTAACATTTGACATGCATATCCAATGTCAGTGTATCCTGGTGTCTAAAACAAGTTGATAAATTGGTTTAGGAGTTTTAAATTTATAATGAAAAAAAAATATTTGTAACATTTTCTCATATATTTATGGTGGCATATAGATGAAGCATCTAGAATTCTTTTTGTGGAATTTAACATTGACACTGCATGTATCACTATATCATTTGATAAGTTGGGATGAACTTTTTTGCAGTCCTGCTGTTCCTCTCTGGGTGACTATTTTGCCCCCCCCCTTCACTCTTAGTGCAGCCAGACTGACTCAGTAGAACTACTAATTCCACAGATATCTTCTTTGTTCTTTACACTGACAAAATCTCTTAAAACAAGAGTCATCTACTCCTTTTGCTATCAAACTATCCTTTTGGAATAGCCAAAATTCTTCCTTCCTGGTGCCCCAGACATTGTCTTCCCCCACTACATCTTTTTGACTACCTCTAAGTCCCAGACTTGCTTGTACGTCAGGCTCCCTTGATCATCAGTTTAGTCAGTGTGATTCTTATATATCCTACTTTCAAGTTGGAATTGTTGACACTCTGTGTTTTCTTGCTCAAACTGAGGGGGGGTCTACCAATGGTGTGCTACCCAACTCAACTGACCATTTCTTGGTGAAACTATGCATCTAACTCCTGACACTGGTAACCCCCTACACTACCTGCCTCTTATGCCCATATCCTTTCAAATCAATTCCCCAGATAAGGTTGATAAAAATTAGCAAATCCAATTTTATGGAATTTTCATGAAATTCCACAATTTTCACACACACTTATAAAATTTGACTGTAAGTGCAGCTGTTATTTTGCAATTTCTGGCAGAAAACAATTAATAAAATCAACACACACTGTCTCCTTGTAGGGTCTAAGAACCTGACAAATTTAGTGGCATTGCATTCTGTAGTTTTAAAGTTACAGGGGTCTATACATTTGCAGTTCACATTCTTGCAAAGTTTAATTTTAAAATGTTGTGAAAGTTTGACTACATTTCATTCAGTCCCATTTAAAGCTGTAAATATGATCATTGTCAGAAAAAACTATTTGATGTAGTAGTGTAAATGTTTCAAATCAGGTTAAATTTAAATAAGTTGTTTTAAAATTAGTGGGGAATAACTGACATTTAAATTTCACCAGTTTTATGTTTGATAGGCTATGCGTCAGTCCCATTTGAAGCTAGAACTCTGAAACTACTGTGTGTACTGTACATATATAAATATAGTGATAACCTGTATACCTGTAACTTTTTATAACATTTTGATGAATACTATCAAAATTATACTAAAACAACAGAAATCTAAATTTTGGCAAAATGTTTGGCTATCTATCATTCAGCTCCCCTCAAAGCTTGTGACTTAAAATGTGGTGCACATACCCATGCTGAATGTTTCTCTACATCTTGAAACTGTGGAGAAATTTCAATAAGAAATTTTAAAAGTAGATCAAAATAACTGAAAATTATATTTTGATTAAATATTTAGCCACCCATAACTCTGCCCCCATTCATCCTATGTCTCTGATGTTCAGTACATACAGTATGTGTAGGACATCATTAACTATCTACATACAAAATGTAATGTCAGTTAGATGCATAATTTTAAAATTAAAGCAAAATAACTGAAATTTAAAATTTGGCAAAAGTCCACAGATGTTTTATACAAATTCCATGAAATTATATAGAATCAGAAGGGTAATTTCATAGGAATTTCTCAGGTGGGACTTTATATTCCACATAGCTCTACCAGTAGGGCACTATGGGGTAATTTCCATCTGATTAGGGCCTAATCACAGGCCCAAAGCAGATACTATTTGTGTTCCCTTCCCCCCATGTATGAGCAGTCATATAGTCAGTATGTCTGTCCTGGTACACAGGGAAGTGATACTGCTGTACAACATCCCTGGTGACCAGTGGTCCTCTCCACTCCCAAATCTTATGCATGCATACCTTTGATGTTCCGTGGTGGCTAGTTGTCCCCCCCACCCCTGAACACCTGCTGGTGTATATATATATATATATATATATATATATATATATATATATATATACACACACACACACACACACACATATATAGTGAAGCTTACCAGGATGAAATGCAGTGTTACATACAGGTTTACTGTATGATAAAAGGGATTAACTCCCATTGAAACTGCATTGTTTGCTGCAGTAACTCTACTGCAGAATTCTGCAGTGCTGCACTTCATCCTGGCGATCTTCACTGTACTGCATATACAACATAGATATATACATCTTATATAGTTAGGGTTTGTTCGCGCATTTAATATTAAAGGTCAATTTTTGCAGGGTAATAACTTTGGGTAGATTCAACAGATGTACTTGACATTATGCATGCATCATTGGAAGGGAAAGGTCTACTGATATGCCCACGTTGGTTTGAATCCCTTGTGTGGTTTCTGAGATACAGAGTGTTGGGAAAAAAAAAAGATGTTTCTGTTTTTTGCTGTTTTTGTCCACCTGTATCTCAGAAACCGCTGTAGTTACATGGCTGAAATTTTCAGGGTAGAACTCTTTAGGATTACAGATGTGCCTTTTGAAGGTTTGGTGAAAAAATATTAATCCATTCCAAAGTTATGAAATGTTCTTTTTCCCATTATTTCCTATATGAAAAAAATAGATGTCCCAGAAGGCATAGGATTTTATGCTGAAGTTTACTAATCGGCATAGGATTCTAGTTAGATGCAGAATCCTGCATCTGCATGGGACTCTGGTTTAGATGCAGAATCCTGCATCAAACTGCCATGTTAGATGCAGAATATTGCATCAAAGTGGCATTTTTCCAGGTGTACCCCTTTGTAATTATTGTTTGCCGGCATCAGGGTGCCCAATCTCCATGTCAGCATTTCTTTAAACCTCCACTACTTTGGTGCACTGGGGACACCACCCCCAGTTCACCAATAGCATTAACTTTCTGATAACTTTCTGCTGTTTCCAACACTAGGATGCCAACCCCCGGTGTTGGATGCCCCCCTGCCACCGCCACAGCCCATTCTTATTATTCTTTTCTGACATCAGAGTGCCAAATCCCTGTGTCAGCACTTATTTCTCACTCTATTTCTGTTGCACAGAGGGGAGCCCACCCCCAGTATGCCAAAAAAATTCACTTTTTTTTCAGTGCTGTTTGTGACACTGAGAAGCTCTCACTCAGTGTCGAATGCCCCCGCTCCCCACCCATTCTAATATTAATAGTGTTCACTGACATTGGGGTGCTCAGTCCTCATGTTAGCATTATGAACCCCCCCAGCACTATGGAACAGTGGAGAGCCCACTTCCAGTGTACCAAAATAAAGTTATCCCTGCCATAAAAAAAGAAAACTGTCCCCTAATGTCTTTTTTTAATCCTAGAAAAAAGAAAACGGTCCCTCATCGTGTCCCCTGTCCCCCTCCTCCATTTCTACCCTCCTACTGAGCACCCACCTCCCCACACCTCCCTAACCCTATACTTTCCTCTGGAGGTCAGCGGCTGCCATCTTCTCTGGACCAGGACACGTCTGCACTCTTCGGTGCTGAACCACAAACTGATTAATCAAGGTAAGTGTCATGTAATGCCTGTCAATGGCATTTTGCACTTATGTTGATATCTGGCTCATTTTTAGGAATTTCTCAACCACAATATCAACATGGCCTTTTTGGGATCCCACCCTATGAATACGAGTATCGTTATTTTCATTACTTCTGTCCCAAAAGGTGATTTCTCGTTGCTGTGTGGAATCACCTATCTGGACAGAGTAATGAAATGAGGGTGCCACTATTCATTAGGTGGGGTCACAATCAGCCCATGTTGAATATTTGGTGCAAAAATATGAAAAAAAAATGCCTAAGTTATGCATACTCATTAACATTTTCCTATGTATGCATGTAACATTGACAATTTTTTATACTTTCACGCCAAATTTTCAACAGGAACATTTTTTTAACACCATGTAATGAACAGCATGGTTTTTATTTCTTACATACTGCCCTAAATGTGTTTTTGTGCCTGCCGTGCAGAATGGCGCAGTCATTGCGCAAAATCACTTTTCAGGACACAGTAAGGAAATGACATTGCCAACGTTCATGAGGTGGGGTCATAAAAAGCACATGTTGAAAATTTGGTGCAAAAATTAAAAAAAATGCCTGAGTTTCACACGGTCACTGAAAATGTTCTACCCACATTCATAACTTCGCCAGTTATTAATTGTTTCACTCAAAACTGTCAACAAACCCATTTTTTAACACCAACTCATGAACAGTACAGCTGTCATTGTTCACCTCCAACTTAAATTGGGTTTTTGCACCTGTGACACACAATGGCAAGGTTGCTCTGTGACATCATGATTTAGGACCGATGCATGAAATGACAAAGGGAGTGCTCATGAGGTGAGGTTCCTTGATAAAAAGTATGGAACTCAGGGCCAGCCCACTGGCGCAGTGGTTAGACTTCCACTTGCGATGCTGATGACCCAGGTTTTGGAATGGACCTGAGAGTCAGAGGGAAGGCCAGGGGGAGAAGGATTGAGCATCCTCAGGACTGCTTTCCTTCTCTGGGGGCTGGGGGAAGTGTGTCTGACACTTCGCTGTCCCCTGGTGGAGGCAAGGGGTGCTGTGCTGCTGGCACCTGAATGTAGGGGGATGAGGAGGATGCTGATTGTGATTGCATGTCCCCAACCCTGAGGCATGTGCTGGATCCCTGGCATGATGCCCCTGCCAAACCATGGTCCTCACTGCCTTAGATGTCCACCGGCAGTCCCTCTCCCATAGCCCCATCCCAGGGGGTAAGTCAGAGCTCACCTACAAAGAATATGAGTGGGAGCCTACCATCCAGCCCTGCCCAGGGGGTTAAGCCTGGGCATGGGAGGCACAGACAGGTTAAGGGCCAACCTCTGGAGGGAGGATTAGGGGGTCTGGCAACAAAAACAAAGTATGGAAATTCATTGCAAAAAACTTCATTAAAACATCAATTAGGGTTCTTGCTAAAACAATAGATGCAGGAAATTGTGCGTTAGGGTTTCCAACCCTAACACCCCACCCCAACCTCCCACCCAACCCTAGAATCGCAACAACACCCCCACCATCCACACACCAACAAGTGTCAGGGAGTGCATTAGGGTCATGGGCTCCACCCCACCTCACCACCCACCCAACCTTACCACCACAACATGTCCCCCACCCTTCATACACCAACAAGCATCAGAGTGTGTTTTAGGGTCATGGGCCTTATCCTTACCCCATTCTCCTATACTGTAGCATGCCAGGTTCCTTACAGATGGAATGGGGTGAGCATTAGGGCCCATGACCCTAAGGCACTCCCCAACACTTGCTGGTGAGTGAAGGGTGGGGCTGGTGTTGCATGGCAGGATTGGGTGGGGTGGGGTGGTATTAGAATTGGAAACCTGAACACTCAATTTCCTGCATTTATTGCTTTAGTAAGAACCCTAACTGATGCTTAACAAAGTTTTTGCCATGAATATATATCTGTATATATATATATATATATATACAAGTATTTCAAATGTCCTGTGACTAGTAGTCCCCTGCCCCGAACACCCTTGATATATATATATATATCAAAATGCCCTGGAGGCTAGTTGCCCTCTCACCCTCAACCTCCTGGCCATGCATGTCTGCAATATTCCCTGGTGTTCAGTAGTTTCCCCACCCCCTGGGTTCAAATTCCCTCAACCAACCTACCCACACACCATACCCTCAGTTCACCCCATAGCTGTGATTCCCCCTGACCCCCTCATGCCCCAGTGACTAGCATAGACACTCTGCTCACCTCATTGGATGGCGACCAACTGACAGTTCATGATCACATCTACTGTAATCAGCTGAGATTACAGTAGTGTGAGTGTGCAAAATTAGTCATAAGCCACCTGTGGAGGTGATTGGAAGTTCTGTGTTGGTCACCACAGGGGGGAACTGGGAATGGAATTGGCAGATGAAAGAGTCACATCTATTGGGGTGGTGCTGGGGATGGGGTGGGTGGGTCAGGTGGGCTTCGAACCCAGGGGGCAGGTGGACTACTGTGCACCAGGAAATATTGCAGGTATGCATGGCCAGGGATTCAGCAGTGGGAGGACCACTACCCACCTGGGCATTTAGATATACATACATACAGTACATACAGTATATAGACAGAGAGAGAAAGAGAGTGAGAGACAGACAGACAGATAATTATTATCTATTGGAAGGTGCTTGGGGGTGGGGAGAACACTAGCCAATAGGGCTTGTCAGGGGTGACTGGGGCAGGGAGGCTGGCAGTTTGAGGGTGCAGTTGATAAGACCTGGTTTCAGGAGGAGGTAAATATCGGAGCACTGACAGCTACTTACTGCATCTCCAAACCTAAGAATGTCCTGGTTCACCTATATGCAAGGCACTATCAGCTGTTTTGCATAGGTTCACTGGCATATTACAGGGCCAATTGCTAACAGAGTAGCAGCTCATTAATCATGCTATTCTGTGTGGTATTTTGAGGTTCTTCCCTGCTTTGGGCCTACAAAGTTGTGTTATTTATTTATTTAAAATTGGTGACCAGGAAAAGCACACTGAGCCGAGGCTCGTTTCCAGGTGCGACCCGGGTACAAGTAGTACAAGGTGGGAGACAGAGAAATACAGCAAATATCAAGTAACAGATGAATAATACAGTATAGTACATTTACATAGAGTTTGGTAGTGAGGTTACACTTTTTGTTTGAAAAACAGAGTGGAAAAAAAATCATTGCATTACTTTTCTAGACCACATTACCGTAAATTACAAGTGCGTGTCTTTACATATTTACAGTAGTGGATTAACCGAAAATTGAGTTTTCGGGGAGAGGGTGCCGGTGTGTGTGTGGGGGGGGTGGTTTAGCAGTAAGAGCTGGCATGTGGAGTTATTATTTACCTGGCGAGGCTACTGAGGGTAGTACTAGGTCAGGGTAAGGAGGGATTGGGTGCACAGCTTCGGCAGGGAGTGGGAGGGAGAAGCCTGAGGAGCTGTTTAAAAGCTGATAGGAAGGGGGCCAGGTGGAGGTTGGGTGGGAGGTTGTTCCATAGGAGTGGGAGCCGGTAGGAAAAGGCAGCTTGCCCAGCAACTGAGAGGGGGCATGAGAGGTGGAAGGTACGAGTGTGTCTATGGTGAAGTGAGTAGCCAGGGAGGTTGGCTTGAGAGAGGTGGGAGGAGAGGTAGAGGGGAAAGGAACCAAGCCAATATTTAGCTATGAGTGAAGCACTGTGGGTGGTCTGCCTATGTGAGACTGGCATCAGAGATAGAGTTGAGAATAGTGGGCAGTGATGAGTAAGTGGGGGGGAGGCAGTGGCGAAGCGCATGACGGAGTTCAGCAGGGCATCAAGTTTTGCTAGGGAGGAGGAAGGGGCTGTGCCGTAAATGATGTCCACGTAGTCCAGTGCTGATAGGATGTTTTTCTGTATGAGTTCACTCTGAGTAGGGAGGGGGAAGCAGTCTTTGTGGCGGAAGAGGATGGCAAGTCTGGGCCGGAGTTTGGTGCAGATGGTGTCGACGTAGGTGGAGAAGTTGAGGTTTGTGTCCAGCCAGACTCCCAGGTACTTAAAAGTGGGTACAGACTCAAGGAGTGTTTCATCCAGGGTGGAGATCGGAGGGGGGGCAGGCAGGGCGGTGAGTTTTTGTCTTGTGCCAAATACCATGGAGACAGTTTTTTTTGCATTGAGTTTTAAATGATTTTTAAGGAGCCAGGCTTGTACTTGGTTGAAATCGCTTTGGAAGTTTGGGTGAACACTGACATGGGAGGGGCCTGAGGCATAGATAATGGTATCATCAGTGTATAGGTGCACATTGGAGGTGAGACAGACTGAGGGGAGGTCATTTATAAATAGGGAGAAAAGGATGGGGCCAAGGATGGAGCCTTGGGGAACGCCCGTGAAGATGGGTCGAGGGTTGGAGAGGGTGTCTCCTATTTGTACTTGCTGCATCCTGTTTTGGAGGTAGGAATGGAACCATTGAATGGTGTTAGGGAGTCACTAACATTTTTAGTGATCAGCAGACACCTTCCAGTATCCCAGCCAATATGTGCAAAACTGTTTTAATAAAATACCAGTTGCTGACTCTATCAACCCAGTAAAGGACAGTGTATAGTGATAACATTTAAAAACAGTGACATAAAGCCATGCATCTATAGTAGTTGAGACTGAGGACATTGTGACAATAGTATCAGGATGTCTTAATCAGGCTGGAATCTCACACATGCCACCACTGTACTGAATTTCTATTGTACTCTTCCCCCCTGTATCTAAGTCCAGCATTTGTGTATAGTGCTACTGGATGATGGTGCAATAGGAAAACCTTTCATGCTCCATTTTGTGTCATTACCTAGTGAGACAGAGAATGCTGTCCTATCCTTTCCCATCATCACGACCAAATGAAATAACTTCAGTCCAAGAATGTTCTGTTAGAAAGCCATTATCTATTGCCTGGATAACTTGCTGAAAAAATAGCCCTTGGAAATAGGAGCCTGTGGATAAAGATTTGACTTAGCCCTTGAACAATGAGTCTTGCTGCTGAAGATGTCAGTTTTTCTCCTACTGTAGGTTTTTCATATGTACTGTCAACCTCTTATTGCAATCCAGGATAAACTGGCACTAATAAGAGAACAAACAGAACACAGGCAAATAATGCACTCTGCAGGTTCATATCTGTCTTTTCAAAAAATATTTACAATGCACAAAACAGCAAAGTTAAAAAAGGTCAGCTGTACAAAGAAGAGAGTCACGTTAGATGAATGGGCATTCATCTAATTGTGACATATATTAACAGGCATATGGCAGAAGCTTAGACAGCAAACAAGGACTGCCCCTTCTGCTAATCCAAAGTCAGTGTCCATTGCTTCTTTATGAATGAGAGAAATGGTAAATGACAGGTTCCTCCAGTTCTAGAAACATTCACTGTATAAATGAAAAACTGAATTGGTCAAGTTAAACTAGACACAATGGGACAGGGTGCTGGTGAGTCAGCTATCATAGACATGCTAAATAGTAATCACGGGATGCTAGATAGCTCAGCTAACCCTACAAAATTGCATGCCATCTATCACATAAACACATCAAACTGGAAACACAGCACAATACAGTATATCACATCAGCAAGATGCTGGGACCTTTAAAGCCACTCGTAAGCAGGCTTAACTTTATTTGTAAGACTATGCCTGGGGTTCAGTGGGGAAGCAGAATTGGGCTCCTCCCACATTCCCTTTATAATAAATGATTGCTCTGCACTCTGGCCTCTAGTGCTCCTATGCATATGTAAGGCTGATTGTTTTCCTTCCTCAGCATGGAAGCCTTTGGATCTTTCTTTATTTTTCGCTGCTGTTCACTGCATTACCCTACCTGTTTTATTTCCCTACATGCTACTGACTCTCAAAACTGCTCTTGGCCTGGCCTCTACCTGTGCCATCTCAACCACCTCAGATGAGGGTAAGCTCATGCTTGAGTCACTTGTCAGCACACCAGGACACTATGCTACACTGCAGCACCCTATGGG
The DNA here is from genome assembly GCA_016271365.2 of Neoceratodus forsteri. Classification (NCBI taxonomy): domain Eukaryota; kingdom Metazoa; phylum Chordata; order Ceratodontiformes; family Ceratodontidae; genus Neoceratodus; species Neoceratodus forsteri. The sequence goes on from CM057455.1 coordinate 536,270,756, forward strand.
TAGAGAAAGAGTTCCTTGACCAATCTATCCCATCAACACGGAAGTCCTGACACCACCTTCTTTCACAATATCTCCCAGAGCAGGACAATGTCTTAAAGCAGCCTCCTAGCCTCTGCTTCTTCCTTGCAGGACCTGTTACAGCACTCCATCAGAATGCTAGATATTCATCTGAAAACCACTTTGAAGTCAAATCTTCTCAGCCATAGAGACAAACAATTTAACCAGCAGCAGCCTTTCCCATGCAATGGGTCTACAATCTATACAAATCCCACACCAGGCCTTAAAGGCCTACCTCCCAGCCCCTGCAGTGCTCTGACATTTTCCTTGTTGCCTGCTGCAGCTTCCCTTTGATCTACATTGCAACCAAGCTTTCCAATGTGCTAAAATCATTTTGTTTACAGTATAGACTGAAATCCCATGTGTACAGTGGCAGCCAGTGATTCAGTAAGTTATCAACTTAGAGTATCTGGAGATACCAAGAGAAAAAACAAATCTGGAATTTTTTTTGATGGCTGTGCTACAGGAAATCTTGCAAAATTCTCCTTAGAGCTCTCCAGAGATTTTGGAAATTTGCTTGCCCTATCATTATTTGCTACTACAGTACACTCAAGATCAAACACATGAAAGTAGACATGCCCTTGCTGTCATGAACATTGAGGCTTTCTAGAGCTATTTTGAAAGTCTGGAAACACAGCTGAGTTATTAATTGAGATGTTGCATAAATCACTTGCAATTAATTGGGGCTAGAAGTGTAGCCTAGAGATTAGAGTAACAAACTTTGAATGAGCTTGGCACATCTAGCATACAGAACCTAGGTGTGATTCCCACAACCTCCACTTGTATACTGCATAACTCTGAGCAAATCACTCAACTGCCCCAGTGCTCTTAGGTCAAGCCTGAAAACAGACACTTGTGCCTAGTGGGCCTTACCTTGTTACCAAAAATAATAATAATAATGATTAATTATTGCTAGGCACATCAGGCCAAGTAACCATTCCTAGTATACCACCAACTCAGCCAATATTCTGCATTCCTACTTACTCCAAGTGAGTCATATCCACTTTTCAAAAGTTCTTTTCCAGGATGGGAGTCCTTCCCTACAGTAGGAATCCCAGGACATTGTTTCTACAGAACCCAGTCTTGCTTGTTGTTATGGAAGAAGCCATACCATGTCAGGTTTTCAAAGCTCTTGCTCCTGCCTCATGAAGACATGCTCATTCATTACAGTACCGCTCATTCATAACTCAGTCGACGGCTGGCAATTACGATGAGAGGAGGGCTGAGCCAGCTACAGGCTCCGTTCGTGGGTAGATTTGGGGGAAGAGCAGTGGTTGTCACTGCCAGGTAGGAGGACACTAGACAATCAGGGAATTTGTTTATTTCATGCAGCTGCGGGGGTCGGGATCATGATGGGGGGGCACTATATTACAAGGGAATTTGTTTATTTAATGCAGCTACAGGGGTTGGGATCATGATGAGGGTTGGGGGACCACTAGACTACCACAGTATTTGTTTATTTCATGCAGCTACAGGAGTTGGGATCATGATGGGAGGGTGGGGGACCACTAAACTACCAGGGTTTCCATAGCAGTAATACAAAGTGAATCAAAGTTACATTTCAAATTACTTCGAGTACCACCGCTGCATTACAGCATGATTTTTGCAGGTGGTATTTAGCGCCATGCAACAGGTGACTCTAAATCCTGTAGCATGGTGCAAAACTGTTGAATATGCCACTGCCCCAGCATTCATGGCCACTCCGCAGACCCCCACCCCTGCATACATTAACTTTCAGTGTTGGCACTATCACACAGTGCCAGCACTATTAGGGCTTTTGAATATTGCAGCCTGGCACAAATCCAATGCTATTCCAGTGCAATGGATTTGCACCAGGTGCAAAGCTTTGAATATCTGGCCCGTAAACTGCTAAAGCAATATTCTTTTACTATAATCTATGGTGCGTTACTTCTACACAGATGCTCAGATTGCTATAAAATATATCCCTATTGGACTTCCTTGTTTCTCACAATTCTACTCATTTAAAGAGTAACCTCAGCTGCCTCATACCAGAAAATTGTCACCTTATGAAGTCTGTGGTTCTACTCAAAAGCAGAGCTGCATCGGCTAGTACATCATGTGGGCCATAGTTCTGCTCACCGGCAGAGTTGCCTCAACTGCCTCATCCAGCTAACTATAACTTCACTTAGTATGTATTTTTGCTTGCCAGCAGAAACACCTCAGCTGGCTCCACCAACTATGATACTTTGTGTGGTCCATCTTTCTGCTGACAGCAGAGCTGCATCAGTTGTTACCTCATGCAGTTCATATTTCTACTGCCCAGAAGAGACACGTCAGCTGCCTCCTCTGGCTAACTACAAACTCATGCAGTACATATTTCCATTCACCAGCAGATCCCCATCAGATGCTTCAACTGACTCCAATGTGTGCTGCCTTATGCATTTGCATTTCTGCTTACCAGCAGAGCCACATCAAGTACTACATTCAGCAATCCATATATCTTCTAGCAAGCAGAGCTATTTCAGTTGCCTCAGTAGACTATTTATTTATTTTATTATTATTTATTTATTGAAATTGACTCACCAGGAAAGACACACTGAGCAAAACGATGCTCGTCTCCCGGTGTGACTTGGGGGAAGGGTAACAAGGGGAGGATAACATGTAGGTTATCACAATAGAGATACTATTAAATAGTTGTACAGAGTAGCATGGAAGTACTTGGTTACAACACTGGTTAACAGTCAGCTAAAAGTGTATACCAGTGTATATGTACAACTTCAGAAATACATAGAAACATACCTACATAGAGTACAGATTGCTGCTGTAGATTAACACTTGGGGCTAAATCAAGGCAGAACAGAGAGAGACAAGAGATGGGGAGTAAGAGCCTTTTTTTTCTTTTTTTTTTAATATAAGCCAGCTTCCATGGATAGGGTGGTGCCGCCGATCAGGCAATGGGAATTTGATGGGGGGTTCATTAATTTATGGAGTGCAGGCATAGTTTACCGTGAGGTAGTTAGCCATTGCAGTTGATAGAGAATGGGCAGAAGAAGAGTGACGGATTTGAGGGGGGAGAGCATTCCAGAGTTTTGGGAAATGGTGAAAGAAGGCTGTTTGTCCAGCAGAAGTCTTACATCTGGGAATATTTAATAGTTGGGTGTCAAGGGACCGGAGGGCATGAGGGGGAGTGGGAGCCAACAACAGTATGGAGGAGAGGTAGGAGGGGAGGGCGTCAAGCCAGAATTTTAAGACAAACTTGGAGCAGAGCAGAAATCTGCAATTTTTGAGGGAAGGGAAGGTGAGGGAGCGGTAGAGGTCACAGTGGTGGGAAAGGGGGGAGACATTGAGAGCGAAGTGGCAGAAGGCATTGAAGAGGGAGTCTAATTTAGATAAGGTGGATTTTGGTGCAGCGCTGTAGACTACGTCACAGTAGTCTAAGGAAGGAAGGATCATCTTCTGCACTAGTTCCCGCCTAACCATAAAAGGGAGACAAGAGCGGTTCCTGTAGAGGGCACCTAGCTTGGGGTGAGGTCTTTTTATGATTGCATCAATGTGATCGGAGAAAGTAAGTTGATGGTCGAGCCATACCCCTAGATATCGGAAGGAAGCAACGTCCTCCAGGGTTGTCCTGTCCTGAGTGTGGAAGGACGGGAGCGAGGGGAGTTGGGATAGCCTCTGTCTCATGCCAAAAGACATGGTGACAGTTTTTTTATCGTTGAGAGAGAGCTGCTGTGAATTGAACCAGAGTTGAACTTTATTGAAATCTGACTGGAGGTTGAATGCTACTCATCTGGGGAGGACAATGAGGCAAATAGGATGGTTTCATTGGCATACATGTGAATATATGAAACTGTACAGATTTGTGGCAGGTTGTTGAGAAAAATGGAGAACAGTATGGGGCCAAGCACTGACCCTTGGGGGACACCAGTAGTTACGGGGAGGGGGGAGGATGTGCCATCCGCAATTCTTACTGATTGTGTTCTTCCTGAGAGATAGGCACTGAACCAGTTAATAGCTGAGACAGTGAGGCCTGCATCTGAGAGGCTTGTTAACAGCAAGGGGTGGGAGACAGTGTCAAATGCTTTAGCGAGGCTGACAAATATTGCCGAGGAGATCTGCCCTCTATCCATTCCAAACAGGATGGTGTCAGTGAGTCTTAACAATGAGGAAGCAGTGGAGTCGCCCTGTCTGAACCCAGACTGAAATGGTGTGAAGAAGTTAGAGTCAGAGAGAAAGGAGGTAAGATGGGTGAGTACCAGGTGGCCTTGTAGTTTGGCAAGGACTGGGAGGAGAGAGATAGGGTGGTAGTTTGAAGTGGAGGAGGGGAACCCCCTTTAGGGAGGGGAATGACAACGGCATGTTTCCAGGCCTGGGGGACAGCAGCAGTGGTAAAGGAGAGGTTTAGGAGATTGGCTAGAGGTGTTGCTACAGCTGGTGCAGAGAGGAGAAGGAGTTTGGCATCCAGCCTGTCGGGGGAATTACCTTTAGAAGGGTTTAGGGCCAGTAGGGCCTGGAAGGCTTCAGTTTGAGTGATAGATTGGAAGGAGAAGGTGCAAGGCCCAAGCAAGTTCAAGGCTCCTGCGGTAGTGTCTAGTGGAGCAGTAGGGGGCAGGGAGGAGAGGAGAGTTGAGGCACAAGAGGGAAAGTATGTGTTGAACTTGGCAGCAACCACCCCTGGGTCTGAGAGGATTGTGTTGTTTATGTTTAGGAGCAGTGTGGGATTTGCAGCCAGAGGGGAGAAGAGAGAGTGGATGACCTTCTAGAATTTGGATGGGCTATTTAAGTTTGACTGGAGGGAGGAGTTGAAGTATTCCACTTTCGGGAGCTGAGTTGCTCTGGTGCACTTGTTACGCAGCACACGGTACATGGTGAAGTCTTGTGGGAGGAGCAAAGATTTATGCACTAGTCATGCTTTGTCACAGGCATTTTGATAGGCTATAAGTTCTTGGGTGATCCACGACAGGTGGTTACCATGTTCCCTGGAGCAACGTAGTGGGGCATGCTTGTTCCAGACATCGAGGAACATGTTGTGGAAGTGTGTGAAGGCATCATCAATGGAGCGGACTACAGTGGTTGTAGTCCAGTTAGCGAGGGCTAGGTCTTCAAGCACGGTGGTGAGGTTGAGGGATTTATAGGACAGTTGAATTAGAAACTTTGAGACAGATGTGGGCCGGTGAATTTTCCTGATCGGGTATACAATGTGGTGTTCACTCAGGGAGTCAGGGAGCAGACTGGCTTGGATGACCCAGTGGGGGTGGGAGGTGAGTGCCCAGTCTATTAGTGAATGGTTCCCAGATTTAGGGTTTAGACGGGTGGACTCGGTGATGGATTATGACAGGTTTAGTGCCAAAATGTCAGTACGGGTTTTGCTGAGAGAATGAGATAACCAGTTGTGATTAAAATCCTCCATGATATACAATTCCCCCTTCAAGGATAAGGAGGAGATTTGCATGAGTAGGTCGGTGACAGCTGATGCTGGAAAGCCCAGCCTGCAGTATACACTGGCTATGTAAATAGGGAGTGAGAAGGGTAGATCCAGTTGAACCACTATAAAAGTTCACAGGCATTTGGGTCAGACTTTGCTATGACTATGGAGAAGTGTAGTTTGGCATTTACATAAATGGCCACACCACTGTCTCTGTTAGCCCTGTCCTGGTGGGTCATGGTGTAACCTGGGATTGAGACAGAGGGCTCAGAGATATTTTTGTTTAGCCATGTTTTGGACAGGATGATGATGTCTGGGGCATAGCGGGTAACAAGTACCTGGAAGGAGTTGATTTTGGGGGCTAGACTTCATATGTTTAGGCGCAAGAGGCGCAGGCCACGAAGCAACTGCGGGGAGTAGCTACTGATGAATTGAATATAGCGAGGTGAGCTGCTGGAGTTTTTTTGTACCTGGGTATTTCAGGGGGTGGGGGAGGGCAGTTCCTGTATGGCCCTCGCTACCTGGGACCTCGATGGATCCTGAAGCTATGGAGATAGAAGGGGAGGTGAGCACATTTTTATATAGACCATACAGCTGATTAGCTTATGAGGCAGCAGTACACTACCCCCTAGTTTGGGGCAGTTTAACAATACATCGATGGATTCACTGATTATATACAGAAAAAAGTCTGTGCTACTGTTTAAACATGATGAGGATTACTGAATCACTGATTATATACAGAAAAATATATTTTAAAACAGAGCAGCATTTGAATTTAAATCACAGATTAAATACCAGGTTCTCAGTCTGAGCTACTGTTTACACATGATGTGAATTTGCTGTTTAAAAGAGAGCAACATTTGAACCTAAAAACTTACAGTCAACATTTAAACTGAGTTGGGAAGCCCTAATCAGCCAGAGCAAGTAAAATGTAAAATACATTCAGAACAAATAGGAGCTACAGTGCTTAAGGATCTGCTACCTGAATTGGCATTCCTAGGAAGTCATGCACAGTAGGAATAAATTAGATGTCTAGCTACTGCTGAGTTGAATATAGCGAGGTGAGCTGCCAGAGCTTTTTTGTACCTGGGTAGTTCGGGGGTGGGGGAGGGCAGTTACTGCATGGCCCTCGCGACCTGGGACCTCAGTGGATCCTGAAGCTGGGTAGTCTGGGGATGGCAGTTCCTGCATGGCCCTCATGACCTGGGACCTCAGTGGATCCTGAAGCTGGGCAGCCTGGGGGCAGTTCCTGCATGGCCCTCATTACCTGGGACATAAGTAATTGTACCTGTAAGGTGTATTACTTTTTCCAGTACTTCTCCATCCTTGCTAGTGACTGAAGAGAGCTTTCTAGAACAAGTTTGCAAAATTAATAGAAAGTAATAGAAAAAGTAACTTACCCAGCACTAAAGGGGGGGGGGCTAAGCAGTGGAGTGATGGTCTTTTGCTCTGCTATTGTTTGTTACTTTTACTAGAACCCTGTGTTCTTCTTTTTCTCTAGTATTAAGTATGTGTCTTGGAATGTAAAAGTTGCCCATTCCAGGGTAAAAAGATATCAAATTATGAAACAGTTGAAACATCTACTTTGTAAAATCACTTTCTTTCAAGAAACTCACTTGTTTACTTCAGAAGGTCTTTTCTTCCATAAGGAATCAATAAGGCAAGTTTTTGCAGCTGGTAACAGCATAAACAACAAAGGGATAGCCATTCTAGTTTCCAGATTTCATTCTATGAAGACATACAAGGAGAGACTAAAGCAGCTTAATATGTATACCCTTGAGGAAAGGAGGGAGAGGGGGACATGAAAGAAACTTTCAAGTATCTCAAGAGAATTAACAAAGTACAAGAGGGTCGTATCTTTCAGAAAGAGAGATGTGAAAGAACAAGGGGGCACAATTTGAAGATAGAGGGGGGATGGCTCAGAGGTAATGTTAGAAAGTATTTTTTTCACACAGAGAGTTGTGGATGCATGAAACAGTCTTCCTTAGGAGGTTGTGGAGTCAGGAACAGTGGGAGAATTCAAGAATGCATGTGATATACATAAGGCAATTCTTGTAGGGGGTTGGAGGAAGTAAGCTATTGATTAACTGGACTGCAGCTTATCCATCAGGTAAGGAAATGAGCAGACTGAGTGGGCCAAGCGGTCCTTATCTGCCCTCAAATTCTATGTTTCTATGTTTCAGAGAAGACAGATTTCATTGTTTTCAGAGTCTAGAGGATCAACAAGGGTAATATTTTTGTTAGAGGTATTCTAGAACATACTGAATTGTTGTTAGGTAGTATTAATGGGCCTAACATGGACACCCTTTCTTTTTTTACTGAGTTGACTGCTTTTGGCTCTTTCATCTCCCTCCCTATTATACTGGGGCACTGGAATGTAGCATTCACTCAGGACCTGGACAGGACTTATATACCTGCTCAGTGCTCCCTCTGTGAAATGGTTGAAACCATAGTGCTTTGCCATCCCTGGTGCATTTTATATCCATCTGTCTGGGAGTACATATTTTACTCACTGGCTCATGGCTCTTATTCCCATATACATTATTTCATGATAAGCAGGAATGTCATGGGTGTGGGGCTAGGCAGTGAGTTAGCTCCACGGGTCTTATCGCACAACTCCTTAGTGTGGTTGGACCACAGGGTACTCTCCAACACTCAAAGGGATAGAATTTGGAAATTAAATAATCAACTTCTAAAGGAAGATAATGTTATTTCTAAAATCAAAGAACTGATGGAAGCTTCTGTTACCTAAAATATGGGAACTATGGGAAAGGGGGACATTAAGTGGAGTGCCTTTAAATGTTTCCTCAGAGGCAAATGTATTCAGTTAGCAACAAAAAGAAGGCATAGCAAGGAGTCTGAGACATCTCTTCTTTGAACGGTATTAGAGATTTGGAGGAAAATAGCTGTCTCCTGCATCTTCAGAGGAGGGCTGTAAAGAATTAATTACTCTCCGGGACAAGTATGCAAAATGTTTATGAGAGAAGGCCGAGTATGCCATTTTCAAGACACATTCTGTATATGTGGATCAGGGACAGAAGGTGGGGCATTTCCTTGCTTTGTTTCTTCGGAAGCAGGAGACATCCCATATTATTTCATCTATAACATCTGAAGCAGATAAATCCTCTAAAATGTCACCCAGCAAAATAACTCATGAGTTTGAGACTTATTATCGGTCTCTTTATGGTCCTCCACCTGATCCACTCTCAGATCCTGCTTTGCAAGATTATTTACAGTAGATGCAGTACCTTTTCCCAGGCTAATACCTTCCCAGCAGCTATTCCTGGAGCAATCCCTTACTCAACAGGAAATCTTGGATGTCATCACATCTTTACCTGTGGAGAAGGCTCCTGGACCAGATGGCTTTTCCTCTAATTTCATAAAGTTTTCTCCAAAGAGCTAGATCCCCTATTGCACCACATCTTTCTCATTCTCTGTGAATCTGGCACAACCGATGTCTCTTTATTTGAGGCCATAATAGTTGTATTGCCCAAACTGGGTAAGCCTCTGGACAGAGTTGCCAGTTACCATCCCATTTCTCTCGTGAACTATGACATTACAATACTGGTCAAATTATTAGCTACCAGGATTACTAATGTTTGGGAAGGGCTCATCAGCCATGAGCAGATTAGTTTTATGCAGTCCTACTCCTCAGCTGACCATCTTCTTAAATTGTCCCATACTGTACATTCTCTGCATCCCTGGAAGTTGGAGCACCTATGGCTCTGCTCTCTCTGGAAATGGAGAAAGCTTTTGACAGAGTGGATTGAGCTATTCTGTTTGTTACCCTTACAAAATGTGGGTTTCTGTCTAAATGTTCTGGCTCAATCAAGATCCTTTATTCCTGTCCCAGTGCAAAACTTTATTGTGATGGGGTTTTCTCTTCTGTTTTCCCTTTATATTCTGGGGCTCGGCAGGGATGCCCCATGTCTCCTTTTTTTATTTAATTTATATTTAGAGCCTATGTTGCTTAAACATATGGGGCCTCCCAATCTGACAGGAGTTCGGGTGTGGCCGTTAGACATGTAACTGTCTGCTTATGCAGGCAACATTTTATTGCATGTAACTTACCCTAAGACCTCTATTCCTTTGGCTTTGTCAGTCATTAAGGAATATGGTAAGTTCTCCAATTGCGAACTAAATATTGATAAAACTACAGTGATGCCTTTAACCCCTAGTATTCTTAAGTTGGATATTCTGGAAATGGGATTGGCCTGGGCCTCCACACTACTCAAATATCTGGGAATCATTCTTATAATGGGTGTCACACTGTTGAAGAAACTCAGTTTTGATGAGCTGTTGACCACCATACAGCATGATTTAAAGAGATGGGTATCCCTGCTGCTGACCCTTTGGGGCAGAATTAATATTATTGAAATGAATGTGCTCCCTCAAATATTTTACCCTCTCCACACTTTGAATGTTATGCTTCCCTGTCCTGGTTCAAATGTTTCATAGGTTAATCTCTTATTTTATCTGGTAGGGAAAACCCCTGAGAAGAGCATATAGCTCCTTATCAACGCCTAAGGATTTAGGCAGACTCAGGCTACCTAACTTCTTCCTTTATTACCTTGCCAGTCATCCCATTAAATGTTTTTGGTGGCCATCTCAGATGTTTGAAGGGGGTACTACCACCTGTACTCCCATGTGGTTGAAACTTGAGAGAGCCCTGGTTAATGAAACTGGGTTTTCTTTTTTCACTATGTTCCATATTTCTCCCAAATCTTTACCAGGACATCTTTGAGACTCTGTAATAAGTACTTTCTTGTGTGTTCATGCTCAGTTATGTAAGCACATACACTACAACTCCCTTAAGGATGTTTCTCAGATGATTTTCTGTAATCCTAACTTTAAGATGGGGGAATAATGCTGACAGAGGCTTGGCTACCCTATTTGGCTGAGAGTAGAGCATGCGACTTGCTCCAGGATAATCACCTTAAGTCATGTCAAGATATACTGGCATTGCTTCAGTTAAACAGTAGGTTTGCTTTCAAGGAGTTTCAACTTCATCATGTTTTACTTCATTGGTTTGGCCTCATGCCTTGGCATAATGATCATAATGATTTCTTGCAGTCAGTCATGGACATGGCGGTGCAACCGCATTCAGTGTCATGTATTTCCACCTTTCTTTTTCCCAAACTCTTTCCTGATATTACAGGTTAGTTTGCTTATTGGTCCTCAGCTTTCCCACGACATACTGTATTTTCAATTGGAACAAAGTATGGGAAGATCTTTATAGATATATCTCCAATGATAAGCTCCATCTTATCCAACTTCATTTTCTACATAATATTTATTTGACACCTTTAAAATTGGTCAAGGTGGGGAAATTAAGCTCCTCTCTTTGTACAAGTTGTGGGCAAGGTGAGGGATCACTGTGTCATGCTTTATGGGATTGCCCCAAAGTGGCTTCCTCATGGAAGCAGATTAAAACTAGGGCTGATCCCTTTCTGGGCTTGGATGGACTTTATATCCCTGAAATTTGTATCATAGGAGATTACAGTGGAACAGATGTGTGGGAAAGGAGACACCATGTGGCTATTATTTATTAGTAAAGTGGGTTGTTGTCCCCCACTGTATTGATCAGACCTTGATTCCATACCATGAATGACTGGAAGAACTCCTGTTCGATCTCCCGCTGCAGAAGATGCTAGCTAGTATTCATAACAGACTTATCTCATATACCAAGAAGTGGAGCAGGTTGCAGATCTTATACTCCCTTTACTTTCTCATGGAGCAGCACTGATTGGGACATGTTTTGTCTTTAATACTGCGTTCAGTTTTATTGTTCCTTTATTGAGGCATTAATAATTATCTTTGGTTCTTGGTTTATATTATAATGAAGTGCTGTTTTTGTTTGTTTGTTTTTTTTGCTCTGTACTCTACTTAGAATGGGTGGGGGGTAATGCAGGTTTGGGGTTGGATGTTTCATTGTATGTGTTTGTGTGTGTGTGTGTTTTGTATTGTTATGAAATGCAATAAAGCATACTGAGTAAAAAAAAAAGAAAACCTAGAACACCACTCATCTCTTAAAAGTTAAGCAACTAGATCCAATGATATGATCCTCCTGCCCTACCGTCAGTTAATGGTCCATTGTTAATTTGGTTCTAAGCATATTGTCAGGAAGAACCCTGCCTTCAATAATCACTACACAGTGATTCTTTGATGTCACATAAATGAAGTAAACTATAAATCCACCAGTGCAGTGCTGTATATATTCCTTGGATACATTCTTACCTTTCTGAAGTCTGATGCTAATGTAAGATTCCTAAGATCATCACAAACCACTTCAGAACATCAACTGCAGCAAAAGACATGGTCATCTATCTCCAGATATTTTACAAAGTTTCTAAACAGATTCTCTGACAGGTGGTGCTATAGTGCCACTGCAGGCAGGGAGGGAATTTCTCTAGAAATAGCACAGAAATTTCAGGAAATGCCTGTATCTGAACATGTCAATTATGGCCACTGTACCTAGATTATGTCTTCTCCATCTTCACTGAAGCAGACTTTGTCTAGTCCTTGCATCCCTGATATGGGTTCACCTCTGGCATGTTTCCACTAGCTTATCATGTCATTCATCTGCTTAGCTACTGTCACATTTTGAACTCTTAGTCCATATATTTTCAAACCTTCATGAGGATATTTCAGCTGCAATGTCTACTGCATCCTTCTAACTAACCACAGGTACACAACTTGCATATCCTCTATGACCAATCTATATATTCCTTTCTCTTCTACTTGTTCCAAGATCTCTGTCATGTATTTATACTGTTACTCAAACTTTATCTAGTTTCCCATTTGGTTGTATGAACTTACATGCTGTTATTACTGAACTGAATCCTGAAATTGGTGAGTGCTCCCAAAAAAACTGACAAATGAAACCATTGTGGGGCCATTCCATCTCATGACTAGCAAGTCAAAGATCGCAAATCTCAATTCCAAACTCCAAACTACTCCCATCACAACTACTGCTAACTGTGGAGCAACAGCTACTGTCAGATCACCTGTGGAGATGTTACTAAGTTTTAATTCACCAGAGATGTTCTGGTGAAGTTGGCAATTTTGCCTTCACAGAGCAATCTGCAAAGTTTTACTATTGGCCTCAAATTTCGATTATGTAATTTTACCATTTTGTTGCAGAATTTCACTGTGAACAGTGGAATTTCACCCACAAAAAGCAGAATTTCACCTGTGAAAGGTGAAATTCTGCCATTCATAGTGAATTTCTGCCCTTCACAGCTGAAATTCCAGACTTCGTGGACAAAATTCTGTACTTCTGTGGCAGAACTTTGTGAATCACTCAAAACTTCACAAATTGTGCTAAATTCGTGGATTAATTTGTAGAGTGAAGTTTCACAACTTCGCCCATTTCTAATCACCTGATGCATTGTACTTTACAAGGCTAGTTCAAGACTCATGTGATTGTTGTATCTATTACCAAAGAGATGATGTCATAGCATTCAAAATGTGTGTTGCTTTGAAAATGATTCTATCACAGACTGGTTCTCTCCCAGAACTCTGTCTGCACCATGCTCCCAATTTTCATAATCCTTCAGATGTCTCAGAAGTCACCTTAGTATGCTGTCACCACTCAGTTTTGCTGTCACTTTGGGTATTTTTAGGTCCAAATGCTACCAGAGCTGCTGCTCACACAGTACAGTGCCCGTTCCCAAAAGGCAAATGACTCACTATTTTAGTCAGATCTGAGAGCACCTTTCTTTAGGTAAGGTAGTGTAGTAGCTTGTCTCTTTGGAAATAGATCAAATACTTACCAGTTTACCCCAGGTTCTCTATACCTTAAAAGACTCAGTCACAGAAAGCATGAAGTATATAAAAATAATACCTAATAATCCATAATATGTACAAATGTTACAGAATTATACACACTGAAGGCTATGGGGAATATGCTATTCTACAGAGATACAAAATAAACATTTAAATTGATAGAGATCACACAGAAAAAACTAACATAAAGCTGACTAAATTTCTAAGTAGAGTAGACTCCTACCCCCAACAGGGATTTCATGAGTTATGACAGACTCAAACATGTGATGTTACAAATTCAGTGTCCCAAAACATAACTGAACTCATAGAGTAACAAGACAGAATAACTTTTGGAGGCTGGTCCACTTGACCTGCAACTTCAGGCAAGCTTTTCTGACCTAACATACTTGACTTGCCTTTGATCTCTAAGGGCTACTTTTTCCCAGAATTGATCCAAACTAGTTTTGTGGATGTTCATTGGCTTGCATTATTTCTCAGCTCCTGGCCTAGCAGTATACCATTTAGCTTGACCAACTATTTATTTATTGTACAAGGAGAGCTTCTTTTAGATGAAAAGGAAAAAGGGGTCCCGACCCTGTGATGTTTACCCAAAACAAAAGCCTTTAGAGGACAGGAATTTTGGCTGCCCCTACCCAATCTCTGAGAGAACCCAGGAATACTCATACAAAAGGCCTGGGACTACAATAGCAAGCAATTTTAATTTCTCCTCATACATCCCACAACTAAAATATTTTACAGATAACATAACTACTGGATGTTATATCTGTTAGAGTTTCAATAAAGATACTTGTCAAAAAAGAGACACAACTGGCAATTCCATAGCCCCACAATGTGTGGATTTAAGAATGGATGGGGTGGGGGGCAAGCAATCATTGTTGTCTTCCGTAACATGGCCAACTGAAAAAAAATATAAAACTTGAACATTTTCTAGAACTAAAGGGGACAGTCGTTAGACATTTTAAAGGCATGGAGAAAAAGGAGGACACTGGCTTTAAATTAGCAGAAAGAGAAAACCTTCAGGTGCTGTCCAAGCTTCTCTTGTCACAGATGCTTTCTATGTTCATTTTGAGATATCACACATTTGGATGGATGTCCTTTCAGCCAAGTGGTTTCCTGAATATCATATCTTTTTTGCCTGACCTTTTTTCTGACATGACTGCTTTTGCACATTATAACTTTTTTGATCCCCAATCAATTCTTTTTTTTAGTTTTGAATATATTATTATGTCAAACTATACTCTCAACTTCACTGCAAAGTGTTCATATCAAAGCTGATTGACCTATTTTGTATGCATCATGTCAGAAATGGTTAAGTTCTGTTGTGCCACAGCTTCCCTATCAAGGAAGCAACTTTTACTTCAGTAAGTGTAGTTTTCAGTTATACAGTTCTTACCCTCTGTAATTGCTTTGGATTGTGTCACTCTGTCTGCATTATCCATAACCATGAATGGTTCATGATTGAATTCATACTCCTGGATGGAGGAGCACTTTCACTTTAAGGTGCACCAACACATGATGCTTGATTTATGTGAAATATACCATGCAGTTGTGTTCCTTACCTAAACTCATACCATAATTTCAAAATTAATACCACGCCAGGAGCATGGCAAGGAATCCCCATTGAGCCTCCTTTCTGGTGTACTTTACTGGGTAAGCAGTCATTTGCTGTCAGGGTTGCTAATTGGTTAAAGAAACTACCTGATAGTTTTGTGAATCTTCCCAAGATTAATCAGTTTAAGAGATCTTTGCAGTCTGCCCTTGCAGTCCAATGCAACTGTAACCATTAAACTTTTAAATTCATTTTTCTTGTTCTACTTATCTTGTGACTATTTTGCACAAAGATCTGCCTAGGTCTGTTCAAATCTTTATGTAACTACTACTGTTAGTATGTTTTGTGCCTGACTCAATTGCATTCTTCTGGAAGAGCTAAAAGTATATGAATTGTTTTTTGTGACTATTTACTTGATGTGGAACCTTTTGTAAATGAGTGCTTGTGCTCAAAGGTACTCTCTAAAGTTTTCAGTCTAAAACCCCAAACTTTCAATTAATAGCCACACTTACAAGAGATACTTACTGTATGTGCTGCTAGAATATGCAGCTTAGCCTCCTGAGCCCATATGACATTCAACACACTCTACACTATGTTCACTCTCTGCAGAAAGACGCCATGTATTTTTTTTTTACAGGAACATTACCTATCTGAACAAAATGCTACTTACATACAACTGAGTTTGCTTTCTATAAAATTAAGTATTTTAACTTGATGACATCATGAACTGCTTCTCAAGTCAGATTAAGAGAAGTACAGAAAAAAGATGTTAAAATTACTGTTAAGATTCAACCCATTATATTTTAAAAACAACATTATTTTTATTTGCTAAGGTTCATATCTTTTCATTTGATTCATAGGTAACTGACAGATGTACTGCACCACAGTACTGTCCCCAAATTAATGGCAGTTGGTGTGGAGTACTGCAAAGGTTAAGTCAAAATGTATTAAGAACATGACTGGCATTTTAATTCCAGCAGAAGTATATACTGTATACAGTATTACAAGCTATCAAAAACACAGGATATGTTTGACACGAAAACTTCTGGCTACTATTCCTTTTTGCACATCATGCTCAGGTTCAGGTTAGAAAAATAACTCCCGATTTGATGTGCTTGAGCTCAACCTGTAGTTTCTATTAGGTGGAAGAGTTCAACATGCAAAATATTTAAATTAAGTGCTTAGCTTTCTAAATGCTCAGTTACAGTTTTGCTATTCCAGTAGACTGAAACTGTTTAGTGTGTTCATTATTTCCAAAACTTTTTATTTCCTATGCCAGGTTTGAGATTCAAACCCAAAGTCTTTGGCATGAAGGCAGATAACTAACTGCTGAACTACCACGGGGTTGTGAGAATTGATGGTTTCAAAGAAATATTTTAATACCACAACCTCTCCCAAAAGTTTAGTAAGTGCTGTAATACAGAATGTTAGTTTCCTGCAGAGATTAAAACTGCATGGGCCAGATATTCTAAAGTAGAAAAATTGTGCACAGGTGGAAAACAACATTACCAAAATTGGAGTCCCTTGCACAAATGCAACTTATTCTGCATGCAGTCAGTTTTCTAAAGGTTGACCTGTTGCAACATTTTCCACAATCTAAAGCCTACGCATATTTTTTGTGCAACTGTAGAAACATGCTAAGCTTGGCATTAAAAGGCATTGCATGTTTTCTTTAGCTGTGGGGAAAAAGGTAAAATTCTGCCCATGCTCATAAACTGCTGAAAACAGCATTTTTATAAGTGCAGGGATTTCTCTCTACACTGCACAGTTGCACACATACATAGCCCTTGTTGTCCTCGGGCCTTTGATTCGCTAATTCACTGCTCTGTCAAGCTGCACTGAAGTGTCAGTTTCTTTGGTGTACAGTAGGTGATGTCATAAACTCAAAGTAGGGCACAAGAAGCTCACATTGTCTGACTTTGAATTACTGTCAGTTCCTTCTATTGGGCAAATATATCAGAGTAACAAGTGTATTTTAGTTCAGTATACCTGATTGGGGGGGGCAACTTCATTACAAGTATAACAAATTCAGACAAATGCTACAACACACATATTTGGCAATTACAAACTCTTGTTTGGGTGGGTCAGAAGTTTTTCAACTGGGTGGTAAACTGGTTGGCAGGCAGAAAACAGAGAGTGGAGGTAAACAGTATACAGTCAGAAGAGATGCAAGTCACAAGGAGGGTACTTCAGGGATCCATCCTGGGGCCAGTCCTCTTCAATATCTTCATCAGTGACATTGCAGAGGGACTGGAGGGTAAGGTTTGTCTGTTTGCAGATGACACCAATGTCTGCAACAGAGTAGATGATCCAGATGGGGTGGGCAGAATGAGAAGAGATCTGGATAAACTGGCAAAATGGTCAGAAGAGTGGCAACTGGAGTTTAATACAAAGAAGTGCAAAATCATGAACATAGAGAAGATAAACCCTGAAGCCACCTATAGGTTGGGAGGGGCTTTGCTGGCAATCACAAGGGAAGAAAGAGAGTTGGACATCATTATTACAGATGACCTGAAATCATCCAAGCAGATCACTAAAGCAGAAGGTAAGGCTAGAGGGATGTTGGGGTGTATTACTAGGGGTATCGCAATTCATAACAGGGAAGTAATAATCCCTCTTTACAAGACACTGGTTAGGCACCATCTGGAGTACTTCATGCAGTACTGGAGGCCACAACTGCACAAGGACATAACAAGATGGAGGCAGTCCAGAGAAGGGCAACCAAAATGGTTCAGGGACTGCATCAGAAAACATATGAGGACAGATTAGCAGAGCTCAAGTACATCTTAGAGCAAAGGAGGGAAAGAGGTGATATGATCGACACATTCAAACATCTTAAGGGTATTAACAAGGTGAAAGAATCTAACATGTTTCTATATAAATAGCTGGACAAAAGGACACAGCATGAGATTAGAGGGAGGCTGATTAAAGGGTAATGAGAGGAAGTTCTTTTTCACAGAAAGGGTGGTGGATGCATGGAATGGCTTACCTCAGGAAGTGGTGGATATGAATACAGTGCAGGGCTTCAAACAGGCATGGGATAGACATAAGGGAACAATACAGATGAGTATGAATAGATAGGCCATTGACAGAGTACAGGTCTATGGCACAATCATAAGGAGGAAAAAATGGGCAGACTGGATGGGCTGTATGGTCCTTATCTGCTGTCAACTTCTATGTTTCTATGGTTCTGTTGTTTTAGTCCAGAAAATACATCCCCAGTATTTATATACTCTCACGGTAGCTGGCATTTCGTTTGACATGATTTAGGAATACCTGGTTGGTCTTCTTCCTGAGTAAATGTTTTTTCTGCTTCAGCTGTCATGTTACTCTCAGAATTTACCTCAGGGATGCTGAACATGGCAAATGATGGTGCAGTTTACCTTAGTGCACAAATAAAGTGTCTACTGTTTAAGAGTGCCAGTGTTCCAGGCAGTGGAACTGGGGCTAGTGTTGTTCAATGTCTTCAGAAATGACATTGGAGATGGTATTAAGAGCAAAATGTGCCTATTCATGGATGACACCAAGCTCTGTGGGAGAGTGGACACAGCTGAAGGGATACAGGACCTACAGAAAGATTTGGAAATGCTGGGGAAGTGGTCCAAGATCTGGCAGTTTGGCTTCAATGCCAAGAAATGCGAAGTTATGCATATTGGAGCCAAGAATCCCAGGACAGAGTACTACCTGGGTGGAGTCCGAGTATCTGCATCAGAGGAGGAGAAGGACCTGGGAGTGATGATCAGTACTATAACCTGAAGCACTCCACGTAGTGCAAGAATGCATCAGCAAAGGCAAACATGATGCTGAGATGCATTTCTAGGGGGATCAGTAGTAGGAGAGTGGAGGTTATACTGCTCTTGTACAGGTCACTGGTTAAGCCACATCTAGAGTACGGAATTTAGTACTGGTGCCCACACCTCAAAAAGGACATTAACCTGCTGGAAAAGGTCCAGAGGAGGGAAACAAAGATGATAGCAGGTCAACAGGGTAAGACATACAAGAAGAGATTGAGGTCACAGAACATGTACTCCGTGGAAGACAGGAGAAAGAGAGGGGACATGATTGGGACCTTCAAGTAGTTGAAAGGAATAAATAAGGTTGATACGGAGAGTCTCTTTAAGTTAAGTGGCAACCATAATACGAGGGGACACAGTCTAAGATGGAGGTGGGAGGTTTAGGAGGGAGTTCAGGAAGCACTTCTTCACAGAGAGGGTGGTGGACACTGGGAATGCGCTGCCGGATGAGATAATCTCATTGAAGACAGTGGGCAGCTTTAAGAGAGGCTGGGATAGGCATGGGGGAAGGTAAGGATGATGGGTAGAGAGGATGGGAGGAGTGGGGGGAGGGCAGGGACATTAGCTCAAGCTGTAGACCCTGTAATACAAGCAGACTTGAAAGACCAAATGGCCTTCTTCTGCTGGCTTCTTTGTATGTTCATATGTATATGCGTATATTGCTATTTATGAAATATATATGCGAACTCCAGCAATTTGATTGTCTAATAGCACTGAATCAAATACATCTAGTGCACAGATAAAAAGTACTGATCACCTCACCTCTGCACAGACAGGGTATCAATGCCCACTGCCTGGGACATTAGCACTCTTAAACAGTAGCCACTTTTTTTTTTTTGCGTACTAAGGTAAGCTCCACAATCATTTGCCTTGTCCAGCATCCCTGAGGTAAATTTTGAAATTAGCATGACAACTGGAACAGAGAAAACATTTACTCAGGAGGAAGGCCAACCAGATATTCCTACATCATGTCAAATGAAGTGCCAGCTACCGTGAGAGCAAGACATATAAATCTAACAACTGGTGAACTTAATACCATTGAGGAGGGCAGACACAAGCAAAAACACTGCAGGAACTACCACTTCAGCAATTAAAGTGTTCAGTAATTGGAAAGCTGCTGAAAACAACTAAATGTAGTTTTTGGAGTGTTTTATGCTGAAATTAAACAGCAGTTGGCATGGAATATGCTCAGAGCAGCTACTCCAGCTTTTTTACTGCTCTAAACCAGCACTTAAATTCACTTTCCATTGGTAACACTCTAAATATTAAAACTGAATCTACCTTTCAAAGCAGCAACAATGTGTTTGTTAGTGTGATGAAGTGGTACAGCAAAGCTTCCAAAAATTCATCCAAACACCATGCTGCAATTCCTAAACCAGACTTTGAGAAACTCCATTTGTTTTCTGGCCTTCTGCCCAGATATTGTGCCAGGCTTAGTCACAAAGTCTGGCTAGGTGTTCAACTATACATGGCCCACCACAGCAGGGAGGAACAAAGAAAGTTAACATCAACAGCACTGAGTTTCATACAGATGACCATAGCTATGAGTATGCTACAGTACCTTAACCTTTAATGAGCATATTTAAAACCATAGTTACCCAGCTGAATTAAACAAAGAAGCTCACTGTACATTCATGTATGTGAGTCCCAGTTCTCCAGAGTGCCCTGTTACCAGTCTGAAAAAATATCTTTGAAAACTGCCGGTAGGAGTCACGTTCCTGAGATACCATCCAAAATGCCTTCCACAGGAATTCCTCAACCTATGCATGTGTGGAACTCAGGAGAGCCCGTGAGGTAAAACTTTCACCGGTCTCAGCTAACACTATAGGAATCATTCAATTCATGCAACATCAGTGAAACTGTTGTCCCAACATGGGGTTGGAGAAGAGCAAAATAATGACTATTACAGGATATTGAAGTGAAGTGAGACTTGGTTCCTACTGGTCCACATCAGCCACTGTCTGAAAAAAGGGAGCTTGATCTTAGTGCTGAAGACAGGGAGCTCTCAAGTGAGCTATAACCAGCAAGATGCCTAAACAAATTCCTGCTCTCCAGCATCTGTTCCAGAGACAGTGCCTGCAGGTGCAACCACTACATGCCCTCTACAGTTAGCACAGCATTAATTCATGGTCCCTTCAACATCAATGCTACTGTCAGCTTAATCCTCCTGTGCACTCATTCATCTTGACAAAGGATTTTTTGCACAGAAGAACTTTATCAAGGCAAAACACAATTTAATGACATTTCTTTTGGTTTAACACCCTGAAATGATCTTGTCCCCCCCCCAAAGAAAAAAATAAGGAACTATTTTTTTTCTGAAGAAAAATGTTTACAATAAGACATTGCTATTTAATTAAATTTAAAGATGTTGTCAGTGCATTTTTCCTGAAACAGTCACAAATCCATTTTAGAAGCCCAATAAGACATTCCAGGGTGTGCATTGAACAGATCTTACCATACTTCCAGGGACTGAATGCACCCCACCTACAGCCTCATGCCTTACTGTGCCCTTGGGTGTGCAGTTAGATCTGTTCAGTGCACCACCTGTCATGTTTTATTGCTTACATAAAAGTAACAATATACAGTGGAGTATGCCAGGATGAAGCACACTTAAAGACATCTCACAAATCCTTGCATAACAAAAGGGCTCAATAACCATTGAATTGCATTGCTATCTGCATCATACTATAGCACATGGTACTACACTGCATCCTGGCAGTCTCCACTGTAACCATCCATGGGATTTCTACCCTTTGTAGTAACTAAACTCTTAATCTTCTATTCTTAATCACAACACATTTACTACTACACTACAGAAGGTTCATCGATTCAACCTTTAACTTTTTCAGGGTTTAGAAAACTTGATGCATACTAATCTGTTCTGTAGCATATCATACAAGTAAACTGAATCAGGCAAAAATATTATTTTTTTCTTCAGGGCTTTGGGCTGGTTTTATGTGATAAGGGTGAGTTCCTTATCACGCCGTTCACAAAGAGTAATGCAGATTCACCTGCATTAAAAAGAGCGGCCTGGATTAAGAGAGACCGCTGCAAACAGCAACGGTCCTCTAAAACTAAGTGCTTTTTTTTGTGGAGGGCCAGTCCTCTGCATCCCCCTTTATGGGGGGTAGCCCCCCAAAATAATGATTCCCAACTCCCCCTGGAAGCAAAACATTTACTTGTACTGGGATCCAAACCTGGCACCATAGACTCAAACATCAGTGGTTCAAGCCACTATATCACATGGCTTGCACAGCAGGGCTTGGCCAAATAAATTATTTTATCCCATTCTCTCGTGAGTGTAGCGCATTTCCCTCAGTGATACACTCTCTGTACTTATTCTGAGCTCTTGTTCCCTACTTGCTCTATATGGGAGTGGTATTATTGAGTCACTGATATTGAGCTGCTAAATAATACTTACCCATATAGGCTGCTACCCTTTGAACTTCATACATAGTATGCTCCCAAGTTCACGTCATTCTCAACCAGCATGAAAATATTTGTGAAAATTGAACTTTACTATGTTTTACTTTCTTCAAAAGGAAGGGACTAGGTTTATTTCCTCTTTCACTGGCCCAGTAGACAACTATGTATGGAGTAAGTTTGTGCTATTGGTTGCTGGAGTGTTGTGCTTGTGCAATGTATGTATTGCAAGTCTGAGTAGCTTGTGATGTACATGGCCTTTTCTGCTTTCTGTTCCTGCAGAACTATCATCTTATTGGGGTACTGGAAGCCAAGGAACCTTCTTGAGGAGGATCCCACCCTAGAGGTATCACAGGACACAGTTCTTTGGTCAAAGGTGCCACAAAACAAAGTGACCAGTGAAGGAGTAGAGCTACCATTCTGGTCCCAAACTGCCCAGAAAAAAAAGGAAACTAACTACACCATAGGAACCTAATTACTTTTATGACCATCAGCACAGAGGAGAGAAAAAAAAACTCTTTTGCAGGAAACCTCTGGGGATACAAGGTTTCAAATCACCATCCCTCCAGTCATCAAACAAACTATTATCAGCCCAGATATCATTCAAGCCTGCAGAACCGCTGCATACTAGGAAGATGTGAGCTTCTCATTCTGACAAAAGAGCTTCCTCCACAGGGGAACCAAAGAACACTGGAGTTCGAATGTCATAAACAAAATGAAAAGATTGGAAACAGCTGCTTCAGGCCTGGCAGCCAAAAATCACTCCTGGAGGGACTCATTGATATAGTAAGCTGATCCCATGGGAGGGTCATCTGGTGCAGCATGAAAAAACAAAAGAGTGAAATCATACAGTTTCATGTCATAATAGCAAACTCAAAAAAGTGATCGCTATTATGGTGAGTGTATATCGCCGAAAAGCAATTCAGTGATATACACATAATGACAACACTACATCCAGCCAGTACTTATCAGTATATATGCAGGGGGGCTGTGCCCCCTTACTCCCACCTCATGGGGAGCTTTGTCACCTTCACCCCCAATTGAAGGATTATCAACTCCAGGGGGGTGCATGTTGGGAAGGGGATGAGATTCCTGAAAGGAAAAAAAAAAAACAAGAGCCACATGCAGTGGCAAAATATTTCTCCCTGTCCTGTCCCTGAACCCAGATCCTCCTATGCTGGAGTCAGCTACCCTCACCAACAAACCACATGGGATGGCTTGGCAGCGCCTTGGACACTGCTCAACAGAAACCCCTCTATCCAATCCTTCCCCTTCCCCTCACTATTCCTGCCTTCTGGTCACCCTTCTGAATGGTTGCCTTCAACCAGATCTCTACCCTGGCAGGTAGCCATTAACTATTTTGGTAAAAACGACTTGCTCATTTGCAAGTCACTCATTTATAGTCACCCTTTTGTTGTGATACCAATCATACTGATCATTGCTGCATGAAGCTACAGAGATGCCAAGGTATATTGAATGTTGAAGTACAAAGCCAGAGAGGCAAATGTGTACTGGGCCCTCGAGGGGCTGACAGTAGGTGTATTTCTGATTGTAGGAGGGCATGTATCTTTTGGTAATAGGTTTCATAAGTTTCAAAGGTAAATTTAGAGCAAAGAAAACAATTTGTCCATAATGCTCACCTTTATTAATAACTGTATCCTGATATTCCCTGACTTATACAGTATTCATCTAAACTGGACTTGAATTAATTCCTGTTCCAGCTATCCACTACTTGAAGAGTTAGTGAATTCCAAAGTTTAACTACTCTTTGATTAACATAGAAACATAGAATTTGATGGCAGATAAGGACTGCTTGGCCCACCCAGTTTGCCCATTTCCCTACCTAATGGATAAGCAGCAGATCCTAGTTAACCAGCAGCCTACTTCGTTCTACCCCCACCCCCTAGAATTGCCTTTTGACTGTCCCATGCATGCTTGAATTCAACCACTGTTTTTGACTCCACAACCTCCTCCGAAGGCCATTCCATGCATCCACAACTCTCTGTGAAAAATACTTCTTAAATTACCTCTGAGCCGCCCCCTCTATCTTCAAATTGCGCCTTGTTCTTGCACACCTCTTTTTGAAAGATGCTACCCTCTTGGACTTTGTTGATTCCCTTGAGGTACTTGAAAGTTTCTATCATGTCCCCCCTCTCCCTCCTTTCCTCAAGGCTATACATATTAAGCTCCTTTAGTCTCTCTTCATATGTCTTCTGGTGTAGACCCTGCACCATTTTAGTTGCCCTCCTCTGAACAGCTTCCATCTTGTCTATGTCCTTTCGGAGATTGGGTCTCCAGAACTGCACACAGTAATCCAGATGGGTTATCACCAGCTGTCTGTACAGAGGGGATAAAACCTTTTTGTATTCTACTGGTGATGCCTCTACCTATGCATCCCAGTATCCCCCCAGCCCTCCTGACTGTCCTCTCACATTGCTTGCCCACCTTTAAGTCATTTGATATGACTACCCCCAGGTCCCTTTCCATTTTTGTTGTTGTTAGTATCTCACCCCCCATTGCGTACTCTTCCCCTGGGTTTTTGTTTCCCAGGTGCATTACCTTGCACTTCTTAACATTGAATCTAAGCTGCAATACATTTGACCATTCCTCTAACCTTGCCAAGTCCCTTCTCATCCTTTCCACCCCACCTTGTGCATCAACTCTGTTGCAGATCTTTGTGTCATCTACAAAGAGACATACTTTTCCTTCCAGTCCCTCAGCAATGTCACTTACAAAGACATTGAAGAGGACCAGTGCTAATACTGAACCCTGCGGTACCCCACTAGTATCTCCCCATTTCTTCAGAGTGGACTCCATTTACTGTTATCCTCTGTGTCCTATTCTCCAGCCAATTCTTTACCCAGGCTATCATCTTGGGACCCACTCCCAGGCTGGCTAACTAGTATATTAATCTTTTGTGTGAGACTGTATCAAATGCCTTGCTAAAGTATAGGTAGGCCATGTACACAGCCCCTCCCTGATCTACTACTTTGGTCACCCAGTCAAAGAAATCTATTAGATTCATCTGGCATGACCTTCCCACTGTGAATCCATGCTGCCTTGGGTCCTGTGCCCCTCTAGCCTCTAGGTACTCGACAATTCTTTCCTTCAGAAGTGATTCCATTATTTTCCCTATCACTGAGGTTAAACTAACAGGTCTGTTGTTTCCTGCTTCGGCCATGCTCTCACTTTTGTGAAGGGGAATCACATCTGCCCTTCTCCAGTCCTCGGGTACCACCCCATTCTCCCATGATTTGTTAAAGAGGGTAGTCAGTGGTGTCACTAGTTCTACCCTTAGTTCTTTTAGAATTCTCGGATGAATCCCATCAGGCCCCATTGCTTTGTCCACCTTCAGTTTTAAGAGTTCTTTCAGAACCCTTTCTTCTGTAAATGGGCTGGTATCAACTTCTGTATCCAGAGTGTTTCTATTGTTTGTTTTAGGTATCTCCCCCTCTTCATTTGTAAATACTGAGCAAAAATATTTGTTTAGTATCTCTGCCTTTTCACTGTCACCCTCTGCCCACCCCCCACCTCCTTTATTAAGCCTCACTATCCCTCCCTTGGTCTTCCTTCACTCCCTGATGTGCCTAAAAAAGGTTTTATCCCCCTTCTTAACTGAGTAGGCTATCTTTTCCTCGGTTCGGGCCTTTGCTGTTCTGACTGCTTCCCAGCTTCCTTTTGCGTTAACTGATACAATTCTTTGTCCTGCTCCTTCTTGATTCCTTGTACTTTCTGAATGCTTTCTTTTTCTCTTGAACATTCACTGCCACCTCTTTTGAGAACCATAGTGGTTTCTTGCATTGTTTTGTTTTGTTTATTTGCTTCACACAAAGGCTTGTTACCTCTGTGATGGCAGTTTTTATTATTCCCCATTGTTCTTCCACCCCTCCTTCCTGCCTCTTTGCTAGTGCATTCCTTAGGCACTCACCCATTTTGGCAAAGTCAGCCATCCTGAAGTCCAGTACTTTTGCCTTTGTATGGCTTGACTCTATTGCTGTGTTTATTGTGAACCATACTGTTCGATGGTCGCTAGTTCCCAGAGGGCTACCCACTTCTACATCTGTGATCCTCTCTCCATCTCCATTTGAGAGATCCAGGTCTAAGATTGCTCCCTCTCGAGTGCGTTCCAATACTAGTTGTCTAAAGCATGTCCCCTGTAGGGCATCTAGAATATCCCCACTCATAGAAGTGGCTGCTGCAACTGTACTCCAGTTAACATCTGGCATATTCAGATCACCCATCAGCAATATCTCCCCTTTTTCTGCCATTCTAAGTATACTTTCTATCATTCCCTTGTCCATTTCCTCCCCCGAGAGGGTGGTCTGTATACAACCCCTGTGCGGATTGTGGTGCCATTGCCTGCCTCCAAATTGACCCACAGTGCTTCTTCTCCTCCCCGTTTACCCTTTTGTTCTGTTGCTTTGATTCCTTAACTTATGTAGAGAGCTACTCCTCCTCCTCTTTTACCCTCCATGCCCCTCTTGTAGATAGTGTATCCTGGTATGTTTACATCCCAGTCATGGTTCTGTGTGTACCATGTTTATGTGACTGCCATGATATCCAGATGTTCCTCCTCCATCAAGACCACTAATTCAGGAAGCTTGTTACCCAGACTACGGGCATTGGTACCCATTGCTCTGCATTTCTTGATGGCTTTACCTTCTGTAGCAGCATCCCCCTCTGACTTTTCTACCTTGGTCTTTTTCTCATTTAGTACCCTGTTTTGTAGGGGGAGGCTGGGATCATTGAACCAATATGCTCTCCTGCTATAATTACAATGATCCCCCCTTAATTACAAAATGTGGGATCTACTATTGTATGGTTAATGTTTAAGAATAAGTCCCAAACAGTCCCATAAGTTGTCATTTGTTAGTGCACGATAAATCATACACATATCCCCACGCAATCTGCGATATTCTAGAGAAAACAATCCTAAGTTGAGCAGCCTCTGGTTGTAATTCAGTGTTTTTAGATTAGTTATTGATCTTGTTGCTCTACGCTGAACTCCGTCCAATGTTTTAGGCATAGTTTTTGTGCCTGGAGCCCAGATTTGAGCACAATACTCAATATGAGGTCTGTCCAGTGACACATACAAGGGAACTATCACTTCACGCTCCCTGCTAGTAAAATGCCTAATAATGTTTGTCAGTATTCCATTGGCCCTCTGTTGAAAGAGGACAGGAAATTATTTCTAATTTGCAGCTGTTTATGACATTCCCATTTGTAGAAATTGTATCCATAAGCCTAAATGATCCATATGTAACTGTACCTGCATAAATAGTGATGTGAAAAACTACATTTTGCATTGTTTTGTTTTTATGGGCAGCATTTTGTTACAGTTCTCTTCATGGAATCGGTGATCTGGAATTTTAACTATGTCATGGATGAGCACAGAACTCTAAATATGGTTCTGATAGGACGATAGCTCATGCTTAGCATTCTGTACTCAAACCATGACATAGTAAAAACGCCAAATTACTGGTTCCATGAAGGGAACTGTGCAGAATGTTGTTCATAAAAAGGAAACAACTGAAAACACAATGTTTTCATATCAGTGTTTACTCAGGTACAGTTCAATATGGCTCATTTGGAGGCAAGTCTTTCATTTCTGTTACTAGTAACATTACTAACAGCTGTTAATCAACACAGATTTCCTGTCCCCTTTAACAGTTACACAGTGTTTGTTAAATTTTAAATCATTGGTCACTGTGATACCTAGATCTCTCTCTTTGGTTACTTCCTTCAAAAGGTTGCCCCCCATTTAATAAGATGCTCATGCATTGTTTCCACCCAAATGCATTACTAAGCATTTATCAAAGTTAAACTTCAGCCTGTGTGTTCTTAGCCATGGTTCTAGTTGTCCCAAGGCACTCTGAAAAGAGTTAATATTGCATTGTTTTGCACTGGCATACCGAAGGAAGTATTTTTTCACAGAGAGGGTTGTGGATGCATGGAACAGCCTTCCGGTGGAGGTTGTGGAGTCAAAAACAGTGGTGGAATTCAAGCATGCATGGGATAGTCATAAGGCAATTCTAGGGGTTGGGGGTAGGAAGAAGTAGGCTGCTGGTTAACTAGGATCTGCAGCTTATCCATTAGGTAGGGAAATGGGCAGACTGGGTGGGCCAAGTGGTCCTTATCTGCCATCAAATTCTATGTTTCTATGTTTCTATGATTCTAGAATTGTCCGCAAATGTTGCTGCCCAGATCTTCTCCACTACATCTCATAAAGGCTATACATATATAAATTAAAAAGACAAGGTCCCAATACCAAGCCCAGGGGATCCCACTTGTTAGTGATTTCCAGTCTGAATTCATGCCTCATAAGGGTAACCTGCTGTGTCCTGTTAGTTATCCAGGAATCAACCCATGCTACTATATTCCCATTAATACCCATTCTGATAAAAGATTCAGTTAATTGACAATGTGGCACTTTGTCAAATGCCTTAGCAAAATCACTAGAGGACTGTATCATAAAAACTAAGTTACCAGGGTAGAGATATCCGAAAACCCCTCTTGTGTTATTTAAAATGCATGTAAATTACAGATTGTTTGAGAGGCCCTTTGGCACCATGCATTCCTGCTTTAAGCTGAACAAGCCAAACATTTCATGGTGATTTGCATATACATCCCATGATGTTTTGCATTATGAAGGTATGTGTGATCTAGTGTTTCTTTGAAACTTGGTTTTATTGCCAATGCCCTTTGGAGTAACCCTTGCTTCAGTGCTTCTGCACTGAGGTTCTTTGTCTTTAGCTTGTTTTTTTTTTTTCTTTTTGGAGCTCCCCATTACCCAAACACACAAAACCAACATAGGGAATTAAATAATTTTCACTAAAGAGATAGATCAATAAATCAGTGGGTCAGTAGGTGCTAGGTGCAGAGGCAGGACATGCATAGTCTGTTGCTGCAAACTGATGTCTGGAAGAAGAAATATGCCATTGCTTACGGTTGTCCCCTGTGTTTTAAATAAACATCACACAGAGAGTGTGTGTTGAACCTGATGTTCTGTGTCTGATCCATCTGTTATCCCACAACCCCTCCACAGGCTTGTTGTCAGCAGTGGGATAACTTGCTGGAAATGTCTGGATTGGGCTAGGGGGATGTTTTCAGGTGGATATCACTCAGATATCTCAGGTAGACCGATGCACCAGGAGTTGCCAGAAGAGAACTTGGAGAAGAATGTCTGTGGAGTTCTGACCAGAACCACGGCTGACAGACTGGGAGAGAAGCTGCTGCCTGAACGGAACCTGGGAGCTTGGATGAAGGCCAAGAGTGAAGATGACAAAGAGATCCAAGGGGACAAGTTGCAAATGGAAAGAGATTGGGACACTGAGCGGAGAGATAGGACATTGAGTAGAGAAGGCAAGATGCCAAATGAATGGATACCATGAGGGTCTTGCATGCCATCAATGCAGGGCAAACAGAAAGAGCCAGTGGCCCAAAATACATTAAACTGTCTAAACCTTTGGACAGTGATGACATTGAAGCCTACTTCACAACATTTGGGAGGATCGCTCAAACATGCCCATGCCCAAGGGAACAGTGGGTTGTTTGACTGGCACTGCATCTAACTGGCAGTGCCCAGTCTGTTTTTAGCCACATGGACTCCCAAGAGGCAGAGGACTATGACCCTGTGAAGCAGGAGATCCTCAGGTGCCATGACATAAATACTGAACCTATCACCAGAAGTTTAGGTTTCTTAAAATGCAGTCACTGAATAGCTCCCAAGAAACTTAGGCCCATCTCAAGGACCTCTGCTACAAATGGTTACAGCCAGATAACAACAGCAAGGACCAACTTCTGGAGGTGGTAATTATTGAACAGTTTATTAAAGTTTTATCCCAGGAAGTACAACTTTGGGTTCGGGAGCATAAGCCTGATTCCACGGATAAAACCATCACATTGGCAGAAGACTTTCTTGCAGTCTGACCATCCAGATTCAAATGGTTTCAAGGTGCCGCAGCAGCTGCAACCACCAGAAATCCAGTAAGGAACCCTTTTACTTATAAACTGTCAAATCCAGCTACAGTGAAACAAGACTGGAGAGCGGGGGGGGGGTGAATTCCAGTAGCAGAAATTGTATGACATGGGGGCCAAAATAAGGGACATTATGTAAGAAACTGTCCTATTGTAAAGAAAGAGACAGCTCATGTAGCCCTAGCAAACTGGGGTCACTTTATGGATACTGTGCAGATTGGAACAGAGCAGATGATGGGACTGATTGATTCAGGGAGCCGCCAGACTCTTGTGAGAGCAGATCTGGTGACTGAGAATAATAAAGGGCTCAATACAGCAATCACCAGTGTGCATGGTGATATCCATTGCTACCCTACAGCCACCATACAAATGACTGTTCAAGAAAAGACACATGAGGCAGAAGTGGGATTGGTACCTCACCTACCCATGCCAGTTCTTATCGGGAATGGCCACCCAGACTTTGCTTCATTTATACATTGTCATGCCACCCAGGACTCTCCTGTAGTTGCTGTAACCACGAGAGCTCAAGTGAAGCAGGGACATTTATCATCTGTGTTCCCATTTGGTGATGATGTGTTTGAGGATCCTGGCAAGAATCACAAAACTAAAGTGGAGAAGAGGAATCTAAAGAAGGTCTGGATTGATACTCATGCTGGTGTACAGCCAGACTAGGGACACACTTTTAAATGTGATATGCAGCATGAGCAAAAAGCAGACCCTTCACGTAACGTTTTTTTTCCACAGGTGGGGAAGTTTGTTGTAAAACAGGGAATAGTGTACAGAGAATACACTAACCCCATAACTGAAGAGGTAGCAGACCAACTAATTGTTCCAGAAAAATTCTGCTCACAAATCTTGTATCTGGCACATGACATCCCTCTAGCAGGCCATGTAGGCAGAGATAGAACCCTGAATAGGATATTACCCAGGTTTTATTGGCCCTCCATCCACAAGAACATAGCTGAGTATTGTAAAGCATGTGCTGAGTATCAGAAAGTATCTCAGGCAGAAAAAGGGATAGTGTACGACTACAACCCATCCCCATTGTGACTAACCCCTTTAACAGGATAGCCATGGATGTAGTGGCCCCCCTAGAAAAGAGCTCCAGGGGTAACAGATTTGTACTGATCATACAGTATGTGATTACACTACCCACTACCCAGAAGCTATCCCCATGAGAACTGTCACCACCCTGAGGATAGCAGAGAAGCTAGAAAAGGTATTTGGCTGAATGGGAATCCCCAGGAAATACTTACTGATCAGGAGAGTAGTTTTAATGCACACCTGCTAAAAGAATTGCACCGTCTGCGGGGTGTGGTAGCAGTGCATACTTCCCCCTACCACCCACAGACTGATAGCCTTGTAGAGAGGTTTAATCAGACATTAAAGAAAATGTTTTTTCTTTTTTTTTGTTCCAGATCCCCCCTTGTTCTTGGACCATCCCCGCCTGCCACCCCCATGCCCAGGTTTGCCCCCTTGGTCAGGGCCACTGGGGGGCTCCCCCCTGTGGACACTATGGGCAAAGCCTCAGTTTGGGGCCACAGGACTGGGACCCCCCAGTGGACATTGGAAGCAGTGGATGGTGGGATGGAGTGGGTGGTCATACCGGGTGGGCTAGCTTTTTTCTTCAATACTTGATCCCTGGTGGGGGGGACATGCAATGACGTCCAGTGTCTGCCTGCCCCCTAACACAACAGCACCAGTCACAGTGGTACCCCAAGTCTCTGCCAGGAGTCTGTGAAGTGCCGGACACTCTTTGCCTCCCTCCATTCAGAGAAGAAGAACAGTCCCTAGGACACTCAATCCTTCTCCCCCAGCCAGTCCACCAACCCCCGGGTCTGTTCCCTAACCAAGGTCATCGGCATCACAAGTGGAAATCCAACTACTGTGCCAGGAGGCCAGCTATTAAAGAGAATATTGAAGAAGAATGTAAAGGAAGAAAGCAGAGATTGGGATAGGTACCTCCACTATTTACTCTTCGCTTACAGAAAAATCCCTCAAGCATCCACTGGTTTCTCTGCTTTTCCATTAATGTATGGGAGGAACCAGAGGGGACCACTGAATATGGTTAAAGAACACTGGGAAGAAGGGAAGGAGGTAGGACATCTTAATGTCGTACAGTACATGACTTAGCTATACAAATGCCTGATAATGTTTATCAACTTGGCACACCAGAGCTTAGAACAGAAAAAAGACTTGCAGAAAGAAAGATATGACCAGAGTTTGAAGACCAAAACATTTCATTCAGGGGACAAAGTGTTGTTACTTCTTTCCTCCACAGAGAATAAATTACTCATGAAATGGCAGGGCTACTTCTCCATCTTGAGGCAAACAGGAGCAGTAAATTATGAGCTTAGTATGCCAGGAAAGAGACCCCCCAGAAAATTTTCCATGTTAACCTCCTTAGGAAATGGGGTGAGAAGCCTAACCCCTACATTTATATCCATCCTGAAGTTAGGGAGTCAGAGCTGAAGGTTGCCTATACAAGGCTAGAGCAGTAAGAACCATTGGGGGACATCCAGATAAACCCTGAATTAGAGCCTCAGCAACAAAAAAATTAATAGGGGGTATTACAAGAATTTGAGCCCATATTCACAAACATCCTGGGAGGGCCAAAGGAATTGTGCACACCATAACTGCCACACAAGACAATCCCATCCACCAAAAACCCTACAGATTGCCCATGAAGGTGAGGGATGAGGTGATTCAGGAAGTCACAAAAATGGATCAGTTAGGTATAATTGAGCCCTCAAAGAGTTCATGGTCTCCACCCATGGTCATAGTGGACAAGAAAGATGGGATATGTCTATGCCTAGATTTTAGAAAGCTTAACAATGCATTACTATTCGATGGCTATCCAATGCTCCAAATAATTGACAGCATTGACAGGCTAGGCAATGCACAGTATCTCTCCACCCTTGATCTTACAAAGGGATATTGTCAAATCCCCTTGTCACCTGATACACAAGCTAAAACCACATTTAGCACCCCGATCAGTTTATACCAGTTTGTCAGAATGCCATTTGTAATACATAGGGCCCCAGCCACTTTTCAGCATTTTATGGACCACATACTAAGACCACACACTGAGAACTGTGCAGCTTATTTGGACGATGTGGTTATATTCAGCACTGACTGGGAATCCCATGTTAGACACTTGTCCCAGGTATTGCAAGCAATAAAGGAGTCAGGAGTGACCATTAACCCTGCTAAGTGTGCCCTAGCAAAGACCGAAACATGATATCAAGAGATTCAATTTAGGCAACGGACAAGTGTAGCCCAAGGTATAGAAGGTTACAGCAGTAGCAAACAGCCCAATACCTACCATGAAAAAGCACGTGAGATCTTTCCTAGGCCTGGCTGGTTATCACCAGAGATTTATTTCTAATTTCTCAGCCATTGCCAGTCCTTTGACTGATCTCACTAAAAAGAGGTGCCTGAATAAGGTTCAGTGGACCCCTGTTTGTGATGAGGTTTTTAGGAATATCAAGGCCATTCTGTGTACAGTTCCTGTATTGAAAAGCCCTGACTTCAACCAAGTGTTTGAGGTCCAGACTGATGCATCAGAGAATGGTATTGGGGCAGTCTTATCTCAGAAAATAGGTGGGGAAGAACATCTGATCATGTATATCAGCAGGGAGCTACATGAGAGGGACAGAAGATATGCTACCATAGAGAAAGAATGCTTAGCTATGAAGTGGGCGATTGAATCTCTGAAATGTTACTTGTGGGGGTCTGAATTTAAGGTTGTAACTGATCATAACCGTCTTTGCTGGTTGCACCAAATGAGAGAACAAAATCCCTGTATAATGCGGTGGTACTTAGCTCTTCAGCCCTATTAATTTACTGTGTCCCACAGGGCAGGGACAAAACATGTAAATACTGATTTCATGTCTAGATATGGTGCAAGAATTGATGTCAATGAAATATGATGGACTTTCCCTAAAAGGAGACAGTGCAGGGAAGGTACTGTTACTCTCTGTTGAGAAATGTGTTAACACCTCAGGGTAAAGAATGATTATATCCACTATGGAATGTTTATTGCTAATAGGGACCCTGAGACAGAACTTTGTAAGATGACTGGGTGGAAGCTCCATCCCTTCCTGGGACAGGAAAGTGGTAAGCAATCTAAAATAACTGTTTCCCTCTTAAGTTGGGGGATATGTGACAGGGAGATCCTGCCACTCTTGAAGACTGACCTTTTCTTAAGTCTGTTGAAACAGTTCTTCTATTTCTTAGCCTAATCTATCCTTTGCAATTTCTAGTCCATAAGGTTGGCCAGCTATGGGCACCTCCTCCCCTTTCTTGACTTTGCTATAGTGCCCACTTTCATTTTTCTCTTGCCTCTCAGGTCCTCATACAGGGAGGTTATTGTGGTGACCTCCGAGCTGATGCAAAACAGCAGGCTGTGTTCCTCATTGCTGGATTTAGTATGCAATAGCACTATGTCATAAAATACTTTGATGTGTATGCCTTATGTGTATGAAACCTGTAAATGTTGAAAATACCACAGCACTGGGAGTTTTTGATAAAGGTAAAACGTTACTAGAAGAATGTATTATAAAAATTAAGTTACCATGGTAGAGATATCAGAAAACCCCCGTTGCATTATTTAAAATGCATGTAAATTACAGATTGTTTGAGAGGACCTTTGGCACCATGCATTCCTGCTTTAAGCTGAACCAGCCTAAAATGTCATGGTGATTTGCATATACATCCCATGATGCTTTGCATTATGGAGGTATGTATGATGTAGTGTTTCTTTGAAACTTGGCTTTATTGCCAATGCCCTTTGGGGTAACCCTTGCTTCAGTGCTTCTGCACTGAGGTTCTTTGCCTTTGACTTGTTTTTTTTTTTCTTTTCTTTTTGGAGCTCGCCATCACCCAAACACACAAAACCAACATAAGGAATGAAATGATTTTCACTAAAGAGATAGATCAGTAGATCAATGGGTCAGTAGGTGCTGACTAAGTACAGGCATAGTCTGTTGCTGCAAACTGATGTTTTGAAGAAGAGATATGCCATTGCTTAAGGTTATCCCTTGTGTTTTAAATAAACATCACACAGAGATTGTGTGTTGAACCTGAAGTTCTGTGTCTGGTCCATCTGTTATCTTACAACCCCTCCACAGGGTCATATTTTCCACTATCATCTGCCACAGATACAGGCTGATATACCTTTGTAATTTTGTCAGTCTGTACCAGGCATTTTAAAATCACCCATCACTATCATTCTATTATCGGGGTGAAATGTTTGTAATAATTCACACAGTAAGGTATCATTCTCCCTGGATTGGGACTGTACATTACTCCCACAATTATTTTTGTACCTGACTCAGGAAGTAATTTGGCCCATACATGTTCCAATTTGTCATACCCCATATCTATAGCTGTAGACTGTATAATATTAGCCACATACAAGGCTACCCCTCCACCTCTACCATGATGCCTTTGTTTACTCTATAGCATATAACCCTATTTATATCCCAGCCAGTATCCTTGTGCCACCATGTATCAGTAATAGCAGATAAATGGATGGATTCTTTATGTAGGATATGAAGTAATTTATCACATTTTTTTACCAGACTTCTTGCATTTAATTGAGGGTTAGTGAATCATTTGCCTGAAAGTAGGTAGTAGAGTAGGAATATTAGATGGTAAGGGTAAAAGGCAGTATAGGATAAAAATAAAGGTTCAGGCACTCCTCAGACCCATAAAGAGGGACACTGAAAAAAAAAATCCACACATGGTCCTGGCCTGACATGTTTCGGACTGACCACACTCCTTTCTCAAAGTATTGTGTAACCCCCCTGCAAATGGGGGTTCCCAAAAGACTTCCAGGAGCTTGCTTGAATGCTCCAAGCCTGAATGGTGTTTGGCATTTAAGCCATTTATCAGTGAGTGTTTTTAGAGCCTCTGGTACTGTCTCTTTAAGAGCTGTCTGCTTGCAGACATAATTAGTTTGTATGGGGGGACTGTGTGCTTCTCTGAGTACCACTTGAGCTGCTGCCAATTCACTTAATTTTTGCAGTCACTAGGAGTGCAAAGGAACCTATCTGAAAGATGTAACTGTTTACCAGAAATTATTTAGAGTAATAATGAAATGACAGTTTGTCTAACCTGCTTTCTTTGCAGTCAGAACTGTGTCTGCTAGTTCCCATTCTAGTTTTGAACTGCTGAACTGGACCAATCAGGGTAAGCTAGCTCTAAAATGGTGCCTTGGACGAATCAGAACTTGGACTCATAATCTGAGCCAGCCACAAGAGGATTGTATGGGCAGTGACTCTGGGAGATGTAGTTTAGACTTCAGTGCCTTTTGGACCAACAGCAGCAGTCTATTGTGAGTGACAGCCAATCCAGTCAAGAACTGGGAGGAACTCAAAGGAAGTGCCCGGTTTTTGTCGGTTGAGTTCAGTTGAGCTTTGCAGTGAAGAAGGAAGGAGCCCTGTGCTTTTTCAGTGTGCAGTTTTAGTCAAAAACGTGTGTAAGGCCCAGAGTTCCGGTCTGCAGCTTGTGTAACAGCTTGTTAGGACTGAATCCGTCCTGTGAAAAGAATCAAAGGATCTCTGAAGAGTAGAAACCAGGCTCACCCTGTAGAAGACTGGAAGAATTGCTGAAAATTGCACTCGGTCTGTCAGGAACTGAATCTGCTGTGTGTTCTCCGGTATTGTGCAGTAATTGCGATCGGGATGGATGCAGCCTGCCTGGTATAGTACTTTCTTTATATGGATGTGTGAAGAGGTTTGTGTACCTCAAGTGAGCCCTGCTGACATTGAAGGACCCTATCTTATTTGGAGGTCGTGAGTACTAATTCAGGGTTGTCCTGTTGAATTGCCACATTAAATCCAAATGGAATTACTGTACTGCTGACTGTTTAATTCTCCTTTTCTCTGTGTGAAAGGGCCCCTACCAGCTGCCACGGTTTGGACTAGCCACTAGGGCTTGGGTACCCAGGGACAGTAACTGATAGGGATAGGCCTGTGCACAGAGCCATGGTAGATTATTAGAGTGATAAGCTAATTAACCTGATTTCCCTGTCCTTGTTATATCCCCTAAATAAATCAGAGCTGCTTGTTTCAGCAAAGTTATACTGCCTGAGGTATTTGTCATGTTAAAGTCAAAAACTGTACTGTGATTGTTGCACTGTATCTCATTTCACAGGAGGTCCCAGTGCCGGAACCAGACCTGGGGGTAAGTGTGTACTGTGAAGGTAATTCTGATATATTGTGTGGGCCACTAGTGGGAAAAAAGGGGTTGCAGTGTCCCAGAGGGCTGTGACCAAGTTAGTTTAACTATTGCAAACCCTGACCTCTGGGTGGAGGCACCCGCCATTGGATCCAGGCCCCTCAACCTGTTAGTGGCAAATCAGGCAGGGGTAGCCCCTGGGATAGCGCCATCTAGGGGTTACATCTTGGAGGCTCACCGCTGGGATTGTGTGTCCTCTAGTGGCCATATTTACGAACCACTGTTAAGAAAAAATGGGTACCCCGACAGAAGTGGCTGTGCACCGCTGGTGGAGTGGTGTACTGGGAGGAGATCGACCCCAAAATGCTATGCTTATCCTGGACATCCCCTGGGTATCAATACGGACACTGTGCAGGGAGTACTTTCCAAGGTGGAAGGTTTACAAAACCCTGTGGTGGTGGGTCGGCATGCTAATCTGCTCACCCACACTTTCCTGGCCCTAGTAGAGTTTAAGGATCCCATAGATAGCTCCAAAGTGCCACAGACCATTACCCCAGAGGGAGCCCTCACTGCTTGGAGAGTGATAACTAAGGACAGTAAAGACCTGGGGAATCAGCCCACCACTATCTGAAACTTTTGAGGAGAAATTTGCTGAATGGTTGCTGGGAGAGGGAAAACTGTGGAGGACTTGAAGAAACTATTCTTGCCACCTGGGAGTGTTCCTCCCCCAACACCCTCTCCTGCTCCAGTGCCCGTGAATGGCTGAACCAATGCAGACTCCTATTTCTGCACCTGCCATTAGTCACGACTCTTACCGAAGGTTGAGGATCTTCTCTGGCACCCTCCCCACCCCCAAAGGGGAGGATGACTGGGAGACCTGGATAGACTATGTTGCCCCCCAAGTGCTAGAATGGCAATGCTCGGAAGGTGAAAAGCGAAAGAGGGTTAGTGAGAGCCTCCGAGGTCCTGCCCTGGCTACCATCCGTGCTAAACGGGCCAGTAACCCTGAAGCGACTGCACAGGCCTATCTTGAGGCCTTGGAGAATGTGTATGGGAGCCCAGATTCTGATGAGGACCTATGGTGGAGAGTAAGAGATGCACAACAGTACCAAGGGGAGTTGTTGTCTGTGTATGTATCTCGGCTGGAAAAATTGTTGCAAGAATGCCTCAGAAAAGGTAGTTTGCCAGCATTGAACTGGACCGAACCAGGCTGGACAGGATCTTAAGTCTGCCCCTTCTCAGAACTGCTGTTGCTTCAGTTACACCTGGCAGATCGACTGGAATCCCCACCCTCCTATGATGAGTTAATGAGAGAAATTGAGGAGTTGAGAAAAGACGACCTCGGAGGGACCTGCACCAATAGCTGCGGCTACGACCCGAGTGACTGAGGGTGACCCATCAAGTGAAGTTCAGGGGCAGAGGTTGGCAGTCAATGAGTGCTCTGACAAGGAAAAGATATGTCACAATGGGGCGAACTGTTGAGAGAGATCCGGATTCAAAAACAGTCCCTTTATGAAGGCCACGCCTGCAAGTACGGGCCCTGACCTATATCCGACTGCATCTATGGGGTGGGGTACCCACCCATGTATCTCCTGCTGATAACAGCTCGAACTCGATTCCTTGACCATGGAAGTGGAGAAACTGACGAGATGTCTCCAAATGCTTATCACGCCGCAGACAGAGATGGCACCAAGGTTTCCAGTTAGTACACCCCGCCCTGGCTCCCAGTGTGGCGCCTCGCCAGCTCAAACTCCAGAAAGTATGTTTTGCTATAATTGTGGGAAAGATGGGCACATGAAAAGGGAATGCCAGTCCCCAAAAGACACTGACAAAGTTGCATATAGGCTACAAGGAGAGCTTCGGAGAAGAAATCAGTGGTTAAGAGCATCACATGATCCCAGTGAGGGCACCAAAATGCTAATTCACGTCCTTTTGTGGCAAGGTCAGTTGCCCAGGCCCCCACTACACGCCTCCAGACTGGTCCAGAATAGTGGGTCCCTCCATGGAGACCACTGTAAAGGTGAACGGAGTGTCTACAAGAGCTATATTAGACAGTGGCTCCCAAGTGACAATTATGTTCCAAGATTGGTATCAGAAGCATTTGTCAGACGCACCTTACAACCATTAGAAGGACTGCATGTATGGGGTTAAGTGGGAAGGCTCACCTATTCGGGTATATCCGAATTTGGCTGTCTTTCCCCACCTCCGTGGCTGGAGTGGCCGAACAAGTAGAGACCCTAGCCTAGTGTCTCCCCCACTGGACTGTATGATGGTGTCCCTTTGTTGATTGGAACAAATGCTCATATGTTCGGAAGGCTGGCACAGTTGTGTTATGAAAACAGGGTCAAAGACTAGTAGAGCTTTAAGAGTTCCGGCTTTAATTAAGAAGGCCTATGAGGCACAGAGAGATGCTGAAAAACAGAACCAGAGGAACCGGTCGGATTGTATGGAAGAAGGATCCTGAGTCTCTGATCCTGGCGCCAAATGCCCAGTGTACCTTACAGGAGAGGTCCTGTCAGAAAGGATGTTAAGAATAAAATATTAATGTTGGATGCACCAGGCGATGGAAAATTGCCAGAGGGACTGCTGGTCAAGCCTAGTATTTTGCCCGCTAGAGCCCATGCTTATGCCAGAAGGGTAATGGTCCAAGTTCATAATGTGTCTGAAAGAGACATTCGAGTAAACAGAGGTTGCATCCTGGCTAATGTGCATTGTGCAGACACTGCAGTGCTACCCAGCAGCAAGAGTTCAAGGAAGAATGACAGAGTAACGCCTGACTTGTTTGATTTCGCGACTCCCGCTGCCAGCTGAATGGAAAGTGAAGATCAGTGAGAAGCTTGCCCAGAGAGACCAGGTGTTTTCTTTAAAGGAATGGGATGTAGGATGCGCAAGGAGCTTGAGCACAATATCCGCCGCATGACGGAAGACCATTTCGTGGAGAGGTCTCGACGCCTGGCACCTGCTGACATAGATGATGTGAGACGGCATCTGCAAGAGATGTTAGCTGCTGGTGTAATACAAGAATCCAGAAGCCCTTATGCTTCCCCATTGTGGTAGTGAGGAAAAGAATGGAACAGTAAGGATGTGTGTGGATTATCGCACCTAAACCGGGCGGACTATCCCGATCAGTACACAATGCCCGCATTCAGGATGCTTTGGACTGCCTAAACGGGAGCAAGTGGTTCTCTGTGCTGGATCTCCGCAGTGGGTACTATCAGATCCCGATGGCCCCAGAGGACCGTGAAAAGACAGCCTTTATCTGTCCGCTTGGCTTATGAATTCATGAGGATGCCTCAAGGGATTTCAGGTGCCCCAGCCACTTTTCAACGATTGATGGAGCGGCAGTGGGGGACATGAACTTACTAGAGTGCCTGGTATACCTAGATGATGTCATTGTGTTTGGCAGCTCACTGGAGGAACATGAGCAGATTATTTAAGGTATTGGACCGACTGAGGACTTTGGCCTTAAACTGTCCATTGATAAGTGTCAATTTTTTCAAACATCAGTAAAGTATGTGGGACACATAGTATCCACCGAGGGAATAGAGACCGACCCAAGTAAAGTTGAGGCCTTGACCACCTGGCCACAGCCCAAAATCTAAAAGAACTGCAAAGATTCCTGGGATTCTGTGGTTATTATCGGCGCTTATCAAGGACTATTCAAGAGTGATCCGCCTTTACTTAACCTTACTCAAGGGTATCCCCAACCCACAAAATACCAAAAGTCAGCGTCCCTCAAGACTGAAAGAGTGTATTTTCATCCGAGTGAAGTATTTGGGGCCCGCTGGACTCCTGATTGTGAGACTGCTTTTCATGAGATCATATCAACTTACCCATGCTCCAGTGCTGGCCTATGCCGATCCAAGAAAACCTACGTCCTGCACACTGATGCTAGCTTGCAAGGGTTGGGGGCGTGTTGTACCAAGAGCACGAGAATGGCCTGAGACCAGTGGCCTTGCCAGTAGAAGCCTGACCCCATCCGAAAAGAACTATCCTGTACATAGTTAGAGTTCCTAGCTTTGAAGTGGGCCATTGTTGACCAATTCCATGAGTACTTGTATGGGGCTAAAATACTAGTAAAACTGATAATCCTTTGACCTATGTGCAGACCTCAGCTAAGTTGGATGCCACTGGCCATAGGTGGCTTTCTGCATTATCTACATATGACTATGCTCTCAATACCGAGCAGGTCTGAACCACATAGATGCTGATGCTCTCTCCGGAGGCCTGTTCCCCAGAATGATTGGGTCCGATTGGCAGAACCTGACATTCGGGCACTCTGCCGGAAGTTTGACAGGGAGGAACAAATGTCCACGGACGCAGTGGACTGCATGGTGGATTGCTTGGGAGCCTCTGAGAATTGCATACCTGCTGCTTATTGCCACTTTTCTGCAATAGACATTGGTGCACTGCCTCAGCTGGACAATGACAGTATTCGGCGGGCTCAATCCCGCGATCCCATGATCAAAGCAGCTTTAGAAGCCCTCTATGCAGGAAAAGATGTCCAAATTACGCTCCACTGATTTGAGAACTGCACTGTTATACAAAGAAGGTCCTAAGTTGAAACTGATCAATAAACTGTTATACAGAGAAACAGTAGACAGAGGGGGACAAGTAGACAAACAACAACTAGTGCTGCCCAC
The DNA here is from genome assembly GCA_016271365.2 of Neoceratodus forsteri. Taxonomy (NCBI): domain Eukaryota; kingdom Metazoa; phylum Chordata; order Ceratodontiformes; family Ceratodontidae; genus Neoceratodus; species Neoceratodus forsteri. Next base: position 536,312,558 of record CM057455.1, read on the forward strand.
TGCCTTTCGAGACTCAGTACTGAGGTCCTTGCACAACCACATGGGGCACCTTGGTATAGACAGAACACTTGACTTGGTGAGATCCAGATTCTATTGGCCTAAGATGGGGGCTGATGTGGAGCAACACATTCGAACTTGTAGTCGCTGCTTACAGAGGAAAGCTTTGCCCAGAGGGCTGCCCCTTGTTAACATCACCACCAGTGCACCATGGAGCTGGTCTGTATTGATTTTCTAAGTTTGGAGTCAGATCAAAGAAATATCAGTAATGTGCTGGTGGTCACTGACCATTTCACGAGATATGCCCAAGCTTTCCCACCAAAGACCAGAAAGCATCCACTGTGGCCAAAGTACTTGTAGAAAACTTTTTTGTTCACTATGGGGCTCCACAAAGAATCCATTCTGATCAAGGGAGAGACTTGAGAGTCGTCTGATCAAAGAGATGCTTTCTCTGTGGGGAGTGCGAAAGTCCAGAACCACTCCTTACCACCCCCAGGGGGACCCACAGCCTGAACGTTTCAACCGCACTTTGCTAGATATGCTAGGCACCCTGCACCCAAAGGACAAGCCTAGATGGAGCCAACAAATTAGCACCCTGGTACATGCTTATAACTGCACCAAAAGTGATGCCACTGGATTCTCCCCCTACCGCCTGATGTTTGGAAGAGAAGCTCGACTACCAGTAGATGTGTGTTTTGGGGTCTCTCCTGATGGGGTTCAGGCTGACAACTATTTACAGTATGTGCAAAAGTTAAAGGCCCAGCTAACTCATGCGTACCAACTGGCTCAAACCATGGCTGCCAAAAGAAATCTGGCCAACAAAGAAAGGTATGATAAAAGGTGAAAGCACAGGAACTCCGGAGGAGATCGGGTATTGCTAAGAAATCTGGGATTGCATGGCAAGCACAAGATTGCTGACAGATGGCACCATCTCCCTCACATTGTAGTGGGCAAACTAGATGATCTGCCAGTGTACAAAGTAAGGCCTGAGAATAATTCAAAAGATGTAAAACAATGCATAGAAATCATTTACTGCCCATTGGACAAATCTTATTGAGTCTGAGCCCCTAGAAGATGCCCCTCTGGACCAGTGACTAGAGCTGCTGCTAAGAAAAGATCAAGAAAGTCTGCACCTACAGAAGCAAAGTTAAAGTGTTCCCTCCACAAGTCCCAGTTGAGCATGACTGTCAGTCCATATCGGAAGAAAGTGAGAGTGACTTTGAATACTATCCTTCTTACGAACTGAGTCAATTGTTTCGGGAATCCTCTAGTCAATACTGGAGACAAAGCTGGGCCTTCTGGACTGTTTAAGCCCCAGCTTCATCCCTGGAGCCAATGCTCCCAGAAAGTGAAGTGCAAAGCATCAGATCAGATGAAATGGAATCATTGTGCATGGTTGAACTGTTTGAGCTTTCAGGAGAAAATGATAGATTGGGGCAGACTGGTGATACACCGAACAAGAAGAGTATTTTGAGTGCCCTGACAGTCCACTGCCAGTGTCCGAAAGCTCTCCATGCGAGCCAAATGTTGTGGACTCAGAAACTGTAACTCCTGGAGCTGAAAGTGCCCCAAGTTCTAGCCTCTCTACCCCATGGAGACTCCTGACAAGTGTGGACAATGCTGAAAATGAGGCTCAGAGTGCAGAGACTGTAACAGTTCCCCTAGAAAGACTGGTCGAGCTGTAAAGCCTGTGGTGCACCTCAGTTATGATTCCCTTGGGAGGCCTGTGGATTTGCCTCTCAATGTTGTCCATAAAGGAGTGTATGTGTCCCGAGCTCATTGCCCAAACTGGCGTCAGTGCTAACTTCAAGTTACTTGTGTTGCCTCTCTAAGTATGGTGCCTTGCCCGTCCAGCCCCAAGGTAACTGATAGGAAGGGCCCTCTCTTCAGGTTTCATGTACAAGAGGTAATAACTTGAGTTATGGTACAATGTGTATGTAATACTGTGTAAAGAGTGACGATGCAATGTTTCAGAAATGTGTTCTTGGTAAATGATATATTGACTGATGATTACATAAGCAGCCTAATGCAAATGTATATGGTTGCAGTTGAAACTTATAGTACTTGCTTGACGCGGACGTCAAGCTTTCCCAGGCCAGGAAGGGTGTAACCCCTGCAAATGGGGGTTCCCAAAGACTTCCAGGAGCTTGCTTGAATGCTCCAAGCCTGAATGGTGTTTGGCATTTAAGCCATTTATCAGTGAGTGTTTTAGAGCCTCTGGTACTGTCTCTTTAAGAGCTGTCTGCTTGCAGACATAATTAGTTTGTATGGGGGACTGTGTGCTTCTCTGAGTACCACTTGAGCTGCTGCCAATTCACTTAATTTTTGCAGTCACTAGAGTGCAAAGGAACCTATCTGAAAGATGTAACTGTTTACCAGAAATTATTTAGAGTAATAATGAAATGACAGTTTGTCTAACCTGCTTTCTTTGCAGTCAGAACTGTGTCTGCTAGTTCCCCATTCTAGTTTTGAACTGCTGAACTGGACCAATCAGTGTGGGGTAAGCTAGCTCTAAAATGGTGCCTTGGACGAATCAGAACTTGACTCATAATCTGAGCCAGCCACAAGAGGATTGTATGGGCAGTGACTCTGGGAGATGTAGTTTAGACTTCAGTGCCTTTTGGACCAACAGCAGCAGTCTATTGTGAGGACAGCCAATCCAGTCAAGAACTGGGAGGAACTCAAAGGAAGTGCCCGTTTTTTGGGTTGGAGTTCAGTTGAGCTTTGGCAGTGAAGAAGGAAGGAGCCCTGTGCTTTTTCAGTGTGCAGTTTTAGTCAAAAGTGTGTAAGGCCCAGAGTTCCGGTCTGCAGCTTGTGTAACAGCTTGTTAGGACTGAATCCGTCCTGTGAAAAGAATCAAAGGATCTCTGAAGAGTAGAAACCAGGCTCACCCTGTAGAAGACTGAAGAATTGCTGAAAATTGCACTCGGTCTGTCAGGAACTGAATCTGCTGTGTGTTCTCCCGGGTATTGTGCAGTAATTGCGATCGGGATACAGATGCAGCCTGCCTGGTATAGTACTTTCTTTTATATGGATGTGTGAAGAGGTTTGTGTACCTCAAGTGAGCCCCGCTGACATTGAAGGACCCTATCTTATTTGGAGGTCGAGTACTAATTCAGGGTGCTCCTGTTGAATTGCCACATTAAATCCAAATGGAATTACTGTACTGCTGACTGTTTAATTCTCCTTTTCTCTGTGTGAAAGGGCCCTACCAGCTGCCACGGTTTGACTAGCCACTAGGGCTTGGGTACCCAGGACAGTAACTGATAGGGATAGGCCTGTGCACAGAGCCATAGGTAGATTATTAGAGTGATAAGCTAATTAACCTGATTTCCCCTGCCTTGTTATATCCCCCTAAATAAATCAGAGCTGCTTGTTTCAGCAAAGTTATACTGCCTGAGGTATTTGTCTATGTTAAAGTACTGTACTGTGATTGTTGCACTGTATCTCATTTCACAGGAGGTCCCAGTGCGGAACCAGACCTGGGGTAAGTGTGTACTGTGAAGGTAATTCTGATATATTGTGTGGGCCACTAGTGGGAAGAAAGGGGGGTTGCAGTGTCCCAGAGGGCTGTGACCAAGTTAGTTTAACTATTGCAAACCCTGACCTCTGGGTGGAGGCACCCGCCATTGGATCCAGGCCCCTCAACCTGTTAGTGGCAAATCAGGCAGGGGTAGTAGCCCCTGGGATAGCGCCATCTAGGGGTTACAATTGTGGTCAGTCCAAAACATGTCAGACCAGGACACGTTTGCCTATGGTGGAATAAAGATGCAAAAATGTAGAAATAAAGACTGTGTGTGGTAATTTTTTGAGCATCCCTCTTTATGGGTTTGAGGAGTGCCTGAACTTCTATTTGTTATCCTAATTGTTTGGTTTTAGTGCACTGCTTCCTAGTGTGCAATCATTCTGTACCTGTTAAAAGGCAGTATAGTCTAGAGATTGGAGTGATAAGCTGGGAATGACTTTGGCACATCCAGCAGACCTGAGCCTGATTACCACAACCTCTGCTTGTATGCTATGTGACCCTGAATAAGTCACTTAACCACCCAGAGCTCCCAGGTCACCCCTGAAAACAGGTCTTGGGCCTAGTGGGCTTTAGCCAGTTACCAAAAAGTTTAATAAAAAAGTGAGTCCTGAGGAGGGGACAAAACGATCATTTTGACAGGCTGTGGAACTACAGAAGAGGACAGTGCAGGCTTAAGGAATGCCTGGAGTATGCCTGGTCAACTATAGGTGAATAGGTTTTATTATCTGATGTGAGAATGAATAAGTCTATACAAAAAAAACTTAAAAGAGCAAAGGCTTAACACCCAGAATGATTTGCAGTTCTTTAAAAAAAATAATACCTACTGTATGTTTTTATGTTATGGAAGTGAGTTGGTATAGCGCAATCTATCATCACTCCATTAACAATTTAACAAACTTCAGAAGTTGCACAGTATACATACCAGAGACAATTTAATACATGGTAACTTACCTCTTTAGTGTACTTGCTTAAGAATCCTTCAAAAATCTTTTATTTCCAGTGGAATCACACAGGGCTTCATGCAATTCTAAATGCCAAACACCACCATTCAGTGCAGATCTGGTGTGTTCTGCTTCCTTGTGTTGTTTGAGCCTGCCACTTTCTACTGGAGAGTATGACATCAGATGCATGTCCAGAAACATCTGACATCAGCTCAGAATCCCCTGCACTCTATGCAAAGAGCTCAGTGCACAACTGGCAACCTGTTAAACCTTAGCTCCATCTGTTGGCATCACAGGGCCTTAACTTCCAATCACGGATTTCCTCCAAAGTTTACCCCAGTGGCGGGGTTGGCAGCTCCCCCTGCTCCCCGTCAGCAGATCAAGATTCTGGACAGAGCCCTGTAGCCAGTGCCAAGCCTACGAGGAGTTAATCTGCCATCCTGCTCTACCTCCAATCAGTTTTCACTAGACTGTGCAGAAGCCGAATATTATTTCCCAAATACCATGAATAGTAGGGCTCCTCAATATTCGAGAGTCCTCATGAAATTATTTGGCCATCTACAAAAAAAAAAAAAAGTTCCTTCCCTCACCCAGCCCCGAACCAGATAAAATGTAATGGCCATTTCCCCACCCTCAGTCAAAAGCACCATCCCACCCTCCTCCCACCCAGCTCCCACAAGTTTTTTTTCTTGATACATTTAAATAAAACTAGATCTTCTCCAATGGGCAACTGGCTCAGACTATCCACTTCCATGGCAAGCCACATTTCAATGTAAAACATTTGTTTGCTGTTCAAAAAAAGTATATCATTTATGCTCCTCCAGTACAGCATCTGACCTTACTCCCACCCACCAGCCCTCAGTTCTCAAACATAATTCAAGAAGCAGCAATTGCTTCAGGCCCAGTTCTCATCAGGAGCTCAGTTGGCATATGGATAATTTGCACATCTCTGTTCTGAGTAACTTTGTACCCTGAGGCCTCACTGGTGGCATTCACAGTCCCCAGCCACCCTAAAAATATCTGTGAACCACTATAAGGTGGACAGAGCTTAGCCCGGCAATGGGACTCCACTAGTAAGATTGCCCTGGTCAAGATACATAGGCCCAGGTTACACTAGGGCTTTAATACCATTTCAACTCTATACAAATTGTGTTAAAAATTTACATCCAGATTGTAGCACTTTAATAACCATGCTGCAATCCATTTTCTAAAACAGTGCTCAATCCCTGCTCAGACGTTGGCCTCAGCACGTTTTTTGACCAACAGATTTTGACAGCAGTATGAACAGGTTCTGTGCTGTAAAACAGGTTAAGACAACTACAGTGACTTAAAATCTGTGTTTTTGGCTATTGCAAAATGAAAACCAAAAAAAAATTAAACCCATCCCTGAGCTAAATATGAGTAACTGATTCTAATTGTGATACATTTTCCCAACATCTGCATTCATGCCCAGTCGTGAATATTCTGGCATGCATTGTGGTACCTGTTCCATTTTCTGCTGGAGCAGCAATCAAGCCTGGTAACTCATTTGGGCTAGCACAGTATTGGAGCACAACCTGGATGCACTGACAACTGTGCAATAATATCTGTCTGTTTTTACACACACATTTCACTATTTATGCCTATATAGTACCAGCTATGTGCAACACATTCACAGAGAATAAACAGGGTTACACCACCAGTGGGTTCTTTGCCTCTCTTCCCGCCCACAGCCGCTGATTGGGAACACACAGGAGATCTATGAATTATCTGCCCAATCAAATAGCTGCAGGACCTGTGAGTGAGAGAAAGGGGCTGCACTGGACTGACACAGGAGACCACAGGAATATGAGAGCTGGACAGCCTTGAAGCATGACTATCACAGTTTCAAAGTGAAAATTAAGGTAAACTTTACTGAATTGCTCTGAAACACATAGACACAGTTTGAATGAGAGGCAATAGCATTTAACAACAGCTACATAAACTTTTGCTAATAACTGAGTTTTGTATAAACTGTTTGTACATTAAAACCTCTTGTTTTGTTCCCACAGTTCTGTGCCTGCTATCCCTGGAGACTGTAGGCTATTTCACCACCCACCAGCCCTCCAGTTACTTGAACTCTAAGCAGCACTAGGCCACATCTCAGACCTCAGTTGCTGCACATACTAGTTACTTTGCCTTAAGGGAGCACAGTGGCTACTAGGCCTATACCCCCCCTCAGTCAGGCCACTCACCCCTTCACCACCAGATACCCTTCCTTTTATCTAACACTGTGACTTTTAACATTGCAATACTTAAACTCTAAACATTTCACAATACCAGTACATTGCATCACATACAGTAGCATTAACTCAACAGCATTCAAAGCACCCCCCCCCCCAAGTCATTAATATTCAGTCCTTCAGTAGCTGGACAGTAGTCCCTGAAGCAGAAGGATTCACAATACAGAAATGCAGAAGAGTGTCACTCTGGAACTTTCTGTTTATTTTTTTATTTATTTATTTTTATTTTAGTCTTTGGTAACTGGGTAAGGCCCACTAGGCACAAGTGCCTGTTTTCAAGGGTGACCTGGAAGCACTGGACTCTAGATTTAGTAGTTGCCGTATTGGTCCTTGTAAGACTAGATCCAGAAACAAATGATTTGATACCTTTTTAATTGACCAACATAGATGTAACAACAAGAACAAAGTGCTCTAGGTTTCGGACCAACCAGTCCTTCTTCAGAATTTAATGCCAGCAGTTGTTTAGAAAATACAATACTTATAACAGCTAGATCATACAGAAAAAAAACAGAAAAAGTCCCCATTAGTTTAAAATACTCATTTAAAAAATACAGAAGATGATGTCAGAGAAGTTTAACAGTACCATACTGCCTTCAGTCAGGAGGGTCCCCGGGTCAGAGATGCTTGGTGGAACACACATACAAAGAATCCTACTGCATATAAATTTAATTGACATAAGATAACACTGCTGAAGCAGATGACTCTTAAATCAAGCTATGAGTGCCACAGTTTGTATAAGGATGTGATTATTGAAAGGCAACCCCACCCAGATTAAAGACAAACCAAGATTGTTTTAGGGCTCCAAGAAGTTTCAATGCCTGCATTATAGACAAGCATTTACCAGTAAAGTTGTCTTAAAAACATCAGTGCACACTGTATGATGTGTAAAACCTAGCTGGACCTGTCACCCAGCTGTACTATCAAGCTAGATATAAGGCCCAAGAAATTTCAAAAACCTCTAGTGTAGTGACAGGACTGTATAAATGATAATTTAAATATAAATTGACAATATTAGTGTCAAACAAAAAACTCTAGTCAAGGAACCTCAAGGAATTAAGACCATGTAGCCTGATATGTACTGATGTCAATATACACTGAGAATGTAACAACTTGATGTACCACAAATGTCTAAGGAATCTGAAAAAGAGATAAAAATGTAATTTCTCTCCTGCTCTTCATACACACAATACACCCTACCCCACCCCACATCACCATAATGTGGGGGGGGGGGGATACCTAGCTTTAAGGAGATGTTCTCTCTCTCTCCCCCCACACACAGACATACACACACACACACACACTCTCTCTCTCCCCTAGTGAACCTTTATTCACATCAGTCACAGCAATTGTTCCTCAAAGGAATTCAACTTGTCATGAAATCCTAAGTAAAAGGGCTCATGTCTCCTAATACCTACAGAGCAAAAAATGTAACACTATTTAACCGTACTACTATCTGTATAGTAACATTTCCAAGAATTCTGGATAGAACTACCATGAAATAAATCTGCCACCCTCCCCAGGATAAGGTAACTAGAAGTAAATATAAAATATGTGTGTAAGACCATAGGTCTAACATACCTACATATCCACAAATTACTACAATATTAGCCTAATGTAAAAAGATCTGTCCAGGACCCCCATGCAAATGAGATCACCCACCTCAATATGTACAGAGTTAAAAAAAATTATCTGGAAGCACTGGGGAAGTTAAGTGACTTGCTCAGAGTCACACAATATGGAAGTGGAGATTGTGGGAATCAAACCCTGGTTTGCTGGATGTATCAAGCTCATTCATAGCTCATTACTTTAACCTCTAGGCTATACTGCCAGCCCCACTAGTGCGCTAGTCCCAAGATGACAATAAAATGTTACTGCACCACTTCCCTTTATGACTGAAGAAATAGTGTCCTGGACCATCTGGAATTGGCAGTGCATCTGGTGCTGATGTTCCTTGGAGACAATCTGGATACTTGAAGCAGTTACAATTCTTCCTGTCTGAAACTGAAGACACGTGTGGAAAAGCAGGTACTTGAAGTAGCATGCTATTGTCCTTCCTCTCACTTACAGCCCTACTATCCTTCACACTGGGATGAGTGTGATCCATAGAAACATAGAAAGTGACGGCAAAAGGAGACCTTCCGGTCCATCTAGTCTGCCCAATAGTATCCCTGCTTAGAATTTCGCTAGCTGCCTAGTATCTATTTTGTGTGAGGGCTCCTAAAATTCTCCTCTTAAGCCAGAAGCCTTAGATCACTAAGCCATCCTAGCACTGATCCCTGTAGTCTGTTCAAATACTGAAGGCTAGTCCCCCAGGCCCTAACAAACTGGTAGGCTTCACTAGACTGGACTTCCCCAAGACAGGTCTCTCTGGTCCCTTCAGGTGGCTCTCCTCGCTCAAACTCCCCAAACTTAGCTGTGAAGCTCTCTTTATACCTTTTCAATATTCAATTTCTCAAAATCCTGGTCAGTGAGGCCCTGTGCACACTGCTGGTCTATTTTTTTTTAAATATTATTAAAAACATTTTTAAACTCACTACACAAGTCCATCCACACTGTCATATACCATGTTTGAACATGATAACGCTGAGTCCCCACCACCTTTTCAAGCACAGTTCTGTAGCTTTCTCAGTAGCACACATTCATTGTGAAACACTGAAGCAAGGTTAAATAAGCTGCAAACCACAATAGCCATGAACATCAGGTATAAACATTAATTAAAGAAACCAACTCCAGGAGGACAACTAAGCACTACCACATTGACCCAAGTGCAAAAAATTGCTGTGTAGAGATAGACAGTATACATGTAAAATGCTATATATGTATATGTATCTCTCTCTCTCTTCCCCTCTCTCTCTCTCTCTCTCTCTCTTTCTCTCTCTCTATATATATATATTCTATGCAAAAAAACTTCATTAATGCATCAGTTAGGGTTCTTCTACAGTGAAAAAATTGAGGAAATTCAATTTTAGGGTTCCCACCCACCCCACCCCTACCAACAGGCATCGGGTGTCGTTGGGGTCATCGCCCTAAATCTCACCCCATCCCATGTGTAAACAAGCTGAGGTGGTGCAGCATAGGAGAATGGGGTGAGAGTTAGCCAATAACCCAACGCACACCCAGATGCCTGTTGGTGGGGGGACTGCGTGGGGTGGGGTGCAAGGAGGGAACCTAAAATCGAATTTCCTCACTTTTTTCACTGTAGAAGAACCCAAACTGATGCATTAACAATGTTTTTTTACATAGAATTTCCTTACTTTTTAAGAAAGAATAAAAAAGTAGAAAGTTGCTCAAGTTGGTAGTAGCGTTGGGCCCATCAATTTGTAAGTGCCAGGCCATGTTACACACCCAATGACTAAAAAGTACATTCACAACAGCAAGTCCAGCCACCAAATAGAAACATAGAAACATAGAAACATAGACTTTGACGGCAGCTAAGGGCCACTTGGCCCATTTAGTCTGCCCATTTCCCTACCTACAGGATAGGCCGCAGATCCTAGTTAACCAACAGCCTATTTCTTCCTACCCCCCACAAGAATTGCCTTATGTCTGTCCCATGCGTTCTTGAAATCTCCCACAGTTTTAGACCCCACAACCTCCTCAGGAAGGCTGTTCCATGCATCCACTACCCTCTCTGGGAAATAATACTTCCTCACATTGCCCCTGAACTGCCCCCCCCATCTTTAAATTGTGTCCCCTTGTTCTTGCACGTCTCTTTTTCTGAAAGATGCTACCCTCTTGGACTTTGTTGATTCCACTGAGGTACTTAAAAGTTTCTATCATGTCCCCTCTCTCCCTTCTTTCCTCAAGGGTATACATATTAAGCTCCTTTAGTCTCTTCTCATACGGTTTCTCTTGCAGACCCTGCACCATTTTAGTTGCCCTCCTCTGGACTGCCTCTATCCTGTCTATGTCCTTGGGAGATGGGGTCTCCAGAACTGGACACAGTACTCCAGATGGGGCCTCACCAACTGTCTGTACAGAGGGATAACAACTTCCTGTTTTCTGCGGCTGATGCCTCTCCCTATGCATCCCAGTATACCCCCAGCCCTCCCTACTGCCTTCTCACATTGCTTGCTAACCTTAAGGTCATCTGATATGATTACCCCCAGGTCCCTTTCCTTTTTTGTTGTTGTTACTACCCCCCCAATTGTGTATTCTTTCCCTGGGTTCTTGTTTCCCAGGTGCATTATTTTGCACTTCTTTGCATTGAATCCTAGCTGCCATACTTCTGACCATTCCTCCAACCTTGCCAAGTCCCTTCTCATCCTTTCCACGCCTCCTTGTGTATCAACCCTGTTGCAGATCTTTGTGTCATCTGCAAAGAGGCATACTTTTCCTTCCAGTCCCTCTGCAATGTCACTTATGAAGACATTAAAAAGGACTGGACCCAATACTGAACCCTGTGTACCCACTAGTAACCCCTCTTCTTCAGAGTGGACTCCATTTACAATTACCTTCTGTGTCCTGTTGTCCAGCCAATGTTTTACCCAGGCTACCACCCTGGGACCAACTCCCAGGCTGGTTAATTTGACTGTTAATCTTTTGTGTGGGACTGTGTCAAATGCCTTGCTAAAGTCTAGGTAGGCCATGTCCACAGCCCCTCCCTGATCTACTACTTTGGTCACCCAGTCAAAGAAATTTATTAGATTCGTCTGACATGACCTTCCTGCTGTGAACCCATGCTGCCTTGGGTCCTGTGCCCCACTGGCCTCTAGGTACTCAACTATTCTTTCCTTCAGAAGTGACTCCATCACTTTCCCCTACCACAGAGGTCAGACTGACAGGTCTGTAGTTTCCTGCCTCTGTCTTGGTCCCACTTTTGTGAAGGGGAATCACATCCGCCTTCTTCCAGTCTTCGGGTACCACACCATCCTCCCATGATTTATTAAAATGAGTAGCCAGTAGTTTCACTAGTTCCCCCCTTAATTCTTTTAAAATTCTGGGGTGAATTCCATCAGGCCCCATTGCTTTGTCCACCTTCAATTTTAAGAGTTCTTGCAGAACCCTTTCTTCTGTGAAAGGACTGGGATCGACCCCCCTATCAAGAGTGCTTCTGTTAATTGGATTAGGCACTTCCCCTCCTCCTCTTTTGTGAATACTGAGCAGAAATATTCGTTCAGTATCCCTGCTTTTTCACTGTACCCCTCTGCCCACCCACCGTTCATTCTATTCAGCCTCACTATCCCTCCTTTGACTTTCTACGCCGCTGATGTACCTATAAAAGGTTTTATCCCCTTCTTAACCGAGTTGGCTATCCTTTCCTCAGTTTGGGCCTTTGCTATTCTGACTTCCCTCCCTGCTTCCTTCTGCCTTAACTGGTACAGCTCTCTGTCCTGCTCCTTCTGTGTTTCCTTATACTTCCGGAATGCTATCTTTTTCTTCCTGACTTTCACAGCCACCTCTTTTGAGAACCATAGTGGCTTTTTCTTTCATTTTGATTTGTTTATTTGCTTCACACAAAGGCTTGTTGCCTCAGTGATGGCAGTTTTAATGATTCCCCATTGTTGCTCCACACCTCCTTTTAGCCTGTTTACTAGTGCTTTTCTGAGGCACTCTCCCATCTTGCCAAAGTCAGCCCTCCTGAAGTCCAGTACCCTCACTTTTGTATGGCTTGACTCTGTGGCTGAGTTTAATGTGAAACACACTGTTTGATGGTCACTTGTTCCCAGATGGCAACCCACTTCTAGATCTGAGATCCTCTCACTGCCCCCGTTTGAGAGTATGAGGTCTAAGATTGCTCCCTCACGAGTGGGTTCCAAAACTAGCTGTCTGAGGCCTGCCACCTGTAGGACATCAAGAATGGCCCTGCTCTTGGATGTGGCTACAGAAAATGTGTTCCAGTTAACATCTGGCATATTCAGGTCTCCTATCAACAATATGTCCCCTTTCTCTGCCATTCTAAGAATGCCTTCTATCATATCCTTGTCCATTCCCTTCCCTTCCCCTGACATGGGGGTCTGAACACAACCCCTGTGCGGATTGTGGTGCCATTTCCAGTCTCCAAGGTGACCCAAAGTGCCTCCTCTCCTCCTTGTTTACTCTTTTGTTCAGTTGCTTTTATCCCTTCCTTTACATAGAGAGTTACTCCTCCCCCTCTTCTCCCCTGCCTGTCTCTCCTGTAGGTTATGTACCCTGGTATGTTAACATCCCAGTCATGGTTCCTCTGTGTACCATGTTTCTGTGACTGCTACGATATCCAGGCATCCCTCTTCCATCAGGACCACCAGCTCAGGGAGCTTGTTGCCCAGACTACGGGCATTGGTACTCATTACCCTCCATTTCCTGATGGCCTTACTCCTTTTTGCCTCATCCCTGTCCTTCTTGCCTTTGTCACTTTCTCCATTTACACCTGCCCTTCTCCCTATCGACACCTCTATGTTGGTGTTTACCGCACTTACTATCGTGATTTTTTTTGGGGGGGCTAGGATTTCCCTGTTAATGTTAATCTAGCAGAACAATAGAAAACTCTGTGCACAAAACATAAACTGCACCACACAATATCTCCGCAAAAAAGATATTGTCTGACATGTAAACACCACTATTAACATCTACAGGACATGCCGTCAACACCCTCCAAATTTCAAGTAAAAAGACCAAACCGTGTGCAACATACGACATGTCAAAATTTGAAATTTTCATTCATCAGAGTGGTACAGTTCTGCACCTGTTGACATTTAACACACAAAGACTGAAAACTACATCCATGACATTAAGGTTAGGTATCATATCAATTTCAAGCCACCACCACAAGCAAAAAGCTGTCTGCAGAACATAAACTGCTCCACACCGTATCTCCACCAAAAACATTTTTCTGACATGGAAATACTGTAATTTACATCCACAGGACAAGCCATCAACACCCTCCATATTTCAAGTGAAAAGACCAAACTGTGTCCGAGATATAACATTTTAACGTATGCGATTTTCATTTGTCAGACTGGCACAGTTCTGCACCTGTTGACATTTAACACGCACAATGACTGAAAACTACATCCATGGCACTAAGGCTAGGTATCCTACCAATTTCAAGCCACCACCACAAGCAAAACACTGTCCGCAACACGTAAAGTGCATCACGCAATAGCTCTGCAAAAAAAATTTTTCCAACACGTAAGCATCATACTTCACATCTACAGGACATGACGTAAACACCCTCTAAATTGCAAGTAAAAAGACCACACCGTTTCCGAGATATTCAATGTTAAAATTGGAAAAATTTCCCTATCTATTCCATTATAAAAAATCTGGCCATTATGTCCCTATCTTACGATCAAAGAATCTCACGATCAAAGAATTTGCAGGCTCACAAACAAAGAATTTAAAATCTTATAAATCCAAAAATTGATGGAACTGCTGTAAACCACCATGGTTTAACAAAACGAAGCCCCTGAGTAAAACCCACCCTCATTTGTCTTCCTAGGACACCCCTGGGCTGAGAAAATAGATTTTTTTATCTGGCCATCTCATCCCTCCCTCACGATGCACGATCGCGATCAAAGAATCTCACGATCAAAGAATTTGCAGGCTCGCGATCAAAGAATTTGCAGTGTCATGATCAAAGAATAAAAACTGTTCAGATTTAAAAAATTAAAAGGATTGTGGTAAACCACTGCCATGGTTCATCAGAACAAGGCCCCTTGAGTAAAACCCACCCTCATTTGTCTTCCTAGCACACCCCTAGACTGAGAAAATAGATTTTTTAATCTGGCCATCTCATCCCTCACTCGTGATGCACGATCACGATCAAAGAATCTCTCGATCAAAGAATTTGCATGCTCACGATCAAAGAAATTGCTCGCTCGCAAACAAAGAGCAAGGGACGAGATGGTCAGATTTTAAAATAGATTTTTATAGCCCAGGGGTGCCCTACAAAGTTATATGAGGGTGGGTTTTGCTCAGGGGGCTTTGTTCTGCCCCATCTGAATAAAACAACAGAAGTTTTCAATATTCCTGGTAGTCTAGCGGCCCGGTCACCCCCCCGATCATGATAACATACATAACAATGTCTGTATCCCTGGTAGTCTAGTGGCCCCCCAATGTGTATTTTATTTATATGTCTTTTTTTAATCCCTGGTAGTCTAGTACCCTCCCCCCATGTGTCTTTATTTATATATATATTTTTTTAGTTACTACTTTTTACCTTGTGGCTCTCGGTCTGCCTCTTCACGTCCCGGCATCCACCCATCTCTGGCCTCTGGCCGGCTCTGTCCCAGCCCCATTGAAGCCCCCACCACCATCTACCCCCATGGCTTGCCCCCCACAGCGGGGCGGCAGAGAGCCTATCCTTACTCCGACACAGGATCCAGTATCTGAGTGGTGGTGCCCCCAAGGCCAGCCAGCTCCTCAGACAGCCAAGAAGCCACCGTGAATGACTGCCACACTTTTTCCTTTTTTCTTGATGTGGGCTGGGGTGTGCAATGATGTCAATGGAAGGGGGCACACACGCGTCCGCACGTGCTCCTTCCCAGCGTCATGCCCCAAGCTCACCCCTGTCTTACAGTACCAGTGCACCACCCTCCATACTCCACCAGAGGTCACTGGAGTGACGACGACTGGGAGCCCCCCTCCCCCAAAGAGGGAGAGCAGTCTATGGATGCTCAATCCCTTTCCTTCCCTACTGACCCCTGGCGACCCAAGTCCATTCCTGAATCCGGGTCGCCAGCGTAGAGCGAGGTGTGGCATCCAGCGCCTCAATCCTCAGCACCACCGGGCCGGCTCATCTTTATTTATATTTGATGTTTATATCCCTGGTAGTCTAGTGGCCCCCCCCGTCTGTATTTATATATTATTATTGATATCCCTGGTAGTCTAGCGGCCCATCTGTATTTATTTATTATTATTATTACTGATATTCTTGGTAGTCTAGTGGCCCCCATCATAATGACAAGATAAAAGGATTTGTTATTTCCTGGAGTTTAGTGGCTCCCCCCCACCCAGCCTTGCCAGCCCATCCAGCACCCCTACCCTTCCCCAGCTGAGCTGGCACAGCCACCTCTCATCTCCACAGCCAGCCACCTACTGCATGTTATTACCGCCTAATTCAAACAGGTGCTCAGAAATAATTTCAGAGTGCCTGTTTGAATTAGCACTGTAATACATATATCGGCATCTGGCCATGGAGGTAAGAGGTGGGCTGTACCAGCCACTGGCTGGGGAAGGTGGGGGCTCGGTGAGCTGGCATGGCTGGGTGGGGGTGAGTACAGACTCTTCAGGAAATAACAACCTTTCTCTTGTCATCATCGGGGGCACTAGACTACCAGGGATATCAGTAATAATAATAAAAAAATACAGATGGGGGGCCACTAAACTACCAGGGATATAAACATCAAATATAAATAAAGACACATGGGGGGCCCTAGATGACCAGGGATAAAAAAGACATATAAATAAAATACACATTGGGGGGCCACTTGACTACCAGGGATACAGACATTGTTATGTATGTTATCATGATTTTTTGGAAACATGGCTCACAAACAATATTCTCAACAAAACTGTTAATATCCACAGTTATAATTTATTCAGGTGCGACAGGCCAACAAGGAGTGGTGGAGTTGCCATCTATACCAAAACCAATCTCTCTGTCTCTGATATTGTTTGCACCTCTATACTGAAGGAATTTGACTGTCTAGCTGTGAAATTGACCTTATCTTCTGGAGTGTCCCTCTTAATATCTGCTTCTTATAGGCCTCCTTCTGCAGGGTTTGGCATACTGGGTCACCTTCACTCCCTGTTGGAAAAAACAAACTCAGAATGCATAATAATGGGGGACTGTAATCTCAACTGAATTGATGCCTGCTCCAACAAAATTAAGGAGTTCTGTGATAAGCATGGCTTAACTCAGATTACCAGGGAGAATACCTGTCTTAACAAGAAATCCCCTGACCGCAATTCATTAATGGATCTTATGCTGGTTAATAAGCCACACAATATCTCTCACACGGGGGTTTTCCACAGCGACCTGATTGACCACTGTGCTACTGCCTGTATTAGAAGCTCCCCTTACTGGCCTCCTACCTCCACTTTTAAACTAAAACAAACTCTAAAACACTTCTGCCAATCTGCCTTCCTGGCAGACAGAGGGAATATTAACTGGCAGGATTTTTACCAGGCACCCTCTCACTCAGAAGCCTATAATATCTTCCAAAAGCTGGTACTGAAGGTGATTGATAAACATGCACCGCTTAGAAAAATCAAATCTAGGAAAAGGTCACCCGACTGGTTTACACCTTCCCTAAAGAAAGCTCTGAGGGACAAGGATGTACTGTGGAAAAGGGCGTGGAAAACAAAATTGGATTATTACTGGCTGGCCATTCGGGTTGCCAGGAACGCCTGCACCAAACTTGTTAGAACTGAAAAATCGCATTTTTTCCAGTCCGCTCTTGAAGAAAATAAAAATTGCTCCACTGAATTCTGGAAAGTTCTTACAGAGGTAGTAGGTCACTCGTTAGCCTCACCTTTGCCTACCAAGATTGTGGTAGGAGACATTTCCTACACAGACAGGGTGGACATCCTAGAAAAGCTAAATAGCCACTTTGCCACTGCAGGCCTTGCGTTTGACGCCTCACCCACCAGTAAAGTGAGTGTCTGCAGTGATGACAATGAAGGTCCTAGCCCTGTCACCACAGCTATCCCGGGGCACTCCTCCTTTAGCTTTCATCCAGTAACCTTTAAACAGGTGGAGGACCTCCTGCTAGCCTTGGACACTAAAAAGTGTGCCGGTGCTGACCTCTTAGAACCGTTCTTCTTGAAACTTGGCTCCTATCACCTGACAACTCCAATCGTTAACCTTTTTAATAGTTCCTTGGCTTATGGTGAGTTGCCACCACTTTGGAAAATAGTGCACATTATTCCTTTTTTTAAATCTGGTGACCCAACTGACCTGAACAATTACCGCCCAATTTCCCTTCTCCCAATCCTATCAAAGACCCTGGAAAAAATTGTTAACTCTCAACTCAGTGAGTTCCCTGACACCGAACACATCCTAAACCCCACCCAATCAGGATTTAGGCCCAAGCACAGTACTGTATCAGCCCTTGCCAAAGTGTCCAGTGAATGACAAACAGCCCTGGATACTAAGCAATACATCTATGCCCTCTTTCTAGATCTTAGCAAGGCCTTCGATACAGTGGATCATCATATTCTACTTAATGTCTTGAGCAGCATCGGGGTAAACAACACTGCCTTAAAGTGGTTTGATATTTACCTCACCAACCGAATGTAACAAATCAAAGATCAAGGGGAACTGTCCCAGTTAAAGTCCCTGCCGTGGGGTGTGCCAGAAGACTCCATCTTGGGGCCCTATTCTCTTTGCTATTTATATAAACCATATAGACTCCTATATATGCACAAGTAACGTTCATCTATTCGCTGATGATACCGTGTTCTATACTACTAACACCTCCCTAGACGTAGCCCACAAGGAGCTTCAGTTAGACTTTGACATCCTTCAACACAACTTAACAAGGCTCAAGCTTCTGCTTAATGCCAAAAAAGACCAAAGCTATGATTATCTCGCCTTGTGCTGCCCACTACACAGGACCATCTTCGAGCCTCCAGATTTATACCTTGGTTGGTGAAGCCTTGGAACTAGTAGAAAAATTCAAGTACCTGGGTATTTGGCTGGATAACAGGCTCAACTTCTTGGCTTACCTTAATGAACTATCTAAAAATCTAAGACAATGTCTAGGCATAATTTATTGGATAACATACCTCCTTACTCTTGAAGCAAGGAAATGACTTGTTCAAACAACTTTTCTACTGCTGCTTGATTATGCTGACTTTCTCTGTAGTCACTGTCCTATTCAGGCACTATGTAAACTTGACACCCTCTACCATTGTGCACTGAGATTTATCCTAAACATGCCATTATGCACCCACCACTGCCTGCTCTATGAGGTGCTAGACTGGCCCTCCCTCAATCTAAGGAGGCAAAAAAATGCCCTCATGTGGACATACTGGACCCTAACCGCTAAATTACCGACCTATATTTCTACACTGTTTCAGCGTACTGAGGGAACGTATGGTCTAAGGAGTTTGTCTCTTGCCTCTCTTAAAGTACCCAAAATAAAGACACGATATGGCTCAGTGGCTATCATCTTTTCTCTGTCCACCCTTTGGAATGTCACGCAAAAAACTCTCAGGCTGTTCTCCTTCCCCGGGCCTCGCTCTTTCAGGAGGCTGCTCACTCTCAAACTGAAAGCCCTGTAAGTATGCTGTAAATAACCACCTCCTCCATCTCCTGTGGCTCCCCAAACTCTTGGCACTTACATGTGTTCCCCTAGCACTTCTCTTCTTCTTTCCACATTGGGATTATTCTGCCAACTTCCACCTGTTTGTTTAACTACATCTATTTCTACCCCTCACTGACCCTTTCCTTTGTTTTTCCCCCCACCCATAAACCTTCGGTTGTTGTTCCCTCACTTACCCTACCTGGTATCCCTCGTCTTATTGTAACATTGTGACCTTTCTCTGAATAATCTTATGTCTTGAGGGAATCCTTTATATATACAGTCAATTATCAACCCAGATAGTGTTCACCATATGTACTCCCCACCTTTGATCTTATTTGTTTCTCTGTAACTGTCTTTTACTTGCTCATTGTGTGTACACTGCTTATCTGGTAATTTTGCTGTAGTTGTATATGTCCTACTTGTCCAGGACGATCTTACAAATGAGCTTGCTCAAGGATGATTTTGCCTGGTTAAATAAAGTTTGATTGATTGATTGAACAAAGCCATGCTAGCAATCATCCAGATGGCCCTGTGTCTCCTGGAATGCCTCAGCTTCTCCTGCAAGATGGCCTCCATCATCTTGCCCACTGCCGATGTGAGGCTAACAGATCTGTTGTTACCCGGCTCCTCCCGTGAGCCACTTTAGTGGATTGGCATTACATGAGCCATCCCCCAATTCTGAGGCACCCAACCCATTTGTAGGGAGGAGTTAAAATGATTTGCCAGAGGTGCAGTAAGTACATGTAAGACTCCTTCCTGGGGCTGCCTCATGGGCTTCTGTGACACCTCCTGCCCAAGAGCTTACACTCTCTCCTAGCTCCTCCTCCTCCTCCACCATGCCTTCCTGTAGCATAGGTTTTAAGCTTCTGCTACTTGACATTTTCAGGTTAGCAACCCCTCTTTCTTATATTTTTTATGCAGATAAAGCTATTTTCCCTAGTAGAGCACAACTTCCTTTACAATCTTGCCAAGTTTGGCACTACTCTGGCCATAAACTGGTTGGCAGTGCACTTTAGAAGAAAAGATTAAACATCTGCTGCATTTTAAATTGTATTGCCACATGTCCCAGCACTAGTGAGCTTCAAACTACTCCATTTTGCAAACTACAAAGTATTGTGGCATAATATGCACTTGCTTGTATTTACCAGACTTTGAACTAGCCCCCTGTGGCTTTGATTTATTACTTTAGCCCAGTTTTATGTTTATTTCCTCACGTTTTATTAGCTCAGCTGTCTACCATGAGCAGCCTTTATTGCTGTTTCAACATGGTGTCTGAACTATGCATGCTATCGTGTGTGAGCCAATCGCTACTCACTTTGTGTGCCCATTTGTTTATTAATTATACTAATGGCATCCAGTCCTTAAAATGAATTCCTGGCGCTTGCCGCCTGATAGCTATCTTATTTAATTAAAAATATATTTTCTCCTGCCAGCGAGAGGTGTGCTCATCATTATTGCATCTCCCTCTCAAGTGCCTCTGCTTCAGCAAGCGTTAGCCTTACCCATAACTGTAGTCATAGTTTCGCACAGCTGCTTCTCTACTGTTGCAAGTGGATTCCTGATTAATGTGCTAGTGCTAGGCTATGGAGCCACTGCTTGACTTTCTAACTCCTCACTTCACCCACATTATTGATGCATTGGCACTACGCAGCTGCCAGTCTGCTAATACTTTCTGCACAGATTATCACCTTACTTTAATGGGGTACAAGCTTATTATTTTTAATAAAAGTAAACATTTTGGTTGCTTTTTACCTAGGCTGGTCCCAAAACACTAGAACATATGGGCCACTCTCACTAGCCAGGGCAACCTATTTGCTAGCCCATGCCTACCAGATGTTTTAGCCATTATTGCCATTACAGTAATGTGACAGACTATAGCTTTAAATGTCCGTGTCTATGAATATTGGTGTAAGGGGTGTAGGCAATCACTACTCTCTCCCCCTCCCCTTTTTCTTAGTTTTACTCATCCAGACAACTAATATGCTCACACCCTATTCTTTACAAATCTTCTACTGCAGGGACTACCCTTCCTCCTGGCAGATTCCCAGCTCCAAACCTCCCACCAGGTGACCCCCTAACAATTAAGGTACCCAGTTTACATTTCTTGTGAAACAGTTGTTCCCAAATATTACAATGCTTTAATACAGAGAAGAAACATTCTTTTAAATTTTTTTGAACATTTAACATAGGCCCACATATTGAGACAAGATGCACCATACATCCCTGGATGTGCCAAGAAACCTTCAATTTATTTGGGTTGTCAGGGACATGGCCATGTTCAATGGCCACCAATGCACCATGCACCACCGACTGCATTGCCGCACACAGTATTGTGATGCACCTATACAAATGAAGGATCCCTCATGTATATTCCATGCATCAAAATATTGAACCCACCCCCAAGCATAAAAAAGGATGGCAGTGCCAGTGCATAGTTACACTTTTGAAACCCTACTTTAACTATACATTGGGTAGGATGGTGCCCCGTGCACAGTGTAGGGCCCAATACACAGCCCCCCTCAAGCCCCAATCACTGTAATAAATAAAAAAGAACTCGATCCCCATTTCCAAAGTATAGTATTCCCCTCCCTAGCCCCTATCACTGTAATACATATACAACCTCCCGATCCCTGTTTCCATAGTGTAGTGACTCCCTCTCCCCAGCCCAGATCACCGTAATACATATAAAAAAAAAGATCCATGTTTCTATAGTGTAGTGACCCACCGCTCCAGCCCTGATTAATGTAATAAAGAAAAAAAAAACAATCCCCATTTCCATAGTGTAGTAACCTCCTTCTCCAGCCCCGATCACTGTAATAAAGAAAAATAAAATGGATGCCCATTTCCAAAGTGTGGTGACCCTCCTCCCCAGCCACGATCACTGTAATAAATAAACTAAACCCCTGATCCCCATTTCCATATTGTAGTAACCCCCCTCCCCAGCCATGATCACTATATTAAAGACAAAAAAAGATTCTGTTTCCATAATGTAGTGACCCCTCCACCCCGATTACTGGCACAACAATTAAACTATGTTCCCCATTCCCTGGTGGCTAGTGGTCCCCTCAACCCCTCTACCCCGGTAGCCAATGACCCAACACCCTGCACTCCCCCTTCCTGACCCATGCCAGTGACTGGCATAGCCATCCTCACCCTGCCATGGCCAGCCACTGACTGATCTGTACCAGAGTGCATACAGTAAATAGTATGCAATCATTGGTTGTCGAGACAACCAATGAGTGTATACTATTTGTAGTACATGGTCTGGTATCAATCAGTCAGTGGCTGGCCATGGCAGGGTAAGGAGGATCATGCCAATTGCCAGCATGGGTCACGATGGGGGGTGTGGGGTGGTGGGTTACTGCCTGTTGGAGTGGGGGTTTGGGAGACCACTAGCCACCGGGGAATGTGGATCTGGGTTTGTATTGTTGTGCCAGTGATCGGGTTGGGGGGACACAGGGAAAAAGGGATCTTGTTTTTTTGTCTTTATTACAGTGATTGGGGTGGGGGGGTTGCTACACAATGGAAAAGAGTTTTTTTTTTTATTTAGTACAGTGATCAGGGATGAGGAGGTGGGTCACTATACTATGGAAAAGGGAATTTTTTTTTCTTATTACACTGATTGGTGTTGGGGAGGGGGGTCACTACATAATGGAAATGGGGATCAGGGTTTTTTATATGTAATACAGTGATCAGGGCTAGGAAGGGGGTCACTACACTATAGAAATGGGGATTGGTGTTTTTTATTTATTACAGTGATCGGGAGTTGAGGGGCTGGCCTGGCTCAGCCATGCAAATGAGCCCATAATGAGTATGCAAATAGCCCCTTTGTGCTGTGCATGCTGAATCTGCTAATTTGCATATTTGTGCTGAATGTCACCCACTAGTGCTGTGGCGCATACAGGTATGCACCACGCATTCCCCTATAGGTGGTCTTCAGCCCCACACCCTGGATGCGCCATCCATATATGGCTGCCACTTGCTGTGCACCATGCATCCAGGGTTCGATATCCAAGCAGATGGTGTGATCATGCTATCTGTTTGAATATGACTCCAGAGCTGGCCAGTGTATTTTTTTCACATGGCACATCTGTCTGTGAGCGCATCTGGCTGGCTCTGAATATGGGGGTCACAGTGTTTATAGGGCCTTAGTGCATTCCTTTCTTAAATTATATGAATGTTTCATATTATAAATATCCTAAGTAGCTCTGGGCCTGTTACAAGTTGTCACCTCAGAGAGTCACTCGGACGGTCACACATTGGACCTGGTGTTCACTTTTGGTCTTGGAATTGATGACCTCATCACTGAGCCGGTCATTTGGTCGGATCATAGAACCATGATGTTCACGTCTAGGCCCCCCCGAGGGTCCATCCTCTGTGGAGATGGTCTGGTACCACCCATTGCGGGGATTGTCCCCACCAGGACTACAGGTGGTACTGGACCTATCGAGTGTGGAGTCTGTGTGTGTGGCTGGGCTGGAGGAGGCTGTGGTGACTTATAATAGCGCTGTTGGTGCAGCCTTTGAATTGATCGCACCCATTTGTGTCTGACCCTTATCTACTTGCCGGAAGCCCCCTTGGATTGATGAGGGAACTCGGAGAGTTTAAAGATAAAGGGCCAGAGGTTTGAGCAGCATTGGAGGAGATCTGGACTGATGGAGGACAAATTGGCCTTGAGGTCACATTACGGTGACTATTGGGGGGGCAATCTCCTGTAAGAAGGCAGATTTGTTTGTCAAGGGAGATTGATGTGGCAAGGAACAGACCGGCTCAGCTCTTCCACACTGGGACTGGATATTACTTCCTGCCTGTCTGTAAGAGGGAGGAGCAGTTTCAAGCACAAGGTACAAATAGTTTGCTCTGTTCTTTGCTACAAAATGTCCTCTGTCAGGACAGAGATCTCTTCCAGTTTTGTTCAAAGGGCTTATGGGGTTAAGCCTGAGACATGCCAGGGCACCCCTCTTGTATGGGCTTAGGTTGACCCTCGTTGGAGTCAAGGAGGTGGCTGAGATAGTCTGGAGGCTGCAACCAACATATTTGTGATCTTGACCCAGGTCCAACCCGACTTTTGGTTGGATGTGTGGGTCTGATAGGATCTGTAGTTGCTGAGATTATTCGGAGTTCCTTTGGGAGTTGGGTCTTTACTATGGCATTGAAAGAGGCCTTGGTTAGACCCATACTGAAGAAACCCTCAGTGGAACGGAAGTGTCTTAGCAACTACAGACCAGTCTCATACCTTCCATTCTTAGGGAAGATTTTAGAGAAAGTGGTGGCTATCCAGTTTGAGATGTGTCTTGCCTCCTCCACCACTTATGAGTTTTTCCAGTCTGGGTTTAGATCCGGGCATAGTACAGAGACTGCCCTGGTGAAGGTGCTAAATGATCTCCTAATGTCGAAAGATAGAGAAGAGCATACCATCTTAGTTCTCCTGGATCTCTCAGTGGCATTTGACACTATGGACCATGAGGTGTTGCTGGACCACGTGAGGAATTGATGTGGACTAACTGATAATGTCATCAACTGGTTTAGGTCCTGCCTCACAGGTAGAGTGCAAAGAATGACAATGGGATTATCCTCTTCTAACCCAATGCCTTTACACAGTGGAGTTGCACAGGAGTCATTCTTGTTGACCTTGCTGTTCACGGTGTACATGCTGCCATTGGAAGACATTATCAGGTGGTATGGGCTGGGTTTTCATTGTTATGCTGATGACACCCAGCTATAGCTGTCCTGTGCACCCGGAAACCAGATGGAGGCCTCTGTATTTAGCACCTGCCTTGAGGGGAGCCAGAACTGGATGACTCATAACCAGGGCCACTGGAAAATTGCACCCGAATTTTTTTGCGGGATCCGCAATTTTCACTATTCTCCGCAGAAACTGACATGTTCCGCAATTTCTTGCAATTTTTGAGTTTTTATATTAAACTGTGTAAAAAGGATTAACATTTTAAATAAAATACTCTCAATATATTGACAATTTTGCATACAGACTTGGGTTTGGCCAAAACAATGCAGTACAAGGTAGAGCAAGGATTTTATGTGACACTGATTTCTTTTTAATCATTGTCTTGTTTGGTTTCAAAATCCACCGGCCAAGCATGAGTACATTTAAACACTTAACATTTGTTTTGTGTTGAAGCAGTGTGTCAGAAAACTTTTTGTTGACACAGAGACTGAAACAAAAGATGGGAGAAAAGGTGCAAATTATCCCATTCACTTAAATGGGGTGCTATGAAGCCTTTTTGTAAGTGGCAGGGCAAGTTATTCCTTGTGAGTATACTTTCATTCAGACTAGTTTTGATTCAAACAGATGAGGATTTTTGGATGACCCTGCTGATT
Source organism: Neoceratodus forsteri (assembly GCA_016271365.2). Taxonomy (NCBI): domain Eukaryota; kingdom Metazoa; phylum Chordata; order Ceratodontiformes; family Ceratodontidae; genus Neoceratodus; species Neoceratodus forsteri. The sequence continues at coordinate 536,337,855 of CM057455.1, forward strand.
TTAAACTTGAATAAGCTAGTTTGTAACAATGATCTCACCTTTAGCAATTACCCGCTAGATGCTCACATGCAAAGACTACAAAAAAACCTGACTAAAGTCTAAAAACAAGCTTATAAAACACAAAATGTATCTGAACATTTATCTTTAACTAAACACAATTATTGCAGCCAGAGTAAAACAAAGGTAAATTACAGTGTACCCTGACTACTGTATGATGCAGTAAAAATATATTGGCTTTTTTTTTTTTTACATTTTTTGGTAACCACATAAGGCCCACTAAGCACAAGTGCCTGTTTTCAGGTACAATCCAGGAGCACTGAGGAGGTTAAGTGACTTGCTCAGAATCACATGGTATGCAAGTGGAGGCTGTGGGAATCAAACCCAGGTCTGCTAGATGTCATCAGCTCATTCACAGTTTGTTACTCTTACCTCTAGATTATACTGCCAGCCCCAATAACCCTCAGATTTAATGTTTAAATATGTGATTTAAAAAATAGTGTACAGTACCTACAGTACACATTATGACCATTAAACACTTTAACAATATTTTACTAAAACTCAATTATTCACCACTCTGTCTGCTTATTTTTTCTTGTACCAAAGTGGGTGAATAGCTGACAGAGCACTGTAAACAGCTGTTGATTAGGCTTCATTATTTTACAGCCAGAAACAAAAAAAAATATTTCTTCTGGATTTATTTAATATTTATTTGCTGTGGCTCACTTTACAGAATCTATTTAGCACTGTATGAGGCATATGATTTTAAATTTTGGAAGCTAGGCAACGCTTATGATAGCTCATCAGTTTAGTATTCTTGTTAGGAACATAAACTTTTCTTCATGTTTTAAACATATTCAGGTGTCAGTGTATTCATTTAGCAATTTATACTGACTAATATGTGCTGCAGAAAACATTAAAAGATTAATTGTGAAGCACTCAGGGTCTATAATAGAACCCTCGCAACTTCTCGCAATTTTTGCAAAATGCTCCGCAATTTTGGGTAACCTTTTCTGCAGTTTTCCAGTGGCCCTGCTCATAACTGGTTACAACTCAATCCAGACAAGACAGAGGTACTGGTGGCTGAGCGAGGCCATCGATGTGACAAAGAGGGGGTCTGGAGATTCCCCTAGCCTAGTACTGAGTGGTGTTCACCTGACCACCTCAATTAAGGTTAAGGAGCTGGGCGTGATCCTCAATGACAGTTTGATGCTTGATGCACAGGTATCAGCCATCGTCAAAAGCAGTTTTTTACCATCTGAGGAACATTGCTCAGATCCGGCCCTTATACTAGCTGATAACCTGACCACCCTGGTGCATGCCTTTGTCACATCCAGGCTAGACTACAGTGATGCCCTGTACCTGGGGCTATCTGGAGGCAATCTCCACTGTCTGCAGCTGGTGCAGAATGCGGGTGCTAGATTGCTGATTTGTGCTCTGAGATCAGATCATATCACGCCTGTCCTATGCGAACTGCACTGGCTGCCAGTAAGGTGGAGGATTGCCTTCAAGATTGGATTACTGACCTATAAAGTCCTGCACAAGGGGAACCAGCCAGGTAGGCTGAGACCTCTTGGTTCCTCACTGCCCATCTCGGGCTCTCCATTCCTCTGAGAGTTGCCTCCTTGTGGTTCCCAGGGCAAGGTTGCGGCACTCTGGGGATTGTGCATTCTCAGTGGCCATGCAAACCCTGTGGATATATTTACCAAGACACCTAAGGGAGGCATCCTTGGTGGAAACCTTAAAAAAAGGATTCAAAATGTTCTTATTCAATCAGGCTTTTGCTATTTGAACAGCAAAAATGAACTGGCTATTGTGTATTGCAAATTATTTTAGAGAGTGATAGAACTTTATATTGAACTCTGCTCTATGTCTCGATGTTGTGCATTGTGTATGAATTGTTTTTAAATGCTGTTAAGTGCTTCTAGCCTCCATCAAGCGGCACTATACAAATAACATTTCTATCTATCTATCTATCGACCTATTTATCTATCCCCAGCTATGTACTGCTCAGAAGAGACCGAGGTAAAGAAAGGGGTGGGGTGACCCTTTATGTCAATGAAAATATCAAAGCTACAAAAATTCAGAACACATATAAGGAGCCAGAAGAACTGTGGGTCACCCTGGAAACAGGAAATGGAACAGCCATACGAACTGGGGTGGTCTACGGGCCTCCAGACCAGGGGGAGGACATAGACACATTACTGTTAGAAGATATGTAAAGCATGACAGCTAAAGGGGATGTTCTGCTAATGAGAGACTTCAACATGCCAGATACGGATTGGTCAAAACCAACCAGAGTATTCACCAGAACTAAGCACATAGTGGATTCCCTGCAGGGAGAGGGCTTCAAACAATTTGTACCACAACCCACAAGAGATAGGGCTATCCTGGATCTAGTACTAACTAACAGGGAAAGGATCACAGATCTCCAGGTAAAAGGTCACCTGGGGGCCAGTGACTATCACATGGTATGGTTCCATTTGGCCGCTAGAACTAAATCTTCCCATTCCAAGGAAAAAAATGGGACTTCAGAGGAGCTGACTTTAATAAGATGGTCAGTGGAGTTAGCTAGCCCTAGTAAGAAGAAATACAAGTGAGAGGGTATAGGCAAAGTGGGCAAGCATTAAGGATGCAATACCTAAAGCAACATTCCATTGTGTTAGAGAGAAAAGCAAGGTCAAAAGAAGGAGGAAATCACTTTGGCTCTCAAAAACAGTAGCAGAAAAGGTCAGAGCCAAAAGACTGGCCTTCAGGAAATATAAGGGAATGCAGCGGAACGAAGATAGGGAGGCATACCAAACTTCCCAAAGGGAAGCAGGGAAGGTAGTAAGGCAGGCAAAGGCCCAAACCTAGGAATCACAAGCACAAACAATAAACGAAGGGACAAGACTTTCTATAGCTTAATTAGTGAAAGGAGAAAGTCCAGAGGGGGTATTGCTAAGATCAAAGGGGTGAGGTGGAGTGTGTGGAGTAGGACCAAGGAAAAGCATCTATCCTAAATAGCTACTTCTGCTCAGTATTTACTGAGAAGAAGGTAGGGCAGGGACCACAGCTCAGCACCATGGACACAGGGGAGAGGGAGGTATGCTCAAGTCCCTTCACAAAAGAAAGGATACTACAAGAGCTCACTAAGCTCAGGATCGACAAGGCAATGGGACCTGATGGCATACAGCCCAGGGTACTAAAGGAGCTAAGGGTGGAACTAGCAGAGCCACCAGCAGAACTGTTTAGTGAGTCACTGAGCACAGGAGAGGTCCCAGAAGACTGGAGTAGGGCTCATGTGATCCTGCTCCACAAGAGTGGCAGGAAACTACAGACCAGTCAGTCTTACCTCAGTAGTTGGCAAGATTATGGAGGCACTACTTAAGGAAAGGATAATGCAACACCTGGAATCCATAGGAGCACAGGATCCAACACAACATGGGTTTACAAAGGGAAGGTCCTGTCAAACTAATTTAATAGATTTCTTTGACCGGGAAACCAGAGTGGTGGACCAAGGGGGTACAGTTGATGTCACCTACCTTAACTTCAGCAAAGCTTTCAATACTGTTCCACATAGAGGATTGATTAATAAGCTGGGTAGGCTCAGGGTGGGTCAGAAGTTAGTCAACTGGGTGGCAAACTGGTTGGTGGGCAGAAAATGAAGAGTAACTTGGCAGAAGACACCAGAAGGAAGGAGTGCTGTGTGACTGGACTGCTCTACTGGGACTAAAGAAGTGTAACTCTTGTACTTGGACCTTTAAGTTAGGGTAAAAAAACAAACTAACAAACAAACAAAAAAAAATTACTGGGTTTGTCTGAGTTAACTGAACTGAATGGTTATCTGAACAGTTATCTAGGTATAAATCTCAGTTGACTGAAAGGGCTTGATAGCTGTGCAGTTTAAATTACTTGTAGAAAGATCCAGTAAGTAGGGGGAGTGGCTTAGCTAGAAGGAAGCTAAATTTAAAGACTGCCTTAGAAAGATTCTGTTAGTAGCTTAGCAGAAGACACCAGGAGGAAGGAGTGTTGTGTGACTGGACTTCTCTACTGGGACTATATTGCCATCCTTCCTTCCCCACCACCCTCCCACCCAAAGATAGTTCTACTTTTATAGGGACAGGATTTGACTGACAACAGGAACTTCCTGTTTGGGAGCAGGAAGTGAGTGATCACAGAGCCACCAAAGACCCACCATCCTAGAAGGGCAAGAGTAGCTCTCCAGCCCTCTTTAGCTGCTGGAGGCCAGCCTCTGAGCAAGTAAGTGGTCTACTGAGAAATATAGGATATTCTTGTCTCAGAACAGGACAATCAGGAGCTTAAAGGGCACAGAGGCAGAAGGTAAGTAAAGAGAGACGAGAAAGAAAAAAAACAGAGGAAAGAGTAAGGATTCCAAACAATAGTCAAGGGGCCAGAAATATGACATGATGGGAGTGGTGCAGTGCAGTGGCTGTGGAGCAGCAGTCTTCCGGGAGACGTTCTGGAGGATGTGGTGTTGCCCCCTCTGCAGACACCTCTCTGGGCTGAGGGAGGATGTTGCTCATCTCCAGGCTGAGTTGGCCAGGATTTGTGGGACCTCCTCTTCCATCCAGGGACCACCAGTGCCACTGCTGTTGCCTCAGAGCTTGCCAAGAAAGAGGAGTGGTTGGACCACAGTGGGCTCAGGGAGGGTGAGGGTGGTGGAACAGAGGTGCATCCCTCCAGTTGTACCTCTCCACAATTCCTATGCCATTCTGGCAAAGTGTGGTTCCTCTACGGAGGCACCCACAGTGGAGACCAAGGAGGATGCTGGGAACCTCCACAAAGGAGACCCACAGGAGGGTGGCATGGGACCCCACAGGGGAAGGAAACAATTTCTGGTGGGGAACTCCATTGTTAGGAAGGTAGAACTGGGGGAGGAAGGGGAGAGGGATGTAAGGTGCCTGCCTGGCGCCATGGCTTGGAGGGACAGGGAGTGAATCCTCAGGATTGCCGGAGCAGTTGCATAGGGCAGGGAGCTGGATGTCATTCTCCACCTAGGGACAAATGACCTGGTTAAGAAAGGGATTACAGCAGTGCAGGAAGAGTTTGTGGAATTGGGGAGGGGCCTTAGACAAGTAGCACGCACGGTAACCTTCTTGGGGGTGCTGCCCATCAATGGCGAAGGAGAGGCTAGAGTGTTCTGCACCATGGGATTCAATCAGTGGTTGAAAAACTGGTGCAGAGCTCAGGGATTTGGCTTCATTGGGGACTGGGGGTACACCTGGAGTGATGCAAGCCTATACTGGCATGATGGGCTGCATCTGTCCAGGAGGGGAACCAGGATCCTAGGTGATAGGTTTAAATGCTTCATTGGCAAGCATTTAAACTAGCCAAGGGGAAGGCACTGGAAAGGAGCAGGGAAATCCTAGCCCCCCCCCAAAAAAAAATCACTGTAGTAAATGCGGTAAACACCAACATAGAGGTGGTGATAGGGAGAAGGGCAGGGGTAAATGGAGAAAGTGACAAAGGCAAGAAGGACAAGGATGGGGCAAAAAGGAGTAAGGCCATCAGGAAATGGAGGGTAATGAGTACCAATGCCCATACTCTGGGCAACAAACTCTCTGAGCAGGTGGCCTTGATGGAAGAAGGATGCCTGGATATCGTAGCAGTCACAGAAACATGGTACACAGAGAACCATGACTGGGATGTTAACATACCAGGGTACATAACCTACAGGAGAGACAGGCACAGGAGAAGAGGGGAGGAGTAGCTCTCTATGTAAAGGAAGGGATAAAAGCAACTGAACAAAAGAGTAAACAGGGAGGAGAGGAGGCACTGTGGGTCACCTTGGAGACTGGAAAGGGCACCACAATCCACACAGGGGTTGTGTACAGACCCCCACATCAGAGGAAGGGAATGGACAAGGATATGATAGAAGGCATTCTTAGGATGGCAGAGAAAGGGGAGATACTGTTGATGGGAGACCTGAATATGCCAGATGTTAACTGGAGCACATTTGCTGTAGCCACATCCAAGAGTAGGGCCATTCTCGATGCCCTACAGGTGGCAGGCCTCAGACAGCTAGTTTCGGAACCCACTCATGAGGGAGAATCTTAGACCTCATACTCTCAAATAGGGGCAGTGAGAGAATCTCAGATCTAGAAGTGGGTTGCCATCTGGGAATAAGTGACCAACAAACAGTGTGGTTCATGTTAAACTCAGCTACAGAGTCAAGCCATACAAAAGTGAGGGTACTGAATTACAGGAGGGCTGACTTTGGCAATATGGGAGAATGCCTCAGAAAAGCACTAGCAAACAGGCTAGAAGGAGGGGTGGAGCAACAATGGGTAATCATCAAAACTGCCATCACAGAGGCAACAAGCCTTTGTGTGAAACAAATAAACAAATCAAAATGAAAGAAAAAGCCACTATGGTTCTCAAAAGAAGTGGCTGGGAAAGTCAGGGAGAAAAAGATAGCATTCAGGAAGTATAAGGAAACACAGAAGGAGCAGGACAGAATGCTGTACCAGTTAAGGCAGAAGGAAGCAGGGAGAGAAGTCAGAATAGCAAAGTCTCAAACTGAGGAAAAGATAGCCAACTTGGTTAAGAAGGGGATAAAACATTTTATAGGTACATCAGAGAGCGTAGAAAGACAAAGGAATGGACAGTGAGGCTGAATAGAATGAATGGTGGGTGGGCAGAGGGGGACAGTGAAAAAGCAGGGACACTGAATGGATATTTCTGCTCAGTATTCACAAAAGAGATGGGGGAAGTGCCTAATCCAATTAACAGAAGCACTCTTGATAGGGGGGTTGATCCCAGCCCTTTCACAGAAGAAAAGGTTCTGCAAGAACTCTTAAAATTGAAGGTGGACAAAGCAATAGGGTCTGATGGAATTCACCCCAGAATTCTAAAAGAATTAAGAGGGGAACTAGTGAAACCACTAACTACTCTTTTTAATAAATCATAGGAGGATGGTGTGGTACCCGAGGACTGGAGGAAGGCGGATGTGATTCCCCTTCACAAAAGTGGGATCAAGACAGAGGCAGGAAACTACAGACCTGTCAGTTTGACCTCTGTGGTAGGGAAAGTGATGGAGTCACTTCTGAAGGAAAGAACTGTTGAGTACCTAGAGGCCAGTGGGGCACAGGACCCAAGGCAGCATGGGTTCACAGTGGGAAGGTCATGTCAGATGAATCTAATAGATTTCTTTGACTGGGTGACCAAAGTAGTAGACCAGGGAGGGGCTGTGGACATGGCCTACCTAGACTTTAGCAAGATATTTGATACAGTCCCACACAAAAGATTAATAGTCAAATTAACCAGCCTGGGAGTGGGTCCCAGGGTGGTAGCCTGGGTAAAACATTGGCTGGACAACAGGACACAGAAGGTAATTGTAAATGGAGTCCACTCTGAAGAAAGAGGGTTACTAGTGGTGTACCGCAGGGTTCAGTACTGGGTCCAGTCCTTTTTAATGTCTTTATAAGTGACATTGCAGAGGGACTGGAAGGAAAAGCATGCCTCTTTGCAGATGACACAAAGATCTGCAACAGGGTTGATACAGAAGGAGGCGTGGAAAGGATGAGAAGGGACTTGGCAAGGTTGGAGGAATGGTCAGAAGTATGCCAGCTAGGATTCAATGCAAAGAAGTGCAAAATAATGTACTTGGGAAACAAGAACCCAGGGGAAGATTACACAATGGGGGGGAGGTAGTAACAACAACAAAAAAGGAAAGGGACCTAGGGTTAATCATATCAGATGACCTTAAGGTTAGCAAGCAATGTGAGGAGGCAGTAGGGAGGGCTGGGGGTATACTGGGATGCATAGGGAGAGGCATCAGCAGCAGAAAACAGGAAGTTGTTATCCCTCTGTACAGACAGTTGGTGAGACCCCATCTGGAGTACTGTGTACAGTTCTGGAGACCCCATCTCCGCAAGGACATTGACAGGACTGAGGCAGTCCAGAGGAGGGCAACTAAAATGGTGCAGGGTCTGCAATAGAAGCCGTATGAGGAGAGACTAAAGGAGCTTAATATGTATACCCTTGAGGAAAGAAGGTAGAGGGGGGACATGATAGAAACTTTGAAGTACCTCAGTGGAATCAACAAAGTCCAAGAGGGTAGCATCTTTCAGAAAAAGAGACATGCAAGAACAAGGGGACACAATTTAAAGATAGAGAGGGGCCGGTTCCAGGGCAATGTGAGGAAGTATTTTTTCACAGAGAGGGTAGTGGATGCATGGAACAGCCTTCAAGAGGAGGTTGTGGGGTCTAAAACTGTGGGAAAATTCAAGAATGCATGGGACAGACATAAGGCAATTCTTGTGGTGGGTAGGAAGAAATAGGCTGTTGGTTCTGCGACCTATCCTGTAGGTAGGGAAATGATCATATTAGGTGGGCCAAGCAGTTCTTATCTGCCATCAAAGTCTATGTTTCTGTGTTTAGTGGTAAACATTATACAGTCAGAAGAGATGCAAATCACAAGTGGGGTACCTCAGAGATCAGTCTTGGGGCCAGTTTTCTTCAATATCTTCATCAGTGACATTGCAGATAGACTGGAGGGTAAAGTTTGCCTGGTTGCAGATGACACCGAGATCTTCAACAGAGTAGATGATCCAAATGTGGTGGGCAGAATGAGAAGAATTCTGGAAAAACTGGCAAAATGGTCTGAAGAGTGGCAACTGGGGTTTAACGCAAAGAAATGCAAGATCATGCTTATAGGAAAGAGAAACCCTGAAGCTACCTATAGTTTAGGAGGGGAGTTGCTGGCAATCACAAAGGAAGAAAGAGACTTGGGCATCATCATCACAGATTACCTGAAATCATCCAAACAGACCATTAGGGCAATAGGTAAGGCGAGAGGGATGTTGGGATGTATTAGTAGGGCTATCACAAGCCATTAGAGGAAGGTAATAATCCTTCTTTATAAGACACTGGTTAGGCCACATCTGGAGTACTGCATGCAGTACTGGGGGCCTCACCTGCACAAAGACATTAACAAAATGGAGGCAGTCCAGAGAAGGGCAACCAAAATGGGACTGCATCAGAAAACATATGAGGACAGATTAATGGAGCTCAATATGTATACCGTAGAGCAAAAAGGGAGAGAGGTGATATGATCGAAGCATTCAAATATCTTAAGGACATTAACAAGGTGAAAGAATCTAACATGTTTCAGTATAAGAAAAAAAAAGCATTCAAATATCTTAAGGACATTAACAAGGTGAAAGAATCTAACATGTTTCAGTATAAGAAAAATAGCAGGACAAGAGGATATGGCATGAGGTTAGAGGGAGGTCAATTAAGGGGTATTGTGAGGACATTCTTTTTCACAGAAAGGGTGGTGGATGCTTGGAATGGCCTACCTCATTAAGTGGTGGATATGAACACAGTGCAGGGCTTCAAACAGTCTTGGGAGAGGCATAAGGGAGCAATGCAGATAAGTATGAATAAGTAGTCCATTGACAGAGTAAAGGCCTATGGCACATTCATAAGGTAGAAAAAATGAGCAGACTGGATGGGCCTTGCAGTCCTTATCTGCCATCAACTTTTATGTTTCTATATTTCTGTCTGTTTTTGGCAACACCCAGATGAATGAAGAAACTATCTTAACTACTTTGTTATAATGTTATAAACCTTTTTTGTCATATTTCAGTGTTTTGGAATTTAATAAACTTTGTGTAAGTAAAACAAGATGGAAATTAACATATATAAAAATAGATAAGACCGTCCTTTTTTGTTTACTTTCTGAAGTTTAAGAGTTATTTTCCAGGCGTTTTATTTATTTTTTTATTTATTCCACATAAAATCCTTTAGGCAGAGTCTATTTACAAAGGGCAACAACAACAAAAATGCAGCAGCAAGTACAGAGAATTTCATGAATTTTTAATAATTCAGTGCAATACAGAGCTCAGTGCACAGAAGAAAAAACAATATTAGCAGACATAATGCAAGGTAAATAAAACAACATTACAAGACAAAATGCACGTTTACAGGTAAGGCAAAGACAACAGTTGTGCAATGCGAGCAGCCGCTCTCAAATAAGTGAGCACTAGTATACAAATTACAATTAGTACTGCCATGGTCTAAGACCATGGGCATCAGAAAACCAACATTTCAACCAAGGACTACTCCATAAGGCATGTGCAGGATTGGTCAGTGGGAACATATACAAGATCCAGAAAGGGAGAGGGAGGTAAGAAGTTAAGATTTGAACTAGCTCCGAGGGCAGTCACTTTTCAAGAAGTTCAGTTCAGTTTATTTGTTCGGTTTTTTTAAACCATTACAAATTCAATAACACAATAATAAATTACAAGCATACATACTCACATGAAAAATCCTTCCATATACTTAAGTTGTAGTTCATGTGCCGTTGGTAAGGAGAACGTTAGTGTTTCAAAATATTTTAAATGCTTAACAGGGTTCACTATTATTGCACATAAGAAACCTTAATCAACTCGAGAGTGGGTACCCTCTACAGAATCAAAAACAGTCTGCCCGCACATGCCATGCAGATAGCTGTCACATCCTCCATCCTCTCCCTAATCGATTACGGGATTGTAATCTACGGCACTGCTGATAACTCCACCCTAAGCTGCATAACCACTGCGCTAAACAAAGCATGTCGCCTTGTCTCGGGTTGTGACAGACTCACCCACACCTGCGACCTATACAAACTGACTGGCTGGCTTAATTTCCATCAAAGGCTCAAGTACCACACCTGCATTCTAGCAAAAAAGATCCACCTCCAGCTAGCGCCAACCGCCCTTCACCACATCGTCAAACCGGCCCCTCTCAGGCGTATTACCAGACTCACGGCTACCACATCCTTCGTGGTTCCCGATGTCGAACGTCCCTTGCGTAGAGATCCCTCCGCTACCGTGCCCCCAATTGGCTAAACACTCTTCCGCCCTCCCTCTCCCAATCCCGCAGCATCCATCTCTTCAAAGCAGGCCTAAAACCTTCCTATTGGGTAGCTCAAAATGTGAATGCTATGTTGGCCACCTGTCTCTCTCCCTCCCCCACATCCACCAGGAGGCCCCTAGGCCTATCTAAACCCCCATGCTCAACCCAGGGGTCGCAGGTATGTCTCCACCTGCCCAAACCAGAGAAAAAGTCTCTCTGCCATCATACGACAATTAATTCAGTAATACCACTTGTTTATTATGTATTGAAAGTTGCCTTCCATTGCCTTTACTGTCATATGTCTCTCCACCCTCTGTAACCACCGGAGAGCTAATGTTACTAAAATGTGATTGTACATAAATCTGTAAATAATTTGTGCTTGTATATAATTTGCCTGTTCCGTCTGTCTTCCCCCAACTCGTGTTCCCCCCTCCACCCTCTGTAACCGACGTGGAGCCTTTGCAAAAGAGTCTTTGACTCAAAGGTTTGTAATTCGGAATTTACAGTAAATAAATAAATAAATTCTTGCATGACAATATCAGACATTTAAATCCCATCATTTTCTCTAAAAAAGCAAACTTGAGGGTTAAGAGTGTAATGCATTAGAATCCAGGATGATCCTCAATTAATAGCATCTGACAAAACAGAGAGTCTGGTGACATGGAGTAGAATCTTGAATCAGTCTCATGCCCCAAAATGAACTGCAGTATCCAGCCACACTCCATTCTTGTGCCATCACTCCCAAGCTTCACATCAAGTAGGGATAGTACTATGAAGCATTCTGTGTTCATTGTTAGATAGCCTGTCCACAAGGTCTCCCGACTGTACTAGCACTACCTGGCCAACTTGAGCCTACTAACAGTACTGATACAATACTTTCAGTATTTATTACTGCCAGCACTAACATGCTTAGTACTTAAGGGTGATCCATTCTAGGCCTCACACCCCTACTAGCATTACCTAACCAGACTTGAGACTGCATACTGGTAACATACTTTCTGTTCGCTACTGTCTGCCTCTGAGTATTAGGTATCTAAGGGTAGCTTAAATAAAACTTTGTTTGTTCAAACTCCAAAGATTTTCACTTCCATTCCTTTCTTACTGCTACCCTGCTTGGGTATTTCCAGGTACATAATTGAATATTTGCCAGGTTAACAGGATACAGCTGAGGCCCTCCAAGCTAATCAAAGGCCACCCTCGCTACCACTGGGTTCTTCCTCCATTATACCAATATCTACAAAAAGAAGACCATATCACGCCTGATTACCAATTTTATAAATATATGTCCCCAAGTATATCTACATATTGACTAAAACAAAAAACAGTTTCTGATACTTAAGTCTACTCCAATAGCCCAGATAATTACCAACAAGTTTAAATCTGAATACTAATAATATGTATTTTGAGCTGTAATAGTTATGTGTACCATCAGTACTTGGGTTTTGATACCCCATATCCACATTGTCCTCTTAACTTACATATGATGAAATATGTTAAAGTGCAAGCCAACTTTCATAGTTATTCACAAATTAAGCAGATGGAAAATACAAAAGTATTAAGAACAAAGGAATAAAATCCAAAATATGCTTTTGATTCATGACATTCTCATAATGTTCATGAGACTATATGACTTATTGCAATTCACACCTTTTAATTTTTTTTGTAAATAACTGTAAGGCTGCTAATTTGTGATTAAAGACAGTACCTTGTCCTCGATATTGGAAACCAATTTAACAGTTTTTAAATGACTAAAATGCTGTAAGGTTCCCAAAGGTAATGCTCCCAAGACCGCAATAAATTCGGTAAATTAGTAGTTCCAAAAAAATAATATCTAAAGGAGCATATATGAGAAAGTTTTGTAAATTGTCACATTGTACAGGGAAAATACCTGACTGGACCTCTGAGAACCTTTGACAGCTCTGTTGCTAACTCAAACCAGCAGATTCATTATTTATCTCTGTAGTAAAAATCTCCCTTACATGGCATTCTTGTTCATCTGAAACACAGTCAAAAAACATTTTTATATATGGTGAGGGTTCATTCCTTCCCAGTGTTCTCTATACAGCTTTTCACCTGTCATAAAGACTATGCTTACCTGTAAAAGAATAGCAGATAAAAACACTCCTGTGAGCAAAGTAAGTTTTGTAACTTTGTGGTAAAACTAAAATCCTCAGTCCCAGGCAACCATAGCATACCTTTTATAAAATTGTAAGGGCATATATATACAGAACTCATAAACACAGCAGGTTTGACACGGTGACAGCATTAGATCTCTGCAAAGATTCTTTAGGATTCTCACAACCCGACTCTCAGATTCATCAGGGATTCACAACATCAGAGCCACTTGCTCTGTAAATGCTACAATACTGCAAGAGCAAGAAAAGACACCAGCAAAATGCCACATCTCTTTTTTTTTTTTTTTTTTCACAATTTCTGCAACACAGGAACCAGGTCTAGTCATATTCTGTTCATTTAATCCATTCTGTCCTCCATCCCTTTAACAGAGATGCTATCTTAAACTGGTATGCAAGAAAACACCAAAAAACCTGCCACTTGCACAGCAGTTTAACAAAGACCAAAGAAAGTTCTGGAATGCTAACCGCAAATTACCAAGGGGCTGGCTGTAAAAGAAAGAGAAGCAGTGCAAAAAATTGTGTTTCAAATCTCCAATTAAGTAAATAAACTTAGTTAAGTAGGAGTGGAGCACAGACTTGGAGCAGAGAAGCAGCGTGGCCATCTTGCTCCTCTGCCCCCCTATCCACCCTTGAACACGAACACACACACACACACACACACACACACACACACACACACACACACCCTGAGCTTAATGGGTGGCTGAATGGATCTGATTTTCTTTTCTTTTTCTTTTTTTTTGCAGTTAAACATTTTTATTAGAATTTTTCAATTACATTTTACATCACAAACCGCAAGCAGGGCAGAAGGATGTACAGTTCTGAATGGAGGTAATATATGGAAGGAATTATAATAGTTTAGGTCATATACATTCTGAAAGTCATTGAGTTAAGGCAGGTAAAGTACAAGGCATCCTTCACCCTGCAACAAAATAAAACAAACCACAAAGAACCAGAACTAAACAACTATTTACATACAGAGATTCCAATGGTATCTAAGAGGAAGGAGCACTCCTCAGTGTAGTACCAGTCTGTACCCAAGGATAAGGATTAGGGAGGGGATGGGGTCATTACCTGCTTCACAATCCCTGTTTTGGATTGTGTATACTTAAGGAAGGACTGTCAGCAGGAGATGTATGTCTGTAGAGTGTTAGTAGCTAAGTGGGAGAGTCAGTTCAGTGTGGACAGCTGGGTACAGTAAGAGAAGACAGTAATTCCTGACTAGTTGGGATGCATACTGCCAACAACTTGCAAAGAAGAAGCCGTTTAACCTGTATGAGTAGCACAATCCACCTGTGCTCCGACTCCGTTAAGTGGGGTGCTTCGGACTTCATGCCCAGTATCCATAATGGTATGGAAAGAGGGATTGATTTCCTCAAGTCATGAGATGTTATTTGGCATGCCTGCTTCCAGAGGGGTTGGAATTTTGGGCAGGACCATATAATATGAATTAAGTCTCCATTGTGTGCTTGGCATCTCCAGCATTTGTCCATGTTAGGGATGTCAGCTGCATGCAATACTGCCAGGGTCCTGTACCAGGAGTGTAAGATCTTATTTTGGATTAATCTGCTTCTAACATCCTTAAAGGCAGGGGGCCAGATTTTCCAACCAGCAGCGCTGATGCAAAGTAGCTTGTGTCAGTGAACTATGATGCATGGCATGGCAGCATCAAACTAACATGACGCAAGAACCTCCTACATCACAGCCTACGTCAAACCTGATTTTCAACCCGCAGCTGCATCAAACATATTCCGCCTTGCAACAAGCATGTCTGTGCTGCCCTTGCTCCACAAAACCACATGCGACAAGGCACATGCATGGCTGTGTCAACCACAGTCAACCAGAGTGTGGGAACTGCAAATTTTAAAACCCATTGGTGGAGCAGCATATTACAAAGTCCCCACACCTGCTAGACCAGCCAGATCTGGTCTAAGCACCCCACAGCATAAATAGCAACACACAGCAGAGGCAGTCCTCAGTCAGGTAAATGACACAGTGGTGTGCATACACTCTACTGTGGGACCTGAACTATGGGAATATGCTAGGTGCAGCCACACTAATAGTGATCATGATGGTGAGGGCAATACGGAGGCATCGCCATGGCTGACAACAATGGGGCCATGCAGCACGGCCACACCAAGCAGCACAACAGCAACAGGCAGTAGTCCATAGGCACGACACACCATAGGTGTACTGCAGCAGGACATCATACCTGGACCTCAGCGAGGAACAGCGCCTGTCCAGATACCAGCTGCCAAGGGCAGCCATCACAGATCTTTGTGATGCTCTGAGACTGCAGTTGACACACTGAACCCACAGAAGCAACCCAATATCGGTGGAAGTGAAGATCAGTGTGGCACTATGGTTCCTGGCCTCAAGAACCTTCCAGACACCAACTGGAGACACACTTGGGATCTGTTAGTTCTCTGTCTCAAAATGCATCAGACAGGTGGTGGAGGCAATTGTACAGCACACCAGGGACTAAATATCCTATCCATGGGATGCCCATGTACAGCATGCCCTGCAGCTGGGATTCTACAACATAGCATGGCAGCCCACTGTGCTAGGTGTGACTGACTGCACACACCTCGCCATCAAGGCACCAACAGTTGATGCAGAGGTGTACGTCAACTGCAAGGGAAACCACAGAATAAACATACAGGTCATATGTGACAGCCACAACAGGATACTGGATGTAGTGGCACAGTACCCAGGATCGTCCCACGATGCGTACATCCTCAGACACTATGGAATCACAGAGGCATTTTGAAAATGATGACATAACAGATGGCTGGCTGATAGCTGGGTGCATAGATAACACAGCTGCACAAGCTCCACAACACAACCACCACACCTGCATTGCACAGCAGCAAGACACTATACCACATCACCATGGCGGGGAAAAGTGAAGGGCACTACATAGGATACACAGCATATACAATGTGGAGGCACAGGACACCAATGTGCTACCAATGACAGCAAAAATAATGAGGAACATGACAGCAATGGATGGGTAACACACCGAGGGCAGCATACAAGGCAGCATGCAAACATGTCCACATGCACCCCATTCTCCAGTAGGCATTCAGTTGTCACAGCAACATGCATGTTGCCCACCATGGGTCCACATGGAAGTGTACTGTGACTGAACCACACAGCAACAAATGTGTAGCTTGCAGGATGTGTCACAGAAGGCTACGATACACGTACTAGACACACAAACACACACTGTGGCATATACCATGGTGGTGAGCACACGCATGGCACCAGACTTAAGTCATGGCCAATGTGTGCTGCAAGCTGATGTAGACATGGATTGTGCTACACACGGCGAGACACATCACAGCCATACGCACAGTAGCATGATGGTCACACATGTCCATGTCGCCATGTTGTGCTGCACAACCCATGAAGGTGTCGACCCACAACTGGCACAGTGACACAGACACACTGGTGCTCCCAGAAGGCAGACAGGTTTCCTGGGAACATGCCAGAGACACAGAGCAACACACAAGAAGCACACCACAGTCATCACCATGACACACAAGCTATGCAGAGGCACACATGTCAATTGTGCACAATGACACCCACAAGGTAACAGTGAATCCTCTCCCCACAGGTGCCAGTGGATATCCTGTACTGCCCTGGCTGATGACACCCTTCAGAATGCCAAACACAGAAGGTAAGGGAAGCTACAATGAGGTGCATGCAACCACGTGCTCAGTGATTAAGTTCACCTTTGGACTACTGAAGATGCGGTTCCACCGTCTAGACTGCCCAGGTGGTGCGCTGCAGTATACCCCAGCCATGGTGAGCAAGATCTTTCTATCATCCTGTATTCTGCTCAATATAGCAATTGACCATCCCATATGCTTGCCCAATGAAGACAGTGACATGGATGGCAGCAATGATGGGGATGCCCCAGACAACGATGGCGAATATGCCGGCAATGTCGATAATGTAGCTATGCATGGCAATGCTCATTCATACCCACTTCCAATTAGCCACCAGCAGACAGTGCATGCAACAAGGGACCAATAGGCAGTAACAACACTAGCCTGGAAACACCTCCAGGACCATGGCCAATGATATTCTCGCATACTGCCCGCATGCACCTGAACACCAGCACACCCCAAGGTGTACAACAACAGACCACAGTGCATGACAGAGTCATCATGGAGGGACACACTGACACCTGGGATGGCCATAACACTGCAACCATGTGTGCACATACCATCATGAGTGCCATGTCACAGTTGTACCCAGGAGGCGGCACCATACAGCACAGACTGCAACAGCTGGGCTCAACCTGGACTGTGCAAATATACGGAATCCATGTGCACATGCAAGCATGCATGCATGCATGTGCCACAACCAACGCTGGCCCATAAGAACATGTCAGCATGGATGTCCTTGGAATCTCATGATTGCTGCCCACAGTGAGAATCCCGGTACAGGGTTCACCATCAGCTGTCATGGGAACACAACCCTAAAGACAGTTTCCCACCCACAGCCAATACAAACCACACTGCAGACAGGCATCAACAGTTACCAGAATGTCAGGTAATCCCATGGTTCACGTATGCTATGCACTGCTGCCTTGCGGTGCCGACCACCACACCCCTGATATATGTGCAGCCTTGTGTGCATCACCAGTGGCATGGTGACGCAGTTGTGACACAGAAGAGGCAGTGGCGTCCTGATGCAAGTGCGGCAACAACCATGCGAACACTTGCACAGAATCTGCATCAGTGACAACAACCCCTACCAGAGACTGTGTCAGGTACAACACCGCTCATCTAGCAAACCCGCTCACAGTCAACATGTTTGCCGCTCAGTAGCATCGCATAGTCCACGCAGTAGCATCATGCAACATAACTGACCACAGTGCATCACCACTGAAAGCCACATCAATCATGGTTCGACATCTGGGGGGGTGCTACTGATGCAGTAGTGTAACAAAGTACCTTTCCACAAAATAGTCCAGTGGTGCTGCCTTGGCCTGTGGATCCCACACCCTGCAAGGTGAGAGACACCTGCAAGATACTTGCTTCAGCAGTACACACAGTAGTCTGTGTAGGGCCACACCCTTGTCACACCATTGCTAGCTTCACAGAGCATAGGGTGTGCTGTATGGTGCAGTGTGCTGTGTGCATTAGAATGGACAGTGGCATGTCAAAAGAGGACACCTACAGCAGATGTGCAGCAACACCGCATGATGGCCGACAAACATACGAGACTTCTGAACTTCACAGATGCTGAGTCAGTGCCACTGATCTGCTGTATCCAGAAATGTCATGGGGGACAATGCCCCCAGGTGCCTCATGGCACACACTCAAGGAAAAGGAGAGGGTGTGGCCCATCACTGCCAATAGGCAGAAGGCACAGTCCGGTGTAGCATGCATCATACACCTGTTAAAACACAAGATTAATGATAGAGGTTGATGGGAGCCCAATGTCCTGCAGTGCCTTCGGAAACAGGCAAAGGAGGCAGACATCGCCATGTGTGGTGGACACCGCAAGCAGTCAGGTGAGTATTCAGCATGTGGCATGTGCGGACTTTTCCCACTGCATGTGTGTTCAGCATATCACGTGTATTAATGCATGTACTGAACTCAGTACTAATCATGTCCCCCCACGGATGCCAAACCTGGAGTGTCTGAAGAGGAAGCAAAGTTGGACATCGATAGCAACTATTCCAATGCTATTCACCAGGAGGCACAAGCAGATGCTTTTCAAGGTAAGTGTTTGCCTGTCACACATACTAAGCTGAACCACATTACAGTGCCATGACTGCCATTGCCGCATGTGTGTGACATGGTTTAGGCAAGATCCTGCATGCAGTGCTGCAACACAATGATCCATGCTGTGCCAACACATGTCCTACATAAGGCACTGTCATACAGTGCATATGTGTCTCAGGCTGTGCACAACCTGCCATGCATGTGAACCCTATCACGGGTCATGCATGTCACCCATACATGCCCAACAGTGGACAGTGTGACACAAAAACATAGAATTTGACAGCAGATAAGGACCGCTTGTCCGTGTGTTACTTGTGTGCAGTGCAACATGCATCCCCTTGTGACAGGCAGATGTTTTAACTGTCAAGGGGTCACATGGCTGGTGGTCACTTGCTGCTGGTCCCCAGGCCCACTGACAACAGCATCTGGCTGTGACTTTTCTCCACTTTGTTCCTCTCTGCCACTGTTTCCAGTCATTGACACCGGCTTCCTCTTCCTGTTGCATACTCGCCCTGTGGTTGCTGTATTCGCAGCTGTGTTTGAGGTGGTGTGTGGTCTGTCCTGTGTTCCACTGTACCCAATGGATGAGAGACCACTGTCACTTGTAGACATGCTTCCAGAACCAATGGCCTGGGTTACTGTATGGCCCACATTGTCCAGAGTGACCATGCTTAAGCAGTTGTTGCACACAGCTGGGTACTGTTCATCTGCTACTGTGTGTTCCACCACTGTTGCAACTGTGCAGGCTGTTTCCAGTGGTCTCTGTTCATGCATTGATCATAGATCCCATGGTCTTGTTGGCTGCAGTGTGTCACTGCATTGTGTATTACTGTGTCACCCCAAAGCTCCCTGTTTGCCTCATCTTGGCTCGCTGAGTGAGTCCATCCCAGTGTGCTGCTGCAGTTCCACATTGCCAACTGTTGCTGCAATGAACTGTGTGGGATGTTGCATCATGGCACTGCCATGCTGCATGTCTACAGTGTATTCTGGCATCTGTGATGTGGCCAGCGATGTGAGACACAGTGGCTGTAATAGAAACATAGAAACATAGAATTTGACGGCAGATAAGGACTGCTTGGCCCACCTAGTCTGCCCATTTTCCTACCTAACAGATAAGCTGCAGATCCTAGTTAACCAACAGCTTACTTCCTCTTACCCACCCCTAGGGCTGCCTTATGCCTGTCCCATGCATTCTTGAAGTCCACCACTGTTCTTGACTCCACGACCTCCTCAGGAAGACTGTTCCATGCATCCACAACCCTCTCAGTGAAAAAATACTTCCTCACATTACCCCTGAACCGTCCCCCCTCCATCGTCAAATTGTGCCCGCTTGTTTGCTGCTGTAGATGTGTCACAGCGTATCTGCTGTTGCGGCAGGTCTGTTGTCTGATGGTGTGGAATGTTCTGGGGTGACTGTGTAGGCATTGTGTTATCCACCATGGTGATGTTGGCCGTTATGGACATGCCCATTGCTATGTGGACCCTCATGTGATCTGTGTATGGGCTATGTGTGTTGGTGCCTGGTGCATTGTCCATGACCTGTAGGACTAGGTAGGACCATGTGTGCCAGCATATTGTAGACCAGCACACTGAGTACTGCTGGGTGGTGTGCATCTGGCATGCTCTGCATGACTGTGGTGTTGCAACTGTCTGGGTGCACACACACGCCATGGCCATATTCCGTGATGGACATCTGTGTCTGCATGTCTGGCAATGGTCCACTGTGACTGATTATGGGCACCTGTTGTCATACGTCTGGGAATTGTCCTGTGACACTGTGATAGTTGGATACAACTGTCATGCTGCTGTCTGCACCCATATGCTGGTCAGTGCACATCATTGCAGGGTTGGCAGATATGGGGTTTTCAGTGTCTCTGGGCCACCAGTCTGGGTGTATGGCATTGTTAGGGCTGCTATGTGGACCATGTGAGGCACTGGTGTGGGGGGTGGCCTGTGCGGATGTCTCTTGTGCCATCCTGCTGTATGTCTGAGAGTGTAGCAATGCCTGAGAGATGACTTGTGTGGCAGTGGCCATGGTTGTGGCAGCCTGTGTCTTTGTTCATTGCAGCTCCACCAGTGCACCTTGCTGTTCCGTGCCATACTCTATCATTGTGGCCATGTGCGACAGGGCAGATGCCTGCCACTGGGAACTAGACCGTACAGTATGCAATGCTGCGAGCAACAACATGTTGCACTCACATGTGCTCCGGCTTGCTTCTGCCATGGTGTCCCATATGGCTACAACAGCTTCCATGATGCCAGCAAGCTGTGTCCTGGACTGTGTGCTGTGTGCCTCTACCTCACTGTGTAGGTCCAACAGGTCAGCTGCCATAGTCATCTGTGCCTGTACGACCTCCTGGCATAACTGTCCAAGGCCAGCTTCCAGCAGTGATGATGGCTCGTCCATCCCATCTGGTAGCCATGGAGTAGCCATTTGTTGTGCAGAAGACATGGTTCTGCTTAGTACTGCACCTCGTATGGTTTCAGCTCAGTCACTACTGTTGTTGGGCAAGTCGTATTCACTGTGAATATCCAGTTCTGCACTGTCCACACTGGCAGTGGGGCTTGACACTGCATGCTGGTGCATTGCTTCACAGTCCGTTCCTGCATGGCCCTGTATATTTTCACCCTGTGTGCCATCGGACACAGGGTCACTGTTGCTGTGTGGTGCCACGTCATGCTGTTGCTGGCATCCATGTTGCTGTTGTACTGCAGTGCTTGTGCTGCTGCTGCTGTTAGCTCTGCTTCTGTTGCTGATGCATCTGCTTCCACTTCTGCTGCTGCTGCTGCTGTCATTGCCACTGCTGCTACTACTACTGCTGCTGCTGTTGTTGTAATTGTCTGTGTTGTCATCATCCTGTCGGCCACCTGTGGGTAAGGGGTACATGATTACATGTCTGTGTGTTCACAGTTGATCACAGTTGTACACGTGTTACCCTATGTAGTGTGTCCCAATATCCCACCCATGGTAGGCTGTGCATGTCTGCACCATGGAATGGTTCACAACTGGCATGTGTATGGCTAGCATGCTAGCATTGGCATCCCATTGTGGTACTTGTGTATTGTCAGCGGTGGTTGTGGGTGACCTGTGTCCCTTGCACACCCACAGGTGGCATACATTCAACTGTGTGTGTGCAGTTGTTGCTTGCAATGTCATGCAGCTGTGTTGGCTCTCTATACTTTGTGCTACTGTGCATGCATTTTGTTCCATTGCCGAGGCCCATAGGGCCCACTGCCATTGTTGCCGTAGCCCACATGTTGTGTCTTAGCAGGTGTGACTACAATGTCACACCTGTGCACACTTGTGCTGTTGTGGCTTGTTCAACCTGTCCCATGCTCATGTCTCTGTTCCTATGTTTCTCCCCATGCCATTTCATATTTTCCCACCTTGCAATGTAGTTTGCAGCCTATACAGGTCCAGCTTTGTGTCCCACTGTATTGTGCTCAGTCTAAGGTGTTTTGCCACACACTGTTCTGGGCCACTCAGGGTCATGAGCTGGGTTGGTCCACCACCTGTGCCAATGGTACACCACCTGTTGTGTGCCAGTTTATCTTTGCTGCCACGCTTGACATCTTTTATAGCATTTCTTTTTTTTTTTATCATAGAAGATTTTATTAAGATTTTCAGTTTTTACATTACACTTCCATATTCATTTCTCTCATACATGCAGAAAGATCCTCAGGGTCCATAGTCTTACAATCTACAATATATTACAAGAGGCTAGACACATATAATCATTACATATGCATTCATATATAAATATAGCCTATCTTTCTTAATTGTAGCTACTCATTTATTAATAGGCAGCTGGGGTATGTAAAGCAGTCTATCTAAGAGCTGGTAGGAGGAGAGTTGTACAGAGGGGGGCATTTACATAGTGGTGAGTTAAAATAAGAATCCCACTTTTTATGGAAATGAACCAGTTGACCTCGATGAGCATAGGTCAGCCTTTGCAGCAGTGCTAGTTTAGCTATAGCTGTGTGCCATTGTCTTATGCTTGGACTGTTAACTTGTTTCCATTGCATTAAGAGGAGCCGTTTGGCCTCTAATAGGGCCACCATGACCCACTCTCGGAGGGCGTTTGACAGTGTAGGAAGGCTAGACATATCTCCCAACAATAGTTTAGGATCTAGCTAGAGATTCCTTATACCTAAAACTAAGCAGCAATCTCATCTAATTGCATCCCAGAAAGCAGAGAGTTGTGGACATTCCCACAGTATGTGAATAAAGTGGGATCTGGGTTGTTGGCAACTCCAATAGTTGGAATGTGGCTTTAGTCTTGCTGAACATAGAACGGATGGAGTTCTATACCAGCACAGCAAAATGTGTAACTGTATTAATTGGCTTTTAGAATCTTTATACAACTTATGCACATTTTGAAGACAACAGGCCCATGTGGTACTAGGTATAGTTACACCCATCTTGGTCTCCCATCGGATTCTGCAGTGTTCTGTGGGGTCTGATACAGAGTCTCTACCTATAGCATAGAATTTACCTATATGACCACGTGAGGATGTTTCCTTATGTAGAGTGGTAAACCACTTCCATTTATTATCTGGTCATATTTGGGCAGAAAGGGCATAGATAAGGCTACATATTTGAAGATACGGCCAGAAGTCGGTATTTGGAAGATTAAATTTATTCTTTAACTGGGCAAAGGATAATAGTGTATTCGAGCCAGGCATAATGAGGTCCCTCACATAGTGAATGCATTTTTTCTCCCAAGCAGGCCAATTAAGAGGTTGTCCCTCTAATGTTATAAAGGTGTTGCGCCATAGCTCTACATAAGCCAGGGGTGGGGCTCACGCATTCTTGGGGCTGTGGGAGAGAGTCATAATGTGACGTCAGGCATATCAGGAGTGACATATGACCAGAGAGAGGCCCTTTCCTGTAGAGCCTCTAGAGCTCAGCAAGGACCTAAGTGGGGTTGGGGCTGCCATGTTTGTTTCAAGGCCAACCCACACTGGACAAGATGTATTGTGCGGTAAGAACCACTTTGTTATTTGTGCGGCAGTACATCCTAGATGATAGTTCAGAAACCAAGGGGCTCCAAGGCCTCCCTTAGTCCAGTGTGCCCTAAGCTTTTTTTTCCCTCATCTATGTGTCTTTTTCTCCCATATTAGAGTAGAGACCATCTTCTCAAAGGAAGCAAAGAATTTGGGAGATATTCATATTGGAAGATTGTTGAATAAGTATAATACCCTCGGGAGTAATAGCATTCGTACCGAAGCCACTCTACCTATCAGAGAAAAATGCAGTTTTTGCCATCGCTCCATTTCTACATTTAATTGTTTTGACAGAGGGGAAAAGTTAGTTGATTAAAAATTTGCCCAATTAGAAGGTATGTAGATCCCCAAATAGGAAAAACCTTGCGGCGCCCATTTAAGTTCTGTGCCATGAAGGCATTCCCATAGGCAGATTGAGTTCAGTGGGGCCAGTACAGTCTTCTGTTGATTAACCTGTAGGCCTGATAGTACCCCAAAGCTTTTAAGAACTGAGAGGGCTATTGGGAACGAATCTTGGGGATAAGATAAGGTAAGTAGCAGATCATCTGCATAGGCTGCCACAGTATAGGATTTGCCGTGTGCCAATATGCCTGTGAACCCTTCCGTAGTGTCAAGAGCACAGAGTAGGGGGTCCAGGGCAATTAGAAAAAGAAGGGGGGATAGGGGACAGCCTTGATGGGTGCCCCTGTATAGTGGAAAGGAGGAAGAAATGGTGGAGTTAGTAAGGATCTTGGCCTTTGGGGAATTAAAAAGGGTTGCAACCCATAAGCAGAACTGGGGACCAAATCCATATATATAAAGGACCTTGTGGAGATAATTTCATTCTACGGAATCAAAAGCCTTTATGAAATCAATGGCTAGGGCAGCCATAGGGATTTTAGCTCTACTTGCCAGCCACTTTAGATTCAATAGCAATCTGGTATTGTCTGAGCCCACCTTTCCAGGCATAAAACCAACTTGGGATGGATGGATAATTGAGCCAAGGATATTCTAAAATCTGGTAGCCAATATTTTAACCAAAATCTTTGTGTCCACTGGCAGTAATGATATGGGGCAAAAATTAAAACAATTCAGGGGCTCATCAGATTTTTTAGGTGTTACTGTAATTAGAGCCTCATTCATTGTGGTGGGAAGGGAGCCTGAAGAGTGGGCACATGGCAGAGTGAGCAACAAAGGGGTTGCAATTTCCTGATCCAGGGCTTGATATAGCTCGACGGTCATTCCGTCTGGCCCTGTGGCTTTCCCCTTGGCCATGCAAAATAGGGCCTGTCGCACCTCAATCTCTGATATAGGGTGGTCTAAAAGGTCGAATTGCTCCCAAGTTAATGAGGATATTGTGAAACCTTGATAAAACTGACACAGTTTATGTGAGAGCTGTTCCCGCATATCTATGGATTTAGATTGGTATATACTCTGATAGCAATTTTTCATGGTCTCATTAATGCCCTTCGAGTCACTAACCACAGAGCCTGTGGGAGTGCAGAGGGCATGTATCTTTGAAGATGCTTGCTGCTACTGCAACTGGTAAGCAAAGGGCTTCCCCCCCATCTCCTCCTTCCCAAAACCAATATTTAGCCCTAAACAAGGTCCATTCTGCCTTATGATGTAAGAGTGAGTTTATTCGATATTTAAGTCCTACAATACACCTCATCAATGAGGGATCCCTAGACGCAGTGGTCTGGGAGGCTTTTAAAATGACCCTCTAGGTCAGTGAGTTCTGATTGCAGCAGCTCTAACTCTTTTTTCCAGGTTCTGTTCCGGTTTGCAGCAAAGGCGAAGATATGGCCCCTTAGAGTGGCTTTAAATGCCTCCCAGACCATACCAGCCGAGACTTCTCCAGTCTTACTGAAAGTAAAATATTCCCGCGCTACTGTCTGCATTTCTTGTTGAAATTCAGGATCTTTAACTAAAAGGGGGTTACATCTCCATTTTGTACCAGTATTTCGACTTTCAGGAGTGGTGTAAGTAAACGACACCGGTGCATGGTCTGATATAATTATATTGCCTATGTCATTGTTCGAGATGGCACGCAAAGCTGGCTAGTTAGCTAACCAATAGTCAATGTAACTATAGGCATCATGCGGAGAGGAGTAGTACATGTAGTCATGGCCTGATGTATAATCATGCCTCCAGATGTCCACTAAGCCCCACTCTGCTATCATTTTATGCAGGGCAGCATATGCCTTCATGTGGGTTTGGTGGTAGAACGGGATTTATCCAGGAATATGTCTGGTACTAAGTTAAAATCTCCTCCTATTATCAAGGGAATAGTGGACTGTGCTAGCCCAGCAATGGTTTGGCTCAAATTTGAAAAAACTCCACTTGGTCCACATTCGGAGCATAAAGGTTACATATTATCAATCTGTCCAGGCTGGATTTTAGTTTAACTATTACCCACCTCCCCTGCTTATCAACATGAGACTCCTCCATTACCCAGTTGCTCGATCTCCGAATTAATATAGCTACTCCCCTTGATTTAGAAGATGCTGAGCTAGCATTTACAGTACCAACCTACAATTTCTTGAGCCAAGGAATGCAAAAGAGCTATGTCTGTGTGCATGGAACGCAAATGCTGAAGCATCTTGGTTCTTTTGACAGGGTGGTTAAGGCCCTTTACGTTCCATGACACTAGACAAAGGCGATGTACAATAGCTGGAGGCATAGTAATGAATATGTCAGGAACCTCTGGGCTTCCTCCGAGATGTTCTAAAGGAATAGACTATTAGTACCTTATTTGAGAGCTACTACCTGAGAAGTCTACTGTATCCTGTTGTCAAATAACTAGAGGATACTATGCCCTGAAACACAAGAGAGATTATTGATGGACAATGACAGCCACAGGAAGTGTATATGCTAACAATGATATCTAACCCAACTAGAACTAAATACTAGTACAGACAGAAAGCCTGTGCTACTCAGGCTTAAGTGCACTATACTATAGCCAAAGAGTGATTAAACACCAACTGCTACAGACGTTTTCGGGAAGAGGATAAACAAGAACAGTATCCTCAGCTCCTCTTATGTCTGTGCTCAGGGGTTATCAATGAGAGTCACAACCCAACTGGGTTTATCTGTCCTCAGCCGAGGAATAATCCCAAGGGAAAGTATAATTCCGGGGAGGGGCAGGAGGGCATAAACCAAGTAGGGGAGGGGGGAAGGGGGGATTAATAGCATAAAGAAAAGGGGAGGAAGTGGTTGGGAACTACCCTAATCGAAAACATATGGGCCAAGCCCACTGTAGCATTTGCTCATACAGTGCAGTTTCATTACTAATCCAAACGTTGAACTATAAAGATTCAGCAACTCCAACATTATTTATACTTCCCAGATACCAGGTTTAGAAGTTGGTGGTATGGGGGGGGAGGAACATGGGGGGCCCTTCTTCATCAGGGCACTATACCTCAGGGAGTTTCAACCATCACAGAGAAGGGGAAACTTTACCGTGTCTCTGTATTATCATTAAACCAAGAAAGTGAGACATCACGCCGCAGAATATTACAAGCTGCAGTCAATACAGTCAAGGTTCAGCCAAGGAATTCACCATCTTGAGTCCTTGTTAGTTGGGATCATTTACTAAAAAACTGGAACTTCTTCAGAAGCTACCGCTGCTGCATACAATTTGAACCCTGGTTTAAGCTGACTAGAGATGTCCACCACTTCCAACAGAGAAGATTCTGGGATATCAGCCCAATCCATGTTGTTCGCTTGATTATGGGGGGAGGGCTCTGTTATATCTGCAAGGCAATCTGAGCAGGACTCCAAAGGCTCATCTCTAGGCATTTTTGTTGGTGGGGCTGTTTTCTGCAGCTTGGGGGATAGCTGTTGGCCACTCCTAGATCTCTGTCACTGCCTTGAAATCGAGCTGGTGTTTCTAGGAGGGAGAAAAGGCTGACTCAAACCAGCAGCCGCTGCAGGTGTAGACACAGTGTTCGCGGAGGTAGATCTCTCCTTGGGGAGCTCATCAAACCAAGGACCTGATCCCATAACACAATGGTCTTCTGGATTCTGTGACTGGTGATTTCGGTTCCTAGCTCTGGGGTCCGAGGGTTCCCATAGCCTTCTGGGGGATGAAGTTTGAAGGGGTAAGTTGAGACAAAACTTGGAGGCCCATCTTTCAATCTCCTCAGGAGCATCCACTAGCAATTTTCTCCCTTCTTTAGAAACCAACAGTCTGGTAAGACCCTTGAATCTGTACTGAAAATTATGGGCTGACAGTACCTTCTTAATAGGGTCATAAGCCCTGTGCTTATTCGCTGTCTCCTGTGCAAAATCTCTGTATATAGAAATCAGCGCTCCTTGCCATCGAATTTCACCCAAATCCCGAGCAGCACTTAGAATACGTTCCTTTGTAGAATATCTCAGAAAATATGCCACGATTGGCCTTCGGGCTAGTTGTTGTTTCTTTTTCCTTCCAATGATCTGATGAGCTCTTTCAATTTCAACTGGGCCTCTCCAGCGCTCACCTAGCATCTTAAGGAGTGTCTCATTGAGAAACTTTTCCATGGATGTTCCCTCAGATCCCTCGGCGACTCCAATAATTTGGAGGTTATTGCATCCCCCCTTATTTTCCTGGTCCTCCACTCTGGCAAGCAGTGTTTCCAATTGTAGATCTTGCATTTGCACTCTCTGTGTTAGTTTAGCTTGTTGTATTTCCAAAGTTTCCACCATTTGCTCTGCTACATTTAAACAATCTTGTATTACATGTACCTCTGCAGTAGTATTTGTAAGCATAGTATTGATGATATCAACTCGCAGCAAAATCGCCTCCAATATTTGGGTAATATACATTAGCGATTCAGTCACTGATGGCTGCTGCACACTCGTATCTTGTATTGGAGAGATTATGAGCAGAAGAACCTCAGTTAACAACTTATTCGGGGTTGATTGAGCTGTTAGGGATGCTGATGCGGACACCATCTGTAGGTTGTATGGAGCAAATACACCGTCAGTCTCGAGGATTAGGCCTGCAATTTCTGTGGCCTAGCTGAACAGCACCACTTGTGGATAGCCAGTGGAATTTAGCAACTTTACAATACAGTTCAGTCAGGAAAAACACAGTGGATGATTCAGGGCAGTTCCCCAGGCAAGTATTTAGTAACAAAAGAAGATTTACATCCCTGGATTAGACTGACCCATCATGGGTTTTTCTCAGTGAGGAAGTAGCCTAAGAATTATGCTGCCATTCCTTTGGCAGTCAAGCCATGCCCCCATTATAGCATTTCTGCTGCTCACGTATACTCTGACGCACAGGACCCACAGCATTGGCTCAGGTAGCTACCTCTTCCCATGCCAGTTTCTTCCTGTTCCTCTGATCCTTGTCTCCTCCCCTGGACAGCAGCACCATACGTTGAGCCTCTGTCTCCTCCACTTTAACCTCTATTTCAGCACTAGTGAAGTTTGACTTCCTCCTGTGCACAGGTGTCCAGCGGGTCCTTGCCCATTGTCATACATCCTCTGTGCTTCCCTCAGCCACTTCCACTGTGTTGTCCTCCTCTGTGGCACTGCTTGACTCTGCAGTCCTTCTTCTGGGCCACCCTTCTCTACCGCTGCTGCCTCCTCCCGTGTGTGCCTGTCAGTTCCTCCCACTGACCTCACTCGCTCCATTCCCACTCTGTCCTGTGCTATGTGTCTGCTCCTCATGCCCACTGCATAGACATCTTCACATGGTCCCTCTGCAGCACTGTCCTCCAGTGCCCTCTGGGTATTGTTCTCTGCCTGTCCCCTTTTTGGTGCACTACTTCCTCTGTGCCTACCTCACACTTCCAGCCTGCTACCATGATGTCCATGACTGGTGCCATGCCCCCCTGCACCATGTGCACTGTGGCTGTTTTGTGGCCTTTGTTCCTCCTGTCCACCTTGCTTGCCGACCTCTGTCCTGGTATTCCACCCCTCCTCTGTCCTATTGTCTTCCATCTCTCTCCTTTTCCTGGGCACCTCTGTGGCTCTGGCATCCTTCCCTCCCTTGCTAATGCCCTTGGATGCATGACCTCCTCCTTGCTGCCACATTCTCTTCATTCGACTTCTGGGTTGGCGCAGGCAATGGCTATCATAGCCCCATGCATCATTCTTATGCCACAGGCTGATGCTGCATCCCTGTGTAGGACTTTGTCATTTTCTTGCCCATTCATGGAAAATCTGATGCAGGTGCTTGGATACAGTGTTCTTTGATGCAGGCATCCCCTTTGACGTACACTGTGCCTTTCAAAAATCGAGTCCAGTGTGTCCAAATTTCTGGTATCCTTGCCAATGTGAATCAGATATTGCTAGAAGAGGGTCTGTTTCCCATTTATTTTTGGATGCCAGCGATTGACTGGGTAGGGTATCTCAGATGGCTGAGTAGGTCTTACTAACCATACTTTTTATGCTTGCCTGCTATAGTGGCAGCATTGTGGGTTTGTCAGTATGGGGTACTTTCTGAAGGTGAGTTTGTACAGCACTTCAAAATTGTAGATACCTCCAGAAGTTCTCTGCTTGGAGCCCTCAGTGGGTTTTAAGTCTTTGAAATGTGTCTAGCACCATTGAGAAGATACCAGGAGATCCCATGGTGCATTGATCCAGGTCCATGTCATAACAGTAAAATCAGAATGGTGACTTGCATAACAGTGTGTACATTTCACCAAATACAAAATATTCTACACAGCCACCACAGTAATCCCCATAACAGTGATGACACTACACAATACAAAACTGACACAAAATAAACTAACATTTAATGCGGGGGGAAGCCCCCCACTCCCCCCATATTAATATAATCAGCTCAAGGGGTGCAGACATTGGGCAAAAGGGGAATACACGGGAGGTGGGCTACCATGGCTGGGGCACCACAGTCAGGGGGAACCAGGGGACAGAAAACTGAAAAAAAAAAATACTAACAGCCAGCACAAGTCAGAGAAAACATATACCTGCTGGCAGTCCCAAAACCAGGACAATCAGCATTCTAGGCAGTGACTGTATCCACCTCTCTAGGCATCCAGCTCAGCAGCAGCAGGCTGCACTCCTCAATTTAGCCCACATCATAATACAATTCCCCCCCCATCAGTCGCCCTCGCTGTCCTGTCATCCCACATTCACTATTCCCTCCCATCACTATACCTGCACATGCACTACTCTGTCAGGCATGCAAATTGAGTAAGTCATATATTTGAGTCACTCAATGTGTTTTGCCATATAACATTTTACCCATTGATCCCTTTGTTTGGCTATTTAGACTATGTTACAGTTTTTCTGTCTATCAGGATTGCTGCATTGTGCCAGATTGGTGCAGATCACAGAGGGGTTGAGTTTTATGCCTGACTTATGGTGTATTTTAGACCAATATTTAACATAGGGTCCTACTGTGGGGTGAGTCAGCAGGCCTTTTGGGGGTTATATAACAGAAGAAAGAAGGAGTGCACCGCACTTTGGCTAAGTTCCAGGATAGGAGGAGGGGTGGAGCAACAATGGGGAAACATCAAAACTGCCATCACAGAGGCAACAAGCCTTTGTGTGAAGCAAATAAATAAATCAAAATAAAAGAAAAAGCCACTATAGTTCTCAAAAGAGGTGGCGGGGAAAGTCAGGGAGAAAAAGATACCATTCAGAAAGTGTAAGGAAACACAGAAGGAGAAGGACAGAGAGCTGTACCAGTTAAGGCAGAAGGAAGCAGGGAGGGAAGTCAGAATAGCAAAGGCCCAAACTGAGGAAAAGATAGCCAACTCAGTTAAGAAGGGGGATAAAACGTTTTATAGGTACATCAGGGAGCGTAGAAAGACAAAGGGAGGGATAGTGAGGCTGAATAGAATGGATGGTGGGTGGGCAGAGAGGCACAGCGAGAAAAAAGGGATACTGAATGAATATTTCTGCTCAGTATTCACAAAAGAGGAGGAGGTGGAAGTGCCTAATCCAATTAACAGAAGCACTCTGGATGGGGGGGTCAATCCTAGTCCTTTCACAGATGAAAGGGTTCTGAAAGAACTCCTAAAACTGAAAGTGGACAAAGCAATGGGGCCTGATGGAATTCACTCCAGAATTCTAAAAGAATAAGGGGAGAACTAGTAAAGCCACTGACTACCCTTTTTAACAAATCATGGGAGGATGGTGTGGTACCTGAGGACTAGAGGAAGGTGGATGTGATTCCCCTTCACAAAAGTGGGATCAAGACAGAGGCAGGAAACTACAGACCTGTCAGTTTGACCTCTGTGGTAGGGAAAGTGATGGAATCACTTCTGAAGGAAAGAATTGTTGAGTACCTAGAGGCCAGTGGGGCACAGGACCCAAGGCAGCATGGGTTCACAGTGGGAAGGTCATGTCAGATGAATCTAATTGATTTCTTTGACTGAGTGACCAAAGTAGTAGACCAGAAAGGGACTATGGACATGGTCTACCTCGACTTTAGCAAGGCATTTGACACAGTCCCACACAAAGATTAATAGTCAAATTAACCAGCCTGGGAGTGGGTCACAGGGTGGTAGCCTGATTAAAACACTGGCTGGACAACAGGACACAGAAGGTAATTGTAAATGGAGTCCACTCTGAACAAAGAGGAGTTACTAGTGGGGTACCGCAGGGTTCACTACTGGGTCCGGTACTTTTTAATGTGTTTATAAGTGACATTGCAGAGGGACTGGAAGGAAAAGTATGCCTCTTTGCAGATGACACAAAGATCTGCAACAGGGCTGATACACAAGGAGGTGTGGAAAGGATGAGAATGGACTTGGCAAGGCTGGAGGAATGGTCAAGTATGGCAGCTTGGATTCAATGCAAAAGTGCAAAATAATGTACCTGGGAAACAAAACCCTGGGAAGATTACACAAAGGGGAGAGATAAACAATGAAAATGGAAAGGGACCTGGGGTTAATCATATCAGATGACCTTAAGGTTAGCAAGCAATGTGAGAAGGCAGTAGAGAGGGCTGGGAGGATACTGGGATGTATAGGGAGAGGCATCATCAGCAGAAAACAGGAAGTTGATATCCCTCTGTACAGACAGTTGGTGAGACCCTATCTGGAGTACTGTGTCCAGTTCTGGAGAACCCATCTCAGCAAGGACATAGACAGGATAGAGGCAGTCCAGAGGATGGCAACTAAAATGGTGCAGAGTCTGCAAGAGAAGCCATATGAGGAGAGACTAAAGGAGCTTAATATGTATACCCTTGAGGAAAGGAGGAGGGGGCATGATAGAAACTTTTAAGTACCTCAGTGATATCAACAAAGTCCAAGAGGGTAGCATCTTTCAGAAAAAGAGATGTGCAACAACAAGGGAACACAATATGAAAATAGAAGGGGGTGGTTCAGAAGCAATATGAGGAAGTATTTTTTTTCACAGAGATGGTGGTGGACGCATAGAACAGCCTTCCTGAGGAGGTTGTGGGGTCTAAAACTGTGGGAGAATTCAAGAATGCATGGGACAGATATAAGGCAAGTTTTTTTGGGGGTAGGAAGAAATAGACTGTTGGTTAACTAGGATCTTCAGCTTATCCTGTTGGTAGGGAAATGGGCAGACTAGGTGGGTCAAGTGGTCCTTATCTGCCGTCAAAGTCTATGTTTCTATGTTTCTATGTTACCTATTGCAGAGATTCTTCCATCCTAGTTGGGAACCATTGCTGGGTTTGTACAATCTGGAATGCCCATTTATACCCCTCAAACCAGGGAAGACCTCATCCACCTTCCTTCCAGTGTGCCCTTAGTTTACTGTGGCTGTAACTGGGTTGCTTCCCCTCCCATAAGTGGTTAGCAACCATCTTGTCAATCTTCAGGCACCAACCAGAAAGGAGGTCAAGTGGAAGATGTGATATTAGGTAAAATAACTTGGAGGCAATTACCATTTTAATTTCTGCAGTTTTACCTGCAACAGTAAGCTGCAGCTTCTTCCATCGCTCCAGTGCTGTGGAGATATCAGCCACTAGTGGCTGGAGATTAAGCTCCCATAATATTGTCAGGGCCTTTGTAATCTTGATACCCAAATATGTAATGCTTTCACCACCCAGCGCAACCCCATATATGTGGCATGGTTGGATTTGTATAGTGGGTTTAAAAGAAGGACTTCGGTCTTAGTCTGGTTTACTTTTAAACCAGAGTGTAAAGTGTAGTGCTGTAGCAGTAGGAGGAGTCATTCAAACAAATGTGTCACATCAGCCAGGGGGACAGACAGGTTGTCCGCATACATGAGGGTAGAGTAATGTTTTGCACCAATCTTAATTCTGTAGCTTCCTTCATGTTGCCACATAGCAGCTGCTAGGTGTTTCACTGCCAGGACGAACAGAAGGGGTGACAGCGGACATCCTTTATTTATTTTAATTTTTTATTTATTGAGTAATCGGAAAATACCTTTGAGTCAGACTCATTTACAAAGGTTCCACGTCACAGAAATACAGTACAGACAGACTTTACATAACAATTTAAATTGAAACAGAATTCAGCAATGAAGACCATATAACAGTGAAGGCTAATAGCCTTGCCTAGTGCCTCTCTCTAGGATAAAAGGGTCTGAGAATGTGGAGTTTGTTAGAACACGTGCTGTTGGTGACATATACTGTACAGTGTTTCCACCCAGGTTCAGAAGCGGCTTCCAAACCCCATAAGTGTCAGTTCTGAATACAGGTAGTCAACTCCAGCAAGTTAAGTGCCTTTTCAAAATCAATTGCTACCACTACCACTGGGGAGGACAGGGAATTTGCCTTATGAATTAGGTTTACTAGGGTATGTATGTGATCAGTGTAGTAGTGCCCCTGTACAAACCCCAACTGTGCCGGTGGATCAGCTGGGGAAGGAGTAGGTTAAGTCTGCCTGCTAATGCTTTCGTGTACACCTTGCTATTCAATTTATTAGGGATATTGGGTGATAGCTGCACACCATTGTGAGGTATTTCCCTTTTTTGGGAGGACTATAATGGTGACCTCCTGAAGTGTGGAGGGAATATGCCTGCTCATTTGATTTCAGTTTCAGGGGCTAGAGCTTGCAGAACTCTACCAAGAATCTGTCTCCCCTGGAGCTTTTCCTGGCCATGAAGACAGGAGAGCCTTCACTATCTCTTCAGTTTTTAGTGGGGCATCCAGCTGTACTGCTTGTTGGGGAGAGAAAGTGCAGAGGTCTAGGGTTCCCAAAAAGGCCTTGATGGCAATGGGATCAGGACAGTGGGTCAACATGTATAAGGAAGTGTAGAATGAGGCCATGATGCGATTTACTTCTGTGGATGCAGTGTGCTCCTTCCCAGCAAAGTCCTTCAAACCTACTATATGCCTCTCAGCCAGTTTTTGGAAGGCAATACACCAGCAATTTGCCCCCCTTTTCTTCTCTCTCCCAGTATGTATGCCTCAATGAGAGGACAGAAATTTTAGCCTTCCTAGACAGAAGAGTATTTATTTATAGCCTGAGCCCTATAATTTAACAACTTAAGGGAGAGTGTGGGTTTGGGTGCTGGAGTGTTTTAAATTCAGTTTCTGCACTTTTCAGGGCATGTTCTGAGTGATTTAGATGCTTTTCTCTTTGCCTGCATCTATGGACTGTGTACCCAAAAATGTAACTACAAATTGTTGATTTAAAGGCCTCCCATGTGTTGCTAGCTGAGGTATCTGCTGTCGGTTTTTCTGCAAAAAGAAGGTGGCTTCTTTTTGAGCCCAAGAGATGAATTTGGGGTAATCAATAGGAGTTCTAGCCTCCAGGAGGACTAGGGGGTTCGGGGGAACCCCATAATAATGTGAGCTGCACTGGTGCATGGTTAGAGATGACCAACAGAAGTATTGTGGAATCCAGAACTGTCTGGGTAATGGCTGGTGAGGTGAGGCAAATGTCAACCCTGCTGTGAGAGCCATAGCCTGCAGAATAAAATGTATAACCCCTGTCCTTAGTGTGGAAGAATCTCCAGATGGCCACCAGCTCTAGATCCTGCATCATTTGCTGGACCATTTGGAGTACCTTATAATGTGACTCTGAACTAGTGGAACTGCTGTCTAACAGAGGGATCACTATAAGACTGATGTCTCTTTCTGGAATAATGGACATGCCACCTCTAGCTAAGTCACTTAGTACCTGGGCTATAGTGTGAAAATAATCTGGATTGTCCTAATGATTAGGAGGGTACATATTGCCCAACAGTACCTGCCATTCAGGGGTATTCACAAGTGCATATACCCATATTTCTAGAGGGTCCTTTTCCATTCAGACAAGGAACAATTTCAGGGCCTTATGCACCAGGATCACCACACCTTTTTTACTTGTGAGTGCTGATGCATAAATTACTTGGCCTACTTATTCTCTGACCATTTTCTCATGATTTGTTCAGTGTAGTGGTTTGTTTAGTTTCTTTCATGAAAGCAAGTTGAGTTTTATGTTTCTTTCAGTGGGATAGCACTTTTTTCTTTCTCACTGATGTATTTAGTCCTTGGACATTCCAAGTGTGACATAAAAGTTCACCAGTGGCCACAGAAGGGGCGTGTTATGAACTGAAAAGTACCAGGTACCTGGCAAGAGAACCAAACTTCAAGATGGGTTAGAGATCTGTGCTGGACAGAGTATGGCACCAGTAGGTTATACATTCTACACTGGAATCCAGATGCAGGGTAGTACCCTGAGCTATGGTGGACATACACTTTAGTTATTTAACCTAAAGGCTGGAAAGGGGAACTTGATATAATGAAAAATCTGCTAAATAATATCATATCTTCTCCTTTCAGTTTTAGCAACCCAATCCTATACATTAAGATTGCAATATTTTTTGGATTATCTGGGAGAAATTGATATCCCTTTGTAGATCATTCCTTTGTACTTAGGCTAGAATCTATGACAAACAATAATATCAACAACAGACATATTTACAGAATTATGTACAAGAAACCTTGCACTGAACCATGTGGGGCATAAAAGACAATGGGCCAGCTGTCAGAGGGGGCTGAGCAAGGCCCTCCATTTATTCCCTGAGAGCATGAGCCAAACTTCAGCTTGTATTAAACTGCATGTTTGTGCATGCATATCTACAGTATGCATCTAACAACTAAATCCACCCAATATGCCGTACTGTACCTTGAGGGCCTTGCATATGTATATTACCATGTTGTGCAGGTATCTCGCCCTAGCAGCTCAGCAGCAGTCTGCAGAGGGGAGTGGGGTTGCATCCTTCCTTAAACTTAGGGACCAGATGTTTGGTGCCTATTAAGCAAGCTTGTCAGGATAAAAGTGTCTAAGGGTTTATGTGATTATCGTCCCCTGTGGTCCCCCCCCCAATCTAGAAGGCATAAGTTAATCAAAGGGTAGTGCCAGAGAAGTTACCCTGGGTACCTTAACGTCCACCATAAACTTCAGTGCAACTGTACAAGTATAATTCCAGTGTCTGTTGATGGGGATCTAAAATCTTTATCGCATAGA
The DNA here is from genome assembly GCA_016271365.2 of Neoceratodus forsteri. Taxonomy (NCBI): domain Eukaryota; kingdom Metazoa; phylum Chordata; order Ceratodontiformes; family Ceratodontidae; genus Neoceratodus; species Neoceratodus forsteri. The sequence continues at coordinate 536,374,920 of CM057455.1, forward strand.
ACTGTGCATTCCAGGTCCTACAGACAGCTCCAGTGATCAGACTATTCTCAATATACCAACACATGGCCCAGACCACATATAATCTGTGAGCTTGATATAATTGTGATTCCCCAGACTGGTGATTCAAGCTTCACCTTGCAAGAGAGCTACAACTGGCAGATGGTGTGAGTAGGTTATAGTGACCTGCCATTTGGTGAACACCATATTTATTGCTGTGCAGCTCTTCCTATGTGCAGACCAGTTGAAAGTTATCCCATACATAAACATACATTACTGCAAATTGTTCTAGTCCTTAAGATTAGTACGTGCTGGAGTGTTTTGCAGCCTTTAATTAGAGGGAGACTGAGTGAAGGTGCATACAGAAATAATTTGCATGGCTGACCTTATTTCAGAAAGAGGGAGAAACACGGTATAGCTCCGAATACCGTGCCTTCCTACCAACGGAGTTCATCAGAGCCTTACTTTAAGGGTATCAGTGATCTCTATACCCCCTCCCAATCCTCAGTCCCTCTTCCCCAAAATTGACAAAAAAGATTCCACTTACCTGACACTCATCTGCAGCTAGCAGTTTGGTCCCCTGTAGCTCTGTCTGCCTTCTCAGTTGGAATCGGGTCATCCATGTTGGATGGGGCAGATTCTCAGTTGCATTTGACATTCTGATCCACCAGTGTCCCATGTTTGATGGCAACCATCTCTGCCCATGTGGCAGCAGGCATAGAGATTGGAGCAGTGAAAGGGATCCACCAGTAGTGTTCAGCTCTTGAGTTGTCTGCAAGCTTCAAGGCCAAGGATGATAGCCTAAGAATGGCATAGCAGTTGCCAGCTAGGAAAGGGTCAAGAGTCTCTGGAGTACTGTCCTTCCCTCTTTCACTACTGTTGCTGCGTGACCTGTATCAGCTGCTTGGGTGGTCCCTTCTAATGTGGTGGTTTTCCATGTTCCATTTCCAATTTTCATGGGTAAGGCCCCAGCCATTATCTTCTTCTCTTCCCTCATGTTGTTCCATCTCACTGGTTGAGTGGTGTGGGGCTTCAGTACTGTAATCCGCTGCTTGCGGTGGCCAATGGGTGTCTCAATGCTGACTGTGGTTTCTCATTTCTTGCGTCCAGTGAATCATAAAATCATAGAAGCATGATGTCATAAAAGGGCCATCCAGCCAATTTACAGGTAGTCTGCCCTTTTTATTCCCCCTACACCTCCCCCTCCCTGCCAGCCCCTGACCTCCCCCTGATACTCAGCCCCATATTCTTGTCCCATGCCCTCTTGAATTCTTTCCACCAATTTAGCCCCCACCACTCCATCTGGTAGTCTGTTTCAGGGCTTCACCAACATCTCTACGAAGAAATGCCCTCTCACATTGCCCCTGTATCTTTTTCCTTGCAGTCTAAGGCTGTGCCCTCTAGTTCTGATCCCCTCCTTCCTCTTAAGTAAACCTTCTTCTCCCACTTTATTGAGCCCTTTTAAATATTTAAAAGTTTCAATCATGTCTCCCCTTTCCCTCCTTGTCTCCAATGTGTACAGATCCAGCTCCTTACACCTCTGTTCGTATGACTTTCCCTGCATACCCTGCACCATCTTGGTTGCCCTTCCCTGAACCCTATCCAATGCATCTATATCCTTGCAGAGAAGTGGCCTCCAGAAATGAACCCCGTACTCCTGGTGCGGCTTCACCATGGCTATGTAAAGAGGCATTTTTTCCTCCCTCCTTCTGCTAGTAATGCCCTTCCCTATGCAAGCCAACATTTCATTGGCCTTTCCTGCTGCCCTGCTACATTGGATTCCTACCTTAAGGTTCGAGTAGACTATGATCCCCAGATCCCTCTCCTGTTCTGTTACTTTGATTTACTCCCCACCTAGGGTGTACCCTGTTGTTCTGTTCCTACTCCCCAAGTGCATCACAGCACACTTCTTGGCATAAAATTTCTGCTGCCATGTCTCAGACCATTTTTTGAGCATCTTTAAATCTTCCCTCATGTCCTACACCCCCCCGGGGTGTTCACCCTATTACATATTTTTGTATCATCAGCAAATAAGCACACCTTCCCCCTCAAGCTCTCCTCAATATCACTGATGTAGATGTTGAAGAGTAGTGGACCCCAAACTGACTCCTGTGGCACTCTACTCTTCACCCTCACCATCCCGTTGTGCACCCCATTTAGCACCACCCTCTAAGTTCTTCCTGCCAGCCAGGCATCCACTCAGCTTGTTATTTTCCCACCCAACCCCAGGCTTTCCATCTTGATCACCAGCCTCCTACGGGGGATGGTGTCAAAGGCCTTACTGAAGTCCAGATAGGCCATGTCCAAAGCCCAACCCCCTGGGTCAATCACCTGAGTCACCCAATCAAAGAACTGAATTAGGTTTGTCTGGCAAGTCTTCACCTTCGTGAAGCTATGCTGTCTGCTGTCCTGCAAGCCCCTCTTCTCCAGGTAATCCACCACTATCTCCCTGATTAATGCCTCCATTACCTTCCCCACCACTGATGTGAGGCTGACAGGTTGGTAGTTCCCCTTCACCTCCTTACTGCCTCCCTTGTGTAAAGGCACCATGTCAGCCCTCTTCCAGTCCTCTGGCTCTCTCCCCATATCCAGGGACAAGTTGAAGAGCTTTGTCAAGGGTGTGGCCAACTACTCCTTCAATTCCCTGATCACCCTGGGGTGTAACCTGTCAGGCCCCCTTGCCTTGTCCACCCTCAATCTATCTAGCTCTGCCCAAACCATAGCCACAGTGTTTGTGTAAAAAAGCTTCCAGGGCTTCTGGCAATGTGACGGAGAGAGGGATGTCCTTGTACATCACTCTCATGGTGGTCTGATACCTCAAGGAAAATTGCAAGCCCATGTAGTACATGATGTGCCTCGCAGAGGTGCAGGCATGGCAGTTGTTTGACAGGTCTTTTGAAAAGTCCTGGTAAATATAAATGGAGTGGTTCTGTCAGTAAGTTCTGTCAAAATAGCTGTCCTAGTTCCCTGGTGCAAGCATAGATGTCCTGTCTGGTAATGCGGTTGTTGAATTTTATTATGACAGGTTTGGGCTTTTCCCACCTTCCTAGGCATCGAGACGAGGATTCAGTGGGCCTCTATTTCAAAGCGATGATCCCCTTTGAATTGTAGCACCATCGGTAAGGCATGTTGTAGGAAAGATGCTACATCCCATAATTCCACAGCTTTAGGAAAGCCTACGATATGGAGATTGTTCCTCTGGCTTCGGTTCTCAAGATCATCTACCTTTTCTTGAAGCAGCTATATAGTGTGGCCCTGTTCTCTTAAATTAGCTGTGAGGTTCTGAATTGTTGCTTCATGGGACGCTATTTTCCTCTCCATTTGAAAGAGCCTGATCTCAACCTTGTTGGTTGTTTGAGTCATCTGCTGTGATGCTGCTGTGACTTCGGACATTTGTAGCAGCAGACATGAAAACATTTCCTCCACTGTTGCCGGATCCCATTTATGTTTCTTGTTAGTAGCCATGTTGCCTCGTGACAGCCCCAATCTGGAGACTGTGATTAATCAGCACCACTGAGCATTTTCTTATGTGGATGTTTAGCTTTTTTTCTTCAGAAAAGTATGCGATCTATCCACTGGTATAAATAATACAGTATTTTAGAAGTTGTAAAAGGATTAACTTAGGATATTTGTTCTCAAAGGTTGTAAAGTGAAAATCTCTAGCCCTCATCTTGTGTGATGCATAAGCCATCCCTCCTGGATCCAGTTTTCAAGGATGGAGGTAGATCATTTCAAATTTTGGTGAGCCTGTAGGAAAAACAAGCCTGACCTTGCAAAGTTTTCTCATGGCAGAGAAGGACAGAGTGTTGCACAACTCTCCTAGTGGCATACGTTTGATCAACGAAGCTAAACAAGTACTGGAGACTAGGGGACAGGGAGACGAAAAGGGCTTTCCTTCCAGTTACTACAGTCTGAAAGCGCAACCTGAAGTTGAGACTGTACCAGTCTAATCTGCTGTACAGAACATGAAAGTGGGTGTCCCACTTTAGGCCTAGGACAAAATGACATGCCCAGTTAAGGAGACACCTTACCCTAGGCAGCTCACCATCATTTGCTGAGCCACAGACAGAAATTCCATAGTCGATGATGCTAATGATGTAGCACCTAACCAGGAGATGCTTGACTTCAGGAAGGAAACTGTTTCTGTATTGAAAGTGTAGCCAAGCCTCGAATTGATAGTCTTGACTAGGAAGTCTACATGAGCAGTGAAGGAAAGGGTTGAATCAAGTGTGACACCAAGGTATCCAAAGGTGTCAACTTGCTCTAGTGGGATACTAGATGTGGTAGCAGTTGATAGTACAAGAGAGAAGGGGGATTTTTTGCGAGTGGCAAATATCATACATTTCATTTTCTTGGCATTCAGAACAAGAAGGTTAGATCAGAACCAATCTTATATGGCATCAAAGTCTGTTTGGAGTTTCCGCTGCAGTTTCTCCAGGTGCATATCACTGGTAAAGATGACTGCATCATCAGCATATGGCAAAACATACACAGTCTTATAGATAGCAGGCAGTCCATTAATGAAGATATAGAAAAGAAGTGGTCCAAGAATTCATACTTGGGGGGACACCAATAGTTACTGGCCAAGTATCCGATAGTGCACTGCAACATTTGACTGATTGAGACCTGTCATCAAGGTACACTGAAGCCAGCCAGGATGAAGCGCAGTGTCACAGGTTTCCTTGCATGACAAAAGGGATTAATTCCCATTGAAATGGCATTGCTTGCTGCAGTAACTACTGCAGAATTCTGTCATCAAGGTAGTTACTAAACCAAGATACTACATCAGTAGAAAGAGTGAGTGCAAGGATTTCTGGCAGAGAAGGGTATTATTTACAAGGTCAAAGGCCTTGGTAAGGTCAATATACTGTATATGGATCCAGCAATTTCTCCCCTATTAAGGGCACAGTGTAATGAGTTGATGAACTGCAGTAGAGCAGTTGTAGTTCTATAGTTTTTTGTAAAGCCATGCCACTCTTTTGCTCATGGGACAATGACTTAAAATTAGTGGTGTACCATGCCTGTGAAGTATATTTTCTATGCAGTCTTGAGATGGGCAATAATGTCACAGATCCAATTAAACTGTAGTGTGAAGTACTGTAAGGCAGCATTAACATCACAGATATGTGACAAGAAAGAACAATCTATTTGTTGAAGGAGAGCATGAAAGCAGGGGAGCTTGTGGGTACAGAATACTCGGGCTTTGATAATGCCACTCTAACAGAAAAAGTGCAGTGCTGTGATTGGCATGGCTGACAACCTGTTAGCATGGCCAGTGCTGCTTTAAAAAACACAGTTAGCACAGTGCTAATCTGTTAGTATGGTCTTACTTGTTTGTGCAGGACCACTAAGTGTAACCAGATGCTAATACAAATGAGGAGTACCGCCAATGCATAGAGAACATACCAGTATCATAAATGCTTCCTTGAAGAGCTAACAGACTTCCTGGGCAGAGCTAACTAATGTTTTCATGAATCATAGTTTAAATGAACACAGACAATATGCCAGCACCCCCACCAGCACCTCTCTGTACTGGCCACAATAAAGAAGAATTCTCTGGTAGTCAGTGCCCCTCTCACCCAAGCCTGGTAAAAAGGTAACATTTATAACTAGTAGTCCCTCACATAATCCAAGAAACAGAATATTTTTACCAGGAAGTCTAGTGATTCTTGCTCCCGGAATCTAGTGACATTCTCCTATCAAAGCCTCAAGAAGGTGGTGGGCACTTACCCTTCATTCACTGCCATGGCCAGTTGCTGCCTGCTAAAAAAAGACAAGGAGTACATTTATGTGCCAATAGAGACTGGAAAATAGCAAGCCCCTATGCCAGCCAGCTCATCCACACACAAAATAAATCACCGTGCCAACTCAGTTTTCAGAATCTTTCTGCCACCATGTTTTGTCCCTCACTTAGTGAGATTTACCACCTTACCCCGCTTGCTACCCCCACTCACAAGTGCACATCCAAAACACTTAACACTGCCATTATATATCTCCAACACAAACAACACAGTTTTCCTTTTTTCTTAAATTACCACGGTCTGAAGAGATGTGTGCTAATGTCTCAGAGCCAGCAGTACATGCGGTAGCGGGTTTCCTGCCATGTTCCACCAGGTGGGAAACAAAACTGTTTCTCTGCAAATGTCTCATTTATTTAAATTTTTAAAAAGTAACCTGTAAGGCTGCAGCTTCCATTCACTGGTTCCGTTGTTTACTAAGCAGGATGGTGCAGCACTTCCTGTACATTTCTGCTCTGTGTTCACAGTCTTCCTACAATCACAGCAGAAGCATAGAAACTGATCAAAGATAAGGCCCGCTAGGCCCATACAGTCTGCCTTTTTATCCTACCTGTATCAGCGGCCGCTGACCCTACTTGGTCATCGTCTTTAGCTTCTCCTTCCAACCTCTAGGGCTCCCTTATGACTATCCCATGCATGTCTGATTCCCACCACTGTGCTTGCTCAAACCACCTCCTGTGGTAGGCTATTCCATGTGTCCACCACCATTTCCATGAAAAATAACTTCCTCATATTTCCCCTTATCCTGCCCCCATTTAATCTTATGTAGTGCCCTCTTTGTTTTTGTACCTCTCCTATACTGAAAGATGTCATTCCCTTGCACCTTTTTTATACTCTTAAGATACTTAAAGGTTTCTATCATATAGAAACATAGAAACATAGAATTTGATGGCAGATAAGGACTGCTTGGCCCACCTAGTCTGCCCATTTTCCTACCTAACAGATAAGCTGCAGATCCTAGTTAACCAACAGCTTACTTCCTCCTACCCCCACTAGGACTGCCTTATGTCTGTCCCATGCATTCTTGAATTCCATAGAAACATATCTCCCCATTCCCGCCTCTCATTCAGTGTATACATACTAAGGTCTTTTAATCTCTCCTCATATGTCTTCTGTTGCAAGCCCAGCACCATCTTAGTCGCCCTTCTCTGAACTGCCTCCATCCTATCTACATCCTTATGAAGATGTGGCCTCCAAAACTGTACACAGTATTCCAGCTGAGACCTCACCAGTGTTTTGTATAGTGGTATAACCACATCCCTTCTTCTACTAGTGGATGGGAATGATTGGTGAGTGGGTGGAAGAATTAAGAATCACCCTGAAATCTCTTAACAATGTGTTCTTTTCTCATTAGTGGACAGACAGTTAGCATGCGGTGAGCATAATACTAAAATATGTTCAGGTCAGGGTGGGGCAAAGTAAACACACAGAGAGACAAAAAAAACAGCAGCACCCACTGCTGGCATGTGTACCAGTAGAGGAACTACTTTAGAAGGAAATGACTGTTTCAATCATTTTTACTGACTTTTTTTTTTAATTTTATTTTAAAATATTTATTAAAATCTCTGCCAATATCCATTTTCTAAGTGCAACAATACCTCCAGAGTAGGTGGTATGGGTTATGCCATACCACCAAGGAGCTGTAAGGCCCTCCACCTGTGGTGTTCACCTCATTATACCCCTGGGATGGTCTAGTATGTCCCAGTACAAGTAACCCTGTCGGATATTATTGATAGGTTAAAACAATTCCTGTAAACATTAACTAGCACTGCTAGGTTGTCTGTTAGCTCTTCCAGGAAGCAATTTAGATAACTGTGCACCCTGTATGCACTGGAGGTACCCATCATTTGCATGGACACCTGGTTGCCGTTAGTGGTCCTGCACAAATAAATTAGTGTCACACTACCAGATTAGTGATGTCCTAAATCTGTTATTTCTAAAATAGCACCAGCTATACTAGCTGGCTGTCAAATATGCTAATCACAGTTAGCACAGTGCTAATACTGTTAGGGTGGTACTTAAGAACCCATTTTTCAAAGTTGGCTCTTAGTGACACACACACCTTAGCCTTACATATGGTATGGCAAGGCAAAGCAAGGGTAAGGCAAAATTTATTTAAAAAGATGCCCAATCTTAGAGGCTCTGGGCGCTGCACAGATAAATAAACACATATTCAAAAAACAAATCAATGAAAACAAAAAAAATTATATAAACATATATATATATAAATAACTCCAGATAAAAACATTTCCTATAAAAAATAAACTGAGGTATACATATGAAACAGTGCACAGTCAGCCCAAGGAAATATTCAGGCAAGCAACCTGATCTGATTGATGTGCACTGCCTAACTGAATATGGGGCTGTGAGAGGGCAGCGCAAAGTGACTATGCGTTATCACAGCCTGTGGTAGACAGAGACTCAGAGGGGAAAAGAGAGATAGCATGTCCCAAATCTGATGGCACCTTTGCCCCTGTAAACATTTTTTTGCTGCCAGAATGGTAATAAGCCCATAAGGCATGCAAGACACTAAGGAGATCATAAGTATCGCTGCACAGGGTTGTTGTGCATGACTGCACAGAGGCATTGTGCAGCAAGATGTCGGCCCCCACACTGTGAGCTCAGTTCAGATACCCCTGAGTATTATAATAAAATGGTCTCTGTTGTCTAGTAGTCCCCCGTCCCTGACTGCCATTCAGATACCTGTAATTAGTATTATAAAGTGATCCCTGGCATCTAGTCCATCCCCCGATCACAAGTCAGAGCTCCCTCTCCATCCCATTTATGTAGGTACCTCCAACCACTTTCCATGTGTTTCCCCAACTTACCCCTGCTGTCTGTCCCCACCCTGTGACAGTGTAAGGTATGTGTTTCACTATTTGACATATGCATTTTAGTATATAGTGTATGCATTTCACTATATAATGTATGTATGAAGTATGAATTTCAGTATATAGTGTATGTGGTTCACTGCATATTGTATGTGTATCACTACATGATGTATATAGTTCAACATATGATGCATTCATCTCACTATATATTGTATCTGTTTTACTATATGACATATATACAGTAGAAAGAATTATGCCCCTAACTGCATCCTATAAGATCACCCATTGTTGTCCATTGCCTAAATACGCTGGAAAAAATATATAATTCCTTGCCTTTGACATTTTTGGAGCAACTGTGTGAGTCCATATTTGTATCCGAACCTGTAGATTGGAGACACATTGCTTTACCTCCTAATTGCACTGTAAATCGTTCTTTATTTCTATCCAGTTATTAAGTATAGTTTGAATTGCAGAAGATAAAGGTAACCTCTCTTGTCTAACTTAAAACTGGTACAGCTGGTGACATTTGTAATTCATATACCCCCATAAGCTTTCATGGTGTTTTATGATTATTATCTAAGTACTGTGCATTAAAAAGCTGCACAGCAGGAGACTCTGAAGTAATTCTGCCCTTTCTTTTTGTCCAAAAAAAGTGTTTATTTCATGCTTGGCTTTTTACTTGACATACAAATCTTATAAAGTTCCAAAAACTTCCAAAGAAGATACTGTATGTCACACATGTCTGCAGAACATGCAAGTACTGATGCAACAAGTTCATGGTAATGGTTCTTTCTACTCTATTCACCCAAAATGTTATATTCCAAAGTGTAATATTTTAAAATCAAGTTTCATATTTACAATCAACTTAGTTTCCCCTCTAGTATCTGTTCTGTGGGTTTGGTTATATGATTTCCCAAATGTTTCAGACAGAATAAATTCAGTCATTGCTCCAACGCCTTTTCTAGCAAAGTACAATATGTGCACCCCACCTCTCATCATTAGTTCTGTGCTATCTAACTTTTTCTAATAAACAGGGAACTTCCATACTCATGAGTCCCATGACTGCTACATTTGTAGAAAAATCAAAATTCAGAAACCTCTTAAAACATTATGCTGATTTATTTGTTTGATGTTTTTAGCATTTCCAGTTGATTTAATGTACTTGTGAAGACTGGAAAACATTTTTGTGGCACCATTTGAAAATGCCAGAAAAGCATTGTTCTACATTACTGTCACATTGCAAGCTTGTATAAGCTAAAATACACATTTATTATAAAAATAATAGACTATGATATGCTTGCCACAGGTTCAAATGACTAAGTATGGGCATGGGGTCAATACCCCACAAAAAAAATAGCGCAGCCAACAACCCCGCAGGCAAAATGCCGACTACAAAGATAATGTCAGTGAAAACACTGACTGACACAAAAATGGCATGGAAGCAATACAGACACAAAGGAAAACAGTAGACGTTTTGCAGCCCCACACCCCTCAATATTAAAATAATCAATTCTGAGGGGGTGTGGACCTCGAGATGGGGAGAAATTTGGGAGGGGGGAAAACTTGTTTCCAAAACCAAAAAATAAATGTAAATTATCGGGAGATGGGGAACCAAACCCTGGTCCCTTGGTCTCCACTTGTCCAGGTACTAGTTTCTTAGATACTCTGCCACAGAAGTGGCTGGACCTGGAACCACTCCTGAAGCTACTTCAGCCATTCCTCCTCTCCGCAGACAGCAACAGGAGTAGCGGTAATTTACTAATGCTATTCTACCCGTCGTTGTCATTGTTTTTAAGGTTTTTACAGTGCTATATTGACCTGGTACCCAGAGTATGAATATGAATACCTATCTTGCATTTACTACATAGGGAGAGCACCATACTGGCATAGTTCAAGTGTTCTTTATTACTAAGGTACTTTCCAGATAACAGTATTCACAATGTCATATAAGGAAGATTTAGTAAAATACACAACAAAAAAGTTATCATTTCTTAATTTGTTAAAAGCAATATCACAAAACAACTGTTTCCTATGCTGAGTAGTCTGACACTTACAAAAGAAAAGTGACCTAGCTAAGGTGTATAAGCAAGCAATAATGCCCAACAGGGTGGGCAGTATTGGGCAATACCGGACCGGCCAGGGGTGTAATGAGGCCCAATGCTGCAGGCGGAGGGCCTTATAACCCTTGGCCGGTCCGGTATTGACCATACCACCCACCCTGGAGGGCACTATTGCACTTAGAAAATGGGCATTGTTGTAAATTTTAATTAAGTAGTAAGAAAAAAGAAGAAATTAGTTTGTAAATAAACACAAAAAGTACAAAAATACATATTTTTGATGACATAGTCCCTCAGATTTTGTGCTGTTCCATCTGCTGTTGCAATCCCCCAGGCATTCCCTTCTAGTTATTCTCTCCCCCTTCTAGTACCACATCAAGAGATGGAGTTCATTGTAAACTTTAATAATTTTGGTGGTTGTCATGGGTTTTTGTGCTTACTTTGAAGAATGGCAGTTTTATTTCCTGTAAGCCCCCCCATCGTCGGTAGCATGGGTTGGAAGGCTGTTCGTGTTTGTCATGTTACCTTGCATGACCCTGCATCCCATAGCCAGGAAGCGGATACTCAGAAAATAAGCGACCGAGGATGAAAACCATGGGAGTTAGAGTGAGACAAAAAACATTGCAGGGGAGAGCGAGGGACAGAGGATTCAAGTAAGACATTTTTTTTAATACTTTTGAACCTCTAGACTGGCACGGCAGGTGGGGGACGGTGGCACAATACGTCTCTGTCAGTTAACAAGGGCAAAAAATGGCGGCTCGACAGATGCCAACCTCAGGGTGCCCAAAGATATTTTTTCGTACGGGACATCTCGAATGGACACGCCTTCAAGCGGCGCTATCAGAACTTAATGTACCCCCCTGTTATAGCTCTCAGCCAATCATAGAGCTGACAGTGTTTGTCCCATTTTCTAAGCATTCATATTATTAAGCAATTACCCAAAACTAACCTATACCATAATGGTGCATACATGTTATAAAGCAATGATTCCCCAAAGCAGTAGCCTCAATGATCTGTAAGCTTGGCAACTAAATATTGCATGAAAAGCAATCATACATGAAGCAAGAGCTAAACCAGTTTCTTACCTATCGTGTGAGCCTGTCAACAGCCTGCAGCTAAAACTGCTAAGACTAACAGCAAGTAGCAAGTAGCTGTCTTCCCACCAGTCTGCTCATAATGCCTGCCTGATTATCACAGGTTTTTATGCTCCCTTTGCGGGGGCTTGCTTGAGGAAATAAATGCCATTTGGTTGTTGGATCATCATCTAGAAAGCAGCACTGTGTGGCTGCTGAAAGGTGTGAGGAATTTGACAAGTTATCAGGGGTCAAAAGGGTAAGTAGCACTTTGTGGTTGCTGCTGACAGGTGTGAGGCAAGTGAAGGTTGCTAGGCTTGAAAAGGGTAAGTAGCACTGTGTGCTTGCTGAAAGGTGTGAGCAAGTGACAAGTTGCTAAGGGTGGAAAGGGAAAGTAGCATCTTATGTGACTGCTATGCTAAATAAATGTAATAAAAACTGCTCTTTGTGATTAGCTAAATTTCCTGTAACTGCCTTGCATGTAATTATGAATTTTTGTACCCAATAGTTCCCTTTGAAGTCTGAACCATGTACTGCTTAACCTGATACAAAATGGTTTCCCAGGGTACAACGAGTCAACTTGCCCTTCGCAAATGTTTGGCCTGGATAAAGTTGCACTCAAACCCAGGTGCACCTTAGGTCGGTTAAGTCTAATGCTTGGTCAAGCTAAGGTTTCACTGAAGCCTTGTTCCTGGGGAAAGACTTCCCCGGAATCATTCTCATTTTATGTGGCTGTCTGGCTTTGTGAAGACAGAGGACAGAATGAGCACACATTACAAACATATGAACTTACAAATGTGCCAGCAGAAACGAATCACCCGGTCTATCTAAGTCTGCCCGAGTGTGCAGCTAGCACCCCTAGTTTGCAGCTGCCCCACCCCCTCCCCTTTGTCATTCCACTGCCGTCCCCCACCACCCCCACCTCACTCACTCCTGTTCCCTGTCCCATGCCCTTTTAAAGCTGTTCACAGATTTACATGATATCACCCATTCTGGTAGTGCATTCCAGTTTGCTACCACCCTCTCCTTGAAATAGTGTCTCCTCATTTCCCTCCTAAATCTTCCCTTGCTCTATTCTTAGCCCATGCCCCCTGGTGTCCCTCCCCCCTCCTTAGCTTAAAGACTCCATCTGCCCAATCCTTATTGATTCCCCTCAGATACTTGAATGTCTCTATCATGTTCCCTCTGTCCCTTCTATCCTCCAGGGTGTACATATTCAGATCTCCCTGCCTGCTCTCATAGTCTCTCCCCTCCATTCCCACATATCATCTCCGTTGCCCTCCTCTGCACCACCTCCAGTAGCCTGATATTATGTTTCAGGTATGGCCTCCAAAACTGCACACAATACTCCAAGTGCAGCCTTACCAGTGACCTGTAGTGGGGCAAGATCACCTCTCTTTACCTGGACGAAAACACCCTCATTATGCACCCCAACATTTTGTTTGCTTTTGCAGCCACTCTCCTGTACTGGCCAGTGTTGTTCATGGTCCCTGTTACCATTAGCTCTAGGTCCTTCTACTCCTCAGTGATCCCCATCTTCCCCCCCAGCCAGTATTCTCTCCTTGGGTTCTTCACCCTGAAGTGCATATCATACTAACATACTAACATACTATTTGCCAGCAGATTAGGCCTTACGGTCTATCGAGTCTGCTCGAACCTAGATCGTTAATTGAGTGCCAGACCCTCCCATCCCTTGTTCTCTAGAAACCCCTATCATCCATCCCCACCTCCTCGGGACAGGCCATCATCTGATATATCCACTTTCTGTGTCTGTCCCACCCTCTCTTGAAGCCCTCCACTGTGGATCTATGAACCAGCTCACCAGGCAGTGCATTCCAAGGGTCCACCACCCTCTCAGTGAAAAACCTCCTCCCTCTTTTCCCTCCACCCTTCCACCTTCCAACTTCAAACCATGCCCTCTGGTGATAACCTCCTGCTTTAGCCTAAAGATCCTCTCCTGTTTACCCTATTTATTCCCTTGAGGTACTTGAAGACCCTCAATCATGTCCCCTGTCTCTCTCTCTCCAATGAAAACAGGCAGAGCCCTCAAGTCTGTCCTCATAAGTCAAATCCCTAGCCCTTGTATCATCTTTGTTGCCCTCCTCTGTACCCTCCAGGAGCTGTATGTCCTCTTCAATGTGGTCTCCAGTACTGTACACAGTACCAAGGTGTGGTCTAACCAGTCCATTGTACAGAGGCAGAATCACTTCCTTGCTCCTAGAGGTGATCCCCTACAATGCATCCCAACATCCTGTTTGCCTTGCTAGCTGCCTCCTGCACTGCTCAGAGTTATTCATACATGTATCCACCATGACCCCTAGGTCTTTTTCCCTATCGAGGCCTCCAGCGCCCTCCCAGGGTGTGTACCTGTTTAGGTTTCACCAAGATGCAACACCTTGCACTTGGTGATATTGAAATTTAACTCCATGTGAGCCCAGCTTCCAGGGTGTCCAGGTCCTTGCAGGGCCACCCTCCCTCTTCTCCCTCAACTACTGCTCCCATCTTGGAGTCATCCAAGAGACTCATTTCACACCCTATACCCTCCCTGATGTCCGATATGTATGCATTAAACAGGATCGGACCCAGGACCGGCCCTGTGGTACCTCACTACCAACCTCTAGGGTTTGAGAGCTCCCACAGACCACTACTCTCTGAGTGCATCCAGCTAGCCAGTTTTCAATCCATCTGACCATCAAAGGGCCTACTCTAACCCCATCAGTTTCTCCACCAGACCATTGTGGGAACAGAGTCAAACGCCTTGCTGAAGTCCAAGAATAATACATCCACAGGCTTACCCCTGTCCAGTTCTGATGTTACCCATTCATAGAACTCCACAAGGTTGGTTGACATGATCTACCTGGCACAAACCCATGTTGCCGACTCATCCAGACCTCCCACCTCCTCCAAGTACACCCCAATCGTTCCTTTAGTATACTCTTCATTAATTTTCCCACCACTGAGGTCAAACTGATGGGTCTATAGTTACCTGGTACTTCCTTGACCCCTTTATGGATTGGTACCACATGTGCTCTACTGCCAATCACTAGGTACCCTCCCTGTCTCAAGTGACCTGCTGAAAGCTCCGCCAGGGTGCAGCCAGTATGTCCGCCATTCCCATAGTACTCTGGGATGAATGCAATCCGGCCCTGGAGATTTGTTTTTCTTTAGGGACTTGAGGGCTAACCACACCCTTTTGGTGGAGATAGCATCATCCGTCCTCTCCCCCTTACTGGTCTTTTTATCCTTATCCAGATGTGACACCCCTGGGGTACCTTTCCCTCCCTCTTGCTCCATTTCTGTTGCTCCCCTGATCCCACTCCCTGCCACTTCTATCCCCTTCATGCCTTGCTTTGTAGATGTCCCATCCCCCTCCCTAGCGAACACAGAGGCAAAGTACTCGTTAAATACCTCTGCCTGGTCCCTCGCCTCTTCCACCCACCCTCCTTCTGATCTCAATCTGCTGAGATGGCCCTTAGTTTTTCTCCGCTCCCCAATGTACCGGAAGAACCCTTTTCCTCCATGTATCCCTGTGCCAGCCGCTGCTCTTTACTGGACTTTGCTCCCTCACCATACGGGTGACTTTTCTAGATGCAAGCTGGTACATTTCTTATCCCTATCCCTCTTGTTGTTTTATATTTTTGTAGGCCGCCTTCTTTTCTCTGACTGCTACCTGTACCTCACTGGACCACCAGCATGGTTTACGTGACCTTGCTCCCTTACGCTTCAACTTAGAGCAGATCCTGACTGCCTCCATGAAGTCCCCATTTTATGACCTCCATCTCCTTTCCACACTTGTCGTTGAGGTAATCCCTTCAAGTGATCCTTGAGAAGTTTCCCATGCCCATAAAGTCTGTCCCCCTGAAGTCCACTGCCAGTGTCCTAGATCTCACCCCACTCCCCCATGCTTATTTGAAACCAGACAGTATTGTGGTCACTCCCAGTCAGGGGTCCTGTACAACTATGTCCCTTACCAGATCCCCATCTGCCAGAACCACATCCAGGACATGCCCTCCCTTGTGGGCTCCATCACATGCTGTGTTAAGAACACATCCTGGAAGCCATCTAGCAGCCTCTGCTCCTTGGCCACCCTAGAGGACATGGTTCCCCAGTTTGTACCTGGCATATTAAGGTCCCCATCAACACCACTCCTTCCCTTTTGGACCACACTGGGCAATGATGTTGTCCAGCAAACCATCCTCTAGAACATCACTCATCCTGGGCCTATATGCTACTCCCAGCTTGACCTTATCTCCTGCTGGGGATCAGAAGGTGACCCATAAGGCCTCCACGTTTCCTCTGCCTCTTCTACCATAGTAATTTCTATATCATCTCTAATGAACATAGCCACTCCACCCCTCTGGCCTCCTTTCTATCCTTCCTAAGCATAATTGTACCCCTGTACATTTAGGTCCCAGTCATGGTTTTGTTGGCTCACGTCTCCGTGACCGCGCCACATCCACCCCCTCGAACAGCATGGCCTGGAACTCTGGCAACTTGTTTCCCAAGCTCTGGCATTTACTAACACCAACCCCACCCCTTTTCCTGATACTCTTTCTCAAACCCCACCCAGATTCCTTATACTTCCGTCCTCCCCTGCTCCTCCTGAAACCTCCACCTCCAGTCTGTTTCCCTCCCCTCTTGGGCTTGAGGCTACTCCCTCATCTGCAGGAGAGGGCTTCATCAGCCCTCCCTCATCCCTTCCCCTTACAAGTTTAAACCCCACCTTTCTTGTATGTAGTCAGCCATCCCCTGTTTAAGGACTTCCTTCCCTAATGGGGCAAGATGAAACCTGTCCTTGGCATATAGTCCCTTATCCTCCCAAACTCCATTCCAGTTCCCTAACACCCCAACCCATTCTCTTCACTCCACTTCCTGAGCCAGTCATTAACCTCTGTAAGCTTCTTTTTTGTCCACTGAGGCCTTTGGTACTGCAATATCTCTGAAAAGGAAATGTTGCATCCATTATCCCGACAGACTCTGGCAAGTTCTTGGAACCTTGCTTGATTTCAAAATGCTATTTCCATCTAGATCATTAGTTCCCAAATGCACCAGGAAATCTGGTTTCCTCCACAATCCCTAACCATTTCATACACCATGAACTTTGCTCTGTGCACTGTCAGCCCAGAGATACTACTACCTTCACCTGGCTATGGCATCCACCCCCTGTCCCTCAAATGGATACCCTAATCACTCGAGTCTCCCAGTAACAGAACCTTAACACCTCCATCATCCTTATGGTTACCTCCACTATGCCCCCTCAGCCCCTTCCCCTTTATTCATGATCTGAATTTCATGGGAGTCTTCCTGCCTTATTAGAGACCCCTTGTCACCCTCCCTTTCTGCCTTCCTTGCTATTTTTCCCCTTAACTCAAACCCCTCTGAATAGGTGTCCCTTTAACCCTCTCATATCTGAACCATTTATCCTGGCTCTGATGGTTTCCTTCCCCACACACCACCTCCCCCTTGTAATAGTGCCCTGCTTCCAGAGGCTCTCTGTGGGTCCCTTTAGCTAGGGCCCCATCCTTGGTACTGACCTCCCAGCTGAAGGGGGCTTCTCCCACCTCCTTGTCTCCCAGTTTCTCTCCAATCATGCTCTCCTCCCTCATGTCTGGAATATGTTGCATCTCCCCCATTTGCTTAACATATATGTTTCCCCTTCTCCCTCTGGGACTATGTCTATCCTTTCCATAGCTGGTCTGTGATGCCCTATGGGTATCCAACTCCCTCCCCCCGGCCTCTGTATAAGTTTCCTCATTTCCACCAACCCCTTCCTCCCCCTCTAGGTTGCTTAGTAGCTCAAATTTATTGTGACAGTCTATGTCAGCCTCCATCAAGTAACCCGAGTTTCCCCTGACTGCATCTCTAAACTGACCCTCTTCTTCCTCTCTTGCACTATTCACCTTAGGAGCTCCCTTCCCACAGTCTGCTGTTTTAGGCTTCCGCACAACAGCCATTCCTGACTCTTTTTCCAGTCTCTTTGTATTCAGAATGTTCACCTCGTACGCTTTCCCCTTAGCATCAACTTCCCTATCTAAGGGTCCTCCGTCCCTAATATCCCCCCTCCTGCTTGCTGTAACATAACGTCCTGTAATTTCAGAGCGCTGCACCAGCCTCCCTCAGCCCCACCCTTCTGCTGCCCATATCCACACCCCTGTCCTTGACACCCCTGAGCTCCCACAGCTTACTTCCTTAACCAATATACCTCACTCCTGATACAAGATAGCTGTCTCAGAGTGGGCAGCCTCCCTCTCCAGGCCCAATTTAGAATTATTGCCATCCCACAGCCTGTGCAGCCTACAACCCTTCCGAAGATGCCTGCCATGGTGGAATATGGCCACCTGATTATCCCCTCTGTTTATAATAGCTCCCCCTTTCTCAGTCCCTTTCCCTGAAGTGCAGTTTCTCTATACTGACTGTAGTTATTTACAAACCCAATTTCAGCCCCACCAATAACGTTCCCAAGTCTCACAAACACATACAGTCCAGTGTGTGTTCGGTCACACTAACAGTGTATGTAAGCAGACATCAGGTACCATAAGATGTCACAGGCCCACCAGCTCCTGTTGCTTCGAATTTCAGTCCCAAACAGAAACACTCTTCAATCCCAACCCCAGTGGCTTTTCAGTATTAGAAGGCATACAAAACAGGGTGGGTGGGATCTTCTACCAAACACCAGGCAAACAACACTTTTAAATTTCTAAATATCCCTGCTAGACAACTATCCCTAAGCCACCAAAGTTACAATGTAACAATTCTAATTCAAGGTAATAATTTTACCACATAAAACTAATTTCACTTACAAACTATTCAAATATTTCAGTTAAAACAGATTATAACTCCAGCTCTCTTTCCTCCTACCTGCTGCTTAAGCTCCAAGTGAACAATGAAAGCCAAGTTAATTCCTGTTTAGAGACAAGGTAATTGCAGCTTAATGTCCCTTCCCCCAAACACCAGGCAAACAACATTTTAAATTTCCCTCTAAATATCCCTGCTAGACAACTATCCCCAAGCCACCAAAGTTACAATGTAACAATTCTAATTCAAGGTAATAATTTTTACCACATAAAACTAATTTCACTTACAAACTATTCAAATATTTCAGTTAAAACAGATTATAACTCCAGCTCTCTTTCCTCCCTACCTGCTGCTTAAGCTCCCAAGTGAACAATGAAAGCCAAGTTAATTCCTGTTTAGAGACAAGGTAATTGCAGCTAATGTCCCTTCCCCCCAAACACCAGGCAAACAACACTTTTAAATTTCCCTCTAAATATCCCTGCTAGACAACTATCCCCAAGCCACCAAAGTTACAATGTAACAATTCTAATTCAAGGTAATAATTTTTACCACATAAAACTAATTTCATTTACAAACTATTCAAATATTTCAGTTAAAACAGATTATAACTCCAGCTCTCTTTCCTCCCTACCTGCTGCTTAAGCTCCCAAGTGAACAATGAAAGCCAAGTTAATTCCTGTTTAGAGACAAGCTAATTGCAGCTAATGTCCCTTCCCCCCAAACACCAGGCAAACAACATTTTTAAATTTCCCTCTAAATATCCCTGCTAGACAACTATCCCCAAGCCACCAAAGTTACAATGTAACAATTCTAATTCAAGGTAATAATTTTTACCACATAAAACTAATTTCACTTACAAACTATTCAAATATTTCAGTTAAAACAGATTATAACTCCAGCTCTCTTTCCTCCCTACCTGCTGCTTAAGCTCCCAAGTGAACAATGAAAGCCAAGTTAATTCCTGTTTAGAGACAAGGTAATTGCAGCTAATGTCCCTTCCCCCCAAACACCAGGCAAACAACACTTTTAAATTTCCCTCTAAATATCCCTGCTAGACAACTATCCCCAAGCCACCAAAGTTACAATGTAACAATTCTAATTCAAGGTAATATTTTTTACCACATAAAACTAATTTCACTTACAAACTATTCAAATATTTCAGTTAAAACAGATTATAACTCCAGCTCTCTTTCCTCCCTACCTGCTGCTTAAGCTCCCAAGTGAACAAATCCTTATACTTCTTTGCATTGAACCCCAGCTGCCACCTCTCTGACCACTCCTCTAGTTTCCTTAGGTCCCCCTGCAGCTGTTTTCATCCTTCCCCTCCATCCACCACTGCTCCCATTTGGTGTTGTCTGTGAATAGACTTACCTTGCTCACCACCCAGTGCGCAATGTCTGATATGAAGAGCCCAAATAATACTGGTCCCAGCAAAGAGCCCTGTGGCATCCCATTTGTCACCAGCTTCAGAGTTGAGAGCTCCCCTCCCACCACCACTCATTGCAGCTTCCTACTCAACCAGCTTGTAATCCAGTTCATCATTTTTGCCCCTACCCCTACACCAGTTAGCTTCCCCCCAAGCTGACCATGAGGCACCGAATTGAAGGCCTTGCTGAAGTCCAAGTAAAGAACATCCACAGCATGACCCTTATCTAGCTCACCTCTCACCCAGTTATAATATTGTATCAGGTTGGATTGACAAGACTTCCCTGAAATGAACCCATGCTGCCTCACATTCTGGAGGCTGCTGTCCTCCAGGTAAGACACCAGTCTTTCCTTTTGTATCATTTCCATGAATTTGCACACTATGGAGGTGAGTCTTACCGGATGATAATTATCCAGTTTGTCTCTTGGTCCACTCTTGTGTAACAGCACTACATGTGCCATCCTCCAGTCCAGTGGCACACATCCCGACTCCAGCGAGGTGCTGCACAGATCTGTAAGTGGCTTCACTAGCACCTCTGCCATCTCCCTCAGCACCCTGGGATTGTTACCATCCAGCTTTGGTGCCTTCTCTACACTCAGTACCCTCAGTCCCATTGGGTCTCTACCTCCCTCAATTCTTCCATCTGTCATCTTCACCCTCCCAGCCCATGGTGGTAACGGTCCCCCCTTTTCCTCTGTGAACACTGAGCAGAAGTATTCATGCAGTGCTTTCTCCTGTTCCTCCCCTTTTCCATCCACTCCCCATCCTTTTTTATCCTCACTGTTGTCTCCTTGCACTTCTTTTTCTCCCTGATGTATCTGAAAAAGTATCCCCCCCCCGTTAATTCTCTGCATTAATCTCAGCTCCCTTTGGACCTTGGCTTCTCTCACTTATATGGTCACCTTACTGGACCATCTTGCATACTGTCCCTTTCCTTCCCTGTCCTCCTATACCTCTGGTGTGCCTATTGTTTTGCAATCACCACCTCTACTACCTCATTCTTCAACCAGCATGGTTTCCTTGCTCTGCTCATCTAACTCTGTGTCTTGGGGCAGGCTTCCATTGCCTCTTTAATCCCCCATTTAATTTTATCTCATTTCTGCTCCACATCCATCTCCTGCCTTATGCCCTCCAGTTTCCCTTTCAGTACTTCCTGCATCTTCCCAAAGTCTGCCCCCCTGAAGTTTACCACCCGGGTTACTGATTTCTCTGGCTCCCCACACATTGTGATATTAAACCACACTGTTTGGTGATCACTGTCGGCTAGTGGGTCCTCCACCCTTATTTCCCTTATTCTATTTCCCAAATTAGAGGAGAATCACACACGGTGCTCATTCTCTCAGGTTAAAATAAATACTTCCTTTAGTCCTAGGAAAGGTTGTTGGCATTGTGGAGTAAGGAGCGGGAAAGGGTTTGCATGTAGTTTTAACCTGCTAGATTGTAGGAGCAAAGCTGTATGCCTTCCCTGTAGGAGAATATCAACTTGGATTAAAAACAATAAATTATAAACAATGCATTTTCATCTCTCTATGTTAATGACTGAGTACAGGCCAAAGGGATGAAAACAAGAATATTTCTGGAGTAAAATACGATAATTGGAATATTAAAAAGTAAAGTGAAAATTTTGCATAATTTGGGGATATATAAATAGAAGGTTATTACAGTATATAATATCATATTCCATAATATAACATTTATAATAATAATAATCATTATACTCAACATAATAATCACAATTATTATAACAATACCATCATCATAATTATAATGAATTATTATAACAACATTGTAACCACAATATAATATATAACATAATATAACAATAATATATTATATTATGACACAACACCTGTATGTAGTAATATACTATTTGCCCAGAATACTTGCTAAGGTAGCAGACCATAAACTATCCCTTTACTACTGAACCATCATATCATAAACAAGGGTAGGTAAAGCTGGTTATCTTATAGGCATAGTCTTGATAGTGGGTATTGTGACCTATATGAGTTGTGTCTCATTTTTCAGTATAAAATGAATATAGGAAAACATTAATCACCCAATGTATAATAGTTACCAACCAAAGTACAGTCCCCAAAATTAAAATATGATAAACCTTTAGCATTTTGGCACTGGTTTCAATTGTGCAATAGAAACAATATGTTTAAGTCCTTTATTCAATATCACTTCAGTCTTTGGTGTTAAATATTATGGACTGGTGTTGATGGGTGGTATCTTGATTGACAAGACTTCTTCTTTTGACCATTTCACTTGTAAAATGCCCCCCTCTGTCTGTTTCAGTAATGTGGGGTATTTCATTGTCTGGGATGAGTGTCTTTATACGGTGGTTAATAATGGTGGTGAATGTATTGTCTTTGGGGGGAAATGAAGAGATATCAAAAAAATTGGTCTACCATAATTAAAGTAAGCTTAAATCCTCCCTTGGTGGTTGGTAATGGTCCTATAAAGTCCACATATACTCTGTCCCACATTCCAGAGGCAGGCACATGTAGGTGAGTTTCATCTCTTTGTATTCTAAGATTGGTGCAGATACAAGAAATGAAATTTTGTTCATAGGTTTGGATATCTATGCTTTTCATTGGCCACTACCAATTGTCCAGTAAGTCCCCTGTGCCTAGATGTGCTTGCTTAATTAAGACCCACCTCACGTTAATAGGAGATATCTTTTTTTGTGACATTTCATATCCAGTTATCTCATACCACAGGAGTTGTTACCTTCAAATAAGGATTTGATACAGGGCAGGCAATGGTCCTGACACTGACTGTTGCAGATTATTTGAAGGTTGTGGGGTGGTCATCTTTGCAATAGGGGTCTGGAAGCAGGAAGGTTGGCTGCACAATGCCATCATCATTTTGCACATCAAGGAGTTTGGTGGAGGGTCAGGACTGCATGCTAGGCCACAGAGGTGATCAACTCTTTATAGCAAGCCTCCTTTGCTAATTTATCTGCCTCAGCATTTGCTTAAACATTTATGTTCGCCTCACAGTTATTTTCCCTAATAGGGACTAACTTGAGGTGGGGAAGTAGTAAACAATAGAAATTAAAAAACTAAACAGAAATAAAAATGAGTAAAAGAAGAACTAGTGAATGAAGGAATTTTGGCAATAATTCAAGTCATTAAGTATTAGTACCTCAGGTTGACTACCAAAATTAGCAATTGCATTTTCAAGATCACAGACCTCCACTTCCTCTGCCTAAGATGCTGCAACCAGGAGAAAAATCCGGTCACCCAAAATATTTTGCTATGCTAACATCGCCTTGTTACTATATGAATTGTTGCCATATATTTGCCTTGATAGTTGGTAGGTTCTGTAAAAAAAAAATACATATATACAAAGTTAAAAAGTTGTGATGGGTGGCGATTTACCTCTGCAGTGGAGGTGACCTCCTGCTCAATTAGTGGAGGTAAGTGTTTTTCTTGTGGACTGTATTCAAGGTGTAACAAAAGATCACTTAATAGGCTTTCCCGCAGATACTAACTTTCTCCCACAGCAGTCCTAAAATTATTTGTTTTCCTTTTGAGTATGTTGGG
The DNA here is from genome assembly GCA_016271365.2 of Neoceratodus forsteri. NCBI lineage: Eukaryota > Metazoa > Chordata > Ceratodontiformes > Ceratodontidae > Neoceratodus > Neoceratodus forsteri. Next base: position 536,398,448 of record CM057455.1, read on the forward strand.
CAGACGGATTGGAACTAGTCCTGTAATCTATTCTGAGTTGTAAACGGGATTGGAAAACAGTGAGTGCCTGAGTAATAGCCACCAGAACCTGTTTCTCAACTGGTCTGAAGGATCTAATTTGTGGGGTGTGCAGTGAAGATAATATCTTCAACAAAAATTTGATGGAGAAAACCAAAAGTATTGGTCTAAACTGAGAGCAATCAGTAAGGACACAGTCAACATTTTTGGGTAAAAAATTGCATTTTTTCTTAAAATATAAAAATATGAGCATCTTATAAAGATGCATAGTCTGCCTAGAAGCAGACAACTTAACATAGCTGCAGCACAAATGGCAAGGTTGTAGTCAGAACATTACTCAGTTCATTCAGGAATGTCTGGAGCCTTTCTTTAAAAGGCTTTCCTTCCAACACAATTATGAACTATCCAGTTTAACTTCCAGGATGTCCAAACTGTTCAGGCACCACAGTGTCATGGGTTTGAATGATACAGTAGGAGTAGGAATATTCTATTTTATATTTTGTATTTGTAGAATGCACATAGAGCCTACTGGCATATTGTAGTTCAAGCATTTTTTTATTAATAAGGTACTTTCCAGATTAGAGTAAGTATTCACAGTGTCATATCAGAAAGATTTAGCAAAACATATAACAAAAGGCTATTATTTCTCAATACAGCAAAAGCAACATCACAAAATTACTATTTCCAATGCCCAGTAGTCTCATCATCTACAGTCCTGATTTCTAGTCTAAGTTACAAAAGCAAAGTGGCCTGCCTAACTAAGGTGTATAAGCATTCATACTGTAAAGCATCTACCCAAAACTAAACTATATCATGCGTAATGTTGCATACATGCTATAAAACAATGAATCCCCAAAGCAGTACCCTCAATGGCCTGTAGGCTTGGCTACTAAATGTTGCATGAAAGGCAATCATACATGAAGCAAGAGCTGAACCAATTTCTTACCCCTTTTGTTACCCTGTCAGCAGACTGCAATCAATGCTGCTAAGACTAGCAAACAGCAGCTGTCTTCCTACCAATCTGCTCATACTTTCCTCCCAACTTATCAAAAGTCTGGAATTTGTATATTGTCTTTTCAGGGAGTTGCTTGAGAAAGCAACAACCACGTGGTTTCTGGATCATCTAGAAAGCAGCTTTGCTAAGGGTCAAAATGATAGGAAGCACCATGTGGTTGCTAAAAGGTGTGAGTCAAGTTACAAGTTATTGAGGGTCAAAAGGGTAAATAGCACTGTATGGTTGCTTAAAGGTGTGAGGCAAGTAACAGGTTGCTAAGGGTGAAAAGGGTAAGTAGCACCATGTGGTTGCTGAAAGGTGCGATGCAAGTAACAAGTTGCTAATGGTGGAAAGGGTAAGTAGCACTGTATTTGACTACAAGGCTAAACAAATATAATAATTGCTACTTGTGATTAGCTAAATTTCCTGTAACTGTCTTGCCTGTAATTATTCATTTAACCCAATAACTCCATTTGAAGTCTGAACCATCCGTTGCTTAACCTGACACAAAATAGCCATACAGAGTACAACTAGCCAACTTGCCCTTTGAAAATGCTTAGACTGGCTAAGGTTTTACACAAACCCAGGTCCATCTTTTTCCGGTTCTTGCTAATGCATGGTCTGGCTAAGGTCTCACTGAAACCTTTGGAAGGACTTCCCTGATATCATGTTGCTAGTGTAACTTTTCAATTTCTCACACATAGTCTCTTGGTAAGTAAAGCTGTAGTAGGCCACTGTCACTTCTTCCTTCTTGTAAACTATAATTGAATCTTTAGTAGTGGCACCCTTACTACTAATGGCCACCAAATGAGATTAACTTGTGTCTGTAACTGTACCATTGCAAGATATCATCACTTTTTGGAATGGTTAATACAATAGCTAATTAGGTTCGAGGACATCTATTTCCTGTTTGATAACTAACAATACAATGAAGCCCAACTTAATTGCTCACTGGATAAAGGTACATCCCACTTAAATGTATTGATTTATTTAGCTTTTGTTGACTGGAAAGGAGGACTAGACAACCTTTTTCCTATTTTCAGCCTCGTCCAAGGGGAGGGGGATACAGATGGATGTCAATTGAAACCGATTCAGATTTTAAGCTGTTGGTTATATTTTTAGTGAATGGGGTAAATTTGGCCAGGATACCGGGGAAATTCCCTTACTCTGTGGTAGTGGAGCTGCTGGATCATGGCCTCGACCTCAGAAATTGTTCAGTGTGTTGGTGTACCTGCAGGAGAATAAAGCTCCGCTCCTGCAGGTCCAGCTCTGGAGCCTATCTTGTCTGGTATGTCTGTGTTTTCAGATGCTATGGACACGGAACCGTCTCCTGATCTATCGCTGGAAAGTTCGGCTTCTGGATTTTTGCCTGCAGATGAATTGTGGCTCAGGACATTGCTTGCTACTAATCGGCAGCATGTTATGGCTGTAACTGCAGCGGATACTGGTTCACGTCAACTGGCGACTGCTACTGCTCCTGATTGTGATGGGTCCCGGTTTGATTCTGTACCTGACCCATGCTTTCGGCCTGTGACTTCATCTATGTCTGCTACTGCTTTAAAAACTCCAACAGTGGTGAGTCAGACGCCTGCTATTCTCCCCTGTGATGCACTTGCATCAAAGGAATGCTGCCTTCATGACTTAGCGGCTATCAAGTTTATGACTTTACCCTCTGACATTCCCCAGCCTTCATGTTTGAGTGCTGCATCTGTGCCTTTGGAAACTGTATGTACGGTTACCCTACCTTTGTCTTTCTGCACAGTTCAATCTGCAGTAGAGCCTGCATTTACCCTTGAAAGAGCGGAGGTTTCTTCACCGGTTTCTCACTGGGAAGGAGGCCTCACTCGTTCTTTGGAAGATTCACTTCGGGATGCCTGTTGGAAGGCTGGATTGGAGGGTCACTGGGTACCGGATCCTGCTGATAGTCCAATCCCTGGACTACAACAACAATCTGTGACTTCCATGGATTATCATAACGAGGAGACTACCTCACCACTCGTTGCCTTCGCTACTGATTCTGACTTAGATTTGCATGCTGCTGATGTGCAGCCTCATGTTCTGGAGCTGAATTCTGCAGACAAGGTGCCGCTTCTGTCTGCCTCTTCTTTGGCAGACAAGGGTACTAGTAGTAAACTACTTACATGGGGGGACCAGGTGGAGAATGCCTCACCACTTCCAGAACTACCTCCTGGCCCCAGAGATCATGCTAAGACCTGCTGGGAGGAATTTCGACAAAAGGATACTTTCAGTGTACAGCCTCCTCCACTGCAGAGGATAAATGCTGTCTACCTGCAGTATTTAGGCAGCTTGACTCTTGCTCCTGATTGCATTTATGTAGGGAAAACCCTTATAAAGTGTTCTTTGTTTTTTTTTGTTTACAAATGAGATCTATGCTCTTATTCATATTTCAGGAAACAGCCTATTTGACATTAGCTTTAAGACTGCCCAGGGCCTGGATTGGTTTTGAACCATAGAAACATAGAAATTTGACAGCAGATTAGGACCATTTGGCCCACCTAGTCTGCCCATTTCACTACCTAATGGGTAAGCTGCAGATCCTAGTTAACCTACAGCCTACTTCCTCCTATCCCCCACTAGAATTGCTTTATGTCTGTCCCATGCATTCTTGAATTCCACCACTGTTTTTGACTCTACGACCTCCTCAGAAAGGCTGTTCCAAGTATCCACAACCCTCTCTGTGAAGAAATGCTTCCTCAAATTACCTCTGAGCCTTCCCCCCTCTATCTTCAAATTGTGCCCCCTTGTTTTTGCACATCTCTTTTTCTGAAAGATGCTACCCTCTTGGACATTGTTGATTCCCTTGAGGTATTTGAAAGTTTCTATCATGTCCCCCCTCTCCCTCCTTTCTCGAGGCTATACATCTTTAGTTCCTTTAGTCTTTCTTCATATGTCTTCTGATGCAGACCCTGCATCATTTTGGTTGCCCTCCTCTGGACAGCCTCCACCCTGTCAATGTCTTTGCAGAGATGGGGTCTCCAGAACTGTACACAGTACTCCAGATGTGGTCTTACCAACTGTCTGTACAGAGGGCCAATAACTTCTTGTTTTCTACTGGTGATTCCTCTCCCTATGCATCCCAGTATCCCCCCAGCCATCCTTACTGCCTTCTCACATTGCTGGCCCACCTTTAGGTCATCTGATATGATTACCCCCAGGTCCCTTTCCATTTTTGTTGTCAGTATCTGACCCCCCCCTCCCATTGTGTACTCTTCCCCTGGGTTTTTGTTTCCCAGGTGCATTACTTTGCACTTCTTTGCATTGAATCTAAGCTGCCATACATTTGACCATTCCTCCATCCTTGCCAAGTTCCTTTTTATCCTTTCCACCCCACCTTGTGTAACAACCCTGTTGCAGATCTTTGTGTCATCTGTAAACAGACATACTTTCCCTTCAAGTCCCTCTGCAATGTCACTTATAAAGACATTAAAAAGGACTGGCCCCAGTACTGAACCCTGCTGTACCCCACTAGTAACTCTCCTTTCTTCACTGTGGACTCCATTTACTATTATCTACTGTGTCCTGTTGTCCAACCAGTGTTTTACCCAGACTACCACCCTGGGACCCACTCCCAGGCTGGCTAATTTGTTTATTAATCTTTTGTGCATGACTCTGTCAAATGCTTTGCTAAAGTCTAGGTAGGCCATGTCCACAGCCCTTCCCTGGTCTACTGCTTTGGTCACTCAGTCAAAGAAATCAATTAGATTTGTCTGACATGACCTTCCCGCTGTGAATCCATGCTGCCTTGGGCCCTGTGCCCCACTGGCCTCTAGGTACTCAACAATTCTTTCCTTCAGAAATGATTCCATCATTTCCCTACCACTGAGGTCAAACTGACAGGTCTGTAGTTTCTTGCCTCTGTCTTGCTCCCACTTTTATGAAGGAAATCACATCCACCCTTCCTCCAGGCCTCGTACCACACCATCCTCCCATGATTTATTAAAAGGGTAGTCAGTTGTGTTACTAGTTTATTCCCTTAGTTCTTTTAGAATTCTGGGGTGAATCCCATCAGGCCCTATTGCTTTATCCACCTTCAATTTTAAGAGTTCTTCCAGAACCCTTTCTTCTGTGAAAGGACTAATATCATCCCCCCTATCCAGAGTGCTTCTATTGACCGGTTTAGGTATTTCCCCCTGCTTTTCCATTGTGAATACTGAGCAGAAGTATTCTTTCAGTATCCCTACCTTTTCACTGTCACTGTCTGCCCAATCACCTTCCTCTTTGTTCAGCCTCAGTACCCCTGCCTTAGTTTTTCTTTGCTCCCTAATGTACCTATAAAAGGTTTTATCCCCCTTCTTAACTGAGTTGGCTATCTTTTCCTCGGTTTTTAGCCTTTGCTATTCTGACTACCTTACCCACTTCCTTCTGCTTTAACTGGTACAGTTCTCTGTCCTGCTTCTTCTGTGTTTCCTTATACTTCCTGAATGCTATCTTTTTCTCCCTTACCTTCCCCGCCACTTCTTTTAAGAACCATAGTGGGTTTTTTTTTGTTGTTTTGATTTGTTTATTTGCTTCACACAAAGGCGTGTTGCCTCTGTGATGGCAGTTTGATGTTTCCCCAGTGTTGCTCCACCCCATCTTCTTGTCTGTTTGCTAGTGCTTTTCTGAGGCACTCTCCAATTTTGACAAAATCAGCCCTCCTGAAGTCCAGTACCTTCACTTTTGTGCGGCTTAACTCTACAGCTAAGTTTATCATGAACCACACTGTTTGGTGGTCGCTTGTTCCCAGATGGCTACTCACTTCAAGATCAGAGATCCTCTCTCCATCCCCATTTGGGAGTACCAGGTCTAAGACTGTTCTCTCCCAAGTGGGTTCCAAAACTAGCAGTCTGAGGCATGCCCCCTGTAGGGCATAGAGAATGGCCCTGCTCTTGGATGTGGCTGCAGCAAAGGTGCTCCAGTCAGCATCTGGCATATTCAGGTCCTCCATCAGCAATATCTCCCCTTTCCCTGCCATCCCAAGGATGCCTTCTATCATTTCCTTGTCCATTTCTTCCCCCTGAGATGGGGGTCTGTATACAACCCCTGTGCGGATTATGGAGCCATTTCCAGTCTCCAGGGTGACCCACAGTGCCTCCTCTCCTTCCAGTTTACCTTTTAGTTCTGTTGCTTTGATCCCTTCCTTTACATAGAGAGCTACTCCTCCTCCTCTTCTTCCCTCCCCGTCACTCCTGTAGATTGGTTACCTTGGTATGTTGACATCCCAGTCATGGTTCTCTGTGTACCATGTTTCTATGACTACCACAATATCCAGGCATCCCTCTTCCATCAAGGCCACCATTTCAGGGAGTTTTTACCTAGACTGTGGGCATTGGTACTCATTACCCTCCATTTTTTTCTGGCTTTATTTCTTTTTGCCCCATCCCTGTCCCTACTGCCTTTGTCTTTTTCTCCATTTACCACAGCCCTTCTCCCTATCGACTGCTCTTTCTTGGTGTTTACCTCACTAATTACTCTAATTTTTTATAGGGGGTAGGATTTCCCTTCTTCTCTTCAGTGCCTCCCCCTTGGCTAGTTTAAATGCTTGTCATTGAAGCATTTAAACCTATTACCTAGGATCCTGGTTCCCCTCCAGGATAAATGCAGACCAACGCCAAGTATGAGACATTATGATACATTGTTCTTTGTTTACCCTTTTTGGCTATCCCCCTCACACAACCTACTAGTTGTTACTATTTTATTTAGGAATGGGAATGTGGCTGTTCATGATATTTCTCATTGGTTGCAGCAGCGGTGTGAGATATTGGGGGCACCGCAACCTATCTTTGACTCTGAGCATTTCTGGACAGGTGGTTGGAAATTCAGGGTGAGGCTGTGGCATAACAATGTAAGCCCCATTCATTTGCCAAACAGCCTGTTTTTGGGCCGCGGGAGTGGGGTCATTGTTTCTATGTGGGCCAACCTAGGACCTGCTTTAAATGTGGGTCTTATTTGCATTTAAGTGCTCTATGTGATAGGTTGCATTGCTCACTCTGTCTTTCCCATGGGCTTGCTAGTATGGATTGTATGAATGAGCTAAAATGTAATTTGTGTGATGAACCTGGGCATGGGTTTCGCACGTGCCCCTTGGCCACATACAACAGGAATGATTGTCCTAATCAGGATTCTATCCTTACTGGGGCACAGAAGAAGGATATTGCTGCTGCTAAGCCTTCTCCTGATCCTGTTGTGGTTGTCCATGACCCCTCCTCCACTGCTCCTGCTAAGGTGGTTGATGAGCCTCCTGGGCCTCCCCCCCCCCACCATGGTACCTGTTTTGGACCTCAAACCAGTAGCTCCTATGGAACTTGATTCTGGTCTTCCTCCCTCCGGTACCTTCTACTGTTGAAGTGGCTGCTGCTGTGTCTCCTGCAGTGGCTGTGGACAAAATGGTCATGCCGCCACCTGAATCGGGTATGCAGGCTAAGAAGAGGGCACAGAAACAGACTAAAACCAGGTCTAAGCTGGCTAAGGCTTCTTCCCCTGGCACTGGGGTGCCTCTTAGTAATAAATGTGCTGTCCTTATTAGTAAATCTCAGTCTTTGGATTTGAAGGGCAATTCTTATACTTCCTCTTAGAATCTCCTATCCTCTGATTCTGAGGGTGACAAATCTCGATACGCTGATCACACGGTCAGGCCTCAATGACTTGGTGTTCGCCCTCGATGAAGCACTAGATCTGGAAAGATTTCCTGATCGCTTCCTTTACTCTATTTTTGTGTACTTTAACTTTTGATCATGGCTTCTGCTGTTCAACTGAGCATTGCTACACTAAATGCTAATAGTGTAAAGAATGCTTGATGTAGACTGCTGACTTTTCATTTATTGCAGGAATTGTCATGTGATATTTGTCTTATCCAGGATACGTGATTAAACACCCTTTCTTTGGTGTCATTGGCTAAGAAGCTTCGGCATTGGAGCCCTTATTTTTTTTCTTTTGGGGTGGACACTTGAGATGGGGTTGGGGTTTTATTTCGAGGGGATGGATTCCACATTACTAAATTAATGGAGATAGTTTCTGGGTGGGCCCTTGTTTTGGATTTTATTTATTTACACACTTCATGGAGATTGGTCAATGTATATGCTCCAGTCACTAAAAGGGCAGGGTTGACCTCTTTACTACTATAAAACCTTATTTACTTACATCCAAAAATATCATCTGGAGGGTGACTTTAATTGTGTGGTGGCCAGGCAAGACAGGGAGGCCCTTACTGATAAGGACTTCTGTGATACCACTTGTCTTAATCGTATTCTCACTATTAGTGGTCTTCAGGATACCTATTGGGTGTGTCACTCACAGGGTGAGTATACTTTCTTTAAAGGCAGTCTCTCCACTAGAATAAATGTTCTTTTTGCTGATACAATAGCATGGGTTATTCATGCCAGACCCATCCCTGCTGAGACTTCGAATCATGTTGTGCTGACAGCTACTTTAGAGGTGGGACCCCATGCTTCTACTGGGAGGGGTTATTAGACATGTAATATTACCCTGCTAGATAATGCTCTTTCTGTTCGGCAGGTTCATGACCTCTTGAAAGCACATATGACAGTGGCTGGGCTTACGGATGATTTAAGCAAGTGGTGGTGGACACCTAAGAGAGAAATGCAGTCCCTTGCTACCTCTTTTTCCAAGTTGACTACAGTTATCCAATATAAAAAAATATTTGGCCTTGAGGACCCATTTAGAAACATTGCATTCTACTATTAATACACATCCTCTTAATTTAACTTCCCAAGTACAAGTAGTAAAGAAAAAAATGGAGGCTCTGGAGTAATCTAGAACAGCTTCTCTATTGCATAAGCATAGGGTTTGTTCCCCCGGTAAAAAGGGGTTTGGGGATGCTTTTGACTGTAGTAGTAGTAAGAGGACTTCTGATCAGGTTTTGACTGAGGTAATGGGTTGTGATGGTACTATACGTACTACTGTACCTGACATCTTGCAGACGGTTACTGAATATTTTACAGACATGTATTCTACTCCTTCTTTGGATGACCAAAGCATAAGGCACTTCCTTATGTTCCTTTCCCTTCTGGATTGTGCTGATACACTCCTCCTACCACTGCTCTCCCTGATAAGTAGTGCAGAGGAGGCCCGGGAAATTTCTTGCTTGAAGAATGACACTGCACATGGTATTGATGGTTTGCTTTCAGAATTTTATAAATCTTGCAGTTCCCTTCTTTGTGAGATATGTGCGGCTGTCTTTAACTGGTGTTTACAGCATCAGGTAATAGAATTTCATTTGTGTATTTCCATATAAATTCTGATATTTAAGAAGGATGCTCGACATGACCTTCATAACTGGAGACCATTGAGTTTCTTAAAAACTGATTTAAAAATATTAATGAAGATTTTGAATATAGATTACTGCAAGTAGCTCCTACCCTGATATTTCTTTCCCAGACTTGTTCTATTCTTGGTAGAACCATTGACCATAATCTCCTGCTGATTAGGGAATTAGTGGAACAGGGGAAAGATGATGATGTTACTGGGTTTCTCATGTTCTTTGACCAGAAGAAGGTGTTTGATCGGTTCCCCCATCAATTTATATTTCATCTGCTGCACTCTTATGGAATACCTGATACATTTGTTTCCTGGATTGCTTTGTTATATAGGCATGCCTCTGCCCTACCCTTAGTAAATGGTTATTTGGGTTCTTATAACCCTATTCATAGGAGGGTCTGGCAAGGATGCCTCATGAGCCTCCTTCTTTATGTTTTTGTTTGGACCCATTGTTGAGAACCATTGATCAAGATGCTCTCATTTCTGGTATTCGCCCAAAACATGGCTCAGTGTGTGTTAAAATTTCAGCTTATGCTGATGATGCATGTGTTTTTGTTTCTGATGCTACCTCAGGTCACAGAGTATTGCAGCATTTTGATACCTATTCAGTTGTGGCCTGGGCATCTTTGAACAAATTAAAGAGTTTTTTGTACTGTCTAGGTGCCACACCTCCTGACATTATGGACTTGCAAGGTATTGCTGTTCTACAGGGTCCCTTTAAGGTCTTGTGAATTCAGTTTGGGAAAGGGAATAATGCTGTTCTGAACTGTACTGAGAAACTTGAGATTGCTAAACACCATGTTGCTGTATGGAAATCCTGGCAACAGTCAAAGAAGACTAAGGTTGCTCTTATTAAGACATTTCTACTTCCCATATTGTTATACCTCAGTGTTGTATACCCTTTACCCCAACATTGGAGACTGTTCTTCTTAGTCTCTTTTACAAGGTTATATGGGGAAGTAGGTTGAACCCAATTAAAAGGGATGTGTTACATCTCGCTCTTGCACAGGGTGGCTTAAACTGTAGTAATCCCATTACGTTTTATTACAGTATTTTCTTTCATAGGAATTTGGTTGATTTGGCTAGGTCGCAGCCTGCTGTATGGGTCATTAATGTGGCTCTTTGGCTTGGATCTTTACATAGGCTGTGGCACTTGCCAGCGGGTAAGCCCTTACTGATTTCTTCCTTCCCTGCATACTTGAGGCCTGCTATTAAAAAGTTAAATAAATGGAAAATACACTTGGAGTAGATTTTGTCCAAACCTAGTAAATATATTTATTTGCATTTGCAATCTCAAGCTCATTCCATTTCTCCTATTTTTAAAGGTATACCTGACTATCATCATGTCCGAGTGCTTAAATGTTTAACTGATCGGAAGCCTTTGATACTGTGAACCACCCACTCCTACTCAAGCAATTATCAAACACTGGGCTCTCCAATGAAGCGTTGCTCTGGTTTTCAAGCTACCTTGGGGAGAGGGTCCAGCAGGTTAGGATTGCCAGTGTCACCTTGGAAGAAAAGCCAGTCCTTTCAGGGGTCCCACAGGGGTCCATCCTGGGGCCACTACACTTCAGCCTCTTCCTCAGTGACCATCCCAGTGTCTGTCACCAGAAATTACTGCTCTACACTGATGATGCAGTCATGTTCACCAACCACCAAAATGCAGAGCTCCTCAAGAAACAAATACAGCTTGAATTTATGCTCATCGAAGAATGGTTCAAGTCACACAAACTGGTCATAAACTACAGCAAAACAAAGGTTATGACCTTCTACAACACCAGGAGTAAGTACAAATCCCATGACCTCACCATCCTAAACCAAACAAGGACCTTACTTGAACATGTTCCTGATTTTAAATACCTAGGTGTCACATTGGACAGCTCACTCTCCTACTATCGGCACATAGATTCTGTTGCCAAAGCCATCAACATCTGTATAGGCTAGCTGTACTGGCACAAACACTGCATGACTCCTTACACTCTCTAGATGGCTATCAACAGCTCTGTCACCTCCATCATCGATTATGGGCTAGCAATCTATGGCTCTGCCTCTGCCCTCCACAGAATTGCTGTTGCACTCAACAAAGCATGCAGGCTGTTAACTGGGGCTGACCTACTTACACACACTTGTGACCTGTACACTAGGGCAGGATGGCTTCCTCTCATCAGCCGGATACAGTACCAAACCTGCGTCTTTGCCAAAAAGTCCTCCTCATGGTCATGCCTCCGGGCATTGAAAAGCTCCTCATTGACCACCACAGCACCCAGCAAACTAGAAGTTCACAACAACTAACCTTCCTTGTCCCCAGATGCTGGACTACCATGGGCCAGAGGGCCTTTGCCCTCAGAGCAACACAGTGGTACAATACTTTCAACAAAGAAACTCTTACTGCTGCTGCTCTTGGCCCTTTTAAAAGACAAGTCTGACTTCATCTCATTTCAACTAGTCATTGTGACTGCCTCGCCTAATTTTAGGCCCACTGCTCACTGCCCTCCACTTCAGTCTTGACAGCTACCTCTCCCCATCTTGTCACCTTCTACCTGCCTCATCTGCCCACCTCCTTGCCCCCTCTCCCTTTGCTCTCCCCCTGGGCATTTCCAGACTTTTATCCCTTTCCCCTCCCTCCCCTTTAGAGCTCTTACCCTCACCCTCTACCCTCTGACAATGGCCTTCCTGCATGCATACCCCCCTCTCACCTGCAGAGCTTATTTCTAAGATTGCCCTTGGCTGGTATGTCATGCTACCTAACATTTGGCACATTTTGAATTACTGGAATTTCCTAAGCCTCAGTCTCTTGCTTCTTTTTATTGTGTAACTATCTATTATTATGTTGACCTTTGTATGTGTATATATACCCCTCATTTCTTCGACATGGAACCTTAGTAAATGAGCAGTTACTGCTCAAAGGTGTTTGTAATCCTAGATCTCAATAAAGTAAAAATAAAATAAAAAAAAGATCAGCTGATCCCTCCTAGATTGTGGGATGTCCTGTGGCTTAGTAGCCATGGTAAGCTTAATGTTAAAGGTAATGCCAAACATAACATGGTTTCAGAAAGGATGTGTCCTCGGCAGACTTGTATGGCTCAGGAACAAACCATGGATCATTTTTTTTCATACAGTGTCCTTATTTACAAGCTTTTTGTCATGATCTATCTGTACAATGGAACGATTGTTGTTGGCAAGCTGTTACTTATGCTGAAGTGGTTGGTGGTTTCTTGCAATGCCATAGTACTTTTGATGATGGGATATTGATACTTTTCTTTGCTATGATTAAATTTCATTTATGGCAAGCTAGATGTAAATTTGTTTTGCAGCAGGTGTATCAGCCACCTTTTTGTGTGATTGAAAAGACTGAACATGATTTATATCACCACTGTTTTTTTTTACAGAAACATTTGATTTATGATGTGTGGATTGCTCGCTGGAAGACAGTTCCTTTTTTGAAGGATAAAATAGGATGATTTGATTTATTTATCCTGGTTAAGGGACATTATGTATATTTTTGATATTACACTTCTGAGAGTTATTTTTTTATTCTCCCTTCCATGTAATTTATGGCAGTTTCTTTTATTTTGTTTCCTGATGCATTTTATTCCTATTCTTTGTACTTTATGTTTGTAATCTATTGGTTGCTTTCTTTTTGTTCTGTTATATTAATAAAACCGCCCCCTACTCTGTGGTAGGGGGAGCTGCTGTACCCATGGCCTCCATTCCAGATGGATGTCATTCTGCTGGTTTACCTGTAGGTGAGCAGATCTCCCTCCCTGCAGGTCCAGCTGTGAAGATCATTGAAACTATAGAAAATGTAGCCATGGAGACAGCAATGCCTTCTGGAAAACCTTTGTGCAATGTTGAAAAACCAGTAAAGGACACTATATTTCCACAGTCTAATACTATGACTGAGGAAGATTGAATTTGAAGAGTTTGTCAGGAAAAAATGCAATATGTGATGACTTTGCTGCAACAAGAAAAACAAAAGTCTTAGGATGTGATTAAACCCCTGCAAAAGGACCGGTAAATTTCCTGGTGAAGAAACCGAGTGAAGAGTTACCTTCTCAGCCACAGAATCCTGATGAAAATGGGGCTACAGTATTATTGTCTGCTTCACCTCCCGAGTCTATTTCCATAGCGAGAGACCCTGACAGCTCTGTTACAGCTAGTGCTGACGTGGCAGTACAGTCTGGCAGCATTCCTAGGCCACCTGACAACTTGACACTGACAAACACCCCGGATCCTTTTACAGGACTAGAGCAGAACGGGGAAACTATTCCTTTGAATAACGTGAACTCTGTAAGTAATAATATGAAGGAAATACCTCCTGTAACTGTTGACTTGGATGCCAGGAAATTACTGGGTCTACATCGGGGTAGGGGGGGCTTTACAAACTGCAAAAGCCTCAGTCCCTAATTTTCCAAAATTACCGTCTGCACTTGAATCTTCCTTAGAACAAGCAGGGTGGAATAAATCACCACAAGGTCAGTGGATTGCAGACCCTACGCATAGCCCAATACCGGGCTCCCCATGTAGAGAAGCAAAACGGAAGCAAGGCACAGCTAATACACTGCCTGTTACTCATTCTGTCAAATTTATTACAGATTCTGACCTCAACCGAAATGCTGATGATGTAGTGCATATTGAATCCACTATAGCACCAAGAACTGCACCTCCATATGAGTCTTTGGATGAATCTGGGGATTAAGGGCCTAGTGTGTGTCTTCGAACTTGGGGGGATCAAATGGACATGGAGCTACCCGCTCCTCCCATACCAGCTGTTGAACCTGCAAAGAATACATGGGCTCCTTTTAGAAAAAAAAGACCAATTTGTGCAACACACTCTTCTGGCTCAACGCTGCAATGCGGTGCAACTACACTACTTAGGGGGTTTGGAAACTCCACCGGACAGACTTTATGTGGCAGAAAGTTAATTAAAGAATCTTTGTTTTTTTTTCCAATGAACTGTATGCCTTGATACATGCTTCAGGTGACATATATGATGTTAGCTTCAAAACTCGTCAAGTGCTTGACAGGTTTTGGGGCTAAATTTGAAAAGTTAAAATATTCTGCTTTATGGTTACCTTTCAGGGCTATACCCCTCACAAAACCTGCAATATAATTTGTTACTATTCTTTTCAGAAATGAAAGCGTGGTCGTGAATGAGGTTTCATATTGGTTGGAACAATGCTATGACCTTCTAGGTCCCTCAACCTATCATGAATACTAAACATATCTGGACAGGGGGGTGGAGGTATAAAGTCAAGCTAAAAACCACCAATACAGGCCCACAACATCTTCCCAGTACTTTTTTCCTGGGTAAGGACAGTGGTCACAGCTTCTACCAAGGTCAACCAAAAATGTGTTTCAAATGTGGTCTTCCTTACATTTAAGTTCAACCTGTGATAGACTGAGATGTAACCTGTGCCTAGAATTTTGTCATTCTAGTTCTACATGTCAAAATGAATCACCAGGTTGAGTCTTCTATTTCAACATAGGAAACATCTAACCCCTGAAGCTTTGTTCATCGCTGTCCAGAGCTCCATCATCAGCATCATCGACTACGGTCTCATTATCTATGGATCTGCCACAACTTCCTCTCTCAAATGAGTCTCAACTTCTCTCAATCAAGCCTGTCATCTTATTACTGGTTCTCACTGTCTCACCCACACCTCTGACCTCTACTCTAAAACAGGGTGGCTGCAACTTAACAAATGAATCAAATACCAAACCTGCATCACAGCTAAGAAAATCCTACTGGGTAAAGTTCCTCCTGGAGTCAGCACACTCCTTAAACCCAAAATTAACACCGTCAACACCAGAAGCACTAAGCCACATATCCTGCAAATCCCCCACTGCCACACATCACAAGGACAAAGGTCATTTGCCTACAGGGCCCCAAGTTGGTTTAACAGTCTCTATGGGGACCCCTCCTCCACAGCAACTCTAGGTGTCTTCAAATCTAAGCTCCGACTCTCCCATATAGGAACCAACACCTACGGGAGCACCACCTAACAAGCGGTGGCCTCTAAACACCCCTGGATCTGTTCTGTTCTCTATTTGCACTTACCTGTCCTCAGCCACTTCCAAAGCACTTACCTCATGTTTGTCCTGGCAAAGCCCATCGGCTGCCACATTCTGCCCTCTTCCACATATGCCATCCTTTTCCTCAGCCCTACCCCCAACTGTCTCTTCCTAATATCTGTCTGTCATGCCTCACCTATAATACCTAATGTCTTCATTAGTCACTATATGTTATCTTGTACCATGTAACTAAATTGTAACCATGTAACCAATTTAAACTGTAACCATGTAACCAATTTGATGCCAATTCTATGTACTACCGATGTGGAACCTTTGTAAAAGAGCCTTGGCTCAAAGGTATGTTGAAATCCTAGATCTTAATAAATAATAAATAAAAAATAATAATGTGAGGAAGGGGGACACACATATAGATGTTGCCCTTAGGCATCCCACAACAGGACAGATCACACCAGTCAGGATGCCATTATCACAGAGGCACAGAAAAAGAGCATGGCCATACAAAAAGTGCAAAGGTCTACTCCTCCTACTGGGACTACAATAGTTTCCTTATCCTCTGAACCCATGGTCATTCCTGAAGACCCGGGTACTCTTCCTATTGAGGATCCCCCCAACCCCTGGGGATTCAGCACAGGCACCAACAGTAAATGAGCCAGTTGCATCAGAACAAGGAGAACCTCCTCCTCTAGGTCATACAACACATAAACCTAGGCCTCTTCCTCCCTCAGAGGACACAACAGTCATAATTCCCCCCATCATGGTTATATCACCCAGAAAAAGAACACTGAAACAGACGAGACCTAGACCCACAATTGCTAAATCGGTCACATCACCCACGGGTATTCCTCTGAGGAATAAATATGACCCTCTCACAAAACTGCAATCTGAATCAGACTTAGGAGATAATTCTGAATCAGACTTAGGAGATGATTCTAAATCCTCTTCTACTGTTTCTTCCCAGCGAATGCTTTCCTCTGACTCAGAGAGGGAACTGGACCCCCCATGCAAAAGAGCAAAGAGTCACATGAGGGAAAACAACCCATAAAAGTACTAGATGGGGGAAGGTGTTATGAATAAGTCCTCTCTCTAATTATACTTAATTTCTTACACTGACTACCTCCTCCTTGTGAACTACCACTATCAATGTGAATAGTGTAAAGAATGCCAAAAGGAGGCTTGTTACTTTTTCCACACTCAATGAGTTAGGATTTGATATTGTTTTATTACAAGACAGAAAATTAAATACTTCTTCATTAACAAAAGCTGCATGTAAGTTGTGGTGCTGAGGTCCTTCTTACTTTTCCTATGAGACTGATGTTTGTGATGGTGTTGTGATTTTATTCAGAGGTGATAAATTTTGTTTCCAGAGTAACAGATATACTTCCAGGAGGGGCAATACTTCTAGATATTACTAGATACAATGTAGCCCGGAGGGTGATAGTAATTTATGCCCCCCAAAAGAAAAAAAGATAGGGTTCAGTTATTTACATCTGTTCAGCCATATTTATGTACTGCAAAACACATTATTTGGGCTGGTGCAAATTGCATACTATCGAAATATGATAAAGGGGCTAAGACATACAAAGACTTCTGTGATACCAACTGCCTTAAAAACATTATCTAGAATGCAGGTCTTACTGATTCTTACAGATCCCTGCATCATCAAGGTGGGCATACCTTTTACAAAGGTGCTCTCTCCAGCAGAATATATTTTGTGTTTACATCTAAATACATGAAGATTCATTAAACACAGCTTTTACCTCTGAAGACAACAGGCCATGCTATTGTATCCATAGACGTGGGGCTAGAGGAATCAGTTCCTATAGGGAAGGGATATTGGAAATTAATACTTTATTTGATTCATCCATTGTATGTGAGAAAATCCATGACTTTCTAAAAGCAAGGAAGTCTGTTGCATGTTTACAGAATGATCTTAGCCTTTGGTGGGTGGAAACTAAAACATGTATAAAAACATTGTTGCAAAAACAAGCATCTACCAGACATATTACCCAGTATCACTGATATTTAACCATTAGAAACCAGTTAGCCAAATTGTACTCCTATATAAGTGAAGGTATGCCTGTGAGTCCTACACAAGTGTTCAATGTAAAGAAAGAAATGGAAGCTCTTCAGTATACTAGAGCTTCCTCACTACTGTATGAGTACAGGATATGCATACCAGGGAAAATCACCTGTGATGATGTATTTGCTAGTTGCAGAACTAGAGCTGAAAATAAGATACTGACAGCCTTATCCACCTCGAATGGGGACATAATGCATGGATCAAAAGAGATTTTAGGATTTGTTCAAAAGCATTTAGCCACATACCATGAGAAGTCAGATATCTCAGATATCGATATTCAGAAGTATTTAGCTTCAATCCCATGTCCTATATGTCCCATTGATAAATTAGAGTCCCTTGTAGTTCCAGTTTCTCAACAAGAAATAGAAACAGCTATTAAATCATTGAAAAATAATACAGCACCAGGATTAGATGGCCCAACTACCAAATTCTATAAAAAGTTTATGAATGTAATGGTGGACATTCTTATTCTTGTTTTTAACTGGATGCTTTCCTCGACCAGCATTAATTTTCACTTTTGTATAGTGATGCAGATTTCTTTGTACAAAAAAGGGGAAAAAAGTAACATTAACAACTGGAGACCCTTAAGCCTTCTGAATGTAGACTTAAAAATACTAATGAAAATCTTAACATCAAGGTTAGCATCCATGTCCCCGTATATGATATCTACAGTACAAGCATGTCCTGTTCCTGGCCGAAACATCTCGGAGAATCTGCTGCTCATTAGGAATTAATTGAGCAAGGCAAAGAAGATCTACTGCATGGTTATCTCCTTTCCCTTGATTAGGTAAAGGTGTTTGATAAAGTCTCACATAAATGTTTGTTTCAAATAATGGAACATTACAGAATAATAAAACAGTTTTGTGCTTGGTTGTCTTTATTAGATGAAGCTGCCACAGCTATTCCCTTGATAAATGGCCATTTAGGATCCTATGTGCAGATTAAAAGAGGGTGAGGCAATGCTGCCCGATAATCCTTTTCCTCTATGTTTTCTACCTAAATCCTTTATTGAGAAGTTTACAGCAATCTGTTCTTTTTAAAGGTGTTCGCCCAGTACAAGAAGCATTGGAAATTAAAGTGATGGCCTATGCAGATGATGTTTGCCTTGTAGTACAAGACCATACATCATCAACACAAGCTTTAGAGATTTTACAAAATTATCTAGACGTAGCAGGAGCTTCCTTAAATAAAAGGAAAAGTAAGGGATATATAGTAAGCCCTTCTACAGTGGTAGTATCTAACATTCAGGGGATATCTGTATCGTGTGACAACCTTACTATTTTAGGAATTACTTTTGGCAGAGGGAATAACTCTTTATTGAACTGGAATGAAACATTGGAAATAGGGGGAAGAAGTGATGCTTTGGAAGACTTGGCAGCAATCCAAAAATAAATGAGTTTTATTACTAAAAACATTCTTTTTTCCAATATGTATGCATCCAAGTATGATATATTCGATACCAAGCTCGTTAGAAGTTTATTATTGTTTGGTATTCCAGACCATATGGCGAAGTCGACTAAACCCCATTAAAAAGGAAATATTATATTTAACTGTAAATAAAGGTGGGTTGGCCATATTAAATCCTATAGGACATTTTTATAGTATTTTTTTTTCATCACAATATCTGGAACTTTGTTGCTCCATCCCCTGCACTATGGCCACTTATAGCAGTACAATGGTATGGTCCTTTTTTTCAATCTTGGACTGAAAAAACAATCATCCCTAATACTTTTCATACTGCCCCCCATTATTTTAAACCAGTTACCACTAAACTGAGGAAATGGAAGTTGTCTCCTACATGGGTAATTGATAGATCTCACAAGATGGTGTACCAAACAATTCAAGAACTTCACTTCTCCATAGTTCCTACCTTTGGAGAGATAGCAGATTGATATTATCAGAAGGTTATTCAGACATTGACAGATGTAAGGACCCCCCCTGAATGTTGGTTGTGCTATGGTTATGCTTCCATGGCAGACTTCCTGTCAAAGGAAATGCAGAACATAAAAGTATTTTGCAAAGATCATATCCTAGATTAATGTGTACTTCTGTAATTGAAACTATGGATCATTTTTATATTTCCTGCCCCTTTGTACTAGAGTTTTGGCAGTTGCTCTCACAGAAATGGGCTGACAAAAAATGGCAACATATACCATATCAAGAACTAGTAGGGGGGGGTTTCCTTTGTAATTCACAGAATAGGATGCTGGTACAGTATGACTCATATTTACTTGCATTAAATTTGTTTTATGCCAAATTAGGTGTAAATTACTCTTTCAACATTTGGTCATTTCTCCAGCATAGATAATTAAGACTATAGAAAATGAATAATTATCACATTATATGAATGACAAAAAACTTTATTCTGATTCAGTCTGGAAACTTAGGTGGAATGAGATACCTTTCTTGAAAGATAAAATAGGATAGATTAGTTCAAATAGTACAACATACAGAAAAAGGAATGTAAAATGTATATATTGCAAATGTTTTTTGTCCAGAAGAAAGGGCAGGACAGTATATCAGATTCCTGATCTTTGTTTCAAGTTTTATTTATTAGGGTACTTATAATTTGGACTATAAAGTACTCTTGGAATCTAGTAGGTACTGATCATAAGACGAGATTGGAATGGGGGAAGCTTATTGTTTATATATAGGTTTCAAATAGATTGGCAATTGAATGTATGAAGTAAAGCATAAGAATATTTTTGTTTGTTTTTTTGTACATTTTTTGATGCACATAAGTCTCCGTATGATGTAATTCACTGTTTATATTTTTGATATGAGTTTTAAATAAAAAAATGTCCCTAATCTTGGAAGGGGCGCTGTTGGCCCATTCCAGGATGGAGGTTCCTGGTGGAGCTGTGGTGGAGGAGGTTTGGTCGGCTGGGGAGCAGTTCTCCCTTCCAGCCAAGGCAGGACAAGAGAATGACAAAATGGATACTTCTATTTTGGAACAGGCGGCAAATATTTCTACAGAAAGTGTCCTGTTTAATGTACCTGGTACTCTTGAGGGAAATATACCTGATGCAAACATCAATGATGCAGAAGCTTCAGAAGACATGTCAGAAATGGACACTGCATCTGAAGACTTCTAAGATACAGTAGCAATGCCAGCTGCAGCAGGTCCATGTGTGCAGAAGTGGCAGATGGAGAATATTTCAAGGCAAGGTGTGGTTTCACAGCGACTGATGCAGAAAGCTCCAAAAGATGTCAGGAAAAAAAATGGAAGCAAAAAATTGATTCAAGAAGGACAGGCTGTCCAACCAGGAAATAAAGTGAGCATCCCAAGAGAAAAAAGACA
The DNA here is from genome assembly GCA_016271365.2 of Neoceratodus forsteri. Taxonomy (NCBI): domain Eukaryota; kingdom Metazoa; phylum Chordata; order Ceratodontiformes; family Ceratodontidae; genus Neoceratodus; species Neoceratodus forsteri. The sequence continues at coordinate 536,419,154 of CM057455.1, forward strand.
AATGGCCAGAGAACGATTAAAGGAAACATTTTCAGTGAATACTCCAAGAGTGTCTGAGAAGGAGTGGACACTGTAGCAAGCACTGCAGAATGTCGGCTAATTGCAGGATGTTTCAGGTAAGTGGGTCCCAGACACAAACTTTGATGATTTAAATGCACTGTTTGAGCCCCAGAATGAGAGACACCAGAGTGAGGGGGAAGTTCAACAAGTGGTTTTAAACCAGGGGAATCCAGGAAGTGTGGGTGACTCTAATATGGAGTCAAATTCAGGATAGGTACATCAGGAAACAGATACTTTTCCTGTTCAAATCAATGAAATGCAAAAAGACGAAGAAAAAGAGGATAAAGGAAAAAACAAAATTGGGAATGCGGATACAGACAAAAGCAATAGGATGCAGAACACTCAGAAAAACCCAAAGATGAGTCAGGACTATGTGGATGTAGAAAGACAGCAGAAAGAAACAGATAAGGTTACAGAAGCATCAGAGCACCGACCTTTACAGTCGGATTCTGAAGCGGGAAGGGGGTGGCACAAAAAAGTAGGAATGTTATTATGAACTCTGATACTTCTGAAGTTGAGGTCCCTTCAGTGGAGACAGGACAGTGAACAGAACATAAAGATACATTGAGAGAAAGCACAGATGATAGAAACCAAGAAACTGGTATCAGAAATGACACTCAGACACCAACATACTTTACTAAATTCTCTGATTTATTTGATAAATCTCCCCCTTTACCAAAATGATATGCAATGTGACTTCTGTATAAAGGAGAGTTGGAGCTGTTCCCAGATAGAGAATATGTGAGGAAAATATTATTGAAAGAATCTTAGCATTTTGTGCCAGCTGAAGTCCATGCATTATTACATATTTTGAGGGAAGAACATTTTGATATTAGTTTTCACACTGCTCATGGTCTTGAGAAGCTCTGAACTTTATACAATCAAAAAAGATTTCCCCCTTATGGACACCATTCTTAGCCATTCCCCTGATGAAGCCTGTAATCAAAAAAATAATGATAATGTTTAGAACAGAATGTGTTCACATAGGAGATATCCACCATTGGCTTCAAAAGCGTTGTGATGCTCTTAGCACTCCCGAACCTGTTATTGACTCTGAAACCTTCTGGATGGGTGGTTGTCATTTTAAAATCCAACTAAGGCAAAATAATGCTGGTATTATTAACCTACCAAATAGTTTTTTTTATTGGTAGGGAACGTGGGGTGCGCTTTTACTCTGGGTGACCTAAGGCTGCCGAAAATGTGGCTAGCACATGCAATAAACTCAGATGTATCTTGTGCAGAGAATATAACCATATTAGCACAGAGTGTAGGAATGTTGCTAAATGTAATTTGTGTGATGCTAGAGGCCATGTGCTTTATAAATGCCCATGGGCTACCCACAATAGAGAAGATGGAGTTAATCAAGACACAATAATACAGAAAGCACAAAGAAAGGCTAAAAGATATCCTGAAACTCCTAGACAAGAATCGAAAGAATCAGGAACTGGGCACCAGAACACAGATGATAGAACCACTACATCCACTGAGAATAGTACATTTGGAGAACATGGCCAAGATACAGCACAGAAAAACCAACCTGATCAATCTACTTTCCCACAGGAACAGACTGATCCACTGACCTCTACCAACCCCCAACTCAATAAACAGAGATCAGGGAAGAAACACCTTTAAAGGAGATGACTTCAAAGAAAGATATGCCACCCCCTCACCTCAGCAGTCTTAGATGTCCCCGGTAACAAGAAGGAGTGCAAGGTTAAGGACTTCCTCTATCCCTGATACTCCTCTTCACAATAAATATGAGGTACTATTAAAATCAAAAGAATGGAGGGAATCTGAGACTGAAGGGACAGATTCAAACATCTCAACAACATCTCTTCCCCTATAGAATGGTGAGAGGGAAGAAAGAAGATGAAGAAAAAACATTTAGGGGATAGTCAGGATGGATAATTTTTCCCTTTAGCTTCCTATATCTAAAAGAACTTTAACTTTGGCTACCTTGAATGTATGTAGCATTTTAAATGGGGCAAAAGGAAAACAGTGTTTTCTCTATTACAGCAACAGGCAGTAAATGTATTATTTTACAAGAAACTTGGCTCAAAACTTCTGCTATGGTCAATCAATGTAAAAAGGCCTGGATGTGGGGACCATCTTATTGGTCTTTTGGCCTTGATAAGGCAGGTGAGATAGGTATTCTTTTTCAAGGGGTATAGTTTACACTGCATAAATTGATTGATGTCTTATCAGGATGGTTATTCATCCTTGATGGCCATTAGATGGAAAGGCTTGTAGACTGATCTCAGTTTATACACCCCAAAGTAAAGCAGTGAGGGTAGATTTATTTAGAATCATACAGCCTTTTTTAATGACTAACAGACAAGTTTTCTTAGGGGTAGATTTCAATTGCCCCTTAGATGTTTCTACGGGATCCTACAAGCAAAGAAAGTGTATTGTGATATACACATTGCTGAATTGTTTAAAAATAGCAGGTATGTTAGATGCTGCTACATTAGAGCTTGCTGAAAACATAGAAAATACATATGTAAGAGGACGACTGGCTACCAGAATAGATTACTGGTTCCTTTCCTCCAACATAAAGTTGGTAGATTTAAAGGTAATTCCTATAGAATTTTCTGACCACTCCATGTTACTTTTAAGGGTACACAATCAATGTGCAGTAAAACATTCGGAGGGTAGTTGTAAATTCAATATTACACTATTCAGAGACACATTAGAGAGACCCTACAAGCTTGTAGCACAGTTTTCTGTTTATATAATACTATTGGTGAATGGCGGGAAGATACTAAAAAAGAATCGCAAAAATGTTTCCAGAAATATGGGAAAGTAAAACAAAATGAAAAGTTTATAAAGTATTTATCTTTACAGCAACAGCTATAATATTTATATTTCTTGGTTAATACTACTGCTCATGGTTATAGTTCACAAGTAACACAACTTAAAATCAAATGAAGATTTTTCAATATGATAGGGCTGCAACTCTTACAGCAGTCTTTGAGTACTGAATGACAAAAACCCCAATAGGATATCCTTGTCAAGCTTTAAAAAATAGAATGGAAAATTCTAGAATTACCAAGTTGCTGGATTCCGATGGCTCAATAAAAAATTCTTCACGGGATCTAAAGTGCATTATTCATGACTATATAAATTCTCTTAACATTTCTCCTCAAATTGATATAGCAGTTAGGGAGTCATATATAAAACAATATAGTCCTAAAATCAGAGATGCAACTTTAAAACATTTAGATAAATACTTACAAAAGAAGAATTATTACTGATCATCAAAGATTGCTGAAAAATGTCTCTCCCGGACAGGATGGACTACCCTTAGAGTTTTATTTAGCCTTTCCAGATGAAATGGCAGAAATCCTTCTTCTAGTTTATAATGAGATAGTTGAGGCACATATCATAAGAGAGGAATTTGCACAGGGATTGATAAAATACATTTTTAAATCAGGAGATAAAACATTGCTACAAAATTGGCATCCCATCTGTTTATTGAATACAGATTGGATATTACATATTATGTAAAATGTTTCACAAATGGCTACAACCCCATTTACCTTAATTTTTACACTGTGCGCAAACTTGTAGGGTGCCCAGTCAGAGAATCCAGGACGATCTTAAGTTGATTCAAGACTGTTATGCTTATTGCAGAATAAATAACATTGCGGGCTTCCAGGTCTCAATAGACCAGAGTAAGGCCTTTGATTAGATTTTACATCCTTTCATGTTACAGGTCTTATGACAATATAGAATACCTGAGAAATTAGTAAAATGTATTCAAATATTATATAACAAGGCATCAGTAATCCCCCTGATTTGTGGAAATTTAGGTATCCCATTGGGTTTGGGAGTAGGGGTGCAACAAGAATGTCCATTAAGCCCTTTATTATATACCATGGTTTTCGATACTTGCATCAGACATATTGCCACGAACCATCTGATTAAGAGACTCCAGCTGCCAGGGCAGAACACAGAAAGTAAAATATCGGTATATGCAGATGATCTATGTCTCTTAGTAGAATCTAAAGAAAGCATAAGATATGCCATTCAAGAATTATAACATTATATGGAGGTATTGGGAGCACTACTTAACATTGGGAAAAGTGTGGGAATTGGTATTGGTACACCGGTGAACATAGAGTGTATAGGAGGTATCACTATCTCCACATCCCCTATTAAAGTTCTTAGTTTATATTTTGGAGAGGGGGATATGCCACAGCAAAATTGGATAGAAGCAATAAAAAAAATGTGATTGGAGGGTGGACAGATTGACAAACTAGCTAATATCAAAACAAAAAAGGATTTTTATCATGAAACAGTTTTTTGTTCCCTTATTACTCCATGTTACCTGGATATACCCTATTCCTTTTAGTTTAGAAACCAGGATTTATAGTATTTTTTTTTCCGTATGTTGTAGGGGAGTAGGATCAACCTAATTAAGAGAGAATAAACATAACTAGCAAGACAAAAAAGGGGAGTAGGAATGATTCATCATTTAGTTTTTTTCATGCAATTTTTATTATTGGGAGTATTATTATTACCTCCAGGAATTAGGGGCAGCACAGAAGGATGCTCACAACAAATATTGCAAGGATATTTCAATAGTTGGCAGGAAGACCCTGTGAGGGCATTGCCTAAAATGATGGTAGCAGAGTTTGTAAAACCCACATTGAGGAATCTGTGTATATGGAAGGTTACAAAAACACAAATATTGAACTCTACAAGGAAACAATTGCATGACATAATTTTGAACAAGATAGGTCCCCCTTTTCCAGAGTTCAAATATTGTACCCCTGCTTTGGTCTCTTAAGCTATATCTCAACATAATAGCCTAAGGATTCCAGTGAGAATGTGGGATAACTTATGGTTATGTACATATGGTAAATGTTAAAGGCAACCTAAAGCATACATCAGTTGAAAACAAGGGTGTCCTTAAGGTGATTATAATGCACCAGAAGAAACAATGTCACATTTCTTGTTAGAATGTAGTTTATCTTCCCAACTTTTATCCTTTTTAAAGCATCTAAGTGGAAACTACCTTGGCTCCCTAGCTTAACGTATGAGCAATTAGCTCTAGGCCATTACCATGGTAGATGTGCATTTTATAATCGAGCTACTCTGGAAGTTTTCTTTGCATGCCTAAACTTTTATTTATGGCAAGCTAGAAGTAGATATGTACTTTAACAACAACGTATGATGTACTGTATATGGCTGTTAGTAAATGAGTTGAAGCAGCATGTTCAGAAGTTTATAATATTAATGTCCGGAAGTTTTCCAAGACTGCTGTATATAACTTGTGGAAAGGGTTAACTCAGGTATTATGTTAAGCATGGGTGGAGGTGTAATTATGTATTTAAGTTCCAAAAACAAACAGAGGAGAAAAATCAGATCTAAATATTGTATATGGTATTATACTTGAAAGCTATGCTAGTTTTTCTACTGTTATACTCCTACTTTAACCTAAGAGGACGTGTATATAGTAGTAATATTTTCAGATGAATACAATTTTATTTCCTTTGTTTTTTTCTTATTTTCCCATTTTGTTTATTTTATTTCATTTACCATTTTTAAGTGAAAGTGGAAAGGACAATCTTTTTACTCGGTATACTTGAATTTTTCGTTTTTATGCATTCTTTAAAAAAAAAGAGGAAAAATCTGTGTATATAGGATGCTTTGGAGCGACATAAGAGAAGATCTTAGGATTCCTTTTTTTCTATACATAATGTAATTTATTATTTTTATGTTTCGTATTGAATCTTTTTAACAAAAAATGCCCCTACTGTTTTCGAGAATGCCATGGGATCTTTAACATCCACCTAAGCAGGCAGATGGGAACTTGGTTTAATGTCTCATCTGAAAAATGGCACCTTAGGAGTGCAGCACCCTCTCATGCTGCATTACAGTGTCAGTATTAGGATTTAATCCAAATGCCTATTGTGGGGATAGAACCCACAGTTGTCTGATCTTCCGGCCTCAGAGGCAAGTGTGCAACCTGTTGAGCCACTGACACTGATAAATGCACACATGTTCATTTGTTCTTGTTTTCTGTATATTCTATTATTTATTCTCTTATTTTAAACATGAATAAATGATCATGGTTTATACGTAAATCCCAATTAAATGCACTACTGCAGATGCCAGAAGATAATTTTCTCCTGCTTAAGTGCACAGTAAAAAGGTAAAATGAGATGTTAAACACATCCAAAACTAGCACGTAGTGCTCACAAAATGTAATTCACATTTCTAATGAGAGGTGCTGCTGGTGTGTGGCATATAACAAGGAAAAACAAAATCCAGTGTACAACCCCAACCATGGCAAATATTAGAATTTAAACATTTTAACTGCCTATTTGCTTTTCTTACTTTAAACTCCATGAAAAAAGGGAGTCCTCTTAATTATCAGATTGAAATTCCAATGTGAGCAAACCAAACCACCACTTTGTCAAGGTGGGACCCACGGTTTGTTCCCTACACTAGCTTCACAGCTCTGAAATGCCTACAATGACTGCACAAGCAATAATGCCCAACAGGGTGGGCAGTATTGGGCAATACTGGACCAGTCATGGGCACAATGAGTACCGACGTTGCAGGCAGAGGGCCTTATAACCCCTGGCCGGTCTGGTATTGGCCATACCGCCCATCCTAGAGGACATTAGTGTGCTTAGAAAATGAGCTAAGTGTTTAAAAATAAATAGAGTTTTAGTTTTTGTTTCATGAATAAATAGTTTTTATTTATTAAATTATTTAACTGTTACAATTGAAAACAGGAAGAAAATAGTCCCTTTTTGGGATACTTTGAAATAAACTGAAGCACTTAGGAATCACATTTTTTTAACTTTTAATGTTGGATTTGGGCAAAAAAAAAGATGGTGAGGATAGCATTTATTTCTGATAAGTGATGAAGTTTATTGGAGCACTGAAAGTACAGTTGCAAGGCTGGAAAATGTTTTGGACTGCAGTTGCTGTGAGATCACTAAGTGGCAGGCTGCTGCAGCTGCTGGGGTTTTGCTGATCTGAGTTCTCCTGTGCTGCCTGGTTTGAGGGTTGTGATTGTTCACTTTGCTTGCCTGCTAGTATAGAGCTTCATGTTTTACAATATGGAGTTGAAGGGGCCTAGTATGTTGCCAAGCTTTGCTCCAATTGCTGTCCTGTGACTGCGATTATCTCCTTGTCGGTAAGTCCCGCTCTGGATAACAGACCGTGGTTGCACGAATGCTGTGGATCATGTAATGCTGGGATGAATTAGCTTCTTTGCTGAGTCAAGGCATATAATTTTTGCCCATGGGCTCTGTGGAAAACCAGTACTGCTGCTGGTTCAGGACATCTTGTGGCAGCTTCTTCGGATGAAGATATAAGCTTGCTGCACTGGGTGGATATTTTTCAAGGTATTTACAGAATGAGCTGATGGTGCACAGGGGATCATTTTTTTTGTTCAGAAATGAAGCCCCACGTGTTCTCTTTCTGCACCTTTTGTGGATCTTTATGATTTTTTGTTTGTTGGTTATGACTTAGGGTGACGTGTCTATTCCCAGTGTCATCCTGTTTCACTCTGAAGCGACCGCATCTGGCCATCTGGAGCTGGATATTGAACCAAACTTTTCATACTAAGCCAAGTGCAGTTTCAGAGTTTAGTGCTGGGCTGTTGTGGAGTATTTTTAGTTCTGCTGGTGTGATTGCAGTGCAGTGGCTTGAGGTGTCTTTTTGTGCTTTCTGGAGATGTTTTAGGACTGCTGCCAGCACGTTGTTTGATGATTTAAATGCTGGGCTTCCTATTATGCCGACAGGGTGACAGACCTCCGTGGTGCCGAGGTAGTGGTTGATGCCCATGTGTAAAGCACAATACCCAGCTACTGAGTACTCTGTGCCACTGCTTGTTCAAACTTCAATGTAGAATTGCATGAGGAGATTATTTAACAGTTCAAAACTGATGGTTTGCCACTCAAAACTTAAGTTGTTATGCTTTGCCACTGTTTGAAAATGGAGACTGCCTTTCATTTTCAGTGCTGTCTAGCTGCTGATCTGTGATAGAAATGAAGCGGTCACTTACTTTTGCCTTCTCTGTTTTTGTTTTGGCAGAATGGCTTCATTTGGGTTCTTGTGGTGGCTGCTCCTCTTCAGTGAGTACATTGTTACATTTTAAGATGTATATTAAATCAAAATTGATTGGTAGATGGTCAGATATTTTTTTTTTTCTGTCAGCTTCACTAGCCTCAAGAGGTTCACAGAACTGATCAGCTGGGCTCTGGATATGCAGCTGGCAAAGTGGTCACCTGACAGGCACTTCTAACTTGCTGGTCATCTATTGAAAGTTAATGTGCCCCTATGCTAAGGGTACTGGCCAATCACAGTCCAGCAAGTAAGAAGCCCATTTTCTAATCATAAATATAGAGTGCATTGCCTAATTGGCTCATTTTAATAAAGTGCTTCCACCCAGGAAATTTCACAGGTGGTGAAAGGGAGCATGCTAACAGGAGCACCACAACTCCCAAAACTCTAAACACATCCAAAACTAGCATGCTCTAACCTTTGTATTGCTCACAAAATGTAGGCATTTAAGAGCTGAGAAGCTACTGTAGGGACCAAACCATGGGTCGCACCTTGATGAAGTGATTGTTAGGTTTGCTCAAACTGGAATCCCAATCTGATAACTAAGAGGACCCCCTTTTTTCACGGAGTTTAAAGTGAGAAAAGCCAATAGGCAGTTAAATGCTTAAATTCTAATATCTGCCATATTTGGGGGGGGGGGGGTTGTGCACTTGATTTTGTTTTTGTTTATTATATGCCACACACCAGTAGCACCTATCAGTAGAAATGTGAATTACATTTTGTGAGCAATACAAAGGTTAGAGCATGCTGGTTTTGATGTATTTAGAGTTTTGGGAGCTGTGGTGCTCCTGTTAGCATGCTCCTTTTCACCACCTGTGAAATTTCCTGGGTGGAAGCACTTTATTAAAAGGAGTCAATTAGGCAATGTACTCTGTATTTATGAGTAGCCACTGTAGACATTTCAGAGCTGAGAAGCTAGTGTAGGGACCAAACCGTGGGTCTCACCGTAATGAAGTGGTGGTTTGGCTTGCTCACATCAGAATTCCAATCTGATATCTAAAGGACCACCTTTTTTCATGGAGTTTAAAGTAAGAAAATCCAAAAGGCAGTTAAAATATTTAAATTCTAATATGTGCCATGTTTGGGGGGGGGAGGGTTGTGCACTGGAATTTGTTTTTGTTTGTTATATGCCACACACCAGTAGCAACCCTCACTAGAAATGAGAGTTACATTTTGTGAGCAATAAAAAGGTTAGAGCATGCTAGTTTTGGATGTGTTTAGAGTTTTGGGAGTTGTGGTGCTCCTGTTAGCATGCTCCCTTTCACCACCTGTGAAATTTCCTTGGTGGAAGCACTTTATTAAAAGAAGCCAATGAGGCAATGCACTCTATATTTATGAGTAGCCACTGCAGGCATTTCAGAGCTGAGAAGCTACTGTAGGGACCAAACCATGGGTCTCACCGTAATGAAGTGGTGGTTTGGCTTGCTCACATTGGAATTGCAATCTGATAACTAAGAGGACCCCTTTTTTTCATGGAGTTTAAAGTAAGAAAAGCCAATAGGCAGTTTAAATGTTTAAATTCTAATATGTTCCATGTTTGGGGGGGGGAGGGTTGTGCACTGGAGTTTGTTTTTGTTTGTTATATGTCACTTGGTATTACTTGGCATTACTTGGTATAAAGAGACAAAAGGAGGCCAAAGCCCATTGAGAGTGTCCGTCACACATAGTGGGACTGTAGCAGTATTATTGATTGACCCCGATCCAATCATCAAGTTTATTTTTAAATGCAACAATGCTTCCAGAATCTATAATTTCCTGTGGTAAAATGTTCCATAGTTTCGGAGCTCTGATTGAAAAGAAATTTCCCCTTTTGCTGGTCTTGAAGGTTTTGACCTCAAGTCATTTATTGTGTAGCCTTGGAGCTAGCCATCTGTTGGAATATGATAGTCCACTCTGTTTCATAAGATCAGGTGATTGGAGCAGTCTGTAAGTTAAAAGTAATTTACCTCTTGTTCTCCTATTTTGTTCTGAGTGAAGCCCAGTGTATTTAACTCTTGATGCATAGTCAAGATGTGCCAGCCTAGGTGCCATTCTGGTGACTCTTCCCTGGACCTGCTCCAGATAATTGATGTCACCTTTGAGGCAAAGGTTCCAAAAAAAGAGACCCGTAATCCAGGTATGGCCTAATGTAGGTCCTATACAGGAGAATAAGGCACTGCTCAGTGCAGCTAACAAAGGTACGTTTGACTTGCCTCAAGAGTCCATTTGCCATTTTGGCAGTTTTGGTCCAGTGGTTGCCTGATGAAAGTTTATTATTAATAAGTATACCCAGATCATTCTCACATACAGATGTTTTGAGTGGTAGGTTGTTCAGGTAATAAACATTATTTGAGTTGTTTTTACCATAATGAAGGATGACACATTGTCCTGATTAAAATACATGTTATTATGTTTGGCCCATTGCTCATTTTTTTTCCAGATCGAAGATTAGTGATACCAGGTTATCCTGGTTATTGATCCTACCCCCTAGTTTGATGCCATCTGCAAATTTAGACAGATAGTTAATGGGTCCTGGTTACAAGTCAGTTATGAAGACATTAAACACTGTGGGCCCCATAACTGATCCCTGATGGAGTACACTTGTCACAGTACCCCAGTCTGATGGTATGTCATGTATTTTAACTCTCTGAGTCCTATCGGCCAGCCAATTGGATATCCATCTCATCAGACTAGATGAGATCTCCATGTTGTACAACTTTGCCATTAGTTTATTGTGTGAGACTTTGTCAAAAGCCCAACTAAAGTCAAGTAGTACCACATCAGTGGGAATACCCTTATCGAGTTCTGTACTGATGATGATGTAGAAAGATATTAAGTTGGTTGTACATGAGTGACTTGGCGTGAAACCATGTTGTGTTGTGTCTAAGATATTTAGTCTTGTAAATTCATTTTCTAATTTGGACTTCATAACCCTTTCCATTAGTTTACCAATGACAGAAGTTAGGCTAATGGGATGATAATTCTGAATATCACCTCTGTTTCCCTTTTTAAATACTGGGGTAACAATTGCAGTTTGCCAGTCCTTAGGTATAGAACATTCTTGCAGGGACTTGATAAAGATGATTGATAAGGGCTGAGAAATGGCCTGGAAGGTTTTAATCAAGAACCTGGGGTGGATGTTATCGGGTCCTGGACTAGTGTTTTTTTTCAGTTTTTTTAGAACCTGTAAAATATTGGGTATTGTGATTTCATGGGAGGTATAAGAAGAGTTGGAGGGAGGTACCAAGGCAGTTGTATCCTGTTTGGAAAAATCCGAACAGAAGTATTTATTAAAATGGTTAGCTGTATTGGTGTCTGATGGTAGTATAACTCCATTGTTGGTTAAAGGCCCTATTACCCTAGAGTTACCTTTTTTGTTATTTAAGCATGAAAAAAGTGACTTTTGGCAGTCTTTGGTGTGAGCTAGCTTAAATTCAAGCTTGGTTTTTGTTAGTTTAATGGAGCATTTTAAAGTTTTTACCACTAATTTATATTTAGTGAGCAGTATGTTTCAATGTGGCTATGTACTGGTTTTAAGTTTTTTAGAGAGTCTGATTTTCAAATTTATTTGGGTTTTAATGGATTTGTTAAACCATAAAGGATTTTTCCCTTTGTTGTTACATTTCTTTTTTGTTGGAATATAAAGGGCTTCCAAGTTATATATTATGTTTTTAAAGGTTGACCAGGCCTGCTTGGTTGATAGTTAGTAAGGAGTGAATCCCAGTTTATATTACCTAAATCCTTGTTTATGTCCTGAATGTTGGCATTTCTGTAATTCATACTGTAACAGTTGAAGATTTCCTTGGGGCTATGGTAACATAAGGGACTTCGAATGGAATAGAGGAGTGATCACTAGTGCCTAATGGGTCCCAGATTTGTAAATTGTTGGTTTGATTTTCTATATTGGTGAGTAAGAGGTCCAGGATGTTTGGCCCCTAGTAGGTTCCATAACAAGTTGCTCTAGCCCAGCATCAGTTATTGTATCAAGTTTTCCTGCTTTGGTGTGCCCTAAAGGGATGCCCCAGTCAATGTGAGTCATATTGAAATCCCCCAGAATGATGACATCTTCTGCAATAGACAAGGTAGAGATCTCAGTGAGGACACACCACACACCAGTAGCACCCCCAGTAGAAATGTGAATTACATTTTGTGAGCAATACAAAGGTTAGAGCATGCTAGTTTTGAATGTGTTTAGAGTTTTCAGAGTTGTGGTGCTCCTGTTAGCATGCTCCCTTTCACCACCTGTGACATTTTCTGGGTGGAAGCACTTTATTAAAATGAGCCAATTAGGCAATGCACTCTATATCAAAGAGTATCCACTGCAGGCATTTCAGAGCTGAGAAGCCAGTGTAGGGACCAAACTGCTGGTCCCACCTTGACAAAGCGGTGGCTTGGCTTGCTCACACTGGAATTCCAATCTGATTACTAAGAGGATCTCCTTTTTCCATGGAGTTTAAAGTAAGAAAAGCAAATAGGCAGTTAAAATGTTTAAATTCTAATATGTGCCATGTTTGGTGGGAGGGGGGTGCACTAGATTTTGTTTTTGTTTGTTATATGTCACACACCAGTAGCACCCCTCAGTAGAAATGTGAATTACATTTTGTGAGCAATACAAAGGTTAGAACATGCCAGTTTTGGATGTGCTAGAGTTTTTGGAGTTGTGGTGCTCCTGTTTCCATGCTCCCTTTCACCACCTATGAAATTTTCTGGGTAGAAGCACTTTATTAAAAGGAGCCAATTAAGGAATGCATTCTATATTTATGAGTAGCCACTGCAGGCATTTCAGAGCTGAGAAGCTAGTGTAGGGACCAAACTTTGGGACCCCCCCTTGATGAAGTGGTGGTTTGGCTTGCTCACGTTGGAATCCCAATTTGATAACTAAGAGGACCCCCTTTTTCATGGAGTTTAAAGTAAGAAAAGCCAATAGGCTTTTAAAATGCTTAAATTCTAATATGTGCCATGTTTGGGGGGGCACTAGGTTTGGTTTTTGTTTGTTATATGCCACACACTAGTAGCACCCCTCAGTAGAAATGTGAATTACATTTTGTGAGCAATACAAAGGTTAGAGCATGCTAGTTTTGTACGTGTTTAGAGTTTTGAGAGTTGTGGTGCTTCTGTTAGCATGCTCCCTTTCACCACCTGTGAAATTTCCTTGGTGGAAGCACTTTATTAAAAGGAGCCAATGAGGCAATGCACTCTATATTTATGAGTAGTCACTTCTGGCATTTCAGAGCTGAAAAGCTAGTTTAGGGTTCAAACCGTGGGTCCCACCTTGATGAAGTGGTGGTTTGGCTTGCTCAGATTGGAATTTCAATCTGATAACTAAGAGGATCCCCTTTTTTCATGGAGTTTAAAGTAAGAAAAGCCAATAGGCAATTCAAATGTTTAAATTTCTTATGTTCCGATTTTTTTTTTGTTTGTTTGTTTTTTTTTTTTGGGGGGTATTGTACACTGGATTTTGTTTTTGTTTGTAAAATGAGATGTTACTTGGATGATCTCAATGGTGCCAACCAAGATAGCCTCTTAGGTAAGACTGGGCAAAAGTTGCAAATTCTCCATTCACAGAAGTTGAAATTTCAAAACTTTTGTAGAATTTTCTTTCCTTTCGCCTGTGGCAAAATTCTGAGTTTCCAAACATTTACAGTAAATTTTCACCTAGTGCTGTGATAGTTCTTCACTTAAAGTGGAAGTATAACCATGAATTGTAGAATTAAAGTTTCTTGCCATTTATTTTTCAGGTTAATTTATTTATCCACAGAGTACAATATAATTTGGCTATTTTTCTTTCTGTCAACAATGTATGGCCATGGTTGTTTTTCTTTTGGTGGTATTGTAAATGTTAAGATCACATAGTCAATCTAACCACCTGATTTATAGTGTGCCATTATTTTACTATCAGCAAATAAACTTTTGTTTTAATTTTTTCATTTTTTCATTGTTCCTAGGTTTATTTTGAGTTTTTCTTTTGAATTTAGCACATCCCAAGGACTGACTGCATTTGCTATTCCATCGTAGTTTGCTAAATTCCACAATTCAGCACCATAATTCTGTGGAAAACTCATAATATTCCATGTACAGTTCTGTGGTCACATTGGATGAAGGGGGATGTCTCAGGTGACAGTACACAGATTTCTTGCTGTATAGCTTAAGTTCTTGCTTCTGAAGCAAGTGTTGCAGAGGAAAGCGCTCAGTTCATTCTGATCCACAGTTACAGCCTTTTTGACTGAGAATCTACAGTTTTCTTGCTGATTACAAGGGAAAAAGCTAGTATCTGTACTTTCATTGCTGAGGCAAAAATATTGCTGCAGTTTTGAATTTCTTTGAATGGCTATTGCATAATAGCCTTACTGATATTCTTCATACTACTGTGTTGTTTCTTATTGTGGTATTTAGTGTAGAAACAAATTACATCATGGTGAGCAAGGGAAAGTGTGGAGTGCATGGAAAAATTCCTGTTGCTGCTGGATCTTTGAAAATGGTGTCAGATGGATGTGCAGAGGATGCTGGGAAAGGTGCTAGTGGGTGTAGCACAGTCAGTGACACTCAGACTTCCAGTTGTAGTACAGTTCCAGCAGTACAACATGCTGTGCCAGTGTCAGCTGGAGTTGTCATCAAAGCTGCTAGTTATGTAGCATAGTAGTCCCACAGCAGGCATTGCTTAGCATGCAATACTGGCAAGAAAAACCTCCATGAATATTGCTGCACTACTGTGCCAGTCCCAGGAGTCTCAGGAGGAGGAACAGTCACTGGAGTTTTAGGAGCTGTTTCAGGAGCTCTTAGGGACTAGGAGTGATGAGGGTGTGCATCCAATGGCAGTCAGTATCAGTATCACTAAGGATAATGTTAAGGGGAGTCTAGTACCATTAATTTTCCTGGCAGATGAGGAAAAGAAGGAGTTGGAGTACAGTATGCATGAGATGGAGGCTGAGGAGGAAGAACATATTCAGTGGACCAATGTCTATTATCAGTTTTATGTGTATTACTCCACACTGGGCCTATTGTCATGGGGTTTATACCACGCAGTAATGCTCATCATCTATTTGCCCTCTGAGAAGTACCAGTACTAGTTGCAGTCCTCATCAGCATGCCACACTAAGCATGCAGAGCATGCATGGCTCACATACATCTGCCAGAATACTCACCTGACTAAATAAGCCATTACATCCTGGCTGAAACCATGTCTTCCTTGATGGATTCATTACAAGAGACAATGCACAGAATGCTCAGAATGCTTTGAGAGCAATCAGTGATGGCTATTTTTACCAATTCCCCTGCTTTTCAGATGTTCTCAATCTGATTGTGAAGGCCTTTCCCAATCATGAATAGGGCTGTAATTTTTTCACGGTAACAAAATGGGCAATTTCATTGTATTTCACAGTCACAAAAATAGACGTTTATTATAACAGAAGAAATGCACTGAGAAGTGCTCCCGACTGATCTTGTGCTTCCAGACACTGACCACAATTGAGAAAGGAAAGGAAAATATGCCACAAGAATAGCATTCCTCTGAGTTCCTGTAAATGGGGTAAGGTTAATGAGGTGCCACTGCATGTCATGAACAGGTGCAAGGCAAGGTGGGGAAGGAACAATGCAGTCCATCGAGTCACCTAAGGAGTCCACAGGCAGAGGAAGTAGATGAACAGCTACAGGACAGAAGTGTCGCAGGGTCAGGCAGGAGAGCAGGGAGCTCAGACTGAAGTGGACAAAAAAAATGAAGCAGGAGTCACAGCGGGGTATGGAGGAACAGGCAAGTCCAGAGAAACCAAAGCAGAGCCACAAGCAGACAAGAATCCAAAGGACTGGCTGTGCAGTAAGCCAGAGTGCATAGCAGGGCTGGGGTGGTGGAGCAGAATTAGGAGCAGCAGAAGTGGAAGAAACACAGGCACTATGTAGCTGTGCCATATCTATCGAAACTGTTTCTTCACATATGTTGCTGTAGTGTGGGTCTACCGATTTCGTGACATTGAGCAAATTACACGGTAATCGTGAAATCCGTGACCCCCCGTGAAATAATTATAGCCCTAATCATGAAGTAGTCAGTAGCATGTTGACTATCAGTCACGAAATCTGCAGTCATTTCAGTTTCTCCTCACTGGCAAGATGAGAGCTCAGGAGTCTACAGAAGGCCGATGAAGTTCCAAAATATTGTCTGAAGTTTGATGTAGTGACATGCTAGAACTCAGTGCTCTACATGCTTGAGAGGCTATTTGAGCAGTATAAGATGATCAATGACTATGTCATAGAGATGCATGATTGTGAAACACAGATAGCCATGTCACTGAGTCCATCCCAGCGGAAGTTGATGATTAGTGTCATCCAAATCCTCTGACCATTTGAACATGCTACACAAGTTGATCACTCTGAAAATGCATTCCTGAGCCAGATTACACAACTGCTGCATGTACTCTGCCAGACACTGGTCATTGTCAAGGAGCAATTTGAATTGTCAGCAGACTTTGTTGGAGTAGAACTGGCTGACCAGATCATGCAGCTGTTTAATGATGATCCTAGGGTGATTCACATTAACACCTCTGAGGCAAATATCCTGGAAATCTTGCTAGATCCATGATACAAGCATGACATTATGGTACTTCTTCCAGGTAGGAAGTCTGAGCTGGATCGCTATGTTGTGATCCTTTATGGCAAAAAGAGATGCAGCTAAGTAAAATTCCACCTGTGAAGTGGGCACTTCGCGTTGTCACTCCGTTACACAAAGTGCCTATTCTAAAGCCTCACTTTGCATTATAATTATGACTTCACATTGCCACTCCACCTTAATTCGCTTTAAGGCTGAGTGAGAAGTCTATTGGCAGCCCCTACACATCACATGGATTATGCTAGTGTAAGTCACATGCTTTAGCCATGCAGGCAGGAAGTGACTCATGCTAGGAAGAGTTTCACTTTCGCCTTGCATAAGGAGAGAGAGAGAGGTTGTTGTTGGAGAAGTTGGAGAGTGAGAGAGGAGAAAAGCGCTTTTAAAAATACTAAATCTTTGTTTTTTTTTGCTCTATGTGCTTTTGTTTGAGTATTTGTTATGTGGATTTGTGTTTTTGCAGTATTTGTGTTTAATAGTATTTGTTTTATTAACTGTTTCTGTGTGTGTGTGTGTGTGTGTGTATGTGTTGTGAGTTTTCCTGATTCCACAGGCCATAATGGAGGGTGAGAGATGCTCCAGAGCTGGTGGGTTTGTTACATGCAGTAATCAGGTGGGTGTTAGCATGCATGGGGGACAGATTCATCTGAACTGGGGCAAGATCTTAATGACCCCCCCCCCATGAAGCAAGAGATATGGGAGTTGCTGCTACTGCTGCTGCCATGGAAACACCACAACCTCCATTGGCATGACCTACCAGTGCTCCACCAGTGCCAGCAGCAGCACCCATGTCCCCCGAGGTGGAGGCTCAGCAGCAGCAGGAAGAAGTGAGGGAGGAGAAGCCACAGCAGCAGAAGATGGAGCATCAGGTGTCTGTGCCCCAGCCACAACTGTAGAGTCACAGCCCCTGGCTCCCACACCATCTGGGCCTCCCCCTCACCTGTGTCTGGTCCTCCCCGCACCTCCCTAGTTTGGGCTTTTTTTGATTCATTGTTGGGGGACAGTAGCATAGTGAGGTACAAGCTTTGTGGTGTCAAGGTGCTCTGTGGCCCCCAAGGAAGTCACCTGGGGACAGGGGGTCAGCGCACCCACATGCAGAACCATCACTGTCAAGAGTGGCAGACTGCGGTCACTGAACAGGTCAGCACTGCACCTGTTGTGGCAGAGAGGGCAGAATGGCATCCACCTGTGCATAGCATGAAGTGGGGCAGGGCCACAGCAGAAGCTGCTGTTCCACCAAAACCACCGCCACCACCACAAGCTGCAGCACCTCCTGCGGAGGGTGGCAACCCTCTGGAACTGCCTGTCACTCAGGCTGATTTGGCTGTTCTATGGAGCATGGTGGATGCTGAAAACTACAGGCTCACCAATGTTGAGCAGCAGTTGAAGCGCATCGAGGTCCACCAACTGCAAATAATGGGGACGCTCCAACTGCTGCTCTCACATCATAATATTGACCATTAGTTTTTTAGTTTATCCTTGCTTGCACCCCCCACCATGACTCTCTGTGACAAAAAATATATCCCTATTTTGCCCCTGATCCTTCTGCCCTCTATCTTGAAATTGTGTTTCCTTTTTTATGCACATTTTTTGTTCTGGTTTTCTGGATGCATCTACCCTGTTGTTGAGTCCATTTCTGTACTTTCTAATTTATATCCTGTGCCCCCTTCCCTTCTGTTAAGTGTGTGTTCTGTTTTTGTTTTGTATAACCTTGTTTAACTCCCATAAATGGTGATAACCATGCCCCAAAACAGCTGAAATTAAATTAAGTAAAAAGGGGTTGTCCTTGCCCTCATTATATTCCAACTTAACAAAATCAGAAAGCCATAACTCCACACGAATAGATGCCAATAAAATATTTTCACTGCTAGTGCAAATGTATTTATGACAATCAAGGCACACAGTAATGACCCTTGTGCTTTGGCAATTAAGGATTCATTAGTGTGTGCCTAATAAAGTCCTAAGTGCCAAAACGCAGTTGGCATCTGTGTGTGTCTTGTTTTACCATCAATAAAATTGCAGTACCATTGAACATATTTTGGGGGCATTTATTCATATAGAGTGGTGGCTTTGTGGGTTTGACTTGCACTTATGGAGCCAGGTATTGCGTGCCAGCAGCCATCCACATAGTGCAGTGTGCTTCTTGTGGCCCTGTTATATTAGTGTTAACAATGTTTACCCTGAAATATTTTTGGTGCCTCAGTAATGTTTCCTCTCTGTTGTGGAGTGTTTGTTAAAAAGCAGGACTGAGCAATGCAAAAATACTTTGCTAAACAGCATGTGTGCAGTGCACTGTCCTGTGTACATACTGTCCAGCTTCTTGCAAACATATATATGATGACTTGTCCCACTGTTTATGGCATAAAGAATAAAGATAAAAATATATAATGTATATTTCATTTGTACCATCGTCATCAGTGGACAAAGTCATATAATATGTTTTCAGAGGGCTTGGTGGGCACTGGGCAGTGTGCACCTCAGTCACTGTGCACACATAAGGTTTAGCAGATGATAGCACTTCTCACTCCTGCTTTTCAACAAACCCTACAGACAGAAATGAAATATTGCTGAGGCACCCAAAATATTTCATGGTGTACAGACATTATTAAGTCAGAATATATAAGAGGTCCAGTCTACTTCCACCATGCTGAGCTAACACTGGAGCTGGACTGTGTGCTGGTGTACAGCAGCTTGCTGCAAAACTGCCACTGCCAGTCAAAACCAGAAAGCTGGCATTCCAGTCCCAAAAATGCAAAGAAAAAGTGTTCACAGTCTGGTACTGCAAATGCATTGATGGCAAAACAAAGCACAGAAATTACCCTTGTGTTTTGGTGGTTAGGCCTTCATTTCGGGGCCCCATAATGAAGACCTAAGCGCTGAACCACAGGGGTCAGTTTTGCGCGTCTTGCTTTTTCATCAACAAATTCACAGCAGTGAACATTTCTTCTTTGCATTTTTTGGTCTGTGGTTCTGGCTTTCTGGTTTAGACTGGCAGTGGCAGTTTTGCAGCTAGCTGCTCTACACCAGCATACAACCCAGGCCCAGTGTTAGAGCAGTGTGGTGATAGTGGACTGGACCTGTTATATTGACTTAATAATGTCTGTTCTCTATGAAAAAATTTGGGCGCCTCAGCAATATTTCATTTCTGTCAGGTAGAGTTCGTTGAAAAGCAGGATTAAGCACAGCTATGATCTGCAAAACCTCATGTGTGTACTGTGACTGATGTGCACACTGCGCACCGAGCCATCTGAAAACATATTATGTGACTTTGTCTGATGCTGCTGATGGTACAAATAAAATATATGTTATATATTCTAATCTTTATTCTTTATACCATAAACAGTGGAACAAGTCATCATATATATATATATATATATATGTTTGCAAGAACCTGGACAGTGTGTGCACAAGGCAGTGCACTACACACATGGTGTTTAGCAGAGTATTACTGCTCTGCTCAGTCCTGCTATTTAACAAACACTCCATGACAGAAAGGAAACATTACTGAGACCACTAAAATTATTTATTTTTGGAAATAATCATTATGAAGTCGAAATGTAACAAGGAAGGGAATTAATTAAAGGCGCACACAGTCAGGCATGCAGTGCTGACACACAGTCCCCAGAATTAATGTGCATCCCCAAAATGCTACTGTCTTGTGTCCAGAAAATTCCCCAGTCCAGACAAAGAGAAATGAGAGCATAACAATGAATGAAAGTCTCCACACTCCACACTCCAATAAGAACTAAGTGCCCTGCTGCTGCTGTTGGAATTACATGTAATGCTGCTGTTAACCTGACTGGGATGGGATGATGTGCAGTGTCTTGACAAACGGTGTGCTAGAAGGATAACCTGATCACTGAGTTAACTGGCCAAGATGATGAGACTGAGAATGCTGTTGGTTACCCAAAGGGTGCCATACTGACCCCAACAGGAAGGATGCCCTTTGTGTGTACACTAATACTACCCTTGGTAAGTTAATTAACGTATCCTCCTGGCACCATCATTGTTTTCCACAGAACTTGACCTTAACTGTGTTATGTGTTTTATATATATATATAAATATATATAAGAGACAAAGAACCTCTGTGTGCAAACATTGAGGCAAGGGTTACCCCAAAGGGCATTTGGCTGGGAAGCCAAGTTTCAAGAAAATACAAAATCACACACGCCCCCACAATGCAAAGCATCATGGGCTACATATGCAAATCACCACAGAATGTTATGCTGGTCCAACTTTAAGCAGAATTGCATGGTGCCGAAAGGCCTCTCACACAGTTTACAAAGGGTGCTAACAGAAGACATAGACACGTGTTTCATCCTACCAGGACTCATCAGTATGCCTCGTCTGTTTGACACCCCAGTGGAATGGACCAGCTACCCTTAAGGCAGTGTGCCTTGGATATATTGTGGTGAACCCATTAAAATAAAAACTATTTAAAAGACAAAGAACCTCTGTGTGCAAACACTGAGGCAAGGGTTACCCCAAAGGACATTTGGCTGGGAAGCCAAGTTTCAAGAAAATACAAAATCGCACATGCCCCCACAATGCAAAGCATCATGGGCTACATATGCAGATCACCACAGAATGTTATGCTGGTCCAACTTTAAGCAGAATTGCATAGTGCTGAAAGGCCTCTCACACAGTTTTCAAAGGGTGCTAACAGAAGACATAGACATGTGTTTCGTCCTACCAGGACTCATCAGTATGCCTCGTCTGTTTGACACCCCAGTGGAATGGACCAGCTACCCTTAATGGACCCTTGGTCCATTCCACTGGGGTGTCAAACAGACGAGGCATACTGATGAGTTCTGGTAGGACGAAACACGTGTCTATGTCTTCTGTTAGCACCCTTTGCAAACTGTGTGAGAGACCTTTCAGCACTATGCAATTCTGCTTAAAGTTGGACCAGCATAACATTCTGTGGTGATTTGCATATGTAGCCCATGATGCTTTGCATTGTGGGGGCATGTGCGATTTTGTATTTTCTTGAAACTTGGCTTTCCAGCCAAATGCCCTTTGGGGTAACCCTTGCCTCAGTGTTTGCACACAGAGGTTTTTTGTCTTTTAAATAGTTTTTTTATTTTAATGGGTTCACCACAATATATCCAAGGCACACTGCCTTAAGGGTAGCTGGTCCATTCCACTGGGGTGTCAAACAGACGAGGCATACTGATGAGTCCTGGTAGGATGAAACACGTGTCTATGTCTTCTGTTAGCACCCTTTGCAAACTGTGTGAGAGGCCTTTGCACCATGCAATTCTGCTTAAAGTTGACCAGCATAACATTTTGTGGTGATTTGCATATGTAGCCCATGATGCTTTGCATTGTGGGGCATGTGCATTTTGTATTTTCTGAAACTTGGCTTCCCAGCCAAATGCCCTTTGGGTAATTCCTTGCCTCAGTGTTTGCACACAGAGGTTCTTTTGTCTTTAAATAGTTTTTATTTTAATGGGTTCACCACAATATATCCAAGGCACACTGCCTTAAGGGTAGCTGGTCCATTCCACTGGGGTGTCAACAGACGAGGTATACTGGTGAGTCCCGGTAGATCGAAACACGTGTTCATGTCTTCTGTTAGCACCCTTTTGCAAACTGTGTGAGAGGCCTTTCGGCACCATGCAATTCTGCTTAAAGTTGGACCAGCATAACATTCTGTGGTGATTTGCATATGTAGCCCATGATGCTTTGCATTGTGGGGGCATGTGAGATTTTGTATTTTATATATATATATATATGTATATATATGTATGTATATAATTTTTTTTCTTTATATATACACATAATCATTGTTTTGTGTCACAGGTCACATAGTTGCAGCTGGTGTAGCATTTCTGTGCCTGATGAGGAATTGTGGCATTGGAATACAGTCAAGCCAGTGAAGGTAAGTATTTTTTGGGGGGGGGGGCATTTTCAAGCAAGTTTCATTAATGGTTTATTGTTTGGTTAATTCTTCACATGTTTTATATGCATCCTCCTCCACTCCAGTACTGATGTTCATGGTCATGGATTCATACTAATTGTTGCGTGTCTGCCAGTCCTGGCAGTATGATGTTGAACTTGTTATTTGGAGAAAGCAACAATGACAGTACACAGCATCAGAAAGTTTCCTCCTAAAAGAGGTGCAGAAGGAGTTATTAGTATTTGATTGCAGTAACACATTATGTTTAAAGTTTGTCTGTTCCATCCTGTCATGTATGCTGATTAATAGATACAAAGCTGTCTCACTAAGCCACATGAAGACCAAATCATCACAATCACAAATTTAGTATCTGTAACCCATACACTGTGCAACTGTCCCTATGTCTTAACTCAAGTTACATTGTAAAGATGCATCTTGTCAAGTCACAACCTGGATCAACCTTTGTTCAACACTGGCATGGCTGCTGCAGCAATACAGTGTGTGATGTGCATGACAAATATATTATGTGACGTACATGTCATGTCACCTACTTTATATGACTCATCAGTCGGATTTGCATTCTTTTGAAAAAATTAAAAACAAAAAACAACTGATGGAATAAAATTGATATACTTACTGGTCTGGAAATGGATATACTGTAGGTGGCTGTAGACAGTACTGCAGTACCATAGCCCTCCAGAGAAGGAGAGTGGTTGGTTAACATGTAAAAAAAGAAAATAAGTTCACCATATGTGTTTGACCACTGCACCTCATAAAATGAACAGGAAACATACAGTAACACAGCTAAAGGAAGTTCCATAGTATGAAACATTAGTACACATACTCACTTTAAAGTATTGATAGTAACTAAGAAGCCTTGTGGCTGTGGCTGATGTATGTGGTCTCATCTCCGACTCCCTCTGCCATGGCATGGGCAGGACATAGAATGGAAAACATTGGCTTACTGGTGGTGGAGGATGGTCATGGGACACATGATGACATTCTCTCTCACATTTATCTGCATCTTCTGGTGGCTTTGACTAACAGCAGTTTTCTGGTGGTGGTCATGGGACCACATGATGACATTCCCTCTCACATTTATCTGCATTTGGTGGCTTTGGCTAACAATGGTTTTCTGATGGTGGTCATGGGGCACATGATGACATTTCTTCTCACATTTATCTACATCTTCTGGTGGTTTTGGCAAACAGCGGTTTTCTAGTGGTAGTCATGGGGGCACATGATGACATTCCCTCTCACATTTATCTACATCTTGTGGCTTTGACTTTTAGTGGGTTTCTGGTGGTTGTCATGGTGGCACATGATGACATTCCCTCTCACATTTATCTGCATCTGGTGGCTTTGGCTGACAGTGTTTTTTTTGGTGGTGTTCATGGGGGCACATGATGACATTCCCTCTCACATTTATCTGCATCTTCTGGTGGCTTTGACTAACAGCAGTTTTCTGGTAGTGGTCATGGGGGCACATGATGACATTCCCTATCATATTTATCCGCACTGTCTGGTGGCTTTGGTTAATAGCTGTTTTCTGGTGGTGGTCATGGGGGAGCAGCTGCAGTCTGCAACACATTTGCTATCACTGTCAGACACACACAGGTGGGTGGGGTGCGGGGATATAGTGTGCACTGTGTTACAAATATGACATATGGAATGTGAGTCATTCTGAGTGGGACACTGATTTAACTTTATGAAAAACAAAACATGTACCATAGAAAAATGTGAAAGCCTTTTAACCACTTCACTTAAAACCTACCAACATCATCCTCATCATCATCCTCATACAGAAAGCTGCCCTCGCAGTCATCAATGTCTGAATTCTGCCAACTAGGGAATTCTTTCTCCATTGTGTCATCATTTGCCTCACTGGTAGGCCATTTTCATGCTGCAGGTGCCACCAGGATGGTCCATTTCTACAATATCAGCACAACCATGACCATGCTAGGGTGCAAATACTGATGTTGCAGTTCAAGCTGGTATGTGCCCTTCATTTATTTTTATGAATGTCAGCAAGTTGACATTTGCAGGAGAGAGGTTTGTATGATGATCCCAAACTATTGCACCCAGTGAACTGAATACCATCTCGACACTTACACTTGGAGGTGGGCATGTCAGGTACTTCAGTTCCACAGAGATCAGCTCTGGCCATTCCCTGACCTTTCCACTCCAGTATAAAAGAGGATCATCAGCTATTGACAGATGTCTGTTTTCAGCCAAATATGAGTCAACTATTCTCTGTGCTGCACGAAGACCAGTGGTTGATGCATCATCCTGTTCTCCGGAATCATTCATGTCACAAATCCCCACTTGGGACAAAGCACACCAAGTGGGTTAATGACAACTGGTTTTGATGACAGACCACCTAGAACTGTAGCCCCCTTACAGGATGTGCTTGATACTACTCCAAACTGACCTTCAGCTTGATTATGCTGCTGAGGTTTGTTGACCTTGGCACGTGACTTATGTACCCCATGAACCAAGCACACCAGTTGCACACTGATATTTTTTTACCTGTTCAGGCCCTTACTTCAGTAGTGAGGCAATTCCATGTTTGTATTGTAGGTCCAGCACTGTTGCTATTACAATGTCGTCACTCTGCTGAATGCTCAATATGTGCCAATTTTACTTGAATAGTGTCAGCATGTGTTTCAGCAACACACTGCTAGCACAGTCTCCAGAACCATCAAGCCTATGCTGTAGATTCAGCAATGTCTGCCTCAACACTCACAGCAGTGGAACTCATTGGCCAATGGAGGCAGACTCACCATTCACTGCCTGTGTGGCATGTTCAAAAGGCCTCAAAATTGTTATTATAGAGTCCAGGAAGCACCACTGTTCAGTCGTGAGAGACATGGATGCCTCAGAAGTGTCATGGCTAGTGTGCATGACAAGATATTGTGAGAGGGCTTTGTATTGTTCATACAATCTCTTGGCCGTGTATAAAGTGGAGTTCCACTGGGTGGCAACTTCCAGCTTGAGGCGGTGCTGTGGGAGGCTGTTTTGGATCTGCAGCTGCCGGAGTTGGTCATGGGCCTTTGCAGAGTGTGAAAAGTGAGAACAGATATGGTGTGCAGCTGTTAGCATTTCCTTTATATCAGGGTGCTGCAGAAATTCCTGCACCACAAGATTTAAACAGTGGGCCATGCATGGAATCCAAACAAAGCCACCATTCATGATGCACTTAACCACATTGACCCATTGTCACTTGCTATAAACCAAGCTCTCTTGGACAGGGGGTTCAGCTACTCGTCAATTTCCATCAGTAGCAGGTCCAGCATGTTTTCACCAGTGTGTGAACAGGTCACACTGCACAAAGCAAGTGCTACATGCTGTCGAATTCCTGGAAGATTGCTACCATGACAGTACACCTTATGACACTGATTATTCACATTACCACCAGCACAAACAACCCCTGGCACCTATGTCCAATGTGCAATTATACACAAATATGAACTCCCCACTGTTTTTCACTTGTCCACATATCCATACTTAAATGGATGAATGGAGAGGAGGAATGCTGACGGGCATGTCTTACAGAGTCAGCCACAGTATTGTATAACTTGAGGACAACACACGTGGAAAAGTATGTCCTGGATGGGACTTTCCATTTTGGACAGGCAAGAGCTGCAAACTGTCAGAATCTGGAATTCTCCATGAAGGAGAAGGGCAAAAGATCAACTGCCAGCATTTTAGCTACAGCAGCATTAAGTTCACTTGATACTGCATGATTCGGTGGTTACTTCAGGTTAATGGCAAAAACACTCTGCAACGTGGGCTGACTTATACATTTTGCACGGGGTGTGACAAATGGCTGTGCTCTGTGAATGGTTGGGGTTGGGGTGTGGACATGTGATGAAGATGGCTGCACAGGTGACAAATCCACAAATGAAGTTATTTTCCCAGATTTATATATAGGGGTTGATGTAACACTTGCACTAGACGTACTGCATTGACCACCACCAACACTGCTACTCTCACAATCACTTGACAAGATTTCAGAATCATTATGCTCCACTTGATCATGCCTGTAGTAACCCTCTGCTGTTATCTCATCACTACTGCAGACACTTCTACTTGATGTTACAGTCATGGAAGGGGATAACATGCTCATTAAGGTTTCATGACGAAGGTGAATGCCACACTATGGCATTAGCTGCCATCTGGTACCAGGTCCACAGTGCCATGTGCCTGTTCTTAAGATGTGAATGCTGCCCCCCATGCCCAGATGATGCCTCTTTTTACCTTGAATCACATGCACATAGCAAAGCTGGCAGATTGCAACTCACTCATCATTTCCACCTTGCACAAAAAGTCCCAAACAAGGGATTGTGATCCCCTACTTTTAATATGTCCCTGATGCTGCTTATTGGACTCCATTTTTTTAACCCCTGAAATGGGGGGCGTGCTACATGATTTTTCAGGTGGGACACACTTGGACTGTAACGGACAGCCAAGGCTATCTGTCATTATTACTGGGTCATCATCATCATCATCAACATCAACTGGAACTGCCAAATCACAAATGTTTCTTTGGGGGGGTTTAACACCAATAGACCCAGACACAGCCACTGTGACATTCTTTTTCTACGGTTCCTAACAGGGGTCACTGACATCATCATCATATTCATCAACATCATCCACATCCACATTTTCTGCTTGGATGCTGTCATGTGGACTACAAGTTGCAACCACAGCAACATCATCATCATCATCAACACCTGATATTTTTGCACTGCACTGTGAATCATTGCATGGCAACGACATGACCTCAACCACGGTAGAAGAAATGTGACATTGTGTGTTATCACCATGATCAGAATCATGTTCAGCTACCATGGGGATGTTACTGGGGAGTATGACATCATCTACACTGTCACTCACTGCTTTAGAATCAACTATATTTTTTGACACAGTTAACTGGTCAGAAGTGGAACTTGAGGCAGCAATACTCATGCCAGCAGAAACTACACTAACACCACCAGCTGGGACAACGTCATCTCTTCCAACTATGAGTGAAGCTACAGATTGCACTGTAAAAAAAATTGATGGAGAAATCCCTTTCCTCACATCAGCTATGCACTTCTGTGTAATACCATGCCCACAGACAATCTTACCACTGGCAGCAGTGCCGTGGACAGAAACAATTTTTCTTGAATGTCTCTTTGAGGGCATTTTGGGAGATCACCAAGAAAATTGTAAACCAATTTAGATTTTGGAACTTTCAGTCTGGCCCTGTGGTTGTGAAGCCCCAAAAAACAACAGCTGTGCCTTGCAGATGTAGACTGTGAACTAAACAGATGCAAAGGCAGGCACAGACAGATTAGATTGCACTGCACAATAAAGAAAAAGATGCAGATGCAGCAGACACAAAGTCACAACATCACCTTAACCACTGCAGCTCACAACAAAAATATAGCCTCTACAAAAAGACTGTCTTTTTTCTCCCAGTTAATCTACTACCTATACCACATAGATACACCCTTCCCCCAAAGCACACTTCAAGTATCTCTCAGTATACAGACTGAATGTTCAAAAGTAACATTCAAAATCCACACACAAACAATAAACACTCGATGATATGAGTACAGGAGGGTTTCCTACAATCAATGTACTATGTTTTGAGCCAAAAAAAGTATCAAAAACGCTTTTTTAACAGCTTTTATAGGATTTGAATCATAGAGCTCTGAAAGCAAACTGTCTCCAGCTACCACTACACACACACTACACAGAACTGAGTCTGTTCAGAACAATCTAGGGCCCATGTGACCTGCAATCCCATAAATCAATGCAAAATTTGCCTTGGAGCCCAACAAACAAGGTGAAGTGATGTGAAGTACATTGGGATCAATGTACTTCACCTAAAAATGGGCACAGAATTGATTGGGGAAGGGGGAGTAATGCAAAGTCCATTGAAATTAATGACTTTGTGATCCTCATTATGATGCGAAGCACTCCGCTTTGTGTTACTGAGTATTTCACAGATTCCCCACTACTTCGTGAATTACTTAGTGAAGCGAATTTCAGCCACTTCACACACCACTAATGGCAAAGTGCAAAATTAGCTGATGGTAACGCATGCAGAGAAAAGGTCAGAATCAGGATCTGGAACAAACCTGAAAAAACAACAGTCCATCTGAAAGTTTCCTCCTCATCCTCCTCCTGTACTGAGTCCACCCCCTCATCCTCATGCAGCACTGACACAAACCCTTTGTGGTCTATGCTGCAGCACTGTTGTTTCTGGACACCAATCAACTGAAGGCAAGACACAAGTTCAGCTGTCTGCCACACATATGGTTCAGTTATAACTGGATGACTCAGAGCAGCTGAGCACTGATGATGAATCATTGAAGTATTGGCAAAGTAAACTTGAAATCTGGGCTGCTGTCACAGCCGTGGCCATTGAGTATTTAACCTGCTCATGTCAGAATTAGCTCAGAAAGGGTATTTTGTGCTTCAAGTGTCATTGTCACTGGTCGGTGAAGTTGTCTCTCTGACAGGAATATTGAGTACCTCACATTCATAAAAATAAACTCACATTTCCTCACACCACAGTACATGTTGTCATTGACTGCAAGAAATCATGATCCTGCTGAAGAAGGTGATGTGGAGCAGGAATCTTCAGAGGAAGAGAAGAGTCTGCCAGTGTCAACGGATGCTGAAATCATAACTGAGGAGTCTGAGTTCTCCGGAGTATGAGACATAACATGTGTTGCACTACTCTTATTGTCAGTTGTGTACCCCTATTGTTTAGTGATTTAACTTAATAGTTACATGTGTCTGCAGTTAACAGAACAAAGACTCATGTCACCAGGACAGTGACAGAGTCAGCCCAAACTGCTGGTTTGTATGTTACAACAAAAGTTGGAGAAAGGTTTCTGACTCCTGATTCATAATATGTAACCTCAGATTATCAACATTTGTGTTGTCTGAACACAGCAGAATTTATAAATGTGCCAGTTGTCTGCTGTTTATGCCCCCTCCCCAAAAGAAAAAAGAAAAATACCAAACAAATGTGAGCTGACAATATTATTATCCTTTACTGTTTATTCATCTCTGTTTCTGCAACTTGTTTCCTTAAAAAAACAACAATATTTATAAATGTCCCACCTGGCCACTGTTTAGACCCCCTCCCCAAAAGAAAAAATGGAAATATGAAAAAATGTGGGCGGCAATTGTTATTGACCTTTGCTTTTTGTTCATCTCTGTTTTTGCAATGTGCTTCCTTAAACAAACAGCAGTAGTTTAATGTGTACCAGTTGGCTGCTGTTTAGACCGCCTCCCCAAAAGAAAAAAAAAATGTGTGGACATTGTTATCAGTCCTGCACTGTTCATCTTTCATGCTACTACTTTTTTCTTTAAAAACATGACATTTGCATTATTGTACTTTCTACACTCTCCCCCTGTTTAGACCCCCCTCCACAACATAAAAAAAGAACCCACCAGATTAAATTTGGTCAGCCATTGTTAATTGTCCTATATCCGTCAGCTACTGTTGGGTTAAAAAAAGATAAACAACACGTGGTGTAATGAAGTCTGCCTTTCAGTTGTCCGATGTGTGGAATGAGGCTCCCACCTCAAACAACACAAGAATCACCCCCAAACATTTGATCTGATATTGTTTCATGTGCTTTATCTTTTCTCTGTCTTTATGCCACTGTGTTGTGTTAAAAATCATCACTTGCTGTAAACTCCACAGTTGGCTGTCCAGTTTGCCACCCACCAAAACAAGCATTGCCTCCCAAACTTTCATAGTAATATAGATGAACTGTCCACATGGATTCTGAGTAAAACCAGGGACCTACTGTATGTAGTCATCACATATTACAAGACAGGTTAATCCACCATGTCAAACAATAACCATAGAGGCACTCACAACATTGGTCAGTATCACCTCCCTTCTTACATTTCATACCAGTATTATTTAGTAGCAAGGGCATGGCCAGTGAATTGTACTACATAAATATGTAGACATGGCATTGTCTTGGACTGAAAAATGTACCATGGCAAATAACAACCATAGAGGATTCAGCAGAATCTGTCAATATCATTTCACCTTCCAAAATGTCAGAACAATGTCATAGGCACTGGAGCAATGTGTGGCACAGCTGGCATGGTGCTTCTGACTGAAACAAACTTGATGCAATATAAATATGTACTCACAGTGTGGTCAGCAGTGACACTAGCATGGAAATATGCTATTAATCCTTGTTACAAATTTTTGGAAACTGGAAATTCAACTGCATTTAAAATGGTGTGGAACAACAACAACAACAGAGGTGCCACAATGTCAAACAGAATCAGCCCAAGATGTCATCATATTAGGATAATGCATGACTTGAGCAATGTGATGTGTAGAGAACTCATTCATACAACAGTGGTGGAAGAAATGCTAATCCTACTGCTCAGCTATGGATTTGGATGAACTGCAGCACCTAACCACAGAGGTCATTTACTTCTCCTTCCACTGTCACATAGGTTATAGATTTTTTTTTGTCTACTGTTGATTCATGATTTTTTTTTCTATATGCATTTTAGAGTTTTTTTCTCAGTTTTCTCCCCTGTAGTGCTGGAACCCTGGCAATCATGGCAGTGCATGTGTGTGAAGGCACACAGGCACTCCATGCTGCAGGCTCAATCCCTTCCACCTCACCCCTGGTGATCAACAGCTCCTCCATGGCCTGACTGACATCTGCCTTCTACTGCATGGCAGTCAAGGGATGGGGAAAGCCCTCATCCCTTCCCAGGAGAGGAGAACCAGTTTGCATCAGCTCAATCCTGCTCTATGCCCTCCCCTCCACTGACCCCCGCCAACCCAGGCTAGTTTCCAAACATGGGTCACCGGTGCACCACAATGTGTGGCGTCCAGCGCCTCAACCCTCAGCTCCACCAGAGTGGCTTATTCCTATTCACACTTTATTCACAAAATTTCCACAATACAGGAGGCAGTAATACACATGTGAACAGCCAGTTAGTAGTACCATCCAACACTGCCCCCAACCCCCCAACTCCCCCCAGCACAGCAGTTTCTTCTAGTGTTGTAGTAACTAGCTATCCATAATAATCGAATACTTGATAAGATAGCGGCTAAACCAGTTGCACATTAAATCCTAGCGGTGATAATTAAAGTGTGAAGGGGATCCCATATATACTTATACTTTTGTAGCCTATTTTGGAGGCTTGCTATGGCCTTTTCTGTATGGAGATTTGCAAGGATTTCATGTGTCCATTCCTGATATGTTGGACAAATCCCATCTTTCCAATGCCTGAGAATAATTTTTTTAACCGAAAGTGCGATCATAGATATATGAAATCTCTGAATTTTAACCTTAATAGAAGACAAATCTCCCAAAAGGCAAATATCCGGTGTAAAGCAGTCCTGTAATCCCAGTAAGGGATTGAGGTGGGTTTTAATTAAATTCCATAATGAAGCTATCTTGGGGCATGACCAGAATATATGAAAAAGTGTCCCAGCTTCCTGGGAGCATCTAGTGCACCTATCGGTATTGAGAAGGCCCCATTTTGCCAGTTTGACTGGCGTGTAGTACATATTATGCAAAATGTGAAATTGCAGGAGGCGTAATCTATCTTTGGACACATATTTATGACAGAACATCCAGAGAGCCGAACAGTTGAAAGTGGACTGAGGGAAAAATGGGTTCCAAAAACTAGTGGGACCGTTACCACTCCCAAACTGTCATTGATACAATACCTGATATATCTTAGAGATAACCCCTGGAGATTCGAGAAGAGAAGAAAGTTCAGGTACCAAAGCAAAATCTGTTGGCCGGGGAGGGACTTTACCAAAAACCATGACTAGCAAATGCTTCAATTGACAAACCCTGAATGACTGAGAGTCTGGAATATTGTACTTTCTGAGGATCTTGGTTACTGGGAGCCAAGCCCCCAAGTTTTCCAAGAACGAGGAAGCTATCCCCTCACCTAACTGAGCCAGCCATGTATGAGAGATTGTCTGCTTATTTGTGGTAAAAATGGAGAATTCCAGATAGACTGAGACAGGTCTGTACTTGGATTATATCTTAGAAATGAACACAGCTGCAAGTGAACTTTTAATGAGGTCATGAGAGTGGGGCATTTACTAGCATTCTGTAAGAGGGAGACTTTGACAAAGAGCATGGTCGAGGGGTCCATATTCATAGCCTGGATAAAGTCTAATTCAATGTTGAGCCAGGTTGGTCTCAGATTTTCCGGACCTGGCCTTACCCATTTCAGGTACTTAGCAAGATGACTAGTCCAGTAATAAATTGCCAAATGAGGAATCCACAACCCCCCCTCATTTTTAGGGGTGGCTAGCTTGTGATACGCCAGCTTGGAATGTTTATTAGACCAGATAAAATTAGTGCAAAGTTTATGCATTTTCTGAAACCAGGATATGGGGACAAATGAGTTGAGATGTGACAGGGGTTAAAAAAGGCGTGGAAATACATTAATTTTAATTATGTTAATGCGGCCCCATAATGAAATCGGAAGCTTATCCCATCTCTCTAGATCCTGCACAATCATCTAAGAAAGAGGTTCTAAATTTTCTTTAAACCATAGGGAAGTATTATGTGTTAACTTGATACCTAGGTATTTGATAACACGAGGAGACCAGCACAATCCCAGAGGTATAATGTCTGTCTTGAAAACCTTGTGATTAAGGGGAAAAAAGGACGTCTTGTTTGCGATCAACTTATAATTCGAAAAGAGACCAAATTTGGCAATCTCACTTAACATATTCGGAATAGATGTTACTGGGTGGGCCAAATGGAGGAGGAGATTGTCAGCATATGCTGTTATCTTCACCACTTTGTTCCAGATCGGAATACCTTGTACTCCCGTGTTGTTAAGAATATTTTGAATAAGGGGTTCTAAAAAAAGATTAAATAATAAGGGGGAAAGGGGACATCCCTGTCTCGTACCTGAATGTAGCAGGAAAAATTTAGAAAAAGCCCCATTACCTGAAATCCAGACTGGCTTATTCCTGATTTTTCTTAGTAGTATGAAAACACCATGCAACTTTTATTATGTTATCCATTCCCCAATTCACTACCCTCTCTCTGCTGCCGGTACTGTAGTGCTTGATAAGCTGCTTTCCTGCATCCTCCATTCCCTGTCTGACCTGCTTCCCACCTCCCTCCACCTGTCCCCCCCCTTACTCTTAACTCTCTTGCAAACAGTGTATACTGTTTATACTGTGACCAGTAACCTCAACTTAGTTGTTTTTACTGACTTTAGAAATCACACGATCTCAACAATAAAGTCATCTAACATCTAGTGCTGTGGATTTCTGAATAGAAGAATAGGTTCAGATTGTTTTTTTTAAGGCTGTTTCATATTCTGAAACAATTAAGCTAATGAGAATAGCCATAACAGAAAGGGTTCATACACCATTCACCAACTCAGATAGTGATCACTCAGCTCTCAGTCTCACCACTAACCAGTTAGCCAATAAATCCATCAAACCTGAATTCCCAGTGCAATCCTGGGAGCAGAGAAGGACAGCACAATATCAAACCCGAAGTAACACCAGCTGCTCTGTAGTCAGTGAATATGAAAGAGAAATGTTAATGCTTCAACCCTGGCCAGATATGGCCACAGTTCTACATCAGAAGAATGCAAAAAATCACTATATGCACTATATTTGCAATTCTAATTAAATTAACATAATAAAATACAATAAAATACAAAGCCTCAAACCACAGAGTAACCGCTTCTCTTTCCTCAGTCCATTTGGCTGCCCACTGGTCCACCTACTGCCTTAACTGCTATTAAAAAATGAAGTGAAAAGAAGAAGTGGCCCTGGTTTAGGAACAACAGGGTTGAGATGTTTAAGAGAAATTGGATCAAGTGGGTATAAAAAAAACAGATTATGTTTCAGCTGAAACTGGATAGGACTGGGAAGATGCTTCCCGTACTATAAAAGACCAGTAACACCAATCAACCCTGGAAGAAGATTGAAGATCATGGAGCAGGAAGACACCATCTTCTGAGAGGACCACACAGTTATCTCTCTTTTTATAGCGTGAGTGACTTCTAACCAGATTTTGCATAGTCCTTCAAGTAGCTGCTGTATACAGTACTGTAGTTCTCATGCATTTTATTAACTTATTTGTCATTTTTTTAATAACTCTTTTTATTAACTGTTATTATGTTTTCATTTTTGTTCCTTTCTTCTCTATTCCTGGTGATTATTATTATTTTTTAAACACCCTACCTATTGCCTTCCATTTTTAGTAAACTTTCTGGCTGACTTTATATATCCTATAGAATATTGTGATATTAATCAATTTCATCAGTTTTAGATTGGGGGAATTCATTGAAAAGTCAAAATAAATCTGACAAAACTAAAGATTGCTCCTGTACCTGATATCATGTCTAATTGTCATGCTTCTAATATGGTTATAATAGCTTCAATATTCAGCATTATCCTTGTATTTATTGCTTGCACCCCACTTCTTGCACTATGCAAATTGTTTGTTAGCCTGGTCCACCAATGAATTTCTAGTTGAGTGCTATCTCTTTAGTAGTGAGATATACCTTATAAGGAGCATCAGGTATCATGGGTTGTACCTTGACAAAGTATATGAGATATCAAAACATTGATAATTGTTAATAGACTGTTCCTGTGCATCTGTTGTAAGTTTTATGTGTTCTAGTACTAATAAAATGATTTTACAGCTTTATGGACCTGGATTTGATCTGCTTCCTTTTTTGGGGCAGTTGTCTAGCATACACTGCAGAGAGTTGAAGGTTGACCAGTACGGCAGAGGTTTGCAACACTCCATATTAAACTGGCTACAATGTGGACTGGAACACAGCAGCTGCAGCACAGGTTAGTGTGGTGGACAGGGGTGTTCACTGTAAGTCTTCTCCAATAGCATCCCCCCAGGATTTGCAACAGAGGATGGAATATTGTGAACAAGTGAGGAGGGGGGCAGTCCAGTGGATTGCTGTGCCAGGATAAGTGATGGCTATGGGCTGACAACTACCAGCTGCCTACAAAGGAGGAAGTACATGCTAGTCTCCCACTGAGGGGAGTGCACTCTGTTGCCGCTTGATCTCCAACAGCAGTCAAGCCTGTTGTGGCTCAGTGCAATCAGAAAGGGACACCTAGGGAAGAATGTGCTCATAGTTGTGGATTCAATAGTTAGGTGCACTAAAACAGTGGTTGTAACTCAGACCAGGTGGGAAGGGTAGTTTGCTAAATCCTAGAAATGACAGTAAATAGTGTACTTCCTAGGACAGATAGGTTGGTTCGGGTGGTGGCGAGGCTAGATATTATTGTTCATGTTGGAATAAATAATTTGGTAAAGAAGCAACCAGGGGTAGATAAGGACAATTTCAGGGAATGCAGGGCCACAGTCAAGGTGTTGACTGATTATGCAACCTTTTTAGAGGTTGTCACAGGATATAGGAGGGAGAAGGCAGGGAAGCTGAAAATGCAATGACTTGTTGAAAGGGTGGTGCAGAGAAAGGGGATTCTGTTCATGGGGATTAGGGTACCTTTTGCTGGAACAAAGGTATTTTTAAACCATATTGACTTCTCCCAATCAGGGAGCAAGCTTGAGTATCAGAAATGAGGCCTTCATATGGGGCATTTAAACTGGTTGGGGGGAGGCTGGGGCTAAGGTCATGCTTGGGGTAATCCAATCAAGAGAGACCAAGAAAGCAGTCCCTTATCTAGAAGATGCACGCAAGGTGCTGGGAGTATGACAAATGGGTAATGGGTGGTGCATGCATGAGCCACAGACAGGGATGAAAGATAAGCTGAGAGATCTGTGCCACTGAGCCTTATATTTGATCATAACTCCAGAAAAAAGGCACTTATTCAGCCAAAAATTGCCTCATTTGACAGACAAGAAGTTTTGCTTATGAATTCCATGAATTCACTTTGACATTTGCCTCCAGTATTGAAAAACCTGAATAAATCTTCATCACTGAAGGAGAGGAGCAGGCTTGATAGACCAAATGGCCTTCTTCTGCAGGCTTCTTCATATGTTTGAAACATGGTGAAGCAGCGGAGGCTCCAGTCTCCTCCAGTACCATGATGGAGATCAAAGGCTTAGTGCAACAAGTCCTAAAATAGATCACAATCTTTAAAGCCTTGCTAGCCACTCTAAAGGAAAAAGTTTAAGAACTGCAGCATAAAGCTCAGGACACTGAGAGATACTTGTCATACACTGATGGCAAAGGATATCCACCATGAAGATCATACCAAGAGCTGGAAAGGATGGTCAGACGTCTGTGAAAATGAGCTGAGGACTCTGAAAACAGCAGCAGATGAAATAATTTGAGATGCATTGGCTTTTCAGAGGGGGTAAAACAGAAAGACATGTCTGGGTTTCTGCAGTGGGAGCTCCTCCACTCTTAAAGCAATCCTGGAAGCAGCCCCTGTAAATAGAGTAGGCACATTGGACTCTGGGCCCCACCCCCAAGGTGTGAGACATACCATGGCCCATCATTGCTCATTTCCGCAGATTCTCAGACAAAGAGCAGATCATATGGGACAGAGGTCAAATCAATTGGAAGGGCCGAAGGATTTTTGTCTTCACGTACTACTCAAAAAAGCAACCTGGTAGAAAAAGAGCCGAGTCGCCAAGTTCAGTATATTAATTTTATTGTAGCTATTAGTTTCTTATTTTCTTTTTTCATTTCACCACCAAGGAACAGTGTCAATTTGTCTGCCCCTAAGCAAAACAACAGCACAAATGTTTTGGAATCATTTCTTCATCAGTGTATAATATTGTCCTATTACAAAACTATAAAAACATTAAATAAAAATAATTAGAATATTCTTCAGTTACTTGGTTCATAAATAAATATTCAACAGCTCAAGGAGCTTACCTTAAAAGGTTTGACCATCTCCAACATGATATATACACTCTAAATAAATCACAATCCCCATCTGGAATAGTACAAAATAGCTCACATAAATCAGTAAATCAGATATTCATACGTCAAAAAATGCAGTCAACGGTAATGCACTTACAATGTAACCAACTATTTACATAAACCTTCTTATTAAACAAGTTTCAAATAGGTGCACTGGGAGCAAAAAAACAGAGAAATGTCAGAGTTAGAAAATCAGTTATTACAGTTGTACTCTTAAAGTTGTTCCAAAATGCATGACTTTAACCAGCATTAATTCACTTTGGAATGTTCCAAAACAAATAGCTTTGGCCAGTACTGCTACATTATACAGTTAACACAAAGCTAACCTCAGACTTTTTCATTCTTTCTACACATTGTTAATACCAAAATTTGTATCTGAACATTTTTTCAAACTCAGTTAACTCATAAAAAAGAAAGAGAACTCTGTTCATTTTAAATCCCAAATGACAATTCAATTCTCAAACCAGCATTTACTTCACTTTAAAACATTTTGTAACACACAGATCCAACCAATACTACTTCGCTAAACAATTCTCAAAAGGCTAACATTAGTTTTTACATATGCATTGCGTTCTGATTCAATGGAATACAGAGAAAAGAAATCACTGTACTGTTGCTGTACTAGAACTTCTTGGATGTTTCATGGACATTTCGGCATATGCTCTATCCAGGGGGCCAACAAATCAGAGAACAGTACCATCAGCTAATGAATTTGAAGTTTGCCTTTTTTAAGGATTTGGACCATCTGGGAAGTAATATTTGGACTGTGTGTGGTTTCACTCTGGACCTATTTGTTCATTACATCTGAAGAACATTAGAAAAAAGAAGAATGATTAATTTTGATGAACTGGATAGACTAACTGACAATAGGTCATTACCACTAACTATCACTGACAATGAGGAACAATGAATTATACAAGGTTTTAACACTAATAGGGAATTTGAAGGCATAACCCCAGTTAGATCTGTTACTAATAATTATGAATTCATGAGGCAGAAACAAGTTAAGTTAGAGTGGCATGCTCTTACTTTATCTCAGTATTTAAAGCAAAAATGCATTCCACGAGGTCTTAGAATTTTAATTGAAACCAATTTGGGCTACATTGATCAGGAACTAGATATGAAATGGGATAAGGTTAGAAACTGATATTCACATTGCTTCATGTTACTGATAGTAGAATCAATAATGAAAGAACTGGCAAAAATGGACCCTGATATGCATTCCAATGATGCAGAAATCAAAAATAAATATGATATTGAGGAATATAAACAATATCTAGACAAGGTTACTGCACACTTGAATGAATTTGAGAAAAAATTAAGAGCTGTAAAATTAAGGAAATTTTAACAGAACCTTAATGATTATAGAGACAATGAAGTGTATTCTTACAAAAAGTTTGACAGATTTGTTAACTCCTTTCAATATAATTTAGATTCTGAGTCCTCAGGTCAGTCATCAGACAATGATACAGATGCTGGAGCACAAGGTTTCAGAGGTGGGAGAAAACAATGACTTTTTTGGGGGGAGGGGGTACCATGGGCAGATGACCTTACCGATACAGGGGAAGACATGGTTACCAGTATACAAGCAGGGACCAAACCAGATCAGACAGTACAGAACCTACTGCAGGCCCATCTGATATAGAAAATGCAGAAGGAATCACAGAAACAGAAGGAAGCAGAGGAAAAGACAGAAGACCACAAGGAGGTGTAACAGAGAAAAAAGTGTTGAGATCACAGACACACAGAGTAAATTAATATATAATATTTCAAAATGAGTTTTGACAGACTCAGAATTTGATGTATTATCTAAAGGATTATCATTTTGTCCACATAATCGAGTGAATGAGTTTGAACTTAGATGTAAATCGATTTTAAAGAAAGTTGAAATTAAGACAGTTTTTTGACACACAAGAAGTTCAGATAACAAATAAGCAGACACAAACTAAGTAGAACTTAGTAAAAAGTTGAATTAAAAATCTAAATTTGTACCTCAGATAGTACCTCACAATATTGAGACTTACATCTCACTGGTAAATAAAGATATAGCATCCTTACTGAAAATGGAATGGGATTTAGACAGACACTCAAAATACAATTTAGCAGCAGCCCAATATGGAGCTTTACAGAATCTGTAAAATGATGTAAATAGTATTATAAAAAAGCAGATAAGTGTGGGAGTGTAGTAATGATGGATTATGAATATTGCAAATCAGTGTGTTTAAATGTATTACAGGATCAAAGAAATTATGTAAAATTAGAGAGGGATTCAACTGAGCAAGTTAACCTGGTGAAATCATTATTAAAATCAGCTTTTGAAAATGAATGGATAACTGAGTGGGAGAACAATGCACTAGTTAGGAACACCTCTTCAGTTCCATTGTTCTACATTTTGCCCAAAGTACATAAGGATCTTCAGAAACCACTGGGCAGACCTGTAGTGTCAGGCATTAACTCACTGCCTGGACCATTGTCTGTGTATATAGATGATCATATCAGACCATTTGTAGAAAACACTAGAACATGCATAAAAGGTTTGACAGATGTTATAAGACTTGTTGAAAATGAGAATGGCACAGACTTGGACATTGTGCAATGTATTTTGGTCACGTGGGATCCTAAAGGTCTCTATACTTCCATTCCACATCAGGAAAGATGTGGTACTTTACAACAACTTTTAGACAGAGAGAGAAAGGATGAGCTACCAACTAACAGTTTGTTAATTAAAATGGCAGAGATAGTTTTGAATCAGAATTTTTTTAAGTTTGAGAAAGATTTCTTTCTTCAAATTCGGGGTACAGCTATGGGTTCCAACATGGCACCCTCTTACGCAAACATTTTTATGACTGCATTAATATTTACTCAGAGAATATTAGATTTGTGAATCATATCAGAATTCTTTGTCGCTTTATTGATTATATCTTTTGCATTTGGACTGGTAGCATAAAACTACTTAAAGAATTTGATCTATATTTAAACACTGGAACAGACAAATTAATTTTCACAATGACTGCACATTCAAAAGAAGTGCCATTTTTGGACCTCTGGATGTACAAGAATGAGAATAAATTTTCAACAAAGGTTTATAGGAAACCTACAAATCAGAATTCACTTTTAAGGGCGGATAGTTTTCATCCACAACATCTTATACAATATATGCCATATGGGCAATGTGTTAGGGCTAAATACAACTGCACAGCTGAGAATGAATATTTGAGGGCTCAGCAGGATATGGAGTTAAGGTTTAAGGAAAAAGGATACAGTGACTGTATACTACAAGTAGTAAAAACTAAAATACAGAACAGAAATAGGGGTGAATTGTTTGTGGAAAGAGAACAAGAACAACAACGAAATGAAATGGGTAAACATATTATTTTGGCTACTACATATAGTGAAATATTTAGACACATTAAATATACACTTTCTAAAAATTGGGATGTACTGAAATCCACCTTAAGTGGAGAGAAGGTGTTCTCTAATCCCCCATTAGTAGTTGCCAAAAGAAATAAGATATTAGGTAACATCCTATCCAAAACTTTACATAAGACACCTGAGGTGAGGCCACAACATTTTATATCAGTTATGGATATAGTGGGTAACTTTCCTTGTGGACATTGTGTCCACTGTAATAATACCTACATAATTAAGAAATTTAGAAATACAGCTAGAGAAGAGGACATTACCATTAAACAATGTGTTAACTGTTAGACAGAGGGTGTGATTTACTGTTTAAAATGCCCCTTTGATTTATTGTATGTTGGTAAAACTGAAAGAGCCTTAAAAATCAGAATTGTTGAGCATAAGTCAGACATTACAAAAAAGGATATTACATCACCAGTTAGAAGATATTTTGTTGAGACTGGCCATCAGTTACCCAACCTGAGATTTTTTTGGAATTGAAAATGTAGTTCCTACCATCAGAGGAGGAGGAGGAGACTATAGGACTTATATTCTTTCAAGGGAGGCATACTGTATTGATAGGTTTGAAGTCACTAACCCCAGATATGGGTTGAATGATGTAATAGATTGGCAACCTATACTATAGTTCCCCTATCTTGTGCCATTACTAAATAGGAATATTTGGGTTACAAACTTGTTTAAATATTGTTTTGCCAGTTCTCTTTGCTGTTTGTTTCTTTTTCACTTTGAGATAATACAGTGGGTATAAATGACAAGACTGTGAGACTACTATCTTAAAAAGAATGCACTTCAATAGAACATCCCAATTTATGGGAGGTCAAGCCTGATTGTGAAAGGTCTCAGATAAATGACTAGGTTTTTAAAACATGATAGGTCAGTCACCCTGGTTTTGGGGAGTGTGTTTCTCTCTGGTGGCCATTAGTTCCCTCCTGATATAATTTTTGGTCTAGTAGACTTAAATAACATATAGAAATCTTTGCTTACTAAAT
Organism: Neoceratodus forsteri; assembly: GCA_016271365.2. Taxonomy (NCBI): domain Eukaryota; kingdom Metazoa; phylum Chordata; order Ceratodontiformes; family Ceratodontidae; genus Neoceratodus; species Neoceratodus forsteri. The sequence goes on from CM057455.1 coordinate 536,461,096, forward strand.
AATATAAATTGTGGTCTTTTGTTTTTTTTTGGGGGGGGGGGGTTAAATTCACACATGTCCTGAAATGATGTGTTACATTGTTAGAAAAAAATTTTTTTAGGAAAAACAGAAATAGAAAAGGTTGCTTTTTTGAAGCAAGAGATAAATGTTTGAATATTAGTGTACTTTTCTCTGGGGGCACTTGGTTATGGTGCCTTTATTGGTTTAAATCAAGTGCTGCTTATTGCAGATCAGATGTGGAAGGTTTGAGCTAAGGGGCATTTGACCCACATCAAAGTAGAAAGCCCGACTCTACAGGAAGTAAAAAAGCAAAAAAAAGAAAAAAGCTTTGAGCATTTAAAATCTGCATCAGACACCTTTCCCAGCCTCTTGCACTTGCAGTGGAGGTTTGGTGAACATAGAATGCTTGAAAAGTTAAATGTGAGTATCCATAAGATGGAAGTTAGATGAAATAGCTCTAGGATTGTGAAGAACAAACTTTAAGTACTGTTTATGGTTTATTTTATAGAAAATTAAACCACTTTTTGTGACATCTGAAATTAAAGCAGGTATGAGAACTATGTTTGAGCAAACCTGCATGGGATGTCATGGTTTGAGAATGTACAGTATGGGAAGCTTGGGTTTCAAAATGAATACACAGTGATTTATTTTCTCTGTATGCCATTGAATCAGAGCACAATGCATATGTAAAAACTAAAGTTAGCCTTTTGAGAATTGTTTAGCAAAAAAGTAATGGTTGGAGCTGTGTGTTACAAAATGTTTTAAAGTGAAGTAAACGTTGGTTTGAGAAGTGAATTGTCAGTTGGGATTTAAAATGACCAGAGTTAAGATAGACTTCGTCTTATGCAATACCACATTATGCACAACATGTATTACACCTCTGTGAAGCTGAGGAAATGGGGTCTTATAAGTTCAGGGGCTTGTAACAGAGGATGTCAAGAGGACGGCACACTTCTTCATGTCTTTTGGTCATGCCCCAAGATAAGGTCTTTGTGGGTAGTCATACAGACTAACCTAGATCCTATATTAGGCATGCAAGATTGCTTCACCCCAGACATATGTTTTGTTGGGAGATCTATCCTCTATCAAGGTGAGAATCAGGAGATTTCAAATCTCCATGATTGCATTATCAGTTAAAAAAATTGTACTTCAGCATTGGAGGGATGCAGTAAACCCATCATATCAGGAATGGGTTAATGAAATTCTAGCTAACCTACATACAGAGAAAGTGATAGCAAGCCTTCATAATAAGTTGCAGTGGTACAAGAACACTTGGGATCCCCTTCACACGCCAATCGTGGCCAGATCAGGTATATGAGTTACTGTAATCAATGATCCTTGATTTGTGATACTATATAGTACTCCTATCTTATTACTGTATGGACTCTGCTGCTGTATGGGGGGGGGAAGGGGGGATGGGACAGTTCATGTAACACTTTTAATATATGCAGAGTATGTTGTAACTCTCTGTCCCCTGTAATGTGAAAATTCGTTAATAAAACATGAATTATAAAAAAAATGAACAGAGTTCTCTTTCTTTTTTATGAGTATACTGAGATGGAAAAAAAGTTCAGATACAAATTTTGGTATTAACAATCTGTAGAAAGAATGAAAAAGTCTGAGGTTAGCTTTATGAAAACTGTATAATGTAGCAGTACTTGCCAAAACTTATTTGTTTTGGAACATTCCAAAGTGAAGTAATGCTGGTTAAAGCCATGCGTTTTGGAACACCTTTGAGAGTACAACTGTAATAACTGATTTTCTAACTGTGACATTTCTCTGTTTTTTTTGCTCACAGTGCACCTATTTGAAACTTGTTTAATAAGAAGGTTTGTATAGATAGTTGATTACATTGTAAGTACATTACAGTTGACTGCATTTTTTGAAGTATGAATATCTAATTTACTTGAGCTATTTTGCACTATTCCAGATGGGGATTGTGATTTATTTATCGTGTATATATAATGTTGGAGATGGTCAAACCTTTTAAGGTGAGCTCCTTGAGCTGTTGAATATGTATTTATGATCCAAGTAACTGAAGCATATTCTAATTATATTTATTTTATTTTATTTATACTTTTGTAGTAGGGCAGTATTATACACTGATGAAGGAATGATTCTAAAACATTTGTGCTGTTGTTCTGCTTAGGGGCTCACAAATTGATACTATTCCTTGGTGGTGAAACGAAAAAAGAAAATAAGAAACTGATAGCTACAATAGAATTAATTTATTGAACTTGGTGAGTTGGCTCCTTTTCTACCAGGTTTTTTTTTTGAGTATGTTAATTGCCTTCTGGTAATGAGCCACTCCCTCATTATTATATATATTTTTTTCTACCAAGGTGGCTGTACTGGAAATTCTTTTCTTGGATGTTTGACGTACTACTCACCAGAGTTGGCCCAGAAGTGAATGGGTTTCAACCAGGCTTAGACAGTGCTTCTGGAGTTCAACATCCTGTGCCAGCTTCAGTTCCTTGCCAGTCTCAGCATTAACAGGTATGGGGTCTCATGCACTTACCACATGATGGAGTAGGCTGAACACTAAATGAATAAGAACTGGCCAGAAAAGAACCAGGTGCTGCATCAAAAAGAAGACAGTAAAGGATATCAGCACTGTAAGACACAACTGAAGCAGTCCTGGTTTTTGCACCCCCCCAGTATGAAGGCCCTCCCCAAGCAGACCTAATGGCTTGGCAGACGTCGAACATGAAAAGGTCTAACTACAGAGGTGGAGAGAGACAATGCTACAGTTACCCAGGAGATGCAACCAGAGATTAGAGGAAGGACTCTGGACACTTGGTAAATAGCTCTGATTCCCTGGGGAAACCTGCTCCAAAAAGTACTGGGACTCTGAAGGAACTGCCACTCACCAACCCCTGCCAGATTCCTGAGTTAAGCCAATTAGGCTTCCCCCACACTATCACAAAGATCAAGAGGAAAGATCATAGGCAGACCATGTTACAGTCTGTCTGGGCACTGACAATGTGGAGGGGAACAGAATTCCTGAGCAGAAGTATATTCAGGTGGAACACAAGAAAAACAAAAAAGTGGCACACTGAACACACTGGCAATGGCAAACAAATGCTGCTCAAAAGATTTATTGTGAGACCCAGGTGTGAACAAAATGTAAACGGGAGGGACTAGGATGGCCCCATCCTATGCTAACCCCATTATGGGGTGGTAGGAGGGGGGTCTGTCCTGCACCCCATGGCTAATCCATTTTTTAATTATATGCATCTTTGGGGGTTTTGTATTGATAACATCTTGGTCATCTGGCAGGGGTCCAAACAATCAGTTTAAGATTTCGTGAAATATACAGGTACAAATAACCTAAATTTGGGTTTTACCTATAAAATGGACCCTTGCCAAACAGACTTTCTGGATTTATTTCTAAAAGGAGATAGTGACTGGGATTACCTCCAAAATGTTTTATAAACCTGAAGCAGGCAACACTTTTTCATTGGCTTCCAGTGCACATGCACCCCCCCATTTAATTACAAAAATTCCAACTGGCCAATATATTGGAATTAGAAGAAATCATTCCTCTTAGGAGGATTATAATGTACAGGCAGCTGATTTAACCGCAAGATTTATTTCAAAGGGATATAATAGGGATGTTTTCAGGAAAGCAACAATAGTTAGGAGAATGGCTAGATCTACATTGTCAAAACCAAAGAAAATAAATAATTTACAAGATTAAGGGGAAGTGTTTTTTTGTTACTGAATATAACCATATGGCACCAAAGGTAGCAGGCACTGAATTCAGATTTTGAGTGTATTGAAAAATGACTCTGATTTTGACATGGTACTAAAAGATAAGCCTAAAGTGGATTATGAAAGAGGGCAGAAACCTAGGAGATATGATCACACATAGTTTTTTTCAAAGAAGAGAAAAAAAAAACCATTGGGGTTGGGAAAGGTACTCATGGGGAATTACCATTGTGGCAGATGCAACATTTGTAAATATTGTACGAAGGGAAACAAATACATACATCCCAGTGGTATCCCCATGGTGAAAATCAGACAGATCATTTCTTATAACACACCGTTTGTAGTGTGCGTGTTATACAATGCACTTGTCCACATGTTTATGTAGGACATACCATTCATCATTTAAAGAAATGAATACAGGAGCATGTATGATCTATTTTCAAGGAAACCCCAGACACTCCCTTAGGGACACATTTTCAGTTGTACCATCAAAGCAATCTGAAGTGTATGACTTTTGTGGGTTTGAAACCTGTGCCAAGGAATATTGGGGTGGGGGGTGGGGTTGATCATACTATTTCACTTCTCCAGAAAGAGTTACTATGGATTTTTACTCTAAGGGCTGTGTGACCTGGAGGATTAAATAATCATATAGATTTAATTCCAGTTTTATGACTTTATTGTCCTCCCCATCTTCTCTCTATTTACCCATGTTTTCCCCCACAATCCCTTTTTCCTTCCCTCCTTCTCCCCTTTTTCACCAAACCTTTCCTTTCTACCTTCCCTTGTTTTCCTTCCCCTTTGCATTTATTTTCTTTTCCAATCTTCATCACCCTCCACCCCCCACACTTTTCATTCCTTCCTACCACTTCCTTTCTTGTCTCCCATCTCCCCTTTTCCCCTCTCCCTCCCTCCTTCCTTGTCCTTATGTTTTTTCCGCTCCTTCTTTCCAGCATCTTTTCTAAACCTTGCCCTTCATTCCCTCGTCCTACCTTTTTTAGTTCAGTTTGCCATTGTTTTTGTTATGCAGCTGCTACTCGATTAAGGCAATCTTAGTGATCTTTAGTTCCTGAATATTTACTGATGTTATTAAATCAATATTTTATGTGTCTTCTAATGTGAATAACAGTGAAAAGTTCTTTGCACTTTTTAAGGTGTTTTTTTAGAAGAGTCAGTACAGGACTGTAGTAACAGCTATTTATTCTTTAAAGCTGTAATAGAGAAATATTTAAGCATTTTCATATCTCTTGAAATGTAATTTATGACTAATTCATTAACTTACTGCTATAAACTGGGAATTTGATCTGCTGCTATTTGCCCCTCCCCACAACAAAGCCTCATGGGACATAAGCAAAGTGCTGGGGTATAGTTTTGTTCAATATTTTCATTTTGTTTGCACTTGGGTATCACAACAAATCTTTTGAGCAACTTTTGTTTCCCATAGCCTGTGTGTTAAGTGTGTCACTTTTTTGTTTTTCTTCTTGTAGAACAAGGCTAACAGCAAGGCAATCAGAGCAATGCCTAGGGGGAAAGCAGACAGATACTTTACTAGACATGTAGGGTCTTCAAGTTAAATTGGGACCTTCAATTAGGGTAAAAAAATACACGCACATAATAGTTAGTGTGCTAGTCTGAGCTGGGGGAAGGGAACTGTTATCATCTTTGCAGTTAGCTGGGTGAGGAGGAGAACTGTAAATTGGGTGGAGGGAGCACAGGCAGAAGTAAACTAGGTGTCTACATTTAGACTTCCCTGTAGTTAGCTTTTGGCCAGAGCAAGGCCAAGGAGGCAGCAGACTAGAGGGAAAGCAGACAATATACTTTATAAGAAGAGTAGGGTTTACAAGGTAAAGTGGGACCTTCAATTAGGGTAAAAAGAAAAACACAAGAGTTAGTGTGCTAGTCTGAGTTGGGGGAAGGGAACTGTTATCATCTTTGCAGTTAGCTGGGTGAGGAGAAAAGCTGTAAATTGGTGTGTGTGTGGCTTAGGCAGAAGTATACCTGATGTCTGCATTTAGACTTCCCTGTAGTTAGCTTTTGGTCAGAGCAAGGCTATCAGAGCAAGGCCAAGGAAGCAGCTTACTAGAGGGAAAGCAGACATATACTTTATTAGAAGTGTAGGGTCTGCAAGGTAAATTGGGACCTTCAATTGAGGCAAAAAACACACAAGAGTTAGTATGCTAGTCTGAGTTAAGGGAAATGAACGGTTATCATCTTTGCAGTTTGCTGGTGAGGAGAGCTGTAAATTGGGGAGTGTGGCTTAGGAAGAGGCAAACCTGGTGTTTTCATTTAGACTTCCCTGTAGTTATTTATGCCATCCTACCCACCCCTTAGCCAGTTCCAGTTTTATAGGCACTGGATTTGATTGACAATATGAACTTCCTGTTTGGGAGCAGGAATGAGGGATCACCAAGACAGATAAGGCTCACCATCCTTGAAGGAAAACAGTAGCTTTGCTTCCCAACTACTGGAGATCTGACTCTGAACAAAGAAGATGGAGACTACCAATTAGTAGTAGTAGTAGTAAAATATTTTATTAATACACATTTATATGAATTAGGGTTCACTCAATTGAGCTACTGCTCATTTACAATGAAGTCCTAGGAGTTATATAACAATCATACAATACAAAAACATAAAACATTAAATAAATAAGTATACACATACAATATACAGTCTAACAAATTCCATATCAACCCATGTAAGCACTCACATAGAATTACAGGCTAATTATTACATAAAAATGTCCTACCAGAAGTCTCAAATAAGGCAGCATTGTCTGGAGCTAATGACAAACTGCCTAAACGAAGACTTAATTCCTTTCGAAAGTGTTTTACCTTTGTTAATCTTTGTAAATACCGTTAGTTTGTTACACTCAAGGGGCCCTTATAAAAAGTTGATTGCCGACCAATCTCTAGATTAGAATTTAGAATTTCAAAGTCTGGAGCATTTGCTGATCTTAAGGAAATCAATTTGTCCCATTTTATCACCCGTTCAACTATGTAAGGGGATAAATCACCAAACCAACACTTGTACATAAATGACAGTAAGTGCTCCTGTCTACCTTCTGAGAGTCGCAGCCAGTCTAAGTGATTATATTGAAGGCACTTGTGTGTATAACGAGGGACATCCAAAATAAATCTGGCAAGTCTGCCATGGCACGCCTCTAGTCTCTCCATGTCACTTTTTTACCACTAGCATAAATAAAGTCCTCATAACTTAACATAGAAACATAGACTTTGATGGTAGATAAGGCCCACTTGGCCCACTTAGTCTGCCCATTTCCCTTCCTATTGGATAAGCTGCAGATACTAGTTAACCAACAGCCTGCTTCCTGCAACCCACCACTACAATTGCCTTATGTCTGTCCCATGCATGTTTGAATTCCCCCACTGTTTTAGACCCAACAACCTCCCCAGTAAGATGGTTCCATGTATCCACCACTCTCTCCGTGAAAAAAATTCCTCACATTACCCCTGAGCCGTCCCCCCCTCTATCTTTAAATTGTGTCCCCTTGTTCTTACACATCTCTTTTTCTAAAAGATGCTACCCTCCTGGACTTTGTTGATTCCTTTGAGGTACTTGAAAGTTTCTATCATATCCCCGTCCCTCCTTTCATCAAGGCTACACATATTAAGCTCTCTCAGTCTCTCTTCATATGGTTTCTGATGCAGACCCTGCACCATTTTAGTTGCCCTCCTCTGGACTGCTTCTATCCTGTCTATGTCTTTGCATAGATGGGGTCTCTGAAACTGTACACAGTATTCCAGATGGGGTCTCACCAACTGTCTGTACAGAGGGATAACCACTTCCCTTTTTCTACTTGTGATGCCCCTCCTATGCATCCCAGTATCCCCCTGGCTCTCCTTACTGACTTCTCACATTGCTTACCAACCTTTAGGTCATCTGATATGACTTCCCCTAAGTCCCTTTACATTTTTGTTGTTGTTAGTACCTCCCCTGCTGTGGTGTACTCTTCTCCTGGGTTTTTGTTTCCCAGGTGCATTACTTTGCACTTCTTTGCATTGAATCTAAGTCTGACCATTCCTCCATGGAACATGGGAATCATCATTGAATTAACAACTCTTCTTCTAACCTCATGGCTCATATAGTATCTAACCCTATACAGAGCTTCAAGTATTTTCCCTATGTTGCTAATTAAGCTATTTATATGAACTCCCCAGTTCAAGAGCTCATCAAGTCAAAGGCCTAGATACTTATAGGACTGGACCTGCCAGATTGGGGATCCTTCCAGGGTAACCACATTCAGGGTCAAGTCTTCCGAATCAACTGAATGTCGGTGAAACAATATAGACTGTGTTTTCTTAGAGTTTAGAACTAGACTACTATCTCTAAGAAAAATCTGCAACTCATTCAACACCTTCTGTAACTTAACTTGAATATTGTTTACAGTGAGATCAAATGTTTATATAATAGTGTCATCAGCATATAAATGAAACAAAACAGATGAGTCTGAAAAATTCAACTCATTAACACAAATATTAAACAATAGAGGGCCCAATATGGAACCCTGGGAGACCCCCAATCCAACAGGAACAAAGCTCGATGTCCAAACTCCCATGGTGACCTTTTGAATTCTATCAGTTAGTTATGAGGTGAGCCAGTGCAGACTAGGCTCCACTATCCCCAAGGAGGCTGCCCTGGATAGGAGGACACCATTGTCCAATGAATCAAAAGCCTTGGATAAATCTACAAAAAAATGGCACCTACTGGTGTCCTCTCATCCAGGGCAGTCTGAATGTCCGCAGTGACCTTAACCAGGGCTGAAATGGTACTTTGTGATTTCCTAAATCCTGACTGCATACCATTCCAAAGATTCTGAGATTGCAGTTGCCTCGTAATCTGAGTGGCCACAATTCTTTCAAAAATCTTTGAAATCTGTGGCAAAAGGGACATAAGGTGTAATTGCTCAACTCTGACTTATTTCCCCCTTTAAAAATAGGTACAACCTTCGATTGCTTCCATGCATTAGGGAATTCACCTGTTTTAAGAGAAAAATTAAATAAATATGCTAAAGGATAGGCAACTACTGGGGAGACAAACTTCAGTAAGTTAGAAGGAAGGCCATCCAGGCCCATGACCTTAGAGATATTTAATTTTAACAATTCCAGCAGTACCTTGTCCGCTGTAATCTCTGGAAAGGTAACATTGCTCTTTAGGCCCCTAGCTATACCTGGCTGTACTGTATCTCTTCCCTGAGTGGTATTTAAAACAATTTTAATAAAAAAATTATTACATCTGTCCACAGCCAATTGGGACAAAGGAGTTGTTTGACTGTCAATAATGAACACATTTGAAAGTTCAGATCCCTGACCTTTCAGAAGAAAATTACTTGTCTGCCAAAAGTCTTCTGGCTGTTGGGAACATTTAGTGTCTATAAAGTTTGTACAGAATTTTTGTTTTGTAGTCCTCACCTATTTTACATATAAGTTGCAAAGTTTTTTTTTATAGTTTTCCCAGTCCAGTTTTTTTACCTGACTATTTTGCCCTGGCCCAGGCTTTATCTTTAACTGATTTTAATGTTTTCAATTCATTGGAAAACCAGGAAGCATTGTTGTGTTTCAATAATCTTGATTTAACAGGGGCATGCTTGTTACACACTAACATAAATTCATGTAGAAAAAAATCCCAGGCCTCATTTACAGAGGGCACCAGTAATAAACACTCACAATTTATGCTACCTATGTTCATCATAAAATCCATGTAATCAAAATTTTTAAAACTGTGACAGGTAATGGATCTTTTACTTGTCAATTTCACAGGGCTACATCTAGTGCAAAAAATGAACTGGTGGTCAGATATAGAGTCCAGTAAGATACCACTAGTTAGCATGTTTTTGATTGAATTAGTAAATATTAAGTCCAGAATTGTGGAAGAATCAGAGGTTGCCATATTTATTCTAGTAGAATCAAGAATCAGTTGGGTAAGACCCAAATTTGTTTGAAGGTCAACCAATGGTTGGAGATCATCAACCTGTCACCAATTAATATTAAAATCTCCAGCTATAAGGATTTCATGTGAATTATTAAATCCATATAGAAAATCCTGCTGGTAGTTAAATGCAGCAAGATTAATTTTGGGAGGACAATATACTCCCATGAGAAACATTTTCTTATAATGACGTTTACTTAGCTCTAGGGCCAAGACCTCCAAATCATTTAAGTCTCTTTCAATTTCAATTTGTGTTAGTAACAAGTTAATTTTCCCACAGATCAGAACTCCCCCACCATGCTTGTTTCTATCCTGCCGCCATAAATTATAGCCTATTATACTTACTGAAGAGTCATCCCTTCTCTCATCAAGCCAGGTTTCTGTAATTATAACTATGTCAGGGTCGTGGTCAGTAATCCAGAAACTGATTAAGTCTATTTTAGGTAACATGCTTCTAGCATTAAAATGAATCAGAGTGAAATTAGACCCTGTCCTTCCTAATTTAGATGTACTTCTGTGTTCCAAATTTGACTGATTCCAAAGATTGTTCCAATAGGGCTGTTCAGATTTTTTTAGGCCCTGGGTTTGGGTGCATGTCTCCACCGTTCAAAATAAATATCATTAGCGCACATTTCAACAATCTTAGGTATTTATATTTTAACTTATGGTTTCTCCAGATTTTTGTAAATAACCAATTCAAGACAACCTGGAATCCCTACCTATGTAAGTTAGTTCACATCAATAGGCATCTAAAACTAAGCAGTGCTTTGTAGAGGCATTTTGTTAATAAGCTAGGTGTAATAGCAACATTACTAGACTTATTAGTGCCACTGATAATAGTTGTGCAATGCCTAAGGAGTCCATGCTCCACTAGCACATCATGGGTACCCTTATCCCAACCACATTCCCCCTGGGTGTAACAATTCCATAATAGTGAAAAGCCCCATTTCACAGAATCAGTAAAAAGTTAAATAAGAATAACATGCCAGGCAATATACAGTACCTTAGATACCATAAAAGCTTATGGGTGGGAAACCTGAGATTAGTTATAATTGTCCACTACTTGACATTTACCCAAATTTTACTAAAATGTGTTTTGGGACCAGGTGGCACTCATGCCACTCACACCACTCATGCCATGACACCAAGGCACATAAACACTTGACTCGGAGAAAGGAGGTAGGGATAGAGATGGAGATAGGGAAGAAGGAGAAGGAGAAGGAAAAAAAAGAAAAAATAGTAGGTAGTTCTAAAGGGGGGTTGTACAACTAATGCTTCTGGGAGAGTTAGCCTGAAGGTTGACTATTGGATCGGTGAATTTTAAGGGGTAGGCAGTGCTAAAGGGTGTGTGTGTGTGTGTGAGTACAAATAGTGCTTCTAGGAGTTGTTAGCCTGTATGTTAACTACAGTATTGGTTACATTTTTTATGGGATAGGTTCACTATTGGATCCGGTAAATTATTAGGAGGTTGTAGTGGGTAAGGTCTAGATAAAGGGAGTAACTATGATGGGAGTGGTGCCATGCAGCAGCTGTGGGGTGGCAGTCTTTAGTGAGACTTCCTGGAGACTGCTGTGCTGCTTGATCTTCAGGCACCTCTCTGGGCTGAGCGAGGAGGTTGTCAGACTCAAGGCTGAGGTGTCTTGGGTTGGGAGGACCTACTCCCCCACTCAGAGACCACCAAATCCACCTCCATTTCCTCAATGGGTGCTTGGTGTGAGGAGCAGTTGGAAAACGGTGTGCTTGGGGAGGGTTATGGTGGTGGAATGTAAGCACATCCCAAATCCCATGCTACTACAGAACTATTATGCCACACTGGCAGAGTGGGACTGCCCCACAGAGGTACCTGAGGTAGTGACTGGGATGGATGTGGAGGCCCTCCATGGAGGAGACCCCAAGAGGGGGTGACAGAGGACCCAGAGGAGGAGGAGGAGGAGGTGAATCCTGGTGGGGGACTTGATAGTTAGGAGGGCATAGTTGGGAACGGGTAGGGAAGAGAAGATGGTGGTAAGGTGCCCTCCTGGTGCCACAGCTCATAGGGATGGAAGGAGAATCCTAAGGATTGCCAGGGAGGCAGTGGTGGGGAGAGCTAGATGTCATTGTCCACTTAGGGACAAATGACCTGGCTGGGGAGAGGCCAGATGCAGATCAGGAACAGTTCAGGAAACTCAGGAGGGGTCTTAGGCAAATAGCACAATCTGTTGCTTTCTCAGATGTGCTACCTGTCCATGACAAGAGGGATGACAGGAGACACTGCACAAGGTACTTCATCCTATGGTTGAAGAAGTGCTGCAGAGAAGAGGGATTTGGATTCATTGTGGACTGGGGCTCCACCTGGAGTGATAGAGGCCTGTACAGAGGCGACAGCATGCATCCCACCAGGAGGGGAACTGAGATCATTAATGAACAGTTTAAATGCCACATTAGTAAGCATTTAAACTAGCCAAGGGGGCACATAGGCTCATAAGCAGGGTTAAAAGTCAATTGGCCAAAAAAGCCATACAAGACTTGTCACCATATCAGCAGTAGTAGTCCCATATTCTTTCCCCATAAATTCATTCAGGAGGTTTTTAAAAACAGTCAGACAGGGTGCATGGACTACTTCAGAAGGGAGTGAATCCCATGCCTTGACCACCCTCTAATTAAACCAGAGTCCTCTCCTTCTAGCCTTATATAACTCTCCCTTTAGCTGTTTACTATGTAATCTCGTGGCCCTACCCACAGATGTTTTGAATACTAGTCCCGCTGATTCCCATAAAGTTGCATTTTCAAATGCTTTATATACAAAACATATTGTAACTCACCCCTAATATTCCTGAATCTCATGGAGTACAATCCTACCTCCTCTAATCTGGCACTGTCAGGTTTATCTCTCAGACCTTTTATTTTGCCTGTAAACCTCCTCTGAACTCTCTCCACTATCGTAGAGGTACCAATATTTTGAGGAGTAGAAAATGAAGTCCCATACTCCAGGATGGGCCTAACCAGGCTCCTCTACAAAGACACCATCACATCCTTATCCCTGGTTTTTATATTCCTTAATATATTACCCATTACTATGTTAACTGTTTTTGATACTTCTCTGTATGTTAATCAAAACTTAACTTATTAGTGATGGTCACTCCTAAATCCCTTTCATTCTCTGTAATGGGGATAACTGTATTATTAAGGCTATGCTCAGTGCTTAGGTTACCAGTACCCAAGTGTATTATCCTGCACTTTTTAACATTAAAATTAATTTGTGCTTATTAGCCCACTTCAAGTTATTGATTTGTTCCTGAAAGCACCTGACAGATTCAGGATTATTTACAGTAGCTCTGATCTTAGTTCCGTCTGTGTATTTTCGCAGCCAGTCTCCACTAAAGACCTGCATATCCATCACAAAAATTGAAAACAAAAGTGGCTCCAGGACTGATCCCTGTGGGACACCACTAGTCACTTTACCCCAGTCTGATGGATGTCCCTTCACTTGTATGCTCTGTACCCTATCTCCCAACCAAGATTTAATCCATTCAACTAAGTAATAATCTATTTTCAAGTCAGTAAGAGTTTGTTTCAGGGGTTCATGTTAAACTGAATCAAGCGCCTTAGCATAATCCAAATATAAGATGTCCACAGGAAGTCCCTGGTCCAGAGCCTGGTTTATTGGCTCAAAATAATCCAGTAAATTACTTGTACAGGATTTACCATGCACAATGCCATGTTGTATTACATCAAACAACCCCGGCTGTTTTAAGTTTTCGTCCAAGAATGTTTTTATAAGACTTTCCATGATTTTACCTATGATTGAAGTGATACTAATCAGGCGGTAATTTTAAACCATGGTTTTATCCCCATTCCTATAAATCAGAGTGATGTGGGCACTTCTCCAAGCTCTGACTGCCACCCTTTGGTTTAGGGTTTTATTGAATAACATAGCCAGGGGTTCTGCAAGATCTTCAACCAGTCTGTTGAGCAAAAGGGGATGGATCTCATCTGGTTCACAAAATTTGTGAGTATCCAAATCTTTTAATCTATCATATACTTGATTTGAGGAAATTACTAGGGGGAAGAGATGTCTCCACCAACCCTATCAGATGGCATGAGGTTTATTTCAGTCTTCTTCTTCTGAAATACTCTTAAAAAATATTTATTCAGAGTATTAGCCATCTCCAATTTGTCTGTAACTATGTTGCCCCTATCCATAAGATGAGTTGATTTCCCTTTATTATATCTGAGGCTACCAATGTAACGATAAGACTGTTTATAGCTGTCTCTACTTATAAGTGCCATATCTAATTCTGCTTCAGCATTAGCCTGACTTCCCTTCTACACTTAGTTACCTTTTGCTTATATTTGTCCTCTCTCAGTCTTGTCGGATTTTCCCTGTATTTTTTGTATGCCCTTTCTTTTAGTTTGTTCAGTCTCCATATTTTAGTTGTAAACCATTTCTAAACTCATCCTCGCCCATTATATTTCTTTACTATTGGGACATATTTGTCAATGCACAGTATTATTTTAGCATATATTGTGGTCCTCATCTCTTCCACGTAAAGTTTTTCAGCTCAGATTCCCAATCCCAGCTCTTTAAAAACAGACATACCCACAACATCAGCTTTGGTATAATTCCTTACTCTAGTATTCTCATTAGTTCTGTGGAAGTCTTCAGTCAGTGTACATATAATCTTTTTGTGATCACTGGACCCTAATGGCATTACCCACCAAGGTGTGATCATGGCACCTTCAACAAAATGTTCATAGATCTCTCTTCATACCTTAGCAAACTCACTGCTCAGCCTCCCCCAGCCTCAGTCCACCAAACAACCCTCAACCCCTCTTTTTACTTCAGGGCAGTTGGACTAATTACCACCGCAAAAGTGCTGAAGATGCTACCAACAAGAGGCAGCCCAGGCAGTGAAGGACTTTATTCTGCCTTCTTCAGATTGCTGTCCCCAACCATTGCTCAACCCCTTACCTACTTCTTCAACCTTGCCCTTTCAAAGTCAGTAGTACCTGATGCATGAAGGCACTCCAGTGTTGTGCCCATTCTAAAGGTGGGTGACCGCCACACCACTGAGAAATACAGACCTATCTCCCTCCTCCCTCAATTAAGTAAACTCCTGGAGAAAATAGTTCACCAGCAGCTGTCTAATCACTTAGATTAATACCACCTCCTCAGCCCTCATCAGCATGGCTTTCTTAAATTCCACAGTACTTCCTCTGCCCTTGACCTCTTCACCAATCACATCCTCAGAAACATGGACAAGGGCAATGTCACAGGTGTAGTGTTTGTGGACCTTTCGAAGGCTTTCAATCTCATTGATCACCATCTCCTCTACTCTACCATACAAAACGTTGGCTGCTCATCAGAAACTGTTACATGGTTCCACAGCTATCTCACTAACCGGTCCCAGTCTGTACTGATTGGTATTACCTCCTCTGCTGCCCTACCCATCCACACAGGCTTACCACAGGGCTCTATTCTTGGGCCTCTGCTCTTCTCCATGTTTATAAATTATCTCCCTGAGGATAGCTTAACCTGCAAGGCACTCCTCTATGCTGATGACCTCATCATCTACCATAGTGACAAATCCCTTTTATCCTTATCTGCCACCCTCGCAACTAACTATGGAGCCACCCAGAGGTGGTACCTCTCAAAGAAACTTCTTGTAAATGAAAAAAAAAAAAACAGCAAAGCAACACTATTTGGCTCCAAGCCATTTCTAGCTAAAGTCTCAAAAATAGGGACCTCACTATCAATCACCACCCCACCGACCCTCCCCTTGAGAATGTTCCCACCTTTAAATACCTAGGTGTGACGCTGGACCCATCCCTCACTTTCAATGACCACACCAGCATCATTACTAAGAGAATTCACCAAAAATTGGGGGCTGCCTACCACCTCCATCAATTTCTGACCTCCGAGGTCCACCTAGCTGTTGCTAGAGGCAATATGCTGCTTCTACTTGACTATTGCTCACCTGTTTACTCCACCATGGCCCCCTCTTTATTCTCCTGGCTGGTCCCCACCTACAATGCCATCTGTCACTTTGTCCTCCTAGCCCCGTTCTCCACTCATCACTGCTCACTGTACCAGTCCCTAGGCTGGCTCCCTCTCCAAGGTAACTTTGACCTCACTATGGGTAATTTGGTAGATTGCTCACTCAGGAACTCTCACAAGTCACCCTACTCCACCCTCCTGGCCCATAGGGTGGTCCTGTGACACCTGAGGGTCTCCTCCATTCTCAAACTGGTAATTCCTCACACCTCTACAGTCATGGTCAGCAAAGCCTTCTCTGTCTCTGTCCCTACTCTCTGGAACCATCTCCCTCCATCAGTCAGGCTATCTTCCTCTTACCTGTCTTTCAAATTCACCCTCTCAGACTGGCTCCTTTCTGTGACCACATGCAGCTGCAACTGATACTCTAAAACTAGCCAGGGCCTAGTGCAACCAACTGTAAATTTGTGCACGTGCACACTTTTTTTGATCCTATACAGTGTCATACACTTGCACACTGTTGTAACCAAGAATGTCAACTGTACATTTATATATACTATTGTTTTCCTCACCTCCTCATGCTCAGAGTGTGTATTGTTTTCTATGAACCTGTATGTATTGTTCATCTATTTGATTTTCTTGTTGACACCACCCTGTGGCCTGGGTCATGCCTGAAAACAGTCCTTTAGATCAGTGTGCCTACCCGGCAACCAAGGACATAAGTAAATAAATAAATAAATAAATAAATAAATAAAATTTAAACATTTCTTATCCCCTCTTCCAAGTTAGTAAGACTTAGGTCCAGACAATTTTTTTTGTCCAGTGCTACCCTTCACTAATTGTTCAAGGTTATTACTTATGCAATATCAATGAACCTGTGTTCTAAGGCAGTGGAACCTTGTAAAGTATCCCATTTTATTTTAGGTAAATTAAAATCCCCCATCAGAATACAGTTATTACCGTTGTCCATATTCCACAAGGAGATTAGAAAAATATAATTATCTTCCTCACTAAGACTAGGTGACCCATAAAAAACACCAAGTTTAGTAGTTTTCACATAGTTCTTATACTAATCCAAATATGTTCAACACCTGAATCCATGTCATCAGTAAAGGTGACTTCCTGTGCATTTAAATGTGATGCCACATAAATCCCAACTCCCCCTCCTGACTTGTGGTTTCTGTCCTTATGAAAAAATTCATATCCCTGGATCTGTTCTACCCAATCACCTTTTTTAATCCAAGTTTCAGTTACACCACAGATATCTATTTGTTTAGTGACTAACATATGCTTTGTCTGTTTTATTGTTCAGACTTCCAACGTTGAGCAACATAATATTGATTTAATTGTCCTTAACATCAGGTAAAACACCCCTGTATTTTCTTTATCCCTTGTTCATAGGTGCTAGCCCTTGCAACCTTGCATTTTTTCCCCTATGACCATTATTGGGACTCATATCAATATAAGGGGCCCCTCTCCCCCAGATATTTAGTTTAAAAAAAGCTATTATTTGTGCCTCAATACTCATTTCCAATTCATTACTCCTTTTATTCAGGTCTAGGCCATCCTTACTATAAAAGACCAGTTTTATAGGTACATTAGGAGCGAAGAAAAACAAAGGAGGGATACTGAGGCTTAATAAAGGGAGGGAATGTGGTAGAGGGTGACAGTGAAAAGCAGTGATACTGAATGAATATTTCTGTTCAGTGTTCACAAAGGAAGAGGAGGGGGACGTACCTAAACCAAACAAGAGAAACACTCTGAGGACGGGGGTCGATACCAGTCCATTTACAGAAGATAGGGTTCTGAAAGAACTAATAAAATTGAAGGTGGACAAAGTAATGGGGCCTGATAAATTACATCCTAGAGTGCTGAAGGAACTTGCAGATGTCCTGGCGAAACCCCTGGCAGAGCTTTTCACCATCTCTCTGAGGACAGGGTGGGTGCCCCAAGACTGGAAGGTGGCGCATGTAGTGCCTATCCACAAGGGGGGATCAAGGGAGGTGGCAGGGAACTACAGGCCTGTCAGCCTGACATCAGTGGTGGGCAAGGTGATGGAGGGCATTGTCAAGGAGTGGCTAGGGGGCCCTGGATAAGTCAGGGTGCCTGGACGATAGACAGCATGGATTCATCCTGGGAAATCATGTCAGACAAACCTGGTGGAGTTCTATGACTGGGTGACAAGTGCCTTGGACCTGGGTAGACCAGTGGATGTCCTCTTTCTGGACTTCAGCAAGGCATTTGACTCTGTTCCTCATGGGGCCTGTTGGATAAACTAGGAGAAATGGGGTGGAAACCAGATGATCCGATGGATAGGCAATTGGCTCCAGGACCGGACCCAGAGGGTCGTAGTTGGTGGGATAATCTCTTCCCAAGGAGGGTTATTAGTGGGGTCCCACAGGGATCAGTCCTGGGCCCCTTCTGTTCAATGCCTACATATCTGACATAAGGACAGGAATCAGGAGTGAGATGAGTCTCTTTGCAGATGACTCGAAACTGGGGGCAGTGGTGGATGGGGAGGAGGGGAGGGTGGCCCTGAAGGGGGACCTGGAGGCTCTGGAAAGATGGTCTAGAAAGTGGAAGCTGAGGTTTAATGCAGGGAAATGCAAGGTACTCCACCTGAGGGCCAGAAACCCAGGCCAAGTGTACACCCTGGGGGAATACTACAAGTCTCAATGGCTGAGAGGGACCAGGGGGTGGTGGATGTCAAGATGAACAACTCTGAGACTTGTAGGAGGGCAGCAGCCAAGGCCAACAGGATGCTGGGATGCATCGCTAGGGGGATCACCTCCAGAAGGAGGGAAGTGATACTCCCTCTGTATAACTGCTTGGTGAGGCCACACTTGGAGTACTGCGTGCAGTTTTGGAGGCCACACTTAAAGAGGGACATTAACCTCCTGGAGAGGGTCCAGAGGAGGGCAACCAAAATGATTTGGGGCTTGGGGGACAGGACCTATGAGGAGAGGCTCGAAGAGCTAAATATGTACACTTTGGAAGAGAGAAGGGACCGGGGGGACATGATAGAGGTCTTCAGGTACATGAAGAGGGTAAATAGGGGAGGAACAGTGAGGGTGCTTCGAAGGAAGGAGGAAGGGGCCACTAGAGGGCATGGGTGGAAGCTGGAGGGGGGAAGATTCAGGGGAGAAAGGAGGAGGTGCTACTTCACTGAGAGGGTGGTAGAGCCATGGAATGCACTACCTAGGGGGCTGATGGAGGCAGAGACAGTGGAGGGGTTCAAGAGGGGGTGGGACAGGTACAGGGGAAGGGTTCAGGAAGCAAAATCCAATGCAGCAAGAATATCTGGAACTGGGAAGGGAGAAGCCAGAGAAGGCGAGGGGGACAGCAAGGTCAGCACCCAGGGTGGGGATGACCAAACGAGCAGACACGAAAGACCATTAGGCCTATTCTGCTGGCATTTTAGTATGTTAGTATGATGGGATTCACCCAAGTATTCTAAAAGAACTAAGGGTAGATCTAGTGACACCGCTGATTACTCTCTTTAACAAATCATGGGAGGATGGGGTGGTACCTGAGGACTGGAGGAGGGCAGATGTGATTCCTCTTCAAAAAAGTGGGAGCAGGACAGAGGCAGGAAACTACAGACCAGTTAGTTTGACCTCAGTGGTAGGGAAAATGATGGAATCACTTCTGAAGAAAAGAACTGTTGAGTACCTAGAGGCCAGTGGGGCACAGGACCCAAGGCAGCATGGCTTCATGATGGGAAGGCTGTGTCAGATGAATCTAATAGATTTCTTTGACTGGGTGCCCAAAGTAGTAGACCAGGGAGGAGCTGTGGACATGGCCTACCTAGATTTTAGCAAGGCATTTGATACAGTCCCACACAAAAGATTAATACACAAGTTAGCCAGCTTCGGAGTGGGTCCCAAGGTGGTAGTCTGGATAAAAAATTGGCTAGACAACAGGATGCAAAGGGTAGTAGTGAATGGAGTCCACAGTGAAGAAAGGAGGGTTACTAGCAGGGTACCACAGGGTTCATTACTGGGACCGGTCCTTTTTAATGTCTTTATAAGTGACATTGCAGAGGAACTGGAAGGAAAAGTATGTCTCTTTGCAGATGACACAAAGATCTGCAGCAGGGTTGATACACAAGATGGAGTGGAAAGGATGAGAAGGGACTTGGCAAGGTTGGAGGAATGGTCAAATGTATGGCAGCTCAGATTCAATGCAAAGAAGAGCAAGGTAATGCACCTGGGAAACAAAAACCCAGGGAAGAGTACACAATGGGGGTGATATACTGACAACAGTAAAATGGAAAGGGACCTGGGGGTAATTATATCATATGACCTTAAGGTGGGCAAGCAATGTGAGAAGGCAGTAAGGAAGGCTGGGGGATATTGGGATGCATAGGGAGGCATCAATAGTAGAAAACAGGAAGTTGTTAACCCTCTGTACAGACAGTTGGTGAGACCCCATCTGAGTACTGTGTGCAGTTCTGGAGACCCCATCTCTGCGCAAAGACATAGACAGAGTGGAGGCTGTCCAGAGGAGGGCAACCAAAATGGTGCAGGGTCTGCACCAGAAGACATACGAAGAAAGACTAAAGGAGCTTAATATGTATACCCTTGAGGAAAGGAGGGAGAGAGGAGATGTGATAGAAACTTTTAAGTACCTCAAGGGAATCAACAAAGTCCAAGAGGGTGGCATCTTTCAGAAAAAGAGATGTGCAAGAACAAGGGGGCACAATTTGAAGATGGGAGGGGGTTCATTTCAGAGATAATGTGAGGAAGTATTTTTTCACTGAGATGGTTGTGGATACTTGACACAGCCTCCCTGAGGAGGTCGTGGAGTCAAGAACATCGGGGAAATTCAAGAATGCATAGGACAGACATAAGGCAGTCCTAGTGGGGGGTAGGAGGAAGTAAGCTGTTGGTTAACTAGGATCTGCAGCTTATCTGTTAGGTAGGAAAATGGGCAGACTAGGTGGGCCAAGCGGTCCTTATCTGCTGTCAAATTCTGTGTTTCTATGTTTACCATTAAAAAACACCTCCTATGTCCTTAAGCATCGCATATCATTCACTAAGAACCGTCTTCTGAGTCAATTATTTATTCTTTTTATACTATTATTTATTTTGCCATTGGATCAGGGTATAGGTAACAGTTCTGAAAATATGGGTATACCATTAAGTTGTTTAATAATTCATACTAGTTTCATAAACTCCAAATACATGAGATCTTCTCTATTCTGTCTAAAATCATTTGTGCCAGCTTGGTCATTTGTCCATCTTTTTTTTCTATTTTTGTTAGCAGGAGTGAAACATCTTTTTAGTCTTTCCCCAGGTAAATAGGAACTTGTAATCCACTCCTTATCTGCACTAGTTGTATAAGCATAAATGTACTTAATCATAAAGTCCCCTATTATGAACACTCAGGAGGGAGGTGGAATAAGGCTGGGACATAGTTGCCCTCCCACATGCTTACAGCATCAGGAATGGGAATCCAGGCAGTGGAAGTGCCACAGGAACAAACACAAATAGGAAACCAGGAAGAAGAGGGAAGGGGAAGGAGCAAGAGGAAAGATAATAATGCAAGAAAAGGAGGAGCAAAGGGTAAGAAAAGAGGAGATGACAGTATAGAATGGAGAGCCATGTATGCAAATGCTCAAAGTCTGGGCAACAAGATGACAGATCTAGAGGCCTCCATGGAGGAAGGAGACATGGACATAGTAGCAATTACAGAGACTTGCAGCAATGAATACCAAGACTGGGAGGTATCCTACCAGGGTATGCACATTCAGGAGGGACAGGGTAGGAAAGAAGGGATGAGGGGTGGTTCTTTTCATAAAAGAGAACATAAAAGTAAAAGAAATACAAGAGGGACATAATAAAGCAGAGATAATGTGGGTCACCATGGAGACAGGGAGAGGGCCACTATTAGGATAGGGGTGATTGACAGACCTCCAGCACAGGGAGAGGAAGGAGATAAAGATATGATAGATGAAATGCAAGGGATGGCTAACAAGGGAGAGGTACTGCTGATAAGGAGCTTCAATCTACCAGATATGGATTGGAGCCTACCTGCTGCAGTATCAGTTAGAAGTAGGGAATTCCTCAAATCCCTGCAGGCGGCGTTCCTCAGGCAACTGATTAAAGAACCCACCCATTAAGGTACCAGGTCAATATATCAAATGATTAATGTCACAGGCAAAACTCAGCAGCATAAACAGAGTGCAGCTAACAGCTACAGGGACAAAATAGCACATGTAAAAGATGGTGAAGGAATGGTAGAGCTACCCCTGTAGCTACTGGGTGAATGGAGTGATGCAGAGGATAAGACCTCTGCTGGGTGGTGGTCCTTCGAGCAGCCACCATGGCTCAGAGGGTAGAGCCACCAGCAGTGGAGGGCAGTGGAATGTCTGTGGACTGGGGTTCTATTCTCAGTCCCATATTACCTCAGTGTTTTTAAATTTTCTTTCAAGTGTTGTGCAGTTGGCAATTCACTCCTCCCACCCAGGTTTCTCCTCATCCCAGAGTTGCCTCTTCTGGAGGTGGTCATTTTAATTTATGGGTATGGAGGGCATAGCTCCTCATAATGGTGGGTGTGGAGGGTGTAGCCCGTGCAGAAAGCAATTTTTTCTGTGTTTGTCTGCATTATTAGTGCTCAGTGTTTTTGCTGAGTCCTATAGTTGGTGTCATTAGACAGCACGGCACATTGCCGCACTGTTTTTGTCCACAACATACTGACCCTGTGCCATTGTGAGTGGGTGTTACTGGACCTGGTATTATCAATCAGGTGCAGTGTCACTAACGTCACAATGGGAAGCCACGTGGGGACCAGTGATCATCATATGGTGTGGTTCAGCATAAGGTTAAGGCCAGAGCTGAGGCACACTAATATGAGGGTCCTGGACATCACGAGGGCCGATTTCAAGAAAACTGGAGAGTGCCTCAGGGAAGCCCTAGCAGGAATAGGGAACAATGGTGGGGTGCAGGAAAAGTGGGCAAGAATGAAGCAGGCCTTTGAGAAGGCAACAAACCTCTGTGTCAAGTAGGTTACTAAGAGCAAGAGAAGAAAGAGAAAGCTATGGTTCTCCAAGGAAGTAGCAGAGAAGGTAAAGGAAAAGAAGCAGGCATTCAAAAGGCACAAAATGACACAAAAGGACAGGGATAGGGAGAGTTATCAGAAGAAACAAATGGAGGCAGGGAAGGCAGTTAGGAGTGCTAAAGCACAAATGGAGGAAAACATTGCCAAATCAGCAAAAAAGGGGGATGAAACTGTCTTCAAGTACATCAGCGAGAAGAAGAAAGGCAAGGCAGGGTTAGTATGACTAAAAGGGGAGGGGGGAGTGTGGAAGAGGACCAGAAGAAAGCTGAGATACTGAATAAGTATTTTTGTTTAGAATTCACAAAGGAAGGGATAGGTGATGGGCCACAGATAGTGGAGAAGGGCATTAAGAAAAGGGAAGTGGACACTAGCCCTTTTACGGAGGAGAGAGTCCTCAGGAAACTAGCAAAACTAAAAGCAGACAAGGCTATGGGGACAGAGGAGGGTCACCCTAGGATACTAAAGGAACAAAAGGAGGAACTGCCTATGACTCTGATGGCCTTGTTCAGTCTATCACTGGATAAAGGGAAGTTCTGGGGACTGGAGCTGGTGGATGTGGTCCTACTACACTAAGTGGGAATAGAGAGAAGGCAGAAAACTACCAACCTGTAATCCTGACTTCAGTGGTGGGCAAGATTATGAAAACTCTACTTAAAGAAAGGATTGAGGAATACTTTAATACCAGTGGATTGCAGGATCCATGGCTGCATGGTTTCATAGGTGACAGATCTTGCCAAACAAACCTGATAGAGTGTTTTGACTTGGTTACCAGGGAGTGGATCAGGGAGGAGTGGTGGATATGGCTTACCTTGATTTCAGTAAGGTCTTTGATACTGTTCCACAGAGAAGACTGCGGAACAAGCTAGGCAGCATTGGAGTGGGTCCAAATATAGTAAAATGGGTACAAAGTTGGTTAAGTAACAGAACTCAGAGGGTGGTGGTAAATGGAGGAAGGTAAGGTAACCAGCGATGTACCATAAGGGTCAATACTGGGACTGGTCTTCTTCAATGTCTTTATTAGTGACATTGCAGAGGGGATGGAAGGAAAGTTATACCTGTTCATTAATGACACAAAAATATGCAACAGAGTGGATACACCAGGGTGGTGGAGAAAATGAAGTAAGATCTTAAAAAATCTGGAAGACTGGTCAAAAGTTTGGCAACTGGACTATGATGCACAAAAATGTAAAATTATGCACATGGAGCACAGAACCCAAAGGAAAATGTATCATTTTTAACGCTGTGACATAACAACAACAAAAGAGGAAATGGATCTATGGTCATCATATTTGATGATTTTAAGGTAGCAAAGCAGTTTTATAAGGCAGTAGGAAAAGCTAGTAGGATGCTGGGGTGAATAGGGAAGGATATCACCAGCAGAAAAAGGAAGGTCATGTTATCCCTATATAGATCAATGGTGAGGCCACACCTGGAGTACTGTATTTAATTCTGGAAGCCCCATCTCAGGAAGTACACAGACTGGGTGGAAGCGGTACAGAGAAGGGCAACCAAAATGGTGCATGGCCTGCATCAGAAGCCCTATGAGGAAAGACTCAGGGAATTAAATATGTACTCACTGGAAGAAAGGAGAAAAAGGGAGACATGATAGAAACATTCAGATACCTCAAGGGTATCAGTAAGGTACAGGAGGGTGGCATATTGCACAAAAAGAGATGCTCAAGGATTAGGAGGCATGATGTGAAGCTGAAAGGGAAGACTTAGAGGATGTGAGGACATATTTCTTCACAGAAGTAGTGGTGGATACCTGGAAGAGCCTCCCAGCAGAGGTGGTGAGTACCACAATGGTAACAGATTTCAAACATACAAGGGATAGACACAGGGTACCTTAGTAACAGGGATGGGGTAAGGCCAGAGATTGATTAAGGTCTACAGTAGCACAGTACGTAGGGACTTTATGGCAGACTAGGTGGGCCAGGAAGACCTTTTCTGCTGACAGCTTCTATGTTTAATGTTTCTTGTGTTCCAATTCATCAAGTGGCAGCACCAGGTTTAAGAGGTGAATGTGGCAGGCTGTGTCTTTTGTATACTCATGTGCAATGGTGACTTAAGGGATATCTTCCATAGCAGAAATAGACTGCCATGTAGCCTTTGTTTTGTCAGCCTAGGGTTCTAGTGGTCTTGCAGTGACTCCCTTCACCTGGACTACCTTAAGTGATTCAGTGGGTATATCTATTATTTCTCCCCAACACACGTTTCTGACAGGGTTTAATGCTGTGACTCTTTAGATACTATAGTGTAATTTCTCTAATCTCCTGGACTGCACTGTAGTTTCCACTTCCCGCATAACCACGCTACTCCCTGCTGGCTAATCCTTATGACAGCACACGCTACTACTCAACTGCCCCCAACTACCTCCCCAATCTCACCCACTTAAATACAGGTCTCACTGGTAATAGGTATTTCGATTACTGTTAATGAGTATGGAATAGCTGAACTGTTTTGGTTTCTAGAGGTCAGGGTTGTGGGTGGGCAATCAGAGAACAATCTGAAGTGCACTTGAGGTCAGACCTTTGAAGCCTCAGCTTTTGATGATACAGATGCCGCTTGCCCAACAGTGTTCTGTCTGGAAGGCTCAGCCATCCCCACTGTCCGAGTGTCTGCTCTGATTTCCAATGTTTTCCTCATCCCACTGACAGCTGCAGCAACAGAGGTGCCTCCCTCTTGGCAGGACTCCTTCAAGCTATCTCCAGCATCATGAATGTGTGCACCTTTGCAGAGCAGTACCTATTCTGCAAATGTTTGAGGGTCAAGGTGAGGCTGCATCCCTCTTCTGTTTACTTAGCTACTGTATGTGTCTTGAGCACTGCAGACAAACTTTAAATCCACTAGCTTGAGGGTAGAAGTTTAAGGTGGATGTAAGGAAAACTTCTTCACGGAAGGGTAGTGGATGCCTGGAACAGCCTGCCAGATGATGTTGTGGGGTCGAAGACACTGGGGAGCTATATGCAAGTGTGGGATAGGCACATGGGCATAAAAAGTTGAGGAAAGGGAGAAGGGAGGGGCACTAGAGACCAAACAGGGTACAGGGTGTAGTTATAGGCAGGAAAAATAGGGCAGACTAGATGGGCCTGCCGATCCATTTCTGTCAACAATTTCTGTGTTTCTGTGTTTTTAATATGAGAAATCCTAAAGAATTTCCAGTACTTTAGACTTACTAAAATCTTTTTCTATCGCAATAACATTACCACAAACAGTATCTGCAGTTTTTAATTACAATCTCATTGTTTTGTTGACTCCTTTAATGCATCTAATTCACTAGGACATAAGTTGTGGTGATGGATACTTGTCCAATTTGATAACAGTTCTTCAACTTCCAACTGAACCACAATTTTAAAAGTTTATAGCTGCTTTAATCTGAATAATCGGTCAAAATGTAGACTTCAGTCTGAATAAATCTCTACATAAACTTAACGTGTGATTCTTCTGACACAGTTTTCTTCATCTTTATTTTCAAACTGCAATAACTCTATAAGATCAACTGAATTCATCCTATCAAGTCCTACATCTTCCATAACAAATTGAATACACACTGATTCTTTATTTGTGAAATCTTTTCTCCTGGATCCAGGTTTTAAATTTGTTACATCTTCCATGAGGCCCATACATACAGCGCCTTTAATCTTGAATTACATGCATTTAAGAATTTCCTCCGTATTTGGATCTCACCAAGACTAGCATAACTTCATTTTTTTTTTTTTTCTAGTAACTTGAATAGCTCTACTTTTATTTTAAAAGGGCCAATACATTGCATTGGAGCAAATAAAAGCCCTCTGAGCAACATTTTTATTTGATACTTTGTTAGATTGAACTAAGACAGGTGAATTACTTAATTTTGGCATTGCACTGAGTTCTCCTGGAAGCACTTGTTTTTTTCTGGATCCTCTGAAGCTCCTCCTTGTTCTACATTTCCATATTTTATATTTGTTGAACTTTCTCATCCTTGCCTGTAGCTTCCCCTAAAAAGAGACACTGTGGCAGTTTGTGTGGTCACTGGTACATGCAATTTAGATTCAGGACCTCAGGACCATTGGGGAGCACTCAAACATAAGGGAAATCTCAGTGGATCCCACATGAATCAGTGTTTGGACAGGTGCTGCAAAGCATATTCATCAGTGATATCAGAGACAACATCAAGGCTGATGAAACTAAGCTCTGCAATCAGATTGACAGTGAGGAGGGGTTCAGAGTCATGAGGAGGGCATACTGTAGAAAGGGTGGGAGGTGTTCTAGTGCCTAGCAACTGGACATTAATGCCCAAAAGTGCAAGATCATGCATGTGGGGTGGAAAAAACCCAGTGGTTGAGTATACATTGGAGGGATGGCCACCACACTTTCAGAGGAGGACAAGAATTAAACTGTAGAAATTTTAAGCACCATATAGCTGCTGTAATTCTCACTATAATGATCTTATAACCTACACTCATATTGCATTTGGGCAAATCAATATGGCAGTGAGTAAAGCAAACAAAAAATGACTGGTTACATAGGCAGGGGGTTCAGCAGCAGGAGGAAGGAGGTTATGTTGCCTCTGTACAGAACTCTGGTGCAGCTGCAAACAAATTACTCTGTCCACCTTTGGAATCCCTACCAGACGAAGTACATACAAAAGCTGGAGGAAGTGCAGAGAAAGGCAACAAAGATGATTGAGGGCAGCAGGAAAAATGTATGAGTACAGACTAGAGATCTGAAACATGTACTCACTGGAGACCAGGAGAGAGAGAGAGAGAGAGAGAGAGAGAGATGAAAGGAGACATTATAGAAATGGTCAAGTTCATGAATGGTATTAACAAGGTGTACTCTAGTGAACTGTTCTGGTCAAGTATTAATATATGCATGAGGGGGAATGGCAGCAAAAAAGCTTCGGGGTGATGGAAAGGTGTAACAAGCTGCAAGAGATGGTTGTTAATGTAAAGACCATGGAGAGGTTCAAGAGTGAATGGGAAAAGAACAGTGGGCACAGGAAGGAGGATGGAGGGACATGAACCTATAAGGGACATGTACCTCCATATTGGGCAGACTTGATAAAATGGCACAATTCTATGTTTCATTGTTTGACCTGAACCTCAAAACTGATTGTTTATTAATCTTGATCTAGTGTTTTATAATTATTTTTTTCAGTTTAGCCGAGGCAAGCCTGAACCTGGTGGGAATCACAAAAACATGCACTATCCTATACCATGACTGGGACATGACCATGTCAGGAATTCTCTTTCAGATGGGATAGGAAGGAATGAGGGGATAGTTTTCATTTTATATAAGGGACAGTACAAAAGAAGCCAAGACTGAATATATGGGGCAGAGTGACCACACAGAAACCAGGGTTTTAAATAACTGATTAGCACTTTTTTCCTTGGGACAATACAAATTGTACAGAAAGCATTTATATAGGTTTTCAAGAAGTGTTATGCTTGTTAAACACAGTGAGGCAAGTGCTATGCATTTTCACAATGTTTAGGACTTTTATGAGCATAACGCTAATCAATTTTTAGAGTTAAATAAAACCCTGGAAACAGTATGGGCACAGATAGTAATGGTGGTAGGAAAGGGAAGAGAAGAAATATCAGAATAGGAGTGGTATATCACCCATATCTCAAAAAGGGGATTGTGACAGGGAATTATGGGAGGTGATAAAGGAGCAGCAGGGCTAGGGGAAGTGTTGCAGCTGGGGTACTGTAACATGCCTGATGTGGGTTGAAGCATCACAGAAGCACAAAATGCAAGATGCCAACTACTGGTAAAATTCTTTCAGGACACATTTCTAGCACAGAAAGTAGAGGAACCAATTAGGGAGGCAACCATTCTAGACTTAGTACTCTACAATAGGGACAGTGTAGGGGAGGTTATGGTGCCAGTTCCTGTTGGAACCAGCAACCATCCAACTGGCACAGTATCAAACTTGAGGCTGAGATCAACCAGTCCCAGATTGAAATCCTGGAATTTAGGATAGCTGAATTCAGGAGAATGAGGGAGCTTACAGAGGAAACTTAAGGATAAAAGTGACAGAGTGGTTGGAAGGTAAATGGAATTGATAAAAGGGCAGTCACAGGTCTCTAAGACTAATAAGCAAAAGAAGAGGGTAAGAACCATTATGATTCAGGAGGTTATTAGGGAGGCGGTAAGGCTAAAAAGTCATTTAAAATATATAACTGGTCTAGCAGAGCAGTACAGTACAGTGTGGAGGTTCACAGCAAGATGAAAAGAGCCTAACAGGATAGTGAGTGTTAACATTAACATGCAACTGAGAACTGCACAAGGAACAAAGAAGGAGATAAGTCCATCTTTGATACTTTAGAGAGAAGAGGAAGATATGGGAAGGAATAGTCATGGGAAAAGAACAATAAATGTAAGATGGATCTTCAGAACAGATATTTATGCTCAGTATTCACACTGGAGGAGAAGAGCTGATGCCTGGCTGTGTCATTGTTGCAGAGGGGTGAAGATCAATGTGATCCCATACTAGTTAACAGGATGCTGGAGGGCCTAAGCTCAGTAAAATGGATAGACCCATGGGCCCAGATTACCTACATCCCCATGTGGTTAAGGAGATGGAAATATTTAAGATGAATTGCTATCTGAGCTCTTCAATACTGCAACTCACTGGAGAGAGGATTTGTACCCAGTGACAGAAGGATGGCAGATATAGTTCCCTGCACAAGCAGTGGAGTAGGGGTGTTCTGGAGAACTACACCCTGTCAGCCTATTATCATTGGTAAGCTGCTAGAGACCATAATAAGAGAAAGCATAGTATGTTTCCTGGAGGCAATGAACTGAAGGACAAAGGCAGATATGTTCATGGAGGAAAGGTCATGTCCCATTTCCTTCCTCCACCGACCTTGGCATTGTTGTCTCTTTCTTATCTATCTGACATTGACCCCTTCCTTCCATTGACTTATCCCCATCCAGCAATAACACACCACACCCCTTCTTCACCCCCCAACACAACCCTTTGTCTATCCCCCCATTTCTTTTTCAAATCCTTTATGTCCTACTCCTATTTCTTTTCATCCCCTATCCTTGCTCTTAAGTAGTCTGGCCTGGATGACATCACCCTACTCTATTCTTTGCCTACCTGCTCTCAACCGTATTCTGGACTTGTCCTATAACTATTCTACTCTCCAACTCCCTTTATCCTCAACCTTTGAGGTTTACTGGAAAGGATTACTGACAAGGTAATTATCTCTGACCACTCTAAGTGTAAAATAACTGTAACCCTGTAACTCATGTAACCTAGCAGCACTTACTATGCACTTACTATGTAATATAGGTTATTTATTTGTATTACATATTTTTTATAATTTGTATACTTGCTTTTGCCCTTTTACCATAAAACTGTCCCTTTGTTCCTTCCCTCCTTGATGTAGAGTCTTTGTAAATGAGCCTCTGGCTCAAAGGTGATGTAATTATGAGACTTCAATAAATAAATACTAAGGTTCATACTAAGGTATAAGGAGTCAAGGGGGCCGCTAGCCCATGAGTTGCTCCTATCCAATCACCCATAATACTGAAAGGAGTTTCCTTCCAGGATATATTTATCCAGTCTGTATTTAAACTGTGATTTATCTTTGCTGAAGAGAATTCCCATGGGTAAGGCACTCCATGGTGTCACCACTCTCTGAGTGAAGATTGCCTTCCTTCTGTCTGTGTTGAATTTCCTCTGTTGGAGTTTTAGGGGGTGTCCCCTGGTCCCAACTGTAATATTTTTAAATTCCAGCTCTAATTCATTAAACAAATGCTCATCCTGTATAATATCATGATACATAAGGAGATCCCCCCCGATTCTTCTTGTCTCCAGGGACATCAGGTTTAAGTTCTCGAGTCTTACATCATACAGTAAATCCCTTAAGTCATATATGAGTTTGGTCACTTTTTTTTGTACCCTTTCTAAACTTTTTATACCACCTTTTGCTATTGGTCCCCATACCTGACTTCCATAGTCTAGCAGTGGCCTCACATATAATCACCTCCATGGATCTACTTTTAAAGTTTCTTCTTATGGCCCATACATAGCACTTTCTTTGCTTTATTTATTTGGTTTTGACAATGTGTACTACAAGTTAATTTATTGTCTATTGTTATGCCCAAGTTTCTTTCTTCAGTACAGTGTCTTAAAGGTTGTCAAGTTAGTGAATAATTTCCCATGCCATTATTTTTTTTCCAGATGAATCCCACAACATTCATCTGCATTGAAGCTAATTCATCATTTGGTTGCCCACTTCTGAATTTTCTCCTAATCTTCATGCAGTGAGTTAATACCTATTTCATCGAAATTTTACCAGCAAGTTCAGTATCATGTGCATATTTACTAATCCAATTTACAGCCCTTTCCCCATAGTTGATATAAATACTGAACAGAACTGGTCCCAATAGTGACTCCTGCAGCACTCCACTTGTCACAGGGACCAGTTCTGAGAGATAGCCATTTATAACTACCCTTTGGGATCTATCCCCCAGCCAAGCTTCCACCCATCCTATTATTCCTTTATCTAGTCCTATATCCTTCAAGTTACATATTATTTCATCATGGGGTAGCTTGTCAAAGGCCTTTGCAAAGTCTACATTTATTAAATAAATAAATAAAAGTCAGACCACCCTGATTAATTTCTTCAACTGGGTAACAAAGGCAGTGGACAAGGGAGAGGCGGTGGACATATAGTACTGTACCTTAACTTCAGTAAAGCCTTCTATTCCATCCCATCCCACATTGTCTATTAGCTAAGCTGCAGGAGTATGGGGTAAAGGACAAAATTACTAGGTATATGGGAAACTGGTTAAGTGACAGGACCCAGATGGTGGTAATAAATGGGGAATTTTCAGGAGTCAGGAAAATAAATAATGGGTGCCACAGGTATCAGTCTTGGGACTCTTCTTGCCACACCTCACACCATGCCAATAATCTGGGTTCAGGAATTGGCTCAGATCACTGGGGGCTGGCGGGAGTGGGACTGAGCAGCTGCAAGGCAGCTCTCCTCTCCTCTCCCAGGGAGGCATGTTGCTGCCCCTGCCATATTACTGCCACTGAGTGGAGGCCCAGTGGCAATGTCAGATGATGGGTGACACAGAGAGAGCGTGGGAGGGTGTTTTGGGAACACAACATGCATGCACCTTCATATGTGCATGTGTGTCCACAACAGGGAGGGAGAAAACTGGAAAAATTGAGCTGGCACACTCCATGAAGATCCCAACCATGCTCCCAGTGATGGGGTCATGGGATGGGCATGGGTACAAGCCCCCAAGGGGTGGGGCTGGAGCCCACCTGCCAGCTCCAGGAGGATAAACAGAATATGGAAAAAAAATCTTTATCTATGATATAGGGGTAGGAATTGTGGGCAAGACATGCCTTTTTGCAGATAAGACTATGATCTTGTATTGTCTGCTCCTATGTTGTATGTTTGTACTTTTTACATTGTGTTTTTAGATTTGTACTCGTCTCCAATAAAAACGGGCAGTTCTGCTCATCTGGATTTACAAGTATAAAAATTAAAAATGAAAATGAAATGAATCTGTGGCTGGGTGATGATGGTCTCAAAATTATGAGGGATGATGTGGGTAGACTGAAAGGTAGTCGGAAGTATGGCAGTTAAAACTTTATGCCAAGAAGTGTAAGGTGACGCACATAAGGGCAAAGAATCATCACATGAATTATGACATGGGTACTAGTGGAAAGCACTACAGAGGAAAATAACTTGGACAATCTTAAGATATCAGCACACTCTGATAGGGTAGTGGGTGTGGCAAATAGTATTTTAGGATGTTTATGGAGGGGAATCACCAGCAGGAGAAGAGAGGTGGTGCCACCACTATAGAGGTCACTGGTTTATCCTCTCCTGGAGTATTGCATGGAGTTTTCGAGTCTACATCTAAAGACAGACACTGATAGAGTAGATGCAGTGCAGAAAAAGAGTAACCAAAAGGATCTAGGGATAGCAGGAAAGGAAATATATGGAAAGTTTGGCAGATTTAAGCATGCACAAGAATGAGGTGAAAAGGGAGTGAGAACACATAACTGAAACTTACAAATACCTCCATGAGGTAAATAAAGTGTATATTGCAGAATTACTCAAACTGAGTCAGAACACAAACACCAGGGGCAGCTCCATGAAGCTAATGGTGATGGTGGTGGGGGAATTTAAAAGAGATGTTAGGAAGTACATTTTCATGGAGAGGTTGATGAAGGGATGGAATAAGCTCCTGGAGGAGTGGGTATGTGCAAAGTCAGTGGTAGTATTCAAATGAGACTGGGAGAGATACAACAACTTGGTAAAGACTGCACCAAAAAGGGAGGTGGTATGGAGACAGAGAAGACCCTCTAGGGCTGTCTCATTCAATATTAGTTAGGTAGGAATGGGAAACACATTAGGTCAATGAGCCTTTTCTGCCAACAGATTCTATGCTTCTGTGAGACTGGTGATGGAGACATAATAGAAACTCTATGGGTGCAGCTTACAGTAGATGAGGGAAGGTTGTGTGTTTGGGAGCTATCTATAGGCCCCTAATCAGACAGAAATCGAGAAGACTGAGGCAAAATAATCAGGAAGGCAGTAGCTAGAGGGAAACAGTCCTGTTAAGAGTCTTCAACCTAAACATACAGACCGAGCCACACAGAGGAGGGTGCTCTGAGACTCATACAGATATAGAGTAATGAAAGTCATGGCACAACACTAGCCACCAATAAAAAATCCACAGCCAAAGTTATGCTGATAAAAAATATTTTACTTAACTTTGTAGAGGTCAAAAAAGTACAACGTACAAAATGCAGGACACAGACAATTCCTCACGTTTCAGCCAAGCATGGGCTTTGTCAGTGGTGCTACCACCTAGTGTTGTCTGATTTAAATGGTACCCATCCCAATCACATGACAAATTTTTAAAGTGCAAGTGCTCATTCAATATCTTTAAAACCACATTAAACTAACATTATTTCTTCTAACAAAAGCAAGTGATATTTAAACTAATAGGATTACCACCTTGCAAGCCCCATATTACATTTCATTACCCTATCTTTATTATTTGTGCCCCAATACTTTACATAATTACTTAATGGGCACATCTACAAGAAACTTCATATATACAGTAAATGGTCATTACATGGTGGTATTTACTAAGAGTCTACTTTATTGTTTCTTACTATTTCATTTTCTGTGTCTCCTTTTATTGGAACTATAGCTTTACTATTACACAGAGAAGCTCATGCAGGATAAAGGTAGCCTGACATTCTATCTACATCTTTCACCTTAAATAATACTAGAATAACTCATTTATGAACAACAACTTCAATGGAAGCAATATTAAAACAGTAACACAAGGCCCATTCTTATTCTTATATCACCAGAGGGCGGGGGCCTAAAATAGAAGACTCTGATTTAATTATAACTCTCCATTTTGTATCTACATCCTAGGGACCATATTCAGTAGACCCAGGAAAACAACATAGCAACCCTTTTACATAGTATCATTCTCCATTTCCCATTCAGGATACATCAGTTTCCTTAATAAACTGTTCTTACATGCTATCCCTCTTTACTGGAGTGTGAAAGCAACAGACCTCTTCTAAATTGCATCCACACCCCTACATCTTTGTACATGTGGAAGGCAGCACAGTTAGGAATTTCTTCTAAAAGATGTGGAGAGAATAACGGAGTGAAGAAAGGGGGACACTGAAAATGTACTATTTTTACATGATCAAATACATATTAATATCCAACGGACCCTACTTCTCCAAAAAGGGTTTAAATTCCACACGGTCATTAAGACCTTTACCATCATATGCCCCAATGTATAAATCCAGACATTTTCTCTCTGGCTAAGGAGGCTCTCAATATTGCCACCCCTGGGCCCCAAAGTTACCTTCTCGATACCTATGAATTTAACTTCATGCCCCTCTTTATCCATTATATCCTCCACATGTTGTGCCCAAGCATTTAGCACATTTCCATTGTTTATTACATCTATGAGCTCCTCCACTCTTTTCTTCCACTTCCTCTTAGTCTTTCCTATGCAGTACCTTCCAAAAGTGCAAAAAGAAAAATAGATAACATTCGTTGTGTCACAGTTTATAAACTCTACAGTGTCATGCATCTATTTATTTATTTTATTTTATCTATTTTTTGTTGACTGGGTAAATGCACTAGACAAATTCTGCTTATTTTCAGGCATGACCTAGGGAGAGAGGATACAAATGAATGCCAACTGACCGTGAACCAGATTAAGCTGTTGGTGGTATTTTAGTGAATGGAATCTTGTTGTTATAGGGATTCCTAAACACACTGCATTCATACATATCTGGGCAGAACTTGCATCTGCCACATTTTCTGTATCCCCTAGGTAGGGGTGGCAGCCAGTTTCTAGGCTTCTCCACTTCCATTACAGATGATACTAAATGTCCATTAGGTTTCTTGTTCTCCTATATGACATCCTTGGCTTCATCAGCACTGTCCCCCTTAACCTATCATCTGCTTCTAAGACATGCCAGTGTTTACATTTGATTTCCCTAATCTGGTCTGATCTAACATTGTATGTTGTTACAAAATTTTTCCTGTTGTTTGGGTCCTCCCCTTTTCTTTTTTTTATAATTAAAATTTTTATTGTTTTCTCGACAACCACAATTGCCAACACGTAGTTATATTGGTATTACACAGAAAGCCTGAAATCTTGATTCTAACATAAAGATTTGGAACATCGACTTTCCATGGGAATAACAACAGTCTACCATAAAAGGCCCAAAACCTATAACCCCTCCCACCCCACCTCACCCTCTACTATGACCTATAAGAGGTCAGGTATAGGATAGCAATAGGTGAAAGGTGCTAGCATGAAAATCCAAAACTTCTTAGTTAAGCGGATTCCAGGTCAAGAGAAAATGCTCCAACGAACCCCATAATGATACAAAGTACTCTCGTTTACCTTGTATACCTGCTATGTGTTTTTCAAGTTGTATAGCCAAAGCGCATGCCCTGTGCCACTCCACCAATGTTGGAACCTTGTCTGACGCCCAATATCTGAGGATTAACAACTTCGTTACCACTGAAACCAAAGAGATACGTGCTCTCCAGGCTTTAGGAGTGGTCGCAGGGAAAGCACCCAATAAACAAATCTCGGGGGTGTCCATTCTGAGAGAGCCAAGGATAGGGCCGAGCAGGGTACCCACAATTTTCCAAAAACTTTGAATCTGAGGGCACAACCATAATAGGTGGTATAAGGTTCCATCTTCCTTTTTACACTTCCCACAGAGAGGTGAACTAAGCACACCCTTCTGAATAGATGGGTAGGAGTCAAGTACAAATGATGCATAATGTTGAATTGTATCAATCTTAGCCTGTCTTGCTTAATAAACCTATACGTAGTACTCCAAAGTGTAGCCAGACTTTGGGAGGCACTTATATTCAAAGCCTCCACCCAATAATAACAGATTCGGAAGGGAGTCTGTGATCCCATTCTTGGAGAAGTCTGCGAACCTTGCACTGCGTGTGGATGCCAGCAGTCCTTAAGAGAGTGTGGACATTTACACCTCCCTGTCAGCCCTACAGCCTGAAGAGAAGACCTGAGTCAAAGCTTTACTAAGCTGCAGCCATTTGTAAAAATCCAGGTCCGTGAGGCTCAAGTTTTTTCTCAGGACCTCAAATGCATACGGCCTATCCTGATCCCAAAAATCAGCTACAGTTAATTTGCTTATCTGAGGCCAAAAGGCTACCGGAATAGAAGAGCCATCAATTTTAAATTGTGGATTGTCAACAATGGGTTGGGAACCACATAACCACCAGTGAACACCTAAATAACATTGTAGCTGGTGAAAAGCCCTGAAAGACCATCCCATAAGGTTATTTTTGAGAGACTTGGGTAGACTGGCCGGGGGGACAAATAGCGATGCATATAAAGAGCATTTAGCCCCCTTCGCAAGATCCTGTTCAATGTCCAACCAGAGAGGTGTATAAGTTGCTCTAGTTTGATCCCAATCCCAAAGGGCCAATTTACCTACATGTTGGGCCAAATAATACATAAAAAGGGTCCTCCCCTTTTCTATTTTTCTCTTCCATTAGTTTTTCTCTACTTTCTTGGTCACATATTTCCCTAGCCTTTCTAATGGTTCATTCTGAATATCCTCTAGCTCTTAGCCTATTTTCTTGTGTGTCTAGCTCACTAACTTGGTCCCTCTCCTCACTACAATTTCTTTTTACCCTAAACATTTGACTCTTAGGGATATTCTCTTGTGTATGTCCTGAATGGCAACTACTTGTTGCAGGAGTGTGTTCTTATCTGTCTCCTTCCTAAAAGAGGAATGTTCCCACTCTGTTACTATTTGTTACCTTTATTTTAAGGTCCAGGAATGAAATTTCTTCCCTGCTAGTAGCTGGGACAAATCTTAGGTGCTTATTGGTACTGCATAGATAGCACACACATTCTACTAGCTCTTCTTCCAAACTTCTCCAAATTAATAATATATCATTGATAAAACACACCCATAGTGCAATTGTATCCCTGAACTGATTTGTTCTTACATCCCAAATAACACCCTGTTCCCAGTGGTCAGGGTATATATACATGTAATTGGGGCCAAAACATGCCCCTATCACTGTTCCCTTGACCTGATGTTAACTCTGATCACCAAAGAAAAAGAAGTTACCCTCCAGGAGCATCCTGGTTAGGTCCACAAGAAAATCTGTATCTGGCTTTGCCTCCTGCCCTCTGGTATTTAGGTAATATTGCAATGCCCTCAGACCCCCATCATGGGGTGTATTCATATATAGGGATTCTATGGCTAAGGTTACTAGGATGTTTCCCTCCTCCCACTCATGGTTCCCCAATATTCTAAGCACCTGACCAGTGTTCTTTATAAATGATGGTAAAGTCTTTACAATCCCTCCAATACTATCATCTATTAGCCTGTACAAGGGTTCAGTCACTGACCTACACTAGATATGATGGGGTGGCCCGGTGGACTAGTCAGGGATGTGTGAACCTTTGGCAGTGTATAAAATTGGGGACTCAAAGGATAGGACACCATCATATATTTTCTTTCTCCTTCATTTATGACCCCTTCCCTCTCTGCCCAAATAAGAAAATTGTCTATGTCTTGTTTAGGTTTCACAATAGCATCCCTCTTAGCTGGTTTGTAAAACTCATTACTGGACAGTTGCCTCTCCACCTCCTTCACATAGTCCCTCACATCTTGAATCACCACGCTCCCACCCTTATCTGCTGGCTTTATGATAATAGTTTTATTGTTCTTTACATCATGCAGCACCTCCTTCTCCCTAGATGTTAAATTATTAAATCTGGGCACATAATCCTCCCTCGTCAATTTTTCTATATCCTGCTCACACAATTGTTGATAGGTCATCACTGCAGGGGGTAAAGGTGGACAAAAAGTGCTAGGTCTTTTCCTTTTTTCTCCCCCTTCCATGGAGGTTTGTATACCTGCAAAGTTAAGTAGAATATTTTTTTATCAGCATAACTTTGGCTGTGGACCTTTTATTGGTGGCTAGTGGTGTACCGTGACTTTCATTGCTCTACAGGATTCTTCAACCTGCCAGATGCTAATTTAAACATCCCAATGGTGGTGGTTCCACCATGCCGCGGTGACATGGAATTTGTCGACCATCAGCACAGCAATAGCACAACATTGCCAAGTGGTGTTGAGCCAACGCTGGGGGAACTGGTGTTTTCTGTGGGGGGCTTTGCCCCCATACCCCCAATAAGGGGATCTCTGCCGCCCAACCCCCAGACTCTAAATAACTAACTCCAAGTTGGACACCCCTGAGGCAACAGTGTCAAAAACCCAGCAGACCATCACAGTGAACTGCCTAAAATGTTGCAGTGATGGTTTTCGCTGTATTTCTGTTGCTGCTGAGACGTGATACCCCCCAAGGTTACAGAGCACCATAAATCAGGCATTGGTACACATCTTCCAGAACTGCTTCAGGACTCAACTAGTGGAGAAACAGACTAGGGATGGGACCCCTCTTGACCTTGTTCTGACCAACTGAAAGCATCGGGTGATGTATTGTTCATCTATTTGATTTTCTTGTTGACACCACCCTGTGGCCTGGGTCATGCCTGAAAACAGTCCTTTAGATCAGTGTGCCTACCCGGCAACCAAGGACATAAGTAAATAAATAAATAAATAAATAAAATTTAAACATTTCTTATCCCCTCTTCCAAGTTAGTAAGACTTAGGTCCAGACAATTTTTTTTTTG